>CM077670.1:287038484-288288484 GCA_039707655.1 Elymus sibiricus
TCTATGGAGCCCGAGAGCAAAAAAATCTACAGGCAAAAAGTTTCCATTGACGGGATTTGAACCCGGGTCGCCTGGGTGAAAGCCAGGTATACTAACCGGGCTGGACGACAATGGATTTGTGAAAGCAAATATTTCTTTTATTTTTTATCTGGTAAATTTAGGAGCAACACAACCAAGCCTATTCCCACGGTCTTGGCGGCTGCCACGCCATTTGCTCGTCTTCCAACTTCCGTGGTTGTGCTGCTGAATCAGCCCCAAGGGGAACCGCCTCCAAACTCCTTGTCGACGGCCCGCCGGCTGGCACAGTCCTCCCCCGCCACCCGCGACTGCATCCGGTCCGTCGATGGCGTGCTGCTGCTTCCGCGCCGCCGCGGTGCCCCGCCTCCTCTTCCGCGCCGCCGCGCGGCCCCTCCAGTTGCCGCTCGCCGTCTCCCGAAAGGTACGTGTTCTGCGCCCCCTTCTCTGGTACCCGACGCCCTCCTCCTCTCACGGTTTGACGGATTGGGGTTGGAGAGGGCTTATAGAGAGAAAAATAGGGGAATGCCACTTTTAATTAGCCCTAGTAAAATCGGTGAAGCTTCGGCCAACATTTCATTGCTACCTGTACGACATTGCCTCTGGAAAAAGTTTCTTCCTGTTCAGAGGAGCACCTTCGTGTAGTTGCATTGCAAATTGTACCGCTCAACCCCTTTTCCACTCAAAATGATAGTGATTCATGTGGTTTATAACCTTAATGTTTTCTAATGTGAGTATCGATTAATTACTGCTCCTATTTTGTCTTTGACACATTAGGGTTTCTCGGGGCAGTCAGTCTTGCCAGTCACTGATTCGATCGAGAGCTTTCAAGGACCGTCAGTGGATCATGCCCCACGGATTCCGTTGTATGATGACAGCATGCCCTCAGGCGTGTCGACCATATTAACGAATCCTGGCGAGAATGTCGCTCCTGCTGATCCTTCAAAGAGTAGAATCATGCTTGTTGATGGAACCTCAGTGATGTACAGATCCTACTACAAGATATTAGGTCAGTGTTTTCCTTGTGCACTCATTATTGGTACATCTTGTCATTTTACTTGCCTTTTCCTAGTTATGAGTATGGTAAGTTCATGTCTAGAAACGAAATGTCTCGAGAATCACCCTTCGTGATTCTCAAGACACTTCGTTACCATGCTATGGTAAGTTGTGTTGGAACATGTATTTAAGTCAGCACCTGTTCTGGCAAAGCAAATGTTGGAACTCAACTTAGATATGGAACTGTTGGACTTGGTTCTACTTCTACTTTAATATGATCTTTCAAGTACTACAGAATTCTGCCGTTATCCTAGACAGAAAATATAGGGGCGAAAGAAATATTACATGTGTCCGCACATGCAACCTCAAGTCCATAACAATATGACATGACACATATTTTCTATTTCATTTACCCATCCTATGTGCATTGTTTTCAGAGACTGATGGTTTAGCTGTTCAGCTGCTGTATTGCTTACCCTGTAATGTGCACACCCATCACCTTCTAGTTTGTCTACCTGGTTGAACTGTGGGCTATGCCTGGGCAGAACTCTTATGTAGCACTGTAGCAGACCATTTGATAAGTGATTCCAGCATCTTGTTATTCTGTAATTCTATCAGATAATGGTGCAGTTTGTCAATCTGCCACACAAAATCACCTTTTTATTGCGAAACCACGTGATATCTTTTACGCATAAAATAAATTGATGCTGACAAAAGAAAAGGCACCAAAAGTAGCTGCTGATCCCTGAGTAGGTTCCCACTGCACAATCTGTCACAGCATATGTATGTTCTTGCCTCTTTTTCATTATAATAAATTTCGTGAAACTATATGCTCGATGCGCAAACTATCGTAGAACTACAGATTTAAAGACGAATGTTCATAATACAGATTTAGAGACCAATTGTAATACAAAACTACAGAGTAGTCTGATCAATCTGTGAAATTGGTTCTTAAATATGTAAGTTTGTAATAATTTAACCTGTTGAGAAATTTACTCTTCCTATTGCTCGTTTTCAGTGTTTTAATCTACAACTCATCTATGCTTTTTACATGGATGTAGCACAGCTGCAACATGGTCAGTTGGAACATGCTGATGGCAATGGGGATTGGGTTTTAACTATATTCAAAGCTCTGTCACTGGTGAGGAGGACTTATTTTTAGCTTTGAAATGACATCCTTTACGTTAGTAAACTTAAATTTATACATAACGGGTGTTGTGATTATGGGTTGCTTCATGTAAAGTTTGTGTGAACAAGGCTGCTAGGGTTATTCTGTTTCTTCATTTGTATTTTTATTTATGTAGTGGATACGGTCCATGATTGTATTTTTTCTCTCTTTGTAAACAATTCTCACCATCCACTGGGCACTACTAATACAATGAGTAGGAACTGTGGAGAAGTGAAAAAAATATGAAAGGTGAGAAAAGTTGAGAAACTTTTTGGAGTTTAAGATATGCTTTTGGTCAATGGCACATTGTATTGGATGGTTAGTGCAAAATTTATTCCACCATGCTTGTCTTCATATGATGTTTAGTTAATGAACTATAATGACAGACAATAGGATGTTTTCCTTACCAAGTTTTTTCCAGTAGGGTTCTGGGTCCATAGAGAATATGTCAATATTTTGTTTACTGTGGTTTTGAAGAAAATATCCAATACTTGCGCTGTTCAATCATAATAATGGATTAACCTTTTGCCTCCATGCTTTTTCCTTTGCAATAGTTGCCTAACTAATAAAGTTTATGATGCTTTGTTGTGATTTGTAATCTATCGAGTTTTCTCTGCAGCTTCTTGACATGTTGGAGTTCCTTCCATCTCATGTTGCGGTATGTCATTTTGGTCTAGCATGGATTCTACTGCCATCGCTTATTTTATTTTTTTCACTGGCAAAACTACATTTTGGGGATCTATATGCATGTGCTTTTTCGTTGGTAACTGCTTATTAATTTAAGCACACATGTTTAGTCTAACATACTTAGTCTAATCCTCATTGGAATAAAATATTTAGGGGCTAACTGTAGATAACCTGCACATTTATAATATTCTTAATATGTCAACATTTTGCCTTTAATGGTCATTTGGCACTTTCCAAATTAAGCTGTAAATACTGAGCTGTGAGTACAGCATTACAGAAACTACAGTGTGTTTTGATGTATTTTTTTCCTCTTAGCCTTCTGACCACTTATGTTGCTTTAAACTCATTTGCAGATGGTGTTTGACCATGATGGTGAGCTCTCTGCCTGCTCCTTCAGAGAATTTCCCTAACTCATTCTTGAATGCACATCCACTTCACATAATGTCAATTTGCATAGATTCTACACAAAATATTAAATCCAAAGTATTTTCCTTACATTACTAGTTGTATTGAACATGTTTTTATTTGTATTTGGACAGTCCTCTAACTCCTCTCCAAGTTCACCTTTGCTGACATGTAGTGTTCTCTCCTAGTTGTTCTTTCCTGCTCATGATTTAATACTCTTCTCTGATTTGCTCTCTTGGTGGTTGAACCAAACAAAGTGGTATTTTCTTCACTTCCTTTTGACATCTAAGATCCATCTTTGTTCTGTCGAAATGTATTACAAATGAGTTGTTTCTGCACCAGAGAGGGGGGGGGGGGGGGGGGGGGGGCAATGGTGTAAGTCCAAACAAATGTTGCCGACCTACTCTTCCCATATGAGTCAATGTGACTCAATTTAACATGTTTGGTGTGATTTAAAATTAATATCTGTATTATGTGGCCTTGCAGGGTTAGTCTTTCTGTATGGGTTTCTTCTTAAAAGTGGATCTTCTCTTGTTTAGTACTTTGTGAAAAGAACCCCAATACACTTGCTATGCAAATTCAGAGTAATACATCTCGTTATAGTTCTTAGAGTAATAAATAAGTGGCCAAACTTTTCTTTTCAGGAGTCCCATATGGTCATTATACTGCCATGCCATCCAAAGAATGTCACATGGCTAAAGGTAAGAGTAAGATAAACTCAAGCAACTTAATGGGGTCATGGGAGATAGTAATCTGAGGCTTCCTCATCTTGGTGCATTTGACTTTCTAGGCAGATCAAAAAAAAAATGCAGCAAATGGCCTCGATCAAAACAAGTGTAAAACAGTAGGAGTGATAAAATATGATTTGTGGAATACAATGTTTAAGGCTTCATCTTACAAATGCCAGCCTTTTCATTTTATAAGGGAAAAAGTTTTTGTTCTTGTTCTCTTCAAATCCTGTTTTTTGCCTCTTTGGTTTGAAAGAAAATAGTCTTCCTATGGAGGTCATTTTGTTTGAAGGAATGAGCCCTCCAAAATTACTATGGATTGCTTTCCTACACTCCAATTCCATAGGATTGCTAACAAGCAGTTAAACCCTCTTGGAGAATTTTTCCTTTGTGTCTAGACATGCACTCAGTGTCTAAAGAAAATTCCTGTGTTTTTCCTGAGGTGCCACCAAACAACTTCTATTGTTGATTGCTGTGTTTCCAGTCTTTGTAGGATTCAACATGTCATGACATCCTATTCCTGTATTTTTCCTATTCATGCATTTTACAAATCCTGCATTCCAAAGAGGCCAGTACACTGGGATGAAGTAACATATGACAGAACCTCATTTCTGTACTCCATGCAGTGTGTATTTGGAAACTCTGGCTCATTTGTATTTGCTGCGGACCTTCTGAAATTTGGACATCTGTTGTTTATTGTAGTCTTCTGTGCTGAAACAATTCAACTTTAGTCCATTTTTTTTTCCACATTTTGCTCTCTTCTTGATATATAGGCATGTGTTTATTAAAATAACACTAACTGAATTTAGGTTTGCGAAGAAATTTTTGATCTTACAGTTATCTCCAATATTCTCTACTGATTTAGATCTATAGAAACATGATGCTGTCTTTTTTGTGTTTTCCTAGGATTGACTTTTCGACATATGTTATATCCTGCTTATAAGAGCAATCGCACCTCAACACCAGACACCATTGTTCAGGGCATGCAATACTTGAAGGCATCTATCAAAGCAATGTCAATTAAAGTAATCGAGGTAAAGATTAGCAGCTGAATATTTGGTTTGAAGATATTATTTGTTATCTCTTGATATATGGGATTGTCAAAATTATTAATGTAGGTTCCAGGTGTCGAAGCTGATGATGCTATTGGTACACTAGCTGTCAACAGTGTGTCTGCAGGCTACAAGGTAAAAATACTTCGTCATGAACTATTCCTCGAATACTTTGTTTTGTCATATTTCTCTTCATGAATCTTTCTCCCCTACTACTATTCCTATTATTGAACGTTGATAGTCTCATATCCTCTTAGCTGTTGGAACATTGACTATCAACGTCCCAACAGCTAAGAGGATTCTTTTTTGGAACATTAGACTCACCGGATTCCTTTTTGGAACATTGACTGGATTTCTGATAACAATGGAATAATAAAGAATTGTCCTACCATTTTTACTTGGAAAGTGAAACAACTAGGCAATGGCTTGAGTTAAGTGCTGTCTCAGCATTTCTTGGTTTTGTTAGTGAAAGTGCAAGACGTGAACTTAGCTGATGTAATTTGATATTGTTAAAGTCTGTTGGATTCGGTATCTTGTGTACTCTGGTTGTTATCTATTGCTAACGTCTTTCTGTTTCAATATGCCTGGACTCTTTTTAAGGTACGTGTTGTCTCTCCTGATAAAGACTTCTTCCAAATTTTATCACCTTCTCTACGTTTGCTGAGGATTTCGCCACGTGGTTCTGGGTCAGTGTGATTGTTTTTTACCTTCTCAAAGTGTCGCTGGAAATGTCCAAACAGTTAATTTCATGATTTTGACATACTGGGGGTTCAATTTTTCTGAACAAACAGGATGGTTTCATTTGGAGTCGAAGATTTCGTGAAGAGATATGGAGCACTAAAGCCATCACAGTTTGTTGATGTTGTTGCACTTTCGGGCGACAAAGCTGATAATATACCAGGTATTGTTTCTGTTGCTGTTGTATCCTATACCATTTTAGCTAGTGTCAACAAAACTGGTTCCTGGTGGGTTGGCATGACAAGCCGGCCCAGCTGTATAGGAAAGCATGGTAGATCTCTCTCTACCTTACTGATGCATCCAAAACTTGAGTACAGAGATAAAAACAGGCAGAAACTTTCTGAGTTAGGCAGTTGGTTAAGTGTGTTGCATGGGTTAGATGGTTTCTGCGCTGTTTGGCCTGTGGGTGAGGTGAGCTGCTTTTGGTAGCCAAGTTAGCCTGAGACACGTCGTTGTGATGTTGTCACCCTTCTCCTTGAAACCAAAGAAAGCAAGAAGCGCCTCCTCCATTGGAGTCTATGGCTGCCACTGATGCTCCACAAGCTGTCTGAGCAAATTGCCTCCAGTCCGCTCTGCCTCTATCTTGCAGCTGCACCATTTGTCTCCAAACTCTCTCCGCTTCTCATGGCCGCAAAAACTGGCTCGCCGTTTCGTGCCCTCAAGTCTACAATAACTCCATTGGGCTCTCCACTATTCTTGTCTATCTAGTGCTTTCAAGCTTTCAACACAATGCCATCAACCTCATTATTGACTCTACACTGATAAAATGTCTGTCCCCATTAGGCTTTGTTGTCGCCGTATGTGTAATGAATCCTACTAATTAGGTAAATCACAATTTGTATGTGAGGAATCTCTTGTTCAGATATGTTACCACATGAAGTTGACCATGCATTCATCCAATTCAAATTCATGACCTATTTTTCATTACCGGGACCTGCTGACTGTGACATGGTATGACTTGTCATTTTGTTTTTCAGGAGTTGAAGGAATTGGAGATGTTAATGCAGTAAAACTGATAACTAAGTTTGGTATGTTCAATTTTTTCTAACTATTTTTGTTCATGAGTACTTACTAGATATGTATAAAACTGTCGACCACTTGAGAACGGTAGCCTATAGGATGTTTGCTTTCATATTTGTTTTAGCTTATTGACTGATGGAGCTAAGTACACAAACTGAAAGGAGGTTTTGTATACATACAGAGTTAAAGATGACTGATGCTCCGTTACTAATGCACCAGTCTTGTTGTTACAATATATTTTGATGTTTTGAGTTTTTGAAAGTACAAAATGGCATTATCAGAAACCTTGATTGAAAATTGTCCTTTCGTTGGAATTTGAATAGGTTCGTTGGAGAACTTATTGAGATCAGTGGATGAAGTCGAGGACCAGCGAATCAAGCAGGTTAAAGCAGACCATTCTAAAATCTTGCAAACTGTAAGAGCATCTCTAGCAGACCCCTTATAACACGCCGATCCTTAAAATTTCCGCGGTTTTACAGTTCCTTGAGCAAAAAACGCCCCGACCAGACTCCTTATCGGACCCTAACCCGTAAAAACTTTTACAGTGCCCCTGAAATCCAACCGCCAGACCTCTATTTTTACCGTTCCGCGGGCGCGATACGGGCCGCAACCCTTTTCCCCCCGCCGCCGCGACTCGCGAAATTCCACCGCTATTTCTCGCCGCCGGCACCGAATCCGCGCCGATTTCGCCGCGCCGCCGCCAGATCCGCCACCGCCGAGCCTGGATGTGGCGCGGGATGTGGTCCAGTGGCCGCGGAGGTGCTTCTCCCGGCGGCGGTGGCGGCGACCAAGACCCGGAGCGCAAGCGTTGCGTCGCCGCCGACGCGGCGCGGAAGCGCTCGGCCCGACGGTACACCAACTGTGGGCTCGAGGTGCCGGCGTCCCTCCTCCGCCGCGAGACGGAGGAGTTCGACCGCCGCCATGCGCGGCGCTTCGACGCGGGGAGCTCTTCGGGCGCGCCGCCGCTTCCGGTGAAGAGGGAGCCCAGCGAGTTTCCGCCGCTCCGCGCCGTCAAGAGGGGGCCGGGGGAGGAGGCGCCGCCGCTCCGCATTGTGAAGACGGAGCCGGGGGAGGAGCGCCCGCGCGGCCGCGGCGTCGTCGGCCCGGAGGACTACCTCGTCGGGCCCAAGACGGACGTCTTCGAAGCGGCGCTTGCCGCGCGCGCTGCGCGTGAGCACGAGGAGGAGGAGCGTCGCCGGCGGGACGAGGTGATCAACGCGCTCCACTACGAGCAGGGGCTCGCTGCTGCGCGCGAGTTCGACGCCAAACAGGCGGGATGGCGCCATGAAGCCGACGAGCAAGCCAAGATCTACATCGATCTTGGCTCCGACGACGACGAGGAGTGAGCACCGCCGCCGCCGCACCCGGAGAGCTCCGGTGAGCTCCGTTTTTAGCTAGGTTTAGGGTAGGGCGGCATCGCGATGTAAAATATCTTTGCAATGTATCGATGATCAAACTATCTATGTAGCACTGTGTTCTTCATTTCTCCCGGGAAAGCATTTTTTCAAATTTTACGGTTTCAATTGAGGGCTCTGTTCGGCCGCAGCCGATTTCGCCCCTCAAACCGTGGTTTTCTCGGCCCTTATCCGCGGTATAAGGGTCGCGGCTTTAAGGGGTCTGCTAGAGATGCTCTAACAATGCTAAAATGGCATCTGAACTTTAAAATATGTTACCATCTTCTTGATTATTGATTGCATTTTCTCGGGAAAGTATGTTATCTTATGGTGTCTCAAATGGCCGAGTAATTTATTCCAGTAGAGTTCTCCCCTACTGTTCCTGTAAGGAAAAGATTGAGAAGTTCTCTGACTGTGGTCCTTTACAGGCTTTGATATCTCAATCGGAACAGGCATTACTCTGCAAAAGCCTGGTATTTTTTTTTCTAACCGTCTTCTTTCATGAGTACTGAATTCCACCATCTTTTGTATATTAGCCTGCTAATAGATGAGATCATCCCTCAACTGAACTCTTTTGATCGAGGTTACTCTTGCTATAGGCCATACTACGTTGTGACCTTCCATCGTACATGGTTCCTTTTAAGACCCCCGACCTCGTATTCCAGAAGCCAAAGGTGAGTCAAGCCATAGCATCATATATCTTTAATACCACTAGATTATGCTCATTTTCTGCTTCCTGCTTACGCTACTATTCTGCTTTTCAGGATGATGGAGCCAAATTCATAAATCTGTTACGAGCTTTGGAGGCGTATGCAGAAGGATCGTCGGCAGACCAAATCATCAGAAGAGCTTTGTATCTCTGGGACAAACTTGAGTCATGATGATGCCAGATTTTTTCAGTAGTGACCCACAAGAATGTTCGCATAATTGCGCGAGAAGATAGGAGACCAAAACAATGCGATCAGCTAGCTTCTGCCTAGGGAGCACTCAGCAGTCAGCAATACCCGATAAGAGAATATGGAGGTTACACTTGTTGCTGCTGGCTGCCACATTTTGCGTTGCGCTGAAGCGCGCAAGGAAAATTCGATGGTGTCTGCTTAGACAAGCTGTGCATACACTAATCATAGGTAGTAGTTTGAGCTTTGTAGATAAAGCACAACATCGTTACTTTTTGTGCTTCTAATTAAGGGTAGAGAGATGCAAGGCGGCTGATTAGTTCGTCGTTCGATTATGTGCAAGTTTGGCCCTTTTTCCTTGTCCTCAGCCGGTGAATTTCTTATGCACAAAGATAACGGTTGCGTTCCGAAAGTCAACATAGGAAAATGACTATCTATACAGTCATCTACTTTCGGCCACCATTGCCAGGCCCAGTAAAACACCAAACAAGACAAGCTGCAGCACGACGGCATCAGCTCTCCGCGATGCTGCCGCCGCCGGGACGTAGCACGAGCTGCTCTGCTGCTGCTGCACCTGCTGCGCGCCCCCCGGCACGCTGCCCGTCGTCACACAGAACCCCGTCGGCGTCACCCCACTCCCGGCCTGCGGCTCACCCTGCAAATAACCAAAGAGCGTCAGCGCCGTCCCATATCCATCGAAGAAAAGCTGCAGGCGAGGCGAGCACCTGCGCCGGAGCTGCGGTGACGCCGATCTGGCCTGACGTGCTGGGACTGAAGCTGCCTTTGGCGAGCCCGATGTCGTAGTTGGCCGTGAGGTCGGCCTGGTACAGCCCGAACGACCGCTCCGAGACGGGCCCGGGCTTGAGGTCCTCGTCGTAGAGCGCGAAGATGTACGTGTCCACCGACTTGCCGGGCGTCCGAGGCGTGCCCACCTGCGACCTGAGGTGCGCCACGAGGTTGCCGTTGTACGCCCTGGCGTTGTCCGGCGTGGCGCCGGCCTCGTCGGCGTCCCCCCTGTACGGCCACCCGGTCTCGGCGATGATGATGTCCACGTCCGTGTACCCCTTGCCATCCAGGGCCGCCCGGATGGCGTCGAGCTGGGCGTCGAACATGTTCATGTAGGTCAGCCCCGACGCGGCGTCCACGCGGCCCGGGTTGGGCTGGAACAGGCAGAAGGCCAGCGTCTCCTCCCGCGTGTCCGACGCGTACGCGAAGTACGGGTACGGGTTGATCATGAACGGCGAGCCGTTCTGGCGCAGGAAGTCCAGCACCGGGTCCAGGCTGCCGGCGAGGTCCGTGTGGAACGCGCCGGAGGACGGCGGGTCCGACGCCGCCAGCACCGCCATCGAATGCACCGTGGAGATCTGTTCTTCGGCAATGCAAATATAATCTCGTTCAAGATTCAAGGACCACCGTTTTAGCTAGGCAGTAACGTGCATGTGACGAGAGATACGTGCCTTGGTGGTTGAGCCTGCGGGGAGCGCGGCGAGGAGGTTCTGCATGGCGGGGAGGAGCTGGGGCCCGAGCGTGGGGTCGCCGGAGTTGAGGAGCTCGTTGCCGACGGAGATGGCGGAGACGGTCACCGTGGTGGGGATGTTCGCGGCGGCCCACGACGCCGCGGCGGCCGGGGAGGCGGCGAGGCTCGGGACGTCGGAGTTGGGCACGCCCAGGAGGATGGAGATGTCGGACCCCGCGAGCGCGGCGACGAGGCCCGGCTGCGGCTCGTAGAGGCGGAGCTTGCCGATGGACGTTGATGTGAGAAGGCTGGCCGTCGACGCCGCGGGCGGGAGGTTGTCGGCGATCGTCCCGTAGTTGACCCCGATGAACGACTGCGACGCTGTATACATTGAACACGTCCAAGTGGCGAGTTAGAATGCATAACGAAGTTAATTTCGTGGATGTCTGAGTCGACTGAGACTTAACCAAGTCTTGTATGGCAAGTTAATTTCGTGGATATTCGCATGACAAGTTAATTTCGTGGACATTTGGCTGCTTGCATAGCATGCGCCTGTGTGAAGTCAACCAGAAACAAAAAGTTCTGTCAGTCAGAACTCAGAATTGCATATAAACTTTGGGATGCAAACGAGCCGGAGCATATCTGTAATTGTATAAACTCATCAGAATTTTGTATTGTTGGCCCACATGCATGCATGCAAATATACCTAGGCTAGGTAGCAACGGTACACGCCGTTCGTTGTACAGTCTTGGACCGTCTGGGCACCATGATCTGTCACTCAGGGTTTAGGTGCTGGACCTTCCTCTGTCCATGCCTTGTTGATTCGCACGCATACATAATTTGATACTCCCACCACTAGATTCCATGACCAACCGGTTGGGTTGGGTGTGGTTCGGACAGCGGTCAAAGTCACGTCGTGCCAATGTAGCCAACACAACGTGCATGTGAGGTTGCTTAGGAGCTACTCACATTATCACTTACTTTCAGCACATCAGCTTCCCCTGATACATACAGCAGTACTACTAATGCAGTACAGTTAAGGTGGCCTGCTCCGTTCTGCACCACGATCGGTCGGGATCATGATTTTTATTGAGCATCGTCTTTGACAGCATCCCCAAAGGCAAAAGTGACTCCTTTCTCTATCTGGGCGTTGGGCAATATGATGAGGACGGCAGAAGAAAAATCGCATTCAAGGAGGAACTCCAATTATCTCCCCTTCTTATATTTCTCTACCGTCAGGGGAAGTTCATTTGATCTGATGAGTAAAAAGGCAAGATCTCATGAGATCCGTCCTACTTTAGGTTAGCATAGCTGCGCCATCACCATTTCCGTAACCTGAAGAAAGTTCAGTGACTTGCCACGTATAGTAGTGTGTAAATAGCACTACTTGTTTCGGCAAAAGTTGTTCTAAAGTGCGAAAAGTTCCGTAACTCAATGCAGCTTATTTGACAAACAAGAACAAAGGCAGACTGCAAAGAAAATAGCTGAATAGTAGTGCCGTAATTTTTTGCCGGCACGCTTGATTATGTAGGAATTAGTGACGCCATTCGATGTTAAGCTATACACTCCCATCTTATTTCCGCCTTTTCTTGCCACAATCAGAAGAGCAAGCATAGGCTGAACATATCCGCATACAGATCAAGTCAGAAGTATTTCTTTTTTTCTCTCGAATGGAACAGTTTAAGTCAAAAGTAGGAGTAACTCGTAAGCGAAGTAGGAAAACTAGGGAACTAAACGGTGCTGGGAGCTTACTTGCCAATTGGAAGAGGAAGGCGGCGTGTAGGAGCCCGAAGATCATAGCATCAGCATCCAGCTGCCACCTTCTGCCCTCCATGCTTGATGCCGTCTCCGGACTCCGGTGGGTGGCTGCTTGGACGACTATGAAAATGCGAGGCAGACGAGGAAGAGGAGAGCAAGGATGGAAAGAGTTCAGGAGGCGAGCGCGTTACTTGCTGTCGTTTCCCCTGGCCCTCCTGCACAAAAGAAGGCGAAAACAAGGCTAGACGACACCACACCGCGGGCGCGCAGGAGAAGCCGGTCGCCGTCGCCTTGCTCGTCTCTACTGCCTTTGCGCGTAGCGGCGTACCTGCTGTACCAGACTCGACTGCACGTTGCCGCGCCCGCCTGTGTTTCGGGGCGCCAGCTTTGCCGCCGGGACAGACAGATATATAGCCACCCAAAACGATCAGCGTGGGTGGCTTCTCTCGCAATGCTCTCTGATGGATGGATCGAGCCGGCACGGTGTGAGAGCAAAACGGAGCCAAACGATGGGGATGGCGGCGCTTTCGTCTCGCAGAATTTAGGGGCGTCCCTGCTGGAGCCGTCTGATTTGCCGCGGCCTCACGTGGTAGGCTGACTCTGGCCACGGGATTTTGCGCGGGATTTTACCTTGGTTCCTAGCAATTGTGTGTGTCTTAAGCAGCATCGGTGCCGGATTTGCGCAACGGCGCTGTGGCGCGCGACCAGCCACACGGGTGGTTATCGCCATAGTTAATTGCGAGACGATTGTTATCTCAATCATCATCCCCTTCGACAAGGTCAAGATGAAAAGGGAAGCGATCGATTTTTCAATATGCCAGGGAGAGCATGATGGCAATTGAAAAGCGCCTGCCACCTATATGTTCCTTCAGCCGGGTTGATTGATTGCACTTGCACGGCGTGTATGGATATTATCAAATCTTGGTCGATGAGCGTCTAAGTACTGACGTCAAATTCCTCGCGATGCGTGCTGTGCGTGATAACATTGTCTTCATCTCCGGGGGTGGATTACGGTTTGGCAGCGAGTGGTTGTGGTTAGAAATGGTGGGAGGCGGTCAGACACGGAGGCAAAGCGGGAATAGAGGCATGGAGGTGTTTGGTTCAAAAATCGTAATGCAAACAGTAATAAAATCTGAATACGCTGGTAATGGAAATGACTTGAGGAAAACTATCACCTTCTCGGAATGTCTACCTCCACTATCACCTTCGTCTGCCAAGCTTCAAGTACAACCTTTGTAGTCACCAATGTATATGCCCCTTCCCAACGCCATTTAAAAACTTCTTTTCTTCAAGAGCTCAAAGACATTGCACCAAATCACTCTACTCCGTGGCTACTCATGGGGGATTTTAATCTAATCCGTTTTGCATCTGAGAAAAATAATGACAATTTTCACCGCAATGAAGCTTCTTTCTTTAACTCCACCATCGATGATCTCCAGTTATTAAAACTGCCGTTACTAGACCGTCACTTCACCTGGACTAACAATAGATTAAGACCCACGCTTGAACGTCTAGAGAGAGCCTTCTTCAATCTCTCTTGGGGGGATCTTTTCCCAAATTCTTCACTTGCCTCCCTTACACGATACATTTCTGACCATGTCCCCCTAGTCCTAAACGTCTCCACAAACATCCCCGCCTCCCGCCTTTTTTGTTTTGAATCTTCTTGGGCCCTCCACTCAGCTGGCCAAAGACTCATCTCGCACCACTGGTCTCATAACACCGGACAAGGCCCACCAGATGCACGCCTTGCGTTGGTTAAAAAAAACCCGTTTTGTCCTTAAAGTGTGGGCTAGAACCTTAAGGCCAGCGCATGTCCGGGAATCAGACTGCAAAATTGTCATCGACCTGCTTTACTTTATTGAGGAATCTAGGCAACTTTCCGACCCTGAAAAAAAACTACGGTCTGTAGTCATCAATGCGCTCCTTCGAGCCACTCGGAAAAAAACTCTCTTCTGAAAACAACGCGGAAAGGTCCGATCTGCAGTTGAAGGAGACAAAAACACAAAAAAATTCCAAGTCTTTGCCTCTCAGTTTCTGCCATAACAAAATTGCGGTTCTCGATCACAGTGGCTCCGAATTTTTCTCCCACAATGAAAAGGCCTCCATCCTTAACTCCTTCTATCTTGACCTAATTGGGAACCCCAAAAACTATGGGTGGAACTTCTCGCTCGATGATATTTACCCCCAGACTCTCACCCAGATTCGGACGCTTGACGACCCCTTCTCAGATCAGGAAATTTATGATGCTTTCCTCCAAATGAACCCAAACGCTAGCCCTGGTCCGGACGGTTTTGGACCAGGCTTCTATCGAAAGTATTGGCACTCCACTAAAGAAATCATTATCCCTTTTTTCCAAGCCTTCCATGAACAGACAATAGATGTTGAACGTCTCAACAGAGCATTCATGATTCTGCTCCCCAAGGATACCGTTGCCAGATCTGCAAATGACTTCCGACCCATTTCCCTTCAAAATTGCCCTTCAAAGGCCATTGCAAAGCTCCTAAAAAACCGCCTAAAGCCTCTTATCCCACTGCTAATCCACGATGACCAAACAAGCTTCATTAATGGGAGATCAATTGCTGAGAACTTCATCTATGCAGCTGACTTGCTTAACTGTTGCCACACTAGAAAAGCGCCCACCATGATCTTTAAATTGGATTTCCTCAAGGCTTTTGATTCAATCGCTTGCCCCCCCCTTTTGCAGCTTCTCACTGATACGTCCATTTCGCATCATGTTTTCCTATTGATATTTATAATATTTTTGGTCATTGTTTCATTTTATGATGCAATTATAATGCCTTTTCTCTCTTAATTTGCAAGATTTATATGAAGGGGGAGATTATCGGCAGCTGGAATTCTGGACCTGAAATAGCTACAACAGAGATACCTATTCTACGGAGCTCCAAATGACCTGAAACTTCACGAGGATTTTTTATTGAATATATAAAAAATACTGGAACAAAGAAATACCAGAGGGGGGGCCACCTGTTGCCCACAAGGCAACAGGGCGCGCCCTGATGCCTTGTGGGGCCAACAGTTGGCCTCTCCCCCCCTCTTTTTGCTATATGAAGCCATTTATCCTAGAAAAAATACGAGGAGGACTTTTGGGACGAAGCGCCGCCGTCTCGAGACGGAACTTGGGCACTTTTGCCCACCAGTGGAGCGATTCTGCCGGGGATACTTCCCTTCGGGAGGGGGAAATCGAAGCCATCGACATCACCAACGATCCTCTCATCGTGGGAGGACCAATCTTCATCAACATCTTCACCAGCACCATCTCATCCCAAACCCTAGTTCATCTCGTGTATTCAACCTTTGTCTCAAAACGTCAGATTGGTACCTGTGGGTTGCTAGTAGTGTTGATTACATCTTGTAGTTGATGCTAGTTGGTTTATTTGGTGGAAGATTATATGTTCAGATCCTTAATGATATTCAATACTCCTCTGGTCTTGAACATGAATATGATTTGTGAGTAGTTACATTTGTTCTTGAGAACATGGGAGAAGTCTTATCATTAGTAATCATGTGAATTTGGTATTCGTTCGATATTTTGATGATATGTATGTTGTTGCTTCCTTTAGTGGTGTCATGTGAACGTCGACTACATGACACTTCACCATACTTGGGCCTAAGGGAAGGCATTGTGGAGTAATAAGTAGATGATGGGTTGCTAGAGTGACAGACGCTTAAACCCTAGTTTATGCGTTATTCCGTAAGGGGTTGATTTGGATCCATATGTTTCATGCTATGGTTAGATTTACCTTAATTCTTCTTTCGTAGTTGCGGATGCTTGCGAGAGGGGGTAATCATAAGTGGGATGCTTGTCCAAGTAAGGACATCACCCTATCACCGGTCCACCCACATATCAAATTATCAAAATAGCGAACGCGAATCAAATGAATATGATGAAAGTGATTAGATGATAATTCCCATGTGTCCTCGAGAACGCTTTGCTTTATATAAGAGATCATTCCGACTTGTCCTTTGCTATAAAAAGGATTGGACCACCTTGCTGCACTTTAGTTACAATTGTTACTTGTTACTTGTTACGAATTATCCTGCTATAAAACTATCTGTTACCGCTACTTTCAGTACTTGCAGAGAACACCTTGCTGAAAACCACTTGTCATTTCCTTCTGCTCCTCGTTGGGTTTGACACTCTTACTTATCGAAAGGACTACGATTGATCCCCTATAATTGTGGGTCATCAAGACTCTTTTCTGGCGCCGTTGCCGGGGAGTGAAGCGCCTTTGGTAATTGGAATTTGGTAAGGAAACATTTTTATTATGTGCTGAAATTTATTGTCACTTGTCACTATGGAAAGTAATCCTTTGAGGGGCTTGTTCGGGGTATCTTCACCTCGACCGGAAGCAATAAGAGTTGCCCCTCAACCTATTGAACCTACTGAAAATATTTATTATGAAATTCTTTCGGGTATGTTAGACAAACTACTAGCTAATCCTTATGCAGGAGATGGAACAATACATCCTCATATGCACCTAATCTATGTGGATGAAATTTGTGGATTGTTTAAGCTTGCAAGTTTATCCGAGGATGGAGTTAAGAAGAAGGTATTCCCTTTATCTTTGGAGGGAAAGGCATTGACATGGTACAGGCTATTGGATGATACTGGAACATGGGATTGGAACCGGCTGAAGCTGGAATTTCACCAAAAAAATTATCCTATGCATTTGGTTCATCGTGATCGAAATTATATATATAATTTTTGGCCTAGTGAAGGAGAAAGTATCGCTCAAGCTTGGGGGAGGCTTAAGTATATGATGCACACATGCCCCAATCATGAGCTCTCAAGAGAAATAATTATACAAAACTTTTATGCTCGGCTTTCTCATAATGATCAATCTATGCTCGATACTTCTTCTACTGGTTCCTTTATGAAGAGAACTATTGAATTCAAGTGGGATCTTCTGGAAAGAATTAAACGCAACTCCAAAGATTGGTAAATCGACAAAGGTAAAGAGTCAGGTATAAAACTTGAGTTTGATTGTGTTAAATCTTTTATGGAAACCGACGCTTTTCATAAGTTTAGTACTAAATATGGACTTGACTCTGAGATAGTAGCTACTTTTTGTGAACCTTTTGCTGCTCATGTTGGTCTCCCTAAGGAGAAATGGTTTAAGTTTCACCCACCTATTGAAGTAAAGGAAGAACCTATTATAGCTAAAGAGGAAACAATCATTTATAATGTTAATCCAGTTGTGCCTACTGCTTATATTGAGAAACCTCCTTTCCCTGTTAGGATTAAGGAACATGCTACAGCTTCAACTATGGTTAATAAGAGTAATATTAAACCAATTAAACCCTCTAAACAAATTAGAGTAGAACCTAATGTTGCAATGATTAAAGATCTTTTGGTTGATAATATTGATGGACATGTCATATATTTTTGTGATGAAGCAACTAGAATTGCTAAGCTAGAAATCGAAGATAAAATAAACCTGTAATTGGCATGCCTGTTATTTCTGTTAAAATTGGAGATCATTGCTATCATGGTTTATATGATATTGGTGCTAGTGTAAGTGCTATTCCATTTTCTCTTTATCAAGAAGTCATGAATGATATTGTACCTGTTGATATTGAAGATATTGATGTTACTATTAAGCTTGCAAACAGAGATACTATTACACCATTTGGGATTGTTAGAGATGTTGAAGTCTTGTGTGGTAAGATCAAATACCCTACTGATTTTCTTGTTCTTGGATCACCACAAGATGATTTTTGTCCCATTATATTTGGTAGACCTTTCTTGAATACGGTTAATGCTAAGATTGATTGTAATAGGGAAACTGCCAGTGTTAATTTTGGTGATGTATCTCATGACTTTAATTTCTCTAAGTTTCGTAGACAACCTCATGATAAAGAATTGCCTAATAAAGATGAAATTATTGGTCTTGCTTCTATTGTTGTGCCTCCTACTGATCCTTTAGAACAATATTTGCTAGACCATGAAAATGATATGCATATGAATGAAAGAAATGAAATAGATGAAATATTCTTTAGACAAACACATGTTCTTAACCATAATTTACCTGTTGAAACTCTTGGAGATCCTCTCCCACCTAAGAGTGACCCTGTGTTTGAATTAAAGAAATTACCGGATACATTGAAATATGTTTATCTTGATGAAAAGAAGATATATCCTGTTATTATCAGTGCTAACCTTTCTGAGCATGAAGAAAAGAGGTTACTTAAAACTCCGAGGAAGCACCGTGCTGCTATTGGATATACTCTTGATGATCTTAAGGGCATCAGTCCCACTCTATGTCATCACAAGATTAATATGGAGCCAGATGCTAAACCCGTTGTTGATCATCAACGACGACTGAATCCTAAAATGAAGGATGTGGTAAGAACTAAAATATTAAAGCTTCTGGAGGTAGGTATAATTTACCCTATAGCTGATAGTAGATGAGTAAGTCCTGTTCATTGTGTTCCTAAGAAAGGAGGCATTACTGTTGTTCCTAATGATAAAAATGAACTTATCCCACAAAGAATTGTAACTGGTTATAGGATGGTAATTGATTTCAGGAAAAAAAACAAAGCTACTAGGAAAGATCATTACGCTTTGCCTTTTATTGATCAAATGCTAGAAAGATTATCTAAGCATACACACTTTTGCTTCCTAGATGGATATTCTAGTTTTTCTCAAATACCTGTATCAAAAGAAGATCAAGAGAAAACCACCTTTACTTGTCCTTTTGGAACTTATGCTTATAGACGTATGCCCTTTGGTTTATGCAATGCACCCGCTACCTTTCAAAGATGTATGACTGCTATATTCTCTAATTTTTGTGAAAAGATTGTTGAGGTATTTATGAATGATTTTTCCGTTTATAAAACTTCTTTTGATGATTGCTTAAGCAACCTTGATCGAGTTTTGCAGAGATGTGAAGAAACTAATCTTGTCTTGAATTGGGAGAAGTGCCACTTTATGGTGAATGAAGGTATAGTCCTTGGGCATAAAGTTTCTGAAAGAGGTATTGAAGTAGACAAAGCCAAAGTTGATGCAATTGAGAAAATTCCATGTCCTAAAGATATCAAAGGTATAAGAAGTTTCCTTGGTCATGCTGGTTTTCATAGGAGGTTCATAAAAGACTTCTCTAAAATTTCTAGTCCTCTTACTAATCTTTTGCAAAAAGATATTCCATTTGTTTTTGATGATGATTGCGTAGAAGCCTTTGAAATACTTAAGAAAGCCTTAATTTCTGCACCCATCGTTCAACCACCTGATTGGAACTTGCCTTTTGAAATTATGTGTGGCGCTAGTGATTATGCTATTGGTGCTGTTCCTGGTCAAAGAGTTGATAAGAAATTGAATGTTATTCATTATGCTAGTAAGACTCTAGACAGTGCTCAAAGAAATTATGCTACTACTGAGAAAGAATTTTTAGCAGTTGTGTTTGCATGTGATAAATTCAGATCTTATATTGTTGATTCTAAAGTAATTGTTTACACCGATCATGCTGCTATTAAATACCTAATGGAAAAGAATGATGCTAAACCTAGACTGATTAGGTGGGTTCTTCTACTACAAGAATTTGATTTGCATATTGTTGATAGAAAGGGAGTTGAGAACCGTGTAGCAGATAACTTGTCTAGGATGGAAAATGTTCTTGATGACCCACTTCCTATTAATGATAGTGTTTTTGATGAGCAGTTAGCTGTTATAAATGCTTCTACTTCTCGTAATAATCCTTGGTATGCAGACTATGCTAATTACATTGTTGCTAAATATATCCCACCTAGCTATACATACCAACAAAAGAAAAAGTTCTTCTTTGATTTAAGACATTACTTTTGGGATGACCCACATTTGTATAAAGAAGGAGTAGATGGTGTTAGTAGACGTTGTGTACCTGAGCATGAATAGGAACAAATCCTACAGAAGTGTTACTCCGAGGCATATGGAGGACACCATGCAGGAGACAGAACTACACATAAGGTATTACAGTCTGGTTTTTATTGCCCTACTCTTTTCTAAGATGCACGTAAGTTTGTCCTTTCTTGTGATGAATGTCAAAGAATTGGTAATATTGGTAGGCGTCAGGAAATGCCTATGAATTATTCACTTGTTATTGAACCATTTGATGTTTGGGGCTTTGATTATATGGGACCTTTTCCTAAATCCAATGGGTATACACATATTCTAGTTGCTATTGATTATGTTACTAAGTGGGTAGAAGCTATTCCAACTAGTAGTGCTGATCACAACACCTCTGTTAAAATGCTTAAAGAAGTTATATTCCCGAGGTTTGGAGTCCCTAGATACTTGATGACTGATGGTGGTTCACATTTTATTTATGGTGCTTTCCGTAAACTGCTTGCTAAATATGATGTTAATCATAGAATTGCATCGCCTTATCATCCTCAGTCTAGTGGTCAAGTTGAATTGAGCAATACATAAATATAGTTAATTTTGCAAAAGGCCGTTAATAGATACAGGAAAAATTGGTCTAAGAAACTTGATGATGCATTGTGGGCTTATAGAACTGCTTATAAAAATCCTATGGGTATGTCTCCATATAAAATGGTTTATGGGAAAGCATGTCATTTACCTCTCGAATTAGAACATAAAGCTTATTGGGCAATTAAGGAACTTAACTATGATTTCAAACTTGCCGGTGAGAATAGGTTATTTGATATTAGCTCCCTAGATGAATGGAGAACTCAAGTCTATGAAAATGCCAAGTTGTTTAAAAAAAGTTAAAAGATGGCATGACAAAAGGATTCAAAAACGGGAATTCAAAGTTGGAGAGCATGTTCTATTGTACAATTCTCGTTTAAGTTTTTTCGCAAGAAAACTTCTCTCTAAATGGGAAGGGCCTGATACGTCTCCAACGTATCTATAATTTATGAAGTATTCATGCCATGTTTATTATAGTTTTGTATGATTTTGGTGCACTTTTATATGGATTTTATATGATTTTTATGGACTAACATATTGACCTAGTGCCCAGTGCCAGTTGCTGTTTTCTGCTTGTTTTTGGTTTTCCAGAAAATCCATATCAAATGAAGTCCAAATGCATCGAAACTTTTTGATGATTTTTTCTGGAAGGAAACAGACCCAGGAAGCTTCGGGGGAGCAGCAGAAGACCCACAGGGGCCCCACAAGCCACCTGGGCGCGCCACCCCCCGGGGGGCGCCTTGGTGCCTCGTGGGCCCCCTGTGGCACATCTTCGCGTGATTCCAACGCCAAAAATTCTTATAAATACCAAAACCCCCAGAAATAACCCTAGAACTTGGACTCCGCCGCCGCATGCCTCTGTACCTTCAAAATACCATCTACATCCCTTTTCCGGCACCCTGCCGGAGGGGGAAATCATCACCGGAGGCCATCTTCATCATCCCGGTGGTCTCCATGACGAGGAGGGAGTAGTTCACCCTCGGGGCTGAGGGTATGTACTAGTAGCTATGTGTTTGATCTCTCTCTCTCTCGTGTTCTTGATTTGGCACGATCTTGATGTACCGCGAGCTTTGTTAATATAGTTGGATCATATGGTGTTTCTCCCTCTCTATCTTGTTGTGATGAATTGAGTTTTTACCTTTGAGGTTTCACTATTATCGGATTGAATACTTTTATGGATTTGAGAACACTTGATGTATGTCTTGCATATGAATACCCGTGGTGACAATGGGGTATTATATTGATTCACTTGATGTATGTTTTGGCACTCAACTCGCAGATTCCCAAGGTGACATTGGGGTAATCTATGCATAGGGGTTGATGCACGTTTTCGTCCTACTTTGTCCGGTAGAAATCTTGGAGCACTCTTTGAAGTTCTTTGTGTTGGATTGAATATTATGAATCTGAAGTTGTTTGATGCATATCGAATAATCAACTCACGGATACTTGTGGTGACATTGGAGTATCTAGGTGACATTAGAGTTGGTTGATGCGTATCATATGGTGTTATTTTAGTACGAACTCTAAGGTTGTTTGTGACACTTATAGGGATGGCTCAATAGATTGATCGGAAAGGATAACTTTGAGGTGGTTTCATACCCTACAACAATTTCTATCTTATGTTCTCCGCTAGATAAGAACTTTGGAGTGACTCTTTGTTGCACGTTGAGGGATTGTTATATGATCCAATTATGTTAGCACTGTTGAGAGATGCACTAGTGAAAGTATGAACCCTAGGCCTTGTTTTCAAGCATTGCAATACCGTTTGTGCTCCATTTTATCACTTGCTACCTTGCTGTTTTTATATTTTCAGATTAAAAAAACCTATTTCTACTATCCATACTACACGTGTATCACCATCTCTTCGCCGAACTAGTGCACCTATACAATTTACCATTGTATTGGGTGTGTTGGGGACACAAGAGATTTCTTGTATTTGATTGCAGGGTTGTTTGAGAGAGACCATCTTCATCCTACGCCTCCCACGGATTGATAAACCTTAGGTCATCCACTTGAGGGAAATTCGCTACTGTCCTACAAAACTCTGCGCTTGGAGGCCCAACACGAGTCTACAAGAATAAAGTTGCGTAGTAGACATCAAGCTCTTTTCTGGCGCCGCTGTCGGGGAGGTGAGTGCTTGAAGGTATATCTTTAGATCTTGCAATTAAATCTTTTAGTTTCTTGTTTATCACTAGTTTGGTTTTATAAAAAGAAAACTACAAAAAAAATGGAATTGAGGTTGCCTCATATTATTCGTCTTTATAATGTTTTTCTTGAAAATGATGGATCGGAAAATTGTGCTCAATTGTTAGAAGAAGAATTTAATAAAATGTTTAATGTGAGTTCCTTGAATGATGAGCATGATTGCAATGTTGTTAGTATGCTTTCTATGAATATCCATGATGCTAATAATATGCAAAGCCATAAGCTTGGGGATGCTATGTTTGATGAAGATGATATTTTTAGTCCCCCAAGTTTTGATGAGAAAAATTATTATGATGATAGCATGCCTACTATTTATGATGATTATATTGATGAAAGTGGGTTTGGAAGAGTGTCAACTCTAGGTAGTAATGATCCCACTATTTTGCAGGGTGTTGAATCTTTTTACAATATAGATAAAAGTGGATTTGGAGAGGTCATGACTTTATTTAATGATGATTCCACTATGTTGGAAGAGGTTTCAATTGATTATGATAACAAAGTTGCTATATATGATGATTATGGTGATGACATGTATGCTATAAAGAGTAATAATAACCATGAAACTTGTCATCATGATTTCAATGTTCAATTGGATTATGCCAATCAAGTATCACATGATAGTTATTTCATTGAATTTGCTCCCACTATTATGAATGAGAATAAATTTGCTTATGTGGAGAGTAATAAAAATCCTATGCTTTTAGGTCATGAAAAAAATGCTTTATGTGATAGCTATATTGTTGAATTCATCGATGATGCTACTAAAAATTATTATGAGAGAGGATCATATGCTTGTAGGTGTTGCAATAATATCAAGTTTCCTCTCTATGTGTTTAAAGTTTTGAAGTTATGCTTGTTTTGCCTTCCTATGCTAGTTGATTCTTGCTCCCATAAATTATTTGCTCACAAAATCCCTATGCATAGGAAGTGGGTTAGGCTTAAATGTGCTAGTCATATGCTTCATGATGCTCACTTTGTGTTTCAATTCTTTACTTTTATGCGAGCATCATTGGAATCATCATGCCTAGCTAAAAGGCTTTAAAGAAAAGTGCTTGTTGGGAAACAACCCAATAATTATCCCTACTGTTTTTGTGTGTTCACATGATTAAGATACTGTAGTAATCATGTTTTATATGTTTTCTCTCAATGATGTGCCAAGTAAAGCCTTTGGGATAGTGTGGATACTTGTTGATTTGATTCTGTGCAAAAACAGAAATTTTTGCGTCCAGTGCTGGAATTTCTATTCTGTACTGAAGCGTGAGAAAATCCTGAAAATTTTACACAGTATTGGGATACAATTTTTGTATGTTTTCCTATTTTGTCAGAATTTTTGGAGGTACATAAGTATGGTTTTTAAATCGTTCACTACATGCTGTTCTGTTTTTGACAGATTCTGTTTTTATTGCATAGTTTGCTTGTTTTAGTGTTTCCATAGCTTATATTATGAGATATAAATTATGGAAATTATACAATACAGTAGGTATTATGTGATCACAATTATGAATCTTGTCTTGACAGTACCTAAGTGGATGATTTATTTTTATCATGCTAACCTATCTCACGAAGTTCCGTTAAGTTTTGTGTGATTGAAGTTTTCAAGTTTTGGGTGAGATAACGATATGAGGAGAATAAGGAGTGGCAAGACCCTAAGCTTGGGGATTCCCAAGGCAACCCAAGGTAATATCCAAGGAAGACTCAAGCATCTAAGCTTGGGGGGATGCCCCGGATGGCATCCCCTCTTTCGTCTTCAACATTATCGGTATACCTCACTTGGAGCTATATTTTTATTCGTCACATAATATGAATTTTGCTTGGAGTGTCATTTTAT
Source organism: Elymus sibiricus (assembly GCA_039707655.1). Lineage (NCBI taxonomy): Eukaryota > Viridiplantae > Streptophyta > Magnoliopsida > Poales > Poaceae > Elymus > Elymus sibiricus. The sequence goes on from CM077670.1 coordinate 287,063,256, forward strand.
TTTGTTTGGATTTGCTTGATGTTATCAATAATCATGTTTTGTATCTTTTAGTTCAATAAAATGCAAATTATAGCCTTTACCATGCTCAGTTTGCAAGTTTATGTGCTGCTGTCTGAAAACAGAAAGTTTTCTATTATGTTCAGAATATTTCTGAATAGTCAGAACATGATAAAAATCTGAAATTTTTACACATTAAGAATACATGAGTTCTCTGTCACGTGGTCATTTTTCAGAATTTTTGGAGTTCGGGAAGTATGAATTCTTATTCATCCTTTACAGACTGTTCTGTTTAGACAGATTTCGGTTATAGTTGCATTGTTTGCATATGTAGCTTGTTTAATGTTTCTATTTGTGGATAGGAGTATTAAATATGCAGAGGCATTTAGTATGCAATGTTTAATTATAATTTTTGCGATTTGTTACAGTAGAGAATGTTAAGGTTTTGAGTTGATTTATACTAACTTATCTCACGAGTTCTTGTTGAGTTTTGTGTGGATGAAGTTTTTAAGATTTAGGAGAAGCCATGATATGAGAGGAATTAAGGAGACACAAGATCTCAACCTTGGGGATTCCCAAGGCACTCCAAGATAAAATTCCAAGAAGTCTCAAGAAACTAAGCTTGGGGATGCCCCGGTAGGCATCCCACCTTTCTTCGTCAACACCTATCGTTTAGCCTAAGTTTTTACTTGTTCACATGATATGTGCTATTCTTGGAGTGTCCTTTTATTTTCATTTTTCTTGTTGTTTGAATAAAATTATCAAGATCTGAAATCTTTATTGAGAGAGAGTCTTCACATAGATACTTAATTGTTTGCCTACTCATTGATCTTCACTTATATCTTTTTGAGTAGTTTATCATTCATTCTTGTGCTTCACTTATATCCTAAGAGTAAATTATTGAATGAATTGAATATCATAAAGTTGAAATTATATGTCCTTCATATGCTTGTATCATGTCTAGTAGTAGTTTCACATTTGGGTTAGAAAGTGAAATCTATTGAAGCTTGACAATCACAATATTGGTCATACAAGCAATTAATGAATGATTAGTATAAGGAAGAGAACTTTCACATATAAATATATTATCTTGGACATCTTTTATGATTGTGAATACCCATTAATTATTTTCAAACTTGAGCAAATTAGTTGAAGTTGGACAAGGAAGATAACGTAATGAGTTATGTTTGGGTATATTTGCATAGAAGTTATATTGTTATGGATCCTTTAACATGTGGTGCTTGCTTAGGATCTGTTGCTAGCCAAAAATTCGTACTAAGTCGAGATACTACTTGTGCATCCAAAAACCCTTAAACCCAGTTTCTTGCCATGAGTGTCCACCATATCTACCTATGGATTGAATAAGATCCTTCAAGTAAGTTGTCATCGGTGCAAAAAGCAATAAAAATTGCTCCTAAAATATGTATGATCTTTTATTGCAAGGGAAAATAAGCGTTGTACGAACTTGTGATGGTAAAGAAATAAAAGCGACGGGCTGCATAATAAAGGTTGCTATCACAAGGGGCAATATAACGTGACGTTCCTTTGCATTAAGGGCTTGCACATCCAAAAATCAAAAGCGCATGACAACCTCTGCTTCCCTCTGCGAAGGGCCTATCTTTTACTTTCAGTATTTACTTTCATGCAAGAGTCAATAGTATTTCTTATTATTCCAACCTATTCTTTAGTTGGCAAGCATCATGTGGTGGGGAAAGATCCAGGCACATATGGCCAGTCAAATATATTTGATCATGGTTTATTATTGTTGACAATTATCTCTATGATAAATAAGTTGGGAGGCGAAACACTAAGCCCCTATCTTTCTCTGTGTTCGATGGATGCCATTTGTTCTAAAAATATGCTTTGAGTACTAGCAATCATAGAAGACTATATGATAATTGAGTATGTGGAGCTCTTACTTAGACTTTGTTGAAATTAAGTTGAATTGCAATTGTTTGGTGACTAAGAACATAGGTTGTTAAGTTTCAAGAGAATGCATTGTTTGAACCATAACATGTGAATTGATTGCTACTTTATCATGATGAGTTTTATGAAAAAGAGTTGCTGTTATGATGCTAGGAAAAGTGAATGAAATTATCATTGATCAAACTTATGCACTATGCTAGCATTCACACTTCATAAATTATTTCTTTTATCATTTACCTACTCGAGGACGAGTAGGAATTAAGCTTGGGCATGCTGATACGTCTCCAATGTATCTATAATTTATGAAGTATTCATGCCATGTTTATTATAGTTTTGTATGATTTTGGTGCACTTTTATATGGATTTTATGTGATTTTTATGGAATAACAAATTGACCTAGTGCCCAGTGCCAGTTGCTGTTTTCTGCTTGTTTTTGGTTTTCCAGAAAATCCATATCAAATGAAGTCCAAATGCAGCGAAACTTTTTGACGATTTTTTCTGGAAGGAAACAGACCCAGGAAGCTTCGGGGGAGCAGCAGAAGACCCACAGGGGCCCCACAAGCCACCTGGGCGCGCCACCCCCCCGGGGCGCGCCCTGGTGCCTCGTGGGACCCCTGTGGCACATCTTCACGTGATTCCAACGCCAAAAATTCTTATAAATACCAAAACCCCCAGAAATAACCCTAGAACTTGGACTCCGCCACCGCAAGCCTCTGTACCTTCGAAATACCATCTACAACCCTTTTTCGGCACCCTGCTGGAGGGGGAAATCATCATCGGAGGCCATCTTCATCATCCCGGTGGTCTCCATGACGAGGAGGGAGTAGTTCACCCTCGGGGCTGAGGGTATGTACTAGTAGCTATGTGTTTGATCTCTCTCTCTTGTGTTCTTGATTTGGCACGATCTTGATGTACCGCGAGCTTTGTTAATATAGTTGGATCATATGGTGTTTCTCCCTCTCTATCTTGTTGTGATGAATTGAGTTTTTACCTTTGAGGTTCACTATTATCGGATTGAATACTTTTATGGATTTGAGAACACTTGATGTATGCCTTGCATATGAATACCCGTGGTGACAATGGGATATTATATTGATTCACTTGATGTATGTTTTGGCACTCAACTCACGGATTCCCGAGGTGACATTGGGGTAATCTATGCATAGGGGTTGATGCACGTTTTCTTCCTACTTTCTCAGGTAGAAATCTTGGGGTACTCTTTGAAGTTCTTTGTGTTGGATTGAATATTATAAATCTGAAGTTGTTTGATGCATATCGAATAATCAACTCACGGATACTTGTGGTGACATTGGAGTATCTAGGTGACATTAGAGTTGGTTGATGCGTATCATATGGAGTTATTTTAGTACGAACTCTAGGGCTGTTTGTGACACTTATAGGGATGGCTCAATAGATTGATCGGAAAGGATAACTTTGAGGTGGTTTCGTACCCTACAACAATTTCTATCTTATGTTCTCCGCTAGATAAGAACTTTGGAGTGACTCTTTGTCGCACGTTGAGGGATTGTTATATGATCCAATTATGTTAGCACTGTTGAGAGATTGCACTAGTGAAAGTATGAACCCTAGGCCTTGTTTTCAAGCATTGCAATACCGTTTGTGCTCCATTTTATCACTTGTTACCTTGCTGTTTTTATATTTTCAGATTACAAAAACCTATTTCTACTATCCATACTACACTTGTATCACCATCTCTTCGCTGAACTAGTGCACCTATACAATTTACCATTGTATTGGGTGTGTTGGGGACACAAGAGATTTCTTGTATTTGATTGCAGGGTTGTTTGAGAGAGACCATCTTCATCCCACGCCTCCCACGGATTGATAAACCTTAGGTCATCGACTTGAGGGAAATTTGCTACTGTCCTACAAAACTCTGCGCTTGGAGGCCCAACACGAGTCTACAAGAATAAAGTTGCGTAGTAGACATCAGGGCCATATATCATCGAAGAGGTTTATCGCTCCGGAGTTATCAAGATCAACAACTCCGAAGGCACTAATCCAAGAGTGGTTAATGGGCAAAGAATTAAACACTATATCTCAGGTACGCCCATTAATGTTGAAACTAATATTATTCAAACAATGACACCGGAGGAAGACAGAAAAGAGACCTTCCGGGACACTCCAGAACCCTGAAAAGGAGCAGGTATGTGATACGGTAAGTAAACCGACTCCAACAATTCCATAAAAATTATTTCTGTCTGTTTTGGAATATTAGAAAAAATACAAAAATAAGAAACAGCCGAGGGGACCCACGAGGAGGTCACAAGGCAACAGGGTGCGCCCTACCCCCCTGGGCGAGCCTGGTTGCCTTGTGGGCCCCTCGTGTGCCTTCCCGACTCCGTTTTCCTCCCATATACTTGTTTTGCAAGATAAAAATTCTTTATATATACTCCCGGATGTTTTGACCACCGTATCGCAAGTTTCTCCTCTATTCTTGTTTTAGGCTGTTTTTCTGACAGATCTAGATTGCCATGGCGCTTCCAAGTTCGTCCAAGGACAAGTTCTACGAGAAGGTTATCAACCCTCACCTACCGGAGGTGATGAAACACCCTCAAGCCATTGAGATGCGTGAGGGGGTGCTTCACATCCAGGACGTTCAAGGGCCTAAGAAGACCGGAAGCGAGAAGGCCAGGCTTGAAGTAGTGGAGCAGGAGATCTTCAAGTGCCAAGGGATGGTGGAGGGTGGACTCAACGCCAACCACTCCATGATCACGGAATTCATCCGTGAACACAAAGTGGACATGAAAGATATTGGGGACATGATCTTCAAGCTCAATGACCGGATTGATCATCTCCAGGCCCAAATTTATGACTTACAAAACCAAAATTTTGAGTATGAAGCCAGGTTTAATGGTATGAGTTTAGCTGCAAATTTCAGGACTCCGGAAACACGTTCATCCTTTATGATGGAGAGCCTATGCCGTGGAGGACGGAGGACAAGCCCACTACTTCATCACCACCATCACCGAAGACAGACACTTGAGTGCACCGGTATGGGCACCACCCTTGGCTTGTTCCAAGCTTGGGGGAGGTGCCCCGGTATCGTATCACCATCACCCTTTATCATCATTATCTATCTTAGTTCGATCCTTAGTTATTTCATGATTTAGAGGAATAAAAAGTTTAGTATGATCTAGTTTCGAGTGCTTGTTTCGTGATCTATCTATCTATGTAATCATGTGTGAGAGTTATATAATAAAGAGTAGTTTGAGTCTTGCTTCTTTACTTTTATGTTCCAATCTTAGCAATAAAAGAATGAAAAGATCATATGCTAATCCCTTGGGGAAGTAATGACTTTACATAAGAAAAGTATAGTTGATAAAATTTATTGGAAATTAACAAACATACCAAGGAAGAGAGGATTCACATATAGATATACTATCTTGGACATTTTTTATGATTGTGAGCCCCCATTAAATATTCTATGTCAAAGAGTTGTCGTTGGACAAGGAAGACAACATAATGAGTTATGTTTGCTTATATTCACATAGAAGTTATATTGTCATGGATCCTCTAACATGTGGTGCTTGCCCACTATCTTTTGCTAGCTAAAAATCCACACTAAGTAGAGATACTACTTGTGCATCCAAAACCCTTGAACCCCATTTCATGTCATGAGAGTCCACTATATCTACCTATGGATTGAATAAGATCCTTCAAGTAAGTTGTCATCGGTGCATAAAGCAATAAAAATTGCCTCTAAATATGTAAGAACTTTTATTGTAAGGGAAAATAAGCTTTGTACGAACTTGTGATGGTGAAGAAATAAAAGCGACAGACTGCATAATAAAGGTTGCTATCACAAGGGGCAATATAAAGTGACGTTCTTTTGCATTAAGAGTTTGCACATCCAAAAATAAAAAGCGCATGACAACCTCTGCTTCCCTCTGCGAAGGGCCTATCTTTTACTTTTCTGTATTTACTTTTATGCAAGAGTCAATAGTATTCCCCTCTATTCCGTTTTCATTTTTTCTCTCTTGGCAAGCATCATGTGGTGGGGAAAAATCTTGGCACATATATCCAATTGGATGTAAGTAATCATGAGTTATTATTGTTGACATTACCCTTGAGGTAAATTGGTTGGGAGGTGAAACTATAAACCCCCATCTTCCTATGTGTCTGATTGAAGCTTTCGCCCCATAAATATGTTGTGAGTGTTAGCAATCATTGAACACTAAATGATAGTTGAGTCTGTGAACTTGCTAAATAAAAGCTCTTACATAGAGTCTTCCAGAAAATGTGATGAATTGTAATTGTTTCATTGACTAAGAACATAGTTTGTTAGTTTTCAAGAAAGTCTATGCTTTATACTTCGATATTGTCATGAATTATTACTTCTTTATGGGAAGTTTTATGACGATATATTGCTGTTATAGTATTGATTATGGTGCTTTCATGTCCGTATTTTGTTTTATCGACACCTCTCGCTCTAAACATGTGGTCATGATTATCGATTTCGGCTTTCGCTTGAGGACAAGCGAGGTCTAAGCTTGGGGGAGTTGATACGTCCATTTTGCATCATGTTTTCCTATTGATATTTATAATATTTTTGCTAATTGTTTCACTTTATGATGCAATCCTAATGCCTTTTCTCTCTTAATTTGCAAGATTTATATGAAGGGGGAGATTACCGACAATTGGAATTCTGGACCTGAAATAGCTACAACAGAGATACCTATTCTATAGAGCTCCAAATGACCTGAAACTTCATGAGGATTTTTATTGAATATATAAAAAATACTGGAGCAAAGAAATACCAGAGGGGGGCCACCTGTTGCCACAAGGCAACAAGCATGCCCACAGCTGGCCTCTGGCTCAGCCTGTGCAAAACCGAACCAAAAACCATAAACCGAACCAAAAAACCAAACCGAACCAAAATTTTGGTTTTTTCAGGTTCTGGTTATGGTTTCAGTTTGCAAAATAGCAAATCATATTCAATTCGGTTTTTTCAGTTTAAAACCGAAAACCATACGGTTAAACCGAACAAACCGAAAAAAACAAATTCTGTCGTACTGGAGAGTACAGAGAAGAAACTCCTACACAGTGCGCTTCGCACTTGTGGGTTTGAACAAAATTAACGGACACCTGCTAGCCTTATACTACTCTCGTTGCTTTATTTCTTGTAGCTAGGCGAGGTGGTACTAAACTATTGCGTGAATTGGCTGCGCGCCAGCGCCTCTTGCCGTGTTGTGCCTCTACTTACATGGGCCGATGGATCAACAAGTGTTGGGCTGTGATGCTAGAAATGTGTGTGTGAGTCTGTGAGAGAAAGATCAAACTTCCAGGCCTACACAGTACACTACACATGCACAAACGTGTCCTACTTGTTGGTTAAGTAAAAAAGACTACTTCATGTTGGTTAAATAAAAAAGAAAATAAAAGGGCAGTTTCACACGTTTAAGAAGTTACACCGTGGAGTAGGCTTTGGCCTTTGACTTTGAGGCTCTCGGTACTGGACATCGAGGCCGTCATGTATGTGTCAAAATTTCATGTGTCTGTCATGTATTGAACAAATTTTATGTCTGTGTCATGCCGTCATATACTAAATTTGTTTCTTCATGTGCCCAAACTTTGTGTTGCTCAAAAGTTCGCGTCAACTTTGGTTAATTTGATTATTACTGAAACCGAACCAAAAGTAAACAGTTATTACCGAAACCGAACCGTATCTATGTATAAAACCGTATAAACCAAAGTATAAAAACCGTATAAACCAAAAACCGTATAAACCAAACCGAATCAAACCGAATGCACACCCTGACCTCTGGCCCCCTCCTTCTGCTATATGAAGCCATTTACCCTAGAAAAAATACAAGGAGGACTTTCGGGACGAAGCGCCGCCATCTCGAGGCGGAACTTGGGCAGGAGCACTTTTGCCCTCCGGTGGAGCGATTCTGCCGGGGATATTTCCCTCCGGGAGGGGGAAATCAAAGCCATCGACATCACCAATGATCCTCTCATTGTGGGAGGACCAATCTTCATCAACATCTTCACTAGCGCCATCTCATCTCAAACCCTAGTTCATCTCTTGTATTCAATCTTTGTCTCAAAACCTCAGATTGGTACCTGTGGGTTGCTAGTAGTGTTGATTACATCTTGTAGTTGATGCTAGTTGGTTTATTTGGTGGAATACTATATGTTCAGATCCTTAATGATATTCAATACTCCTCTGATCTTGAACATGAATATGATTTGTGAGTAGTTACGTTTGTTCTTGAGGACATGGGAGAAGTCTTGTCATTAGTAATCATGTGAATTTGGTATTCGTTCGATATTTTGATGATATGTATGTTGTTGCTTCCTTTAGTGGTGTCATGTGAACGTCGACTACATGACACTTCACCATACTTGGGCCTAAGGGAAGGCATTGTGGAGTAATAAGTAGATGATGGGTTGCTAGAGTGACAAACGCTAAAACCCTAGTTTATGCGTTATTCCGTAAGGGGCTGATTTGGATCCATATGTTTCATGCTATGGTTAGATTTATCTTAATTCTTCTTTCATAGTTGCGAATGCTTGTGAGAGGGGGTAACCATAAGTGGGATGCTTGTCCAAGTAAGGACAGCACCCTAGCACCGGTCCACCCACATATTAAATGCGGCACCCCGGCTCAGAGGAACCGGAACACCCCGTATTCTAGCCCAGAGATCAAGTCTTCTGGAATACGGCACTGCTGGCATAGAACAGAACAGCTCCTTATTACAATGAATAGGGGTACCAGGGTCCTGATGAAACAAATGATTACAAGGGCACGGCGACACTATGCTTGCTAAGGTAGCTCTATGCTAGCAGCAGAACAACATGTAGCAGCGGAACGGCGACGACGGTGATGGACTCCACTCCAAAGGGACACTGGCTGGGACACGTCCTAGCTCACAGACTCGGGATCCTTGACAAGCAAGAAATCACGGCATCAAGGCAAGACAACAACATAGCATTAATAGGTTAAGTTATGAACAAGACAACAACATAGCATTAATAGGTTAAGTTATGAACAACTACTATGATGTGGAGGTAACGATTAATCATGATATGATAAGGCTAGAATTACTGATAGACCATCATCTTGGGTTACATGAACCATCTCACTCTTGGCTACCCGGCCAAGCAATATATATCACCTCGATCACCTCATGATCAATATATCCTCGTGATCACCGTGTGATCACATCCCAATCCGATGATCATCCACAAGATCATCCCAATATCATAATCTACATCTTGCCAAACTGTTACTTACTCACATATAAATATAAGTCATCACATAAGTCATTCCGTCATCGTGAGTGTTGATCGAACGGTGTGACCTAGTACGAACTGTGTCCATAACCGAGGACGCGGCTATCGATAGTTTATACACTCTGCAGAGGTTAGTACACTGTACCCACACCACGAAACTCATGGCCTCGTGCTCCCATTCGGGTGGACCAACGACATTCTGACAAAACCAATCTATTGCATGACACTCTCCCGGCCACTCCGACAAACCCCCCTTTGGGCTATGTCATGGGTGGCCCCGATGTCAATATGTGACATCCGCCACCTTTGTGGCTAAACAAAACAAACTCGTCCCAAACGGGGACACCCGGGTACAACACAACTTGGGCACACAAGGCTTATGGCCGCCTACCTGATCAGGGTAGCGCGTGCACATAACCTTCCCTAGTTGGAGGCACCGGCGAGAGGCATGACAATAGACCGAATTAGGGCCTCCCCATCCAGGCAAGTGTGGCTGCACTGGTGAGCTTGATTCGGTGGCACCTGACCAACGAAATGACGGAATTTGTCCCCAAGGTATATCTTTGTCATAACTGTTACTCCAATATCATATATCAACCTGTGGTCCAAGTCATAGCAATATCCATCCAATAATCCAAAGAATAATATAGCCAAATTATTATTGTCAAATCCAATATTCAATATGATCATGATGAAAGCATAACTACTATTACTAGCAATCCAATGGCAACCTGTCATCCTCGATCTGCAAAACCTTAGCCCTAGAAATCCAAGCATCATCATGGCAGTAGCAAGATCAAAAATTACTCCAAGAAATGCCATGAACAAATCATATTTAACTAATGCAATTTTTTTAAGCAATATAATTTAATTAAACCATGGCATTGCATTGCAATCATGCAAATGGAGGTTGTGGCTTGCCTTGCTCCAGCAGATGGTTGAAATACTCCTGGCCTTCACACACTTAAATCACTCTAGGAAAAAAATCATAGCAAGCAAAATAAATAACCACATAAAGCATTTTTTCTCTGTCCAGAAAATCTAGACAGCAGAGAAAAATGTCAACTTCTACCAGAAAATAAAGGAGGTCAAAAGAAAAATACTGCAAAAAGAATCAACTCATTTGGACATCTAGATTGGGAGTTATTCATGGTCAAAGTTGGGTCAAATCTGGATTAAAATGAATTTAAATGAATTTCTGGAAAACCTCCAGGGGGTGACGTTGAAGGCGTAAAGGCGGAATACGCCTTCACTTAAAAACGCTTCGGAGGGGTTATGTGAGGCTGACGGGTGGGGTCACTTCGTCAGTTTTGAAGGAGAGAGAGAGAGAGAGAGAGGAAACAGAGGGCTGGCGGCTTACCGGCGGCCGTTCGCCGGTGTTGAGGCCGCGGTGGAGCTGGGCGAGAGGCGCGATGCATCGGTCACTCCCCGGCGAGCACGCCCGTACCCGCAGCTCTCTGGGAGACGGCCGGACGGCGTCGCGCCCTTCGTCTCAGGCGGCGGCAGGTGGCGATTCCGGTGAGGATTCGGGCTCCAAAGCAGCTGGGGAGGATCAGTGGGCTACTAGGGGCTCGGGGATGCCTTCAGTTGGAGCTGGAGCTGACCGGAGCGAGCTGGTGGAGGAGAGGGGTGAGCGGCTGGTCTCTCACCGGAGACGGGGAAGGAGGGCTCCTCTGGCTGGATTCTTGGTGCTAGGCTTCCATTGGGAGAGATAGGAGGTGAGTGGTGAGGAGTGACGAGCTCGGGGAGGGCTTATATAGGCGGGAGGAGATGTGGGGGCCGGAAACCGCCACGGACGTGCGGTTGATGCTCCGGCGAGGCATGGTGCGCTGCGGGGCCATTTGAGGCGTCGGGAGAGAGCTAGTGGAGGTCAGTGATGCAGGCAAGGCGGAGCTAGGGACGCGGGGCAAGCGGACGGGGCGCACAGGAGCTGTCGGCCACCACGGCGTACTGTACTCCCGTGAGCGCGATGGCTGGCGCCGGCGGCAGGCACTACAGGAGGGGGAGAGGGGCTAGGGGGATACGTGGGAGGAGGAGGAGGGTGGACGACACCAGCGGATGCGAGGGGACGGCCGGGAAGAACGAGCCTGACGCTCGGCGACGCACCGAGCGCGTCCACCGCGAGCAGAGCACGTGCACTGGCGTGCCAGTGGCGCAGTCACCGCATGCCTTGGCACGGCGAGGGCACGTAGGCCTGGCAAAAGGTGTCCAAGGTGTTTTCCATCCAACCTGCAACCCTACGATGTGATGGCTCGATCAAAGAGACTTTGGGTTGATGGGATGACTCAGCTAAAGTTTGCTGTAGCAAACTTGGGCATGAAGCTGTGGTCAAATTACTTGACCAATGGGCCAACAAAGATGCCACAGGGGTTTAGGGTAGGAAGGACTACAGTCCTGTGAAATCTGAGGTGATTTGGACAAGATTTGAAGATAGTTGCTTCATAACTGCAAAAACAGAACAGAAACTAGATTTGGATGCTGCACTCACATGGAGTGTTGGATTGAGCTGAAGTTTGGTAGGGCATGATGATTTAGACATGTTGAGACACTGTTAAAATTTCATGTCATTTGGACATGCCAAAATAGTACTTCCTTTAAAGTGGTCCTCTCTGGACAGAATCTTGGGGGAATTTTGTGGAGAAAATGGCTTGGCAAAATGATGTGAATTTTGGCATGCTCAATGGATATAGGGATATTTGGGTCCTGGATTAATTTCAGAATTTATGAAGCAATATAAAATGTAGTTGCTTCACACCCTGAAAAAAGTGACCAGAATCAAGAGTTGGATGTTGTGCTCACCATGAGCATAGAATCTTGAATATTTTTACATATCCAAGGTTTAGATGAGTCAAAGGATTTATGAGAATTTTATGGGAATTTTGGGAATAACATAAATATAGGTTGCTTCACAACCAAGGGCAAACAAGACTATTCCTTTAATAGAAAAAAGAAAATTTAAATGGAATGAAAATTATTGTTGGGTTTGGATGGACATGGCTTGATCTAGGGAAATATTTGAGAAGGATGATTTACTTGGGAGAAGAAATAAAGAGGATCTTCCCAAGTTTCCAGTCCAAAGAGCCAATTCAAAAGAAATCCAAGTCAAAATCCAAAGAAAACCAAATGAAAGAAAATGGGCCAAGAATTGGGGTGTTACAAACCTACCCCCCTTACAAAAATCTCATCCTCGAGATTTGGTTGCTCAGGGAACAAATATGAATATGACTTAAGGAAACCGTTTCCAACTCGGGTATCCTTCTTGGTATGTTGTTCCCTCTGAATTTCATATGATCTGATTACCTAGCTCTGGGGTGGTTTGCTTTACCTTACCCAGAATTCTGACATGCCTTTCTTCATGTGTCAAACCTTATGTTGACTTCGAGTCGCTCATCTCTGCTGACTTAGCTGGGGTGGCGATATATTATCATACCTGTGACATAATAACTTTCCACAAGTTCGGGGTGATCTCCAATTGACATGTAACTCTTCAATCTATTGTTGGTAATATACAAGGAATCTGAGAATAAATTTCCCTCAAACAGTAGCACCTCACGACTGGACTGACGGTTGTTCTGGCGGGAAGATATTTTTCATGGCCGGTCGTCCTTGCACTTAATTGCATCGATAGGAGCACATGATCCGAGTTTGTTGTTCGTCTTTTGGCTTACCCATGCTGTTGGTATATCCATTTGTGGTAATAGGCTATGAGATGCTTTAACACGGTCGCCGAAGTCAAACTGCTGAGATGGCTAAGAAATCTTGGATCTGATGGATCTGACTTGGATACTCCACACTAACCATTTGAGCACGTGAAGTTGGTCAAGCGGGTTGGCTGGATATGAGGTCCTTATGGATCAAAATAGGCCTCTGAGTGCATGTCCGTGTCGATTCATATGGAATCATGGTCTCAAGCTGACTTGGGTATCCGGACCTTGACGGTCGTGCAAGAATCATCATACTTTTGCTGTCAGTCTTACCCCTTGATTGTCAGTATTTTATTTGTCAGAATCACTCGCGGAAAGAGCTTGGCCATATATATATATATATTCTCGATTCTTCTGGTGACCATAGGTGTTGTTGGTGCAATATTTCAGCATCATGCCTCATTATTGCGAATGAAACGAGTCCTCATAGACATAACATGTAGCTGTACAGAGCTCGTTGTTGTGACTGATCAGACAAGACTGTGACAAGAGTTCATGAGATCACCTTGTCCGGTGCAGAGAAACTGACCTTGGTAACCACTGTCAAAACTGTTGTTCCAAGATTGTCTGCTTCACCATTTGTTGATTCTTGCCTCACATGAGATATATATCTGACTTTCTTCCTCTGGTATGACTTATGGTTTTGTTGCATCCTTGCCTTCTTTTGGTAGATTTATTTGAACATAGTTCTATCCTCGTATGAGTGACTTGCATAACCTAGGATGCATGCTCATCATTCATATGGAAGTCTGAAGTTAAATACAAGATTCCAGGAGCAGACATGTGTCCTGACTGATTTCTGCCAAAACTATTGCGGACCTGATTCTGAAGTTGCACTGTCATATACTGCCAACTCACATTGTAATATGTTGTAACAATACTGATGACTGTGCATAGTGCAGTACTGAAGAAGAATGGGTTGCGTGCTGAAGAAGGCTGGATATCTTACGCTTGAAGCTTTTGCTGTGGTAGTGTGCTAGAGAAGGCTGGGTTCCATACCCGAGAAGCTTCCCCTCTGGTTGCTTATTGAGGAGCCTTGCATCATAAGCTTCTTCCAGTAGCGTGCGGAAGAAGACTGAGTTTCTTATACCCGAAGCTTCTCACTGTGATGCGGACTAAATGCCATATACATACTCATAATATTTTTGTGGCTTGTTACTTGCATGAGAAGAATTGGCTAACTGTCTCCTTTGCTGAATACGGAACACATTTCTGATTTTCTTCAGGAGTATAGCATATCTCCAGTTTCATTCATACCTGAACCAAAACTTTATATATGAGCCATACCTTTGACTGAAAATGTTCCATTGGCCTTGCCCCTGAATTGTCTTCCTGCTGGTTTAATCATTACTATTATAACTGATGCAGACTTGATGCTGATAGTCAATCCAAGATACCATTTGTATTCTGACCAGATATTTGAAATCCGCATTGCTTCTTCGAGTCCGGTGGTGGTTGATGAGCAACTTTCATAAGGGGAAGTAAGGTAACACCGAAGACCCAAAAGAAGCAAAAGAAGCAACTCAATCGAACAAAGGCACACAACAGGCACACAAGCAATATTGCATCCATTACTACTCAACACAACTCACGACATGCATGCTACTACAACTAATGCAACATGAACTATACAGGCACTAAGGCACTATGAACAAATTAAAGCTGGGTAGCTGACGGAGCAGCTAGTGGAGGGGTGGGTGGAGCAGTTGATACTAGAGGTGAAGAAGTCGATGAAGTAGGCAGTGTGGGTGGAGTAACTGCGGCACCGAGCAATCTCCTGGCCCGGGTCGCGTCTTGGACTAGCTCAGCAATAAGAATATACTCAGCCATCATGTAGCGGGACATGGAAGGGATGGCCACATCATTGTGAGGGCGAGTAGAGGGGAACCTGACTCGCCTGGGGTTCTCGGCTATGGTAGGATAGTAGTGATAAGCACGGTTTTCTTGCTTCATATGCTCTTGATGACGAAGACCAGTAACTCCTGCCAGGGCGGCGAGTTGAACTGCGCGATCTGGAGTGGCACCATATCCGCCATGGAATCTGTAGGTACGTCTTCCGATAGGGATCCTGGCTGCCAGAAAAACATGGGCGACATACTCCAGTAATCTTCCTCCAAGCGAGACCTCGAAGACTTGATACCTCGGCATATCTCCATTAGGATAGAGGCTATGCCATACGTCGCGAAGTAGGGATGTGAAGCTGAGTGGTGCAGGTACTACGTTGAACTCAATTGGAATGGCGGCTATCTACACTCATGGAATTAACGGTTAGGACAAAGACGGAACCTATATGCATGCTATGCAACAACCAAGTGCATCAATCAAATGCAACAAACAAGCAGGACTCTATACCACCGGTTCCTAACGCTCGCGCTAACTAGGGTGTCCTACAGCCAGACCTGCTCTGATACCATTAGTTGTGGCACCCCGGCTCAGAGGAACCGGAACACCCCGTATTCCAGCCCAGAGATCAAGTCTTCTGGAATACGTCACTGCTGGCATAGAACAGAACAACTCTTTATTACAATGAATAGGGGTACCAGGGTCCTGATGAAACAAATGATTACAAGGGCACAACGACACTACGCCTGCTAGGGTAGCTCTATGCTAGTAGCAGAACAACATGTAGCAGTGGAACGACGACGGTGATGGACTCCACTCCAAAGGGACACTGGCTGGGACACGTCCTAGTTCGCAGACTCGGGATCCTCGACAAGCAATCAATCACGGCTTCACCTACAACCTGTCATGAAACGCCAGGTGAGTACTTTGAATGTACTCGCAAACTCACAACAACCAAAAGCATCAAGGCAAGACAACAACATAGCATTAATAGGTTAAGTTATGAACAACTACTATGATGTGGAGGTAACGATTAATCATGATATGATAAGGCTAGAATTACTGATAGACCATCATCTTGGGTTACATGAACCATCTCACTCTTGGCTACCCGGCCAAGCAATATATATATCACCTCGATCACCTCATGATCAATATATCCTCGTGATCACCGTGTGATCACATCCCAATCCGATGATCATCCACAAGATCATCCCAATATCATAATCTGCATCTTGCCAAACTATTACTTACTCACATATAAATATAAGTCATCACATAAGTCATTCCGTCATCGTGAGTGTTGATCAAACGGTGTGACCTAGTATGAACTGTGTCCATAACTGAGGACGCGGCTATCGATAGTTTATACACTCTGCAGAGGTTAGTACACTGTACCCACACCACGGAACTCATGGCCTCGTGCTCCCATTCGGGTGGACCAACGACTTTCCGACAAAACCAATCTATTGCATGACACTCTCCCGGCCACTCCAACAAACTCCCCTTTGGGCTATGTCATGGGTGGCCCCGATGTCAACTTGTGACATCTGCCACCTTTGTGGCTAAACAAAACAAACTCGTCCCAAACGGGGACACCCGGGTACAACACAACTTGGGCACACAAGGCTTATGGCCGCCTACCTGATCAGGGTAGCGTGTGCACATAACCTTCCCTAGTTGGAGGCACCGGCGAGAGGCATGACAATAGACCGAATTAAGGCCTCCCCATCCAGGCAAGTGTGGCTGCACTGGTGAGCTCGATTCGGTGGCACCTGACCAACGAAATGATGGAATTTGTCCCCAAGGTATATCTCTGTCATAACTGTTACTCCAATATCATATATCAACCTGTGGTCCAAGTCATAGCAATATCCATCCAATAATCCAAAGAATAATATAGCCAAATTATTATTATCAAATCCAATATTCAATATGATCATGATGAAAGCATAACTACTATTACTAGCAATCCAATGGCAACCTGTCATCCTCGATCTACAAAACATTAGCCCTAGAAATCCAAGCATCATCATGGCAGTAGCAAGATCAAATATTACTCCAAGAAATGCCATGAACAAATCATATTTAATTAATGCAATTTTTTAAGCAATATAATTTAATTAAACCATGGCATTGCATTGCAATCATGCAAATGGAGGTTGTGGCTTGCCTTGCTCCAGCAGATGGTTGAAATACTCCTGGCCTTCACACACTTAAATCACTCTGGGAAAAACAATCATAGCAAGCAAAATAAATAACCACATAAAGCATTTTTTTCTCTGTCCAGAAAATCTAGACAGCAGAGAAAAATGTTAACTCCTACCAGAAAATAAAGGAGGTCAAAATAAAAATACTGCAAAAAGAATCAACTCATTTGGACATGTAGTTTGGGACTTATTCATGGTCAAAGTTGGGTCAAATCTGGATTAAAAATTAATTTAAATGAATTTCTGGAAAACCTCCTGGGGGTGACGTCGAAGGCGTAAAGGCGGAATATGCCTTCACTTAAAAACGCTTCGGAGGGGGTATGTGAGGCTGACGGGTGGGGTCACCTCGTCAGTTTTGAAGGAGAGAGAGAGAGGAAATAGAGGGCTGGCGGCTTACCGGCGGTCGTTCGCCGGCGTCGAGGCCGCGGTGGAGCTGGGCGAGAGGCGGGATGGATCGGGCACTCCCCGGCGAGCACACCCGTACCCGTAGCCCTCCGGGAGATGGCCGGACGGCGTCGCGCCCTTCGTCTCAGGTGGCGACAGGTTACAGCCGTCCGCGAGCCCGGCAATTCCGGCGAGGATTCGGGCTCTGGAGCAGCTGGGTAGGATCAGTGGGCTACTAGGGGCTCGGGGATGCCTTCAGTTGGAGCTGGAGCTGACCGGAGTGAGCTGGTGGAGGAGAGGGGTGAGCGGCTGGTCTCTCGCCGGAGACGGGGAAGGAGGGCTCCTCCGGCTGGATTCTTGGTGCTAGGCTTCCATTGGGAGAGGGAGGAGGTGAGTGGTGAGGAGTGATGAGCTCGAGGAGGGCTTATATAGGCGGGAGGAGATGCGGGGGGCGGAAACTGCCGCGGACGCGCGGTTGATGCTCCGGGGAGGCGTGGTGCGCTGCGGGGCCCTTTGAGGCGACGGGAGAGAGCTAGTAGAGGTCAGTGATGCAGACAAGGCGGAGCTAGGGACGCGGGGCAAGCGGACGGGGCGCACAGGAGCTGTCGGCCACCACGGCGTACTGTACTCCCGTGAGCGCGACGGCTGGCGCTGGCGGCAGGTGCTATAGGAGGGGGAGAGGGGCCAGGGGGATACGTGGGAGGAGGAGTAGGGTGGACGGCACCAGCGGACGCGAGGGGACGGCCGGGGAGAACGAGCCAGACGCTCGGCGACGCACCGAGCGCGTCCACCGCGAGCAGAGCACGTGCACTGGCGTGCCAGTGGCACAGTCACCGTGTGCCTTGGCACGGCGAGGGCACGTAGGCCTGGCAAAAGGTGTCCAAGGTGTTTTCCATCCAACCTGCAACCCTGCGGATGTGATGGCTCGATCAAAGAGACTTTGGGTTGATGGGATGCCTCAGCTAAAGTTTGCTGTAGCAAACTTGGGCATGAAGCTATGGTCAAATTACTTGACCAATGGGCCAACAAAGATATCACAGGGGTTTAGGGTAGGAAGGACTACAATCCTGTGAAATCTGAGGTGATTTGGACAAGATTTGAAGATAGTTGCTTCACAACTGCAAAAACAGAATAGAAACTAGATTTGGATGATGCACTCACATGGAGTGTTGGATTGAGCTGAAGTTTGGTAGGGCATGATGATTTAGACATGTTGAGACACTGTGAAAATTTCATGTCATTTGGACATGCCAAAATGGTACTTCCTTCAAAGTGGTCCTCTCTGGACAGAATCTTGGGGGAATTTTGTGGAGAAAATGGCTTGGCAAAATGATGTGAATTTTGGCATGCTCAATGGATATAGGGATATTTGAGTTCTGGATTAATTTCAGAATTTATGAAGCAATATAAAATGTAGTTGCTTCACACCCTGAAAAAAGTGACCAGAATCAAGAGTTGGATGGTGTGCTCACCATGAGCATAGAATCTTGAATATTTTTACATATCCAAGGTTTAGATGAGTCAAAGGATTTATGAGAATTTTATGGGAATTTTGGGAATAACAGAAATATAGGTTGCTTCACAACCAAGGGCAAACAGGACTATTCCTTAAATAGAAAAAAGAAAATTTAAATGGAATGAAAATTATTGTTGGGTTTGGATGGACATGGATTGATCTAGGGAGATATTTGAGAAGGATGGGTTACTTGGGAGAAGAAATAAAGATGATCTTCCCAAGTTTCCAGTCCAAAGGGCCAATTCAAAAGAAATGCAAGTCAAAATCCAAAGAAAACCAAATGAAAGAAAATGGGCCAAGAATTGGGGTGTTACATCAAATTATCAAAGTAGCGAATGCGAATCAAATGAATATGATGAAAGTGATTAGATGATAATTCCCATGTGTCCTCGAGAACGCTTTGCTTTATATAAGAGATCATTCCGGCTTGTCCTTTGCTATAAAAAGGATTGGTCCACCTTGCTGCACTTTAGTTACAATTGTTACTTGTTACTTGTTACAAATTATCCTGCTATAAAACTATCTATTACCGCTACTTTCAGTACTTGCAGAGAACACCTTGCTGAAAACCACTTGTCATTTCCTTCTGCTCCTCGTTGGGTTCGACACTCTTACTTATCGAAAGGACTACAATTGATCCCATATACTTGTGGGTCATCACTCACTCACAGGGGTTTCCCCCTGAAATGAGTTCAATGAGTCAACTCCCTCCTCTCCTTTGGAGAAACAATGCTCATGCTAAATGGGGTGCCCCATACGTGGATTAATTGCAAAAACGGCCTTCTTCAAGGCGACCCGCTCTCCCCCTACCTTTTCATCCTTGTTGCCGACATCCTGCAACATCTGATCTTACTAGCTCACAATGATGGCCTTCTTCACCACCCTTTAGACCACAACCTCCCCCCGTCGTCTTACAATACGTGGATGACACTCTCATACTGGCAAATCCCCCCTCTAACGGGGCAACCCAGCTCAAACAAATCCTCGATAATTTTGCCAACGTGACCTCTCTCTCTCTCAACTTCCACAAAACAAATTTTCTCCCCATCCACCTCTCACACAACCTAGCCTCTGTAATTAGCAACATCTTCGGATGTGTCGTCTCTGAGTTCCCTCAACCTTACCTTGGTCTACCTCTCTCCCCCACCAAACTAACTTCTTCAGCTTTCCAACCCATCATCCAACACTCCTTAAAACACCTCACCAGATGGGTTGCTCGGTTACTCTCTTGTGGAGTTTGTCTAACCCTAATCTCTTCTGTACTCGACTCAATCATGGTTTATTTCATGTTGATTTTCTGTATCCCCAAAAAGATCTTAAAACAGCTAGACGCGATTCGTAGAGCCTTTTTTGGGCAGCGGAGGAAAAATGTTCGGGCGCACAATGTCTTATTGCTTGGAAAAATGTTTGCAAACCTAAATTTTTTGGTGGTCTAGGCATATTTTCTTTCTTCTACAGAATAACTGCTTACTAATGAAGTTTGCTTTCAAACTACTTCAAGGTAACAACCTACCTTGGGTAAACTGGTACCATAATAGATACTCCCACTCCATCACAGATAAACCTACAAACCCCTCGTTTCTTTGGAAAGTGGTAAACTCTCAGCTACCTACACTTTAAAATATATCCTTTGTGCTGACAAACAATGGCCTTACTACTTTTTTTTGGACCGATACTTGGATCACACATAAACCTCTAGCCACTGTTTACCCTCACCTCTACTCACACTCCATAAAACCTACCATTTTAGTGTCTCAGGTCATGCAGGATGGATTACTAGCTAACCTGCGGAATCGGCTTACTAATGTTGCTTCAAACGAGCTAGTGGTTGTGTTGTCTTTATTGCAGGACTTCACCCCAAATGATGCTTCTGATGATAGGTTCCTTCTACATGGCGCACCTTTCTCCTCCAAATAGGCCTACTCCATCATTACCGAGGAGGACACCTTTGCCGATCTTATTTGGTCATCCAAGGCCCCGATCAAGGTCAAGATTTTTGGTTGGCTCCTCTTCAAGGATCGTCTCAACACCAAGCACAATCTCCTCAAGAAGACGACCACTAATGATTCTATTTGCCCTTGATGTGATGCACCGGTGGAGGATGCTACTCACTTGTTCATCCACTGCCCGTTTGCATTTCAGGTTTGGGATGCCCTACAGCTCGCCGCACCACTCTCGCTTGCTGCAATTTGGGATATTGCTTCGCTGACTGGCTCGACTACGACATTTGGCCGTCGGTTGTGCTCACTATTTTGTGAAAAAATTGGGACTCTAGGAACGTTTGTGTTTTTTTCACACACCTAGGACTACGCTTCTGAACCTTGTAAATGATTTCTCCCTCTGGACCTTTAGATTCGCTCATAAAAAGGTGGCTGCCGTGTCTTGGTGCCAATACTTTCCCTACGCTCTAGCACTCTCTTGTAACCTTGCCTCTGGCGCTTTGAGTAATATATTCAGGTGGGGATGCTCTCTCTGCAGTGATTGTTCAAAATAAAACTTGAGGAAAACTGTCGTGGTTTTAGCACGGCAGATGCCCTTGAGAAAGGACTTTGAGATGAGGTTATCGCACGAAGGTGGAAGCTTGACGGGGTTGATCGGGAACGAGAAGACACGGAGTTACCCAGGTTCGGCCCCTCACGGTGAAGGTAAAAGCCTACGTCCTGCTTGATTATATTGCTTTGGATCTCGATTACAGGGATGCGGAATAGCTAACCTAGCTCTCGAGAGATTGCAACTTAGTCCTTTCGCCCTAGGCGCCCCCCTTTATATAACAGGCTGAGCCCTAGGTTTACATGAGAGTCCGGGTTACAAACTTAACCCGCATCCTACTCTAACTTGTCCTTCGAGGTAATCTTCCTTATCATCTTTCTCCATGAGCCGGCCCACACATCGAGCCGCCTCTTCCCAACAGGACTTTGTCAAGCCGGCCCACCAGGAATCTTTGAAGCCCAGCCGCAAGATAACCTGCTGAGCCTCACAGATCAATGGCCGGGTCATCTTCCTGCCGGGTCTCCATCACTGGGAAATATCCCCAACATTAGCCCTCAGTTTGACTTGGATTTATTCATGTTAAACTCCATCCTGCAAAACAAATGGAATAACCTATGAAGAAATTATGTTCTTGGATTTGCGTCTTAAGCCGGCTCTTCAGCATCCTTTGATTTCAGGCACATTTTTCTGGCTTAAATAACTTGCCGGGTCATTCTTCATCCACAAACTTGATGTTTTCTGCTCGTCTCTCCTCATGACATCACATTCCATTTCCACAAAATCCGTGATGACATCATAGCGAATCTTTGAGTAGATCTGTATTATCTTGTCAGGAGTGAAAATCGAGGAGCCCTTTTAGCCACTATTCATTACGCCGCCTGGGGTTTCGTGCATGCCTTTTCAGGTTCCCCCGCGCCTACAAATAGGCCGGCACCCTTGTACACTAGGATAAATGCTTTAACTGCCCATGGCCTCACCGGTGTCGATCTGACCCGGACTTGGGTAGAATGGCGCATCCAACCACTGAGCCTGAGGAACCGACTCTTGCATACCTACTCCGATGAACCAGAGGACTCGCTTCGATTCAGCCGGGTCAACCTTCAGGAGAAGGATGTCCTAAAATTCGCCAAGATGCTACTTGGTGAAACAAAAGATGACATTAAGCTCGTGGGACTTGCTCCCTTTTATGCAAACAACCTGGCACCCATGGTAAGCCGCCGTCCTTATTATTGCCCTTCATCTTGTTCATACTGCATTTCCTCTGTCGCATTTTTCTCAACCCGTCATTGTACAGGAAAACTCTGATTGGTGGAAGGTCGAACTTCAAGACCCCACTCCTCCTCGAGAAGATATCGAAGAAGACCCAGAAGATGATGAAGATCAAGAGGTAGAACTCAACTCCCTTGGTCGCCTTTTTAACCAACTTGCTGATGCCACCTCTTCTCAGGAACAGGCCGAAACAAGCCACGCCGGCGAGCAAGAGGTAACTTTGATCTCTTCAGACTTTGGCTCACCAATACCCGTCCGAAAGAAAAAACCGGGTTGCAGTCCGAAAAGTCCCATTTTCACATTGAGATGCTCATTTAGACCCACAATTTCTTTTGAAGAAAACGCAACACGCAGGAACTTCTAAACGGAAGACCCAGAGCAGCGAAGGAGAGCTGAGCGGCGGGTTACCAGATGAGCCGCCAGCCCGAAGAGCTCGCTCAGAAGTCCCTCATAGCCCCACTACTCCACTTCCGCAAGCCGGCCTTTTCAAGGCACCACTCCCTCGTAATGACTCAGCGTATATCACCTCCCCCTTGATATGTCTCCAACGTATCTATAATTATTGATTGTTCCATGCTATTATATTATCAATCTTGGATGTTTTATATACACTTACAAGCAATTATATATCATTTTTTTTGGGACTAACCTATTAACTCAGTGCCCAGTGCCAGTTGCTGTTTTTTGCCTGTTTTTGGTTTTCCAGAATATCAGTACCAAACGAAGTCCAAGTGCCACGAAACTTTTTGGAGATTTTTTTCTGGACATAAGAGACACTAGAAGCTTCGGGAGAGGGCCAGAAGATAGAGGAGGTGGCCACGAGCCACCAGGGCGCGCCCCAGGGGGGTGGTGCGCCCTGGTGCCTCGTGGGCCCACCTCTGCTCCGTTTGACCTAATTCCACCTCTATAAATTCTCTAAAATCGGGAAACCAACAGAGGAGTCCACGAAATACTTTTTCCGCCGCCGCAAGTTCCTGTTCTCGAGAGATCCCATCTGGAGGCCTTCTCCGGCACTCCGCCGGAGGGGGAATCGATCACGGAGGGGCTCTACATCAACCTTGCTGCCCTTCCGATGATGCGTGAGTAGTTTACCACACACCTTCGGGGTCCATAGTTAGTAGCTAGATGGCTTCTTCTCTCTTTTTGATCTTCAATACAATGTTCTCCTCGATGTTCTTGGAGTTCTATCCGATGTAATCACTTTTTGCGGTGTGTTTGTTGGGATCCGATGAATTGTGAGTTTATGATCAGATTATCCATGAATATTATTTGAGTCTTCTCTGAACTCTTTTATGCATGATTGTTATAGCTTCATATTTCTCTCCGATCTATTGATTTGGTTTGGCCAACTAGATTGATTTATCTTGCAATGGGAGAGGTGCTTTGTAATGGGTTCGATCTTGCGGTGCTCAATCCCAGTGACAGAAAGGGACATGACACGTATGTATCATTATTAAGGGTAAAAATATGGGGTTTATTCATGCGTGAGTTTACTTTGTCTACATCATGTCATCTTGCTTAAGGCGTTACTCCATTCTTTATGAACTTAATACTCTAGATGCATGCTGGATAGCGGTCGATGTGTGGAGTAATAGTAGTAGATGCAGAATCATTTCGGTCTACTTGTCTTGGACGTGATGCCTATATACATGATCATTGCCTTGGATATCGTCATGATTATTTGCTTTTCTATCAATTGCCCAACAGTAATTTGTTTAGCCACCGTAGCTATTTTCAAGAGAGAAGCCTCTAGTGAAAACTATGGCCTCCAGGTCTACCTTTATCATATATTGAAAATCCCAAAAATACCTTGCTGCAATTTTACTTTATTTATTTTATTTTGTATTTTTGTTCGATCTATCTATCTATCACCATACAATTTAATCTTGCAATTAACCGCCAAGGGATTGACAACCCCTTATTCGCGTTGGGTGCGAGGATTTGTTATTTTGTGTGCAGGTACTGCTAACGAGTTGTTGCGTGATTCTCCTACTGGATTGATAACCTTGGTTTCATAACTAAGGGAAATACTTATCTCTACTGTACTATATCATCCCCTCCTCTTCGAGGAAAAACCAACGCAGATCACAAGTAGCACCCCTCCTCAGATGAATCTAGCGCTACTCAAGCGCCAGCCTTTAGCATCAATCCGGGGTAAAAATACATCACTTGCCTCTCAAGTCTGTTACTTTGTTCCATCCATTAACTATTCCTCTATTTTATAGCGCTAAAGCCATCAAGAAGAAGACCACTGCCAGGTCCTCCGACCCTATCCTTGGGACAGAGGATCCGTCTCATGAAGCTGCCACGTCCAACCCGGTCATTCCAGACGAGCCGGCTATCCAAGATGCACCACCCCACCAAGACTTTGCCATAAGCCCTGCTCACACATCTCCTCACCTGGCTGATCAAGAGAGGGAGAATATAACAGAAGAACAGCCCACTGATCTAGCTCTAGATGAGATTGCCATCACTGGCGAAAATCAAAACCCTCCACCAGAAGCTTCTACTGCTTTGACCAAAATTCCTACCAAGGCTGAATCTCCAAGGAAAGAAAAAGGGAAGGCGGCTCTTCATTACAACTCATTTGAAGACCAAGACATCAATTCCTTGCATCAAGCTGTCTTGACCCGGCTATCTGAAAGCCGGGATACTGAAATTGCGATGGTAACATCTCTGAAGCGAAAGTACGAGGTAATTTCTTTCTCCTATCCCTACATATACATGCAGCCCCCAAGTACCGGGTTATTATACCATGATGACCAAGGACTTATATGCACCTTCGTGATTTGCGATCAACCTGTAGCCCCCAAGGACCGACTCATCATGATATGATGAGCCGGGTCTCTGTGTGTATACATAAAACAATTTATGCATTAGCCCCCAAGTGACATGTGGAATACTTGTATCTTCATGGGACTTGTCGTCTCCAAGATAGTGCTGATATCTGTAGCCCCCAAGTGCCGAGTCGTCCAGTATGGCGGCTTGGGACTATGATAGTATATTCTGTAACATTTGTAAAATTGATATGCAGGACATGCTGAATGATGCTGAGGCCAAGGCGGCTGACTTCCAGAGAGCCATGAAAAAGGAGAAGAAGCAGCGGGAGCAAGCAGAACACTTATCCAGTGAGCTGCAGAAATCGTTGCTCAATGTACCCAGCGCCTTGGAGCAAACCAAGACAAAATTTGAAGCAGAATGAGCCGGCCTGCAAAAACTTGCTGAAGACGCAGAAGCAAAGTTGGAGCCGGTATCTCAAGAATTGCACACACTCAACAATCATATTACCGCGATGTGTGTAGCTATTTTCGGTAAGTTCCAACTTCCTTTGTCACCAACCTTTATAATTGCCAGGGAAACAGCCGGGTCACTTTATGCTTCTTCTGTAACCAGGCCAGAGAACAACACAAGCCGTCGCCCCCCCTCTTGTGAAGCTCAAAGCTGTGTACACCTTCCTAGAGCAGCTATACATAGGCGGCTCACGCTGCATTATGGCAGTTGAAAAATTAAACACACCGCCTCCGCGTATTATGGATATGCTCAAGGAGTTGTCTGTGGTGCCACACTGGTTTGAAGAGTGGAAAAAGGTGGCTTGTCGGCACGGAGCTCTGGCCGTACTTGCCCGCGCCAAAGCATATGTACCTGAACTAGACCCAACACAGATTGTAGGCGGATATCCAGAGTATAACACAGATGACACACCTTTCACCAAGAAGGATTTCCTACGGTGTATTAAAGAAACCCGGGTCGCTGCCACAGTTCTGACTGAAGAGGCAGATCTTTCCAAGTACCAAGCCAGTTATTCTGAAGCTAACAAGCGTTTGGAGCCGCCCAATCCAGAACCAGTGGACCTAACTCGCCCTTGTAAGAACTCCTTCGCCCCTGAGGTCGACCCTTCGCCTATGATGACGGAAGACTCAGTTTTTGAAGCATTACGATCCATCCAATGGCTGCAGGTCGGCCTCCAGACTGCAGAACCAAGCTCGTCGGCGCAGGCTAACCCGGCATCCAGTGGTGCGACTCGGGAGTCTGAAGGCCATCTTGCCGGCTCACAGCCTTGAAACTTGGTTGGGCGGCAAAACAGAAAACACTTGATCATATTTTTGGCCCTGCTGTGGCTTGTAATAGATGTTCTAGATACTCTCTTTGGTGATGCAAGTGCCATCGTGTACTTGTATGATTGCACTTGTTATTGTAACCTTGCTTGATCATTAGCCATGACATCATTTGCTTCTATCAATGTGTTGAATCAATAACTCAACCGCAGGAGCCAATCTTTGTAATGAAGGCCGGCTGTATAACAGTCCTTGAGTAACTTCTAAGGCCGTAATCTAGAAGCCCGGTTTGTGATGGCGGCTTACGACCAGAACCAGTAGTCCAGGCCGCCAGTATTAGTGATATGATAACCTGGCAATCATGTTGCCGGTGTGATAAACAACGTTAATAAAGTATATGCCATGTATGAATGTATGCATGCATGCCAAAGATAATAATAATGCAAAACCGAAATTTAAGAGCCGGCTTATAAGGCACGACTTAAAGACCGGCTTGCGAAGCTTAAGTCTGATTTGCTTTCATGAAGCAGGCTCATTGCCTCTTTTGGTTTATCCTAGCTTTCCGAGAGCCGGCTCCCACGTGACGAATCGGTGTTTTAACTCGGACAAGTTCAGGGTCACTTCTGTGATTGACTCGCCGGGCGTACACCGGGTCACCTTTGCGGAGTAGCATCGTGCTAACAGGAAGGTTTAACCAAGAAAATGCTTTGGCATGTTGCCGGGTTAAAGGAATGTTAAAGCTAAACTCGATGAGTTGGAAGCCCCCAAGTAACCGCTGATCAAAGAATAAAGACTCAACACACAATTTTGAGGTGAAACGACAATCTCTCTTATACAGAGACACCAGCTTTATTTCATTGATCAGAATATGTATATACATGATGAAAGTATGTACAAAAGATGCTACTCAATCTGTGACTTAAGTGTAATACGGCCGGAGATGCGCAATATTCCAAGGCCGGCTTCCCTCCTCCTCAAAGGTACGTGACTTGTCTGCTTCACGTATATCAACCAGGTAATATGACCCATCGTTGAGATTCTTGCGGATGACGAAGGGTCCTTCCCAAGGGGGCGAAAGCTTATGCATGCCTGTCTGGTCTTGTATCAGACGGAGCACTAAGTCGCCTTCCTGAATGGTACGACTTCGAACTCTACGGCTATGATAGCGACGTAGATCTTGTTGATAAATCGTTGATCTGGATGCGGCAAGTTCACGTTCTTCTTCCAAACCATCAAGAGCATCTTGGCGAGCTTGTTCATTATCAGCCTCCACATAAGCTACAACCCGGGGAGAATCATGACGTATATCACTTGGCAGCACAGCCTCTGCACCATAGACCAGAAAAAATGGCGTATAACCTGTTGACCTGTTGGGAGTAGTCCGTTTGCTCCAAAGTACTGCAGGTAACTCTTCTTCCCAGCAACCCGACGTGCGTTGTAAAGGCACCATGAGCCGGGGTTTGATACCACACAACAACTCTTGATTAGCTCGTTCTGCTTGTCCATTAGACTGAGGATGTGCCACAGATGCTAAGTCCAACCTGATGGGCTCCTGCTGGCAGAACTGCTTCATGACTCCCTTGGAAAGATTAGTACCATTATCGGTAATAATGCTGTGTGGATATCCAAAATGATAGAACAGCTTTTTGAGGAACTTAACTGCTGTAACAGCATCACAACGACTGACTGGCTCTGCTTCAACCCACTTGGTAAATTTGTCCACAACTACCAGTAAGTGAGTATGTTTATTTTTAGATCTCTTGAAGGGTCCAACCATATCAAGCCCCCAGACTGCAAAAGGCCAAGTTATTGGAATCATCCTCAACTCTTGAGCCGGCACATGCGCTTGACGAGCATATTTCTGTCAACCATCGCACTTGCGTACAATATCCTCTGCATCCGCATGAGCTGTGAGCCAGTAAAACCCATGACGAAAAGCTTTGGCGACCAACGACCTTGAGCCGACATCATGACCACAATCACCAGAGTGGATCTCATTAAGAATTGCGCGGCCCTCCTCAGGTGAAACACAACGCTGAAAAACACCCATAACACTCCATTTATGCAACTCACCATTGACAATAGTCATGGACTTAAATCTCCTGATGATTTGTCAAACGATGATTTCCTCTACTGGGAGCTCACCGCGGCTTAGATAAGCCAGATAAGGAACAGTCCAATCAGGTATAGTATGAACAGCGGCCACTAGAGCCGCCACTGGATCAGGAACAGCAAGATCTTCTTCCGTCGGCAATTTGACTGACGGGTTGTGCAACACATCCAGGAAAACATTGGGCGGAACAGGCTTCCGTTGAGACCCCAAGTGAGACAATGCGTCCGCCGCCTCGTTAAGCCGGCGATCAATGTGATCTACCTGATATCCTGTAAAGTAGCCAGCAATATTTGTCACTTCACGTCGGTAAGCCGCCATGAGAGGATCCTTGGAATCCCAGGTGCCAGAAACTTGCTGAGCCACCAAATCTGAGTCACCCAAGCACCTGACCCGGCTCAAATTCATCTCCTTGGCCATACGGAGTCCATGAAGCAAAGCCTCATACTCAGCTGCATTGTTAGTACAAGGAAACATAAGCCGCAAGACATAACAAAATTTGTCACCTCATGGGGAAGTTATCACAACTCCAGCCCCCGAGTCTTCCAACTGCCGGGAACCATCAAAATGAATAGACCAATAAGTGGTATCAGGCTTCTCCTCCAGAGCCTGTAATTCAGTCCAATCATTGATGAAATCCACCAAAGCTTGAGATTTAATAGCAGTTCGCGGCATATATTTGAGATGATGCGGCCCCAGCTCAATCGCCCATTTTGCAACCCGGCCAGTGGCTTCTCTGTTCTGAATGATGTCGCCAAGGGGTGCTGAACTGACCACAGTGATTGGGTGCTCATGAAAATAGTGTTTCAACTTCCGGCTTGCCATGAACACACCATATACGAGCTTCTGCCAATGCGGATACCGCTGCTTGGACTCTGTTAAAACCTCGCTGATATAATATACCGGACGCTGAACTGGATACTCTTTACCTGCTTCCTCGCGCTCCACAACAACTGCAACACTAACAGCTTTATTGTTAGCTACAATGTACAACAACATGGGCTCCTTCTCCTGAGGGGCAGCGAGGATGGGCGGCTCAGATAGCTGCTTTTTGAGAGATTCAAAAGCCTGGTCTGCAGCATCACTCCAAACAAAATTATTTGACTTCTTGAGCATTTGGTACAGTGGGATAGCCTTTTCCCCAAGTCGGCTTATGAACTGGCTCAACGCTGCAACCCGCCCAGCCAGCTTTTGGACGGCATTGATATTGGCCGGCTTACCCAGGGATGTGATCGCTTTAATTTTTTCCGGGTTGGCTTCAATCCCACGCCCAGAAACAAGGAATCCCAATAACTTCCCAGTAGGAACACCGAAAACACACTTTTCTGGGTTAAGCTTCATCTGATAAACACGGAGGTTGTCAAATGTTTCCTTGAGATCATCCAGCAAGGTCTCCTTCTTTCGAGATTTAACCACAATGTCATCAACATACGCATGAACATTACGCCCAATCTGCTTGTGGAAACAATTCTAAACACAACGCTGATAAGTCGCCTGCGCACATTTTAGACCAAATGGCATGGACGTGTAACAGAAAGCACCAAATGGTGTAATGAAAGCCGTCTTTTCCTGGTCCTCCTGCCTCATCTTGATTTGATGATAACCAAAATAAGCATCCAAAAAGCATAAGGACTCACAACCCGCCGTAGCATCAAAGATCTGGTCAATACGGGGCAGCGCAAAAGCGTCACTAGGACAAGCCTTATTCAGATCCGTGTAATCCACACACATTCGCCAAGTCCCATTTTTCTTCAGAACAAGAACCGGGTTAGCCAGCCATTCAGGATGAAAAACTTCCACAATGAACCCGGCAGCTAGGAGCCGAGCCACTTCTTCACCAATGGCTTTTCGCCTTTCTTCATTGAATCGACGGAGGTACTGTCGAACAGGTTTAAACTTAGGATCCACATTAAGGGAGTGCTCAGCGAGTTCTCTCGGTACACCTGGCATGTCAGAAGGTTTCCACGCAAAGATGTCCCGATTCTCACGGATGAACTCGATGAGCGCGCTTTCCTATTTAGGATGCATATTTGCCCCGACGGTGAACTGCTCGGAGGAATCACCCGGGACAAAGTCAACTTGCTTCGTGTCTCTGGCTGACTTAAATTTGAGCAATGGATGAGACTCAGTCGTCGGCTTCTTGAGGGAGGTCCTGTCAGCCGGGTTGACGGTGTCCTTGTAGTACTTCAATTCTTCGGCAACACAAGCCGTCTCTGCGTACGCCGCATCTCCTTCTTCACACTCTAGCGCAACCCACCGGTTGCCTTCCACCATAATTGTTCCTTCTGGACCTGGCATTTTTAACTTCAGATAAATATAACATGGCCGTGCCATGAAACGCGCGTAAGCCGACCTACCGAAGAGGGCATGATATGGGCTCTTAAGTTTTACCACTTCACAGGACAGGAACTCTGAGTGGTAATTATATTCATCACCAAAGGCTACCTCCAAAGAAATCCTGCCAATGGGATAAGCTGACTTGCCAGGGACGATGCCGTGAAAAACTGTGGTGGAAGGGGTGAGCTGTTTCTCAGATAAATTCATCCACCAAAAAGTATCATAGTAAAGTATATTGATGCTGCTGCCTCCATCCATAAGCACCTTAGTCAATGTATACCCGTCGACCTGTGGTGCCACCACTAAGGCTAGATGACCCGGGTGATCAATGAACTCCGGATGATCCGCCCGACTCCAGGTGACCGGCTGCTCCGACCAGTTAAGGTAATACGGGACTGCCGGCTCAATCAAGTTGGCGGCTCTTCGCTGAACTTTCCGGTCCCTTTTGCAGGTACTGGTGGTAAAAACATGATACTGACTGTTATTCAATTGCTTTGGATTACTTTGGAAACCAGACTAGCCGCCTTGATTCTGATTGCTCTGGTTGCATTGATTACTGCCTCCAGCATTGCCAGCCCCCTGAAACCTGGCATTCTGACCTTGGTTCCCCGGGAACCCCGGGCCTGCGAAGGGTCCTTGTGAGCCGGCTCCCTGGAAGCTGGCTCCCTGATTACCGGGTCCGAGGTTACCGAGATGTCTGCCGTTGCCGCCTCCATTGTGATGATTCTGAAACACCCTCTTAGAGAATTCTTGCATAATGTAACAGTTCTCCCAGGAGTGGGCAGACGGCTTGCCATCAACACTATGTTTAGGACATGGACCCTTGAGGGCCTCTTCAAAAGTGTAGGCGAAAGGCTTCCTGGCACCGTTGTTCCGTTTATTACTCCCACCGGTGTTGGTATTTGCTACCAAATTGGAGCCGGATTCATAACCCTTGCGCTTGTTGCCGCCATTGACCTGCCCATTGCCATTGTTCTGCTAGTGACCCTTGCCACCATTCTTCTTGCCCTTACCAGATTTGTCATCATCAGACGTAGGGTCCTTTGTAATATCTGACTCAACATATCGGGTTAAGACGTCCATAAGATCGCCCATGTCCTGGACCTTCCTCTTGAGCTGCCCTAACTTCTGAACCAGGGGTTGAAATTTACAAGTCCGCTCCAGAACAAGAACTGACTGAGCCACCGTGATGCTATCTGAAGAATGAATGACTTCCGCAACCCGGCGAGACCAGTGGTGTGCCGACTCATCCTCCCACTGAACGCAGTGTTCCAGGTCAACAATCGTGGTTGGCCGCTTGCAGGTCCCTTGAATTTTTTGATGAAGCGCTCCTTCAATTCCTGCCAGGTGTTAACGGAATTCGCCGGCAAGTTTTTCAACCAGGTACGTGTCGGGCCCTCCAACATGAGAGGTAGATAACGCACGCACACAGCTTCACTAGCGCCCAACAGATCCATCGCTAACTCATAACTCTCAACCCACTTGGCCGACTCTAGATCTGCTGTGTAATTAGGAACTTTGCGAGGACCCTTAAAATCTGGCGGCATGCGTGCATCTCGCAGTGCTGGGACAAGACAGGGAGTTCCAATCCTGTGACTCGGTAAGCCTCCAAGGCGACCAGCTGCCTGGGTTGTGGCGGGATGGTCCTGCGCTGTGGGCTGATTATACACTGCCCGCGTGTTGTCCTCTTTCAGCGCTCATAGAGCTCGAGCGGTGTCCACAATCTCTTGTCCGTTTGGGATCCTGGGAGGCGGCTGATCCACCAATGGTTGTGTGGCCCTCCGGCGCTGCACGCTACTGGACATAGCTGGCGACTCA
The DNA here is from genome assembly GCA_039707655.1 of Elymus sibiricus. NCBI lineage: Eukaryota > Viridiplantae > Streptophyta > Magnoliopsida > Poales > Poaceae > Elymus > Elymus sibiricus. The sequence continues at coordinate 287,096,174 of CM077670.1, forward strand.
GGGCGTTGGCTCCTAGTGCAGCTCTGATGAGGGGTCGAGTGAAGCCGGTGCTGACTACGGGAGTAATTTGCCTGCTGCGTCACCGCCGTCTTGAGCATCTCAATGGCATTCCTGGCCTCCACCCGAGCCAGATCGTCCCCTTCAATTGGAATCGCCGCCAAGTTGTGAGTCGCCACCAGGACATTGTCTACCGGGTTGGAATAGTGTCCAATTGGGGTCTGGAACCGTCGAGGCGGTAGTTGCTGCTGCGGAATCGGCGTCTGATGCTGAACCGTCTCTCTGTGCCAAGCCGGTTGCCGCGGAGCCGGCCCTCCAGGGGATACAACACCAGCCCCCGGGTTCGCCGGGCCCCGCGGATCATTCGGCGTAGTGAACAGCTGAGTTGGCTCGATCTGGGCCGGAAGCCGGCTCTGATGCCGCCTCCGATGAATAAACTCAGACTCAGCCTACCGGCGGCTTAGATAGAGGGCCTCCTCTCCCAAGTGCTTTGTCTTCTCAACAAGCCGGGCTTGGGCCTCTACCATGCGAGTATTCTCAGCATTGATATCCTCCTGGATCTTGGTCATCTGCTCGCGGCACTTCGTGATCTCTGTGTTGCTTGCCGCCGCGTTCTCTACTGTCACCGGCTCGGCTAAAAGAGTCACCAGGGTGTTCATCAGCTCCGCCAGTGCCTGCGCCCCGGTATTTTGCGAGCCGGTGGTGGCCGTGCCGGCTCCTCCTGAGCCGGTGATGGTGAGATTCTGCCTGGCCGCTGGATCTGTCGGGTCGCGAGGGGGAGGCGGGTCCTGCCTGCCTGCCATGTAAACCGCAGCGAACCGAGGCAGCTCGAGGGCTTCAGGAAAGACTTCATCAGTGCAACCCCCCAGTCTCCCGTCGTACAAGGGACAGATCGACTCGGTTTCTCCCATCGAGAACTCGCCGTCAGATTGAACAAGCGTATCATCTTGGGACAGGGAATTCTCCGACAAGGCCACCCCTTGGGTGAACCCTACGAAGACATGCTTCCTGCCGGCTTGTGGCGGGCCGGGTTTCGCCTGAGGGGGTTCGGCACGGTGGGCTGATTCGACGCAGGTGACAGCCTCCAATTCGGCGGCCGATTCACCGACAACACCGATGAAGGTATGGATCTTGCCAAAGGGGACCCGGTACCCGTACTCAATCGAGTCAGCGTCGGGGCCCCAGTACGAATCGTCGATGTAGAGCTTCCCACGGCGGCTCTTCATCATCTGGCCGGACGTGTACTTCCCGAACCCTGGGAGGGCTCCCGCCAAGAACTCAACTCCACCGTGCGTAGGCCCCACGGTGGGTGCCAACTGTCGTGGTTTTAGCACGGCATATGCCCTTGAGAAAGGACTTTGAGATGAGGCCATCACATGAAGGTGGAAGCTTGACGGGGTTGGTCGGGAATGAGAAGACAAGGAGTTACCCAGGTTCGGCCCCTCACGGTGGAGGTAAAAGCCTACGTCCTGCTTGATTATATTGCTTTGGATCTCGATTACAGGGATGCGGAATAGCTAACCTAGCTCTCGAGAGATTGCAACTTAGTCCTTTCGCCCTAGGCGCCGCCCTTTATATAACAGGCTGAGCCCTAGGTTTACATGAGAGTCCGGGTTACAAACTTAACCCGCATCCTACTCTAACTTGTCCTTCGAGGTAATCTTCCTTATCATCTTTCTCCACGAGTCGGCCCACACATCGAGCCGCCTCTTCCCAACATGCCTTTGTCAAGCCGGCCCACCAAGAATCTTCGAAGCCCAGCCGCAAGATAACCCGCTGAGCCTCACAGATCAATGGCCGGGTCATCTTCCTGCCGGGTCTCCATCACTGGGAAATATCCCCAACAAAAACTGAACTATGTTTGTTTTGCAATGTAATGGTACGCTAGGCCCATACAATACAGTATGGAGGTCATCATCAAGGTTGTGCCTCCAGTATGCAGATTATGCTTGAGCTGTAGGAGCTATGTTGGGAGCTCACTTAGCCTCTATAGATGGTGCTCCTGAGTGTGATGAGCTCACTTGGGGCCTCGGCGGTGCCCACGACCCCCTCATCACCACGTTGGAGCCCAGCCAACCGCTCAACTTTGTAGACCGTGGTGGTTTGGATGCCGTTGTCGCCCACTCATCTGTGACCATTCGGCGTCTGGTGCATGTGGGTGACGAGGTTACTCAAGCAGGTGCTTTTGCATAGAAATCCGAGGCTCTCTTCGCGAAATAGATTTGTGACATGCTCGTCAGTTTGGAGGTGGCTAGCCCTGGATCTGGCAAGTCGATTGCTTGCCTACCGACGGAGAAGGCTACTAGCTAGAGACAAAATTAAGAAGGCGGAGAAGTTTCTCGGGTATGTACGGCGTTCCTCTAAATTATTACAATTTAGACACCGTACAAGCATTTACAATTCAGTGTACTTTGTCTAGTCAATTCAAAACATGATTAAACGTAGTTCTAGGTTAGGAAGAACGTCATTTCACATCTGTATTCCCTATTCCAGTGATTACATATTGAGGCTGTATCTTTGTGGATTCTTTTGTAGATCTCATTGTTTCATCTTTGTTCTGCAGTTGCTACACCTAACACACCAAATGAGTACGAGAAAATGAGGCAACAAAACATAAGGGAGAATGCTATCCGTATGTCGGAAAAATTTAAGGAGAATGGAATGGATTCAAACTTAGTTATAGGGGATATCTGTGAACTTGCATACAAATTTGTATATGGTATTGCTAACATTGCTGAAAGGACACATGGAAAAGGGCAAACCAGGCAGAAAAAATGTGATATGCAGGAGGAGAAAGATTTAGCGAATGACCCTGTATATGAACCAGAGGGTTCAAAATAGGAAAATGACGATGACGAAGGTGACAATAATCCGGATGGAGGTGATGACGCCCCAGAGTTGCCCCAAGCAGTTGAGGTACCAAAATATACATCTCTAGTGCATTTTAATTTTACAACATCTTGTAGCTGCATGACATTGGTGTTTAAATACACTCCTGTCTTTCAGGCAACACAGGAGAAGCAAACTGACGCTACTGTTCGTCCAACTCCAGTACGCACAAGATCTAGAGTAGCCATAGACGATGCCCTATATGATTTCCAGATGCCTGCACATCATGATGACGAGTACATGACACAAGATTTGCAGCTCACGCCAGCAGATAATCTGACCTCTCAAGATAGCAACTCCCCTGTAGACAATACAGATGAAAATCATGAAGCAATTAATCTTGAGGTAGAAAATGAGCCTACGGACATCTGCACACAACAACATCCAGTAGAAAGGACAAACCGTTCCAAGGAGAAGAAGAGGCAAGGTGAGCGCTGACCTACTTTATCGCATGGTTTAGAAAGAGATATAAAAAGGACCGGAAGTAGGATGAAGGTTGACTTCATGGAGGGAGCAAACCACCCCATTGACCCTCTGCAAGCAGCAAAACTTAGTTCAGAGGTTGGCTATCAAGTCAGAACTAATATGCCCATAAAAACCAAGTGGAAGCAGTACAATGTAGAGGGGAACAAGCATATGCTTCCTGACATTTTATGGTCATTACAGGTCAGCCATGAAATGAATCTCTTTTGCAATTGTGCCATACCACATCTTTCTATCTTTGTGTTCTAAACGTTGTAAAATGCACGTGTTTATGATGTCTGCAGCTAAAGTTTGAGTTTCCAGAGAACGCTGCATTGGCCAAAGTAGTGACTGAAGGTATCATTCAGAAAAGTGTGCGGTCACACCGGCACAGACTCAAGGCGCAATTTTACAGTAAGGTTAAAAATCTTACTCAGGAGCAAGCGTTGCAGTTGAAGCCAGTGACTATTACAGATAAAGATTGGATAGATCAACAGTGGAAGAATGAGCACTACCAGGTAATTCGCGCTTAATCTCACAGATTCAACTTTTACTATACCATATGGTCAAAACTAAATTTATGCTTCAATCCATAGGAGATCTGTGCCAAGAATAAAGCAAACCGAAGTGTTGTGAAGCTCCACCATAAAACTGGCTCTAGATGCTACATTGCAGCTTATCACAGTATGGTAAGCACTCCAGCTTCGTACATGCAAATTATCATGTTTTTTTCATAAGTAAATGGCATGTGGCAATAACGTTCATCATGTCCTGTTTGATGTACTAGTGTAATGAGCAAAACCAGAAACCTACACCTGTTCAATTTTTTGAAGCAACCCACACCAGAAAGAAGGATGCGGTGATGAGTGAGACTGCAGCAACGACAATCGTAAGCGTTCTGCAATTTCTGGATTTCACATGTAATGTGCCACCCAAAATATTATGTTTGTAACACCATACCAACAACACTTCAACCATATTGCAGAAGGAAATGAAGCAAGGCGCAAGTCCAGTAGAAGGTGAAGAGCCAAAAACAGATGTGCAGATTGTTGCAGAGGTTCTCAAGGGCGTTTCCAAGCATAGCACGTTCCTTGCAAGCATGGGAGAGTCGTCTGCCTCCAGGCAGAAGACAACCTCTCATGAACGCATGAGAGACCTTGAAGAGAGTCTTGCAACTTAGGAGCTAGCTGCGAGATCAGCAGCTGATAGGTATCAAGAAGAGCTCAATGCAAGAATGGTAGCGCAACACCAGGAAATCGAAGAGATGAAAACAAAGCAGCTAGATGAAATTGCAGCTCTTAAGAAGGAACAACAGGAGAAAATTGCTTTTATGGAAAAGAAGCAATCACAACTGGAAGGAGCTTTAGGTTTTCACTTAAGGATGCAGGGCGGCTCTGATAAAAGCATGTCACAGCCTACTTTGGGGGGGGGGGGCTCTAACAATAGCATGTCGCAGCCCACTTTGGGGGGCTTTGACAGCATGTCGCAATCCTGATGGTGGTCTTCTTCGTCCGGAAACTTTTGGTCGTCCCTTATTATATTTTGTAATGTGTGGTACTTTGTCTGTTTCCTTTTATGTCGTGTGTGATACTTCGTCGGTTGGCTGATCATTATTACAATTGTGTTAAGCATGCCTGTTTTCAGCGTTAACGAAAGTCATTTCATTCTCATATTTGAAATTTTACTAATTTTAAAATTTAATTCACAATGAATAAACTTTGACGGTAATAGTGATGGAAATGCGTGTCGTCACCAGCTTCCGGACCCACATGTAAGCAGCCACGTCAGCATCCCATGGGCCAACATGTCAGGATCTTTGACCTGCCAAATCTGATTATTACTGACGGGCACCGTCAGTGATAAAACCTCGGTCGGGCCAAGCTGTAAGGTGGCACGTCAGCATATTATGGGCCCGTATGTCAGAAACGTTGACTAGTCAAACATGGTGGGTCGGTTGTTAGTATACGGTGACAGTTCTAGTGATATTTTATGGCCGTCGCAGAATATAGTTTTGGCGACGATTTTTGGTTCGTCATCTAAGATGCAATCTTGCGTGACAGAGGAAATGGTACCGTCAAGATTTTATTTTTTTATGACGGTGCTTGGGGGTGACGGCCGGAAAACATTGCCAGTACATTTTTCGTGACGAAAAACGGTTTTACGTGACTCAAGTGAAACGTCGCAAAATAGAGCAAATTTTGTAGTGATCTCTTTTGGCCAATTAGATTGATTTATCTTCAGTGGGAGAGGTGCTTGGTAGTAGGTTCAATCTTGCGGTGTCCTTACTCTGTGACAGGAGGAGTTGCAGGGCACGTATTTGTATTGTTGCTACTAAGGGTAAAATGACTTGGTTCGAACATATTAATTGATTTTACTTTGTCTACATTATGTCATCATGCTTCAAGCATTACTCTGTTTGTTATGAACTTAATACTTTGAGATGCATGCTGGATGGCGGTCTTGGGATGGAGTAATAGTAGTAGATGCAGATGGATGTCGGTCTACTTGTAACGGACGTAATGCCTATATATTGATCATGCCATGAAGAATCATCATGACTATGCCCTATTCAGAAGTGTGGTGCCATGAGAAAGGCGTGTTTTTTTTAATGGTACTTGGTTTTTTGGATCGTCCTCATGCTTTGGCTTGTCACCATGTGTTTGGTGGTGCCCATTATCTTCAGTGGGATGTTCTTGTTGGGGTTTCCTTTGAGATGCAGATGTGTGGTTTATTGGCGCGAAGGCGAGGGGCTTGGCGTCCTCCTCGGAGTTGGGGGGGGGAGCCAAGGTGACCGTCGCCCCATCTGTCCAAGCCGAGGATCAGACAAGTCATGACCCGTATTTCCTTAGAAGCACAGCTTTGCGGCCGTCGCAGAGCCCATGCATAAGAGAATGACCTCGCTCTCGGCCGCGTGGACACGAGGGCTAGAGATGGGCGGACCCATGGAGGTTGCTGCGAGGACTAGGGACGGCCGGCGCCATGGCGGTCATTTCGCGGGCTAGGGCAGGCGGCGGAGAGGCCGTGAGGGCACACGAGTAGAGGGCACGGTGAAGGTGAGAACTATGGCAAACACCGGGGGAGGACAGTAGTTAACCAGTTATAGGCGGCCAGTATCTCGAGGGACGTCATGAGAGAAGCAATGGTCGGTCGTCGAAATTCAATGCATGGCCGACGTGGCGTGCGAATTGGAGAAGGTTTAATCCTGCGCCACTATCGAGCACTATCGTTGTGTTGTCCCGTCCCATTGACCGTGGGTCCCCCAATGGATGCTACGGTCAAACGCGTCTTCATGTTGATAAGGTTGACATGACAAGTGGTGGATCCTGTAGAGGAGTAAATGAGTCAAAGGAGACCGAAATGAGGCCCGACCCGACGGCAACTGGTTGAGACGGCGCACATGGGCATACAACTCATTTATTCACATTCCTTAGTGGCACAACTAAAATTCGTGAAATTCTGATGGCATCCTTGGAATATCCGAGTTAGGTAGTGGCACAAAGCGAATTTTCCCTATGTAAAATTGTCGAATTTGTAACTGATTTGTTGTTCCATGAAGGAATAGTAAAAATTGGTTTGACTGATACCATGTCTGCCTCGTAGATACCAAGAGTTACAGTCCAGTGGCTAAGATGCAGAGATGATTTGTTTGCTGCAGGTTCCTCATGCACGGAATTTAATTCTATGTAGCATGAACCGGTCAGCTGTGAACTTGACTTGTAGGAAATATTTAGTACATTCAATGATTTTGCTTGCTTGCATTCTTTGTGTGTTTATTATATTTCCAGTGTTTTCTTTTTATTGTTGTTCCATTTTTGTATCTGGTAGGGGGAATGCTGCGTCAAATTTCTGCTTATAGCCAACTAAGCCAAGGTTGAATTACTTTGCTTTCGTTGAGATTCACGTTAAGCTTGGATGAGTTTTTTTTTGCGGGGTAAGCTTGGATGAGTTTGCCAAATACAGTGTGCAAACAATGTGGTCTTAAGAAATAAAGTGTGTAAACACTAAACGCTCCTCTCTTTTTTTTTTTTAGAAAAGGAGGATTACCCCCGGCCTCTGCATCAGAGTGATGCATGCAGACAAGGAAAGTAAAATCAAAGCCAAATCAAAATTAGCAGGATTTTGTCAAATGCATCGATAACCATCTTTATTTTGACTTCAAGATCCACATACTTTCTCACAAGTGGTGCACCAAAGCGAAATACATTTATTGATTGGTGCAGCATCATAGCCGTTCGACATCATATGATCCCAGATCGACCGGCTCTTCGCTCCTCAAGGTTCCTTGGCGTGACCATGGCCGCCCCACAGCTTGTCGCACTCCCGGTTACAAGGATCAACGTCACCTGGAGCTGCAAAATGGCAATGCAAGCACAAGAACATCAGAACAGAGGATTCATCTCTCCTTTCTACGCATCCACAAAGTAAGGTGGCCTGTCGCCTTACCGACGGGCGGCATGGACAGGCCGCAGATGGGACTCGTGAGGCAGGCGATCCCGCAGGCGGTAAGTGCGTCCTTCCTGTCGCCGTTGTGGCAGCTACCGGCGCACTTGATCTTGCAGAGCCACGGCGGGGTGCTGTCCCTGCACCCGGGGTAGCACTGCCGGATGCACTCGCAAGCGTCGTCGGAAAACTGCTGATGGGACGGCCTTGGCTGCATGAGGAGGAGGAGCATGCACAGGGCGGCAATGGCCGCCGCTCTCTTCTTCGCTTGCATCTCCTTGCTCGTACCGGAGAAGAGAAGAGAACTGCTGTGGTGAGTGGTGGCTCTGTTGTTAGTCAGTAAGTGTGAGTGCGGGCACTTATATAGCAATATTAGAGTTCCGGGGGCAATATCGACATTGGCCTGGATAATTTGTAATGCAGCCGAGTAAAGTATTTCAGTATTTTACAGCAAATTAAATGATCCAAAATGTCAGGTTGAGTGTCCTGTTGCCAATTTTGCCATGGTATTCAGTTTTCTGAACAAAACTAGACATTCTGTACTGTCAATTGCCCTGGTGCACCTGAAAATAACCTTGGATGTTAAAACTGGTTATGAGTTATGGAGCTGCCTGTGTTGATATAGAAAGAAAACTGAATGTAGTGGCAGTTTATGGGATGAGGTACCAGTTCAAGTTACTGTATATTTAATCACCTTCGTTTAACTTTACAGCTGCATGTAGGGAGAAAAATCAGAGTCCACAAAAAAATATTCTGATGCCCATCTTTCTTTTGCCCAGACAAGACCTTATAAATCTGCCTGTGCTGATGTAGAAAGAAAACTGAATGCAGTTTTCATACATTGATATTTATATCGGATGACGTACCCGTGCAAATTATTGCATATATGTTCATTCACTTGCTGTTTAGCGTAGTAAGGGACAGATGGCTATTTTAAGTGCTTGGCATGGGAAACTTCACTGAAGTTATAGCTATTGGTTCTTGGTACCTACGTGGGAAAGGAGAAAGATGGTACACCGGGAGGAGACGCAACAGCCGAAATATATTGCTATGGCTAGAGCTTTGGTTGCAAATTTCTATGCAGCTAGTAGCCCTGGTGCAAAGATCAAACGACATGGATGGGTGAAACCAAAGAGAGGCTATGTCAACTTAAATGTTGATGAATCTTTTGATCCTGATTTGCTTCAAGGGGAATATGGAGCTGTTTTGAGGGACTCTACTGGTAAATTTATTGGTGCTGGAAACGGGAAACTTGAATGGTGTGGAGGTGCACTCATGGCAGAAGCAACAACCCTACGATTTGGTCTTAATCTGGCTGCAATGTTGGGGTGCAACCGCTTGGAAGTTAACTCTGATAATGCCGAGGTGATTGAGACGATGATTAATGGCGGACGATCATATGGAGTGGCAACTGCAATATTCGATGATTATTATCATAGTGCATGTGACTTCCCTTATGTCATTTTTGAGCATACACCTAGAGAAGCTAATCAGGTGGCTCATGAGTTAGCTAGCCTCGCTAGACACAGGTTTTGTAGTACGTGGATGGAAGAACCACCAGATGGTATTGTTAGCCTATTTGTAAATGATGCTATGTTGATTACCATGCAATAAAGAGTGTGTTAAACGTAAAAAAAAAAATGCCTGGAGATTTGAAGTATCTGCCTGAAAATACATCTCTTAAGAATTGAGTTTCCATCTTTTCTTTTTTAACAAAAACTTCATCTACTGAAGTTTTCATGTTCCCTACTCATTGCGGGGAATATTTCCTGTGTTGGGCCCGAGACTGTAATGAGTCGAGTCTATTTCGTTTCCCCCTTCCTTTTTTGTTTCTTTTTTTATTTCCTTCCTCTTTTCCCCTTTCTGCTTCGTTTTTTACACTGCCATTATGACATTTTAGTTAATCTCCAGATGGTACAACGTCTGATTACAAGGCAACAATCAGATAAGCAGGGCTTACATCAAAGTTTACAAAATTCTCATCAAGAGTAAAAGCAATCTAACCGATCCCTTAAAATTTAGGCCCCTATATAGCCTCTTATCCTTTGACTCCTTATATTTGCTCCGCTAAACAAAAGCAGTTCCTAGCCGATCCCCTAAACTTAACTCCCTAAAAAAAATCATCAAATCTTCCTAGTTTTAGTTTACATTCTACATTTCAACTACATATTTGCACACATATTAAATTCAAACATAATAATTAAGGTTCACACAATTCACGAATATTACAAATTCAAAGTTTACAAACCAAATTATTCAAAGTCAAACACACAGAAGGATTCAAATGAAGTAAAGAGCATGATAAAAGCACAACTATGAAGTGTTGTGGAGTAGCCCCTGATGCTCAACAAGATCATCTTGGAGTTGACTATGAACTTATCGGTTCTCGATACTTCGATGCGCTGCAAGGAATCTCTGTATCCTGTTTGCATCGTGCTCCGGCTCAATAGGATCCCCATTGGAGATGTACCGAAAGTTCTATGGCATGCCTCTCTCATCTTCAATGATCATGTTATGCAAGATGATGCAACATGTCATTATTTGCCATAGGACCATGGGGTTTCAATACTCAACAGGGTCTCGAATAATGCCAAAGCGCTTCTGAAGCACACCGAAAGATCTCTCCACATCCTTCCTTGTCGACTATTGACGTATTGCAAAGTGAGATATCTTGTTCCCTTGAGGGACGTTGGATTGTCTAGAAAAATGTGGCCCTTGGAGGATAGACGCCATCTGCAAAGTGTACTGACGGCCATTGATAACATAGTTGCAAGGAGGAGCATCTCCGGCAACAAGCCTTGCGAATAGTGGTGATCTCGAGAGCACATTCAGGTAATTATGAGAGCCAGGCATTCCAAAGAATGAATGCCAAGTCCATAGATTCTCCGATGCAACAGCATCAAGAATGATTATTGGATCTTTGCAGTGACCTTTGTACCGACCTTTCAATCCACAGGACAATTCTTTCATGTCCAGTGCATGCAATCAATTGGATCCAAGCATCCCGGGCCATCCTTGTTCTTCACTCTATCACAAGAGCCTCTCAGTGTCTTCACCGATGGGTGCCCAAGTACTCCGGCCCAAAGATCTCAATCACGACTTGTGTGTACCTTCGAACGGCCTCCGAGACTGTATCTCCCCAATGCGGACATAGTCGTCAACGACGTTGAACAAGCACCCATACGCAAGCACTCGAACAACCGCGATGCATTTCATTAGGGGGCTTGCAATTATCTCCCCCAATGCACTCCTCCTTAACTTAAACCAATCATCATGCTTCTCCACATCTTTTGCAATGGTGAGGAAGAGACTTGTTTGCATCCGAAATCGCCGATGAAAATACTTCTCCAGATAGGCTGCATTGGGGTTGAAGTAATCTCTTGTAATCTTGGCATGGCCCTCCGCTCTATCTCGATTGATGTGCATTCGGCGGAATTATGATCCTAGTGTCGACCACCGAAAATCCTCATTGAAGATCATGGCAATGACCATTTCCAAGTCATCATTGTCATCCTCCTCCTCCAACGACGTAGAGTCATCGAAGATCATCTCCCTCAACCTCTTCATCCACACTAGAATTGACTAGGTGCAATTCAATTGCCAACAACAAAAACGAGATGAAAAAACACAAAGAAACTCACCAAGGTAATCCGTCGAACACTTGAAGGCCACAGGAGGTGTCACGGACAGCCGGCGGCGTTGAGCCGATGCCCAAAATGCTAGTGGTCAGTGTGGCTTCGAGATGGTCGACAATCAATGGCATCTCGGGGGACGAAGATGTGTGCGTGCTTCCGGCGACTGGATCGACGTGGCAGCGACGACAGCAATTGGCGAGCATCTCGGTGTGGGGTACACTGGTACCGTTATGTGCTATACAAATGGTTTTTACCCCCTTTCTGCGACAGAGTTTTAAACCGTCGCCTTGCCTGTGTGTGCGATAGGGGGGTTCTTCCCACACAACCCAGAAAACGTCTGCGATAGGGTGACCCGCTGCTGACGATTTTCATAAAGTAATCGTATGCGAACTCGCGGACTATCTCACACGTTAGACACGGGCACTACGTTTGTGATCCGCGAGACATCCGAAACGATATCACAGATATCTACGTGTGCAAAAGGTGGATATCACAAACATTTATTTCTACCGGTCTATTTGCGATACGTACACTATCACACACAGTTCAAAAATATAAAATGTGTGTGGTGTCTCTACTATCGCCAACGTGTCCATTTTCATAACTATGTGTGATAGGTATACCTATCACACACGGTCTCCAAATGTGAACTTTCTTCTTTTTATCCAAGAATTGCACACGCACATCGTACGAAAACGTGTGTAATACTTATGGCAATCCCACACGTGTATGAGAATAAACCGTGCGTTTGACCGCTGAGTATCGCACACGTTTCTGTGAAAGAACCGTGTGTTCTTTATTTTACCATCACACACGCTGTTTTATTTCTAACCATGTGTACGGTGTTTTAATACGTGTTGTTTAATTTTATTTTTCATGTAATTTATTATTCGAATTGGAAATTTTCAAATTTTGAATACTGTGGAATTTAAATATTTCATATTCTCATCACAATGGTTCAACAACCAATCCATAAATCAAAATCTCAAGTACAATGTGTTCAATAATTACAGAATTAGGCAGCAGATTAACTATGATGAACCACAATATTTAGAGGCGGTAAAAGTGAAGAGAGAAGTGTAAATCATTTTGGCTGCCGATAGTGTTGCAGAAGCGGAATGCCCATAATGTGCCCTCCTCCATGCCAAAGGCGCGCACAACTTTTGTCCAACCCCTTGTGACGATCGCCCTCCCATCCTTCACCGCCTTCAGGAAGACTTCTAGACCATTATCATGGTAGTATGAATTATATACTTTAACCTTAGTTGCCTCCACTCCGGTCATGTAGTTTGCAAGGTAATCATGAGTAAATTGCTTCGGAAACCACTGAAAAGAGAAAACTTTCAGAAATTCATGTCTAATAGAGTAACTCGTTGTGGGCAGGGGGAAAAGGCAACAGATTACTTACCATCCTAAAGTTCACTGTTGTCTTGGATAAACTATAAATAAAGAGTTTAATTCCCATCACCCATCTCTTCCGCCTAACAATTTTTCTTAGTTTCCTCACTTGATGCTTGTTCATGAATATCTCATTGCCCCATACGCAAAAGGGGTCGACGCGTGGATCAGTACCACTGATATATGTACTTACAAGCAACCAGTAAATGTTAGAAGCTAAACTTCAATTGCACAAATGATGTAAAAAACTATAAGACATGGCATGCAACTAACCTCGACGGCAAACAACATCATCGCCCATTGCGGCCCTGCGTAAAGTACATGGAAAGGCATGTTTACTACATCCACCAAAAATAGCAAATGGTAATAAAACAACATCATCTCTAGTGATATCTCCATTGTGAAGAGTAGCACGGTAGTAAAGGGACAGATTAAAAAAATGGATAGAACTGTTTGCTACAACAGGCTTGACAGCAACCTAAGTCAGGCATTGTAAGTTTCTAGCTAGTATTGATGAAATTGAACTGGACAGTTCATACTTGAACATGACAGTGTACATTACTGAAATAAACAAGTCATGTGTTAAGTACAGACAACCTAATATAGCCATTGAAACTGGTACTGATGAAATTGAAATTGACAGAGTTAAACATCGCAAGGCAAGTGTTGCTAGAGCAGAGAATGGCCCAGTTGTCTATAAAAAGGTAGGGAAAATAGCTAAGAATGGTTAGGCGTGTTTACGACAACAGGCTTAATACATCAACCGCACAAAACATAGCCATTCAACAGGTATTGGTAAAATTGAACTGGACAGTTCCTACTTGGTAAATCCCGAGGGGTAGTTGGTGGGGCACTTCATCTGGGCCAGAGCCCGCCCCAAGTCGGCGGCGGCGGAGGCGAGGTGTTCCTCCGGGTTGAAGCGTGGATCAGTGCCGCTGACATGTGTACCTACAAGAAGCACGTAAATGCTATAAGCTAAACTGCAATTGCATAAATGATGTAAAATACTATAAGACATTGGGATGGAACTAACCTCGACGGTAAACAACAGTATTTCCCATTGTGGCCCTGTGTAAGTACATGGAAATGCATGTTAACTACAACAGGGTTAACATCCACCAAAAATAGAAAATGGTAATAAAACGACAGCATCTCTAGTGATATCTTCATTGCGTAGAGTAGCACGGTAGTAAAGGGATAGATTAAAAAAATGGATAGAACTGTTTGCTACAACAGGCTTGACAACAACCTAAGTCAGGCATTATAAGTTTCTAGCTGGTATTGGTGAAATTTAACTGGGCAGTTCATACTTCAACATGACAGTGTACATTACTGAAATAAACATGGCATGTGTTAAGTACAGACAACCTAATATAGCCATTGAAACTGGTACTGATGAAATTGAAATTGACAGAGTTAAACATCGCAAGGCAAGTGCTGCTAGAGCAGAGAATGGCCCAGTTGTCTATAAAAAGGTAGGGAAAATAGCTAAGAATGGTTAGGCGTGTTAACTACAATAGGCTTAATACATCAACCGTACAAAACATAGCCCTTGCAACTAGTATTGGTAAAATTGAACTGGATAGTTCGTACTTGGTAAATCCCAAGGGGTAGTTGCTGGGGCATTACATCTGGGCCAGAGCCCGCACCAAGTTGGTGGCGGCGGAGGTGAGGTGTTCCTCCGGGTCGACACGCACAGCGGCCACCGCGCCATCGACCGCCATCAGCTCCTCGACCTCCCACGTGATATGTGGTTACGCTTACGCGGCGATGCTCTGCAGTAGGGAGTGGGGATTTGGAGGCATGAGGATGTTTCACAGACGCCATCTAAGCCATCAGGCCGGGGCGGTGATGGAGATCGGTGGGTTACCTGACTGGATCGACGAGGCTTGGGCAGAACGTAGATGTGGTTGAAGCTGTGGTTGCGGCGGCGGCAGTTTGAGCTGTCGGGAGGGGGTGGGGGGGTGGGGAGATAGTGCGGAAATGTGATGGGTGGGGATGGGGGTGGGGGGATAAATTCTAAAAGCCCGCGCCTACTGAAAATTTCGCTGCGAAACTTTGAAACTTACGCGGGCGAAACACACAACGCAGACGAAGCGTGTAATATACTCGGGTGCGAGAAAAGAGAAAATTGGCGGATCCCGTATTCAAAATATTGTACACGTGTAGTTGATTAAATCAGTCACGGGCGGTCATGATGGTACGTGTGCGATGTTTTCTAACCGACTTATGGATCATTAACGCACACTGTACGCCATAGCAACCATGTGTTTTGTGGTCTCCTAAAAATTAAAATATCTATCAGCATCTAGAGCCGCAGCCTGCAAATTTAAAAATCTCTTTCATTAAGTAGTAGTAGTAGATGCTCATAATTAATTAAACAAACGTACGGTCGACACACACATACTAACTACTTCTCGCATGCTAGCCAGCCCCAGACGCCGTCGTACTCCCTACCGGCCTTGTCGGTGGCAGCCCACCGTGCTTGAACTCCGCCCGGCTCTCCTCAGCAGCGCGTGCGGCCACTTCTTTCTTACGGTGTCAGGACTCTCTTTTCTTGAG
Source organism: Elymus sibiricus (assembly GCA_039707655.1). Classification (NCBI taxonomy): domain Eukaryota; kingdom Viridiplantae; phylum Streptophyta; class Magnoliopsida; order Poales; family Poaceae; genus Elymus; species Elymus sibiricus. The sequence continues at coordinate 287,111,557 of CM077670.1, forward strand.
TGCTTTCTGCCTTTTCCGCTCCTTCTGTGTGGAATTGGCCTCCTCTTGCTCCACCGCCCATTCGGCCATGGCAGCTTCAAAGTCCGCCCACGTAGGTGTATGGTCGCGGGCGGCGATGAACTCGGCGTGGCGGGATGCCATCGCTTCCTTACCAGATAGTGTGCGGTCGCGGGCGGCGATGAACTCGGCGCGGCGGGATGCCATCGCTTCCTTACCAGTTAGTGTGTGGCGCGGTGGCATGGACGGCGACGCTTGGAGAAAGCTCTGGGACGGAGTGGCCGGACAACCGTATAGTGCGGTGGTTTTTTAGAGCACTCGAGATATGATTGCCTATGAGAACCATGTGCACTAACCCTATTGTGCGTTGCATTCTGATTGGATGGAACCCCAGCCACGCGGATCGCGCGTGTGCATCGTAGGAAGCACCGTGATCGAACGGCAATCCACATCCCTCCCATCACACCCGTGTAGCTGTACCTGGGATTTGACTTATATGCACTAAATGTCAGGTAAATGCTATAAAGTGCTTAAGTATATCAAACGAGTCCAGAAATGCACAAAAAATTCAAATCTAGCAGCTGATGGTGCTTGCGCACCGTGTAAATAGTTTGGACGCAAAACGATAAAGTCACCGTAAATTCGAGTCCAAATTGCCATTTATCAATTTTCTAGAGTTGGAAAACCAATAAACAACACGTTTGTGGTTGACTCTTGCCACACATGTCCTTGAAATCTCTCCCCATTCCTCGTAAAAGGCATGCAAATTTAGTAAACACCACAAGCATGATTTTCCAAACCATTTTTGTGCACTTTTTCATGGACCAATTGTGCGAAATTTAATTATGTGCATTAATGCCTAGAAAATGCACATAACGGCCCAAATAGAGTAAATTAGCCCGAAAAAGTGCCAAATTTGAACACGGTGCATTATAGGGTCTATGTTGATCGTAGAAAAAAACTCAAGGACAAACGACGAAGGAACTTTGGATTCCCCTTCAAACTTGGTGATTTCCCTCTCGAAACCACCAAAACTTCCTTTTGTGATGGTTCGGTTTATGAAGAGCGTGTACAACGACATTAGACGAACCATCTCAAAAAATTACCATGCTTTACTGAGGTCATACCATGGCACCATCCCAGGTATCATCTTTTTCAGGCATGTTTTTCAATTTTCTAGAGTTGAAAAACCAATAAACGACACGTTTGTGGTTGACTCTTGCGACACATGTCCTTGAAATCTCTCACCATTCCTTGTAAAAGGCATGCAAATTTAGTAAATACCACAAGCATGATTTTCCAAACCGTTTTTGTGCACTTTTCCATGGACCGATTGTGCGAAATTGAATTATGTGCATTAATGCCTAGAAAATGCACATAACTGCCCAAATATAGTAAATTAGCCCGGAAAATTGCCAAATTTGAACATGGTGCATTATAGGGTGTATGTTGATCGTACAAAAAAACCCAAGGACAAACGATGAAGGAAATTTGGACCCCCCTCCAAACTTGGTGATTTCTCTCCCGAAACCACAAAACTTCCTTTGTGATGGTTCGATTTATGAAGAGCATGTATAACAACATTAGCCAAACCTTCTAAAAAAATTACCACGGCATGTTGAGGTCATACCATGGCACCATGCCAGGTATCATCTTTTTCAGGCATGTTTTGTCAATTTTCTAGAGTTGATAAACCATTAAACGACACGTTTGTGGTTGACTCTTGCCACACATATCATTGAAATCTCTCCCCATCCCATTGTAAAAGGCATGGAAATTTACTAAATACCACAAGCTTGATTTTTCAAACCATTATTGTGCACCTTTTTCATGGACCGATTGTGCGAATTTGAATTATGTGCATAAATGCCTAGAAAATGAAAATAATTGCCCAAATATAGTAAATGAGCCCGGAAAAGTGCCAAATTTGAACAAGGTGCATTCTAGGGTCTATGTTGATCGTATAAAAAAACTCAAGGACGAACGGCGAAGGAAATTTGGATTCCCTTCCAATCTTGGTAACATTAATCACACACGGGTTGTGTTTACGAAACGTTGCCTCCGCACCGCGTTATTTGGGCGCAGAAAACCTCACCACCACGTCAATAAAGAAAAGAAAATCCTCACCCCTCCCCCTTCGTCCCCACTCCCCACTCGCACTGCACTCTTCGCAACTCTGCCTGTCAACTTCTATTGCCGCGGGCACCCCTTAGCTGACGACTGTCGCCGGCAGGATTCGGCCCCGCGCCAAACGTCACAGGATTTCGCCGCTGCCGCTTGCCGCCGCCTGTCTGCACCACCTCTAGCAGATGTCGTCGTTGCTCATTCTCGATAGGTCTGCCCAAATCTTTGATCTCGACGGCGCCCCTCGCAGTCGGCTGCCGCCAACAAACGCCACCGCATTTGGTTTCTTCCCCTCGCCGACGCCTATCGGCACCGACTTTCTCCAATCTGGTCGATTGTTGTTTTCTGCGGGCTTGGGCCGGGTTTTTTTCTCTCTCTCATGGAGAACAAGGTAATTAATTTAGCGAAATATTCGCACATCTCTTATCGCAATCCGTCTGTCCCTGTTAATCACCTGGCGGAAATCGCTGTGGATTCATTTTTCTTATAGCTGATTCGAGGTTTTTCATTCTAGTGTCCATAGTGCAAATAAAAATCAGGCCACTATGGTCGCGACCAGTCGGACAAGAAGTTCTATCTCACCATACCAGATGACTTCAGGGAGTGCACGGTATGTTCAAGCACATCCTACCACGGTTGGCATGTCCCAATTTTATGAACATATACCATATATTGCTATATTTGGATAAAAGGTGCGACATGCACCATACCCGTCAAAGAGGATTTTTTTGTAAATTAGGCAAATTAATGTTGTATTTTTTCCCTTAAAAAATGATGTATTGTTCTTTCAGTTACTCTCATTGCATGAAATCTTGGTTACATTATCTGTTTAATTATATATTTTTGTACTTTGCTTTCAGCTATTGTTCTGTTCTCTCAATTATTCCCATATTTGCATGTAACGATCTTAATTTTCATTTCCCGCAGTACATCCCTTGCTTTGCAAGAACATGTGTACAAGGAAATCTTGGCCTTTACTTTGTTGATGACTCCATGGATGTCATATTGACCACGCAACATAGATTTACAATGACAGTTAGGGTAAAAGTTGATAAAGATGGTCACTCCTATTTTGATGCAGACCTTTGGAGAAAATTTTCTAAGTTTTATGTACTGAAAGTTGGCAATAAAATTCTAGTGTGTGCACCACATTCTAGTCAAATAAACATGGATGTTTACTTCCCCAGCGTCATCAACCGACCACAGTCTGATCGAGGTTAGTGTTCTTTCAAATTTCTCCATGTCGGCTTATTACTTATTAGCAAAATTAAAGTAATTGTTCTGGATAAATGATTACTATTTGAACAACCAATTGGGATTTCATTTTCTGACTCTGTTACTAGCCAGTATCAACTTCCAATTACCAATTAATGCCCACTATTCTTCTGCCATGTTCTGAATAAATAATCCTTTTCCACCTTTTAAGCAGGATATGTTGGATGCATAGTTAACAAACTGTATGTTACCCGGCATACCAAATTTCATTGGAAAGAGTTGGAGCATGTCATACAATTTGTTGCTAATCTAGAAGACCTTGCACAGCATATGGACGCTGGATTTGGGATGGGAATAAATCTACCACTGGTACACACATTGAACAAGACCAATTGTGTGAACAAAATGCTGGTACAAAGTCTTATTTGTATGTTGTTGTTCATAAACTATATATAGCTTCAATGATATGTTACAATTGGTTTTTGTTCTTCATTGCAACAAAAATTGCCCACTGCAGCTGTTCCTGAATTGATTTCCCGGCGTGGTCAAATTACACTTGTGCCTGCTAAGAACGCCAAAGTGATTGCAAGGTACTGCATTTCCCACACAAATGGAACCATTCAAATTAATAGGTTCTCGGTTGTGCTGGCAATGTATCAACATTTGAAAATCGGAGACACTGTTATACTCATGCTCTACCAAGGCACAGGAGGGATCTTCCTTTTCATTGACGAGATGCTGAGTCGCCGTCATCAAGCTGCTTCCAGCGGATAGTTGTGGTTGTTGGCCTATCTTAAGTATGTAGATATGGACCATATGGTTGTCAAAATTGTTCATTTCATGGAAAGTATTAGTATCACCTTTTGTTAAATAGTGTCACCACTATATGTTACTCAAATGCTATTTTCAGGTTCATAAATTTTCCATATTGCAAAATGAGATAATATATAGATAGGCCAGCGCATACAATTGACATATTTGACATGCATGAACAAATAATCAATCGAGCATATATATGCTCAAATTGGTCCAGTGCCTAGTTCGAGGAGTAATTTACAAACCATTATTAGCTCCCTAATTTACATCAATATAACGAACCGCGCGCGCACAAAAAGAGCTACTGCCCCTAACGCGAACCCAGCATGCACAGCTGCCATCGTCCATCATCGTGTCTATCCTGCTTGGCTCAGGAGGAGAGGAGGTCACCAAGTCGATGACCACCTTGATCGATCGAGGCTGGGGCAGCCTCGACATCGGTGATCGCCGGTACTGCCTCGGGCGCGGCTCTCACTAGGGCTGCCGCGACCGCCGGCTCGGCGTACATTGCCCCAGCGGCCAACGAGACGTTGGCTCTCGCCAGGGCTGCCGTCACTGCCCCCAGGCCTGCCCCGACGACGCCCGGCACTGTTCCCTCCTCCATCTGGGACATAAGTCTGCGCCTCGTGCGACGGCCACCACTGCCGCAGTTGTCGTTGCGTCGTCGTGGTTCCTGCTCCGCCGCCCGCACCATCCGCCGCACACTACGCCGATCCCGCATTATCACCCGCTGGCGATCCCTAGTCGCTTTTAGGACTACCCTGGCTAACCTGGTGGCTTGCTCGTACCGCATTTCCTGCCTCGTCTGGCTGTCATCGGGAGAGGCGGTGGCATGTCCGTTGACCCAAAAGCCGACCATCGCGCCGGCAGCCTCGATTCCATTATCGCCCAACTCCATCCGGTCGTCGGCCGTTGGGGTCGGGTATGCCGGTATGTGTGGGTAACTAGCTAGCAAGGGTATCAGTAGTGAGTCGCCGCCGCCAGCCATTGTTGTGGTTATTTATAGCTAGCTAGTAGCAGGCTAGGGGATTGGGGATTTACAATTTACCCCTGTCCCTGGCGCTTGCGCGGGAAGGCATCGCTGGAGCGTGGGAAGACTAAGTGGAGCACACAATTCCCAGCACACAACCGTATGCGGTGTCATGTGTTATCACGCACGTGTTAACATAAGGAAACGTATGTGTAGCTTACAAATTATCACTCACGAGTACTCGCACCACGCATCGTGTGCGATGCTCCTACCATCGCAAACAACTCGTTTGCATTTTCAAAGGTTTTTGTACACACATAATCGCACACGAAACATCCAGGTCTGTAGGGCACCTAAGAGAATTCAGATTTTTCCAAGAATTTTAGTCGCACTTTCTTAATTAGCACCAATTGCCCAACTGTCTTTCTCATCGTTAAAAGTGTTTTTAGTTTTTTCCCTCCCACGTATGAGCCAACCAATTACCTCCAAAATTTAATTATGTTTGCATGCATGCGTGGTGGAAGAGGAAAACGATAAGGAAGTGGGCAGTGATTCTACTCTGGCAATTATAATAACCTAATTAATGGGATGTGTTCATTGGCAATTTGGCGAGGTCAATTTTTTTGCCTCGCCCACTCCGTGTTCACCTTGGTTGCGCTCCTCCTCCTTCGCTCTCTATCCTTTCTTTGCTCTCTATCATCTCTTTCCTCTCGCAGCCCCCAAATCTGGCCTTCCGCGCTCGCCTCCCCGCCTCACCCATCAGATTGCGCCATGGGTAATCTCCTAGATCCCAGCATCCCGCGGGCTTCCCTCTCGCTGCGGCCCACGGCACTGCCGCCATTGAGCGAAACCCACATATCTATCAGAGGGGATCCATTGCTCTGGACTCATAGATCGGTGGCACCGGAGGACATGCCGGGGCTGCGTTGGAGGTGGTGGGCAGCAAGCGTAAATCAGATCGAGGAAGCGAGGCATCGATTGGAGACATGTTCGAAGGAGCTTCGCATGGCGAAGTACAAGGCGGAGGCGCAAGTCGATCTCAGGGCAGAGATGCTGAGGGATGTCAGCATCTGACAGCGTCGCGCCGACTTGGAGCTGGCGCTAATGGCAGAGATCATATTCACGGAGTCGACTGCGGAGGAGAGAACGCGCATGCCTGCGGAATGGTATACGAACCCGGTGCGGCTGTTCAGATGGTAGGTAGAAGAAGCCAAATCGCCCAACCTACTGCAGCGGCGGCGTTGGGCATGCATCCTAGGCGAGGTGACTTGCCCTCCTTCCCCGCCAGATACTGGATGAACATCACCTCAAGTACGTAGCCATGGACGCGTACACATGCTATGAGATGTACATGCGGATCATTGACATGAGGAAGTGCCTCCTTCCTGTAGACGACGAGGGATCGAGCCACACGCAGAGCATTGGAGGCAAGCATCACAACAAGAAGTAGTTGATATGATGATCGTTTCTCCTAGTTTATTATGCATGTAATTGTTTACTTAGATGTGTAAACGCTATCTGTAGTCAGTTATGTAATTGGAAGTTTAATTTGGTTATGCAATCATGTTCTTATAAGTATATATGTTGTTGTTTTGTAGACAGAGCATAGATGTTGTGCAGACAGAGCAAATCATATCACACACGGACTAAACTACAGAACCCGTCGGTGATGAATTCATCAATCGCTGACAATTATTTACCACCAACCATTTACCCACAACACACATGGCTTATTAGCCGGAATCGTCTGTGTTGTTATCGGTCCTCCCACACATTTCTGATTACTGACCTGTTTGCCGCATATCACACACATTTGTTAAGGTGAATCGTTTTTGTTGTTTTGGCTCATCGCAAACAGTTCATCCGAGTGAACTGTATGCCGTAAATCGCACACACCTCGAACTGGCTGCCCGTTTCTGTTGTTCCGGCTCATCGCAAACAGTTCATATGGATGAACTGTATGCCATGTATCGCACACGTGTTTCTAATCTAAATCGTGCTTGATGTCTCCGGCATCACACACAGTTTGTCTTATTGGCGACGGTTTTATTACGACACCGTTTGTGATTTATGCATCGCACACAGTTTTCTCACGGGGTCTCTGATTCATGTGTCGCGTTAGCAGTTCTCGATGCTTCGATGCACTACAAGGAATCTCTGTATCCTGTTTGCATCATGATCCGGCTCAATAGGATCCCCATTGGAGATGTACCGAAAGTTGTATGGCATGCCTCTCTCATCTTCAATGATCATGTTATGCAAGATGATGCAACATGTCATTATTTTCCATAGGACCATGGGGTTTCAATACTCGACAGGGTCCCGAATAATGCCAAAGCACTTCTGAAGCACACCGAAAGATCTCTCCACATCCTTCCTTGTCGACTATTGGCGTATTGCAAAGTGAGATATCTCGTTCCCTTGAGGGATGTTGGATTGTCTTGACAAATGTGGCCCATGGAGGATAGACGCCATCTGCAAAGTGTATTGACGGCCATTGATAACATAGTTGCAAGGAGGAGCATCTCTGGCAACAAGCCTTGCGAACAGTGGTGATGTCGAGAGCACATTCAGGTCATTATGAGAGCCAGGCAATCCAAAGAATGAATGCCAAGTCCATAGATTCTCCGATGCAACAGCCTCAAGAATGATTATTGGATCTTTGCAGTGGCCTTTGTACTGACCTTTCAATCCGCAGGACAATTCTTTCATGTCCAGTGCATGCAATCAATTGGATCCAAGCAGCCCGGGCCATCCTCGTTCTTCACTCTATCACAAGAGCCTCTCGGTGTCTTCACCGGTGGGTGCCCAAGTACTCCGGCCCTAAGATCTCAATCACGACTTGTGTGTACCTTCGAACGGCCTCCAAGACTGTATGTCCCCAATGCGGACATAGTCGTCAACGACGTTGAACAAGCACCCATACGCAAGCACTCGAACAACCGTGATACATTTCATTAGGGGGCTTGCACTTATCTCCCCCAATGCACTCCTCCTTAACTTAAACCAATCATCATGCTTCTCCACATCTTTTGCAATGGTGAGGAAGAGACTTGTTTGCATCCGAAATCACCGATGAAAATACTTCTCTAGATAGGTTGCATTGGGGTTGAAGTAATCTCTTGTAATCTTGGCATGGCTCTCCGCTCTATCTCGATTGATGTGCATTCGGCAAAATTATGATCCTAGTGTCGACCACCAAAAATCCTCGTTGAAGATCATGGTAACGACCATTTCCAAGTCATCATTGTCATCCTCCTCCTCCAACGATGAAGAGTTGTCGAAGATCATCTCCCTCAACCTCTTCATCCACACTAGAATTGACTAGGTGCAATTCAATTGCCAATAACAAAAACGAGATGAAAAAACACAAAGAAACTCACCAAGGTAATCCGTCGAACACTTGAAGGCCACAGGAGGTGTCACGGACAGCTGGCGGCGTTGAGCCGATGACCAAAATGCTAGTGGTCAGTGTGGCTTCGAGATGGTCGACATTCGATGGCATCTCGGGGGACGAAGATGTGTGTGTGCTTCCGGCGACTGGATCGACATGGCGGCGACGACAGCAATTGGCGAGCGTCCCGGTGTGGGGTAGGCGGGCGGGGAAGGCTACGGGGTGTCAACAAAGGCAAAAGGGTGGCCGCCAAAGGCAACGCCGATGATGATGTGTTGCATTCTAGGGAGGGTGCTGAAAGCACATTTGCTCCCTTGGTGGTTTTGGTAATTCATAACAACATATATCTCATTGAACTAATGTCCATTCAAGATTAAGATTTCAGGATGTTCAATGATTGGCATGGCATGGACTAGAGATGTGGACCCCTCAAAATGCTAAGGACAAGGATTGGCAAAAGCTCAACACTCTATATTTTTGGTTTAGTGATCCAAGATCACATTGAGTCCATAGGGAAGCCAATACTATTAAAAGGGGATGAGGTGTTGCTTAATGGTCTTTTTGCTCAAGTGCTTAGTGACAGTACTCCTAAACCCTCAACCACTCTCTCTACCCAAATATGTCCAGAACCCACATTCCAACTCGGCCTCACCGAAATTCTCTATCCGTCCCCACCGAGTTCATCCAAGACTTAGCCACTGCCAAAACGCTAACAAATCGGATCCACCGAAATGGATCTCGGTCCCACCGAGATGGCCTTGCCAACTCTCTGTAATCGTTTGCATTCACTTCGGTCTCACCGAGTCTTGCAAATCGGTCTCACCGAGATGGCCTGCCAACTCTCTGTTGCCTTATTGCTTCACTTCGGTCCTACCGAGTTGATGCAATCGGTGCCACCGAGATGAGGTTTGCCCTAGCCATTGCACTTCGGTCCATCCGAGTTGTTCGTATCGGTCCCACCGAGATTCCTAAAGTTCATATCTTTTACACAGTTCGGTGCTACCGAGATGGTTGTTCCGGTGCCACCGAGTTGGGTCAAAAGTGTGTAACGGTTGGATTTTGTGTGGAGGCAATATATACCCCTCCACCACCTCCTTCTTAGTAAGGAGAGCCATCAGAATGTGCCTACACTTCCACCATACATTTTCTGAGAGAGAACCACCTACTCATGTGCTGAGATCAAGCTATTCCATTCCTACCATTTGAATCTTGATTTCTAGCCTTTCCCAAGTTGCTTTCCACTCAAATCCCTCTTCCACCATAGCCAAATCTGTGAGGAGTTGTTTGAGTGCTGGGAAGACTATCATTTGAAGCAGAAGAGCAAGGAGTTCATCAACAACACACCATCTATTACCTTTTGGAGAGTGGTGTCTCCTAGATTGGTTAGGTGTCACTTGGGAGCCTCCAACATGATGTGGAGTTGAACCAAGGAGTTTGTAAGGGCAAGGAGATCGCCTACTTCGTGAAGATCTACCCCGAGTGAGGCTAGTCCTTCGTGGACGTAAGCCATGGTGGAATAGACAAGGTTGCTTCTTCGTGGACCCTTCGTGGGTGGAGCCCTCCGTGGACTCGCACAGCCGTTACCCTTCGTGGGTTGAAGTCTCCATCAACGTGGACGTACGATAGCACCACCTATCAGAACCATGCCAAAAACCACCATGTCTTCATTGCATTTGAAATCTCCGATCCCCTCCTTTACATACATATGCAATTGCTTACTTTCCGCTGCTAGACTCTTAGAATTGCATGTGTAGGGTGATGCTTGACATGTATTGTTGCCAAAATCTGCCCACAACTAAAATTAGGAAAAGGTTAGGTTTTATTTGGTCAAGTAGTCTAATCACCCCCCCCCTCTAGACATACTTTCGATCCTACAAGTGGTATCAGAGCATTGGTCTCTGTAAGCCTTGATTTCCATTGCTTTAGTGATCATAGCCTTGGTTTCACAACCTAGGAGAGTATGGCGTCTAGTGAGGGTAACTATCACCGTAGAGGTCCATATTTTGATGGTACAAACTTTGCTAGTTGGAAACATAAGATGAAAATGCATATTCTTGGTCATAACCCCGCCGTTTGGGCTGTTGTTCGTGTTGGCTTGCAAGGTGACTTCTTTGAGGATGGCAAGGAACCGGATCGTGAAGCAACCCCGGAAGAATTGAAGATGTTGCCATAAAATGCTCAAGCTTGTGACATTCTATTCAACGGTTTATGTCCCGAAGAATTCAACAAAATCAGCCGCCTCGAGAATGCAAAGGAAATTTGGGATACTTTGGTTGATATGCATGAGGGTACCGAGTCCGTCAAGGAATCTAAGTTGGATGTGCTTCAAAGTCAACTTGACAAGTTCAAGATGAAGGATGGTGAAGGAGTCGCTGAGATGTACTCTAGGCTTGCTCTCATCACAAATGAGATTGCCGGCTTAGGAAGTGAAGAGATGACCAATAGATTCATCATCAAGAAGATACTTAGAGCTTTGGATGGAAAATATGATACCGTCTGCACATTGATCCAAATGATGCCAAATTACAAAGACCTCAAGCCCACGGAAGTCATTGGAAGGATTGTTGCTCATGAAATGTCACTTAAGGACAAAGAAGAGCTGCACAACAAATCAAGTGGTGCTTACAAAGTCTCAACCGATGCTCCAACAACTTCAAGTGACAAGCTAGTATCCAATGAAGAGATCAGCCTAATGGTGAAAAGGTTCAACAAGTTCTACAAGAACAAAGGGAAAGAAAGAAGTTCTAGCTCAAGACATTATGAGAGAAGATCATCAAGTCGTGACCGTAATTGCTACAATTGTGGAAAGCCCAGACACTATTCCAATGAGTGTACGGCTCCCTACAAGAAAAGAGACGAATCACCAAGAGGAATACATAGAAGAGATGAATCACCTCATAAGGAGAGAAGGAGTAGAGATGATCGTTATGAACGAAGATACTCTCGAAAAAGCAAGGATTCGGAGAGGAAGGACATGTCATCCAAGAGCTACACAAGAAGAAGACATCAAGCTCATGTTGGTGAATGGGTTTCCGGCTCCGACTCCGACAACCACTCAGAGAGAAGTTATCACTCCAACTCCGATTATAGTCAAGATGAAGGTGTTACCGGACTTGCACTTGTGTCATCCAACTCCTATGATCTATTTGACTCACCAAATGAAGGAATTGGAAGATGCTTCATGGCAAAAGGCCCCAAGGTATCAGACCCCGAGTATCTTGATTTCAATAGTGATGAAGATGATTTGCTTGGTGATGATGATTTACTTGTTGACAAGGATAGTAATGTGAGCTATAATGAAAATGCTAGTAATCATGATAGTCAAGAGGAAACGAGTGAAAATGCTATGAAGGAGATTGAGCGTCTAACTAAAGAACTAAATGCTCTTAAGTTAGCTCATGAAACAACTCAAGAGGATCATAGAGAACTTTTAAGAACTCATGAGAAGCTACGCTTCGAGAAGCTAAATTTAGAGCAAGAGCATGAGTTTCTTAAAGCTATCAATGACGATCTTCGAAAGAAGAGTTCTTCATATCTTGCCAAACGTTTACTCTTGTCTACCTTTATGCCACAAGTTAAACCTAAGCAAACTAGCAACAAGGGTAAAAATGATTCTACCTCTAGTAGTAACAATAACAATGCTAAATCCAATGTTGTTGCTTCTAGTAGTTCTATTGATTCCACTAATGATTCTCTTAGCCAAGTTACACTTGAGCAAGAAAATATGCTATTGAAAGGAATTATAGAAAAAGGTGTCTACAAGAGTCTTGCCGGGAGTAAGCAATTTGAGGAAATTGTACGCAAGCAAGGAAGGCACCGGAAGAACCAAGGTGTTGGTTTTGAACGAAAGTTCAATGCCGATGGAGTTGAGTGGGAAGAAGATAAATACCCCATGACGAAGTTTGTTCCTCAACAAGAGAAGTATGATCCTACTTCCTTCAAGGGAACACAAGCTCAAGAAGATCTTCCACCACAAGACCACAAGCTAAAAGGCAAGGACAAGCTTCAAGAAGAGATTGATTCATTTGAAGAAGCTCCTCAAGCCATGGTCAAGTGGGTTCCCAAGACTTCATCAAGTTCTACTTCATCAAGTGCTACTACAACTCCAAGGATTCCCATCAAGTTGATGTGGGTCCAAAAGAAGAAGAACTATAGAGTTCTTGAGGGTGACTCCGCCAACAAACTCCACTCATATTCTTTATGGCAAGGACTTGTGCAACCAACTTCCACATTTTGCACTAGTTCATGGAGTCACAAACCCTCTTGTTGGTAAGGCAAGGGACAAGGTAATTATTGCATTCATGGACATCATCATATGTGTATTTCACTCCATGTCTATGGATATCCTTGTATGTTCCTTGTGTGGGACTAACCCATGTAGGTATTGAAAGCACAAAACTCCAAAGGATTGCTCCCAACTCTTGATGGTCTACATCAACATTGAGCATCCACATCTTCAACATCTACATGAAGTCATCATCGACAAAACCCAAGGTTAGCTCATCCCTCTTAGGGGGGACATCACATCTAGGGGGAGCTTTGCTCTAAACAATAGAGCTAAAGCAACTCTAATGGTGTGAACACATCAATGCTTTATGTAAAAGTGGTAACCCCACTTGTGCTTAAACGATGAGTATGACCTATGATCAAATGTTCTCATTTGGCTCCTAAGTCAATATACTCATATATAGATGACCTAGTCATCGCCATTGCTTGATAGATGCTAGAATTGGTTGTGCATGTTTGACACATATTTCATTTGCTATCTTATTGTGTGAGCATGTTGGATTGCATGTTTTCATCATTCGAGGACATCCATTTGTTGCTTTGATTGTCTTGGTTTTTCTGGCCAAGTGGATGTACAAGAATGCCTAAGTACCTTCTCTAGCTATCTATGCTTTCTTGTCTCAAACTCTATTCTTGCTGCATCACAAAAATTGAACAAGTCATTTTCGGACCCTCCGGGTGAGGAGCACTCGGAGCCACCGATCTGAAAGGGCTGAACCTCCAACACCTTCTATCCGATTTCGGCTGAGCCAACTCACTCAAACTCGGTCCAACCGAAATCACTTAGATTGATCTAGGTTTTCCATCTCGGTGCAACCGAGTTGAACCATTTCGGAGCCACCGATGTGCTGACCTGCGTGCAGTTACACATATCGGTGACACCGACAGCGTATGGGTATATATATCGCGTGGACTGAATGGTTGAAATTTCTCGACCCCACTCATTCCCGCTCCCCGTTGCTGCCGTCGCCCTTCGTCTTCGGACTTCGCCGTCGTCTCCAGCGCGCCCTCGCCGCCGGATTCCGCCGTCGTCAACGGAAATCTGCCCCGCCATTGCCGCCGTAGAGGATCTCCACCAAGTTAGGGTGAGATTCGATCCCTCTCGTGCTCCCATTTCCGATTCAATGCACGATTGGACTGCCTGAATTCATTCCACGGATTGAGAACTCCTGTTACACTACAAACTCCGTAGATTAGATGTGAGTAAAAAATTTAGGTTTAAGTTTCCGCCGAATGCATCTCGGACTGACCGATTCGAAATTTTCAGTCCCACCGATTTGGCCTCTGGCCATAGCACTAGTACATCTCGGTGCCACCGAGTTGTGCAAATCGGTGAGACCGAAAGCAAATCTCAGTGAAACCCTAGCAACTCGGAGTCACCGAAACCCATCTCGGTCTGACCGAAGTGGTGTGTAAGGTTTCTGTAGTGTGCTTCGGTATCACCGAGATGATCAACTCGGTCCATCTGAAATGCATCCTGTGAAAACTTGAAACTAAGAGTTGAACTCAAATTTTATGAAAAATCTCTGCTTTTTGTGATGACTCATCTACTCTGCCCATACCTATCTATTCACAGGGTCAGCTCAGCAAGATGTCAGACAACAGTGATAGTCAGAACAGATCTGAACCGCAGGCAGAAATGAGTGAAGGGTCAAGCCCAGCTGAAAGTATCTATGAGGGAGAGAGGAGCTCTCCAGATCTTCCTAAAGCTGCCACCAGAACAAGGAAGAAGAAACCTCAGACAGTGAGGATGAAGATTTTGTTGCTAGCGAAGCAGCAATCAAGAAAAAGAGAGTCGTGCTTGCTAAGGAGTACATCACCAAACCATCAACTGCCAAAGAGAGGACTGCGGTGAGGAAAGTGCCAAAGCAGACTATGCAATTCACGCTTGAAGAGCCTAGTGACACAGAACCAGCTGTAGGTGGCAAGAAGAAAAGAGCTAGGAAGACTATAGCTCAAGTGCTTGGAAGGCGCTCCATGAGGACAGATGAGGAGGAAGAGGAGGAAGAGCCAGCATCCACTGCACCTCCAGGCAAGTCTCAAAAGCTTATGTCTGATGCAATCAAGACTGATGCCCCCAAGTCCAAGCCTAAGATGTCAGCACCAAAGAGGTCAACCAGGAACATATCAGCTGCTGAGAAGAACAAGGCCCCAGTGCCTGAGACAAATGTTGATGAAGAGCCTCTAGTGCTCAGAAAGTTGAAGCCAAAGATACCAGACCATGACAATGCACACCCAGTTGCGGAGAACATGATGCTGAGGAAGGATAAAGGACTGCGTCAGTGGAGACTGTCAAATCCTTATGCTGCAAGGAGGAAGACAGCTTGTGATTATCGCTTTCACACTCGTGAACAACAAGATTTTTATGAGACCATGTTGCTTGATAAGAAGCCCATAGTCAGTGACATGAAATGGGTGGATTGGGAATACATCGATGAGAATGAGGATTACTTTCCCCATGTTCATGAGAGCTTTAGGATTGCAGGAGTTGATGACTTTGTTGGAAAGAAGTTGACCAAGTGGAATGACGAAATGGTCATGCAATTCTACTCTATAGCGCACTTCTATCCAGATGGCCGCATTATATGGATGACTGAGGGTATAAGATACCAGTCTACCATCTCTGAGTGGGCAAGTCTTCTTGGTGCACCCAAGGAAGAGGACGATGACATAGATATTTATGCCAAGCTCAAGATGGATCACAACTCCATGAAGAACATGTATACTGCAATTCCAGAGAAAGACCTTGAGACTCACAAACTTGGATCAGTGAAGCATCTGCTCCCAGGATTAGCCACAACGAACACCATCTTGCGGTACACCTTGTTACCCAAGTCAAGAGATGACAAGATGATTCGTGGCCACTCCATCAATTTGCTGCATTTGTTTGATACACCTCAGAAATTCAAGGTGATGAGCCTGATAGTAGAGACTATCAAGAGGACTGCAGCAGATCAGAAGAGATCGTGCGGATATGCTCCACATATTCAGCTATTGATCAATTCCAAGGTTGAAACCAGCACATACCTTCTTGATCGAGAGCATTTGCCTTTGCGTCCAGAGTTTGAGGACAATGTGATTGTGATGGATCCTTCGCATCCCACTTCAGCACAAGCCCAAGAGAAGATCCGCAAAGCCAAAGAAGCAAAAGCAGCTCAGGAGGCATCATCTCCAAATGCTCCAATTGCCAATCTCAAGACACCCAAGGACCAAATGACATATCTGCTTGAAGTCACTCTGAGGATTGAGCGAAGTTTGGCCAACCTCACCCAGACCCAGGCTAGTTTTGAGCGGATTATTGAGACAAAATTTCATGATCTAGATGTCAAGGTGACAGAGATACAGACTACAGTGGAGCAGCTGCAGAATGATGCTGATGCTGTCAAGACAGCCCCATCAGATGACAGTGGAGATGATAGACCAACCACAGAGCGTTTTCAGACAGTGCCCAGAGCAACCAGGTATGCTGCAATACTAGTTGTGGATCCACGGACCACAGTATCTGCACCAGCTGCTACTGCCACAGTGCCACCTCAGGTCTCCACTCCACCAGTCTAGCAGACATCTGCAGAAGCCTTCGCGGATGCTCTTCTCTCAACGCCGTCTATGCACACCGGAGCTGCCAGCAGGAGATCGCCTTCAGGAGCTTCGGAGGACCGTGCCTAGAGTGCCGACTAGTGCTATACCTATTCGATCTTTTTGGTACTTGTTGCCAAAGGGGGAGAATTTGTATAGATCATAGGCTTCGAGAGAGAGAGTGTTTTTGTTTTGCCCTTTGATTTCTCTCGAGTTCCTTTGCTACTTATTTGCTTGTTGGTACTTTGTTTTGTGTGTGCTTGCTACAGTGCTTGTGAGATATTATGCTTCATGTGATTGGTCATACTATGCTTATTGTGATTATCTATGTTTATCTCTATCATTATCTTGTATGATCACTTACTTATGTTGGTGATGCGTGCTTTCTATTACAATCATATCATTTTGCGCGCTCCACCAAGTCGTATGTGACATGGAAGAGTGACCCATAAGCCTAATCGATTGTGCATTTGCATTCAAATGCAAATTTTTAATAATGCACAAATTTAGGGGGAGCTCTTGCTTATCACATACTTCTCAAAGCGACGATGTATTTCATTCATTTAATCAATTGT
Organism: Elymus sibiricus; assembly: GCA_039707655.1. Lineage (NCBI taxonomy): Eukaryota > Viridiplantae > Streptophyta > Magnoliopsida > Poales > Poaceae > Elymus > Elymus sibiricus. The sequence goes on from CM077670.1 coordinate 287,128,511, forward strand.
CAAAGCTTTGATCTATATGTTTTCATCAATTACCAAAAACGGGGAGATTGAAAGCACATTTGCTCCCTTGGTGGTTCTGGTAAGGACAAGGATTGGCAAAATCTCAAGACTCTACATTTTTGGTTTAGTGATCCAAGATCACATTGAGTCCATAGGGAAGCCAATACTATTAAAAGGGGATGAGGTGTTGCTTATTGGTCTTTTTGCTCAAGTGCTTAGTGACAGTACTCCTAAACCCTCAACCACTCTCTCTACCCAAATATGTCCAGAACCCACATTCCAACTCGGCCTCACCAAAATTCTCTATCCGGCCCCACCGAGTTCATCCAAGACTTAGCCACTGCCAAAACGCTAACAAATCGGATCCACCAAAATGGATCTCGGTCCCACCGAGATGGCCTTGCCAACTCTCTGTAATCATTTGCATTCACTTCGGTCTCACCGAGTCTTGCAAATTGGTCTCACCGAGATGGCCTGCCAACTCTCTGTTGCCTTATTGCTTCACTTCGGTCCTACCGAGTTGATGCAATCGGTGCCACCGAGATGAGGTTTGCCCTAGCCATTGCACTTCGGTCCATCCGAGTTGTTCGTATCGGTCCCACCGAGATTCCTAAAGTTCATATCTTTTACACAGTTCGGTGCTACCGAGATGATTGTTCCGGTGCCACCGAGTTGGGTCAAAAGTGTGTAACGGTTGGATTTTGTGTGGAGGCTATATATACCCCTCCACCACCTCCTTCTTAGTAAGGAGAGCCATCAGAACGTGCCTACACTTCCACCATACATTTTCTGAGAGAGAACCACCTACTCATGTGCTGAGATCAAGCTATTCCATTCCTACCATTTGAATCTTGATTTCTAGCCTTTCCCAAGTTGCTTTCCACTCAAATCCCTCTTCCACCATAGCCAAATCTGTGAGGAGTTGTTTGAGTGCTGGGAAGACTATCATTTGAAGCACAAGAGCAAGGAGTTCATCAACAACACACCATCTATTACCTTTTGGAGAGTGGTGTCTCCTAGATTGGTTAGGTGTCACTTGGGAGCCTCCAACATGATGTGGAGTTGAACCAAGGAGTTTGTAAGGGCAAGGAGATCGCCTACTTCGTGAAAATCTACCCCGAGTGAGGCTTGTCCTTCGTGGACGTAAGCCATGGTGGAATAGACAAGGTTGCTTCTTCGTGGACCCTTCGTGGGTGGAGCCCTCCGTGGACTCGCGCAGCCGTTACCCTTCGTGGGTTGAAGTCTCCATCAACGTGGACGTACGATAGCACCACCTATCGGAACCACGCCAAAAACCACCGTGTCTTCATTGCATTTGAAATCTCCGATCCCCTCCTTTACATACATATGCAATTGCTTACTTTCCGCTGCTAGACTCTTAGAATTGCATGTGTAGGGTGATGCTTGACATGTATTGTTGCTAAAATCTGCCCACAACTAAAATTAGGAAAAGGTTAGGTTTTATTTGGTCAAGTAGTCTAATCACCCCCCCCCCCTCTAGACATACTTTCGATCCTACAGGTGCCAACACGGGGTGGGAGGACTTATACTCCACGAGTGGGCGGGCGAGTATATTTGAGATTTGGGGCAGCCGGGTAAAATTTTTACTCCTCTAATAGCGATAAGGGATCGGCTAGGTGTGGTTTAGCCATTCAAAACCATTTTTACTCCTCTAATTCCTTTTGAGGGATCAGTTAGAGATGCTCTGAGCACTTCTCGAGTAGAGTGACGAGCAACACTATTTGCTTCCCTTTCGACATCCTAGAAGATGAAACCCTAAAAGTTTTGGAGAAAATACGTCATCTCCCTAATAACATGGGCACCCATAGAATATGGTCTTTTTCTTCCTTCCATTAAGAGCACACTTTCTGAAATCTCTTTCTTATATAACACATGAGTAGACACCTTCAATCACCATGGCCATTGCGTCTCTGCAAGCCAACAATTCAACAATGAATGGGTCTGTTATATCCTTGTATTTGGCACATCGTGCTCGTACGTGCATGTATAATGGTGCTATCTTAGGAGTGCCACGTAGTATAAATGTTGAGGTGGACGAAAGATAAACTGTAAGAAAATGCTTGCCTTCTCTTAATTAAGAGATGATCTGTTAGCAACAATATGGCTCCCCACATATTTAGGGATATTAAGTTATCAGAGATAAGACTAGGAAACAACCCATTGTACATCATTTTTATCGTCTTCTCTTAATTATGTGGTGGGATTAATATAAGGATGCCTTATTGATACGTCTCCAACATATCTGTAATTTATGAAGTATTCATGACATATTTATATGAGTTCTACATGGTTTTGGTGCACTTTTATATGATTTTTATTGACTAACCTATTGACATAGTGCCCAATGTCAGTTCCTGTTTTTGGCTATTTCTTTGTTTCACAGAAAAACCATACCAAATGAAGTCCAAATGTGATAAAAATTTACGGTGATTTTTTATGGACAAGAAGGGACCCAGGAAGCTGCGGGGAAGGACCAGACGATGCCCAGGGGAGCCAAAATCTCACCTGGCGCGCCCTCCCCCTGGGGCGCGCCACCTAAGCTTGTGGGCCCCTTGAGAACCTTCCTGGCGTGATTCCAACGCTGAAAATTCCTATAAATACAAAAAACCCCGAAAGTTAACCTAGATGAGTTTTTCCGCCGCCGCAAGCCTCTGTTCCAAAGCGATCTCATCCGGGGCCTTGTTTCGGCACCCAGCCGGAGGGGGAAAGCCACCACCGGAGGCCATCTTCATCATCCCCGCTGCCTCCATGACGAGGAGGGAGTAGTTCACCCTCGGGGCTGAGGGTATGTACCAGTAGCTATGTGTTTGATCTCTCTCTCTCTCTCTCTCGTGTTCTTGATTTGGCATGATCTTGATGTACCATGAGCTTTGTTAATATAGTGGGATCATATGGTGTTCTTCCCTCTCTATCTTGTTGTGATGAATTGAGTCTTGCTCTTTGAAGTTTCATATGTTGGATTGAATACTTTGGATTTGAGATCACTTGATGTATGTCTTGCTTGTGAATTCCCGTGGTGACAGTGGGCTAATTTACCGAGATCACATGACATATGTTTTGGTAATCAACTTGCGGATTCCCGTGGCGACATTGGGGTAATCTAGGCACATAGGTTGATACACGTTTTTGTCCTACTTTCTCCGATAGGAACTTTGGAGTGATTCTTTGTCGCACGTTGAGGGATTGTTATATGATTCAATTATGTTAGCACTGTTGAGAGATTGCACTAGTGAAAGTATGAACCCTAGGCCTTGTTTCTCTGCATTGCAATACCGTTTGTGCTCACTTTTATCACTTGTTACCTTGCTGTTTTTATTATTTCAGATTACAAAATATTTATCTACTATCCATACTACACTTGTATCACCATCTCTTTGCCGAACTAGTGCACTTATACAATTTACCATTGTATTGGGTGTGTTGGGGACACAAGAGATTTCTTGTATTTGTTTGCAGGGTTGTTCGAGAGAGACAATCTTCATCCTACAACTCCCATAAATTGATAAAACTTAGGTCATCCACTTGAGGGAAATTTGTTGCTGTCCTATAAAACTCTGCGCTTGGAGGCCCAACAGACTCTACAAGAATAAAGTTGCGTAGCAGACATCACTTATCAACCATTGTACATGCCCTAAGAATACCCCCGAGTGGTCGTGAGCTACCACCCCCAGACCATCCCGTCATTGTAATTTCCTCATAGCCCATCGGTGTTCATCCTTATCCACGCCGCATACCGTAGTCGCCATTTTGTTCTAGCCTGGAAATGTGTGGCATGATCATCCAACGAAGCAATCGGCTCCTTGATGATCTCCATCGATCTTCTAGGATAGAATCGACCTTCTTCATGGGCATATTTATTATGGTTTCCCTGGATAGTCCACATAACTGAGATCTCCACAAATGCTTTGTCTCTTGCCATGAAAGAAGAGTTCAGTAGGTCTCGAGACCAAGTTTCTGGATGGAGTCAATGGAGTTTGAACTCCAAGAAATCCTCAACCTCCTCCCTGAACAAACAAGCATGGCCACGATTGATCAACACATGGAATAGAGATCCCTCATTGTGCCCACACATGGGACAGAAACTTCCATCATCACATGTCTCCTCTTCAGTTCACCATTCATTGGCAGCATATTCTTCAATACGCGCCACCAAAAACCCATATCTTGGGTTGCAAATTAAGTTTCCAGAGAGCTTTCTATACATCTGCTCCTCCTAGTGAACTACTAAGTTCATTATTAGGTGTAGTTTTGTCAATCATACCTCTATAAGCAAAACGTACTTAGAAATCATACCTCTTTAATTCCGCAATCAACTGTTTGTAAACCCAAGTACTTTTCTGTCAAAGCTTCTCTATTAATTTGTAACACATCTTTACCCCCAATCTCATGGTCGCTCCTGTGTTCAGGCTAAATAAAACTGAGTTGTTTTGTTTGTTCCTACATTTTCCCTAGCCCACACTATATGTCTGCATAATCTTATTGAGCCGCATCGTGCTTCTTCCATCTTCCTTCATAAAGATCAGGCAATCATTTGCAAAAACAAGGTGTGGGAACCAAGGTGCCACTACTACTTGTGAGCTGCGTTGGGATTTTCCCCGAAGAGGAAGGGTGAAGCAATATAGTAGCGGATAAGTATTTCCCTCAGTGGAGAACCAAGGTTATCGAACCAATAGGAGATTCACACAGACAAAGGTCGACAGTACCTACACACACAAGAGCAAATACTTGCACCCAACGCGGGCAAGAGTGTTGTCAATCCCCTTGTACTCGTTAATTGCAAGGATTAATTCTGATAGTGATAGGTTTATAAATTACAAACGGAAATAAAAATAAATAAATTATAGCAAGTAAATTAAGGTTTTAGTAATATGATTTGGATGGACCCGGGGGCCATAGTTTTCACTAGAGGTATCTCTCTCATAAGCATAGCATACAGTGGGTAAACAAATTACTTTTGGGCAATTGGTAGAAAAGCGCATAGTTATGACATTATTCATGGCATGATCAGTACATAGGCATTACGTCCGTGACAAGTAGACCGACTCTTGCCTGCATCTACTATTATTACTCCACCCCTCGACCACTATCTAGCATGCATCTTAAGGTATTAAGTTCATAACAAACAGAGTAATGCTTGGAGCATGATGACATAATGTAGACAGAACAAAATCAAGCAATATGATTGAACCCCATTGCTTTACCCTTAGTAGCAACAATACAAATATGTGCCTCACTACCCCTTCTGCCACGAGGTGAGGACACCGCAAGATTGAACCCACCACAAAGCACCTCTCCCACTAAAGATAAATCAATCTAGTTGGCCAAACCAAATGGATAGATCGGAGAGAAATACAAAGCTATAACAATCACACATAATAAAGTTCAGAAAAGACTCAATTACTTTCAATGAATGATCTGATCATAAACCCACAATTCATCGGATCCCAACAAACGCACCGCAAAAGAAGATTACATTAAATCGATCTCCGAAGAGAACATTGTATTGAAGATCAAAGAGAGAGAGAGAGAGAGAGAGAGAGAAAGAGAGAGATAAAGCCATCTAGCTAATCACTATGGACCCGTAGGTCCTGTGGGAACTACTCACATATCATCGGAGGTGCAGCAAGGTTGATGTAGAAGCCCTCCGTGATCGATTCCCCCTCCGGCAGAGGCCTTTAGATGGGATCGCGAAAGAACAGAGGCTTGCGGTGGAGGAATAATTGTTTCGGGTCTCGCTCTGGTGGTTTATGGATTTATGGGAATTTATAGGCTTGGAATTAGGTCAAACGGACCTACGAGGGGTCCACAAGCTCAGGTGGTGCGCCCCCCTACGGGTGCGCCATGTGAGCTTGTGGCTCTCTTGTAGAGCTTCTGGCCTCATCCCGAATCCTCTAGGGTCCCTTCTGGTCTAGAAAAAATCACCGTAAAGTTTCATCGTGTTTGGACTTCGTTTGGTATAGTTTTTCTGCGAAGCAACAAAATAGGCAAAAACGGAAACTGGCACTGGGCACTAGGTTAATAGGTTAGTTCCAAAAAATGATATAAAATTGCATATAAAGCATACAAGATTGATAATATAATAGCATGAAACAATAAAAAAATTATAGATACATTGGAGACATGTCAGCATCCCCAAGCTTAATTTCTGCTCGTCCATGAGTAGGTAAATGATAAAAACAGAATTTTTGATGTTGAATGCTAGCTAGCCTGTTTATCATGTAATCTTCTCATGGTATGAAAATTAAGATACGAATGATTCAGGGCAATAGTCTATCATTTGAAATAAAGACATCAATACTCAGACATACTAGAAAACAATCATGCCCTCTTAAAAGTAAGGAATGTTAGGAGAACGTTATCCCTACAAAATCATATAGTTTAGCATGCTTAGTCTTCCTAACACAAGATATTAATCATGATATACCCCGGTGACAAGCCAAGTAATCAAATCATACTTTTCTCGCTTCAGCATTTTCAACTTTGACGCAATATTTGAGCGTGAGTCAAGGACTTGGCACTTTGGATGGCAAAGAGAATGATGATGGGGGTTCATAAGGGAAGACAAAAATAGAGAAAGTCTCACATCAACACGGCTGATCGTTAAGCAATGGAGAGGCTTTACAGTTGATGTCAATGTGTGGAGTAGGGATTGCCATGCAACGGATGCACTAGAGCTATAAGTGTATGAAAGCTCGCTACGGAAACTAAGTGGGTGTGCATCCAACTTGCTTGCTCATGAAGACCTCGGGCATTTGAGGAAGCCCGTCATCAGAATATACAAGCCCAGTTCTATAATGTAAAAATTCCCACTAGTATATGAAAGTGACAAATCATGGAGACTCTCTATATGAAGAACATGGTGCTACTTTGAAGCACAAGTGTGGTAAAAGGATAGTAGCATTGCCCTTTCTCTCTTTTTTCTCATTTTCTTTTTTTTTTCTTTTTTTCTCTTTTCTTTAGAACAATATCATGGAACCTCATCCCCACTTTTTGGAGGACTCATCAGTCTCCATCATTCTTTACCTCACTGGGACAATGCTCTAATAATGATGATCATCACACTTTTATTTACTTACAACTCGATAAACTGAAACAATATGACTCTATATGAATGCATCTGGCAGTGTACCAGGATGTGCAATGATCTAGTGTAACATGTATAACAATGATGAACGGTGGCTTTCCCACAAATATCATGTCAGCTCTATATGATCATGCAAAGCAATATGACGATAAACACACAAGTCATGTGACTAATGATGGTGGTAGTTGCATGGAAATATATCTCGGAATGGCTATGGAAATTCCATGATAGGTAGGTATGGTGCTGTTTTGAGGAAGGATATAATGAGGCTTATGTGTGATAGAGCGTATCATATCACGGGGTTTGGATGCACCAGCGAAGTTTGCACCGACTCTCGAGGTGAGAAAGGGCAATGCACGGAACCGAAGAGGCTAGCAAAATATGGATAGGTGGAAGTGCTTCAGTCCAAGAACATCACATTAGTCATTAAGAACTCAAGTACTTATTGCAAAAGTTTATTAGCCCTCAAAGCAAAGCATAACTTTTCATACCCCTAGGGGGATAGATTGGGAGGAAAACACCATCGCTCGTCCCCGACCGCCACTCATAAAGTAGACAATCAATAATAAATCATGCTCCAACTTCATCACAAAACTAAAACTATACGTGCATGCTTAGGGAATCACAAACTTTAACATCGATATTTCTACTGGACCATGATAATCAACTAGTACATCCACATATTGATGGGTAACGTAGCATGAATCAAAAAAAAATCCTACGAAACAACCAAGATCTAATCTAGGAGATGCATAGCAACGAGGGGAAAGTGTGTCTACATACCCTTGTAGACCGAAAGCATTAGCGTATCTAACGTGGTTGATGTAGTCGTACTCTTCGCGATCCAATCACGATCCAATCCGATCTAGTGCCGAATGGACGGCAACTCCGAGTTTAGCACACATTCAGCTCAATGTCGTCCTCTCCTTCTTGATCTAGCAAGCGAGGGAGAGGAGGTAAATGAGATCGAAACCAGCCCAACGGCGAGGTGGTGGTGGCAGCGGAATTCCGGCAGGGATTTGCCAAGCGCGTACCGGAGAAAGGTGGGAGGAGTTGGGAGAGGCAACGTCCAAGCGAGAAGGGATCAGCCCCCCTGCGCCTCCCCACTATATTTAGGGGTGAGGGAGGGGGCGGTCAGCCCTAGCCCCTCCTCCAAGGGAGGGGGCGGTGGTCAAGGGGGGAGGCTTGCCCCCCAAGCCAGGTGAAGCGCCTCCCCACCCCTAGGCCCCCCCAGCCGCATGGGCCTAAGGGGGAGTGGCTCCTGGCCCATTAGGGGCTGGTGCACCCCCCCTAGGGTCTGTGTGGCCCCTCCGGGGCTGGTGGGTCCCTCCAGTGGACCCCAGGAACCCTTCGGTGCCCCCGGTACACTCCCGGTGGACCCCCGAACTTTTTCGGAACCCCGAATAAAACTTCCCATATATAAATCTTTACCTCCGGACCATTCTGGAGCTCCATGTGATATCCCGGATCCCATATGGGACTCCGAACAACCTTCAGACTTTCCACTATTGATATCTCAATCCTACCCTAGCGCTACAGAACGTTAAGCGTGCGACCCTACGGGTTCGGGAACATGTAGACATGACCAAGACACCTCTCCGGTCAATAATAAATAGCGGGACCTGGATGCCCATATTGATTCCCACATATTCAACGAAGATCTTTATCGATTGAACCACGACGTCGAGGATTCAGTTAATCCCGTATACAAGTCCCTTTGTCCGGCGATTGTTACTTGCCCGAGATTCGATCATCAGTATCTCCATACCTAGTTCAATCTCGTTACCGGCAAGTCTCTTTACTCGTCTGTAATACAAGATCCCCGCGACTAAACTCAATAGTCACATGAAGCTTCTTGTGATGTTGTATTACCGAGAGGACCCGGAGATATCTCTCCATCACACGGAGCGACAAATCCCAGTCTCGATCCATGCAACTCAACAAACACCTTCCGAGATACCTGTACAACACCTTTATGATCACCCAATTATGAAGTGACGTTTGATAGGACACAAAGTATTCCTCCAGTATCCGGGAGTGGCATGATCTCATGGTCTAAGGAACAGATCACTACTGCAGGCGACTGCCAATGCGACACATCAATCAGAGACCCTTCGACGAACCTGTGTGCGATGCATGAATCGCAAATGGTATCGTAATAAAACCGTCACCAATAAGATGAACTGTGTGCGATGGTGGAGACATCAAGCATGATTCATATTAGAGATGCATGTGCAATACGTGGCATACAGTTGATCCATACGAACTATTTGCGATGAGCCAGAACGACAGAAACGGGTCAGGCAGATCAAGGTGTGTGTGATATACGGCATACAGTTCACTCGGATGAACTATTTGCGATGATCCAGAAGAACAGAAATGATTCAGCGTAACAAGATGTGTGTGATATCCGGCAAACAGGTCGGTAATCATAATTGTGTGCGATAATTATAGACAGCGCATATGATTTTTTGGTGTGAATTGTGTGCTCGACAGGGCACACAATTCAAGAAACCAACTGTGGGCAATAATGTAAAAGATCTCTGTCGAATACGTATTGCTAACCGTCTGCGATGAGATTGACAGGGGACACAGAGATAACGAATTAATATGAGCGAACGGTAACAAAGATATACATTCCTCCTCCGTTGTTGTTGGATGGCCCCTCGACATCGTCTTGGCGAGGACGCTTCTTGCTGCTGACCATTGGCTTTTCATCGCCGCCGCCGTTATCCTCATCGTTGATGTCCTCGTCGTCGTCTTCCTCGTTCGAACATTCCTCCTCCTCCTCATCATCGTCGTCATCTTCTTTGTCCTCCGACAGCTCCTCGTCCATCTGGTCGTCATCCGACGACTCGGGCGGCGGCGTCCCTTCCATGATCCGGATAAAATCAAGGTCAGGGCTTGACGCCGGACTCATGGAAGACGAGCGGGATGATTCCGAGGTTGACCTATCATCAGGCACCAGACCACTGGCAGAACTGTCGTCCTCGCTGTCGCTCGACATGGCTGCGGTACGTATACAAACCGCGAGAAAGCAAGATTGCAGAGTGTGTGTAAGTGTGTAGCGCGGTAGGCCAAGACGATGAAGACGGTGGAGACTGAAGCGGGGTATGAAGAAAAGAGGAATGTCAATTGAAGCACGGGACTGACAGATTATATTGGCGCCTTGGCAGGCGGTTAGCATCCTTGTCGGAGAGTGGGATCATGCTAAGGGGCTCTCTCCAAGCCCTGGTTCGAACACTGGGGGCCTGCTCGCTACCTATCTACCAGACGGTGACCTTGGCGAATCTACGGCGAGCGAAGCACGACGGGAACGCACCCACGCAAGGTACGACAGGGACACTAGGAGCTACCCAGGTTCGGGTCACCGAGCGGTGTAAAACCCTACTCCTGCTTGTCTGTGATTGCTGTGGTTGATAGTGCTCTTGCGTACAAGGAAGAAGAGGGTGGAATCGATCCCTCACTAAGGTAGCAGCACTGCCCCTTATATAGATGCATTGGTCCTCTTCCCCGAAAATATTTGCGGGAAGGGTTGCCACACAACGACAGTTCAAAGGGGGGCAGGCGCTCAGTCCTATCCTGACAAAAGTAGTCTCCGTCTGAAAAGACGTCGTCCATGACGCGCAGGTGGGCTCGCCAATGATATCCGCCCTAGCGCACCGTGTCATCATGGTCTTCTTGCACCGAAGTGGCAAGCTTTGGGGCTTGCTTTGGGGGAGGCAGCTATAGCTGCTCCTTTATCACCAAAGAGGAAATCCTCCCTGACCGATCCTGTTGGCATGGTACCTGCTGTTGTTGACGCCTTGCGCAGGCACGTCACCCACGTGGTGGGCATGCAGCCGCGCAACCAGCGTCGCGTGACTCCCCCGCGTGGAGGGCCTCATGGGAGGGCGCCTCGCGAGGCTGCCTGCCGCAGAAGGTGGTCTTTGGTAGTGCCTCCCCTCGCGGAGAGGGTCCTCACGAGGCCAGGCCCTTGCGAGGCGCTTTCCTTCGCGGCGCCCATGGCCGGGCCGCCTCTTGAACTCTTCGCCAGGTGTTGCTTCCTGGGCCACAGGCAGATGGCCCGTGGTAACCTGGTGTACACTGGGCTGATAGTAGCCCCCGGGTCTGCGACACGCACGTATCCGCCCGTTGGGAATGAAACGGTGCGGGGCCTAAATAGACTGCCGGGCCCAGGTAGGGATGCGTGGCAGCCATAGTTTCAAATAGCAGAGATAGCATCCGCTATTGCGTCCGCAATAGCGCTACCGCAATAGCGTCCGCTATTGCTCAAACTAAATGTCATTACTTGTTGTTAATGATTTAGAAATATACACTATAATTTATTGTTTTTACAAATCCGCTACGTGGACATAGCGCCCGCTATCCGCATTCTGCTACGCGGACCCCAATCCGCTACCAGCCCGCTATCCGCTATTTAAAACCATGGTGGCAGCACAACGATACGGAGGCGCCCCCACTTCCCCCACGACGCCTTGGTAATTGCCCGGCCTCCCATAAAACTGAACCGCCCGAGGCATGGCACCATCATTGCCTTCCTCTGCACCATTCGCCTTCCTCGCAGTCCGCTCCTTGCGACCTCCTCCTCCTGCTCCCAAGCTTCCTCCATGACTATGGCTCCCCCCGCCAAGGAGAACAAGCAGCATGCGGTAGCAGAGCTGGAGCCGGCCCTGCTGAGGTCCAACATCCTCAACGAGGAGGGGCTAGACAAGGTGCACCCCATGGTGGCCAGTGACCACAACGAGTGGAAGGCTACGCGGATCTGGCGTGGCTCGTGCCGGGCCCGCGATCTGGAGGCCACGACCTTCCCTTTCTTCTTCCACACCATCTTCACCGGCCTGGTGCCGCCCTTCTCTAACTTCTTCTGCGCCATCCTCGCCCACTACCAAATCCACGCGCTCCATCTTCAACCCAACTCCATCCTCCTCCTCGCCATCTTTGCCTATCTCTGCGAGGGCTTTTTGGGCGTGATGCCCTCGGTGGCTCTCTTTCGCACCTTCTATAGCCTGCGGCTGACTGCGGCGAACCAGTGCTCGGGGTGCGCCTCGTTCCGCATCGTTGATGGAATGGCGCCCCACATCATCCCCATGAAGATCACGAAGAAGGTCGAGGGCTTCCGGTCGCGCTGGGTCTACATGGACGCGGGCCAGTTCAGCCCCCTTCTCCTGGCTCCAACCGCCCCTGCCATGAAGAGCTTCGGATGGGAGCACGCCAAGCTCACTGACAAGAGGTTGGCGCCGCTCGTGGCGAGAATGAGAGCCTTGAAGGACGCGAAGCTCACGGGGGCGATGGTCGCCAAGGAGTTCATGCGCCGGCTGATACGTCTCCGTCGTATCTATAATTTTTGATTGTTTCATGCCAATATTCTACAACTTTCACATATTTTTGGCAACATTTTATATTATTTTTGGGACTAGTATATTGATCCAGTGCCCAGTGCCAATTCCTGTTTGTTGCATGTTTTTTGTTTCGCAGAATATCCAGATCAAATGAAGTCCAAATGCAATAAAATTTCACGGAGAATTATTTTGGAATATATGTGATTTTTGGGAGGTGGAATCAACGCAAGGCGGGGCTCGTGGGCCCCACAAGGCACCAGGGCACGCCAGGGGGGGTCCGGCGCGCCGTGGTGCCTCGTGAGGCCCTCGTAGGTTGGTTGGTGCTATTCTTCAGGAGCAAGGAAGCTAATATCCAGAAAAAATCATGTTAAAATTTCAGCGCAATCAGAGTTACGGATCTCCGGAAATTTAAGAAACGGTGAAAGGCCAGAGAACAGGAACGCGAAACAGAAGAGAACAGAGAGAGAGATACAATCTCGGAGGGGCTCCTGCCCCTCCGCCGCCATGGCAGCCATGGACCAGAGGGGAAACTCTCCTCCCATCTAGGGGGGAGGCCAAGGAAGAAGAAGAAGGGGGGCTCTCCTCCCTCTCTCCCGGTGGCGCTGGAACGCCGCCGGGGGAAACATCGTGATGGCGATCTACACCAACAACTTCGCCGACGTCAACACCAACTCTCTCCCCCTCTATGCAGCGGTGTAACACCTCTTCTCCCCACTGTAATCTATACTTAAACATGATGCTTAACGCTACATATTATTATCCAATGATGTGTTGCCATCCTATGATGTTTGAGTAGATTCGTTTTGTCCTATGGGTTGATTGATGATCGTGATTGGTTTGAGTTGTATGTTTTATTTTGGTGTTGTCCTATGGTGCCCTCCGTGATGCACAAGCATGAGGGATTCCCGCTGTAGGGTTTGCAATACGTTCATAATTCTCTTATAGTGGGCGGCTAGAGTGACAGAAGCTTACACCCGAGTAAGGGGGTTGTTGCGTATGGGAGTAAAGAGGACTTCTTACTTAATGCTATGGTTGGGTTTTACCTTAATGATCTTTGGTAGTTGCGGATGCTTGCTAGAGTTCCAATCATAAGTGCATATGATCCAAGTACGGAAAGTATGTTAGCTCATGCCTCTCCCTCATATAAAATTGCAATAATGATTACCGGTCTAGTTATCGATTGCCTATGGACAAATCTTTCTCTTGTGTTACAAAAGCTTTCTACTAAACAACTAACTTCTATTATCTTGCAAATTACTTGTAGTTTATTCTCACAAAGTACTCCTAGTTTTATTCTTGCAAAGTAGTTCTAGCATTACACCTACAAAGTACTTCTCGTTTCATACTTGTTCTAGGTAAAGCGAACGTTAAGTGCGCGTAGAGTTGGATCAGTGGTCGATAGAACTTGAAGGGAATATTAATTCTACCTTTAGCTCCTCGTTGGGTTTGACACTCTTATTTATCAAAAAAGCTACAATTGAGCCCGTATACTTGTGGGTTATCAAGACCTTTTTCTGGCGCCGTTGCCGGGGAGCAATAGCGTGGGGTTGATATTCTCGTGTGTGCTTGTTTGCTTTATCACTGAGTAGATTTTATTTTGTGCTTTCATTTTCTATCTTTAGTTATGGGTAGGAAATGCAAAATACCAAAAAATTTAGTTGTACCTGCTAAACCAATGGTTGAAGAACCACCCAAAATCTATCATACTGCCGAAGCTTTCTACTTGGATCATCTTCGATCCCTATGTGCTCGTGCTAAAAACCCAACTAGCTTAGTTGAGGGAAAATCATTTGATGAACATGCTCATTTTGTGTGACCCCGCTTATCTCAAAAAGGGAAACTTTTATGGCATCAAATTAATACTATGCATTGCTATGCTTGGAATTTATGCGAAATACATGATTTTACTTGTTGTTCTGAAGACCCTAAGAAACACCTTCCCTACCAATGTGAGTTTAGTGATAATGGAATCATATCTTCTTATGCTAAAGGTGTTTATAGTTACTATGATATTGAACAAATTGAAGAATTTATTGCTTTTAAGGGTGCTTATGAAATTGCTTCTTTGATTGAAAAGTATGATGCTACTCTTTACAAATCTGAAAATTCTGCCATACTTAAATATTGCTATGAAAACTATGCTTCTAATGCTTATGTGAAAAAATATATTGAGGACACCTCTGCTATCCAAGAAGAGACTAATATTTTGCAGGAATCTATGGAAGAAGAAATTGATGACACTGTGAGCTCATTAGATGAAAAAATTGGGGAGGAGAGCGAAGAACAAAAGGAGGAAGAGCGGATTGATCACCCGTGCCCACCTTCTGATGAGAGTAACTCTTTATCTCATACATTGTTTAATTTCCCTTCGTGCTTACCGAAGGATGAATGCTATGATCCCTTTGATGCGTCTGAAATATCCCTTTTTAATGAAATTGATGCTCGCTATGCTTGTGGCCATGATGCCAATATGAATGATGCTTATCGAGATGAACTTGCTATAATTCCTTATGTTAAGAATGAAATTGTTGCTATTGCACCTACACATGATAGTCCTATTATCTTTTTGAATTCTCCCAACTACACTACATCGGAGAAGTTTGCTCTTATTAAGGATTATATTGATGGGTTGCGTTTTACCATTGCACATGATGATTTTGATGGATATAATATGCATGTGCTTTCTGCTCCTAATTGCCATTATTATGAGAGAGGAACTACATCTCCGCCTCTCTATGTTTCCAATACGATAAAATTGAATGAAACTGTTTATACTATGCATTGGCCTTTACTTGATGTGCATGAATTGTTCTTTTATGACATGCTAATGCAGGAAGAGAGTTAGACTTCGTCATTGCATGATATATGTTGCTTTTTGCTCACTACTAAATTTCAAATCATTGTTAATTAAAATTGGCTTTGATATAACTTGGGATCCGGGTGGATCGATTAGTTGAGCACTTTATGCCTAGCTTAATGGCTTTAAAGAAAGCGCTGCCAGGGAGACAACCCAGAAGTTTTAGAGAGTCATTTATTTCTGTTGAGTGCTTTTATAAAGTTTAAAAACAAAAAAAATATAGAGGGGAACCTAAAACTTTTCAAAAAGGAAAGTGAAAATAAGAAAGACGAGCACCGTTGAAGTGGGGGAGCTCCTTGAACTTTGTTCATGCCCATGGAAACTTTGTGAATCTTGAATTACAGAAACTTTTCAACAAAAATAATTATCCCCTTGTACAAATCCATTGTATTATAAAAATAATGTGCCAAGATTTACCGTTAGGATGTTTAAATTGCTTGTCTGGTGTGTGCGGTGCAAAAACAGAAACTTTTGCTGTAGTGCGTGAATTTAAATTTTTTACTGGAACGTGCTAAAATTCTGAAATTTTTACACAGTACTTATATGCAAATTTCTTATTTTTTCCTAATTTTTCAGAATTTTTGGAGTTACATAAGTATGGTCAATGTTCATATTACTATAGACTGTTCTGTTTTTAACAGATTCTGTTTTTGATGCATTGTTTTGCTTGTTTTGATGAAACTATGGATTGTATCGGAAGGTATAAGCCATGGAGAAGTTAGAATACAGTAAGTATACTGCAAAAATAAAATATGAATGGGTTTGCAACAGTACTTAAAGTAGTGATTTGCTTTATTATACTAACGGATCTCACGAAGGTTTTGTTAAGTTTTGTGTGGATGAAGTGTTCAAAGATCGAGGAGGTATTGATATGAGAAGAATGAGGAGAGGCAAGAGCTCAAGCTTGGGGATGCCCAAGGCAACCCAAGTAAATATTCAAGGACACTCAAGCGTCTAAGCTTGGGGATGCCCCGGAAGGCATCCCATCTTTATTCAACAATTATCGGTATGTCTCGGTTTTTGTTTTGTTCACATGATATGCGTAAATTCTTGGAGCATCGTGTGCCTTTTATTTTTCTTTTAATAATGCACCATGCTGGTATGAGATAGTCCTTGGTTGATTTATAGAATGCTTCATGCACTTCACTTATATCTTTTGAGTATGGCTTTATAGAATGCTTCATGTGCTTTACTTATATCATTTGAAGTTTGGATGTCTGTTTCTCTTCATATAGAAAACTGTTATTTGTAGAATGCTCTTTTGCTTCACTTATATTTGTTAGAGCATGGTCTTTTGTAGAAAGAATTAAACTCTCTTGCTTCACTTATATCTATTTAGAGAGTCAATAGGAATTGGTCATTCACATGGTTAGTCAGAAAATCCTACATAAACCTTGTAGATCACTGAATATGAAATGTTTGATTCCTTGCAATAGTTTTGCGATATGGAGATGATAATATGTGAGTTATGCTAGTGAGTAATTGTGATTTAGTAAGAATATTGGTGTTAAGGTTTGTGATTCCCTATGCATGCACGTAAAGTCAATAGTTATGCAACGAAGTTATATCCTACTTATGGTGCATTATTCAGTGTTAGTTATTCTCAATGCATGCTTATGACTGTTTTCGTTTTCTGGTTGGTTTCTTCTCAATCTATTTGCTAGCCTTCATTTGTACTAAGCGGGAATGCTGCTTGTGCATCCAACTCCTTAAAACCAAAGTTGTGCCAAATGAGTCCACCATACCTACCTATATGAGGTATTTCCATGCCGTTCCAAGTAAATTTGCATGTGCCAACTCTAATTATTCAAAATAAATTTCTGTTTTGTGTGCTCGTACCGCTCATGTGGCGGCAGGGGGTGGCCAATATTTTCCATGCTAGGTGTGTTATTATCACGATGAGTGTTTATTCACTTGTCATTGCACGAGAGAGTGGCAGGTATTAGGGATGCCCAGTCCCACAATGAATCAAAAATAATAATAACAAAATTCCTTGGAAAGTGTTGGTATGGAAGGCACCCGTGGATACGGCTAGCCATGGATTATGAAAGAATGGTGGAAAGGAAATGATTTTTTTTTCTGTTTGGGAACCGCCTATAATGTGTCTAGCATGGAAGATATTGGGAACTTTCAGTCTTAGCATTGACAGGAAAAGCATGCCTCTCAAAATAATTTTATCTCTCTAATTTAAGCTTTGAGCTCTGGCACATTTGCAAATCTCTGCTTCCCTCTGCGAAGGGCCTATCTATTTAATTTTATGCATTTTTATTTTTATTGAGTCTCCATCTTCTCTTATAAAGCACCAACTAGAGAGCACTACTGTCATACTTGTGCATTGGGTGTAGTTAATGTTGAGTGTGTTTCATGAATGGATGAATGACTGAGCATAATGGGCTAGGGATAACTTTCTTTAGCATTGATATTTTGAAAGACATGGTTGTTTGTTAGTATGCTTGAGTATTGATGTCTTTATATCAAATTATAGACTATTGCTTTGAATCACTCATGTCTTAATATTCATGCCATGATTAAATTATATGATCAAGATTATGCTAGGTAGCATTCCACATAAAAAATTATCTTTTTTATCATTTACCCACTCGAGGACGAGCAGGAATTAAGCTTGGGGATGCTGATACGTCTCCGTCATATCTATAATTTTTGATTGTTTCATGCCAATATTCTACAACTTTCACATATTTTTGGCAACATTTTATATTATTTTTGGGACTAACATATTGATCCAGTGCCCAGTGCCAGTTCCTGTTTGTTGCATGTTTTTTGTTTCGCAGAATATCCATATCGAACGAAGTCCAAATGCAATAAAATTTCACGGAGAATTATTTTGGAATATATGTGATTTTTGGGAGGTGGAATCAACGCAAGGCAGTGCTCGTGGGCCCCACGAGGCTCCAGGGCGCGCCAGGGGGGGTCCGGCACGCCGTGGTGCCTCGTGAGGCCCTCGTAGGTCGGTTGGTACTATTTTTCGGGCGCAAGGAAGCTAATATCCGGGAAAAAAATTGTGTTAAACTTTTAGCGCAATCGGAGTTATGGATCTCCAGGAATTTAAGAAACGGTGAAAGGCCAAAAAATAGGAACGCAAAACAGAAGAGAACAGAGAGAGATCCAATCTCGGAGGGGTCCTGCCCCTTCGCCACCATGGCAGCCATGGACCAGAGGGGAAACTCTCCTCCCATCTAGGGGGGAGGCCAAGGAAGAAGAAGAAGAAGGGGGGCTCTCTCCCCCTCTCTCCCGGTGGCGCCGGAACGCCGCCGGGGGAAACATCGTGATGGCGATCTACACCAACAACTTCGCCGCCGTCAACACCAACTCTCTCCCCCTCTATGCAGCGGTGTAACACCTCTTCTCCCCGCTGTAATCTCTACTTAAACACGGTGCTTAACGCTACATATTATTATCCAATGATGTGTTGCCATCCTATGATGTTTGAGTAGATTCGTTTTGTCCTATGGGTTGATTGATGATCGTGATTGGTTTGAGTTGTATGTTTTATTTTGGTGCTATCCTATGGTGCCCTCTGTGTCGCGCAAGCATGGGGGATTCTCGCTGTATGGTTTGCAATACATTCATAATTCTCTTATAGTGGGCGGCTAGAGTGACATAAGCTTACACCCGAGTAAGGGGGTTGTTGCGTATGGGAGTAAACAGGACTTGCTACTTAATGCTATGGTTGGGTTTTACCTTAATGATCTTTGATAGTGCAGATGCTTGCTAGAGTTCCAATCATAAGTGCATATGATCCAAGTACGGAAAGTCTGTTAGCTCATGCCTCTCCCTCATATAAAATTGCAATAATGATTACCGGTCTAGTTATCGATTGCCTATGGACAAATCTTTCTCTTGTGTTACAAAAGCTTTCTACTAAACAACTACTATTATCTTGCAAATTACTTGTAGTTTATTCTCGCAAAGTACTCCTAGTTTTATTCTTGCAAAGTAGTTCTAGCATTACACCTACAAAGTACTTCTAGTTTCATACTTGTTCTAGGTAAAGCGAACGTTAAGTGCACGTAGAGTTGTATCGGTGGTCGATAGAACTTGAAGGGAATATTAATTCTACCTTAAGCTCCTCGTTGGGTTTGACACTCTTATTTATCGAAAAAGCTACAATTGATCCCCTATACTTGTGGGTTATCACCGGCGCATCGCTCCTCTCCAGAAGCGGTCACGCCCGGTGTGGGACTACACCGGCAACGAGGACCCGATGAGGCTGAGCGTCGATGGCCTTGACGGGGCGACAGTGATCAAGATCATGAAGATCATGTATGGCGAGAACGCGAAGAACCTACCTGAAGCCATGTACCCGCTGTACCGCTTCCACGACAGGGCCGTGACCATCGCGGTGATGTCGTGGTTCGATGAGTGGGGGTTGGTCCCTAAGGGCCATGACGGTCCTCACGAGAACCCCCTCTTGGTGGTGCCTAGCTCAGGCAGCCACAGGGACGCCGAGGCCTCGGCAAGCGCCGAAGAGGAGGGCGGTGGAGACGCGCCCCCGCCAAGCCGCCGCGAGCTGCTAGCCGACCTCAGTGATGATGACGACGATGATCAGTTCTTGGTCGTGCCCTCCCAGCCCGCAAGCGCGGGGGGCAGAGGAGACGCCGGCGACAAGGCTGTCGAGCCTCACTCAGAGCAGACCCGCACCGGCCCGGCGGAGGAAGACCTCGGCAGGCCTTGCGCCGAGCCCTCCCGAGGGGGCTCGAGCGAGCCTCGTGAGAGCAGCAGCAGCAGCCGCCCCCTACAGAAGCTGAGGAAGAGGCGATGGGTTCCTACCGATGAGTAAGTGTCCGCATCTTGTTCCCTTGCCTTAATTTCCGTTTTCCACTTCCCGAGATCCGGGCTGAGCCCTCGCGCCATGCAAGGAACCCACGCAGAAGAAGAAGAAGGCCCTCGACTTGATGGGAGCTACGATGCCCGTTATGCCTGCATGGGCGGTGCGGACCGAGGAGGCCCACGAACCCCCCTGCAGGCTTCGATGGGGGCGAGGAGGCCGCCCGCCGTCCTGAGGCTGAGACGGGGCGCACGGCGGAGGACGAGGAGCGCGTGGTTCCTCCTGAGCAGCGCGAGGACTTGCCTCCCGCAGCTGGGGAGAGCGAGCCTTGGGAGGGAGCCTCCAGAGGAGGAGCGGTGCCGCCCGAGGTGCCTGGCGCGGGAGGCGACGCGATGATGGAGGGGCCTAAAGAGCCAACTCCTCCGCAGAGTTCCACGCCCGCCTGGGGGGCCAATGCTGATGAGGGGGCCACGGCGAGCCCACGGCGCTCGCCTGTGCGCCAAGCTTCCGACACAGCCACGGTGACGAAAGAGGCGGCCGCGGGAAGCCCCCAGCGTTCGACGGGGGACGCGGGGATTAAGGACAAAGAGCACGGGAGGGGGTCCAATCCTGGGCCTTCGCGGGCCATGACAGTGGACGGCGGCGTGAAGATGCGCACCAACTGGGCCTTGCAGCTGGTGAGTGACAGTGCCGTGCTCAAGCGCGGAGCCTTGTAGGGTGCCAGGGCGGCCCTTGACGCGCTTGAGGAGGACCTTCAGGCAGAGGAGTTGCGCCTGCGCCTCGCCGAAGGGTGGCGCCAGCTCAACATGGCCGTCAAGCTAGGCCGCCTGACGGAGGCCGCCGCACGGAAGCGGCACGAGAAAGCAGCCAGGGATGCTAAGGAGCTCTTCGAGGGAGCCGTCAAGGACGCCGAGGAGGCCGACCGGTGGCGCGAAGAAGCGGAGGCCCGCGAGAGGGTCCTCCTGGAGCAGGCCGCCACCAGGGAGCAAGGGCTCCAGACGAGGGAGGACTTCGTCGCAGCTCGTGAGGGGCAACTTGCCTTCCGGGAGGGTGAGCTCGCCAAGTGCGAGGAGGCCCTCACGATCCGCGAGGGGGACGCCGAGATCCGGGAGCGGGAGCTCGCGAGGACCGCGAGCGAGCAGGAGACTGAACGCGAGTGCCTGACGACACTGGACCGCGAGGTGGCCGCCGCCCAAGCTCCTACAATGACCGCCTTGCCAAGGCCAACGCCCAGCTTGCGGAGAAGGAGAAGAAGATCCAGGCGGACGCTAATGCGAAGTCCAAGAACAAGCACGCAGCGCTCACCAAGGACTACAGCCAAAAGCTGAAGCTTCAGGAGGACCGCTTCACTAAGAAGCGGGACGAGCTCCAGGCGGAGATCTCCCGCCTCAAGAAGCAACTGAAGGAGGCAGAGGCTGGCCGGAAGCTTGCACTGACAGCCAAGGCAGACGCCGAGGAGGAGTTGGCATCCCTTCAGGCGTAGGTGGGCGGCGTCTCCGATGTCGTTGAGAAGGCCAAGGATGAGGCGACTCAGGCGTGGGGGCGGCAGCATGAGCGCGCGAAGATGTTTCGCGCCCTCGCACAGCATGCCCGCGCCGCCCTTTCCTGCTTCTCCTGCGAGAGGCTTGAGGACCCCCTTGAAGATGACGACGCCGGCTACCTGAACTTCTGCATCAAGCTCGTGAAGAGTGTCGATGTATAAAACATGGGTATTTTATACCCTGACTTATGAACAGACAGTGGTAGCATTCTTGATGGCCAGATATTGCCGGGAGATTACTAACATCAAGATCCAAGACTTGGTGTAAAACAACAGAGAAGAAACCAAGACAAGCCATCGAGAAGCATTTAGCTAGTGCTGAAGATGGACACAGCACTTGCCGGCAAGGCATGAGCCGGCAGGTCGAAGGCCCGGCAAGCTCTGTGCCTGCAAGCCCTTGCTGACCCCTCCACGATCCACCACATCAGTCAGCTAGTCGCTAATCTATGAAGTGTCGAGCAGGCAGGCGGTTTGGTGAAGATTGTCGGGGCACGTGGCAGCATGCTGGAAGGAGGCCTACCTTTAATGACACCCGTCCAGAAGGCGTGTCAAGATTATAGGAGGTTGCTGGGCGAGCGGTGCAGAAACCTTGCCGGGGCTACTTCTCCACATGACACCTAACGGCGCATTTATTGCATTTGTCCTAAACCGGCAGAGTTAGGTATGATAGCACTGTAGCCTATCTTATCAACATGTAAAGACTGTTTTGCCACTGTGGTTACCCCTTGATCTATAAAAGGAGGGCCAGGGAAACCTTTACAAGGATTGACACTTTGCTCATTCTGCATGCGTAGCTGCTCTTCCTGCACCTTGCCGGCAAGAAGCGCTCCTTGTACTTGAGCTCAAACACATTCAATACATAAAGCAGGAGTAGGGTTTTACACATCACGGTGGCCTGAACCTGGGTAAATCCTTTGCGTTGATTGCCGATTCTGCTCTTTGTGCTTGCGCATTCCCCTAGTCGAACCGCAAAGGGGCTAGATGGCCCCATAGATGGTCGTACGCACGACAAAGAGGCTGGAGGATGGAGCTATGCGGACGGACGACATCATCGTGGGGGAATTCCGCGACCTCTTGAGTCAGGTGGTGACGCGTGTCTTCAACAATCTCTTCCGCACCGACGTGGACTTCGAATTCGACAGGGTGATGATCACCGTCCCGGCGGAGCTTCGCGACGGGCTCGAGAAGCAGGTGCGGGAGCACGTGGAAGCCCTGGTCTTGAAGTTTTCGCACGGCGGCGAGAGCTCCGGCGAGGCCGGAGACGGCAGCAACGACGATGAGGGTGGCGGCAGCAGTGCCTAGTCTGCTTAGGCTCCCTTCTCCTTTTATCCTGTATTTGAGTAGATGTAGTCCCGCGGGGGCGTGAAGACACTCCCTTTGTATTTACGCTAAGTACTTAACGTTTGCTGCAATTTCCCGTTCCCTTGTGAGGCCTACTTTTTCCTTTTTACATGCCTTTGTGCCCTACGTCGCTAGGACCCAGCCCCCGAGCATGCTACGACCATCGCTGGTATGTTAGGACACGTGCCTAACAAGGCCAGAGGGTGTAGTGCTCCGCGAGGCGGTAAGGGCTCTCGAGGCGCGATGCTCAAGAAGCCCCCCTTTGACGTGCAGGCAGCTTGCGCAAAGGAAAAAACACTAGCGCTCAGCGAGATCGCGAGGAAAAAGAGAACTCGAGAGGCGCTGAGGAGGACTCGCGAGGTGTTTGGACTTAGCTTTTTCGCAGAGTGTGCGGCTTGGCATGCCGCAGCCCGTGGGATGCGCCTCGCGAGGTGCTAGCTCATGCGGCCTCCCGCTGGTGCTTGGTGGAGGCGGACGCCACAGGCTGCCTCACAAGGCTTCCCGTGGGTTTCTTGAGGAGGTGACGCGAGGAAGCGGACTTCTTCGCGAGGCAGCGCTCGTGAGGCCTCCTGTGGCATGTACCTATAACAACGATATTCCAACAAGTTTTGCAAGTAGTGCAGCGGCGCGCGCTCGCCAGTTCGCTCGTGGGTGTCATGCAAGGAGACAAAGCACCAAGGACCTTGGTGAGGTGATGTGTGCGGGAGCAGGCCCACGAGCCAGAGCTCAGTCACTTGGGTTTAGTGGCACTGCTGGGACTAACCCAAGCGCAGGCACCGTGTCCAGCCCCCACTTGCGTGATACGCAGGAGGGAAATCGCGAGCGCACACAACTCCTGAAGTAAATTGCTTACCAAGCACACACAACACTTAGGAAAAAACTTTAATGCTACATAAAAGGGGTCTCATTACACAACCAAAAAGATGATGCTGCTGTGATGCGCACGGAGCAGCTTGAGGATGTAGTGGCCAGGCGGCGCCCTCAAGTAAATAGTCCGCCATGTCTGAGCATGGGGCCCCACTGGGTTGTGGGCGGGAGCTCTTGCGGCCTCGTGGCGATGCAAAAAGAGAGGCTCCGGAGCGTGTACAGCTCCACTTCGCTCGTGCCCGTGAGGTCACGGGTAGAACTTGCAGAGGTGTTGGATGTTCCACGGGTTCGGCACCGGGACACCCTCCTTCATCTCCAGCCGTGCTGCCCCAGGCTGGGAAACATTCACGACCCTGAACAGGCCTTCCCACATGGGCGAGAGCGTGTGGAGTCCTTCCCTGGAGAGGATCCCTCGTAGGATAAGATCGCCAGCTTCAAAGGTGCGAGGGTGTATGTTGCAGCTGTGGTAGCGACGCAGCGCCTGCTGATACCGGGAGGCGCGGAGGGCGGCCTGGCGGCGTGCTTCCTCGAGGAGGAGCAGATCAACTTCCCGTGGGCCATCTTGGTGGACTTCATCGAAGGCAAGGACCCGCGGGGACCCGTGCTTGAGCTCGACAGGAAGGACTGCTTCTGCCCCATAGACGAGGAAGAAGGGCATTTCACCAGTAGGCTTGGTCGCTGTTGTGCGGATCGACCATAGCACGGACTGAAGCTCATCGACCCAGCCTTTGCCGCAGGTTGTGAGCTTTTTCTTGAAGCTTCTTGTCTTGAGGCCCTTGAGGACCTCAGCGTTGGCACGCTCGGCCTGGCCGTTACTTCGCGGGTGCGCCACGGAGGCATAGCATATCTACGTGCCAAGGTTGGCGCAGTATGAATTGAAGAGGCCAGTGATGAACTGCGAGCCGTTGTCAGTGATGATGCGGTTGGGAACGCCAAAGCGGCACACCAGGCCCTTGATGAACCTGACGACTGATCTTGCCGGTATGGAGCGGACAGGCTCCACTTGTGCCCACTTGGTGAACTTGTCGACGGTGACGTAGAGGTAGCGGTAGCCACCAGCTGCGCGGGAAAAGGGGCCCAGGATGTCCAGCCACCAGAATGTGAAGGGCCACGAGAGGGGGGATGGTCTGGAGTCCTTGCGCCGGCTGGTGGATATGCTTGGCGTGGAACTGGCAGGCCTCACAGGATTGGACCAGCTCAGTGGCATCTTGAAGCACTGTGGGCCAATAGAAGCCGCTACGGAACACCTTGCCGGCGAGAGTGCACGATGAGGAGTGATGGCCGCAGTCCCCACCATGTATGTCGACGAGCAGCTCGCGCCCTTGCTCCGCGGAGATGCATCGCCATCCCTCAGGCAGTAAGGCCCAGCCTGGTGAGCCACGTGCTCTGCCTCTGTGTCGTCCTTCAAAAGGGCGCCGCTCTCCAAGTAAGCTTTGAACTTGGTGGCCCAGCTTTTAGCCTGCGGCTCCAGAGCCAACAGCAGGCGAGCGCCTGAGGGTGGGCCGCAGTCTGGTGCACCTGGGGAGGGTGCGGGCGGGAGCTCTTCATGAGGTGCCACGGTGCTGGTGACAGGTGGCGCTGCTGATGGCCTCAGGAGCCTTTCCTCGAAGACACCAGGGCTTTGAGGCTCGCGGTGAGATGCCCGCTTGGCGATGTCGTCTGCTTCCTTGTTGCCACCGCGAGGAACATGCTGGAGTTCCATGCCGAGGAAGCGCTTCTCGAGCCTGCGCCCTTCCTCTAGGTAGGCGGCCATGTGCTCGTCCTTGGGCTTGTAGCTCTTGTTGGAGAAGTTGATGAGAAGCTGCGAGTCTCCCTTGATGAGGATGTGCTTGATGCCAAGAGCATTGGCGGCCTTGAGCCCGACGATGAGGCCCTCGTACTCAGCGATGTTGTTGGAGACCTTGTCGTCATGATAGAAGCATAGCTGTACAGCCCCCGCGCCCTGCCGGGAGAACGCGCCGTCGAAGTGCATGGTCCAGCCACCAAGGGTGTTCTTCCCAGGCAAGAGGGATTCCTCCTCGCGAGGCTCCTCCTGTTGTGGATCCGTCCATTCCACCATGAAGTCCGCCAAGGCTGCACCCTTGATCGTCCTTGTTGTGAGGAATTCCAGCTCGAAGGCCTGCAGCTCGATGTTCCATTTGGCGACGCGGCCAGTGGCGTTGGGGCTGCACAGGACCTGCTCCAGCAGGTAAGACGTGACCACCTTGATGGGGTGGCCCTGGAAGTAGTGGCGCAGCTTCCTGGAGGCGATGAGGAGCACGAAGAGGAGCTTCTGCTGCATGGGGTACTACTCGCGTGCTTCCCGCAGCACCGTGTTGACGAAGTAGACGGGGTGCTCGACGAGGCGCGTAGTCATAGGAGTTGCAGCTTGTTCTTCGGAAGGCTCATCAGGCGGCTCGTCAGGGGCCTCCCGAAGAGGGCCCTCGGCAGGCACAGGTGCGGCGGGCCTCTTCTTGGCACAGCCTCGCTCTTCCCGTTCCACCAAAAGGGCCCCGCTGGCCGTCTGGGGGGTGGCTGCCAAGTACAGTAGCAAGGGCTCGCGGGGGCGCGGTGTGACCATGATGCGACGGCTCGCCAGGTACCTCTTGAGGTCCTCGAAGGCCGCGTCAACTTCAGGAGTCCACTTGAAGGGGCCCGACCTCTTCATGAGCTTGAAGAACGGTAGGGCTCTTTCGCCAGACTTGGAGATGAAACGCCCGAGCGCGGCCATGTATCCCGCCAGGCGCTGCATGTCCTTGAGGTTCCGGGGAGGCCTCATCTCCTCGATGGCCTTAACCTTCTTGGGGTTGGCTTCGATGCCACGGTGGGAGACTAGGAAGCCAAGCAGCTTGCCTGAAGCGACCCCGAAGACGCACTTGGCGGGGTTGAGCTTGAGGTTGACGTTGCGCAGGTTGGCAAAGGTTTCTTCGAGGTCCGCGATGAGGGAGCACGATTTGCAACTCTTCACGACGATGTCGTTGACGTAGGCTTCTACGTTCCTTCCCATCTGGGCCTTAGGGCGATGCGCATCAACCTCTGGAAGGTGGCTCCCGCACTCTTCAGGCCGAAAGGCATGCAGATGTAACAGTACACTCCGCAGGGGGGTGATGAAGGCCGTCCTCTCTTCATCTTCCTTCGCCATCTTGATCTGGTGGTAGCCTGAGAAGGCATCCAGAAAACATAGCAACTCACACCCAGCGGTGGAGTCCACGATCTGGTCGATCCGTGGCGGCGGGTAAGGGTCCTTGGGGCAGGCCTTGTTGAGGCTGGTGAAGTCAACGCACATCTGCCCCTCGCCGCTGTGCTTGGGGACCATGACAGGGTTGGCGACCCACTCGGGGTGGCGCACCTCGCGGATGACGCCTGCCTCCTGCAACTTCTGAACTTCTCGGTTGATGAACTCTTCCTTCTCGGGCGCCTGGTGCTGTGCCTTTTGCTTCACGGGGCGTGCGTTGGGGCACACCGCTAAGTGGTGCTCGATCACCTCCCTCGACACACCGGACAAATCTGATGCTGTCCATGCGAACACATCAGCATTTGCCCGGAGGAAGGCGATGAGTGCACCTTCCTATTTGGGAGGGAGACCGTTGCCGATGATGATGGCAGGCCTGGAGCCGCTACCGTCCAGCGACACCTTCTTCGTCTCGGCGTGTGCCTGAGAGAATAGCTTCTTCTTCTTCGCGGGTGCGGGCTCGGTAGGCTTGACGTCATCTTCGTCAGTAGGGTGAGCGGTGGCGGCAGCCTTGTAGGCGCGCTCGAGGGAGCGCACTGTGTCCTTCTCGTCGCAGTGGATGGTGATGGTGTCGCTGCAGCCCGGCATCTTGATGGTGTTGTAGGCGTGGTGAGTCACCGCCATGAACTTGCCGAGTGCGGGGTAGCCCAAGATGGCATTGTAGGGCAAGCCGATGTGTGCCACGTCAAAGTCGACGAGCTCGGTGCGGTAGTTCTTGCGGGTGCCGAAGGTGATGGGAAGGCACACTTGCCCCAGAGGCAAGGTGGAGCCATCGGTCACGCCCGAGAAGGACCTCGTCGACATCAAGCGCTCGTAGGGCACCTGGAGCTTCTCAAAGGTTTCTATGGAGATCACGTTGAGGCCCGCACCACCGTCGATGAGGGTCTTGGTGATGGCGACATTGTTGATAGTGGGTGTGCACAGCATGGGGATGGTGCCCACAGCCCTCGTGGACTTGGGGTGGTCGATGGAGTCGAAGGAGATCGGGTACTGTGACCACTTGAGGGGCCGGGAGGCCTCAGCCCCCGGGAGGGCCGCGTTCACCTCACGAGAGAACTGCTTGAAGTGGCGCCTGGATGAGGGGGCCTGGGCCCCGCCAAGGATGCATGCCACCTCGCGAGGCTCTTGATAGCCCCCAGCGTTCTCGTCAGGGAGATTGCCGTTGTACCTACCAGGGCACGGCGGGGCGGCATTAGCCTGAGGGTTGGTCTGTTGCGGCTGGTCCCGCCAGCCTTGCCGGTAGTTGTTGCCGCCATTGTTGTTGTTGCGATCTCCCCAACGATTGCCGTTGCGACCACGTCCGCGGCCCGCGCCGCGCTCGTTGCGGCCGCCGCGCCCTTCCTGGCAGCTGTCGCGAAGCAGCTTGAGCTTGTGGTAGTCCTCGGTGCTGTGTGAGTGCATGTTGTGGTAGGCGCAGAAGGGGCGTCTGTCCCTCTTGGCCTCATCGCAATCGCGTCCGCAATTCTGCTCAGGTTCCGCCGCCAGCACAACAGGGCCCTTGCACTCGGCATCTTTGCCCTTGGTCTTGGCGGCGTCCGGCGCCGCGTCAGGGTCGTTGTGGGTGAAAAGGCGACCCTCTTCAGCCTTGGCGCACTTGTCGGCGAGGTCGAACAGCGTGACCACGGTCTCGAGCTCGTCGTTGATGGAGAGCTTCTCGAGCATCCCGACGTCCATGGCGCCAGAGGAGAATGCGGAGATGATTGCCGCATCGGAGGCGCACGGGATCTTGTTGTGCACTTGGCCGAAGCACTGGATGTACTTGAGGAGGGTCTCACCAGGGTGTTGGCGCACGGCGTGTAGGTCGTTGAGCGTGAGGGGGCGCTCGTACGTGCCCTTGAAGTTGGCGACGAACTGTCGGTATAGCTCGGACCACGAGAAGATGGAAGCATCGGGAAGGTTCATCAGCCACGAGCGCGCGGCGTCCTTGAGGGCCATGGGGAACCAGTGTGGCACCCCGGCTTAGAGCAACCGGTTTACCTTGCATTGCCAGCCCAGAGATCAAGTCATCTGGCAATACACAACAACTTGGTACAGAAAATAACTGATTTATTGATCTCTAGCGGATACATAGGTTCAAATATTACAGGATAAGGGAGGCCAAGCGGCACACACGGTGCGACTGCACTTATGTACATTATTTAGTAGACATCTCAGGGGCCTTGATGATAAAGGGAACTACTATGCGGCAGCGGAACGACGAGGTAGCGGAACTCCACTCCACAGGGACACTGCTGGGACACGGCCTAGAGCGCGACATACTGCTCGACATCAACACCATGCACGGCTTCTCCTGCATCTGGCATGATAAGCCAGGTGAGTACTTTGAATGTACTCGCAAGCTCACAGCAAACAAAACAAGTACGACAAACAATAACAAGGCATTCAACAAGTTTAATGCATGAGCATGATACTACTCAACATGAGTTTTGCCTGAAATGTTGCCGTGGTCCTTGGGACCAACTTACCATTTCGGGGTTACCACGTAACCGCCGTCCATAACTTACCAACATGATCCTCACTTGATCACAGCCATACCTTTCATAGTAATCCTCACGAGATCACCAATTTCTGCATGTTCCATCTTGTGAATCTTAGTGTGCAGGATAATTATATCTGTTGACCCACGGTGTGACCTACTACGAACTGTGTCCATATCCGAGGAGGCGGCTATCGATAGATTATACACTCTGCAGAGGTTAGTACACTGTACCCACACTACGGAACTCATGGCCTCGTGCTCCCATTCGGGTGAACCAACGATATTCCGACAAAACCAATCTATTGCATGACACTCTCCCGGCCACTCTGACAAACTCCCCTTTGGGCTATGTCATGGGTGGCCCCGATGTCAACTCGTGACATCCGCCACCTCTGTGGTTGCCACCGTCGTGGCCAAACAAAACATCGTCCCAAACGGGGACCTCGGTACCGTAAAACTCGGGCACACAAGGTTATGACTGCCTACCGGGCCAGGGTAGCGCTAGTGCACAACCTTCCCTAGTAGGAGGCACCGATGAGAGGCATGACAATAGACTGCATTAGGGCCTCCCCATCCAGGCAAGTGTGGTTGCACTGCTGAGCTCAATTCTGTGGCACCATGACTCGATCAACAGCTTGTTCAAGTTGAATTATCATCAATTTTAACTTGAAATAAAAAGATTCGAGCCATAGTGTGTGCATGGGTGCACAGGTCATGATCATGGGTAACGAATGCATCATGCTACCATGAGAGTATATAACATGATCTCTACTGCACACTTAGCAAGAAACATCTTCTCTACTGCATAGCATCAAAATGACATGGAACAAATACAATGCAATGAGTTTTATAGAGCACATTATTTTAATAGTGGAATATATGATGAATTTAATTCAAATAACCATTATTATTGCAATGCCATCCTTGCATATGAATGTTGTGGCTTGCCTTGATTCAGAGGAGTGTCACAATACTCCTGGTCTTCTCCAACACAACTAGGAGCTTCTGAAAAAAAATTAAATGCAAAAAGAAAATGCCACATAAAGCATTTTATTTCACCAGAAATTCCAAACAGTAAGGAAAATTCGGAAATTTGGCATGCATAAATTTTAGCTCAATACAAACTAGTAGCAAAAAGAATCAACTCATTTGGACTTATAGAACAGAAATTAGAGCTGGTCAAAGTTCTGGTCAAAATCTAGATTTAAATGATTTTAACCGAATTTCCAGAACAGGCCACGTCGAAGGCGTATTCTGCGAATACGTCTCCACTTAAAATGGTTCGGCGGGAGAGAGAGAGAGGCTGACAGGTGGGGCCCCCTGTCAGGGTTAAAAGGGAGAGAGAGAGGGAACAGGGGAGGCGGCGTTGTCGCCGGTGGTTCTCCGGTGAGGAGGCCACGACGGTCGCCGGCGATGGGCGGGATGGACTCAACACGTCATGGCGAACACGCACGTACCCGAGGCGATGGCTGGGGTGGACGGACGGCGTCGGGGTGTTCTTCTCCAGAGACGGCGGCGGCGGAGCTCGTCGGATACGTCGATTCCGGCGACGATCCGGCGAACCAGTGGTACCGTCGAGCTCAGGAGATCACCACGACCTCGATGGAAGCAGCGGATGGAGCTGGGAGCGACTAGAATGAGCGCACGATCCAGGTGGATCCGCAGCAGATTTCGGTGATCATCGGCGGCAGGAGGCCCTCCCGGCCTTGCTGTGCTTGCTGGGGAGTAATTTGTGGCCAGAGGAGTTGAGGGCGATGGCTAGAAGGACTCGGGGATGGCCCTATTTATAGATGGAGAGCGACTGTGTACTGGACTCCGCCGGCGATGAGCTACAAAATAAGAGAGAGGGAGAGGAGCTCGAGTGCGACATCGAGGAGATGTAGTGGAGCACAGCTACGCGGTGCACGCATGCGGGCACAGTGTGGCACACTACGCGGAGCAGACGGCACACGCGCGCTCACTGTTCTGCCTGGTAGCATTCGGCTGCTTCCTGTGAGTGGCTTGACGGCGTCGGGGAGGAGTAGGGCGAGGCTAGGTGGCGCGCTAGAGATCGCTGAGGGGCTGGGACGTGCTGCGGTGGCGAGTGGAGGGCGAATGGGCGATGGCAGAGGGGCCCAATGCACAGAGCGCGGCGAGCGCATGCCAGCCCCCGTGCACCCACGCGGTCACCGCATGAACTGGCACACGCGCTGCTTTAGGCGATGCCAGACCATGTCAAAGGTGAAGTCCCTTCAACGCGGTGCCTAATTATGCGCTTGGCTTGCCATCTGGCTCAGTGGATGTGATATGAGCATGTTGCAAAGTTTCTGGACAGAAACTTGGGACAATTGCTGGGGACAAACGGCTAGGAATTAAGGGCTGAAATTTGGGGGTTCATCATCTCTTAGGAGGGTAGTCATGTGGTAAAAATTTCAGCTCCAACAGATCAAGGAAAAATATACTTGCTTCACAAAGTGCCAATTCTATCTAGAAGCAAAAATATTTTTCTTAGCTGAAAATTTCCAAATGACCATGGGATATTTTTGCATAGGGAGGTGAGGTATCATCCAAAGAATATTTGGGAATTTTCTTGGAATTTTTGAAGCAATAAAAATGAGGGTTGTTTCATAGCTTGTTGAGAAAATAGGCATTTTCAGGGAGAAAAAGAATATAATACCATTAAATAAAATTATCCAATGGCATTATTGTGAGAGGGATGAATTCTAGGGAAGGTTTAGGGTTGATAGGCCCCACTTGGAAGAAAATCAAAAATAATTCCAAGTGGTAAGTCCAAAAGAATTGACTAAAACCCATATGCAAATTAAAATATTCAATAAATCCAAATAAAAGAAAACAGGCAAAAATCCAGGGTGCTACAAACCTCCCCCCCTTAGGATGAATCTCGTCCTCGAGATTCGGTTGCTCAGGAAACAAATATGGGTATGCAGTTCTTAAGAAATCCTCTCTTTCCCATTGGACCTTGTAGAACCTTATAGTTTTGCTGCGGGTGACTCTGTCGATCTCTTCCAAGATTCTCAATGGTTTCTCTGCATATGTTAAATCTTTGGCAAGCTCTAGTTCTATCATGTCTGTCTGTTTTGTGGGTGTCGGAAGTGGGGCTCCGGGGACCCAAAGGTTCGAACACTGGGGTGAGCTTGTTCCTACCTCTTCGTCCCCTACCATGGTTAAGCTACGGCAGAGCAACGGCGGGAGCGCGCTAGTGAGGAGCGGACCATGGACTCAGTGGTTTACCCAGGTCCAGGCCACCTTGCGGTGTAAAACCCTACTCCTGCTTGGTTTTGATTGTAGAGAGCAAGAGAGCGTCCTTGCGTATAAGGTAGGAGAAGGAGTCGACTGAAGCGGATCCTGGATCCCCTAATACGATGGCAGCACTGTCACTTTATACCCGCCTTGGTCCTCTTCCCCCTCAAAACTTAGGCGGGAAGGGTTGCCACACTTGGCGGGTTTTGAAAGGGGACAGGCGCTCAGGCTATCCTGACTAAAGGCGGTCTTCGCCTGCAAAAGCATGATCCATGACGCGCCGGTGGGCTCGGTGATGACCTCCGCCCTACGCGCCCGCCGTCTTGGTATTCCTTCGCCGATCGGGCAACTTTTGGGGTTGCTTTGGGAAGTGGACGGCTGGCCTTGCTCCCTAAACACAAAAGAGGAAACTATCTTCATCCGCGCCTGCTGGCGCGGCCTCTGTCGCCACTCGTCGCCGCGCGCGTCACCCACGTGATGGGCACGAGACCGCGCAGCCGTGCTGAGCAGCCTTCGTCTTGAGCGCCTTCGGGAGGAGGCCTTGGGAGGCCGCCTCGTGAGAGGGCCTCGCGAGGCTGCTGGTGAAGGTGTCGAGTCTTGTCCGCCGCTCCCTGAGGAGGGGTCCTCAGGAGACCAAGGCCTCATGAGGGGTCTTGGTGAGATGCCTGGTGATGACGGCCCGCTGGGCCCACGCCAGGCATTGTGCCCTGGGCCAAAGGCAGACAGGTCTGGATACCCTGGGTTCCATGGGCCCGACAGCGGGTGGTGCGATACATTTCTGGAGTTGGGATACGTGGAAAACATCATGAACCTCGGATAGCTCGGGAGGTAATTCTAACTGATAAGCCACTTTGCCCACTCTGGTGATGACTGGAAATGGACCGATGTATCTTGGTGTGAGCTTTCCCTGAGTATGAAACCTTTTAACTCCTTTCATGGGGGTAACTTGGAGATATGTATATTCACCTGGTTCAAAACTGATCTGCCTATGCTTTGAGTCATAGTAGATCTTCTGACGAGATTTTGCTACTTGCAGTCTGTCTTGAATTTCTTTTAACTTGCTTTTCTGCTTCCATCATCAAATCAGTCCCGAAGATTTGGCTGTCTCCTGTCTGAGACCAGTTCAGCAGGGTGCAACACTTACGTCCGTACAGAGCCTCAAAGGGGGAAATCTTGAGACTAGTTTGATAGCTGTTGTTGTAGGAAAACTCAGCGTACGGCAGGCTGTCTTCCCATTTGGGTCCATGAGCAAGAGCGCATGCCCAAAGCATGTCTTCCAAGATTTGATTTACCCATTCTGTCTGCCCACCTGTCTGAGGGTGATAAGCAGTGCTATGCTTCAAAGCTGTTCCCAGGGCTTGGTGTAGACGTAGCCAGAACGCTGAGGTAAACAAAGATCCTCGGTCTGAAGTGATAGTCCTGGGTATCCCATGCAGACTGACAATCCTGGATAGGTAAAGTTGAGCGAGTTGGTCTGCACAGTAGGTTGTCCTTATTGGAATAAAGTGAGCCACCTTTGTCAACATGTCGACCACAACCCATATAGCGTTATTTCCTCGTGGTGTCTTCGGCAACCCCACGATGAAATCCATGCAGATATCATCCCATTTCCATTGCGGAACGGGTAAGGGTTGAAGTAGACCGGCGGGTTTTTGATGTTCAGCCTTCACCTTATTGCATATATCGCAACAGGTGACGTAATAGGCGATATCTTTCTTCATACCTCCCCACCAGAATGTTTGCTTCAAATCTTGATACATTTTAGTGCCTCCGGGATGAATGGAGTATGCAGACTCATGAGCTTCCTTCAGAATCTTCTGCTTTAATTCCCTGAGGTCCGGTACATAGACTCGATTCCAAAATTGGAGTGTACCTTTATCATCAATGTTGAAATCTGGTGTCTTCCCTTCTCGTACTTGGGCCATTACCTTGAGTAACATTGGGTCACCAGGTTGAGCCTTTCGGATTTCGTCTTCCAGAGTAGGGGTTACTTCCAAGGTAACCGAGCAGGTTGCATCACAAATGATCATATTGAGCTGAGCTATTTCTTTTCGAAGTGCTGGGTGCAGACGCTCGATTAATGAGTTTGCTGTGGCCGGTTTGCGACTAAGAGCATCGGCGACCACATTTGCTTTTCCTGGGTGGTAGTTGATACCAAGGTCATAGTCTTTGACCAACTCAAGCCATCTTCTTTGTCGGAGGTTCAAGTCCGGTTGCGTGAATATATACTTGAGACTCTTGTGATCGATGAAGATTTGACATCGCTTCCCAATGATGTAATGCCTCCAAATTTTTAAGGCATAGACCATAGTTGCTATCTCCAAGTCATGTGTAGGATAATTCTCCTCATGCGGTCGGGGCTGTCTTGATGCATAGGCCACGACCTTTCCATCTTGCATGAGCACACACCCAATGCCACGCCTGGATGCGTCGCAATAGATGTCGAAGCTCCAGTAGATATCTGGTAGAGTCAACACTGGAGCGGTGGTCAAACGAGTCTTTAGCTCATTGAAGCTGTTCTCACATGCTTCTGTCTATATGAACTTTTGATTCTTCTTGAGTAGCTCCGTCATTGGTTTGGCAATCTTTGGGAAGCCTTCAATGAAGCGACGGTAATAGCCTGCCAGACCCAAGAAACTCCTGATTTCTGTCACTGAAACAGGTGTCTTCCAATTTAATACTTCTCTGACTTTGCTTTGATCCACGACCA
Organism: Elymus sibiricus; assembly: GCA_039707655.1. NCBI lineage: Eukaryota > Viridiplantae > Streptophyta > Magnoliopsida > Poales > Poaceae > Elymus > Elymus sibiricus. The sequence goes on from CM077670.1 coordinate 287,163,992, forward strand.
CTCCTTGAGCGGAAAGAGTATGCCCAAGGAATCCCACTTCCTTAAGCCAAAATTCACATTTGCTGAACTTGGCGTAAAGTTGATGAGCGCGTAATCGCTCCAATACTGCTCGGAGATGCTGTTTGTGATCTTCTTCACTTTTGGAATATATAAGGATGTCATCAATGAATACTACCACAAACTTGTCCAAAAAGTCCATGAACACCTTGTTCATCATGTGCATGAAGAATGCAGGAGCGTTGGTCAGTCCAAATGACATGACCGTATACTCGTACAGCCCATATCGTGTAGTGAATGCTGTCTTGGGGATATCTTCTTTTCTAATTTTCAGCTGGTGATACCCGGTTCGCAAATCAATCTTGGAGAACACTTGAGCTCCACTAAGTTGATCGAACAAATCATCGATCCTGGGAAGCAGGTATTTATTCTTGATTGTGACATCATTGAGAGTGCGGTAGTCAACACACATCCGAAGACTGCCATCTTTCTTGCCCACAAATATTGCAGGTGCACCCCAAGGAGACGAACTGGGGTGAATATATCCTTTTTGAAGCATCTCATCCAATTGCTTCTTCAACTCCACTAGTTCAGAGGAAGGCATTCGATAATATTTCTTGTAAATTGGGGCTGTCCCGGGCACAAGCTCAATGGAAAACTCAAGCTCTCGATCGGGTGGCATGCCTGGCAATTCTTCTGGAAACACATCTGGAAATTCACAGACCACTGGAACTGAATTCATATCTGTAGCAATTGCTGCATAAACCATCCCCTTCTTTGGCATGGCTCTACCGGCAAAGAACCGAGCAGACTGGCCCGAGGGATTTATTAGCGTGACTTCTCTTGTTGCGCAGTTGATGCAGACCTGGTGTCTTGTCAACCAATCCATCCCCAAAATAATATCCAATTTTGGAGATTCAATGGATACCAGGGATGCGGGGAAGATAACTCCATTGATTGATATTTCCAATCCTCGGCATACAATATTTCTCCTGAGCATGGATCCAGGGGATTGTACGACCATAACTTTATACAAAAGAGTATAGGAAAGGATGCTGGGCAACAAAACTCCGCGAAATAAAAGAATGGGAAGCCCCGGAATGGAATAAAATTGTTGCAGGTATGTCATTAACAGAAAACATACCAATGACCACATCAGGAACTTCGGAGGCTTCTTCGGCGGAGATATGATGAACTTGCCCTTGGATATACTTCCGGTTGGGGAATTGCCCCCACATAGTTGACTTGAGGCTTCAGGTTGGTTGGCGACTTTCCGTTCTTTGGACACTGCCTAGCGTAATGCCCAGTTTGTCCACATGAGTAACATGCATTGTTATGCTGACAGTCTTCCTTGATTGGCTTGGTGACCACAGTCTTAATCTGACTTTCATTCTTGATGTTCCCCTGCTGCCAAGTTGGCTTGAACTCGAACTGTGGTTGCTGCCAAGTATGAACCTTCTGAAAAACTTGCCCTTCCTTCTTGGGTTCAAACTTGCGTTTGCGGTCTTCATAAGCAGTCTTATGATCATTAACAAGTTTGTGTTCCCTTTCTGCAATGAGTGCCTTGTTCACCAGAGTTTGGAAGTCGGGGAAATCCAGCATGCTGAGTGCACATTGAAGGGTAAGGTTGAGTCCTCCGAGGAACCGATCTATCTTCCGTTCTTCAGTGGCCACATCATGTGTGGAATAACGGGGCAAGTGGTTGAACTTGTTTAAATACTCACTTACAGTCGAGTTCCCTTGTGTAAGAGTGAGGAATTCCCACTGCTTGACCTTCAAGATACCGGTGGGAATATGATACTTGCGGAATTTATCTTTGAATTTGTCCCAAGTAATCTCGTCTTCAGCAGGCCACATAATTTTGGCATTGTCCCACCATATAGCATCTGGTCCTTCCAGATAATGAGTGGCGAAGGGTACCTTATCAGCATCTTTAGTGCGAGCAATTTCTAGCTTCTTTTCAATGGTCCTCAACCAGTCATTGGCTTCCATTGGATCCACTGCTTGACTGAAACTTGGCGGTTTGGTCCTCTGAAAGTCTGACAGCTTGGAGTGATTACCATTGTGATTATTCTGCCCGACCATAGTCTGCATGCTTCTCAGGAATTCCATCAGATCTTGGTTCCTCTTTTCCTGAAACATTCGCATAATCTGCTCTGTTGTGGGTGCTTGAGGTGGACGAGGTGGTGGCTGATATGGTTCTGGAGAATGCCCTGCTTGCCTGGCGGATTGACGAACTGGAGTATCATCGCCACCAAGACAGTTACTGCCACACCTTGTCATCCTATATATGTTTCCCAATACGAAGCATCGAGATGAGTAACATCCATTAGGGAAAAAAAATAGGAAGGTGAAGCAACAAACCCGGAGGTGAAAAGCGAGGAAAATCCAAGGCAAAAGCGGAAACAACATAATTATACAATACATCATCCGGCATACATAACAGGACGACAACATGGATAGTACTACTACATGCATACAACCAAACACCACATCATCCATGTCTACTCGTGACGGCAGCGATCACACTGGCACTTTGACGGCCCTGTGGTGTCTCCTCAGTGTTGGACTCTGAATCAGAACTAATAACGGATACCTCCGGAGCAAAGGAAACACGACGACGCTGACGGGATGACTCTCCCTCAGGGTCTGGAGCAGGGTGGCTCCGCAGCATCGGAGCGGCTGGGGTAGCGAGAAGTATAGCCTACTGGGCTGGGGACTCATGGGGAGTCACCGCCGAAGTACCCGAGTTACTCTAGGAAGGTGTGGGAGTCACTGGTGCAGGTGGAGGTAAGGTAACTGGAGGAACAAGCGGTGTATGGATAAGTGAAGGTGGAGCAAATGCAGATCGAGCGGCAGCTAGCTTGTCTCGAGTGCGGTTCAGCTCCTGGGCTAGGCTGACGATCAGAAAGTATACAGCCGTTATATAACGCGACAGGTGGCTGGCTGACCGGTCACACTCCGGATCAATATAAGGGAAACGGTTCTGTCCTGACTCAAACAGGGATGGATAGAAGTAGAAACCTGGGTGAGTCTGCATCTGAATCTCGTTATAGCGTAAGTCAGTGAGAGCCTCGAATGCTGCAAACTGGATTGCCTGGTCGGGTGTAGAAGTAGTCCCGCCCTTGGTGGAGCGAGTGTAAGTGCCCACCACGGTACTGTTGTGCATGACGACCTCTGCGTGATACTCGTAAACACCATCTGCAAGCTGTTCTCGGTACACCTGGTACACCGGGTCATCACCATCAGGGTAGAGTCGGCGCCACACATTGCTAAGCAGATGCGGAAAGGTGGAAGGTGCAGGCTCAGGCTGATACGGATAAGGGACTGGTGCCATCTACACTCACAATATTAGCTGATCAGCATTAACAGTAAACTATATGCACGCAATGCAACACCCAAGTGCAGAGTCAAACCTCAAATTGCTACCAAGGCTAAAACTACCGTTTTTCTAACGCGTCGGCTGTCTAGGGAATCCTACAGTCAGCTTGGCTGTGATACCAAGCGTTGTGGCACCCCGGCTCAGAGCAACCGGTTTACCTTGCATTGCCAGCCCAGAGATCAAGTCTTCTGGCAATACACAACAACTTGGTACAGAAAATAACCGCTTTATTGATCTCTAGCGGATACATAGGTTCAAATATTACAGGATAAGTGAGGCCAAGTGGCACATAACGGTTCGGCTGCACTTATGTACATTATTTTGTAGACATCTCAGGGGCCTCAATGATAAAGGGAACTACTACGTGGCAGCGGAACGACGAGGTAGCGGAACTCCACTCCACAGGGACACTGCTGGGACACGGCCTAGAGCGCGACATACTGCTCGACATCAACACCATGCACGGCTTCTCCTGCATCTGGTATGATAAGCCAGGTGAGTACTTTGAATGTACTCGCAAGCTCACAGCAAACAAAACAAGTACGACAAACAATAACAAGGCATTCAACAAGTTTAATGCATGAGCATGATACTACTCAACATGAGTTGTGCGTGAAATGTTGCCGTGGTCCTTGGGACCAACTTAACATTTCGGGGTTACCACGTAACCGCCGTCCATAACTTACCAACGTGATCCTCACTTGATCATAGCGACGATCCGGCGAACCAGTGGTACCGTCGAGCTCAGGAGATCACCACGACCTCGATGGAAGCAGCGGATGGAGCTAGGAGCGACTAGAATGAGCGCACGATCCAGGTGGCTCCGCAGCGGATTTCGGCAATCATCGGCGGCAGGAGGCCCTCCCGGCCTTGCCGTGCTTGCTGGGGAGTAATTTGTGGCCAGAGGAGTTGAGGGCGATGGCTAGAAGGACTCGGGGATGGCCCTATTTATAGATGGAGAGCGACCGTGTACTGGACTCCGTCAGCGATGAGCTACAGAAGAAGAGAGAGAGAGAGGAGCTCGAGTGCGACGTGGAGGATATGTAGTGGAGCACAACTACGCGGTGCACGCACACGGGCACAGTGCGACGCACTACGCGGAGCAGACAGCGCACGCACGCTCACTGTTCTGTCTGGTAGCGTTCGGCTGCTTCCTGCGAGCGGCTTGCCGGCATCAGGGAGGAGCAGGGCGAGACTAGGTGGCGCGCTAGAGATCGCTGAGGGGCTGGGACGTGCTGCGGTGGCGAGTGGAGGGCGAATGGGCGGCGGCAGAGGGGCCCAATGCACAGAGCGCGGCAAGCGCATGCCAGCCCCCGTGCACCCACGCGGTCACCGCGTGCACTGGCACACACGCTACTTTAGGCAATGCCAGACCATGTCAAAGGTGAAGTCGCTTCAACGCGGTGCCTAACTATGCGCTTGGCTTGCCATCTGGCTCAGTGGATGTGACATGAGCATGTTGCAAAGTTTCTGGATAGAAACTTGGGACAATTACTGGGGACAAACGGATAGGAATTAAGGTCTGAAATTTGGGGGTTCATTATCTCTTAGGAGGGTAGTCATGTGGTAAAAATTTCAGCTCCAACAGATCAAGGAAAAATATACTTGCTTCACAAAGTGCCAATTCTGTCCAGAAGCAAAAATATTTTTCTTAGCTAAAAATTTCCAAATTACCATGGGATATATTTTCATAGGGAGGTGAGGTATGATCCAAAGAATATTTGGGAATTTTCTTGGAATTTTTGAAGCAATAAAAATGACGGTTGCTTCATAGCTTGTTGAGAAAATAGGCATTTTCAGGGAGAAAAAGAATATAATACCATTAAATAAAATTATCCAATGGCATTATCGTGAGAGGGATGAGGTCTAGGGAAGGTTTAGGGATGATAGGCCCCACTTGGAAGAAAATCAAAAATAATTCCAAGTGGTAAGTCCAAAAGAATTGACTGAAAACCCATATGCAAATTAAAATATTCAATAAATCCAAATAAAAGAAAGCAGGCAAAAATCCAGGGTGTTACAACCAGTTCGCCATGACCTTGTCGTCACCGCCCGCAGCCTCGACGCCCAAGGAGTAGAGCTGCAGGAACTCCATGGGGTTGGGTGTGCCGTCGTAGCGGGGAGGCAGCTCCGTCTTGAACTTTACGAGCCACACCACGTGGCGTAGCTCGCGGGTGTTGGCGCGGCAGCCCCCGCTGCTGGAGGTGACGCCACTGGTGAGAGCGGTGCGGTTCTGGTGCCCGGCCACTGCAACGTCCTGGATGGTGCGGTTCTGGCGCTGGCGCTGCTGCTCGAGGATCATGCGCGCGTTTGGCGCCGTGCGCCGGACGATTTGGCAGCTGGCGTCATCATGGTGTGGTGAGGACGCACCGTGGGACGGCTCTGGCGAGCATACGCCACGGTGACGTCCCGCGTCATCATCGGTCGAAGGAGGTGGAGGGGGCGCACCGTGCCCTGCATGCGCGCCATGCGGCGACGGAGGCGGCAGGGAGCGGGACGGTGCCGGGGCGTCCCCGGCGGCGTTGACGTGCTCGGTGATGCGCGCGAGCCAGGCGTCGTACCCGGCCTCGGTGAGATGGTAGCATAGCAGTTCGCGTGCCATGAGCAACGCGGCCTGTAGGGCTGGCGGGTCGCGGTGTGCGAGCGAGGATGCTGTGGCGGTCAGGCCAGGCGGCTGCACGGACGGGTGAAGGGAAGAAGCGTGCTCCTCCCCCGCCGTGGGCTCGGTAGCGGCGCCAGCGCGCCCATGACGGTTGTCGTTGGCGATGTGCTCCATGCGGACCATCCTGGCGGCCCTGCGCAGGGCGCGCTCGCGTCGCGCGTCGGCCAAGTCGATGTCGAGGTTGAAGGTGCAAAGACTATCCTCCTACCTGGCGCGCCAAATGTCGGAGAGTGGGATTGTGCTAAGGGGCTCTCTCCAAGCCCCGGTTCGAACACTGGGGGCCTGCTCGCTACCTATCTACTAGACGGTGACCTTGGTGAAGCTACGGCGAGCGAAGCACGACAAGAACGCACCCACGCAAGGCACGGCAGGGACCCAAGGAGCTACCCAGGTTCGGGCCACCGAGCGGTGTAAAACCCTACTCCTCCTTGTCTATGATTGTTGTGGTTGATAGTGCTCTTGCGTACAAGGAAGAAGAGGGTGGAATCGATCCCTCACTATGGTAGCAGCACTGCCCCTTATATAGCTGCCTTGGTCCTCTTCCCCAAAAATATTGGCGGGAAGGGTTGCCACACAATGGCAGTTCAAAGGGTGGCAGGCACTCAGTCCTATCTTGACAAAAGTAGTCTCCATCTGAAAAGACACCGTCCATGACGCGTAGGTGGGCTCGCCGATGACATCCGCCCTAGCACGCCGTGTCATCGTGGTCTTCTTGCACCGAAGTGGCAAGCTTTGGGGCTTGCTTTGGGGGAGGCAGCAGCAGCTGCTCCTTTATCACCAAAGAGGAAATCCTCCCTGACCGCGCCCGCTGGCACGGTACCTGCTGTTGTTGTCGCCTTGCGCAGGGACGTCACCCACGTGGTGGGCAAGCAGCCGCGCAACCAGTGAGAGAGGCCTCGCGAGGCTGCCTGCCGCAGAAGGTGGTCTTCGGTAGTGCCTCCCTTCGCGAGGCCTGGCCCTTGATACGTCTCCAACGTATCTATAATTTTTGATTGTTCCATGCTATTATAGTATCAATATTGGATGTTTTATATGCAATTATATATCATGTTTTGGGACTAACCTATTAACCTAGTGCCCAGTACCAGTTGCTATTTTTTGCCTATATTTGGCTTTTCAGAAAATCAATATCAAACGGAGTCCAAATGGAGAAAAAACTTTGGATTAATTTTTTCTGGACCGGAAGGGACCCTCGAAGGTTCGGGAGAAGACCAGAAGAGCCACGAGGGAGCGACAAGCTCGGGAGGCGCGTCCCAGGGGGGTAGGCGCGCCCCCAGGCTTGTGGGCCCCTCATGGCACATCTTGACCTAGAGAGCAACCTAGAAAAACTTTTCCACCACCGCAAGCCTCTGTTCTTCCGCGATCCCATCTGGAGGCCTTCTCCGGTAATCTGCCAGAGGGGGAATCGATCACGGAGGGCTTCTACATCAACCTTGCTACTCTTCCGATGATGTGTGAGTAGTTTACCATAGACCTATGGGTCCATAGCTAGTAGCTAGGTGGCTTCTTCTCTCTCTTTGATCTTCAATACAATGTTCTCCTCGATCTCCTTGGAGTTCTATTCGAAGTAATCTTCATTTGCGGTGTGTTTGTTGGGATCTGATGAATTGTGGGTTTATGATCAGATTATTCATGAGAAATATTTGAGTCTTTTCTGAACTTATTTATGCATGATTGTTATAGCTTTGTATTTCTCTCCGATCTATCCATTTGGTTTGGCCAACTAGATTGATTTATCTTGCAATGGGAGAGGTGCTTTGTGATGGGTTCAATCTTGCGGTGTTCTATATCCCAGTGAAAGAAAGGGACAAGACACGTATTTGTATTGTTGCCATTAAGGATAAAAAGATGGGGTTTAATCATATTGCTTGAGTTTACTTTGTCTACATCATGTCATCTTGCTTAAGGCGTTACACTCTTTTCATTAACTTAATACCCTAGATGCATGCTGGATAGCGGTCGATGGGTGGAGTAATAGTAGTAGATGCAGGCAGGAGTCAGTCTACTTGTCTCGAACGTGATGCCTATATACATGATCATTGCCTTGAATATCGTCATAACTATGCGCTTTTCTATCAATTGCCCAACAGTAATTTGTTTACCCACCGTATGCTATGCGTTCGAGAGAGAAGCCTCTAGTGAAACTATGGCCCCCGGGTCTACTTTTATCATATATAAAATCCAAAAATACCTTGCTGCAATTTTATTTCTTTTATTTTACTTTGCAATTTACTTATCTATCTATCACTCTCAGAATTAATCCTTGCAAGTAACCGCCAAGGGGATTGACAACCCTCTTGTTTGCGTTGGGTGTAAGTATTTGCTTTTGTGTGTGTAGGTGCTGCTAACGAGGTTCTGTGTTGTTCTCCTACTGGATTGATAACCTTCGTTCTTAACTGAGGGAAACACGTATCTCTACTGTACTGCATCATCCTCTCCTCTTCGGGGAAATCCCAATGCAGTTCACAAGTAGCAGGAAGAATTTCTGGCGCCGTTGTCGGGGAGACATCACCAAAACCTATCAAGTACCTTCGCATAAGCCATCATCTACTTGCTCTTATTTTCATTTGCCTTTTTATTTGCATTTGCCTCTCGTTTTCATCTCCCCACTTCTAAAACAATTTTACAAAAACACAAAAATATTTTCGTTTGCTTGTTTGCTAGTCTGCTTACCTTGACACACTTTTCCTCCTCTTTCCCCGGATTTTGAAGTTCTTTACTTCAAGCAAAAACAAGGAGAGAATCTTAAAGATGCTTGGTATAGGATGATAGAATCTTATCGTGTTTTTACCATAAAGGGTGATACAAAAAATTTGCTCAGAAATTTTTACATAGGACTCACTATGCCTAATAGACAACTCTTGGATTTTGCCGCTAAAGGGAATTTTATTGAAAGTGATGCTAACACTGCCTATGAGATAATAGAGGGGATTGTGGGAACTCCACCCCCACAAATGGGTTTCGGTTTCACTCAAGAAGGAATCCAAATGCTAGAAAAATTAGGACATTTGCAGAAAAATTTGGTTGATTTACAAAAATCTCATGAACCTCTCAAGGCCCTTAGTGGGAACCTTAACCGTATGGATTCCCTTCTTACCGTTTGCAACAAAAGGCTTGATAACTTGGATAATAAAATTGCTTCTTTTTCTGATAATAATGGTAAATGTAAAGAACCTCTGGGGTTTGAGAATAACCCACCTAAATTGGCAAAAACGAAGGATGATAATACTTGAAACAATGCATTATGCCTAGCTAGGGGCATAAAACAATAATGCTTGTTGGGAGGCAACCCAATAATTATCTTAAATTTTTGCTTTTTATTTCTGTTTTGTATGTTTACACAATTATAGCTTCTGTTATGATTGTCTTTTTATCTTTTAATTAGTATTTGTGCCAAGTAATGCCTTTGGGATGATAGTATAATTGATGATGTTTGGAAAACAGAAAGTTTTGCATCCAGTATTTGATTTTTGGTTCTGTACTGGAGCGTTAGAAAAATCTGAAATTTTTACACAGTATTTGTATATGAATTTTTTTACTTTTCCTAATTTTTCAGAATTTTTGGAGTTACAAAAGTATGGTTTTTAAATAGATCTTTACAGACTGTTCTGTTTTAGACAGATTCTGTTTTTGTTGCATAGTTTGCTTATTTTGATGAATCTATGGATCGTATCAGGGAGTATGAGCCATGGGGAAGTTGGAGTATGGCAGAATTATGCCAATATTAAATATGAATCAATTTACAACAGTACCTAAAGTTTAAAATTTATTTGTTATACTAACGGATCTCACGAGGTTTCTGTTGAGTTTTGTGTGCTGAAGTTTTCAAGTTTTGGGTGAGACCATGATGGATGAAGGAATAAGGAGCGGAAAGACCCTAATCTTGGGGTTTCCCAAGGCACCCCAAGGTAATATTCAAGGAATACCCAAGCGTCTAAGCTTGGGGATGCCCCGGATGGCATCCCCTCTTTCGTCTACAAATCTATCGGTATATCACTTGGAGCTATATTTTTATTCATCACATGATATGTGTTTTACTTGGAGCGTCTTGTGCTATAGTTTGCTTGCTTTTGTTTGCTTTTTAGTTTGCCACAATCATCTTTTCTGAACACACCTTTTTGAGAGGGGCACACATTATTCGTGATTTGTTAGAATACTCTTCGTGCTTCACTTATATCTTTTGAGCTAGGCAGTTGCTCTAGTGCTTCACTTATATCTTTTAGAGCACGGCGGTGGTTATATTTTAAAGAAATAGTAGCACTCTCATGCTTCACTTATATCTTTTTGAGAGTCTAATAATTAGCAATGGTAATATGCACGGTTTATGAATTTGGTCCTAATATGATAGGTATTCAAGAGGGATATAATAAAAACTTTCATGTAGATCACTGAATATGATAAGTTTGATTCCTTGCAATAGTTTTGCGATATTAAGATGGTAATATGTGGGAGGTACTAGTGAATGATTGTGGTTTAGTAAGAATATTGGTGTTAAGGTTTGTGATTCCCGAAGCATGCACGTATAGTCCTTAGTGTGATGAAGTTGGAGCATGATTTATTATTGATTGTCTACCTTTGCGTGAAGGTCGGGGGCGCGCGATGGTTAACTCCTACCAACCTCCCCCCTAGGGGCATGCGTAGTAGTACTTTGCTTCGAGGGCTAATAGACTTTTGCAATAAGCATTTGAGTTCTTTATGACTAATGTGAGTCCATGGATTATACGCACTCTCACCCTTCCGCAATTTGCTAGCCTCTTCGGTACCGTGCATTGCCCTTTCTCACCTCGAGAGTCGGTGCAAACTTTGCGGGTGCATCCAAACCCCGTGATATGATACGCTTTATCACACATAAGCCTCTTTATATCTTCCTCAAAACAGCCACCATACCTACCTATTATGGCATTTCCATAGCCATTCCGATATATATTGCGATGCAACTTCCACCGTTCCGTCTTATGACATGTGTGTTCATCATCATATTGCTTTGCATGATCATATAGCTGACATAGTATTCGTGGCTCAGCCACCGTTCATCATTTTTATACATGTTTTGCTAGTATCATTGCACATCCTGGTACACTGCTAGAGGCATTCATATAGAGTAATATTTGTTCTAGTATCAAGTTGTAATATTGAGTTGTAAGTAAATAAAAGTCTGATGATCATCATTATTAGAGCATTGTCCCAGTGAGGAAAGGATGATGGAAACTGTGATTCCCCCACAAGTCGGGGTGAGGCTCCGGATGATATATATATATATATATATATATATATATATATATATATATATATATATATATATATATATATATATATATATATATATATATATATATATATAAAGAGGCTAAAAAGAGCCCAACAAAAAAAATGAGAGAAAAAGAGAGAAGGGGCAATGTTACTATCCTTTTCCACACTTGTGCTTCAGAGTAGCTCCATGTTTTTCATATAGAGAGTCTCCTATGTTGTCACTTTCATATAATTAGTGGGAATTTTTCATTATAGAACTTGGCTTGTATATTCCGATGATGGGCTTCCTCAAATGCCCGAGGTCTTCATGAGCAAGCAAGTTGGATGCACACCCACTTAGTTTTTATTTTGAGCTTTCGTACACTTATAGCTCTTAGTGCATCCGTTGCATGGCAATCCCTACTCCTCGCATTGACATCAATTGATGGTCATCTCCATAGCCCATTGATTAGCCGCGTCGATGTGAGACTATCTTCCTTTTTGACTTCCCCTTATTAATCTCTATCATCATTCTATTCCACCCATAGTGCTATGTCCATGGCTCGCGCTCATGTATTGCGTGAGGGTTGAAAAGGCTGAAGCGCATTAAAAAGTATGAACCAATTGCTCGGCTGACATCGGGGTAGTGCATGATTAATACTTTGTGTTAGGAAGACCAAGCATGATGGGCTATATGATTTTGTAGGGATAGCGTTCTTTAGCATTTTTATTTTGAAAGGCATGATTGTTTGTTGGTATGCCTGAGTATTGATGTCTTTATATCAAATTATAGACTATTACTTTGAATCACTCGGTTCTTAATATTCATACCGTAAAAGAAAGATTACATGATAAACATGTTAGGTAGCATTCCACATAAAAAATTCTGTTTTTATCATTTACCTACTCGAGGACGAGCAGGAATTAAGCTTGGGGATGCTTGATACGTCTCCAATGTATCTATAATTTTTGATTGTTCCATGCTATTATAGTATCAATCTTGGATGTTTTATATGCAAATATATGCAATTATATATCATTTTTTGGGACTAACCTATTAACCTAGTGCCCAGTGCCAGTTGCTGTTTTTTTGCCTGTTTTTGGCTTTTCAGAAAATCAATATCAAACGGAGTCCAAACGGAGAAAAAACTTTGGATTAATTTTTTCTGGACTAGAAGGGACCCTCGAAGGTTCGGGAGAAGACCAGAAGAGCCACGAGGGAGCGACAAGATCAGGAGGCGCGCCCCCCAGGCTTGTGGGCCCCTTGTGGCACATCTTGACCTAATTCTGCCGCTATAAATTCCCAAATATTCCCCATATACCGGAGAGCAACCTAGAAAAACTTTTCCACCGCCGCAAGCCTCTGTTCTTTCGCGATCCATCTGGAGGCCTTCTCCGATAATCTACCAGAGGGGGAATCGATCACGGAGGGCTTCTACATCAACCTTGCTGCCCTTCCGATGATGTGTGAGTAGTTTACCACAGACCTATGGGTCCATAGCTAGTAGCTAGATGGCTTCTTCTCTCTCTTTGATCTTCAATACAATGTTCTCCTCGATCTCCTTGGAGTTCTATTCGATGTATTTTTTTTTGCGGTGTGTTTGTTGGGATCCGATGAATTGTGGGTTTATGATCAGATTATTCATGAGAAATATTTGATTCTTTTCTAAACTTATTTATTCATGATTTTTATAGCTTTGTATTTCTCTCCGATATATCCGTTTGGTTTGGCCATCTAGATTGATTTATCTTGCAATGGGAGAGGTGCTTTGTGATGGGTTCAATTTTGCGGTGTTCTATATCCCAGTGACAGAAAGGGACAAGACACGTATTTGTATTGTTGCCATTAAGGATAAAAAGATGGGGTTTAATCATATTGCTTGAGTTTACTTTGTCTACTGATGTCTACTACACATCCTTTATTATTGTAGACGTTGTTGGGCCTCCAAGGGCAGAGTTTTGTAGGACAGTAACAAATTTCCCTCAAGTGGATGACCTAAGGTTTATCAATCTGTGGGAGGCGTAGGATGAAGATGGTCTCTCTCAAACAACCATGCAATCAAATACAAGAAATCTCTTGTGTCCCCAACACACCCAATAAAATGGTAAATTGTATAGGTGCACTAGTTCGGCGAAGAGATGGTGATACAAGTGTAGTATGGATAGTAGATATAGGTTTTTGTAATCGGAAATTATAAAAACAGCAAGGTAACAAGTGAGAAAACGGAGCACAAACGGTATTGCAATACTTGAAAACAAGGCCTAGGGTTCATACTTTCACTAGTGCAATGGCTCAACAGTGCTAACATAATTGAATCATATAACAATCCCTCAACGTGCAATAAAGAATCACTCCAAAGTTCCTATTAACGGAGAACATAAGATGAAATTGTTGTAGGGTACGAAACCACCTCAAAGTTATCCTTTCCAATCAATCTATTGAGCCATCCCTATAAGTGTCACAAACATCCCTAGAGTTCGTACTAAAATAACACCATATGATACGCATCAACCAACTCTAATGTCACCTAGATACTCCAATGTCACCACAAGTATCCGTGAGTTGATTATTCGATATGCATCAAACAACTTCAGATTCATAATATTCAGTCCACACAAAGAACTTCAAAGAGTACCCCCAAAGTTTCTATCAGAGAAAAGAAGATGAAAACGTGTACCAACCCATGTGCCTAGATTACCCCAATGTCACCTCGGGAATCCGCAAGTTGATTACCAAAACATACATCAAGTGACTCAATAGAATAGCCCATTGTCACCATGGGTATCCACATGCAAGACATACATCAAGTGTTCTCAAATCTGAAATATTCAATCCGACAATAACGAAACCTCAAAGGGAAAGACTCAATTCATCACAAGAAGATAGAGAGGGAAGAAACACCATATGATCCAACTATATTAACAAAGCTCGCGATACATCAAGATAGTGCCAAAACAAGAACATGAGAGAGAGAGAGATCAAACACATAGCTACTAGTACATACCCTCAGCCCCGAGGGTGAACTACTCCCTCCTCGTCATGGAGACCACCGGGATGATGAAGATGGCCTTCGGTGATGATTTCCCCCTCCGACAGGGTGCCAGAACAGGGCTCCAGATGGTATTTCTTCGGTACAGAGGCGTGCAGCGGTGGCGTCGAAGTTCTAGGGTTATTTCTGGAGGTTTCTCTATTTATAGGATTTTTCAGCGTTGGAATCACGCGAAGATGGGCTAAGATGGGCCCATGAGGTACCACGGCACGACCCCCCCAGGGCGCGCCGTGATAGCTTGTGAGCTCCTCGTGAGGCTTCTAGTCCTTCCACGAAGCTTCGGGGGTCTCTTTTGGTCCAAAAAAATCGTCAAAAAGTTTCGTCCAATTCCGAGAACTTTTATTTCTACACAAAAAACAACACCACGGTAGTTCTGCTGAAAACAGCGTCAGTCCGGGTTAGTTCTAATCAAATCATACCAAAACCATATAGAATTGTTATAAACATGGCATGAATACTTCATAAATTATAGATACGTTGGAGACGTATCAGCATCCCCAAGCTTAATTCCTGCTCGTCCTCGAGTAGGTAAATGATAAAAGAAACAATTTATGAAGTGTGAATGCTAGCATAGTGCATAAGTTTGATCAATGATAATTTCAATCACTTTTCCTAACATCATAACAGCAACTCTTTCTCATAAAACTCATCATGATAAAGTAGCAATCAATTCACATGTTATGGTTCAAACAATGCATTCTCTTGAAACTTAACAACTTATGTTCTTAGTCACCAAACAATTGCAATTCATCTTAATTTCAACAAAGTCTAAGTAAGAGCTCCACATACTCAATTATCATATAGTCTTCTATGATTGCTAGTACTCAAAGCATATTTTTAGAACAAATGACATCCATCAAACACAGAGAAATATAGGGGCTTAGTGTTTCGCCTCCCAACTTATTTATCATAGAGATAATTGTCAACAATAATAAACCATGATCAAATATATTTGACTGGCCATATATGCCTGGATCTTTCCCCACCACATGATACTTGCCAATTAGAGAATAATTGAGGTTGAAATGAGAAGGAATACTATTGACTCTTGCATAAAAGTAAATACATAAAGTAAAAGATAGGCCCATCGCAGAGGGAAGCAAAGGTTGTCATGCGCTTTTGATTTTTGGATGTGCAAGCCCTTAATGCAAAGGAACATCACGTTATATTGCCCCTTGTGATAGCAACCTTTATTATGCAGTCCGTTGCTTTTATTTCTTTACCATCACAAGTTCGTACAATGCTTATTTTCCCTTGCAATAAAAGATCACACATATTTTAGAAGCAATTTTTATTGCTTTTTGCACCGATGACAACTTACTTGGAGGATCTTATTCAATCCATAGGTAGATATGGTGGACACTCATGGCTAGAAACTGGGTTTAAGGGTTTTTGGATGCACAAGTAGTATCTCTACTTAGTACGAATTTTTGGCTAGCAAAATATCCTAAGCAAGCACCACATGTTAGAGGATCCATAACAATATAACTTCTATGCAAATATACCAAACATAACTCATTACGTTGTCTTCCTTGTCCAACTTCAACTAATTTGCTCAAGTTTGAAAATAATTAATGGGTATTCACAATCATAAAATATGTCCAAGATAATATATTTATATGTGAAAGTTCTCTTCCTTATACTAATCATTCATGAATTGCTTGTATGACCAATATTGTGATTGTCAAGCTTCAATAGATTTCACTTTCTAAGCCAAATGTGAACCTACTACTAGACATGATACAAGCATATGAAGCACATATAATTTCAACTTTATGATATTCAATTCATTCAATAATTTACTCTTAGTATATAATTGAAGCACAACAGTAAATGACAAACTACTCCAAAAAGATATAAGTGAAGATCAATGAGTAGTCAAACAATTAAGTAGCTATGTGAGGACTCTCTCTCATAAAAAAATCAGATCTTAAGTATTTTATTCAAATATCAAACAAACCAAAATAAAATGACATTCCAAGAATAGCACATCTCATGCGAAGAAGCAAAAACTTATGCTCAACCGATACTAACCGATAATTGTTGAAGAAGAAAGGTGGGATGCCTACCGGGGCATCCCCAAGCTTAGATGCTTGAGGCTTCTTGAAATATTATATTGGGATGCCTTGGGCATCCCCAAGCTTGAGCTTTTGTGTCTCCTTAATTCCTCTCATATCACGGTTTCCCAAAATCTTAAATACTTCATCCACACAAAACTCAACAAGAACTCGTGAGATAAGTTAGTATAAACCAACTCAAAACCTTAACATTCTCTACTGTAGAAAATTACTAAAATTATAATTAAATATTGCATACTAAATGCCTCTGCATATTTAACACTCCTATCCACAAATAGAAACATTAAACAAGCAAACATGTGCAAACAATGCCACTATAACAGCAATCTGCCAAAACAGAACAGTCTCTAAAGGGTGAATAAGAATTCATACTTCCCTAAATCCAAAAATTCTGAAAAATTACCACGTGACAGGGAACTAATTCATGATTACTGTGTAAAAATTTCAGATTTTTATCATGTTCTGAATATTCAGGAATATTCTGGACATAACAGAAAACTTTCTGTTTTCAAACAGCAACACCTGAACTTGCAAACTGAGCATGGTAAAGGCTATACTTGACATTTTATTGAACTAAAAGATACAAAACATGATTATTGATAACAGCAAGCAAACCCAAACAAAATAAAATGATTCTCCAAGCAAAACTCAAATCATGTGACGAATAAAAATATAGCTTCAAGTGAGGTTACCGATAGTGTTGAAGACGAAAGAGGGGATGCCTTTCGGGGCATCCCCAAGCTTAGACGCTTGGGTCTTCCTTGAATATTCCCTTGGGGTTCCTTGGTAATCCCCAAGCTTAGGGTCTTTCCGCTCCTTATTCTCCTCATATCGTTATTTCACCCAAAACTTGAAAACTTCAATCACACAAAACTTAACGGAACTTCGTGAGATAGGTTAGCATGATAAAAATAAATCAACCACTTAGGTACTGTCAAGACAAGATTCATAATTGTTATCACATAATGTCTACTGTATTACATCATTTCCACAATTTATATCTCATAATATAAGCTATGGAAACACTAAAACAAGCAAACTATGCAATAAAAACAGAATCTGTCAAAAACAGAACAACATGTAGTGAGCGATTTAAAAACCATACTTATGTACCTCCAAAAATTCTGAAAAATTAGGAAAACATAAAAACATTGTTACCTAATACTCTGTAAAAAATTCAGAATTTAATCAAGCTCGAGTACAGAATAGAAATTCCAGCACTTGACGCAAAAGTTTCTGTTTTTGCACAGAATCAAATCAACAAGCAACCACACTATCCCAAAGGTTTTACTTGGCAAATTATTGAAATAAAACATATAAAACGTGATTACTACAGTATATTAATCATGTGAATACAAAAAAATAGTAGGGATAAATATTGGGTTGTCTCCCAACAAGCACTTTTCTTTAATGCCTTTTAGCTAGGCATGATGATTTTAATGATGCTCACATACAAGTAAAGAATTGAAACACAAAGAGAGCATCATGAAACATATGACAAGCACATTTAATCCTAACCCACTTCCTATGAATAGGGATTTTGTGAGCAAACAATTTATGGGAGCAAGAATCAACTAGCATAGGAAGGCAAAACAAGCATGACTTCAAAACTTTCAACATAAAGAGAGGAAACTTGATATTATTGCAACACCTACAAGCATATGATCCTCTCTCATAATAATTTTCAGTAGCATCATGAAGAAATTCAACAATATAACTATCACATAAATCATTATTTTCATGATCCACAAGCATAGAATTTTTACTACTCTCCACATAAGCAAATTTCTTCTCATGAATAGTAGTGGGAGCAAATTCAATGAAGTAACTATCATATGATACTTGATTGGCATAATCCAATTGAAAATTAAAATCATGATGAAAAGTTTCATGGTTATCATTATTCTTTATAGCATACATGTCATCACAATAATCATCATAGATAGCAACTTTGTAGTCATAATCAATTGAAACCTCTTCCAAAATAGTGGAATCATCATTAAATAAAGTTGTGACCTCTCCAAATCCACTTTCATAATTATTGCCATAAGATTCAACACCCTCCAAAATAGAGGGATCATTAGTACCTAGAGTTGACACTCTTCCAAACCCACTTTCATCAATGTAATCATCATAAATAGGAGGCATGCAATCATCATAATAAATTTGCTCATCAAAAGTAGGGGGACTAAAAATAGCATCTTCATCAAACATAGCATCCCCAAGCTTATGG
The DNA here is from genome assembly GCA_039707655.1 of Elymus sibiricus. NCBI lineage: Eukaryota > Viridiplantae > Streptophyta > Magnoliopsida > Poales > Poaceae > Elymus > Elymus sibiricus. The sequence goes on from CM077670.1 coordinate 287,182,623, forward strand.
CTTTGCATATCATTAGCATCATGGATATTCATAGAAAGCATACTAACAACATTGAAATCATGCTCATCATTCAAAGGACTCACATTAAACATTTTATTAAATTCTTCCTCTAACAATTGAGCACAATTATCGGAATCCTTATTTTCAAGAAAGACATCATAAAGGTAAAGAATTTGATGCAACTTCAATTCCATTTTTTTGTAGTTTTCTTTTACAAACCAAACTAGTGATAAAACAAGAAACTAAAAGATTCAATTGCAAGATCTAAAGATATACTTTCAAGCACTCACCTCCCTGGCAACGGCACCAGAAAAGAGCTTGATGTCTATGCTACTTGTAGCTTGCGTTGGTATTTCCCCGAAGAGGAAGGGATGATGCAGCACAGTAGAGATAAGTATTTCCCTCAATTATGAAACCAAGGTTATCGAACCAGTAGGAGAATCACACAACACCTAGTAAGCAGTACCTGCACACAAACAACAAATCCTTGCACCCAACGCAAACAAAGGGGTTGTCAATCCCTTGGCGGTAAGATTGCAAGATTAAATTGTATTTGATAGATTGATAGATTGTAGCAAAAATACTAAATAAAATAAATAAAAGAAAATGGCAGCAATATTTTTAGGGTTTTAGTAATATGATTTTGGTAGACTCGGGGGCCATAGATTTCACTAGAGGCTTCTCTCGAGAAAATAGCATACGGTGGGTAGACAAATTACTGTTGGGCAATTGATAGAAAAGCAAATAATCATGATGATATCCAAGGTAATGATCATGCATATAGGCATCACGTCCAAGATTAGTAGACCGACTCCTGCCTGCATCTACTACTATTACTCCACACATCGATGGGCTATCCAGCATGCATCTAGTGTATTAAGTCCATAAGAACAGAGTAATGCCTTAAGAACGATGACATGATGTAGACAAGACAAACTCATGAATTAATAAACCCAATGAATAGATCCCATCTTTTTACCCTTAGTAGCAACGATACATACGTGTCATGTCCCTTTCTGTCACTGGGATTGAGCACCGCAAGATCGAACCCACTACAAAGCACCTCTTCCCATGGCAAGATAAATCAACTTAGTTGGCCAAACCAAATCAATAGATCGGAGAAGAAATACGAGGCTATAATAATCATGCATAAAAGAGATCAGAGAAGACTCAAATAATATTCATGGATAATCTGATCATAAACTCACAATTCATCGGATCCCAACAAACACACCGCAAAGAAAGATTACATCGGATAGATCTCCAAGAACATCAAGGAGAACATTGTATTGAACATCAAAAAGAGAGAAGAAGCCATCTAGCTACTGCCTATGGACCCGAAGGTCTGTGGTAAACTACTCACGCATCATCGGATAAGCAGCAAGGTTGATGTAGAGCCCCTCCGTGATCGATTCCCCCTCCGGCAGATTACCGGAGAAGGACCCCAGATGGGATCTCCCTGGAACAGAGGCTTGCGGCGGCGTAAAAAGTATTTCGTGGACTCCCTCGAGGGTTTCTGATTTTTCTGGAATTTATAGTGCTGGAATTAGGTCAAACGGAGCTTGGTGGGGCCCAGGAGGCATCAGGGCGCGCCTGCCCCCCCCCCCCCCCCCGAGGCGCGCCCTGGTGGCTCGTGGGGCCCACCAAGGTCTTCTGGCCTCCCCTCGAAGCTTCTGGTATTCTTCTTGCCCAAGAAAAATTCTCCAAAAAGTTTCACTGTATTTGTACTTCGTTTGATATTGATTTTCTGTGAAACAAAAACAGGGCAGATAACAGCAACTGGTACTGGGCACTAGGTTAATAGGTTAGTCTCCAAAAATAATATAAATATGCAGTAAATGATTATAAAAACATCCAAGATTGATATTATAACAGCATGGAACAATCAAAAATTATAGATACGTTGGAGACGTATCAGCATCCCCAAGCTTAATTCCTGCTCGTCCTCGAGTAGGTAAATGATAAAAACAGAATTTTTGATGTGGAATGTTGCCTAACATATTTATCACATATTCTTTTTCTTTTTGTAGCATGGACATTGGACTTATATGATTCAAAGCAATAGTCTATAATTTGACATGAAAACATAGATACTCAAGCATACTAACAAGCAACCATGTCTTTCAAAATATCAACGCTAAAGAAAGTTATCCCTAGCCCATTATGCTCAATCATTGATCCATTTATGAAACACACTCAAATATTAGCTAGAACCAATGCACAAGTATGACAATAGTGTTCTCTAGTTGGTGCTTTTGTAAGAGAAGATGGAGACTCAAGAAAAATAAAAATTGCATAAAAGTAAATAGATAGGCCCTTCGCAGAGGGAAGCAGAGATTTGTCAAATGTGCCAGAGCTCAAAGCTGAAATTAAAGAGATAAAAAATATTTTGGGAGGCATGCTTTTCCTGTCAACGAAAACGAATGAGAATTTCCAATATCTTCCATGCTACATACATCATAGGCGGTTCCCAAACAGAAAATAAAGTTTATTCCTTTCCACCAATTCTTTCACAATCCATGGCTAGCCGTATCCACGGGTGCCCTCCATACCATCACTTTCCAAGGAATTTATTATTGTGATCACATAAGATTTTTCATTTAATTTCATTTCACAATTCGGGACTGGGCATCCCTATTACCGCCACACTCTCGTGCAATGACAAGTGAATGAACACTCATCTTTAGAATAACACACCTAGCATGGAAAATATTGGCTACCCCCTTCCGCTTCATGAGCGGTATGGGCACACAAAACAGAAAAAATTATTTTGAAATTTAGAGTTGGCACACGCAAATTTACTTGGAACGGCAATGGAATACCGCATATAGGTAGATATAGTGGACTCATAAGGCAAAACTGGTTTTAAGGATTTTGGATGCACAAGCAGTATTTCCGCTTAGTACAAATGAAGGCTAGCAAAAGATTGAGAAGCAACCAACCAAAAAACTAAAACGGTCATAAGCATGCATTGAACATAACTAACACCGAATAATGCACCATAGTAGGATATAACTTCATTGCATAACTATTGACTTAACGTGCTTGCATAGGGAATCACAAACCTTAACACTAATATTCTTACTTAAACACAATTACTCACTAACATGGCATCACATATCATCATTTCCATATCGCAAAACTATTGCAAGGAATCACACTTGTCATATCCAATGATCTATATGAAAGTTTTTATCTATATCCCTCTTGAATATTCATCACTTTGGGACCAATTGCATAACATGTGCAAATTACCGTTACTATCATCATCTCTCAAAAAGATTTAAGTGAAGCATGAGGGTGCAAATATTTCTTCAAAATTTCAATCTTAACAATTCTCAAAATAATATAAGTGAAGCACGAGAATTCATTTCTTCAAAATTTCAATCAAGTCAATTCTCAAAATGATATAAGTGAAGCATGAGAATTTATTTCTGCAAAATTTCAATCAACTCTCAAAATAATATAAGTGAAGCATGAGAGTTTATTTCTACAAAATTTCAGCCACCGCCGTGCTCAAAAGGATTTAAGTGAAGCACTAGAGCAACTGCCTAGCTCAAAAAATTTAAGTGAAACACATAGAGTATCCTACAAATTATGATGATAACGTGTGGCTCTCTTAAAATAGGTGTGTGCAGCAAAGATGATTGTGACAAACTAAAAAGCAAACAAAGCAAAGACTCATATCATACAAGACACTCCAAGCAAAACACATATCATGTGACGAATAAAAATATAGCTCCAAGTAAAATTACCGATGGTCGGTAGAATAAAGAGGGGATGCCTTCCGGGGCATCCCCGAGCTTAGACGCTTGAGTCTTCCTTGAATATTACCTTGGGGTGCCTTGGGCATCCCCAAGCTTAGGTTTTTGCTACTCCGTATTCCTTCATCCATCGTGATCTCACCCAAAACTTGAAAACTTCAATCACACAAAACTCAACAAAACCTTCGTGAAATCCGTTAGTATAACAAAACAAATCACTACAATAAGTACTATTGCAAACCCATTCATATTTTATTTTTGCATTATACCTACTGTAATCTACTTCACCATGGCTTATACCCCCTGATACAATCCATAGATTCATCAAAACAAGCAAGTAGTGCATCAAAAACAGAATCTGTCAAAAACAGAACAGTCTGTAGCAATCTATTTAAAAGCCATACTTCTGTAACTCGAAAAATTCTTAAAAAATAGGACAACGTGGAAAATTCATATACCAATACTATGTAAAAATTTCAGATTTTTATGACGCTCCAGTACAGAAAAAAGTTCGGGCACTGGACGCAAAAATTTCTGTTTTCCAAACAGCATCAATTATACTATCTTCCAAATCATCCCAAAGGCTTTACTTGGCACAAACACTAATTAAAAACATAAAAATACTATCATACCAGTAGCATGACAGTAAAAACACACCATAACATAAACTTATAACAAAAATTTATTTTATTCATTGGGTTGCCTCCCAACAAGCGCTATTGTTTTATGCCCCTAGCTAGGCATAATGCATAATTTCAAATGTTGTCATCTTTCAAGTTGATTCCATAAGTGGCCCTCATAATTGATTCATATGGTGCTTTAATTTTCTTTCTAGGGAAGTGTTCCATACCCTTCTTTAATGGAAACTGAAATTTTATATTCCCTTCTTTCCTATCAATAATGGCACCTATAGTTCGTAGAAACGGTCTACCAAATATTATAGGGCAAGAAGAATTGCATTCAATATCAAGAACAATAAAATCAACGGGCACATAATTTCTATTTGCAAGAATAAGCACATCATTAATTATTCCCAAGGGCTTTTTAATAGTAGAATCCACAAGATGCAAATTAAGAGAGCATTCATCTATATTGGTAAAACCTAGCACATCACATAGATATTTTGGAATTGTGGAAACGCTAGCACCCAAATCACATAAAGCATTGCACTCATAATTTTCAATCTTAACTTTAATGGTGGGTTCCCATTCATCATATAATTTTCTAGGAATTGAAATTTCTAGTTCAAACTTTTCTTCTAACGCTTTCATCATGGCTTCTACTATATGTTTAGTAAAAGCTTTGTTTTGCTCATAAGCGTTGGGTGAATTTAACATGGATTGCAACAAATAAATACACTCAATAAAAGAGCAATTATCATAATTAAAATCTTTGTAATCCAAAACAGTGGGCACATCACTATTTAAAGTTTTTACCTCTCCAAACCCACTTTTAGTAATTTTCTTATCAAGATTTTCACCCTCCGAATTATAGGGACGCTCTTTATCTAAAGTTGACTCTACTTCAGTCCCTTTTTCATCAAGCTTAATATTGCTAAATAAAGAGTAAATAGATGAAACACCAATCATTTTAATATCCTCATCATTATTACGATAGAAACCGGGAGGAATCGCTCTTTCCAAAAATTCTCGTTTAGCTCTTAGCATGGCGGTTTGTTTCTTACTTTCATCCATGGAGACATATAAAGCTTTGATTGATTCACTAATATCAATTTTAGGTGGCAAAATTTTAGTCTTAAGATTTTCCACATCATGAATAATTCTATCGATGCTCCTAGACATATCATCAATTTTACTCAATTTTTCTTCTATCGTAGTGTTGAAAACTTTTTGAGCATTAATAAATTCTTTAATATTACTTTCAAGATCAGAATGTATCCTATTATTATTGTAGGAATTACCATAAGGATTGCCATAATTATTAGAGGAATTTCCAGGAAACGGTCTAGCGCTGAAATTACCTCTATAAGCACTACTATTAAAATTGTTTCGTGAGACAAAATTCACATCTACGGGATCATTATTTTTCTCAATCAAAGTGGACAAAGGCACATCATTAGGATCAATAAAAGCATTTTTACTAGCAACCAATTTCATAAGAGCATCAACTTTATCACTCAAAGTATTAATTTCTTCAACGGAGTTCACCTTTTTACTAGTAGGAGTTCTTTCAGTATGCCATTGTGAATAATTTGCCATAATATTATCAAGCAATTTAGTAGCTTCACCCAAAGTAATTTCCATAAACGTACCACCCGCGGCGGAATCTAAAAGATTTCTAGAGACAAAATTCAATCCCGCATAATTTTTTTGTATGATCATCCATAAATTTAAACCATGAGTAGGGCAATTTCTTATCATTAATTTCATCCTCTCCCAAGATTGGGCAACATGTTCATGATCAAGTTGCTTAAAATTTATAATTTGATTTCTTAGAGAAATAATTTTCGTGGGAGGAAAATACTTAGTAATAAAAGCATCTTTACACCTATCCCAAGAATCGATACTATTTCGTGGTAAAAATGAGAACGGGAATAATTTCAATTTCACAATATCATTGTCCACATCTTTTTTCTTTTGCATGTCACACAATTCTACGAAAGTATTAAGATGGGATGCAGCATCTTCATTAGGACTACCGAAAAATTGATCTTTCATCACAAGATTTAGCAAAGCGACATTAATATCACAAGTCTCCGCACTAGCGGCGGGAGGAGCAATCGGAGTACTAATAAAATCATTATTATTAGTATTGGAAAAATCACACAATTTGGTATTTTCTTGAGACATCGTGGCTACGCAAATAAAATAGCAAACAAGCAAACAAGAAAACTAGATAAAATAAGCAAAAAGGCAAAGGAAAATATTTTTGTATTTTTGTAAAAACGTTTTAGAAGTGGGGGAGATGAAAACGAGAGGCAAATGGCAAATAAACTAAATGCAAGGAGATGAGAGTTTGTGCAAAGGTACTTGATAAATGTTGATGATGTCTCCCCGGCAACGGCGCCAGAAATTGGCAAGTTGACGGGAGACGATGTTGAAGTGAGATGGTGTTGACGTGACTTCTCCCCGGCAACGGCGCCAGAAATTCTTCCTGCTACTTGTAGCTTGCGTTGGTATTTCCCCGAAGAGGAAGGGATGATGCAACACAGTAGAGATAAGTATTTCCCTCAATTAGGAAACCAAGGTTATCGAACGAGTAGGAGAATCACACAACACCTAGTAAGCAGTACCTGCACACAAACAACAAATCCTTGCACCCAACGCAAACAAAGGGGTTGTCAATCCCTTGGCGGTAAGATTGCAAGATTAAATTGTATTTGATAGATTGATAGATTGCAGCAAAAATACTAAATAAAATAAATAAAAGAAAATGGCAGCAATATTTTTAGGGTTTTAGTAATATGATTTTGGTAGACCCGGGGGCCATAGATTTCACTAGAGGCTTCTCTCGAGAAAATAGCATACGGTGGGTAGACAAATTACTGTTGGGCAACTGATAGAAAAGCAAATAATCATGACGATATCCAAGGCAATGATCATGTATATAGGCATCACGTCCAAGATTAGTAGACCGACTCCTGCCTGCATCTACTACTATTACTCCACACATCGATGGGTTATCCAGCATGCATCTAGTGTATTAAGTCCATAAGAACGGAGTAATGCCTTAAGAACGATGACATGATGTAGACAAGACAAACTCACGAATTAATAAACCCAATGAATAGATCCCATCTTTTTACCCTTAGTAGCAACGATACATACGTGTCATGTCCCTTTCTGTCACTGGGATTGAGCACCGCAGGATCGAACCCACTACAAAGCACCTCTTCCCATGTCAAGATAAATCAACTTAGTTGGCCGAACCAAATCAATAGATCGGAGAAGAAATACGAGGCTATCATAATCATGCATAAAAGAGATTAGAGAAGACTCAAATAATATTCATGGATAATCTGATCATAAACTCACAATTCATCGGATCCCAACAAACTGTAACACCCCGATTTTTGGCCCTTTCTTTTTCTTTTGGATTTCTTCGAATTTTTATTTGGAGTTCTTTTTCCGTGGCTACGTGGTCTTGAAACCTGGGAAGATCTTCTCTCCTGCCACTTCCTAGTGGCTTGTCACTCTCAAATCTATCCCAAGGCCATGTCATTTCCATCTTAGCCCAACCCCAATATTTATTTCTTGGGAATATTCCGTTTTCTATTAAAGGAATAACCCTATTTACTCTAGGTTGTGAAGCAACCTATATTTCTGTCTTCCATAAAATTTCCACAAAATTCTCATAAATTCTTTGGAGCATATCTTCCACAAATATGTCATAATACATCCTTGCCTAGTTCAAAAATAATTCAGGAATATTCATTTCCTATTCTGTCCAGAATGGCACTTTGTGAAGGAAGTGCTATTTATATTTTCTTGATTGCCCTCAAAATTTTTGGGCACTCTTTCCTATCCAAATAATTGCCAAATGCCAAAATTCAGCATCATTTGCCTAGTAAATATTCCTCGGCAAATTTCCAAAGTTTCTGTCCAGAGAGAAGCTTTGTGAAGGAAGTACCAGCTAGGCCTATCTAAATGAGTTGAAACTTTGGTAGATCATTAATATGATCAAATAATTACTCTCCACCAAATTTCATATCCATCCAACTATCTATGTGAGCACACCTTCAAATCTTGGTTTCTGGTCACAATTTCAGTTTGTGAAGCAACTATATTTTATATTGCTTCAAAAATTCTGAAATTAATCCAGGACCTAAGTATCCCTATATAATTTGAGCATGCCAAAATTCACATCTTTTTGCCAAGCTATTTTCTCCACAAAATTCCCCCAAGTTTCTGTCCAGTATGGAGCATTGTGAAGCAAGTACCATTTTGGTGTATCCAAATGGTATGAAATTTTTACAGTGCCTTCTAATATCTATTTCATCATGTTCTACCAAGTTTAAGCTCAACCCAAGACACCATGTGAGTGCAGCATCAACTTTCTTATTTCTGTCCAGTGGGGCACATTGCAAAGCAAGTGCTATCTAAACCCCTCCTTTTGAGCTGAAACTTTCCCACAGTGGTCACCTTAGTGAGTGATCAACCCCAGCAAAAGCTCAGCATCTTACCCCAGGTGATCCTCCCCCACCCCAGTACAAACACCATGCTGCCAGGAGCTACAGTTGATGCTACCTCTCAGCACAGAGTTGATTTGATCGAACCAAGCTCATTCTGGGTCTCTAACTAGTAGGACCCACACGGTAGACAACCTGTTGCAGGTCAGAGCGCACCGCGTGCGCCTGTTCACGCGGTGACCGCGTGGTTAGCACGCCTTGGCCGCGCTCTCGGCGTCGTTTGCTTCGGGCCTCTTCTCTCCGGCTGCCTCTGCTCGTCCCCTGGTGCCGTCCACCCTCCTCCATCGCCCACGTAGCCCTCTGGCCCCTCTCCCCCTCCTCTCCCTCTCCCGACGCGTCGCGGCGACCGCGTCCAGGAGCTGACCGCGTCTGCTCCACCACGGACGGTCGGCCACGCCGCCCCGAGTCTTCTCGAGCACGCCCGAGCTCTCTCCACACCGCGTTCATCCCCCTGGCACCTCTCCCCTCCTCCTACGCATGTCCCTGAGCCCGGCGCGCGGCGCACGCGTCGCCTCAGCCACGAGCTCACCCGTCTATAAAGAGGCTGTCCCGAGCCCTCTCGGCATCACCAACCTCTCCTCCACCCTCCTAGTACCCCTCCCGAGCTCTCAATCGAGCTCCTGAAGCTATCCTACCCCTCCTATGGCCGACCCACCGCCGCCGTCCTCGGCCAAAATTCGCGCAATGCCGAGCCCGAAGCTCCTTCCTCACCTCACTACGGAGCTTCCCTAGCCACCCCGAGGCATTCCAACACCCTACTCCACTCTCTCAGCCACCGGGCCGTGCTGCCCGAGCTCGCCGTGGCCGCCCTCCACCGCGGTCGAGGTGCCGCCCGCCTCCTAGCTCCCCGACGGCTGCGGATGGCACCGGTGGATGCGTCTCCCTCTCCCGAGCTCGCCGGTGGCCGGGGCCTCGCCAGAGGTGGCCCGTGCCGCCGGGGGTCGCCGCCGGCGTGCGCGGTCTCCTCTGCCCGCGGGCACGCGGGAGGTTGAAGACGGAGATGCGGCCAGGCGGGCCCCACCTCCCCTCGACCCCACATGTCATCGACCGTACCCCTGGGTCTAGCTGGATAAGTGAAAACGTATTTAGCCGAATACGTTTTCGCTAATTGAAAGCGTAAACAAGGCCTACTCCAGGACAGAATGCGCTTTTGCTTTGGCGAAAGCGTATTTTCAAAAATACGCTTTTTATCTCCAGCCGCCGGCCAAAATCTTTAATTTGCGGACGTTCGTCCGTTAGCAGCAGAAAAGAACAAATTTTTATTCGATTTCTGCCTAACGAACGAACGGCCGTATCTCCGCGACCGTGACTCCGATTCAGGTGATTCGAAAGCCCACGATCTCAGTTCGTCGAGCCCGTTCCGATGGTATCATTTTAATGAGGTTGTCACACTGTGAAAATGACCATTTTGCCCTTGCCCCTAAAACAGCTCCGCCGAGAAGGAAACTTTTCCGGCGATTCTTTCCGCGAGTGCATCGCACCTCTCCCCGATGGTTCCTTCATCCCCAGGCAAGCCACAACAGCCACTTGCATGATGGCATTGCAGTAGCCATGGTTTCTACTTGAATATTTAATAATTGTTTGCGCATTTAATTATTTTGTGAATGCTTCGAATATGCTTGTGAATCCATGCTCCTTGCTTATACCATGTTCATTTTCATCTAGTAAGTGTTATAATTAATTGCTAAGGATATTCTTATCATGTTGTACTCTTGTACTCATATTAGATGCTAGTGATAATGATATGCTCATATGGATCATTATGGTTTAATATGAAAATACTTGTTATATTCATGATTGTCATTATGCCATGCTCATTTGCATCCCGTAGAATAAATGAGTTATCATTTTGATGCTATGTTGTTAAATGGTTGTGTTGCCCATCCATGGTTACATTAATATCATGCTCATATGCATTGTTATTTCATTATGTTGTTATGACTCAGCTCATCACCATTCAAGTTAAACCTGACATTAATCGAACTTGAACAAATCTGTTGGCTGAGTCATGGTGCCACCGAATCGAGCTCACCAGTGCAACCACACTTGCCTGGATGGGGAGGCCCTAATGCGGTCTAGTGTCATGCCTCTCGCCGGTGCCTCCAACTAGGGAAGGTTATGTGCGCGCGCTACCCTGATCAGGTAGGCGGCCATAAGCCTTGTGCCCGAGTTGTGTTGTACCCGGGTGTCCCCGTTTGGGACGAGTTTGTTTTGGCCACGACGGTGGCAGCCACGAAGGTGGCGGATGTCACGAGTTGACATCGGGGCGACCCAAGACATAGCCCAAAGGAGAGTTTGTCGGGAGTGGCCGGGAGAGTGTCTTGCAATTGATTGGTTTTGTCGGAACGTCGTTGGTCCACCCGAATGGGAGCACGAGGCCATGAGTTCCGTGGTGTGGGTACAGTGTACTAACCTCTGCAGAGTGTATAATCTATCGATAGCCGCGTCCTCGGTCATGGACACAGTTCGTAGTAGGTCACACTGTGGGTCAACAGAAATATTAACCTGAATAATAAACAACCCCAGTTCGATGGGAAAAGAAGTTGGTTGATCTTTATGTGGTCATGCGATGATCACAGGTAGATATCAAGCTCCGTGTGGTCATGAGATGATCACCATGGTATAGTTGATACCGAGCTTGGTTGATCCTGAGGTGATCGTGTGATGATCACGACGGTAAGTTGGTGGTTACGAGCTAACCTCCGAGCAGAGTAAGTTAGTCCACGAGACCTTAAACGTCGACCCCCTTTGCATGCTAGTGCTAGTATCATCTTGTTCATATCATGAATTATATGTACATGCCATGGTCATGTTGATGCCATGCTCATGTTGTTGCCATGCTCATGTTGTTCTAGTAGTATCGTGTTCATCTTTGATGATTAACCTGTAAATGCCATGCTGTTGTATGTCTTGATTGCTTTGGTTGCTGTGAGCTTGCGAGTACATTCAAAGTACTCACCTGGCGTGTCATGCCAGATTGCAGGTGATGCCGTGATTGCTTGTTTGTCGAGGATCCCAAGGTTGCGCACTAGGATACGTCCCAGCCAGAGTCCCTGCGGGGTGGAGTTCATCACTGTCGCCGTTGTTCCGCTGCTAGAATTTATTCCGCTTCGAGAGGTTTCGCTGCTAGCATAGAACTACCTTAGCAGGCGAAGTGTCGCCGTGGCCCTGTAACCTTTGTAATATCGGACCCTTGTACCCCGATCATTCGTAATAAAGAGTTGATTTGTTCTATGCCAAGCAATGCCGTATTCCAGAAGACTTGATCTCTGGGCTGGAATACGGGGTGTTCCGGTTCCTCTGAGCCGGGGTGCCACAACGATTGGTATCAGAGCAGGTCTGGGTATAGGACGCCCTAGTCAGCGCGAGCATTAGAAACCGGTAGTTCAGAGTCTAGCCTGCTTGCTGCATTTGATTGTTGCATTTGTTTGCTGCATAGCATGCATATAGACTTATTATCTTGTCACTAACGGTTGATCTTGTGAGTGTAGGTGGCATCGTTTTCGATCCACTACCTGCACCCTCCAGCTTTGCATACTTGCTCTTTGGTGTTTGGCGTCATCTCTGTCCCAGCGGAGTGATGCCGAGGTACCTTGTGGTGTCGATCACTCGCAGGATTGATGCACAGGTATCGCACCAATTTATTCTCTTCAGCCACACCCATCGTTTCGGTGGTAGAAGCGTTTCTACCCCGGATCCTGCCATCCAACCCGCCGTTTGGCAACCCTCACTGGTCTGTGTTACCAGGAAAGGGCAATGCCAGCAAGCCCTGTTTTCCACCGCCATCCTACCTTATCACCCATTTCCTGGACGAGTACGGTTTCCGTCCGTACGCTTGATGATGATGTGGCCATGACATCCGTGTCTCGCTACATGATCACCGAGTCCGTCCTCACCGCTAAGCCCGTCCAGCTGCAACCGGTGCTGAGCCAGCGTTTGGTGTAGCTCTGTTTACACCAACCCCTCCACACGTTGATTCATCTTCGTGCACACCGCCACAGCATATTAGATCGTAGTACCGGAGTTTCCCTCGAGAATTGTGTGCTTAAGTAGGCATGCATAGTGAGGTGAATAGCAGTAAAAGGTGATGTTGTATGTAATCTTAATGCTGTGTGTGCTTTTGTTTTAGTCGTTTCTTTTGCTTCTTTCTTTGGGCCCTCGGTGTTACCTTATTTTCCCTTATGAAAGTTGCTCATCAACCAACACCGGACTCGAAGAATCAGTGAGGATTTTGAATATTTGGAAGCTCAGCTAAACAGTATGGGATTATCAGTGGACTACATGGTATTGGGAATATCTGATCTGAATACAAATGATATTCTGAATTGACTATCGGCATTAAGGCTACATCAGTGTGCAACCATCACCATCGTAATGAACCAGCTGGAAGACAATTTGTGTGCAAGACAATAGTCAGAGGAATATCAAGGGCATATGTATATATGGCCTTCAGTCTGCATATCACAGAGAGAAGCTTCTGGTATAAGCAACCCAATTTTCCTCCGCATCCTACCAGGGAAGCTTACGATGCAAGGTTCCTCAGTCTACCTCAGTACGGTATGTGGATGACTTCCAGCCTAAGATACTCAATCTTCTTTGGTAAGCTACCGCAGAAAGCTTCTGGCATAAGGCACCGAATCTTCCTCGGCAAGCAACCAGGAGGAGAAGCTTCTGAGGTACGGTACCCAGTCTTCTTCAGCACGCTATCCCTGCAAAAGCTTCGAGTGTAAGATATCCAGTATTCCTCAACACGATACTCTCGATAGCTTCCAACACAAGCTATCCAATCTTCGCCAGCCCAGCACTACAAACAGTCATCGGCAGTGGTACAAGACATTACACAGTGAGTTGGCAGTGCATCTCAAGAATCAGATCTGCAGCAGTTGGGTCAGAAACGCGAGCTAGTCAGGACACAAGTCTGCTTTGGGAATAAAATATTCAGCCACACATACTTCCATATACATATATTGTGAGCATGCTGCCAGGACCATGTAGGTCACTCGTACGATGATGCAAGCAAGGTGAAGATCCAACAACCGCCTGAGATATGTGAGAGGAAGAAAGCAAGTTATACACCTCAGTGTGATGCAATGTCTGACAAGCTATGAAGCAAGACAATGTTGGGACAATAATCTTGACAGTGGATATCAAGGCCAGCTTCCTTCCAACCGACAAAGTGATATCATTAACCTCTGTCACTGTCATGTATGATTGACCACGGCAGTGAGCTCTATACAAGTAACTGTGAACCTGGTATATGATCATGATGAACCCTTGCTTACCTTTTCCTGGTAACGGCACCACGCCTGTGTTCTGAGCTATTTTCGGCCATCCAGGGTGGATGCCGACTTTATATTTCTCTTTTCAACAACTGGCCCGTGTTCTGAGTTGCTTTTCGGCCGTCTCGGACAGCTGTTGAGTTTCTTTTTGCAGCAGTGACCCTATGCTCTGAGCTGTTCTTCGGCCGTCTTAGGGAGCTGCTACATTCTTCTTATCAACACTACCTCATGCTCTGAGCTGCTTTTCAGCCGTCGTGAGCCAGGGTTGAGTTATTTCAGTAATGTCCCATATCTGAGTTGTAAAGACCGTTCTGGTGGCTACTGATTTATTTGCCGATTTCAAGCAAAGGTTCGAATGATCATTGCCCCACAGTTAAAGCTCAAGAGATGATAAACTTGCCAGTTAAACGTTGCTACACTGCCTGAGGATAAGGATAAGGTATGACTGCCAGAATATTGCACCTGACAGCACCTATGGTCACACAAAGAATTAAAGATATTTATGGCCAAGCTCTTTCAGCAAAAGATTCGGACGAAAGAAAACCATAATGAAGGAGCAAGACCGGCAATACAGGTGTGATAATCGTTGCCCGAGCAACACGGTACGGAATCGAGACAAAGGAGTCAGCCAAGATGATTCCGAACTCCCTGCAAGTAGTCAGATTCCGCCAAGAGAAACATTGTGAGCCTCAGCATTGTTTTGAACCCGGAGGATAGGCACATACTTGAGTAACCCGAGGCAATGATTAATGTTTCATGTCCACCGAGGGAATATGTGCACAACTCCATTGAATACTATCGGTGCTGGATAGGAGAATATCACGTCGAATGGAAATCACTCCCGGACTTATGGAAAATTCCAGTCATGATAATATCAGATGAGCTAGCAGGCATAAAAGAATTGAAGTCAGAGTAAGGATGAACATATGAAGGAAGACCTGTCAGAATGTTGAACGCGGTGAAGCAAACCACCCCAGAGCAAGGTAATCAGATCATATGAAATTCAGAGGGAACCTTATATGAAAGGAAAAGGATACCCGAGTTGAAAACGGTTTCCTTAAGACAGAATATTCATACTTGTTCCCTGAGCAACCAAATCTCGAGGACGAGATTTATCGTAAGGGGGGTAGGTTTGTAACACCCCGATTTTTGGCCCTTTCTTTTTCTTTTGGATTTCTTCGAATTTTTATTTGGAGTTCTTTTTCCGTGGCTACGTGGTCTTGAAACCTGGGAAGATCTTCTCTCCTGCCACTTCCTAGTGGCTTGTCACTCTCAAATCTATCCCAAGGCCATGTCATTTCCATCTTAGCCCAACCCCAATATTTATTTCTTGGGAATATTCCGTTTTCTATTAAAGGAATAACCCTATTTACTCTAGGTTGTGAAGCAACCTATATTTCTGTCTTCCATAAAATTTCCACAAAATTCTCATAAATTCTTTGGAGCATATCTTCCACAAATATGTCATAATACATCCTTGCCTAGTTCAAAAATAATTCAGGAATATTCATTTCCTATTCTGTCCAGAATGGCACTTTGTGAAGGAAGTGCTATTTATATTTTCTTGATTGCCCTCAAAATTTTTGGGCACTCTTTCCTATCCAAATAATTGCCACATGCCAAAATTCAGCATCATTTGCCTAGTAAATCTTCCTCGGCAAATTTCCAAAGTTTCTGTCCAGAGAGAAGCTTTGTGAAGGAAGTACCAGCTAGGCCTATCCAAATGAGTTGAAACTTTGGTAGATCATTAATATGATCAAATAATTACTCTCCACCAAATTTCATATCCATCCAACTATCTATGTGAGCACACCTTCAAATCTTGGTTTCTGGTCACAATTTCAGTTTGTGAAGCAACTATATTTTATATTGCTTCAAAAATTCTGAAATTAATCCAGGACCTAAGTATCCCTATATAATTTGAGCATGCCAAAATTCACATCTTTTTGCCAAGCTATTTTATCCACAAAATTCCCCCAAGTTTCTGTCCAGTATGGAGCATTGTGAAGCAAGTACCATTTTGGTGTATCCAAATGGTATGAAATTTTTACAGTGCCTTCTAATATCTATTTCATCATGTTCTACCAAGTTTAAGCTCAACCCAAGACACCATGTGAGTGCAGCATCAACTTTCTTATTTCTGTCCAGTGGGGCACATTGCAAAGCAAGTGCTATCTAAACCCCTCCTTTTGAGCTGAAACTTTCCCACAGTGGTCACCTTAGTGAGTGATCAACCCCAGCAAAAGCTCAGCATCTTACCCCAGGTGATCCTCCCCCACCCCAGTACAAACACCATGCTGCCAGGAGCTACAGTTGATGCTACCTCTCAGCACAGAGTTGATTTGATCGAACCAAGCTCATTCTGGGTCTCTAACTAGTAGGACCCACACGGTAGACAACCTGTTGCAGGTCAGAGCGCACCGCGTGCGCCTGTTCACGCGGTGACCGCGTGGTTAGCACGCCTTGGCCGCGCTCTCGGCGTCGTTTGCTTCGGGCCTCTTCTCTCCGGCTGCCTCTGCTCGTCCCCTGGTGCCGTCTACCCTCCTCCATCGCCCACGTAGCCCTCTGGCCCCTCTCCCCCTCCTCTCCCTCTCCCGACGCGTCGCGGCGACCGCGTCCAGGAGCTGACCGCGTCTGCTCCACCACGGACGGTCGGCCACGCCGCCTCGAGTCTTCTCGAGCACGCCCGAGCTCTCTCCACACCGCGTGCATCCACCCTGGCACCTCTCCCCTCCTCCTACGCGTGTCCCCGAGCCCGGCGCGCGGCGCACGCGTCGCCTCAGCCACGAGCTCGCCCGTCTATAAAGAGGCTGTCCCGAGCCCTCTCGGCATCACTAGCCTCTCCTCCACCCTCCTAGTACCCCTCCCGAACTCTCAATCGAGCTCCTGAAGCTCTCCTACCCCTCCTATGGCCGACCCACCGCCGCCGTCCTCGGCCTAAATTCGCGCAATGCCGAGCCCGAAGCTCCTTCCTCACCTCACTACAGAGCTTCCCTAGCCACCCCGAGGCATTCCAACACCCTACTCCACTCTCTCAGCCACCGGGCCGTGCTGCCCGAACTCGCCGTGGCCGCCCTCCACCGCGGCCGAGGTGCCGCCCGCCTCCTAGCTCCCCGACGGCTGCGGATGGCACCGGTGGATGCGCCTCCCTCTCCCGAGCTCGCCGGTGGCCGGGGCCTCGCCAGAGATAGCCCGTGCCGCCGGGGTTCGCCACCGGCGTGCGCGGTCTCCTCTGCCCGCGGGCACGCGGGAGGTTGAAGACGGCGATGCGGCCAGGCGGGCCCCACCTCCCCTCGACCCCACATGTCATCGACCGTACCCCTGGGTCTAGCTGGATAAGTGAAAACGTATTTAGCCGAATACGTTTTCGCTAATTGAAAGCATAAACAAGGCCTACTCCAGGACAGAATGCGCTTTTGCTTTGGCGAAAGCGTATTTTCAAAAATACGCTTTCTATCTCCAGCCGTCGGCCGAAATCTTTAATTTGCGGACGTTCGTCCGTTAGCAGCAGAAAAGAACAAATTTTTATTCGATTTCTGCCTAACGAACGAACGGCCGTATCTCCGCGACCGTGACTCCGATTCAGGTGATTCCAAAGCCCACGATCTCAGTTCGTCGAGCCCGTTCCGATGGTATCATTTTAATGAGGTTGTCACACTGTGAAAATGACCATTTTGCCCTTGCCCCTAAAACAGCTCCGCCGAGAAGGAAACTTTTCCGGCGATTCTTTCCGCGAGTGCATCGCACCTCTCCCCGATGGTTGCTTCATCCCCAGGCAAGCCACAACAGCCACTTGCATGATGGCATTGCAGTAGCCATGGTTTCTACTTGAATATTTAATAATTGTTTGCGCATTTAATTATTTTGTGAATGCTTCGAATATGCTTGTGAATCCATGCTCCTTGCTTATGCCATGTTCATTTTCATCTAGTAAGTGTTATAATTAATTGCTAAGGATATTCTTATCATGTTGTACTCTTGTACTCATATTAGATGCTAGTGATAATGATATGCTCATATGGATCATTATGGTTTAATATGAAAATACTTGTTATATTCATGATTGTCATTATGCCATGCTCATTTGCATCCCGTAGAATAAATGAGTTATCATTTTGATGCTATGTTGTTATATGGTTATGTTGCCCATCCATGGTTACATTGATATCATGCTCATATGCATTGTTATTTCATTATGTTGTTATGACTCAGCTCATCACCATTCAAGTTAAACCTGACATTAATCGAACTTGAACAAATCTGTTGGCTGAGTCATGGTGCCACCGAATCGAGCTCACCAGTGCAACCACACTTGCCTGGATGGGGAGGCCCTCATGCGGTCTATTGTCATGCCTCTCGCCGGTGCCTCCAACTAGGGAAGGTTATGTGCGCGCGCTACCCTGATCAGGTAGGCGGCCATAAGCCTTGTGCCCGAGTTGTGTTGTACCCGGGTGTCCCCGTTTGGGACGAGTTTGTTTTGGCCACGACGGTGGCAGCCACGAAGGTGGCGGATGTCACGAGTTGACATCGGGGCGACCCAAGACATAGCCCAAAGGGGAGTTTGTCGGGAGTGGCCGGGAGAGTGTCCTGCAATAGATTGGTTTTGTCGGAACGTCGTTGGTCCACCCGGATGGGAGCACGAGGCCATGAGTTCCGTGGTGTGGTTATAGTGTACTAACCTCTGCAGAGTGTATAATCTATCGATAGCCGCGTCCTCGGTCATGGACATAGTTCGTAGTAGGTCACACTGTGGGTCAACAGAAATATTAACCTAAATAATAAACAACCCCGGTTCGATGGGAAAAGTAGTTGGTTGATCTTTATGTGGTCATGCGATGATCACATGTAGATATCAAGCTCCGTGTGGTCATGAGATGATCACGATGGTATAGTTGATACCGAGCTTGGTTGATCCCGAGGTGATCGTGTGATGATCACGACGGTAAGTTGGTGGTTACGAGGTAACCTCCGAGCAGAGTAAGTTGGTCCACGAGACCTTAAACGTCGACCCCCTTTGCATGCTAGTGCTAGTATCATCCTGTTCATATCATGAATTATATGTACATGCCATGCTCATGTTGATGCCATGCTCATGTTGTTGCCATGCTCATGTTGTTCTAGTAGTATCGTGTTCATCTTTGATGATTAACCTGTAAATGCCATGCTGTTGTATGTCTTGATTGCTTTGGTTGCTGTGAGCTTGCGAGTACATTCAAAGTACTCACCTAGCGTGTCATGCCAGATTGTAGGTGATGCCGTGATTGCTTGTTTGTTGAGGATCCCGAGGTTGCGCACTAGGATACGTCCCAGCCAGAGTCCCTGCGGGGTGGAGTTCATCATTGTCGTTGTTGTTCCGCTGCTAGAATTTATTCCGCTTCGAGAGGTTTCGCTGCTAGCATAGAACTACCTTAGCAGGCGAAGTGTCGCCGTGCCCCTGTAACCTTTGTAATATCGGACCCTTGTACCCCGATCATTCGTAATAAAGAGTTGATTTGTTCTATGCCAAGCAGTGCCGTATTCCAGAAGACTTGATCTCTGGGCTGGAATACGGGGTGTTCCGGTTCCTCTGAGCCGGGGTGCCACACAAACACACCGCAAAGAAAGATTACATCGGATAGATCTCCAAGAACATCAAGGAGAACATTGTATTGAACATTCAAAAGAGAGAAGAAGCCATCTAGCTACTGCCTATGGACCCGAAGGTCTGTGGTAAACTATTCACGCATCATCGGAGAAGCGGCAAGGTTGATGTAGAGCCCCTCCGTGATCGATTCCCCCTCCGGCAGATTACCGGAGAAGGACCCCAGATGGGATCTCTCTGGAACAGAGGCTTGCGGCGGCGTAAAAAGTATTTCGTGGACTCCCTCGAGGGTTTCTGATTTTTCTTTAATTTATAGTGCTAGAATTAGGTCAAACGGAGCTTGGTGGGGCCCACGAGGCATCAGGGCGCGCCTGCCCCCCCAGGCGCGCCCTGGTGGCTCGTGGGGCCCACCAAGGTCTTCTGGCCTCCCCTCGAAGCTTCTGGCATTCTTCTTGCCCAAGAAAAAATCTCCAAAAAGTTTCACTGTATTTGGACTTCGTTTGATATTGATTTTCTGTGAAACAAAAACAGGGCAGAAAACAGCAACTGGCACTGGGCACTAGGTTAATAGGTTAGTCTCCAAAAATAATATAAAATTACTGTAAATGATTATAAAAACATCCAAGATTGATATTATAACAGCATGGAACAATAAAAAATTATAGATACGTTGGAGACGTATCAGTCTACTACACAACCTTTATTCTTGTAGACGTTGTTGGGCCTCCAAGTGCAGAGTTTTGTAGGACAGTAGCAAATTTCCCTCAAGTGGATGACCTAAGGTTTATCAATTCGTGGGAGGCGTAGGATGAAGATGGTCTCTCTCAAACAACCCTGCAATCAAATACAAGAAATCTCTTGTGTCCCCAACACACCCAATACAATGGTAAATTGTATAGGTGTACTAGTTCGGCGAAGAGATGGTGATACAAGTGTAGTATGGATAGTAGATATAGGTTTTTGTAATCGGAAATTATAAAAACAACAAGGTAACAAGTGATAAAACGGAGCACAAACGGTATTGCAATACTTGAAAATAAGGCCTAGGGTTCATACTTTCACTAGTGCAATCTCTCAACAGTGCTAACATAATTGAATCATATAACAATCCCTCAACGTGCGATAAAGAATCACTCCAAAGTTCCTATTAGCGGAGAACATAAGATGAAATTGTTATAGGGTTCGAAACACCTCAAAGTTATCCTTTCCGATCAATCTATTGAGCCATCCCTATAAGTGTCACAAACAGCCCTAGAGTTCGTACTAAAATAACACCATATGATACGCATCAACCAAATCTAATGTCACCTAGATACTCCAATGTCACCACAAGTATCCGTGAGTTGATTATTCGATATGCATCAAACAACTTCAGATTCATAATATTCAATCCACACAAAGAACTTCAAAGAGTACCCCCAAAGTTTCTATCAGAGAAAAGAAGATGAAAATGTGTACCAACCCCTGTGCCTAGATTACCCCAATGTCACCTCGGGAATCCGCAAGTTGATTACCAAAACATACATCAAGTGACTCAATAGAATACCCCATTGTCACCACGGGTATCCACATGCAAGACATACATCAAGTGTTCTCAAATCTGAAATATTCAATCCGACAATAACGAAACCTCAAAGGGAAAGACTCAATTCATCACAAGAAGATAGAGAGGGAAGAAACACCATATGATCCAACTATATTAACAAAGCTCGTGATACATCAAGATCGTGCCAAATCAAGAACACGAGAGAGAGAGAGAGAAATCAAACACATAGCTACTAGTACATACCCTCAGCCCCGAGGGTGAACTACTCCCTCCTCGTCATGGAGACCGCCGGGATGATGAAGATGGCCTCCGGTGATGATTTCCCCCTCCGGCAGGGTGCCAGAACAAGGCTCCAGATGGTATTTCTTCGGTACAGATGCGTGAGGCAGCGGCGTCGAAGTTCTAGGGTTATTTCTGGTGGTTTCTCTATTTATAGGATTTTTCAGCGTTGGAATCACGCGAAGATGGGCTAAGATGGGCCCACGAGGTACCACGGCGTGACCCCCCCCCCCCAGGGCGCGTCGTGATGGCTTGTGAGCACCTCGTGAGGCTTCTGGTCCTTCCATGAAGCTTCGGGGATCTCTTTTGGTCCCAAAAAAATGGTCAAAAAGTTTCGTCCAATTCCGAGAACTTTTATTTCTGGCAAAAAACAACACCACGGTAGTTTTGCTGAAAACAGCGTCAGTCCGGGTTAGTTCTAATCAAATCATACCAAAACCATATATAATTGTTATAAACATGGCATGAATACTTCATAAATTATAGATATGTTGGAGACGTATCATCTACATCATGTCATCTTGCTTAAGGCATTACTCTGTTTTCATTAACTTAATACCCTAAATGCATGCTGGATAGCGGTCGATGGGTGGAGTAATAGTAGTAGATGCAGGCAGGAGTCGGTCTACTTGTCTCGGACGTGATGCCTATATACATGATCATTGCCTTGAATATCGTCATAACTATGCGCTTTTCTATCAATTGCCCAACAGTAATTTGTTTACCCACCGTATGCTATGTGTTCGAGAGAGAAGCCTCTAGTGAAAACTATGGGCCCTGGGCTACTTTTATCATATATAAAATCCAAAAATACCTTGCTGCAATTTTATTTATTTTATTTTACTTTGCAATTTACTTATCTATCTATCACTATCAGAATTAATCCTTGCAAGTAACCGCCACGGGGATTGACAACCCTCTTGTTTGCATTGGGTGCAAGTATTTGCTTTTGTGTGTGTAGGTGCTGCTAACGAGGTTTTGTGTGGCTCTCCTACTGGATTGATAACCTTGGTTCTTAACTGAGGAAAATACTTATCTCTACTGTACTGCATCATCCTCTCCTCTTCAGGGAAATCCCAACGCAGTTCACAAGTAGCAGCCCTCGCGAGGCGCTTTGCTTCGCGGCGCCCACGGAGGGGCCGCCTCTTGAACTCTTCGCAAGGTGTTGGTTCCTGGGCCACAGGCAGATAGCCCGTGGTACCCTGGTTTCCACTGGGCTGACAATCCTGATATAATCAACCGCAATTATTTGTACCCAGTCGCTCCAAATTCCCACGGTTGCGCAATTCTCAATGTGATAATTACGCACACAGGTTGGAGCGTCCAAATGTGAAACAAGCAGTTTTCATAGGACAATTGTCAAGCAATAGATGAGCTCTACTTATTGATGTAGCGAGTAATAATCAAACAAAACCCCTAATCATCATTGCAAACAGCGCATAGAAGATGGCTAATGCGACAACTAAAACTACACATGCTAGTTCCTTCTTGTCTCTTGCTTTCATATGTTGCCTGTGATTGAGTCTTTCTTGCTTCATCGTAGTGATTGTACACTCCAGATCAGTCAGTTTCTTCTTTAGCTTTACGTTATCTTCTGCGAGCTTGGTGATAACACTCCGAGCCCTGCCATGCCATTCATCATCGAACCAGTTAACAAAGGCACAAGCGTCATATCCCTGCCAATGTTAAATATTCAGGATGAGCGGGGGCATTAACTCAACTTAAATGATGAACTTAGCACTAACCTCTAAGGGGCAACTGAGAAACCGTCTGCCAATGTCGAATAACTCCCTGCATACACGTCGAGTGGGAGTGTGTCCATGCGCACAACTTAGCTTTTGGTACTTCTCGGTGGCGCAAAACTCGGAGTCGAACTCATGTTGCGGGAGTCTGAAGTCATACTCCGGATCCGGCGGTTGATCGCTTTCCTGGGTGGGGTGCGGGTGTCATTCACGATGGATTGAGCAGGGAGCTACTTTGGACATGCTAAAAAAGATCGAGATTGATTGGAACTGGACAAGACGATTTGGATCCGTAGTACACCGGCCTTCTGATGACCTTAGGCAAGTGCTCGGCGGTGACCGCCGTCGTGGCGGCGCCGCCCATCGCACTGCCGAGAGCGACGATACGAGCCGGAGCAGCCGCACCAAAACCATCAGCACCACTCATCCGCATTCCCCCAATGTCAACGCCACGCAAGGGACTTTGGGGGCTATCTAGGGATTTTGGGGAAATGGGGAAACTGTGGGGATCTGATAATGGTCGGGAACTACTTATCGCACTCTGTTGTATGCGACACACGGTTTGTACATATCATTTGTGTTCGATATTACAACTTCACACATGATTTCCACACCAAACCGTGTGAGAAGACAACGTGCGTGAGACACGGTTCCCGTGACATAACCGTATGTGATGTACTACCCAGTACATCTGGGGATGCAATAATGGAGTTAATACTATAAACAGCCGCTCTATGGATACCCGTCAAAAAATAAAAACCGCTGCTCTGCAGATAGAGATGGGGGCGGCGGCTGAGGCAGCGGCTACCGGATAGGAGGTCAATCCTCGGTCAGTCGGCGGTGGTAGCGTGATAGGAGGTCAATCCTCAATCGGCGGCGGGAGATAGGAGGACCTCAATCCTCGAGGTCGGCGGCGGTGTGATTGGAGCACATCCCTCGCAGTCGAAGGCGGGATAGTGGACCTCGAACTTCTGGCGGTTGCCCCGCTAAGTTTTGCTCCTCGACCCTGCTGTCTCGGCGTGCCGCGGCATCGCGCTTCTCTGTCTGCTGGGTGGAGGTCGCCGCGCAGCTAATTAATTAAGGTATTCTTTTCGTTGAGTGACTTAATTAAGGTATTCAATTCATAAGGGTAGTATACTGTACTCTGCATGTAAATTAACTTCTCATTAATTTGTGTCATCGCACGGCTGGATAACAATATGGAGCGCCCTCCGTAAATTATGAAAATAAAATCTTGTGATTTATGCACACATCTTTGGGCGTCAATTAATCCATTTATTAATACTTTTTTGAATTACCCCTCGTGTGGTGCAGATGGAACGATCTGAATGGATGAAGGATCGGAGAAGCTCAAAGTTTGCGAGTGGCGTGACGGAGTTCATCACTTTGGCTGAAAGGACAAAGAAGAGAGCCCGTAACGACTATTACATCCTGTGTCCATGCAACGATTGTACCAATACAGAGTCACAAAGTTATAGACGCCGAGTTCCACTTAGTCTAGCAGGGATTCATGGATGGATATACACGTTGGACTAGACACGGTGAAGAGCCGGTCATGGATGAAGGTAACCAGGGCGGCAAGATGCCAAACCCGGATCAGAGTCACATGGATGTTGAATCTAACCTCGGGTCTTAGACGTCAAGCTACCAACGGAACAGAGACAAGCGAAAAATCCCACTGGAAAACCAAGACGGCGACGAAGAAGACCTTGATGGTATGCCAGATTTTTGTATGATTGCCGATTTCTAGGGCCCAGATAAAGATATGGTTGGGTACAAGGATCTTCCAACCATTGATGCAAACTCCAAGAAAGATTTGTATCTAGGTTGCAAAAAGAAATATTCCAAGTTGAGTGCCACACTGGCGCTTCTCAGATTTAAAGCACAAAACGGTCTATCAAACAAGGGCTTCACAAAGTTGTTAGGTCTTTTCAAAGACATTCTTCCAGAAGATAATGTGCTCCCCAAAAGCACAAACGAAGCGAAGAAAGTTGTTTGCCCATTGGAACTTGAAGTCCAGAAGATACACGCTTGTGTGAAAGATTGTATGTTGTACCGCGGTGACTACAAAGATTTGCGTGCATGTCGCATATGCAAGCATCCACGATACAAGCGCAGGAGAGCAAAGGACAAGTACAAATTGGACGATGAGATCATGACAGGAATCCCGTTCAAGGTTGTTTGGTACTTGCCTTTAATTCCAAGGTTGAAGCGTTTGTTTGCAAACCCTAGAGAGGCAAAGAGGTTGCGGTGGCATCATGATGAGCGAATTGCGGATAAATATTTGAGGCACCCGAAAGATGGGGCCCAGTGGGATTTAATCAAGGAAAAGTATGGAGACTTTGCCAAGGATCCTAGAAGTATATGGCTCGGGGAGTGTACTAACGGGATGAATCCATTTGGCGATATGAGCACCAGACATAGCACATGGCTAGTGCTTCTGTGCATATATAACCTTGATCCTTGGTTGTGTATGAAGAAAAAATACATCATGATGTTAATGATTATCCAAGGCCCGAAGCAACCTGGAAATGACATCGACATTTACTTTTAGCTACTGGTAGAAGAACTGCTGACATTGTGGGAAAAAGAGCCTGGTGTAAAATGTTATGATGCTTACAAAAAGGAGTTTTTTGATCTACATGCATTGCTGCTACACACCATTCAAGATATGCCGGCATTAGGTAACACGTTAGGGCAGAAAACAAGGGGAGATGTAGGATGTGTCACATGCATGGATAGGACAGCGAGTAGATATCTTCCCAACTCGCACAAAACCGTGTATTTGCGTCATCGTAGGTTCTTATGGAAAGATCACCCATACCGAAAATTGAAAGCTGAATTTGATGGTACGACAAAGGTGGGTTTAATTGGGCCCAAGACCTTATTCTGGGAAGGAGGTCCACAGCATGGCTAAACAAATTGAAGTTGTGCTTGGCAAGGGACACGGTTCGTCGTCGAAACAAACACCCAAGTTGCAGGTGTTTAAGAAGAAATCAGTGTTCTGGGAATTGCCTTAGTGGGATATTCTAAGTGTGCGTCAATGCATCGATGTCATGCACGTAGAGAAGAACGTATGTGAAAGCATCCTTGGTACTCTGCTCAAGATTAAAGGTAAAACAAAGGATGGTGATGGTGCACGACTCGATATGCTTGGTGATCAACCAAAACGCATGAATGAAGCAGAAGATGGTGACAAATTCCTCCACGTTCACCAGAGTTACAATTTCACTCCAAAAGAAGCAAAAGAGTTCTTCGATTATTTGTTGTCAATTAAGACACACTCTTCCTACTCCGCAAACATCAGAAGTCTCGTGGATGTGAGCTCAGGTAAAATGAAGTTGGCACACATGAAGTCACATGATTTCCACGTAATGTTGACACAAATCCTCCCAGTGTCCATCAGGAATTTGATGGACACAAACATAAGAAACACACTCATTGATCTCTGTGATTTCTTCAACAAACTATGGCAGAAAGTGGTAGATCGTGAAGAGCTGGATTATATGCAAGAGGATATTGCAAGAATATTGTCCAACCTAGAGATGTTTTTCCCACCCTCATTCATTGATGTCATGGTCCATCTCACTGTGCACCTTGTCGATGAGATAAAGTACTATGGTCCTGTGTTTCTTCGCAACATGTATCCCTTCGAGCGGTACATGGGAATATTAAAGCGCTATTGTCGAAACCAATGCCATCCAGAGGCAAGCATCCTACAAGGTTATACCGCGGATGAGCTGGTTGAGTTTTGCACCGAATACATGAAACAAAGACCTATAGGTTTGCCCCTTTCTCGCCACGAGGGAAGGCTGGCTGGTAAGCCAGTCCTTGCTAGTGTGCCACACGCTGCACCCGGAGATGAGACCGATCAAGCCCATTTGACGGTACTGCTTAACAGCCCAGTTCTCGACGCTTATGCTGAAGAACACTTGGCGGAGATACGACGAAGCTTCTTACCCATGGTGCATCCATTAGATGTCGTGATGAAGGCGCACAATAAGGACTATGTCAGATGGCTAAAGGATTGTTTGTCACGCGGATCCATGGATGACATTGCAACGTGGATGGCACAAAAGCCATCACCTACGGTATTGAGGTACCAAGCGTATGATATAAATGGCTACACATTCTACACTGAGGAATGTTGTCGGAGTCTAGGATCTGCGTCCAGGAAATGGACACGAAGGGGACGCGCGAGCTACCCAGGTTCGGGCCACCGTGCGGTGTAAAACCCTACTCCTGCCTGTGTTGGTTTTCTCTGTAATGGAGAGCTTGTGGCTCGAGGTACACAAGGTGTGGGGGAGAATGAATCGATCCCCTTACATGGAGGCGGCCTTGCCCCTTTTGTAGTGCCTTGGTCCTCTTCCCCGAAAATATGAGCGGGAAAGGGTGGCCACAGGGCAGCAATTCAAAGGGGAATAGGCGCACAGGCTGATCCTGACTAAAGGCGGTCTCCGCCTGATAAAGTAGTCTTCCTGACGTGCTGGTGGGCTTGGCGATGACCTTCGTCCTGGCACGCCGATCTGTCCTGATCTTCTCGTACCAAAGAGGAAACGCTTTGGGACTTGCTTTGGGGGAGGCAGACGCCGCTGCTCCCTTATCACTAGAATGGAAACTGGACTCGGTCATGCCCCGTCGTCCTTATCCTGATAGCGAGACGTCACCCATGTGCTGGGCGCAGAGCCCCACGGCTGACACCGTATGACCTGCTTCATGAGAAGGCCTCGCGAGGGGAGCCTCACGAGGCAACCTGGTGCTTGGCGGCCTCGGCAGGACCTGACCTGGCGGCGAGGGGCCTCGTGAGGCTCGCCCCTCGCGAGGCAGCTTCCTCCAGAGCGGCCGAGGCAGGGCCACCCTCATGGGCCGGCCTAAGTGTTGCCCTCCGGGCCAGAGGCAGACGGGCCGTGGTACCCTGGTTCCCACTAGGCCGACAGTAGCCCCCGGGCCTGTGGCGCCCATGTTCCGCCCGTTAGGGATGAAACGACGCGGGGCCCATCGAGCTGCCGGGCCCAGAGGTGACGCATGGCGGCTTTTATGGGGCAGGTCGCCCCCACTCCCCACGATGCCTCGGTAACCACCGTCCTGGTGATAAAGCCTGCCCGCGCAGGGTGCAGGCACATCATTGCTCCCCGTCTCCATCTCGCCCTTCATCTCGCGTGACAAGCTCCTCCTCCTCCAACTCCCAATCTCTCCACCGCCATGGCCCCATGCAAGAAACTCGCGACTGCCGAGGCCTCCTCCAGCACGAGCGCCCCGACGGCGGAGGTCGGTCCGGCCCTGCTGCCGGCCACCATCAACGAGAACGGGCTAGCCAAGGCCCGCCCCCTGCTGGCCTCCGCGCACTTCGAGGGAGGCACCACCAAGATCTGGCTGGGCTCGCACCCGCGATGCGACCTCGGACCCACGGTGGTCCCCATCTTCTTCCACTCACTCTTCACCGGGCTGGTGCCGCCCTTCTCCGACTTCCTCCTCGCCATCATTGAGCACTACGAGATTTGTCTTCTCCACCTTCACCCCAACTCCATCCTTGTCCTTGCTCTCTTCGCGTACCTCTATGAGGCCTTTCTGGGAGTGATGCCATCCGTGGTGCTCTTCCGAACCTTCTATAGCCTGTAGGTATTTTCCTTGGGAAACCACCGCTCTGGAGGTGCCTCCTTCCGCATCGACGATGAGATGCGCAAGGTCTTCATCGACATGAAGATCTTGAAGAAGGTGGAGAACTTCAGGTCGCGCTGGGTTTATGTCGATGCCCTGCGGGCCAGTCCTCTCCTGGCGGACCCCACCGAGCTGGCCAAGAAGATCCCCCGCTGGGAATACAAGAAGCTCAGCGGCGCTGCCCTGCGGCCGATCCTGGCGAGGCTGGCGGAGTTGCGTGAGGCTGGGCTCACGGCAGGCATGATCGCCAAGGAATTCCTCCGCCGCCACATCGCGCCCCTGCAGAAGTGCTCGCACCCGGTGTGGGAGATCACCGGAGCTGAAGACCGGATCCGGCTGGCACAGGAGTCCCTCTCGGCCGAAGTAGTGGCTGAAGCTTGGGAAGTTTTATTTCCAGGGCAGTGCTACTTGTGAGCTGCATTGGTAATTCCCTGAAGAGGAAGGGAGATGCAGTATAGTAAAGATAAGTATTTCCCTCAGTTATGAAACCAAGGTTATCAATCCAGTAGGAGAATCATGCAACACCTCGTTAGCAGCACCTGCACACAAAACAACAAATCCTTGCACCCAACGCAAACAAGGGGTTGTCAATCCCTCGGCGGTTAATTGCAAGATTAAATTGTATGTGATAGATAAATAGATTGAAAGAAAAGTACAAAATAAAATAAAATAAAAGTGCAGCAAGATATTTTTAGGGTTTTTAATATATGATTTAGATAGACCTGGGGGCCATAGTTTTCACTAGAGGCTTCTCTCAAGAAAATAGCATACGGTGGGTAGACAAATTACTGTTGGGCAATTGATAGTAAAGCAAATAATCATGACGATATCCAAGGCAATGATCATGTATATAGGCATCACGTCCGAGACAAGTAGACTGACTCCTGTCTGCATCTACTACTATTACTCCACACATCGACCGCTATCCAGCATGCATCTAGTGTATTAAGTCCATAAAGAACGGAGTAACGCCTTAAGCAAGATGACATGATGTAGACAAAGTAAACTCATGCATGAATAAAACCCATCTTTTTACCCTTAATAGCAACGATACATACGTGTTATGTCCCTTTCGGTCACTGGGATTGAGCACCGCAAGATCGAACCCATTACAAAGCACCTCTTCCCATGGCAAGATAAATCAATCTAGTTGGCCAAACCAAATCAATAGATCGGAGAAGAAATACGAAGCTATAATAATCATGCATAAAAGAGATCAGAGAAGACTCAAATAATATTCATGGATAATCTGATCATAAACTCACAATTCATCGGATCCCGACAAACACACCGCAAAAAGTGATTACATCGGATAGAACTCCAAGAACATCGAGGAGAACATTGTATTGAAGATCAAAAAGAGAGAAGAAGCCATCTAGCTACTAACTATGGACCCAAAGGTCTGTGGTAAACTACTCACGCATCATCGGAAGGGTAGCAAGGTTGATGTAGAGCCCCTCCGTGATCGATTCCCCCTCCGGCGGAGTACCGGAAAAGGCCTCCAGATGGGATCTCTCGAGAACAGAAGCTTGTGGCGGCGGAAAAAGTATTTTGTGGACTCCTCTGTTGGTTTCCCAATTTTTGGGAATTTAAAGTGGTGGAATTAGGTTAAAAGGGGCAGAGGTGGGCCCACGAGGCACCAGGGCGCGCCTGCCCCCCCCCCCCCAGGCGCACCCTGGTGGCTCGTGGCCACCTCCTGGGGCTTCTGGCCTTCTCCCGAAGCTTCTAGTGTTGGTTATGTCTAGAAAAAAATCTCCAAAAAGTTTCATGGCATTTGGACTTCGTTTGGTATTGATATTCTGTAAAACCAAAAACAGGCAGAAAACAGCAACTGGCACTGGGCACTAAGTTAATAGGTTAGTCCCAAAAAATGATATATAATTGCTTTAAATGTATATAAAAACATCCAAGATTGATAATATAACAGCATGGAACAATAAAAAATTATAGATACATTGGAGACGTATCAGCTTCCCCAAGCTTAATTCCTGCTCGTCCTCGAATAGGAAAATGATTAAAACAGAATTTTTGATGTGGAATGCTGCCTATCATATTCATCACATATTCTTTTCTTTTATAGCATGGACATTTGGACTTGAATGATTCAAAGCAATAGTCTATAGTTTGACATGAAGATATAAATACTCAAGCATGCTAACAAGCAACCATGTCTTTCAAAATATCAACGCTAAAGAAAGTTATCCCTAGCCCATTATGCTCAATCATTGATCCATTCATGAAACACACTCAAATATTAGCTACACACAATGCACAAGTATGACAATAGTGCTCTCTAGTTGGTGCTTTATAAGACAAGATGCAGACTCAAAATAAAAATAAAAATTGCATAAAAGTAAATAGATAGGCCCTTCGCAGAGGGAAGCAGAGATTTGCTAATGTGCCAGACCTCAACGCTTAAATTAGAGAGATGAAAATATTTTGAGAGGCATGCTTTTCCTGTCAACGAAAACGATCGAGAATTCCCAATATCTTCCATGCTAGACACATCATAGGCGGTTCCCAAACAGAAAGTAAAGTTTATTTCCTTTCCACCATTCTTTCACAATCCATGGCTAGCCGTATCCACGGGTGCCCTCCATACCAACACTTTCCAAGGAATTTTGTTGTTATTAATTTTTAATTTCATTGTGGGACTGGGCATCCCTATTACCAGCCACTCTCTCGTGCAATGACAAGTGAATAAACACTCATCATGAGAATAACACACCTAGCATGGAAAATATTGGCCACCCCCTGCCGCTTCATGAGTGGTACGGGCACACAAAACGAAGAAATTATTTTGAAAATTAGAGTTGGCACACGCAAATTTACTTGGAACGGCATGGAAATACCGCATATAGGTAGATATGGTGGACTCATTTGGCACAACTTGGGTTTAAGGAGTTTGGATGCACAAGCAGTATTTCCGCTTAGTACAAATGAAGGCTAGCAAATAGATTGAGAAGCAACCAACCAAAAAGCGAAAACGGTCATAAACATGCATTGAACATAACTAACACCGAATAATGCACCATAAGTAGGATATAATTTCTTTGCATAACTATTGACTTAATGTGCATGCATAGGGAATCACAAACCTTAACACTAATATTCTTACTAAATCACAATTACTCACTAACATGACTCACATATTATCATCTCCATATCGCAAAACTATTGCAAGGAATCACACTTATCATATCCAATGATCTATATGAAAGTTTTTATTATATCCCTCTTGAATATTTATCACTTTGGGACCAAATTCATATCTTGTGCAAATTACCATTACTATTATCAACTCTCAAAAAGATATAAGTGAAGCATGAGAGTGCAAATATTTCTTCAAAATTTTCATCTTATCAACTCTCAAAATAATATAAGTGAAGCATGAGAGTTTATTTCTTCAAAATTTTAATCTTATCAACTCTCAAAACAATATAAGTGAATCATGAGAGTTTATTTCTTCAAAATATAGCCACCGCCGTGCTCAAAAAGATTTAAGTGAAGCACTAGAGCAACTGCCTAGCTCAAAAAATTTAAGTGAAGCACATAGAGTATTCTAACAAATTATGATGAACGTATGGCTCTCTCAAATTGGTGTGTCCAGCAAAGATGATTGTGATAAACTAAAAAGCAAACAAAGCAAAGACTCATATAATACATGACGCTCCAAGCAAAACACATATCATGTGACGAATAAAAATATAGCTCCAAGTAAAATTACCGATGGTTGGTAGAAGAAAGAGGGGATGCCTTCCGGGGCATCCCCAAGTTTTGACGCTTGAGTCTTAATTGAATATTACCTTGGGGTGCCTCGGGCATCCTCAAGCTTAGGCTCTTGCCACTCCTTATTCCTTCATCCATCATGATCTCACCCAAAACTTGAAAACTTCAATCACACAAAACTCAACAAAACCTTCGTGAGATCCGTTAGTATAACAAAACAAATCACTACTCTAAGTACTGTTGCAAACCCATTCATATTTTATTTTTGCATTATACCTACTGTATTCTAACTTCTCCATGGCTTATACCCCCCGATACAATCCATAGTTTCATCAAAACAAGCAAGCAGTGCATCAAAAACAGAATCTGTCAAAAACAGAACAGTCTGTAGCAATCTATTTAAAAGCTATAATTATGTAACTCCAAAAATTCTGAAAAATTAGGAAAACGTGGGAAATTTATATATCAATACTGTGTACAAATTTCAGATTTTTCTAATGCTCCAGTACAGAACCAAAATTCCAGCACTGGACGCAAAACTTTCTATTTTCCAAACAGCATCAATTATACTATCTTCCAAATCATCCCAAAGGCTTTACTTGGCACAAACACTAATTAAAACATAAAAACTAAATCATAACAGTAGCATAATTGTGTAAACACACAAGAAGAAATGATAACTATTGGGTTGTCTCCCCACAAGCTCTTCCTTTATAGCCATTAAGATAGGCTTGAGATTTCAAAGATGCTCACATGAAAGATAGTAATTGAAACATAAAGAGAGCATCATATAACATGTGAAAAACACATTTAAGTCTAACATACTTCCTATGCATAGGCATTTTATAAGTAAACAAATTATCAAGACAAGCAACACCTAGCATATGCATATAAAGAGAATGAAACATTAATAATTCCAACACAAAGAGAGGTAATTTAGTGACATGAAGATTTCTATAACCATATTTTCCTCTCTCATAATAATTACATGTAGGATCATAATCAAATTCAACAATATAGCTATCATATAAAATATTCTCTTCATGATCCACATGCATATAAGTTTTATACTCTTCCAAAATAGTGGGATTGACATCAACTAAAGTCATGACCTCTCCAAACCCACATTTATCAAAGTTTTCATAAGATTGAACACTCTCCAAATATGTGGGATTATTTTTACCTAAAGTTGACGCTCTTCCAAACCCACTTTTAATAGTATTGCAATCATTATTATCAATAACATATTCATCATGAGGCTTAAATAAATTTTCAAGATCATAAGAAGCATTATCACCCCAATCATAATCATTGCAATAAGTAGTGGACATACCAAAATTATCATCCCCAAGCTCGTAGTTTTGCATATTATTAGCACAATTCACATTAATGGAATTTATAGTAAAATCATTGCAATCATGCTTTTCAATCAAGGAGCTATCATGAATCACTTTATAAATTTCTTCTTCTAACACTTCATCACAATTTTTAGATTCATGATTTTCAAGTAAAACTTCATAGAGAAAATCAAGAGACTCAAATCACTAGCAATTGGTTCATTATAATTGGATCTTTTGAAAAGATTAGCAAGTGGATGAGGATCCATAGTGATCTTAAATTTTTGCTTTCACTTTCTGTTCTTCAGTGTTGTCATGGCAATAAAAGCAAGCAAGTAAATAAAATATTTTTGTGTTTTTGTAAAAATATTTAGAAGTGAAGGAGATGAAAACAAGAGGCAAAGGCAAATAAAATAAATTCAAGGAGATGAAAGTTTTATGCGTAGGTACTTGATAGATGTTGATGATGTCTCCCCGGCAACGGCGCCAGAAATTCTTCCTGCTACTTGTGAGCTGCGTTGGTAATTCCCTGAAGAGGAAGGGAGATGCAGTACAGTAGAGATAAGTATTTCCCTTAGTTATGAAACCAAGGTTATCAATCCAGTAGGAGAATCACGCAACACCTCGCTAGCAGCACCTGCACACAAAACAACAAATCCTTGCACCCAACGCAAACAAGGGGTTGTCAATCCCTCGGCGGTTAATTGCAAGATTAAATTGTATGTGATAGATAGATTGATTGAAACAAAAATACAAAATAAAATAAAAGAAAAGTGCAACAATATATTTTTAGGGTTTTTAATATATGATTTAGATAGACCCGGGGGCCATAGTTTTCAGTAGAGGCTTCTCTCAAGAAAATAGCATACGGTGGGTAGACAAATTACTGTTGGGCAATTGATAGAAAAGCAAATAATCATGACGATATCCAAGGCAATGATCATGTATATAGGCATCACGTCCGAGACAAGTAGACCGACTCCTGCCTGCATCTACCACTATTACTCCACACATCGACCGCTATCCAGCATGCATCTAGTGTATTAAGTCCATAAAGAACGGAGTAATGCCTTAAGCAAGATGACATGATGTAGACAAAGTAAACTCATGCATGAATAAACCCCATCTTTTTACCCTTAATAGCAACGATACATACGTGTCATGTCCCTTTCTGTCACTGGGATTGAGCACCGCAAGATCGAACCCATTACAAAGCACCTCTTCCCATGGCAAGATAAATCAATCTAGTTGGCCAAACCAAATCAATAGATCGGAGAAGAAATACGAAGCAATAATAATCATGCATAAAAGTGATCAGAGAAGACTCAAATAATATTCATGGATAATCTGATCATAACCTCACAATTCATCGAATCCCAACAAACACACCGCAAAAAGTGATTACATCGGATAGAACTTCAAGAACATCGAGGAGAACATTGTATTGAAGATCAAAAAGAGAGAAGAAGTCATCTAGCTACTAACTATGGACCCGAAGGTCTGTGGTAAACTACTCACGCATCATCGGAAGGGCAGCAAGGTTAATGTAGAGCCCCTCCGTGATCGATTCCCCCTCCGGCGGAGTACCGGAAAAGGCCTCCAGATGGGATCTCTCGAGAACAGAAGCTTGCGGCGGCGAAAAAAGTATTTTGTGGACTCCTCTATTGGTTTCCCAATTTTTGGGAATTTATAGTGGTGGAATTAGGTCAAAAGGGGCAGAGGTGGGCCCACGAGGCACCAGGGCGCGCCTGGCTCGTGGCCACCTCCTGGGGCTTCTAGCCTTGTCCCGAAGCTTCTAGTGTTGGTTATGTCCAGAAAAAAATCTCCAAAAAGTTTCGTGGCATTTGGACTTCGTTTGGTATTGATATTCTGTAAAACCAAAAACAGGCAGAAAGCAACAACTGGCACTGGGCACTAAGTTAATAGGTTAGTCCCAAAAAACGATATATAATTGCTGTACAAGTATATAAAAACATCCAAGATTGATAATATAATAGCATGGAACAATCAAAAATAATAGATACGTTGGAGACGTATCAGGGAGGCAGAGGAGATGCCTTACGACGCGCGCCCGGTGCACCGCTGGTCCAACAAGGCCGAGCTGGTCGCGACGATGCCCCAGTTCGACCAGTGGGGACTGGTCTGGATGGATCTCGAGGAGCCTGAGGAGCTTCCTAAGGATTCTTCGGAGGCGGGGTCCGCCTTGGGCGACCACGAGGCCTCCTCTTCCGGGAAGGAGAGCAGCGAGGAATAGTCCCCACCACCCCCTCTGTCCCCGCCGACACGTCGCCGGCTTCGGCTGGGCGAGGACGAGGGCAACGACGAGGACACGTTTCGCGTTGTGCCAGCCAGGCCCGTGCCGGCAAGGGATGGAGGAGACGGTGCCGCAGAGGTCGACGAGCCCCTCGAGGAGCGGGCGGAGGGGACCACCGTGGCCGCCGACTCCGACGCGACTCGCGCCGTGCCCTCGAGTGGCCGCCCAGGCACGCTGCATGAAGGAGGTAGCAGTAGCAGCGGTGCCATCAAGGAGCAGAAGAGGAGACGCTAGAATCCCAAGGATTAGTAAGTTCCTCCGCCCCTTCCTATTGATCCCTGCTTCCTGGCTGCCGCGGCCCTGATGAGTTTTCGCCTGCGCAGGAGCCCCGAGCCAGCCGCCGAGGAGAAGGAGAAGACCAAGAGGAAGAAGGCCAAGGTCAAGGGGCCCTCCCCTCCTCTAAACACTGCCTCGCCTGCCGTGTCGGCGCACCTGGTGGCGACACCAACAGGAGGCATTGAGGAGGCCGAGCTGCGGCTTGAGAGTGGGGGCGAGGCCACCGATGGCCGGGGGGCGCTCCCCCAGGAGCGCGCGGAGGCGACCCCCCGGAGCGAGGCGACTCCTCCCAGGCC
The DNA here is from genome assembly GCA_039707655.1 of Elymus sibiricus. Lineage (NCBI taxonomy): Eukaryota > Viridiplantae > Streptophyta > Magnoliopsida > Poales > Poaceae > Elymus > Elymus sibiricus. The sequence continues at coordinate 287,219,573 of CM077670.1, forward strand.
TGCTGCGGCGGTGCCTCTTGAGGCGGCCCCTGTCGCCGGTGTCGAGATGGTGGGAAAGGGGGGTGAGACGCCGACCTCTTCCCAGCGCAGCACACTCGCTACGGCGGAGGCCACTCTAGCCCTCGCGGGAACCGTCTCCGGGCCCGGGCGCCTGGCCCTCGAGCTGTCCTGGGCCCCCCACGCCAGACGGCGAGCGTGACCCCTGCTGGGGGCGACACTACAGGGCTGCCGAAGGGGCTCGAGGTCGTGCCCTCTCATCCGACGACACCAGCAGGCGACGAGGAGGCCCGGGCGAGTCGCGCCTTGGTGCTGGGGAGAGCGGCACCGCACCCTGGGGCGGGGCCGTCTTCAGCATCAGGGCGTCCCTCGAGACCCTCGAAGGTGAGCTCAGGAAGGAGGCAGAGCTCGGCGCGGAGGAGCGGCGGAGGCTGGCGGAGAGGTGGAGCCAGCTGCGGGAGGCGGCGAAGCTCGACCGCCAGCGGGACAAAGAGGCGCAGGCGCAGTGCGAGCAGCTCGCCAAAGATGCCCAAGCGTTCCTCACGAAGGCCCTTGAAGATGCCCAGGAGGCCAAGCGGTGGCGGGAGGAGGCGGATGCTTATGAGAAGATTCTCCAGGAGCAGGCTGCTTTGCGTGAGCGCCAGCTCAAGAAGCGGGAGGAGGCCGCGGAGGCCCGTGAGGGCCAGCTCGCATCCCGCGAAGCTGAGCTCCCGAAGCGCGAGGAGGAGATCCTGAGGCGCCAGGAGGCGGTCGCTACCTGCGAGGCGAACGCCAAGACCTAGGAACGCGAGTTCGCGACATCTGCGTCCGCGCAGGAGGCGGAACGGGAGCGCCTGCTGGCGAAGGAGCATGAGCTAGCGGCCGCCCAGGCCGCTCTCAATGAGCAGAAGAGCCTCGCGGCCAAGCGGGACGAGCTCCAGGTCGAGGTTGACGACCTCAAGAAGCAGCTGCTAGATACGGATGCCACCGTCATGGAAGCGTGCCGTGACTTGCTGACCCAGGCGACAATGCGACTCTTCAGCAACCTTCTCCGCCTCGACAGTCGCTTCGACTTCGGGCAGGTGGTGACCCCTGTCCCGGCGGAGCTCCGCGAAGCCCTCGAGGAGGCTGTGAGGGAGCACATGGCCGGCTTCGTCGGGCTGTACACCTTCGAGCCTGAGGTCAGCGGCGGCGGTGGCGAGCCCCTTCGCGATGATGGCGAGAGCGGCAACGGCGGCGCCCCACGCGCCTAAATTCTCCTTGACCTATTGCTGCAATAGGGTAGACGCGGCCCCATGGGGGCGTGAGAACATTTGACCGGTACTTTTGTTCTATGCACTTAATGATTTATGCGTTTTCGTTTTCCTCTCGAGGCCTTTATTTCCCTTTTACATTGCCATCGTGCCCTGTGTCGCTGGGACCCAGCCCCCGAGGCGGGCTACAACCGTTGCTGGTATGCCCAGAGTGTGCGCTCGGCAAGGCCAGAGGGTGTAGGGCTCTTAGGGCTGGTAGGAGTCCCTGAGGTGTGATGCTCAGGGTCCCCCCCTTGACGCACAGGCGGCTCGTGCCAAGGAAATCAGGATGCCATGAGAGAGAAACGAGAGGGGGAAGACCCGAGGGGTGCTTTAGACTTAGCTCCTTCGAGGCGTGCAGCTTGGGATGAGTCCTTCGCAGGGCGTGGCTCGCGAGGCACAGTCCCTCATGAAGCCTTCTGCCCGCGGGGCACCGATCGCGAGGCCTCCCGAGGGGGGGCTCCTGAGGCCCTTGAAATCCTGCACCAGGGAAATTGCCAAGTTTCCGCAAGTAGTGCAGCAAGGCGCGCTTGCGAGGTCGCCTATGGGTGTTATACGAGGAGACAAGAGCACCAAGGACCTGGTGAGGTGACGTACACGGGAGCAGGCCCGCGAGCCAGAGCTCAGTCGCTTGGGTTTTTCAGTGCTGTTGGGACTGACCCGAGCACAGACACCGTGCCCAGCCCCCGCTCGCATGACAGGCACGGGTGAGATCACGAGCACGCGCCCCTACTGGGGCACCCTCAGTTGCAAGCACACAGGGTTTTGGAGGAAATAAGCTTTACTGATGCATGAAGCAGGTTCAGTACATAACAGAAAGATACATGCTGCCGTGTTCGACACAGGTCAGCTTGAGGATGTGACGGCCGAGGGGCCCTCAGGTATGTAGGCCGCCAGCGCTGAGCATGGGGCATCCGCCAGCGTGGAGCATGGGGCTTCCATGAGAGTGGGAAGGATCTCTCACGTGCCGGAGGCAGCGCGGGTAGAGAGAGCCCCGGAGCGTGTACAGCTCCATGTCGCTCGTATCCATGGGGCACGGATAGAACTTACAGAGATGGCGGGTGTTCCATGTGTTTTGCACCGGAACACCCTCCTCCGTCACGAGTGGGGCCGCGGTGGGCCGGGGGGCGGGTGTTAACCACCTCCATATTCCTTGCGATGTGGGACTCTAGGCTCATGCGCCTCAGCCTCGCGAAGGTGGCTCCGGCACCCTCCAGGCCGAATGGCGTACGCATGAGCTAGGGCGAGCCCGCGGTCGGGTCGATCCGCGGAGGAGGAAAGGGGCCCGTGGGGCGAGTGTGGTTGAGGGCGATGAAGTCGACGCACATGCGCGTGCTATCGCACGGCCTGGCGACGGGGGTGAGGCTGGCGATGCACTTGGGGTGGGGAGCTTCACGGGCGATTCCAGCATCCTGGGGCTTGTTGACTTCCTGGGTGGTGACTTCCTGCTTCTTAGGTGCCTGACGCCATTCCTTATGCTTGACGGGCCGCGCGCTCCGGCACGCGGCTGAGTGGTGCTTGATCACCTCCCTCGGTAGGCCGGGCGCGCCTGATGCTGTCCAAGCCAACGCATCGGGGCTTGCCCGGAGGAAGGTGACGAGCACGCCTTCCTATTTGGGGGAGGGCCCGCCGCTAACGGCGAGGGAGGGGCCTGCTTCACCCCCATCCAGTGACGCCTTCTTGGACTCGGCCCGCTCCTGAGAGAGCAGGGGCTTCTTCTTCACTGGCGTCTCCTCGGCAGGCCCAGGCACGTCCTCATCGGCCGGGTACGCGGTGGAGGTAGTCTTGTAGGCGTGCTCGAGGGTGTGCAGCGCATCCTTCTCGTCGCAGCGGACGGTGAGGGTAGCACTGCAGCCGGGCATTTTGACGAGACCGTAGGCATGGTGGGTCACGGCCATGAACTTGGAGAGTGCCGGGTAGCCCAAGATGGCATTGTAAGGTAGGCCGATGTGAGCCACATCGAAGATGATGAACTCCGTACGGTAGTTCCTGCGGGTGCCGAAGGTGACGGGAAGGCGCACCTGCCCCAGAGGGACAGTGGAGCCGTCGGTGACTCCCGAGAAGGGCCTGGAGGGCATCAGGCGCTCGTAGGGCACTTGGAGCATCTCAAAGGTCTCCACAGAGAGTACGTTGAGGCCTGCTCCACCGTCGATGAGCGTTTTGGTTACGGCCACATTGCTGATGGTAGGCGTACACAGCAGGGGGACGGCGCCACGGCCTTCGTGGACTTGGGGTGGTCGTTGGCGTCGAAGGCGATGGGGAACTCAGACCACTTGAGGCGGCTGGCGGACTCGAGCGCCGGGAGGGCCCCGTTCACCTCCCGAGAGAACTGCTTGAAGTAGCGGTTGGATGGAGGGGCCTGGGCCCCGCCGAGGATGCAGGCCACCCTGCGGGGCTCTTGGTAGCCCCCAGTATTCTCAGCGGGAGGGGAGTCATTGGCTCGCATTGGGGCGGCATTGGCTTGAGGGTCAGCCTGCCGCGGCTGGTTCTGCCAGCCCTGACGGTTGTCATCGCCGGTGCCATTGTTGTGGTTGTCGCCCCAGTGGCCACCTCTGCTGCCGCCACCGCGGCCCTTGCCGCGCTCCTTGCGGCTGCTGCGGCGCTCGGTGCGGCCCTCGCGAAGCAGCTTGAGCTCGTGGCAGTCTTCTGTGCTGTGGGAGTTCATGTTGTGGTAGGCGCAGAAAGGACGGTCGTCCTTCTTGGCCTTGCCACGGTCGCGGCCGCGCTTGTAGTCCGGCTCCATCGCGAGCACGGCAGGGCCTTTGCCCTTGGTGTCCTTGCCCTTGGGTTTCGCCGCGCCAGGCTTAGCGTCAGTGTCGCTGTGGAGCAGGAGGCGTCCCTCTTCCGCCTTGGCGCAACGGTTGGCGAGGACGAACAACTCTGCTGCGGAGTCGAGCTCGTCCCTGACTGAGAGCTTCTCGCACATCTTCACGTCCGTGACACCATTGGTGAAGGCAAAGACAATCGTGACGTCGGAGGCCTTCGGGATCCTATGGCGCACCTGGCTGAAGCGCTGGATGAACTTGCGAAGGGGCTCACCAGGGCACCGATGCACGGCCCGCAGGTCGTTGAGCGTGGGGGCACGGTCGCTCGTGCCCTTGAAGTTGGCGACAAACTGCTTGCACAGGTCCTCCCACGAAGAGATGGACGCCTCGGGAAGGTTCATGAGGCATGAGCGCGCAGCGTCCTTGAGGGCCATGGGGAACCAGTTTGCCATGACCCGGTCGTCCCCCCTCGCGGCCTGGATGCTGATGGTGTAGAGCAGGAGGAACTCCGTGGGGTCAGCGCTGCCGTCGTAGCGCGAAGGGAGCTCTGGCTTGAACTTGTCAGGCCACACCATGCGGCGTAGCTCGGGGGCGAGGGCCAGGTAGCCCCCGTTGGTGACGGCGCCATCGTCGAGGGCCGCGCAGTTCTGGCACCCAGCCATGGCGACGTCATGGAGGACGCGGTCCTGGCGGTTGCACGCCCTCTCGAGAACCACGCGCGCATCCGGGGGCGCGCGGCAGACGATTTGGCAGCTGTCGCCGTCGCCGTCCGGCGCGAGCGAGCCGCGGGACGGCTCCGGGGTGCGCGCTGTGGGGCGGCGCTCAGCCACGTCGCGGTCCGGAGGAGGAGGAGGCGCGTCGCGCCTAGCCCGGTCGGCGCGGGACGGCGGAGCGGGCAAGGAGCGGGAGGGCGCCTGGCCATCGCGCGCGGCATCGACGAGCTCGGTGATGCGCCCGAGCCAGGCGTCATAGCCGTCCTTGGTGGGACGGTAGCGCAGCAGCTCCTGTGCCATGAGCAGCGCGGCATGCGGAGCGGGAGGGTCACGACGCGCAAGCGAGGAGGTGGCGGCGGAGCGGCCGTGCGCCTGCTCGTTCACCAACGTGTGGGCGGAGGAGGCCACCCACTCCTCAACAGGCTCGGTGGTGGTGCGAGGGCGCCGCCCAGGGGCACCTCGGGCGGCGGGCACTGCGTGGACCCTGGTGGCGGCTCGGCGCACAGCGCGTTCCCGGTGAGTGGCGGCGTCGTCCATGTCGATGCTGACGTCGAGGTTGAAGGCGCGAAGACAGCAAGTCCCCCTACCAGGTGCGCCAAATGTCGGAGTCTGGGATCTGCGTCCAAGAAACGGACACGAAGGGGACGCGCGAGCTACCCAGGTTCGGGTCACCGTGCGGTGTAAAACCCTACTCCTGCCTGTGTTGGTTTTCTCTATAATGGAGAGCTTGTGGCTCGACGTACACGAGGTGTGGGGGGAGAATGAATCGATCCCCTTACATGGAAGCGGCCTTGCCCCTTTTGTAGTGCCTTGGTCCTCTTCCCCGAAAATATGAGCGGGAAAGGGTGGCCACAGGGCGGCAATTCAAAGGGGAACAGGCGCACAGGCTTATCCTAACTAAAGGCGGTCTCCGCCTGATAAAGTAGTCTTCCTGACATGCTGGTGGGCATGGCGATGACCTTCGTCCTGGCGCGCCGATCCGTCCTGATCTTCTCGTCCCAAAGAGGAAACGCTTTGGGACTTGCTTTGGGGGAGGCAGACGCCGCTGCTCCCTTATCACCAGAATGGAAACTGGGCTCGGTCACGCCCCACCGTCCTTATCCTGACAGCGAGACTGTTGGAAATATGCCCTAGAGGCAATAATAAATTGGTTATTATTATATTTCCTTGTTGATGATAATCGTTTATTATCCATGCTATAATTGTATTGATTGGAAACTCAAATACATGTGTGGGTACATAGACAACACTGTGTCCCTAGTAAGCCTCTAGTTGACTAGCTTGTTGATCAAAGATGGTTAAGGTTTCCTAGCCATGGACATAAGATTTCATTTGATAACGGGATCACATCATTAGGAGAATGATGTGATGGACAAGACCCAAACTGTAAACGTAGCATTTGATCGTGTCAGTTTATTGCTATTGTTTTCTGCATGTCAAGTATCTGTTCCTTTGACCATGAGATCATGCAACTCACTGACACCGGAGGAATACCTTGTGTGTATCAAACGTCGCAACGTAACTGGGTGACTATAAAGGTGCTCTACAGGTATCTCCGAGGGTGTCTGTTGGGTTGGCATGGATCAAGACTGGGATTTGTTACTCCGTATGACGGAGAGGTATCTCAGGGCCCACTCGGTAATACAACATCACAATGAGCCTTGCAAGCAATGTGACTAAAGTGTTAGCCACGAGATCTTGTATTACGGAACGAGTAAAGAGACTTGCCGGTAACGAGATTGAACTAGGTATAGTGATACCGACGATCGAATCTCGGGCAAGTAACATACCGAAGAACAAAGGGAACAGCATACGGGATTAACTGAATCCTTGACATAGAGGTTCGACCGATAAAAGATCTTCGTAGAATATGTAGGAGCCAATATGGGCATCCAGGTCCCGCTATTGATTATTGGCCGTAGAGGTGTCTCGGTCATGTCTACATAGTTCTCGAACCCGCAGGGTCTACACACTTAACGTTTGGTGACGATTAGTATAATTGAGTTATTATGTTGGTGACCGAAAGTTGTTCGGAGTCCCGGATAAGATCCCGGACATAACGAGGATCTCCGGAATAGTCCGGAGGTAAAGATTGATATATGTGATAATAGTGTTTTGATCTCCGGAAGAGTTCCGGAGTTCACCGGAAGGGGTTCCGGATGTTTACCGAAGTGTTCGGGTGCGAGAACACTTTATATGGGCCAAGGGATAAAAGCCCACAAGGTATTGGAAAGTGCAAAAAGTAGTTTTGCTACCGCGTAAGCGGTACTACCGCTTGTGTGAAGCGGTACTACCGCCCGAGCGGTACTACCGCTTGTGTGAAGCGGTACTACCGCCCAAGCGGTACTACCGCTTGTGAGCGGTACTACCGCTTGTGCGCGGCTGTGCACGGTTCGGCAGGGATCCGAGTTGGACTCTTTTCCTGCGGGCCAAACCGACCTTGTGCGGGCAAAACCTACTTGGAAGAGACTTTTACTCCAAGTTTAGACCCCAAGGCTCAACATATAAATAGAGGGACAGGGCTAGCACACGAGATACATCAAGATTTCCCCAAGCCGTGTGCGGCAACCCTAACCCTCTAGTTCCTCCGTCATAATCTCCGTAGCGCTTGGCGAAGCCCTGCAGAGATTGTTCCTCACCACCATCACCACGCCGTCGTGCTGCTGGAACTCAACCACTACTTCACCATCGCTCGCTGGATCGAGGAGGTGAAGGCGTCATCAAGCCGTACGTGTGTTGAACGCGGAGGTGCCGTCCGTTCGGCGCTAGTTCGTGATCGGATCGAGGGACGACTTGCGATTTGGATCGCGAAGACGTTCGACTACATCAACCGCGTTTCTTAAACGCTTCCGCTTAGCGATCTACAAGGGTATGTAGATTCACTCTCCCTCTCGTAGATGCTCATCACCATGGATAGATCTTGTGTGTGCGTAGGAAAATTTTTGTTTCCCATGCAACGTTCCCCAACAGTGGCATCTGAGCTAGGTCTATGCGTAGATGAGATCTCGAGTAGAACACAAACGAGTTGTGGGCGTGGGTGTATACATATTGCTTGCCGTTACTAGTTGATATTTGATTCGGCGGTACTGTGAGATGAAGCGGCCCGGACCGACATTACGCGTACACTTACGCGAGACAGGTTCCTTCAACTAACATGTAACTTCGTTGCATAAAGATGGCTAGCGGGTGTCTGTCTCTCTCACTTTAGTTGAATCGATTTCAATGAAGAGGGTTCTTTTAGAAGATCAAAAAGCAATCACTACACCACGTTGTGGTTTTGTGTAGGTAAGAACGGTTCTTGCAAACCCGTAGCTGCCACGTAAAATTTGCAACAACAATTAGAGGACGTCTAACTTGTTTTTGCAGGGTATGTTGTGATGTGATATGGCCAATTACATGATGAGATATATGTGATGTATGAGATGATCATGTGATGTATAGAATATCACGACTTGCATGTCGATGAGTACGGCAACTGGCAGGAGCCATAGAGTTGTCTTTAATTATTGTATGACCTGCGTGTCAATCATTAAGCGCTATGTAATGCTTTACTTTATCGCTAATCGTTAGCAATAGTCGTGGAAGCAACAGTCGGCGCGACAACCTCATGGCGACACGTTGATGGAGATCAAGATGATGGAGATCATGGTGTCATGCCGGTGACGATGGAGATCATGCCGGTGCTTTGGAGATGGAGATCAAAAGCACAAGTTCATGGCCATATCATGTCACTTATGATTTGCATGTGATGTTAATCCTATTATGCATCTTATTTTGCTTAGGACGAGGGTAGCATTATAAGGTGATCCCTCACTTAAATTTCAAGATAAAATTGTGTTCTCCCCAAGTGTGCACCGTTGCGAAAGTTCGTCGTTTCGAGACACGCCGTGATGATCGGGTGTGATAGACTCTACGTTCGCATACAACGGGTGTAAGCCATGTTACACGTGCGGAACACTCGGGTTAAACTTGACGAGCCTAGCATGTACAGACATGGCCTCGGAACACAAGAGACTGAAAGGTCGAACATGAGTCATATAGTAGATATGATCAACATGAAGATGTTCACCATTGAAACCACCTCAACTCACGTGATGATCGGACTTGAGTTGGTGGATTTGGATCATGTTACACTCGAATGACCGGAGGGATGTCAATTTGAGTGGGAGTTTTTAAGTAATATGATTAACTAAACTCATTATCTAGAACAATAGTCTAAGTTGTCTTTGCTATATTTATGTTGTAGATCATGGCTCGCGCAGTAGCACCCCTGAATTTTAATGCGTTCCTAGAGAAAGCTAAGTTGAAAGATGATGGAAGTAACTTTGTGGACTGGGCCCGTAATCTAAGGATTATCCTTACGGCTTCCCAGAAGGCTTATGTCCTTGATGCACCGCTTGGTGATCCACCCGCTCCAGTTGAGTCTCTAGACGTTGTGAACGCCTGGCAGGCTCGTTCTGATGATTACTCAATAGTTCAATGTGCAATGTTGTATGGCTTAGAACCGGGACTTCAAAGACGTTTTGAACGTCATGGAGCATATGAGATGTTCCAGGAGTTGAAGTTTATCTTTCAGAAGAATGCCCGGATCGAGAGATATGAGATCTCCGATAAGTTCTATGCTTGCAAGATGGAGGAGAACGGGTCTATCAGTGATCACGTGCTCAGAATGTCTGGGTACTCCACCCGTCTGGCTGAGTTAGGGATGCCCCTTCCGCCAGAGGCTATCACTGACAGAGTTCTTCAATCATTGCCACCTAGCTACAAGAGCTTCGTGTTGAACTATAACATGCACGGGATGAACAAGTCAGTCGCCGAGCTGTTTGCGATGCTGAAAGCCGCTGAGTCTGAAATTCAGAAGGAGCATCAAGTGTTGATGGTCAATAAAACCACTAGTTTCAAGAAAAATGGCAAGGGTAAGAAGGGTAACTCCAAGAAGAGTGGCAAAGCAGTTGCTCCTCTCATGAAGAAACCCAAGGCTGGACCCAAACCAGAAACTGTGTGTTTTCATTGCAAGGGAACTGGACACTGGAAGCGGAACTGCCCCAAGTATTTGGCTGACAAGAAGGCGGCCAACAACAAACAAGGTATATATGATATACATGTTATTGATGTGTACCTTACCAACTCTCGTTGTAGTGCCTGGGTATTTGATACCGGTGCGGTTGCTCATATTTGCAACTCAAAACAGGAACTGCGGAATAAACGGAGGCTGGCAAAGGACGAAGTGACGATGCGCGTGGGAAATGGTTCCAAGGTTGATGTGATCGCCGTCGGCACGCTCGCTCTTCGATTACCATCGGGATTAGTGATGAACCTAAATAAGTGTTATTTGGTGCCTGCGTTAAGCATGAACATTATATCTGGATCTTGTTTATTGCGAGACGGTTACTCATTTAAATCAGAGAATAATGGTTGTTCTATTTATATGAGTAATATCTTTTATGGTCATGCACCCAATGTGAGGGGTTTATTCTTATTGAATCTCGATAGTAATGATACACATGTTCATAACATTGATGCCAAAAGATGTAGAATTGATAATGATAATACCACTTTCTTGTGGCACTGCCGTTTAGGTCATATTGGCGTAAAACGCATGAGGAAGCTCCATGCTGATGGACTTTTGGAGTCACTTGATTTTGAATCACTTGACACATGTGAGCCATGCCTCATAGGCAAGATGACTAAAACGCCGTTCTCTGGAACAATGGAACGGGCAAGTGACTTATTGGAAATCATACATACTGATGTGTGTGGTCCGATGAGTATTGAGGCGCGCGGTGGTTATCGTTATTTTCTCACCTTCACTGATGACTTAAGTAGATATGGGTATATTTACTTAATGAAACACAAGTCTGAAACATTTGAAAAGTTCAAACAATTTCAGAGTGAAGTTGAGAATCATCGTAACAAGAAGATTAAATTCCTACGATCTGATCGAGGAGGAGAATATCTGAGTTATGAGTTTGGCAGTCACTTAAGACAGTGTGGAATTGTTTCACAATTGACACCGCCTGGAACACCACAGCGTAATGGTGTGTCCGAACGTCGTAATCGAACCTTATTGGATATGGTGCGATCTATGATGTCTCTTGCCGATTTGCCACTATCGTTTTGGGGTTATGCATTAGAGACAGCTGCATTCACTTTAAATAGGGCACCATCGAAATCCGTTGAGACGACGCCATATGAACTTTGGTTTGGCAAGAAGCCAAAGCTGTCGTTTCTTAAAGTTTGGGGATGTGATGCTTATGTCAAAAAGCTTCAGCCTGAAAAGCTGGAACCCAAAGCGGAGAAATGCGTCTTCATAGGATACCCAAAAGAGACAATTGGGTATACCTTCTACCTCAGATCCGAGGGCAAAGTGTTTGTCGCTAAAAACGGAACATTTCTTGAGAAAGAGTTTCTCTCGAAAGAATTGAGTGGGAGGAAGATAGAACTTGATGAGGTTGTTGAACCTTTACTTCAACCTGAGAGTAGCGCAACGCAGAAAGTTGTTTCTGTGGAGCCTACATTAGCTGAAGAGGAAGTTAATGATGATGATCATGAAGCTTTGGATCAAGTTGCTATCGAACCTCGTAGGTCGACAAGGACGCGTACTGCTCCCGAGTGGTACGGCAACCCTGTCTTAGAGGTCATGTTGTTAGACAACGATGAACCTACGAGCTATGGAGAAGCGATGATGGGCCCGGATTCCAAGAAGTGGTTAGAGGCCATGAAATCCGAGATGGGATCCATGTATGAAAACAAAGTATGGACTTTGGAAGTATTACCTGAAGGGCGTAAGGCCATTCAGAACAAATGGATCTTTAAGAGGAAGACAGACGCGGACGGTAATGTCACCGTCTATAAAGCTCGACTTGTGGCAAAGGGTTTTTCACAAGTTCAAGGAGTTGACTACGATGCGACCTTCTCACCCGTAGCGATGCTTAAGTCCGTCAGAATCATGTTAGCAATAGCTGCCTTTTTCGATTATGAAATTTGGCAGATGGATGTCAAAACAGCGTTCCTTAACGGTTACCTTAAGGAAGAGTTGTATATGATGCAACCAGAAGGTTTTGTCGATCCAGAGAATGCTGACAAAGTTTGCAAACTCCAGCGATCCATTTATGGACTGGTGCAAGCATCTCGGAGTTGGAATCTTCGTTTTGATGAGGTGATCAAAGCGTTCGAGTTTATACAAGTTTACGGAGAAGCTTGTATTTACAAGAAAGTGAGTGGGAGCTCTATAGCGTTTCTAATATTATATGTGGATGACATATTGCTGATTGGAAACAATATAGAAATGCTGGAAAGCATAAAGGAATATTTGAACAAGAGTTTTTCAATGAAGGACTTAGGAGAAGCTGCTTTCATATTAGGCATCAAGATCTATAGAGATAGATCAAGACGCTTAATAGGACTTTCACAAAGCACATACCTTGATAAGATTTTGAAGAAGTTCAAAATGGATCAGTCCAAGAAGGGGTTCTTGCCTGTTTTGCAAGGTGTGAAGTTGAGTAAGACTCAATGCCCAGTGACTGCAGAAGATAGAGAAAAGATGAGTGTCATCCCCTATGCTTCAGCCATAGGCTCTATCATGTATGCAATGCTGTGCACAAGACCCGATGTCAGCCTTGCCATAAGTATGGTCGGAAGGTTTCAAGGTGATCCAGGAATGGAACACTGGACGGCGGTCAAGAATATCCTGAAGTACCTGAAAAGGACTAAGGACATGTTTCTCGTTTATGGAGGTGATCAAGAGCTCGTCGTAAAGGGTTACGTCGATGCAAGCTTTGACACTGATCCGGATGACTCTAAGTCGCAAACCGGATACGTATTTATTCTTAATGGGGGTGCGGTTAGCTGGTGCAGTTCCAAGCAAAGCGTGGTAGCAGATTCTACATGTGAAGCGGAGTACATCGCTGCCTCGGAGGCGGCGAAGGAAGGTGTCTGGATGAAGGAGTTCATGACAGATCTTGGAGTAGTGCCTAGTGCACTTAATCCAATGACTCTGTTTTGTGATAATACTGGTGCCATTGCTCTAGCCAAGGAACCAAGATTTCACAAAAGGACCAGACACATAAAGCGACGTTTCAATTCCATCCGCGATTACATCAAGGAGGACGACATAAATATTTGCAAAGTACACACGGATCTGAATGTTGCAGATCCGATGACTAAACCTCTTCCAAGGGCTAAACATGAACAACACCAGAACTGCATGGGTGTTCGATTCATTACAATGTAAATCACATAGTGATGTGAACTAGATTATTGACTCTAGTGCAAGTGGGAGACTGTTGGAAATATGCCCTAGAGGCAATAATAAATTGGTTATTATTATATTTCCTTGTTGATGATAATCGTTTATTATCCATGCTATAATTGTATTGATTGGAAACTCAAATACATGTGTGGGTACATAGACAACACTGTGTCCCTAGTAAGCCTCTAGTTGACTAGCTTGTTGATCAAAGATGGTTAAGGTTTCCTAGCCATGGACATAAGATTTCATTTGATAACGGGATCACATCATTAGGAGAATGATGTGATGGACAAGACCCAAACTGTAAACGTAGCATTTGATCGTGTCAGTTTATTGCTATTGTTTTCTGCATGTCAAGTATCTGTTCCTTTGACCATGAGATCATGCAACTCACTGACACCGGAGGAATACCTTGTGTGTATCAAACGTCGCAACGTAACTGGGTGACTATAAAGGTGCTCTACAGGTATCTCCGAGGGTGTCTGTTGGGTTGGCATGGATCAAGACTGGGATTTGTTACTCCGTATGACGGAGAGGTATCTCAGGGCCCACTCGGTAATACAACATCACAATGAGCCTTGCAAGCAATGTGACTAAAGTGTTAGCCACGAGATCTTGTATTACGGAACGAGTAAAGAGACTTGCCGGTAACGAGATTGAACTAGGTATAGTGATACCGACGATCGAATCTCGGGCAAGTAACATACCGAAGAACAAAGGGAACAGCATACGGGATTAACTGAATCCTTGACATAGAGGTTCGACCGATAAAAGATCTTCGTAGAATATGTAGGAGCCAATATGGGCATCCAGGTCCCGCTATTGATTATTGGCCGTAGAGGTGTCTCGGTCATGTCTACATAGTTCTCGAACCCGCAGGGTCTACACACTTAACGTTTGGTGACGATTAGTATAATTGAGTTATTATGTTGGTGACCGAAAGTTGTTCGGAGTCCCGGATAAGATCCCGGACATAACGAGGATCTCCGGAATAGTCCGGAGGTAAAGATTGATATATGTGATAATAGTGTTTTGATCTCCGGAAGAGTTCCGGAGTTCACCGGAAGGGGTTCCGGATGTTTACCGAAGTGTTCGGGTGCGAGAACACTTTATATGGGCCAAGGGATAAAAGCCCACAAGGTATTGGAAAGTGCAAAAAGTAGTTTTGCTACCGCGTAAGCGGTACTACCGCTTGTGTGAAGCGGTACTACCGCCCGAGCGGTACTACCGCTTGTGTGAAGCGGTACTACCGCCCAAGCGGTACTACCGCTTGTGAGCGGTACTACCGCTTGTGCGCGGCTGTGCACGGTTCGGCAGGGATCCGAGTTGGACTCTTTTCCTGCGGGCCAAACCGACCTTGTGCGGGCAAAACCTACTTGGAAGAGACTTTTACTCCAAGTTTAGACCCCAAGGCTCAACATATAAATAGAGGGGCAGGGCTAGCACACGAGATACATCAAGATTTCCCCAAGCCGTGTGCGGCAACCCTAACCCTCTAGTTCCTCCGTCATAATCTCCGTAGCGCTTGGCGAAGCCCTGCAGAGATTGTTCCTCACCACCATCACCACGCCGTCGTGCTGCTGGAACTCAACCACTACTTCACCATCGCTCGCTGGATCGAGGAGGTGAAGGCGTCATCAAGCCGTACGTGTGTTGAACGCGGAGGTGCCGTCCGTTCGGCGCTAGTTCGTGATCGGATCGAGGGACGACTTGCGATTTGGATCGCGAAGACGTTCGACTACATCAACCGCGTTTCTTAAACGCTTCCGCTTAGCGATCTACAAGGGTATGTAGATTCACTCTCCCTCTCGTAGATGCTCATCACCATGGATAGATCTTGTGTGTGCGTAGGAAAATTTTTGTTTCCCATGCAACGTTCCCCAACAGAGACATCACCCATGTGCTGGGCGCGAAGCCCCTCGGCTGACGCCGTACGACCTGCTTCATGAGAAGGCCTCGCGAGGGGAGCCTCGCGAGGCGACTTGGTGCTTGACGGCCTCGGCAGGACCTGACCTGGCAGCGAGGGGCCTCGTGAGGCTCACCCCTCGCGAGGCGGCTTCCTCCGGAGTGGCCGAGGCAGGGCCACCCTCATGGGCCGGCCTAAGCATTGCCCGCCGGGCCAGAGGCAGATGGGCCGTGGTACCCTGGTTCCTACTGGGCCGACAAACGTGATAAGACCTCATATCAAAACATCTCTATTCGAATAGAATGTATAACTGTGGATGAAGCTGATAAAAGGGTATACTATGGAGCCATCGAAGAGATTTGGGAGCTTAACTATGTGGAAGTTAAGGTGGCATTATTCAGGTGCAAATGGGTCCCTCTTAGTCAGGTAAAGGTTGACGATTACAGGAAGACATGTGTTAACATCACAAAGATGGCATATCACAAGGACCCGTTCATTCTTGCCAGCGATGCTACCCAGATTTTCTATGTGAAAGACCCCTTCCATTAGAACTACCATGTAGTGATGCGTGGGAAGAGGAGGGTACTGGGCATCGAGGGTGTTGCTGATGAGGACAAGTACGATGAATTTGCTGAGTTGCCAGTCAAGGGATCACACACCAAACATAAAGAGAGGCTTAAAATCATAAGAAATCCTAAGTTCATTCGGGGTCAACCTAATGATCCCAGTTCTCCCATGTACCTGGGAATTAATACGTAACACTATTTATTATGTCTATTCTGCAACTTAATTCGTTCAATTTGTACTGTCGCATGTATTGAATTGTGAGTTATGCCCGGCCTTCTGTTGATCTAAGAATGATTAATATGTTGACCTTGATATGTTGTCAGCCCAGGCAATGAGTTTGAACTATTTATGATTATATACCCTGGAGCTAGCACACTCAATTGATCTCACTCCGGTATGTATGAACAGAACATATGCAATTTGGTTTGCAAATCGCACACAGTTCATTCACGAAAGCCGTGTGCCTACCAAACCATGGACGATGACCCCTCACTTCTGCAGGCGACCGCTAACGCGACACATGAATCAGAGACCCCGCGACCAAACTGTGTGCGATGCATGAATCGCAAACGGTGTCTTAAAAATACCGTCGCCAATAAGACGAACTATTTGCAATGGCGGAGACATAAAAAACAATTCAGATTAGAGACGTGTGTGCAATACGTGGCATACAGTTGATCCATACGAACTGTTTGCGATAAGCCAGAACAACAAACACGGTCAGCCAGTTCGTGGTGTGTGCGATACACGACATACAGTTCACTCGGATGAACTGTTTGTGATTACCCAACACAACAGAAACGTTCAGGCAGATCAAGGTGTGTGTGATATACGGCATGCGGTTCACTCGGATGAACTGTTTGCGATTACCCAACACAACAGAAATGGTTCAACTTAACAAGATGTGTGTGATACGCGGCAAACAGGTCAGTAATCCGAAATGTGTGGGAAGACCGATAACAACACAGACGATTCCTGCTAATAACCCGTGTGTGTTGTGGGCAAACACTTGCTGGTAAACAATTGTCAGCGATTGATGAAATCATCACCGACGGGTTCCGTAGTTTTATCCGTGTGCGATGTGATTTGCTCAGTCTGCACAACATCAACGCTCTCTGTGTACAGAACAATATTATTCTGTGTGAATAGTGTGCTCTGTTGGGCACACGAGATATATGGATCACACCCGTGGGCAAGCAATGTGCGCGCACGCGTCGTGCTAGCTCGCGCTTCCTTCTATGCTAAGTTACCATTAATTGATGGCGTTTTATGAACACGCCACCGTTTCCCGCCATTTCCCCCATCGGTTTCCCGCCGCCACCCAGTGATTGCGCATAAGCCTAGGCGGCGCGCGACACACCGAGGCACAAGCGCAGCTTATAGCCCCTCTAGCTACCTTTTGCGAGCATGCCAACCCACCGAAGCGCCGCCTCTACCATCAACCTCCTCGACGAGGTAAACAAGCAGGTGCCACGGCCCGTCGAGGCCAAGGGCGTCCCCAGCAACGCGATGGATGATGCCGTGCTGCACGTCATCGCCAGGGTTGAGTAGACCCTTGGCGGACGATGCTTTAGCGCCACGGATCAAGAAAGGCAAATCAGCGCCGAGAGGCTGCAGCTCGACGCACAACATGATCGGTGGTGCCCCGCGGTGCAAGACAGGCGCGCCCGCGCCGATAGGCCGCGGCTCGCCGCACAGCGAGACCGATGGACCGCCGCAGAGCGAGAGGCGCGGCGCGTCGCACAGCAAGAGCGATTCCATTGGTGCTTGCCTGCTGTCGACAGGGCATTGCAGCTGGCTACACGGCCCGTTAGTAGCCCCATTCCTTGCCAGGAGTGGGAAGAGGACATCTGCGCCGTACTAGCACCAGAGGCTGGCCGCGCCGTGCTTGCACCGGACGCCGGCCGCGATGTTCGCATGGGTCGCGCCGTTCGCCTTGTCCGCGGCCCTCTCGATGCCAACGCGCTGGTCGCTAGGCTCGAGCGCCTCCTTGGCCCAGGTGTCCACATAGGTGAAGTAGAGGAACATGGCCGTCGCATCCTCGAGCTGGTTATCTCCGATGAAATAGCCAACTTGGAGCTCGAGATCGCGCTCCAGATGTACCGCGAGCGTGTCAACCGCTTGGACGAACGCCTGCACGAGTTCAGGCGGAGGCAAGAGCTACCGTAGGCAGGGTGGTGGTCATGGACGCGTTTTATTTTGTTGAGTCGTTTGGACGTTGATCGCTATGTATTCCCAACAATCATAATATTGCTCTGTTTCAATGTGTGTACTCTGTTTTCCGTTCTTACATATTGTTTTGTTTCAATGTGTATGTTTTCCATTTTGTACATGTGGATGGTAAACAGCTAGATAGAAATTAGTACGAAAACGAGCAATATGTGATGATACTTAACTGGGATCCCATACTTAACTACTAAGTACAATTTATAAAATTGAAAACGAACAATACTAAAACTAATAATCCCTCCTTATGCAGCTAGTATTCCAACAGCCCCTCGCTAGCAGCTCTCTGGTGCGCGGTGGCTTGCCAGCGCGGAGGGAGTTCTCCGCTTCCTCTGCCTCGCAGCGCTTGACGTGTCGATCTGCCTCTTGCTGGCGGACACACGTGAACGATCTTGCCATTTCGTTGGGCACCCACCGGAGATCCTCGTCGGTAGCACGCTGGAGCTTATCGGCCCACCTCCACGCAGTGATGAGGCGCCTAGCGCCTCTGGCCTTCCTGGCGAAGTACCGGCCGTCTTCGAACACCTCGTCCGCACGTCGACGCGCCCGCCACCAAAGCTCCAGCTTCTCCTTTTCCTAGGCGGCCTCACAGGCTTCACAGGCCGCCTGGCCCCTGGCGCGCTCCTCCGCCAACTCCTTCTTGAATGCCACTTGCCTGGCTTTCTCAGCCGGCGGCAGCGCTTTCCACAGACAAAGATTGTACTGGCCCCAAAACCACTCCAAAGTTGGGGGTTCCGGCGCAACCTCGTCTGGTGGCGCGTAGGGGTCCTCCTCGTCGCTGCTCTACGCCTGGATGTCCTCGCGGGGCGGCGCCTCCTCCTTGACGGGTGGGCAGATCGTCGGCACCATGGCAGAGTTTTGTGAGAGAGAGGGGGCGAGCGAGGAGAGAATGTAGAGGAGAATGCAGGCGGGACGACGTGGGCGGGGTAGTATTTATTGGTAGCCGAAATCTAGATCGACGGGAGCAGTAGAAGCTCCAGTGGCCAGAATTTACGAGTACTATAGCTTGAATTACACACTATTCCTGCATCAAAATCTATGTGTGAAATAAATCGCTGACGGTTCCCAAGACTGAACCACGTCTGATTAATAACCCGCGCCACTCACCTTCCAAACCTCGCAGCGCGAAACAGAGTGCCAATCATGGGGGGCCCAGTTGTCTTGCCAGATATTTACATATTCTTTCCAAATGTTTTGCATGAATGCTTATTTCGTGTTACCATGATATTGTTGGAAAATGTATTACATAAATAATTTTTCCAACCCATGATGATATTCTGTTGCATGTACATGTAGTTCAAATTTGAATTACGGCCATTAAATGGTTAGAAACCCACTTAATGTCTTAAAAATGTCAAATAACCCCTGAAAATTTCCAAATTTTAACATGAAAGTTGTATTTGTGTATGTTAACGGTAGAAAAAAAATGCCAAGCCATAAGAGGAAGCCAATGTTGGTTCGTCATCAAACATGCATATTCTTCCCTCTCGGAACCACGAGTCTTCTCGTGAGATGCCCCGATTTGTGAGAGGTGTGTGCCAAAACTTTCGTCAAAGTGGCCAATTCTTTTACAACAGCATCTTGGTGCCATTTCATGACATCAAGCAAGGTTTCATGTATTTTTGATCATTTTTGAATTTTTTGGAATTTAAAAGCCATGGTTATCACTGTTTGTGTCCAAGCCTTGACACCAATATGTTTGGAAATTCCTTCCAATTTACTGCACAGGGCATTAAGTCACACACAAGGACACAAGTATGATTTTCCAACACATGATGGTTTGCTACATGCAGTTCAAATTTGAATTACGGCCATTATATGGCTAGAAACTCACTTAATGTCTTAAAAAGGTCAAATCAACACCGAAAATTTCAAAAATTTAACATGACCGTTGCATTAGTGCATGTTAACAGTAGAAAAAAATTCAGGGTCATACGAGGAAGCGAGCGCCGGTTCGTCATCAAACATGCATTGTTCCCTCTTGGAACCACGTGTCTTCTCTTGAGATGCTCCGATTTGTGAGAGGTTTGTGCCAAAACTTTCATCAAATTGGCCAATTCTTTTACCACTGCATCTCGGTACCATTTCATGACATCAAGCAAGGTTTCATGTATTTTTGATCATTTTTGAATTTTTTGGAATTTAAAAGCCATGGTTCTCTCTGTTTGTGTCCAAGCCGTGACACCAATATGTTTGAAAATTCCTTAACTCGCACACAAGGACACAAATATGATTTTCCAACCCATGATGGTTTGCTGTTGCATGTACATGCAGTTCAAATTTGAATTACGGCCATTATATGGCTAGGAACTCACTTAATGTCTTAAAAAGGTCAAATCAACACCGAAAATTTCAAAAATTTAACATGACTGTTCCATTAGTGCATGTTAATGGTAGAAAAAATTCAGGGTCATACGAGGAAGCGAGCGCTGGTTCGTCATCAAACATGCATTGTTTCCTCTCGGAACCACGTGTCTTCTCATGAGATGCTCCGATTTGTGAGAGGTCTGTATCAAAACTTTCGTTAAATTGGCCAATTCTTTTACCACTGCATCTTGGTACCATTTCATGACATCAAGCAAGGTTTCATGTATTTTTTATCATTTTTCATTTTTTTGGAATTTAAAAGCCATGGTTCTCACTGTTTGTGTGCAAGCCGTGACACCAATATGTTTGAAAATTCCTTCCAATTTACTGCACAGGGCATTAACTCGCACACAAGGACACAAATATGATTTTCCAACCCATGATGGTTTGCCGTTGCAAGTACATGCAGTTCAAATTTGAATTACGGCCATTATATGGCTAGGAACTCACTTAATGTCTTAAAAAGGTCAGATGAACCCTGAAAAATTCCAAATTTTAACATGACAGTTGTATCAGTGCATGTTAACGGTACAAAAAAATTGAACAATTTCCATCACCATCCGTTGCCAGTGTACTCCAAATTAGTCTGCCGCAGGTAATTAAAAATGGACTACATCGCACACAGTTCGTTATAAGAACCGTTTGCGATGAAAATTCGCGGGTCTTTTTATGTCTTCCTCCATAAGCTTCGCCGGATTCGTCTGCTCAAGTGTTGTTCACCCCCGAATCCTCAAGACCCCGATACCCATTCCCCATCCCCTTCTTGCAAAGAATGATGCCGTGGAGACACTTCGTGAGGGCCTGTACGGTCGCCGAGTCCTCCCCGAGCAGCTCCGCCTCTGCCGAGAGCACGGCCGCCTACGCCGACAGCGCGGCCGCATCCGCATTAAGCGCGGCCGCATCCACCGAGAGGGCGTCTGTGGCAGCCGACAGGGCAACTGCAGCAGCCGAGACGGCTGCAGCTGTTGCTGCGACAGCGGCTGCAAACGCCGAGAGCACTCGAGCAGTCGTCCGTGTCGCGGAGGTCGCCCTGGCCCAGGTCGAGGCCATCCACGCACAGGTCAAGGATGCCCATGCTAAGATATTCCATGCCTCCCCGGAATCCAGCATGCACCCCACGTCCGAAAAGGCGGTGGAGATGCTTGTCCACGATGCGGCGGCGGAGGCCATGGAGCCCCTGCTTCCTCATGAGATCGCCGAGCGGGAGCTGGAGATGCAGGAGGCGGCGGAGATCGAGGAGCGCCGGGAGGAGGAGTTACGCGTGGCTAAGGAGGAGGTAGAGAGCCGCCTGTCCGTCGAGGAATTGGCGGTCGAGTACCAATGCGAGCTCTGGCGCCGCCACTACTATGAGTACTACAACCTTGAGGGCGGCACCGAGGACGAGGACGAGGACAATGACGCGGTCGACTTCAGCCTGGGGGACGCGGAGTCCACCAGAGGCGGCATGTCACTAGGACAAGTCATCGACATCTCATCTTACACCGGCAAGGCATAGGGCGGCGGCGCGTCGGCGGCTTTTTTTAAATTATGCATACTTAGCCTTTGTTTATAACGCTAGTCTTTTGTTAGAGCAATGTTTAGGTTAACAGGCTCTGTTTAATTACTAAAATTGCTCGATTCAGTAAGTGTGGTCCGTGTGCTGTAGGCTCTTTTGTGTACCCCCCCCCCCCCCAAATTAGCAAGTGATGTTAAATATGCAACGACGTGGATGAGCACTGTATCCAGGGAAATTTTCACAAAATTCGAGTGCTCAAACTCATCGCATGCGCGTAAAGCAGAAGAAACGTTTGCAATGCACACATATGTTCAAAGTGAAAGGTGTCCGATGACACTCGCGCCAAGTTCCCCCCCCCCACCCCCCACCTTTCAAATTTTTTGGCCTACCACCAAAATATCTAACTCTCCCCCCCTTCCCACCCCCTTTTCTCCCCGACCACGAGCCACATTTCCCCTGTTTACTCCTTCCTTCCTTCCCAAGCTATAGCCGCTTCCTCGCTTGCTTTCCTCGCTCTCGCCGTCTCGCATCCGACCGCCGCGGACGCCGTGGTCTTCTTTGTCCTCTCCAGCGGTTCCTCCTCCTTGGGCGAGTACGTCACCAGCCGGGTATGCCTCTCTCCTCTCTCTCGGCCCCCTAGGCTTAGGGTTCTGATTTGTAATAAAGGATTTTAACCCGGAGACCGATTTGAGCCATTTGTTCCTCTTGTAGCTCCCTAGGACCATCACTTGCAAGGAATGGAGTGGGGTAGCTGAAGATCTGCCTGCTCGTTGTCACCATCAATCTCCATGCGTGAAGTTAGTGGCTTTTGAATCTGTGGACAGTGGGAGGAAGTTTCTGGCATGTGTAGAGAAGGTTAGCCCCACTTTCGTTGTTACAAATCATTTGTTAGATGTGATTCAGACACTGTCACTGTGCTATGTTAATATGGATGTGATTAAGACACCGTCAAAGTTTCTACCTAGTATCTAAAAATGTTGCCATCTCATCAGCGATGCCCTGAGAAAATTATTTGGCACCGCTTCAGCAGTTTTTGCACCCAACTTTGCTCCACACTTCCGAGCAGCCAAGCAATAAAATACTAATACTTTATGGCAGGACGGAACTGGGCATTGGAGCAACTAGGTGCTCCGGTTCCCTGAATTTTTCCTCTGGCAATGACTCGGCAGTGCAGGATACCGGTGCCAAATGTAGCAACGGTTGATTTGACACAGGTTTTGGCCTACACAGTGGAGGGCCTTTATTGGTATTAGTTCTATGTTATTAAATTTGTGGATGTACATACCTGCTAGTATTAATTTGATGGCATTGAAACACTGTCGCTGTGCTATTGCAGTTATATTTAGCTTCCTCATAAAATGGTCAATTTGTTATTATAGTACCTAACTAAGAACTTAATTATAGCTTGTGATGTTCCTGAATTTGGTTGTTGTCTCAGTAGCAATTAATTCATTTGCACATTGAACTTTTTGAGAAGATATGTCATAATAAACGTGTTTCTGCAATTTTTCAAAATATGTATGTGGTGATTTTCTATGTTGCTAGAAACCCATTTTCCCTACAACTGTAACTGATTTAGTTTTAAATATTATAGGATGAACGGAAGTATTCTTACCTGCAGTGGGTTGATCAAGAGTGGCCACCGTCTTTGAAGATGTGCCTAGCAAAGCTCTGGAGCATGTTTGAGGAAGAGAATAGAGATAGGCTTAGAGAAAATGTTGTCAACGCTGAAGAATATTTCAAGGTACTGGAAAAAAAGAGGAAGATGGAGAATGAGCTCAGATTTTTAAAATTAGACTTTGCTAAGATGGTGTTTGCGAAGGAGGAGGCACTTTCCCAGTTGGTCAGTGCAAAACAGGTTCTTACTGAACTAAAAGCAGAGGTGGAGAAGACTAATTTGGATGATCATGCATCAGTCGATTAGGGAAATGAATATATTGTTCTAATATTGTGCTTATGAAGATGAACTAGCTATATGATGTACTGTGCTGTTTTCACGTACCTATCGTACTGTGATGTTATAATATATTTATGTGCCTGATATGAAATTGGCAAACAGCTGTTTGATATGAAATGTGATTTTTTTTAATACTGGAATTATTAATAGTAAACTAATAAACCTGCTAAATGGGTCATGGAACTTTACAAACGGTTCTAGCAGCAAAAGCGTGTATGATATACTTGAATAACGCAAACAGTTTATGGAGGCAGAGCGTGTGTGATCGTTACACCTATCATAGACGAGGTTATACAGAAAACTATGTGTGATGTAGATACGAACGGAAACGTTTGCCTGGGATTCACTGTGTGGGATGTGCATACGAACGGAAATGGTTGGCTGGGATTCACTGTGTGGGATGTACTTACGAACGGAAACGTTTGTCTGGGATTCACTGTGTGGGATGTACATACGAACGGAAACGTTTGTCTGGGATTCACTGTGTGGGATGTACATACGAACAGAAACAATTGGGCCTGTATAATTGTAGGCGATGGCTCGCCCGATCGCACACGAGCTCATTTTGCCCAGCGTCTGTGACCGGAGGACCTATCCCCGACGGTTTCTGGGTCATGTGGGAAGGACCCCCCCTGTCGCACACACAGGCAAGGCGACGGTTTAAAATTGCGTCGCAGAAAGGGGTTAAAACCGTTTGTATAGCAGCTCGCTGCACCAGTGCCTAGTGCGCGTGATGTGAGTTGTGCGTTCTGATTGGCTAGAACCCAAACCCCACGGATCATACGTCTGCACCGTTGGATGCACCCAGATCGAACGGCAATCCTTATCCCTTTCATCACCGCATGCAGTTGCAGTTGGGATTTGATTTATATGCACTAAATGACCGTAAATGCAAAAAAATGGCTTGAATATAGCAAAGGAGTCCCGAAATGCGCCAGAAAATCAAACCTAGGGTATAATAGTGATTGCGTACAGTGGAAAAAAATCAAGGCGAAACGATAAAGTCACCAGCAACTGGAGTTCGAATTGCCACGTCTCCTTTTGGAAACTATGATCCTTCTTGTGAGATGCTCTGGTTTCCAACGAGCGATCATCCAAACTTGTGCCAAACTTTACCAAAAAAATTCCACGGGGTCTTGAGAGCACGCCATGGTGACACACCAATTTTCGTGATTTTTGGACTCCATCTGCATTTCATGTAATTAAAATACCAACAAGACCTACGCCGGTGGCTGCATCTCGCATCCAAAATGTTTGAAAATTCTTCCCATTCCTTGGACAATGAATGAAAACATGCAAAGCGACACACAAATGATTTTGTAGACCTTATTTGCCAACACCCACATGTAGTTGCGGTTGGGATTTGATTTATATGCACAAAATGCACGATAAATGCAAAAAATGGCTTAAATATAGCAAACGAGACCTGAAATGCGCCAGAAAATCAATACTGCAGTTTAATGGTGATTGCATACCGTGGAAAAAAAATTGAGGCGAAATGATGAAGTCACCAACAATTGGAGTCCGAATTGCCACATCTCCTTTTGGGAACTATGATCCTTCTTGTGAGATGCTCCGGTTTGCAAGGAGCGATCATCGTAACTTGTGCCAAACTTTAATAAAATTTTTCCACTGGGTCTTGAGATCGCGCCACGGTGACACACCGATTTTAGTGATTTTCGAAGTCCATCCACATTTCCTATAATTAAATTACCAACAAGCCCTACGCCGATGGCCACATCTCGCGGCCAAATTGTTTGAAAATTCTTCCTGTTTCTCGGACAATGAATGAAAACTAACAAAGCGAAATAGAAATGATTTTTACACCTTCTTTGCTAACACCCACATGTAGTTGCAGTAGGGTTTTGATTTATATGCACTAAATGCATGGTAAATGCTAAAAATGGCTTAAATGTAGCAAACGAGACCTGAAATGCGCCAGAAAATCAAACCTAGGGGATGATGGTGATTGCGTACCGTGGAAAAAAATTCGAGGCAAAACGTTGAACTCACGTCTTCATTTCAAAATTACCACATCTTCATTTCAAACGAAATTATGTTGTTTGTGCACACGGGCTCGTAGAGGCTTCCGTTTGCATAGGCCTTTCTGCGCCGCGACCGGCGCCCTTTTTTCACCGAAGCCGCCAACATCCCCCCACCGCCCGCCCCCGTTTCACTCAACAGTCCGCATATTCTACCAAAACTCCATCGCCAGCTCCCCCCTCCCCCAAATCCACACCAGAACCCTTTCTGGCACCAGCGTGCTCAACCCGGCCGTGTGCCCGCTCTTCGGCGTCAACCCTACCTTCACTATCGTTCCCAACACGCGGCTGCCCGTGCCTCACCGTGTTTGTTTGCTCGCCAGCCGCCCTCGAGCATATCGATCCTGTAACCCTCGCCTCTCCTGCCGGGTTTGCACAAAAACATGTCAGTTACTGCTCTCCATCGTGGTGAGGCATATTTCCTCGCGATCCCTCTTCCTATTTGGTTCTGTATGTTCCCAAATTGGCTATAAAATAACGGAGAGCGTATATATGTTCATTATCTACCTTCCTAACTAGTACATATAAGCTATATTTGTTCCAATTAGTTATTGTCGATTTACAGATCGTGGGTGCCCGAATCACACAAAATGAACAAATTAGCCGCACATTTTCCAAATTATTACATGACATGTCTAGATAGCTTGCTACCAAGTTGTTAGCTTTATGCTTATCCCCCTTTTCTGAATTTCGCATGTGTTCTGTAGATGCCAAGTAGCAGCGACATCACTCATGCTTCAGGCGATGTATCTTCATCTGAGTCCGACAACCCTAGGTCTCCAGCAGATGATCAGGGATCAAGTAATCTGGAACGGGATAGAGCTTCCGTAATCACCCTTCCGGTCAGGACACGGAAGAACGCTCCAAGAAAGCCCACACACCAGCCTAAAGGTGTATATGAAGTAACCGACATTGATTTAAAGTCTTGGGCTCCAACTAAACCAGATAAAGCACGCACGAGGTTCAGGAGTGTGTGTGGATTTGTTAGCAGGGCAAGGCTCAACATTAATCTGCCAGGGTTTCAGAGGGCTGACACAGAAACGTGGCATAGGATAGTCTGAGAGATCATGGATCACTTCAACGTTCCAGAGTAGTGGAGAATGAAGGTGGAACACGCTGCACTGAAGAAGGCCAGGGATGCTTGGAGAAACTGGAAGCACGTGTTGTACAAGAAGTACTTGAGTGAAGGCAAGGACCCAATCCCCACATACCCCCAAATTACAAAGGCAGACTGGGCAGAATTCAAAAGGGTCAGGGCAACTACAGAGTTTACCGAGAAGAGTGCCAAGCAATCGGAACTTCAAAAGAGGAACACACACCCCCACCGTATGGGTGTGGCAGGATACTACGGCATGAAACCGATATGGGACCAGGAGGACAAAGAAGCAGTAGCTGCGGATGGGAAACCGGCCGTTAGTGAAATCAGGGGCGAACGCGCTAGAGACTACTTGCGGGCACGGGCAAGGAGGCGTGACGAAGGTTCTTATTACTTTGAAAACTCACATGACGAAGAACTGTATCTCGTGATGTTAAAGGCTTCCACCACCCATGGAAGGTTCTACAGGAACTCATGGCAATGTGACATTCTGTCCGATGCTCTGGAAACAAAAGAGCCCCCTAGCCGTGCAAGGGGTATAGGTGTCAATGTCCCGCACAAGAGGGCTTTCACACTCAGCAAGGAAGAGAGGCTCGCCATGAAAAAAGCGAGGAGTGAACAGAAGAAGAATGAATTGTATGAAATGTTGAGGATGGACATGTGTCCGACAGTTCAAAAGGAAATTGAGGAGTCAATGATGATGTAGAAGACTCCAACACTAAGAGATAGCCAGCAGACGGGAGGGGGGGCGGGCATGGACGATGCTGCTTATTGCGCGACAACACCGCACAAGAGTAGCTGTGCATCAGCTGACCCCAGTGACACTGACACTGCAGCTGCGCATGATTATGCTATATCTGATCTATCTGGAATGACAGACAGACTGAGGGGCGTGCTTACACATTATGAAGGTACGTTAAAATGTGTAACAGCCTGGGTATTACCCCCCCCCCCCCCACTCGGAATGGGGTCTCTTGCTGGACAATATGCCATTGAAGCCGGGCTGTGTGAAGTGCTACGTGATGACCCACAAGTGTAGGGGATCAATCTGTTGGAAATATGCTCTAGAGGCAATAATAAATTGGTTATTATTATATTTCCTTGTTCATGATAATCGTTTATTATCCATGCTATAATTGTATTGATTGGAAACTCAAATACATGTGTGGGTACATAGACAACACTGTGTCCCTAGTAAGCCTCTAGTTGACTAGCTCGTTGATCAAAGATGGTTAAGGTTTCCTAGCCATTGACATGAGATGTCATTTGATAACAGGATCACATCATTAGGAGAATGATGTGATGGACAAGACCCAAACTACGAACGTAGCATATGATCGTGTCAGTTTATTGCTATTGTTTTCTGCATGTCAAGTATCTGTTCCTATGACCATGAGATCATGCAACTCCCTGACATCGGAGGAGTACCTTGTGTGTATCAAACGTCGCAACATAACTGGGTGACTATAAAGGTGCTCTACAGGTATCTCCGAGGATGTCTGTTGGGTTGGCATGGATCAAGACTGGGATTTGTTACTCCGTATGACGGAGAGGTATCTCAGGGCCCACTCGGTAATACAACATCACAATGAGCCTTGCAAGCAATGTGACTAAAGTGTTAGCCACGAGATCTTGTATTACGGAACGAGTAAAGAGACTTGCCAGTAACGAGATTGAACTAGGTATAGAGATACCGACGATCGAATCTCGGGCAAGTAACATACCGAAGAACAAAGGGAACAGCATACGGGATTAACTGAATCCTTGACATAGAGGTTCGACCGATAAAGATCTTCGTAGAATATGTAGGAGCCAATATGGGTATCCAGGTCCCGCTATTGGTTATTGATCGTAGAGGTGTCTCGGTCATGTCTACATAGTTCTCGAACCCGCAGGGTCTACACACTTAACGTTTGGTGACGATTAGTATAGTTGAGTTATTTTGTTGGTGACCGAAGGTTGTTCGGAGTCCCGGATAAGATCCCGGACATGACGAGGATCTCCAGAAGAGTCCGGAGGTAAAGATTGATATATGTGATAATAGTGTTTTGATCTCCGGAAGGGTTCCGGAATTCACCGGAAGGGGTTCCGGATGTTTACCGAAGTGTTCGGGTGCAGCAACACTTTATATGAGCCAAAGGGGTAAAGCCCACGAGGTATTGGAAAGTGCAAAAGGAAGTTTTGCTGCTGCCTTAAGCGGTACTACCGCTAGTAAGGCAGTACTACCGCGTAAGCGGTACTACCGCTTGTGTGAAGCGGTACTACCGCTCAAGCGGTACTACTGCTCGTGAGCGGTACTACCGCTTGTGCGCGGTACTGCAGGGATCCGAGTTGGACTCTTTCCCTGCGGGCCAAACCGACCTTGTGCGGGCAAAACCGACCTGGAGGAGGCTTTTACTCCAAGTTTAGACCCCAAGGCTCAACATATAAATAGAGGGGCAGGGCTAGCACACGGGATACATTAAGATTTCCCAAGCCGTGTGTCGGCAACCCTAACCCTCTAGTTCTCCCGTCACAATCTCCGTAGTGCTTGGCGAAGCCCTGCAGAGATTGTTCCTCACCACCATCACCACGCCGTCGTGCTGTCGGAACTCATCTACTACTTCACCAGCGCTCGCTGGATCGAGGAGGTGAAGGCGTCATCAAGCCGTACGTGTGTTGAACGCGGAGGTGCCGTCCGTTCGGCACTAGTTCGTGATCGGATCGAGGGACGACTTGCGATTTGGATCGCGGAGACGTTTGACTACATCAACCGCGTTTCTTAACGCTTCCGCTTAGCGATCTACAAGGGTATGTAGATTCACTCTCCCTCTCGTAGATGCTCATCACCATGGATAGATCTTGTGTGTGCGTAGGAAAATTTTTGTTTCCCATGCAACGTTCCCCATCACAATCGTAGTCCTTTTGATAAGTAAGAGTGTCAAACCCAACGAGGAGAAGAAGAAAATGATAAGCAATTTTCAGCAAGGTACTCTCTGCAAGTACTGAAAGTAGCGGTAACAGATAGTTTGATAGCAAGATAATTCGTAGTAAGTAACAAGTGTAACAAAAGTGCAGCAAGGTGGTCCAATCCTTTTTATAGCAAAGGACAAGCCGGAACGAACTCTTATAATAAGCAAAGCGTACTCGAGGACACATGGGAATTCTCATCTAGTCACTTTCATCATGTTTATTTGATTTACGTTCGCTACTTTGATATTTTGATATGTGGGTGGACTGGTGCTTGGGTGTTGTTCTTACTTGAACAAGCCTCCCACTTATGATTACCCCCTCTCGCAAGCATCCGCAACTATGAAAGAAGAATTAAGATCTACGAAAGAAGAATTAAGATAAATCTAACCATAGCATGAAACATATGGATCCAAATCAGCCCCTTACGGAATAGCGCATAAACTAGGGTTTAAGCTTCTGTCACTCTAGCAACCCATCATATAATTACTAC
Organism: Elymus sibiricus; assembly: GCA_039707655.1. Taxonomy (NCBI): domain Eukaryota; kingdom Viridiplantae; phylum Streptophyta; class Magnoliopsida; order Poales; family Poaceae; genus Elymus; species Elymus sibiricus. The sequence continues at coordinate 287,249,668 of CM077670.1, forward strand.
TCCACAATGCCTTCCCTTAGGCCCAAATATGGTGAAGTGTCATGTAGTCGACGTTCACACGACACCACTAAAGGAAGCAACAACATACATATCATCAAAATATCGAACGAATACCAAATTCACATGATTACTTCTAACCAGACTTCTCCCATGTCCTCAAGAACAAAAGTAACTACTCACAAATCATGTTCATGTTCAAGATCAGAGGGGTATTGAATATCATTAAGGATCTGAACATATAATCCTCCACCAAATAAACCAACTAGCATCAACTACAAGATGTAATCAACACTACTAGCAACCCACAGGTACCAATCTGAGGTTTTGAGACAAAGATTGAATACAAGAGATGAACTAGGGTTTGAGATGAGATGGTGCTGGTGAAGATGTTGATGAAGATTGGTCCTCCCACGATGAGAGGATTGTTGGTGATGTCGATGGCTTTGATTTCCCCCTCTCGGAGTGAAGTATCCCCGGCGGAATCGCTTCGCCGGAGAGCAAAAGTGCTCCTACCCAGGTTCCGCCTTGAGACGGCGGCGCTTCATCCCGAAAGTCTTCTTATTAATGTTTTAGGGAAAATGACCTTATATAGCAGAAGGAGGGGGCCGGAGGCCGGCTGAGGGGCCCACAATGCATCAGGGCGCGCCCAGGGGGGCCGCGTCCTCTTGCCTTGTGGGCAACTGGTGGGTCCCCTCCGCTATTTCTTTTCTCCAGTATTTTTTATATATTCAATAAAAAATCTCCATAAAATTTCAGGATATTTGGAGCTCTGTAGAATAGGTATCTCTGTTGTAGCTATTTCAGGTCCAGAATTCTAGCTGCCAGTATTCTCCCTCTTCATATAAATCTTGCAAATCAAGAGAGAAAAGGCATAAGAATTGCATCATAAAGTGAAATAATGACCCAATACATTATAAATAATGGTAGGAAATCATGATGCAAATTGGATGTATCAACTTCCCCACGCTTAGACCTCGCTTGTCCTCAAGCGAAAACCGAAATCGATAATCATGACCACATGTTTAGAGAGAGAGGTGTCGATAAAATAAAATACGGACATGAGAGCATCATGATTAATTTCATAACAGCAATATACTATCATAAAGCTTCCCATGAACAAGTAATAATTCATCACAATATTGAAGTATAGAGCATAAACTTTCTTGGAAACTAACAAACTATGTTCTCGGTCAATGAAACAATTACAATTCATCATATTTTCAGGAAGAGTCTATGTAAGAGATTTTTGTTTTAGCAAGTCCACATACTCAACTATTATTTAGTCTTCTATGATTGCTAACACTCACGGCATATTTTTATGGAGCAAAAGCTTCAATCAGACACATAGAAAGATGGGGGTTTATAATTTCACCTCCCAACAAATTTACCTCAAGGGTAATGTCAACAATAATAACTCATGATCACTTACATCCAACGGGGTATATATGCCTAGATCTTTCCCCACCACATGGTGCTTGCAAAGAGAGAAAATAAAAATGGAATAGAGAAGGATACTATTGACTCTTGCATAAAAGTAAATACAGAAAAGTAAAAGATAGGCCCTTCGCAGAGGGAAGCAGAGGTTGTCATGAGCTTTTTATTTTTGGATGTGTAGACTCTTAATGTAAAGGAACGTCACTTTATATTGCCCCTTGTGATAGCAACCTTTATTATGCAGTATTTCACTTTTATTTCTTCACCATCACAAGATCGTACAAAGCTTATTTTCCCTTACAATAAAAGTTCATACATATTTAGAGGCAATTTTTATTGCTTTATGCACCAATGACAACTTACTTGAAGGATCTTATTCAATCCATAGGTAGATATAGTGGACTCTCATGACATGAGACTGGGTTCAAGGGTTTTGGATGCACAAGTAGTATCTCTACTTAGTGCGAATTTTTGGCTAGCAAAAGATAGGGGGCAAGCACCACACGTTAGAGGATCTATGACAATATAACTTCTATGTGAATATAAGCAAACATAACTCATTGCATTGTCTTCCTTGTCCAACATCAACTATTTGGCATAGAATATTTAATGGGGGCTCACAATCATAAAAGATGTCCAGAATAGTATATTTATATGTGAATCCTCTCTTCCTTTATTAACTTTTTCATGAATTGCATCAATGACCAATGCTATGTTTGTTAACCTCCAATAAATTTTATCAACTATACTTTTCTTCATGTAAAGTCATTACTCTCCAAGGAAATAGCATATGATCTTTTCATTTTTTATTGCTTAGATTGAAACATAAAAGTAAAGAAGCAAAACTCAAACTACTCTTTATTATATAACTCTCACACACGATTACATAGATAGATAGATCATGAAACCAAGCACTCGAAACTAGATCATACTAAAACTTTATTCTTCTAAATCACGAAATAACTAAGGATCAAACTAAGATAGATAATGATGATAAAAAGGTGATGGTGATATGATACCGGGGCACCTCCGCCAAGCTTGGAGCAAGCCAAGGGTGGTGCCCATACCCGTGTACTCAAGCGTCTTTCTTCGGTGATGGTGGTGATGAAGTGATGGGCTTGTCCTCCGTCTTCCATGGCCTAGGATCTCCATCATAAAAGGATGAACATGTTTCCGGAGTCCTGAAACTTGCAGCTAAACTCATACCTTTAAACTTGGCTTCATACTCAAAATTCTGGTTTTGTAAGTCATAAATTTGGGCCTGAAGATGGTCAATCCAGTCATTAAGCTTCAAGATGATGTTCCCAATATCCTTGTCGTCCACTTTGTGCTCATGGATGAATTCTGTGATCATGGAGTGATTGGCGTTGAGTCCGCGCTCCACCATCCCCTGGCACTTGAAGATCTCCTGTTCCACTGCTGCAAGTCTGGCCTTCTCGCTCCCGGTCTTCTTAGGTCCTTGAACGTCCCAGATGTGGAGCACCCCCTCACGCATCTCAATGGCTTGAGGGTGCTTCATCACCTCCTGTAGGTACGGATTGATGACCTTTCACTACTGTAGGCGACCGCTAACGCGACACATGAATCAGAGACCCCGCGACCAAACTGTGTGCGATGCATGAATCACAAACGGTGTCGTAAAAAAATGTCCCCAATAAGACGAACTGTTTGCGATGCCGGAGACATCAAAAATGATTCAGATTAGAGACACGTGTGCGATACGTGGAATACAGTTGATCCATACGAACTATTTGTGATAAGCCAGAACAACAAACACGGTCAGCCAGTTCGTGGTGTGTGTGATACACGGCATATAGTTAACTCGGATGAACTGTTTGTGATTACCCAACACAACAGAAATGGTCAGGCAGATCAAGGTGTGTGCGATATACGGCATGCGGTTCACTCGGATGAACTGTTTGCGATTACCCAACACAACAGAAATGGTTCAACTTAACAAGATGTGTGTGAGACGCGACAAACAGGTCAGTAATCAGAAATGTGTGGGAAGACCGATAACAACACAGACGATTCCTGCTAATAACCCATGTGTGTTGTGGGCAAACGCTTGCTGGTAAACAATTGTCAACGATTGATGAAATCATCACCGACGGGTTCTGTAGTTTAATCCATGTGCGATGTGATTTGCTCAGTCTGCACAACATCTACGCTCTCTGTCTACAGAACAACAACATATATACTTATAAGGACCTGATTGCATAACCAAATTAAACATCCAATTACATAACTGACTACACACATAACATATGCACACACCAAAGTAAACAATTACATGCATAATAAACTAGGATAAATGATCATATCTAATCATCATCTACTTCTTCTTGTGACGCTTGCCGCTGCTGCTCTGTTGGTGGCTAGATCCCTCGTCATCTACAGGAAGGAGGCACTCCCTCATGTCGACGATCCGCCTGTGCATCTCGTAGCATGTGTACATGTTCGTGGCTACAAACTTGAGGTGAGGTTCATCCAGTCTCCGCACCCAGGCACTGTGCCAGGATCCAGGATTTCTCTTGGAACCTTCCTTCATGTTTTCGTAGTAGGGGTCGATGATGGCCGCGGCGAGTTCAACCAGGGAGTCCTTCTTCGTACTGCCCCAGACCCTACAGTGGCCACAGATGTCGACAAGCTTCGGGCAGGCCAAGCCCGAAATCTGGAGTGCTTTTACATCGTTGATGGTGTCCACCGTAGCGAACTTGTAGTCAGGGCTCTTGACAAACCTGGTGAAACGCTCGCAAGCACTTGTGGCCAGGCAGTAGTGGTAGACGAGGATGTGATGGCCCACGCACAATTGGGCGACGGTAACCGCCTGATCAACCCCGGGACAACCGCCGGTGTACTGGAGGTCGAAGCCGACTACTTTGTACTTGTCGTCCTTAGCAAGCAACAGCTCCATGGTGTTGATGGAGTCCTCCACCACAGCCGGGTCAATGGTGTACACCACCGTGAGTTCCTTTTCCCTCACGTGGGTGTCCACACGATGCACGCCGTACTCCACTGGAGCGCCGCTGGATATCCTCTCTCTCTATGTGTCGTCGTGGGTGTGCTTGTTGTGTTGTGGGGCGCGATCGAAAGGTTGAAGAGACTAAGGTTATAATGGCCATGGGAATAAATGGGGATGCCGAACGGCCTGAAGTATTGGCGCGCGCCGATGGTAGTTGTTGCAGTGTGTAACTGCATCATGCCGCACGTATTAACTGCATCCTTGCGACGCGCGTGGACACAACCGCATGCATATGGCGCCCAAAACGTGATCGTGCGCCGGCCCCAACCACTGAAAGAGCGCGTGCGGAGGGACGCGAGCAGAGCGCGCCGCGGCCGCCTCAACGTCGAGCAGAGTGCGCGAAGGGACGCGAGCATAGCGCGCCGCGGCCACCTAAACGGCGAGCAACCACCTGCGTATAGCAGTTCTTGTCAACCGTCTGGCACGCGTGGGAGGCGAGACGGCCCATCCATTGGACACGCTGACACACCGATCAAACCTAAACGTGTTCACACTGATAAAATTACCACGCAATGAGTAAATGCAAATCTGTTCACACCGATCAAACCTAAACGTGTTCCCACTTAGCACTAGGCTATAAAAACTAGTACCCACTCAAAAATTACTGCACATTCCTCTCCTCATCACCAAAAAAATAGGTCTTTCCTCTTAAGCCGTTCCTTGCGTCTGCCATGGCCGGTAGGAGGATTTCTAGGTCGACATATAACCAGGGAGCAAAGACCAAGGCCGCAGAAGCACTAGAGAGGTCCCGCCGCAACGCGACAGCCGCAGCAGAGATGTCCTGCCACGCCGCGGGGCCCTCGAACGAGCTCTCACGGGCAGGCGAGGGCTCTCACAAGCGCACTCGCTGCGTCGGCGAACTCGGCGACCTGGCGGGGCTGAAGTCCTTAGCCAGCGACTACGACATTCTCACTGGCCTAATTAACCAGCAGGAGCTGCTCGCCGGCTTGGAGAAGCTGCTCGAGATTAGCGATGCCTCGGTTGATAAGGCGACCGGCCTCATCGTGAAACTCATGGGTGACAATGCGAAGCTCCACGAGGAGCTCAACAAGCAGAAGGAGGAGGTCGCCGGCTGGAGGGAGTTGTATGAGAAGAGCGTTGCCTCGCGGATGACGCTGACAGCCGTCGTCCATTAACTTGGGGATGACTTGAAGAAGCTCCGCATCGAGCGCGAGCTGCAGGTGGAGGAATCCATGGCTGCTGTCAAGCAAAGTCATGAGGATGTGAAGAAGGAGCTGGAAGAACTCCTCGCCCAGCGATCCATCAAGAAGTAGAGAGCAGCGACTTCCTTCTTCCTCTTTTTTTTCTTCTTCTCTTTTCCCCCTGTGTCTTTCAGGCGTTGCCGCCTGTGGCATTTTAAATTATCCGGAATATGTAAGACAATTATTATCCGTTGCCATTGTCAATTTGTTGTCATATTATTTCGTTCATAACCTCGTAGGTACATGTATACGAGTCGAAAACAGGCTAAAAGTCACGTTCTCAGCGAGGCACGAACAAAACAATGCTAGCTAGCGTTGAGCGGGGCCATGGGATCACAAGCTAACACCTTCCGTCCAGGTGCATTAACCGCATGTTAAATAGCGGCTCGGCTGCCATTAATGGAGAAGTTGGGAGCGAGGCGGCGGGTGGAGGTCAAAGAGCTTGCTTCTCGGTGAGCTTGCTCGGCCGCCATTAATGGAGAAGTTGGGAGCGAGGTGACGGGTGGAGGTCAAAGAGCTCGCTTCCCGATGAGCCTGCACGGTAGACAGCTCGCATGGGTACCGTCAAGCCTGCGCGGCGGACTGCTCGCACGCATCCCGTCGAGCCGTGCGGTGGACTTCTCGCACTCGACCCGTCTAATCAAACAGCTGCATGCACGCCACCTAGTATGGTCAAATTTTTGCACAAAATACAAAGAGGACCAATAAACCAGTACCGAGGTAGTACTCTCCAATAAAAAGAGGGATGCGTGGCCGCATGTAAATGGTTAGTGGAACGCCCACGGTTCAAACAATACAATCGTTTGCGATATTAACGTGTCATCTATTTGTTCCAAAATGCCTACGTTGGCTATTAATGTGTTCGCCTTGTCTCAAATTGGACAAAAATTTTACCACGGCATACATGTGCCATATAATGACACTATGCCAAGTTTCATGAATTTTGGGTGAGTTTTGGATTTACGAGGATTTAAAAACCAAGATTCTCAATGTTTGAAGCCGAGCCAGGACGCCGAGATGTTCGTAATTCACTCCCATTTCTTGCATGGGACCTAAACATGCACCCAAGGACACATGTATGGTATTTGAAGCCATTTTGGTGCACCAGAGCATGTGCTTGTAATTCAAATTTGAATTATGGAGATTAAATACCTGGAAAACGCAATTAATGTATAAAAAAGGCCAAACGAACCCTGAATAATTCCATATTTCAGTGTGAATCTCCTATTGGTCTATGTTGCCTGTAGAAAAAAAATACAAGGTGATAAGAGGCAGCGACGATTGTCGTTTCGCCCACAAGGGTGACACGTTCCCTATCGGAACCACGAGGCTTCTTGCTAGAAGCTCCGGTTTGTAAGAGGCGTGTACCAAAACTTGCCCCAAATTGGACAAAATTTTTACCACGGCATATATGTGACATGTCATGACATGATGCCAAGTTTCATGATTTTCGGGTGAGTTTTTGATTTACGGGGATTTAAAAACCAAGATTCTCAATGTTTGAGGCCGAGCCAGTACGCCGAGATGTTTATAATTCATCCCCATTTCTTGCATGAGACCTAAACATACCCCCAAGGACACATGTATGGTTTTTGAAGCCATTTTGGTGCACTGGAGCATGTGCTTGTAGTTCAAATTTGAATTATGTGCCTAGAAAACTCAATTAATATATGTATAAAAAGGTCAGACGAACCCTGAATAATTCAACATTTTAGCACGAATCTCCTGTTGGTCTATGTTACCTGTAGAAGAAAAATACAAGGCGAGAAGAGGCAGCGATTGTCGTTTCGCCCACAGGGGTGACACGTTCCCTATCGGAACCACGAGGCTTCTTGCTAGAAGCTCCGGTTTGTAAGAGGAGTGTACCAAAACTTGCCCCAAATTGGACAAATTTTTTACCATGGCATATATGTGCCATGGCATGACATGATGCTTTCATGAATTTCGGGTGAGTTTTGGATTTACGGGGATTTAAAAACCGATATTCTCAATGTTTGAGGCCAAGCCAGTACACCGAGATGTTTGTAATTCATCCCCATTTCTTGCATGGGACCCAAACATGCACCCAAGGACACATGTATGGTTTTTGAAGCCATTTTGGTGCACTGTATCATGTCATTGTAGTTCAAATTTGAATTATGGACATTAAATGCCTAGAAAACTCAATTAATGTATAAAAAGGCCAAACAAACCTTGAATAATTCCATATTTCAGCACAAATCTCCTATTGGTCTATGTTGCCCGTAGAAAAAAAATACAAGGCGAGATGAGGCAGCGATTGTTGTTTCGCCCACAAGGGTGACACGTTCCCTATCGGAGGCTTCTTGCGAGAAGCTCCAGTTTGTAAGAGGCTTGTACCAAAACTTGCCCCAAATTGGCCAGTTTTTTTACCATGGCATATATGTGCCATGTCATGACACCATGTAAAGTTTCATGAATTTTAGGTGAGTTTTGGATTTATGGGGATTTAAAAACCAAGATTCTCAATGTTTGAGGCCGAGCCAGGACGCCGAGATGTTTGTAATTCATCCCCATTCCTTGCATGGGACCTAAACATGCACCCAAGGACACATATATGATTTTTCAACCCATTTTGGTGCACTGGAGCATGTATTTGTAGTTCAAATTTGAATTTTGTACATTAAATGCCTAGAAAACTCTATTATAATGTATAAAAAATGCCAAACGAACCCTGAATAATTTAAACCAGTTCTGTTCAACCCATGGGTAAGCACTGTGCGCACGCGTCGTGCTAGCTCGCGCTTCCTTCTTTCCCAAGTTTTCCATATTAATGGTGTTATATATCCAAACACGCTACCGTTGCCCGCCACTCCCCCAATCGGTTTCCCGCCACTCCCCCCAATCGGTTTCCCGCCACTCCCCCCATTGGTTTCCCGCTGCCAGTGTCAGTGGGCATAGGAGGCTAGGCGGCGACACACCGGCCATACCGCAGTATACCATTCCAAGCATGCCAATCCAGCGAAGCGCCGCCACCGTCATCAACCTCCTCGACGAGGAGAACGAGCCGGAGCAGGCTGGAGAGCCAGAATGGTCGTGCGCCGCCGAGCAAGAGCGGCAGCGCGCTATCATCGCGCCCCAGTGCTTGAGCGGGCCAATGTCTACACATGTGTTCGTCGCCGCCCATGGAGCGGAGCGGAGCAAGAGTGGCAAAGTGCTGCCGTGCAAGAGCGGGAAAACGCCGCCGCGCATCAGGTGCGGTGCGCCGCACTATCTGAGCGGAGCCGTGTCAGCATCATGTTGGCTCAACCACTCGAGAGGCCATTTCCAGAGCCGGTAAGCATCCCGATTCCCCGCCAGGAATGGGCAAACGCCGTCAGTGCCATAATTGCACCGGACGAAGTTCGCAGTGCCAGAATCCGCCGCCACGATGCCAACGTGCTGGTCGATTGGCTCTTCGACCTCCTCGGCCCTCCAGGTGCCGCCAACGATGAAGCAGAGCAAAATACTCGTCGTGGCTTGGAATCAACCGTCGCCGATGAAATATCCTGGGCGGAGATCGATATTGCGGTACAGCAGTTCTATGAGTGTATCAGACGCGTGGACGAAGGCGTGTACCAATTCATGCTTAGCCAAGAGTTCCCGTAGGTTTTGGCCCTAATTGTATCGGTTTTCGCCTGGTTTTCCGCAATTAACTGGGCAACTATCTTGTTCTTAATTAATGAAAATGCAAAGCTTTTGCTTCTTCCGGCTAGTTTTAAGTAGTAAAAAAATAATGTAAGTTTGAATGGAAGTGGTCCGGTATGTAAAGATTGCACACAGTTTCTAAAAGCACAAACGTGTGTGATAGTAAGGAGTAGGTCCCACACGGTGACCATCGGTAAATGCCTTAAATGCGAGGAGGCAACTCTTATCAGCAAGGGGTAGCTTCCCATCCGCTAGCCTAGTCGAATAGAACTCACAAGTTAAATGAGCTTGGGGCTGGAGCAGTCTAAGGATGGGTGACCGGGTGGGAAGTTGCTATATCTCAAGCTTCATTTAAGCACCATGATACGGTCATTACAGACATTTAGCATCTAAATGTGTCTGTAGTGACCTGTCATGTCAATTAAATAAACCTTGAGATCATTGTTTTGAAAATTCCGAGAATGATGTTTTTTGTTATTTGTTGTTTTGAAAAATCAGAGAATGATCGCGAGATTGATCTGTGGGCCCGCCACGTTCTAATTTGGAGAATGATGTTTTTTGTTATTTGTAGTTTTGAAAAATCAGAGAATGATCGAGATTGATCTATGGGCCCGCCACGTTCTATTTTGGAGAATGATGTTTTTTGTTATTTGTTGTTTTGAAAAATCAGAGAATGATCGAGATTGATCTGTGGGCTCGCCACGTTCTATCCTTTGACCCACAACGTTCGAGATCTGTGGGCCCGCACGTTCTATCCTTTGACCCACAACGTATGAGAAGGGTTTGACCATGACGGGTTCCTCTTGGTATAGGTCACGACATGTCAGACCAAATTTAGTTGGGGAACATTTGTTCGATTCCCTTTCGCCGGTTCGAAGTTGGGGAACCGCGACATCATACATAACGTGGCTTCCTCGGGGTACGGTGTTCGTTTTGTAATGCAGCTGGTGCCCCATCAAAGTTGTGCACTGGGAATTTGATCACATCACACACCACCCATATATACATATATTTGGGTCGCATGCAGGGTATAAGGTCTTCTGATCGACCCCGTCTCCCATGTGCGGTTTTCAACGACACGCCTATCTGTGGGCCTGGTCTATATATATCATCCCTTTGGCCGACAACGAGGGGGTTTGCCATGAATGGATTCCTCCTGGTTCGTATTACCGCGGGTCATGGTGACATGTCCGAGAAAAGTTCGAGCTCATGCGTTCTTAGGATTCCCTCCCATGCGCTCGAAATGGTGGGTTGGCCCAATCCTTTTTATAGAAAAGGACAAGCCGGAATGAACTCTTATATATAATAAGCAAAGTGTTCTCGAGGACACATGGGAATTCTCATCTAGTCACTTTCATCAGGTTTATTTCATTTGTGTTCGCTACTTTGATAATTTGATATGTGGGTGGATAGGTGCTTGGGTGCTGTTCTTACTTGAACAAGACTCCCACTTATGATTACCCCCTCCCGCAAGCATCCGCAACTACAAAAGAAGAATTAAGATAAATCTAACCATAGCATGAAACATATGGATCCAAATCAGCCCCTTACGAAATAGCGCATAAACTAGGGTTTAAGCTTCTGTCACTCTAGCAACCCATCATCTAATTACTACTCCACAATGCCTTCCCTTAGGTCCAAATATGGTGAAGTGTCATGTAGTCGACGTTCACACGACACCACTAAAGGAAGCAACAACATACATATCATCAAAATATCGAACGAATACCAAATTCACATGATTACTTATAACCAGACTTCTCCCATGTCCTCAAGAACAAAAGTAACTACTCACAAATCATGTTCATGTTCAAGATCAGAGGGGTATTGAATATCATTAAGGATCTGAACATATAATCTTCCACCAAATAAACCAACTAGCATCAACTACAAGATGTAATCAACACTACTAGCAACCCACATGTACCAATCTGAGGTTTTCAGACAAAGATTGAATACAAGAGATGAACTAGGGTTTGAGATGAGATGGTGCTGGTGAAGATGTTAATGAAGATTGGTCCTCCCATGATGAGAGGATCGTTGGTGATGTCGATGGCTTCGATTTCTCCCTCCCGGAGGGAAGTATCCCCGGTGGAATCGCTCCACCGGAGAGCAAAAGTGCTCCTGCCCAGGTTCCGCCTCGAGACGGCGGTGCTTCATCCCGAAAGTCTTCTTATTAATTTTGTTAGGGCAAATGACCTTATATAGCAGAAGGAGGGGGCCGGAGGCCGACTGAGGGCCCCACAAGGCCCTGTTGCCTTGTGGGCAACTGGTGGGTCCCCTCCACTATTTCTTTTCTCCAGTATTTTTTTATATATTCAATAAAAAATCTCCATAAAATTTCAAGTCATTTGGAGCTCTGTAGAATAGGTATCTTTGCTGTAGCTATTTCAAGTCTAGAATTCTAGCTGCCGGTATTCTCCCTCTTCATATAAATCTTGCAAATCAAGAGAGAAAGGGCATAAGAATTGCATCATAAAGTGAAATAATGACCAAATACATTATAAATAACAGTAGGAAATCATGATGCAAATTGGACGTATCACTACGTGACTGAAGTAAAGCCTAGATTCAGTCAATTTGCCCTGAAGAATGTCCTAGGGGACTGTGATGAGCAGAGGATCTTGGGAGAAACACTGTTAAATCATATCCAGTGGCCACGAAAGGAAATAGACTTCATAAATGAGATCCCTCAAGCCCCGCCAAGAGCAATCAATGTCGCCCGTCAACCGATGACTCTCTCCTTGCCACAGCAGCTCTTGCGAGCTTCCCTCAAGGAACCTAATACTTGTAATCCGACGGCTGATGCATCAATCTATGATCAGCCCGCCCGACTTCATGCCGTACAGGCCATGTCATCGTCCGCCCCTGAGCAGCCAGTGGCAAGGCCTACAACTGCTGAAGACGCACCACCGATTCAGATGCTGGCCACTGAAGCAGCAGGGGGAGACACAGCGGCACCGCATGCTCAGCAGACCAACCCGATGGAACAGACTGCTAGGCAGTCAGAAGGTCCGGAACCGCCTGCTCATCAGTCCGTTGGTTCGCAGCCGTGTGATCAGCAAACCAATGCGTCAGCACTGCCTGCTCAGCAAACCAACGCGTTGGCACAGGCTCCTCAGCACACCGACGCGTTGGCACCACCTGCGCAGAAGCTCGACATAGCTTCACTGCCTGGTCAGCAGTCTGATGCCTCTACTCCTACAGCTCAGCAGTCCGTCACAGCAGCACCACCAGCTCAGCAGTCTAGCGTAGCTAAACCGTCTGCTCAACAGTCTGTCGTAGCTTCACCGCCTGCTCAGTAGTCCGTCTTTCAACCATCCAGACCTTACACTAGAAGTGCTTCAAGTACCAAGAGGAAAGAAGGCACGGACACACACGCGAGGAAGCGGCCCCCAAGACCGAGGAGGAATGAGAATGATAGCCTCTTACTAAAAGCACTCATCGCCCAGAACCAAATTACCGGCAAGTTGTTCGAATCGGAGAGTTATAATGGTTCTGACAGCTTGCCCGATGAAGAAGTCGAAAGGATACTTGCTAAAAATAAAGCAGGCATACTTGTAGCACGCAAGTACGTCCATGGCCAGCCATTTCTTGTTGACTAATACTTAGAGGAGTGTAGTTCCAGTTGCCACAAGTTATATAAATATTGCACGGATGAAATGTCAAAAGGTCATAAGGTTCTGCTAGTCCACTACGACAGAGATCATTTCCATCACGATCAAGGAGCCATCAGTGTGGAATTCGAGGACTTTCATCTCTTCTTCAACTTCAATGTGCTCACTATCACTCTTGTTAAATGCTTGATGTTGTAAGTACTTCACAAACTCTAATCAACTTCTCCATACAAGGCTGTAAACGAAAAAAAGCTAACTGTATTGTATTCCTCTCAGGGGATTGATCACGCAGAGAATAAAAAGGGAGAGAGCGTATTTCATAGATCCTGAAGTAGCAAATGGCACATTATTACGTGGTAGCACAGATAAACGGGAGTGGGCCATTGGCAAGGTCGCAAGTATCTTGTGTTGCACGTCCCATGCAGAACTCTTTCTCTGGCCATATCAAGAAGGGTAAGTCAAATAGACAACCACGCAAACATTGATCGTCTTTCACATTTCGTCATAGTTTGTAAGTTCATGGTTTTCTTAATCTGTAGCATTCACTGGATCTTGGTAGTCATTGTTCCAAACCAGAACAGAGTTTACTACCTGGATTCTCTTAGAGAGTCAATAAAGCCTCAGGATCTGACGCATCTTCAGCAATTCATGGATAGGTATAGAATTCTATGATGTTGAAATTTGCATTCATATCTGGTTCAAGAACTGAGTATGTGAAAATTCATCTTCATTTGCAGTGTGTTGGCATCGTGTAGAACTAAACAAGGGAACCAGTTCAAGAATGCACTACCTCTGCAGCACGAGATCGTTTCTCCGGTAAGACACCGAAATCCGTTATTTTCAGAAAATGTATCCAAAAGTTTGCAAATACATTTTCTTACGCTAGTCAAATGTTCAAGTTTCTAAATAAACCTCTTTCTATTTCTCTCCAAATAAATAAAATAAACATCTTACACCGGTTAGGTTGCTCCTAACAGGACAAATACATGACTAATTCTATACAAAAAAATTCATTGTCCTCGGCAACAAGCAGGGACCAACCTTTGTGGATACTATGTCTGCAGACACATGATCTCCATCTGCAAATATACTAATTGTTGTGACGATGCTCGCAAATTAGTACTAGTAAGTCTGTATCTTAATTAATACTCCCTCTATAAACTAATATAAGAGCTTTTAGATCACTAAAATAGTAATCTAAACACTCTTATATTAGTTTACGGAGGGATATATTCTACTCCACTCGTATGGCATATTCTGATCTAAAAATCCTACAGCTCATCTTTGAACCGATGACCCCTGAACCGCTCCCCGCTAGTGAATTGCTGGAGGTTAGGAGATTTATCAGCAACTTCTTCCTGAATCACTACATCAAGCCCACTGGTGATAATGAAGATTTCAGCATGGTTGTTCCTGAAACAATGAGTAATAATTCAACACGAGTTAGCCGCTAAACATATACGCATGGATGCATTGTTTTCCATGTGATGAGGTCTTCGTATTTCGTACAATATGATTATGTACTGCATTTGTCGATAAAACAGTGGAATTTAGCTAGCATTTGTTCAATTGCATATTGTTGCGAATTCTGATGGATGTTCTTCCCGTGGACACTATTTGTTCAATTGCATATTGTGCGAATTTGCTTTTTGCAGGGCAATTGAAATGCGATATTTTTGCTTTAACCTGGCCATTGATGCGCACACGGTTCGACTAAATGAGGGTGTGCGATCCAGAACGGAAAGCACGCGTCACTCATAGCGCAATCGTCGGTGATACACAACAAATCGTAGACGATTTGCAGCACTTCTACGTGTGCATAGGGGCTCCCGAACCATTTGTGATAGCACATTATCGCACACGAGATGTTAGAGGGAACCGTGCCCAATGCAAAATGTAATCCCACTCGTAAATTGGTCAGGAAACGTGTGCGATGATGTCATGCATGGCAGACAATTGCCATATAATACTCGTGTGCGATGGGCCACATATCGCGCACAGTTTCTATGATGGCCCGTGTGCCTTAGGTACTATTTCGCAAACGGTCCAATGTGAAACACCGTTTGGTTTCCCTGCGCAATTAGAAATGTTTGACTCGTGAGAAACGTGGGCGATTGATCACCAATCCCACACGTGTGCCAGAATATAGTGTGTGCGATATGTTTCTACATCGCATACGATTACATTTGCCAACGTGTCTGCATCAGCGCTCCCTATCACCGACGGTTTCTGGGTCGTGTGGGAAGGACCCCCCCTATCGCACACACAGGCAAGGCAACGGTTTAAAACTCTGTCGCGGAAAGGGGGTAAAAACCATTTGTATAGCACGTCGCTGCACCAGTGGATACTTGACATGAAGAAAGCTATAGAAAATAAACTAACTGATACGATCTGATGCTAAGCTTGCGGTTGGGTCTATCCATCACATCATTCTCCTAATGATGTGTTAAACTTCGTGAGATCCGTTAGTATAATAAATCAATCATCCACTTTAGGTACTGCTGTAAATTGATTCATAATTTTTCTTGCATAATATCTACTGTATTCTAACTTCTCCATGACTTATACCCCCGATATAATCCATAGCATCATCAAACCAAGCACATATGCAATAAAAAAACAGAATCTGTCTAAAACAGAACAGTCTGTAATGATCTGAATTAAAGTCATACTTCTGTAACTCTAAAAATTCTAAACAATTAGGACAACGTAAAAAATTTGTATCCCAATACTGTGTAAAATATTCAGGATTTTATCACGTTCCAGTAAAGAACAGAAATTCCAGCACTGGGCGCAAAACTTTCTGTTTTCAAACAGTATCAATTATACTATCATTTAAATCATCCCAAAGGCATTACTTGGCACAAACACTAATTAAAAGATAAAAACATAATCATTACAGTAGTAATAATCATGTGATCACACAAAAAAAAGATAACTATTGGGTTGTCTCCTGATGACCCACAAGTATAGGGGATCAATCGTAGTCCTTTCGATAAGTAAGAGTGTCGAACCCAACGAGGAGCAGAAGGAAATGACAAGCGGTTGTTAGCAAGGTATTTTCTGCAAGCACTGAAATTATTGGTAACGAGTAGTTTGATAGCAAGATAATTTGTAACAAGTAACAAATAGTAAAGGTAACAAAGAGTGCAGCAAGGTGGCCCAATCCTTTTTGTAGCAAAGGACAAGCCGGAACGAACTCGTATAATAAGTAAAGCGTTCTCGAGGACACATGGGAATTTCATCTAGTCACTTTCATCATATTTGTTTGATTCGCGTTCGCTACTTTGATAATTTGATATGTGGGTGGACCGGTGCTTGGGTGTTGTTCTTACTTGAACAAGTCTCCCACTTATGAATAACCACTCTCGCAAGCATCTGCAACTACGAAAGAAGAATCAAGATAAATCTAACCATAGCATTAAACATATGGATCCAAATCAGCCCCTTACGGAATAGCGCATAAACTAGGGTTTAAGCTTCTGTCACTCTAGCAAACCATCATCTAATTACTACTCCGCAATGCATTCCCTTAGGCCCAAAGATGGTGAAGTGCCATGTAGTCGACGTTCACATGACACCACTAAGAGAATCAACAACATACATATCATCAAAATATCGAACGAATAC
Source organism: Elymus sibiricus (assembly GCA_039707655.1). Classification (NCBI taxonomy): domain Eukaryota; kingdom Viridiplantae; phylum Streptophyta; class Magnoliopsida; order Poales; family Poaceae; genus Elymus; species Elymus sibiricus. Next base: position 287,266,221 of record CM077670.1, read on the forward strand.
CAAATTCGCATGATTACTTATGACAAGACTTCTCCCATGTCCTCAAGAATAAAAGTAACTAATCACACATCATATTCATGTCCAAGATCAGAGGGGTATTGAATAGCATAATAGATCTGAACATATAATCTTCCACCAAATAAACCAACTAGCATCAACTACAAGATGTAATCAACACTACTAGCAACCCACAGGTACCAATCTGAGGTTTTGAGACAAAGATTGAATACAAGAGATGAACTAGGATTTGAGATGAGATGGTGCTGGTGAAGATGTTGATGAAGATTGGTCCTCCCACGATGAGAGGATCGTTGGTGATGTCGATGGCTTCGATTTCCCCCTTCCGGAGGGAAGTATCCCCGGCAGAATCGCTCCGTCGGAGAGCAAAAGTGCTCCTGCCCAAGTTCCACCTCGAGACGGCGGCGCTCCATCCCGAAAGTCTTCTCCTTATTTTTTTTCTAGGGCAAATGGGCTTATATACCAGAAGATGGGCACCGGAGGCTGGCCAGGGGCCCCACAAGCCACCAGGGCACGCCCCGGGGGGTGGGCGTGCCCTGGTGCCTCGTGGGCACCTGGGTGGCCCCCTCTGGTAGTTCTTTTCTCCAATATTTTTTATTTATTCCAAAATAAATCTTCGTGAAATTTCAGCTCATTTGGAGATGTGCATAATAGGTATCTCTGACATAGCTTTTTCATGTCCAGAATTCCAGCTGCCGGCAATCTCCCTCTTTATGTAAATCTTGTATATTAAGAGAGAAAAGGCATTAGAATTACTCCACAAAGTGTTATATTGATTAAAAACACTATAAATAACAGTAGGAAAACATGATGCAAAATGGACGTATCAACTCCCCCAAGCTTAGACCTCGCTTGTCCTCAAGCGAAAGCCGATATCGATAATCATGTCCACATGTTTAGAGAGAGAGAGGTGTCGATAAAAACAAAATATGGACATAGTAGCATCATGATCATTATTATAACAACAATATTCATTATCATAGAACTTCTCATGAGCAAGTAACAATTCATCACAATAACGAAGTATAAGGCATAAACTTTCTTGAAAACTAACAAACTATGTTCTCAGTCAACAATGCAATTGCAATTCATCATATTTTCAGGAAGGGGCTCATGTAGGAGCTTTTTAGCAAGTCCACATACTCAACCATCATTTAGTCTTCTATGATTGCTAACACTCACAACATATATATGGAGCAAAAAGTTTCAGCCAGACACATAGAAAGATAGGGGCTTATAATTTCGCCTCCCAACTTATTCACCTCAAGGGTGATGTCAACAATAATAACTCATGATCACTCATATCCAACTGGATATATATGCCTAGATCTTTCCCCACCACATGATGCTTGCAAAAGAGAAAAATAAAAAGGAATAGAGGAGAACACTATTGACTCTTGCATAAAAAGTAAATACATAAAGGTAAAGGATAGGCCCTTCGCAGAGGGAAGCAGAGGTTGTCATGGGCTTTTTGTTTTTGGATGCACAAGCTCTTAATGCAAAGGAACGTCACTTTATATTGCCCCTTGTGATAGCAACCTTTATTATGCAGTCCGTCGCTTTTATTTCTTTACCATCACAAGATCGTACAAAGCTTATTTTCCCTTACAATAAAAGATCATACATATTTAGGAGCAATTTTTATTACTTTGTGCACAGATGACAACTTACTTGAAGGATCTTATTCAATCCATAGGTAGGTATAGTGGACTCTCATGGAATGAAACTGGGTTCAAGGTTTTTGGATGCATAAGTAGTATCTCTACTTGGTGCGGATTTTTGGCTAGCAAAGATATTGGGCAAGCACCACATCTTGGAGGATCTATGGCAATATAACTTCTATGTGAATATAAGCAAACATAATTCATTACGTTGTCTTCCTTGTCCAATGTCAACAATTTGACATAAAATACTCAATGAGGGCTCACAATCATAAAAGATGTCCAAGATAGTGTATTTGCATGTGAATCTTCTCTTCCCTTATTAATTTTTTCATGAATTGCATCATTGACCGATGCTATGTTTGTTAACTTTCAATAAATTTTACCACTTATACTTTCCTTTATGTAATGTCATTACTTTCCATAAGATTAGCATATGATCCTTTTCATTATTTTCATTGCTAGGATTGAAACATAAAAGTAAAGAAGCAAAAACTCAAACTACTCTTTATTATATAACTCTCAACTCAATTACATAGATAGATAGATCACGAAACTAGCACTCGAAAATAGATCATACTAAACTTTTATTCAACTAGATCACGAAATAACTAAGGATCGAACTAAAAATAGGTAAAGATAATAAAAGTGATGGTGATACGATACCGGGGCGCCTCCCCCAAGCTTGGCACAAGCAAGGGGAGTGCCCATACCCATGTACTCAAGTTTCTTTCTTCGGTGATGATGGGGGTGATGAAGTAGTGGGCTTGTCCTTCAGCTTTAGCAGGAACTCCAATTTACGGTTGATGCTCCGAAGGGCGATGTTTTGCTCTTCCAACAAAATAACTTCACGAGTGAGGGATGTATTATGAGCACAAATTGTTTCAAAGACTCTTAGGGCTTCAATTTCAGATGGGGAGAGATAATCATAGAAGGGTTGAAGGATATCTCACTTCTCTACGGTCTCCTCCATGGGGATGGCTTGCCCTCCTTCTGGAGCCTAGGCTCCCGCAACTTCCTCGACCATGTCGTCCTTGCCCTTGTCTTCCTCTCCCGACGACAACTCGTAGTAAACCTCGCTATAGGGGCATTTGCCCGGCGATGGTTGCACAATACGATGCTTGGTACGGAGCTCTTGGGGAGCCATGGCGATCTAGATCTGTCAGGAAAATAGCACGCAACAAGAACAAAGGATATTTTTTTGATACGGTGGTCAAAACGTCCGGGAGTATATATAAAGAATTTTTATCTTGCAAAACAAGTATTCCAGAAGAAAACGGAGTCGGGAAGGCTCACGAGGGGCCCACGAGCCACCAGGGCGCGCCCGGGGGGTGGGCGCACCCTGGTGCCTCGTGTGCACCTCGTGGGTCCCCTCAGCTATTTCTTATTTTTGTATTTTTTCTAATATTCCAAAACTGACAGAAAGTATTTTTATGGAATTTTTGGAGTCGGTTTACTTACCGTATCACGTACCTCTTCCTTTTCAGGGTTCTAGAGTGTTCTAGAAGGTCTCTCTTATGTATTTCTCTGGTGTCATAGTTTGAATAATGTTAGTTTCAACATTAATAGGTGTACCTGAAATATAATGCTTAATTCTTTGCCCATTCACCACTCTCGGATTATTGCCTTCGGAGTTGTTTATTTTGATGGCTCCGGAGCGATAAACTTCTTCGATTATATACGGCCCTTCCCATTTAGAGAGAAGTTTTCCTGCAAAAAATCTAAAACGAGAATTGTACAATAGGACATACTCACCCACTTTGAATTCCCGTTTTTGAATTCTTCTATCATGCCATCTTTTAACTTTTTCTTTAAACAATTTGGCATTTTCATAAGCTTGGGTTCTCCATTCATCTAGCGAGCTAATATCAAATAACCTCTTTTCACCGGCAAGTTTAAAATCATAATTGAGTTCTTTAATTGCCCAATATGCTTTATGTTCTAACTCAAGAGGTAAATGGCATGCTTTTCCATAAACCATTTTATAAGGAGACATACCCATAGGATTTTTATAAGCAGTTCTATAAGCCCATAATGCATCGTCAAGTTTCTTGGACCAATTCTTTCTAGATCTATTGACGGTCTTTTGCAAAATTAACTTTATTTCTCTATTGCTCAATTCAAGTTGACCACTAGATTGAGGGTGATAGGGAGATGCAATTCTATGGTTGACATCATATTTAGCAAGCAGTTTACGGAATGCACCATGAATGAAATGTGAACCACCATCAGTCATTAAATATCTAGGGACTCCGAACCTCGGGAAAATAACTTCTTTAAGCATTTTAATAGAAGTGTTATGATTAGCACTACTAGTTGGAATAGCTTCTACCCACTTAGTAACGTAATCAACAGCAACTAAGATATATGTATACCCATTAGAGGAAGGAAAAGGTCCCATATAATCAAATCCCCAAACATCAAATGGTTCAATAACAAGTGAATAATTCATAGGCATTTCCTGACGTCTACCAATATTACCAATTCTTTGACATTCATCACAAGATAAGACAAACTTACGAGCATCCTTGAAAAGAGTAGGCCAATAAAAACCAGATTGTAGTACCTTATGTGCAATTCTGTCTCCCGCATGGTGTCCTCCGTAAGCCTCGGAATGACATTTTCGTAGGATTTGTTCCTATTCATGCTCAGGTATACAACGTCTAATAATACCGTCTACTCCTTTATAAAGATATGGGTCATCCCGGAAGTAATGTCTTAAATCAAAGAAGAACATTTTCTTTTGTTAGTATGTGAAACTAGGTGGTATAAATTTAGCAACAATATAATTAGCATAGTCTGCATACCAAGGAGTATTACGAGAAGCATTTATCATAGCTAATTATTCATCAGGGAAATCATCATTAATAAGGAGTGGGTCATCAAGAACATTTTCCATTCTAGACAAATTATCAGCTACGGGATTCTCAGCTCCCTTTCTATCAACAATATGCAAGTCAAATTCTTGTAGCAATATAACCCACCTAATGAGTCTAGGTTTAGCATCTTTCTTTTCCATAAGATATTTAATAGTAGCATGATCAGTGTGAATAGTAACTTTGGAATCAACAATGTAAGATCTGAATTTATCACATGCAAACACAACTGCTAGAAATTCTTTCTCAGTAGTAGCATAATTTCATTGAGCACTGTCTAGAGTTTTACTTGCATAATGGATAATATTTAATTTCTTATCAACTCTTTGTCCTAGAATAGCACCAACAGCATAATCACTAGCATCACACATAATTTCAAAAGGCAAGTTCCAATCAGGTAGTTGAACAATAGGTGCAAAGGTTAAGGCTTTCATAAGTGTTTCAAAGGCTTCTACACAATCATCATCAAAAACAAATGGAACATCTTTTTGCAAGAGATTAGTAAGAGGCCTAGAAATTTTAGAGAAGTCTTTGATAAATCTCCTATAGAAACCAACATGACCAAGGAAACTTCTTATACCTCTAATATCTTTAGGACATGGCATTTTCTCAATTGCATCAACTTTAGCCTTATCTACTTCAATACCTCGTTCAGAAATTTTATGCCCCAAGACAATACCTTCATTCACCATAAAGTGGCACTTCTCCCAATTCAAGACAAGATTAGTTTGTTCACATCTCTGCAAAACTCGATCAAGGTTGCTTAAGCAATCATCAAAAGAAGTTCCGTAAATGGAAAAATCATCCATGAAAACCTCAACAATCTTTTCACAAAAGTCAGAGAATATAGCAGTCATATATCTTTGAAAGGTAGTAGGTGCATTGCATAAACCAAAAGCCATACGTCTATAAGCATAAGTTCCAAAAGGACAAGTAAAGGTGGTTTTCTCTTGGTCGGCTTGTGATACAAGTATTTGAGAGAAACCAGAATATCCATCAAGAAAGCAAAAGTGTGTGTGCTTGGACAATCTTTCTAACATTTGATCAATAAAAGGTAAGGGGTAATGATCCTTTCTAGTGGCTTTGTTTAATTTTCTAAAATCAATTACCATCCTATAACCAGTTACAATTCTTTATGGAATGAGTTCATTTTTATCGTTAGGAACAACAGTAATGCCTCCTTTCTTAGGGACACAATGAACAGAACTTACCCATCTACTATCAGCTATGGGATAGATTATACCTGCTTCTAGAAGCTTTAATATTTCAGTTCTTACCACCTCCTTCATCTTAGGATTTAATCGTCGTTGGTGGTCGACAACTGGTTTAGCATCGGGCTCCATATTAATTTTGTGCTGACATAGAGTAGGACTGATGCCCTTAAGATCATCAAGAGTATATCCAATAGCAGCACGGTGCTTCCTCAGAGTTTTTAGTAATCTCTTTTCTTCATGCTCTGAAAGGTTAGCACTAATAATAACAGGATATATCTTCTTTTCATTTAGATAAGCATATTTCAATGTATCAGGCAATTGTTTCAATTCAAATACAGGGTCACCCTTAGGTGAAGGAGGACCTCCAAGAGTTTCAACAGGCAAATTGTGTTTAAGGATATGTGGTTGATCAAAGAACATCTTATCTATTTCATTTCTTTCATTCATGTGCATATCATTTTCATGGTCTAGCAAATATTGTTCTAACGGATCAGTAGGAGGTACGGCAATAGAAGCAACACCAATAATTTCATCTTTACTAGGCAATTCTTTATCATGAGGTTGTCTATGAAACTTAGAGAAATTAAACTCATGAGATATATCAACAAAGTTAACACTGACAGTTTCTTTAGCGCAATCAATCTTAGCATTAACAGTGTTCAAGAAAGGTCTACCAAATATAATGGGACAAAAATTATCTTGTGGAGAACCGAGGACTAGAAGATCAGTAGGGTATTTTATTTTTCCACACAAGACTTCAACATCTCTAACGATCCCAAGCGGCGTAATTGTATCTCTATTCGCAAGCTTAATAGTAACATCAATGTCCTCTATTTCAATAGGTGCAATATCATTCATAATTTCTTGATCTAAGGTAAACGGAATAGCACTCACACTAGCACCCAAATCACATAAGCCATGATAACAATGATCTCCTATTTTAACAGAGACAACAGGCATGCCAACGACAAGTTTATTCTTATCTTTAGGATCGGGCTTAGCAATTCTAGTAGCTTCATCACAGAAGTAAATAACATGCCCATCTATATTATCGACCAAGAGATCCTTAACCATAGCAATATTAGATTCAACTTTAATTTGTTCAAAGGGTCTAGGTGCTCTAATATTACTTTTATTAACCACAGTTGAAACTTTAGCATGTTCCTTAATCCTAACAGGAAAAGGTGGTTTCTCAATATAAGCGATGGGCACAACTGGATCAACATTGTAAATGATAGTTTCTTCTTTAACTATAACAGGTTCCTCAATCTTTTCTTTAACAGGGGGATGATATTTAAACCACTTCTCCTTAGGGAGATCAACATGAGTAGCAAATGATTCACAAAAGGAGGCTACTATCTCAGAGTCAAGTCCATATTTAGTGCTAAACTTATGAAAAGCATCGGCATCCATAAAAGATTTAACACAATCAAACTCAAGTATTATACCTGACTCATTACCTTTGTCGAGTTCCCAATCTTCAGAATTGCGTTTAATTCTTTCCAGAAGATCCCATCTGAATTCAATAGTTTTCTTCATAAAGGAGCCAGTCGAAGAAGAATCAAGCATGGTTTGATCATCATGAGAAAGCCGAGCATAAAATTTTTGAAGAATTATTTCTCTTGAGAGATCATGGTTGGGGCATGTGTGCAACATATGCTTAAGCCTCCCCCAAGCTTGAGCAATACTTTCTCCTTCACGAGGCCAAAAATTATATATATAATTCCGATCACGATGAACCAAATGCATAGGATAATTTTTTTGGTGGAATTCCAGCTTCAACCGATTCCAGTCCCATGTTTCAGTATCATCACATAGCCTATACCATGTCAATGCCTTTCCCTCCAAAGATAAAGGGAATACCTTCCTCTTAACTCCATCTCCGGATAAACCTGCAAGCTTAAACAATCCACAAATTTCATCCACATAGATCAAGTGCATATCGGGATGTACCGTTCCATCTCCTGCATAAGGATTAGCTAGCAGTTTCTCTATCATACCCAAAGGAATCTCATAATAAATATTTTTAGTAGGTGTAGTAGGTTGAGGAGCAACTCTTTGTGCTTCCGGTCGAGGTGAATATACCCCGAACAAACCCCTCAAAGGATTGTTTTCCATAGTAACAAGTGACAGTAAATTTCAGCACATAATATAAATGTTTCCTTAACAAATTCCACTCACCAAAGGCGCTTCACTCCCCGGCAACGGCGCCAGAAAAGAGTCTTCATGACCCACAAATATAGGTGATCAATCGTAGTCCTTTCGATAAGTAAGAGTGTAGAACCCAACGAGGAGCAGAAGGAAATGACAAGCGGTTTTCAGCAAGGTATTTTCTGCAAGCACTGAAATTATTGGTAACGAGTAGTTTGATAGCAAGATAATTTGTAACAAGTAACAAATAGTAAAGGTAACAAAGAGTGCAGCAAGGTGGCCCAATCCTTTTTGTAGCAAAGGACAAGCCGTAACGAACTCGTATAATAAGCAAAGCGTTCTCGAGGACACATGGGAATTTCATCTAGTCACTTTCATCATATTTGTTTGATTCGCGTTCGCTACTTTGATAATTTGATATGTGGGTGGACCGGTGCTTGGGTGCTATTCTTACTTGAACAAGCCTCCCACTTATGATTAACCCCTCTCGCAAGCATCCACAACTACGAAAGAAGAATTAAGATAAATCTAACCATAGCATTAAACATATGGATCCAAATCAGCCCATTACGGAATAGCGCATAAACTAGGGTTTAAGCTTCTGTCACTCTAGCAACCCATCATCTAATTACTACTCCACAATGCATTCCCTTAGGCCCAAAGATGGTGAAGTGCCATGTAGTCGACGTTCACATGACACCACTAAGAGAATCAACAACATACATATCATCAAAATATCGAACGAATACCAAATTCACATGATTACTTATGACAAGACTTCTCCCATGTCCTCAAGAACAAAAGTAACTACTCACACATCATATTCATGTCCAAGATCAGAGGGGTATTGAATAGCATAATAGATCTGAACATATAATCTTCCACCAAATAAACCAACTAGCATCAACTACAAGATGTAATCAACACTACTAGCAACACACAGGTACCAATCTAAGGTTTTGAGACAAAGGTTGAATACAAGAGATGAACTAGGATTTGAGATGAGATGGTGCTGGTAAATATGTTGATGAAGATTGGTCCTCCCACGATGAGAGGATCGTTGGTGATGTCGATGGCTTCGATTTCCCCCTCCCGGAGGGAAGTATCCCCGGCGGAATCGCTCCGCCGGAGAGCAAAAGTGCTCCTGCCCAAGTTCCACCTCGAGACGGCGGCGCTCCATCCCGAAAGTCTTCTCCTTATTTTTTTTCTTGGGCAAATGGGCTTATATACCAGAAGATGGGCACCGGAGGCTGGCTAGGGGCCCCACAAGCTACCAGGGCGCGCCCGGGGGGGTGGGCACGCCCTGGTGCCTCGTGGGCACCTAGGTGGCCCCCTCTGGTACTTCTTTTCTCCAATATTTGTTATTTATTCCAAAATAAATCTTCGTGAAATTTCAGCTCATTTGGAGATGTGCATAATAGGTATCTCTCACATAGTTTTTTCAGGTCCAGAATTCCAGCTGCCGGCAATCTCCCTCTTTATGTAAATCTTGCATATTAAGAGAGAAAAGGCATTAGAATTACTCCACAAAGTGTTATATTGATTAAAAACACTATAAATAACAGTAAGAAAACATGATGCAAAATGGACGTATCATCTCCCAACAAGCTCTTCCTTTATAGCCATTAAGACAAGAATTGAAGCACAAAGAGAGCATAAAAAAACATGTGACAAACACATTTAAGTCTAACATACTTCCTATGCATAGGCATTTTATAAGAAAACAAATTATCAAGACAAGAAATATTTAGCATATGCAAGGAAGAAGAATAAAACATTGTTAATCTCAACATAAAGAGAGGTAATTGGGTAACATGAAAATTTTCATAGCTACACTTCCCTCTCTCAAAATAATTACATGTAGGATCATAATCAAATTCAACAATATAGATATGATATAAAATATTATCTTCATGATCCACATGCATAAAAGTTTTATAGTCTTCCAAGATAGTGGGATTAACATCAACTAAAGTCATGACCTCTCCAAACCCACTTTTATCAAAAATTTCATAAGATTGATTGCTCTCCAAAATAGTGGGATTATTTGTACCTAAAGTTGACACTCTTCCAAACCCACTTTTAATATTCATAGCATTATGAGCGTCACCCCAATCATGATCATTAGCCCAATTGATTTTCATAGAATTTATACTAACACAATTGCAATCATGCTTTTCATTCAATAAATGTATCTCAATAGCATTTTATTTTATCACTTCTTCATTATTAGCTATTGGTTTACAATAAGCAGCAAGTTTGAAAAGATTAGCAAGTGGATGAGGATCCATATGTCTTTATTTTTATTTTATTGAGTCACGTGATTATTGCAAGCAAATAAGGTGTGTGTGTGTGTGTGTGTGTGTGTGTGTGTGTGTGTGTGTGTGTGTGTGCGCGCACGCGTGTGTGCAGGTACCTCGCTTTGTTTGATGAAGTCTCCCTAACAATGGCGCCAGAAATTCTTTCTGCTACTTGTGAGCTGCGTTGGGATTTTCCCCGAAGAGGAAGGGGGAAGCAATATAGTAGCGGATAAATATTTCCCTCAGTGGAGAACCAAGGTTATCGAACCAATAGGAGATTCACACAGACAAAGGTTGACAGTACCTGCACACACAAGAGCAAATACTTGCACCCAACACGGGCAAGAGGGTTGTCAATCCCCTAGTACTCGTTAATTACAAGGATTAATTCTAATAGTGATAGGTTTATAAATTGCAAACAGAAATAAAAAGAAATAAATTGCAGCAAGTAAATTAAGGTTTTAGTAATATGATTTGGATGGACCCGAGGGGCATAGTTTTCACTAGAGGCATCTCTCTCATAAGCATAGCATACGGTGGGTAAACAAATTATTGTTGGGCAATTGATAGAAAAGCGCATAGTTATGACGTTATTCATGGCATGATCAGTACATAGACATTACGTCCGTGACAAGTAGACCGACACCTGCCTGCATCTACTACTATTACTCCACCCCTCGACCGCTATCCAGCATGCATCTTAAGGTATTAAGTTCATAACAAACATAGTAATGCTTGGAGCATGATGGCATAATGTAGGCAGAATAAAATCAAGCAATATGATTGAACCCCATCGTTTTACCCTTAGTAGCAACAATACAAATACGTGTCTCGCTACCCCTTCTGTCACGAGGTGAGGACACCGCAAGATTGAACCTACCACAAAGCACCTCTCCCATTGAACATAAATCAATCTAGATGGCCAAACCAAACGGATAGATCGAAGAGAAATACAAAGTTATAACAATCACACATAATAAAGTTCAGAAAAGACTCAACTAGTTTCAATGAATAATCTGATCATAAACCCACAATTCATCAGATTCCAACAAACACACCGCAAAAGAAGATTACATTGAATCGATCTCCGAAGAGAACATTGTATTGAAGATCAAAGACAGAGAGAAAGCCATCTAGCTAATCACTATGGACCCGTAGGTCCTGTGGGAACTACTGACACATCATCGGAGGTGCAGCAAGCTTGATGTAGAAGCCCTCCGTGATAGATTCCACCTCCGTCAGAGTACCAGCGGAGGCCTCCAGATGGGATCGCGGAAGAACAGAGGCTTGCGGCGGCGAAATAATTGTTTCCGGTCTCGCTCTGGTGGTTTCTGGATTTATGGGAATTTATAGGCTTGGAATTAGGTCAAACGGACCTATAAGGGGCCCACAAGCTCAGGTGGCGCCCCCTGGGGGCGTGCCATGTGAGCTTGTGGCTCTCTCGTAGAGCTTCTGGCCTCCTCCGGAATCCTCTAGGGTCCCTTCTGGTCCAGAAAAAATCATCGTAAAGTTTCATCGTGTTTGGACTTCGTTTGGTATAGTTTTTCTATGAAACAATAAAATAGGCAAAAACAGAAACTGGCAGTAGGCACTAGGTTAATAGGTTAGTTCCCAAAAATGATTTAAAATTGTATATAAAGCATACAAGATTGATAATATAATAGCATGAAAAAAATCAAAAAATATAGATACGTTGGAGATGTATCAGCCACCACACCCACACGGATACCCTGGTCTACCCATCCCACATCATAGTTCTATAACATGCAAGATAGACCTTCTCCACATAGCAAGAACAAATATGGGGAGATGGGACCTCCCTGTCGTATTCCCCTTGATGGGCTAAAAGCCGGTAACAATTCACCATTTACCTTCACTTGGAAGCTGACAGAGGCAACACACTTCATCACCAGTGATACCCATTCCTCTGCAAATCCCAGTTGTTGCATGATACCTTGAAGGTACGCCCATCCAACCCCGATCATAAGCTTTCATCATGTCGATTTTAATAGCACACCACCCTTGTTTGCCCTTCTTTCTTCGCATACACATTCATATGCACTAATCACATTATCAGTAATAAGTCTTGCGGGGAGAAAGGCACTTTGCTCTTCCGCTATGATTTCATCCAATTCTCACGCAAACTGTTAGCTAAACCTTTTGAGCAAATTTTGTAAATAACATTACAAAGCGAGGTAGGTATGTACTTTGTAATATTTATTGGATTATTAATTTTGGGGATCAGCACAATTACTGTTTTGTTAATGATGCCCAACATATGGCCGCCTGGCAAGAACCTAGTACATCCTGAGTAGAATCTCCTTTAATATCTTGCCAATGCCACTTGGAAAAGCCAACGTTGAAACCATCGTAGCTCGGGGCCTTTGACGACTTCAACATAACCAGAGCTCGTCCACTTCCATTGCTGAAAACAACCTCACAAGCCGCTCGTTTTTAGCTTCAGTCACCTTAGGAGGGACGTGGTTGAACACAACCTCCCCATTAGTGTGGTCTTGCGCCTTGTACAGGGATGTATAGAACTTTTGCACTTCCGCATGAATACATTCCTTCTGCTCGCAAACAACACCTGCAACATTTTTCAGCACCATAGTTCTATTGGTGCTTCTACTCGCTAACGCACAAGCATGAAGAAGCCCGTATTGCGATCCCCGGCCTTGAGCCAATCCACCCATGATCTTTGCCTCTCCATCACCTCCTCGTGCAAAAGTTCATTAAGGTGGCGCGCAATCTATCCTTCTCACTATGCGATGAGCCACATTATAAAGAGTTCTCGCGCTCTCGCTCATATTCCCTTCTAGCCTTCTTTATCTTACGCCAATTATCTCCAAAAAATTTATGCTTCCAGTCTGTCAAGTGTCCTTGCATCTGCATTAACGCATCATTTATGCCCATCAACCCACCTACGTCAAACCCATTCCTCCACCCCGCTAACATAGTGGAATATTATGATTGTTCCCTATGCCAAGCATCCTCATACTTGAAGCTTATCGCCTCCTCCCATTATCCTTTGTGAAACTCTGGATTTTTGCAACTAGCAAATAATGATTCAACAAGAGCGACGACACATGCTTCACGTGCATTGTTGAATATGTTGCGACATAGTCGGATCTTCCAAAAATCTGTCCAACCTCACCTTCACATTAGCTTGGCCCTTCTACCTGTCAACCCATGTAAAGGGAATACCATTAAATTTGAGATATTGAAAGTCACAGTGATCAACCACTACTTTAAAACCCTTCATTTGTCATTCCGCCCTCTCATTCTCATGAAAGTACTCTATGATCTCATTAAAATCCCCTCCACATAACTACAGAAGGTCGATTTGCCTCCTCAACCACTTTAGCAGGTCCCAACTTTGAGGCTACTCACTTATCTTCGCCTTCGCATAAAGCCTCGAAAAATGCCAAGTCTTGCCATCTCCCCCCACACTTTTTATATTTGCATCTGTATATTGACCAGACACATTATTTAGCGTCACTTCCACATCATATGACCAGAACAACGCCAAACTACCACTTAAGCCATCACTACTTATGGGCACACAACCAACGAAAGCTAACCTTGCAGCCAGATCTGCAACTCTCTTTCCCACGATCTTTATTTCACTCAAAAGACTATTGCGGGTGCTTCCAGCCTCACCAGATTGTGAAGCTCACGAACTATCTTCGGGGTTCCCAAGCCCGCGGCAGTTCTAGCTATGCAACCCACTGGTCCAGGCGAGGCTGTCCCGCAACCACCGCCAAACTATGGTTTTGATCCTGCCCGATCTTCTTGTTCTTAAGCTCTCTACTGCCCACTTTTGAGTCATTGGATAGTTCGGTGTCACTAAGCCTTTTTTAATTCGAAGTTTACTGGTCATACATCATAAGTGGCGCATTAGTCCTACCCCTACCATGCACATTCCATTGCTCCAAGTCCACCTTGTGGTAGACATTATTCCTTCCCAAACTCGGCCTTTTCCAAACCCACAACCAGCTGAATTGGCACCCCTTGCATTGAATTGGTAAACAAACTTCTTGACTTTGCTGCCTCCTGGCTTTTCTGGCAATGCCACTTCCTCTTCGGCTTCAACTTCTTCCTCTTCCCATGTGTTGTCCCTCTGACTTGCACTAAAAGGCATCTCCAGCTTCCTGTTCACTCCCCCGGCTTCTCTTCATATGTTGAAAGCGGATGGATTCTTTATATGGGTGCGACCATTCTCATCTCTCTCTGCTGGGTTTGGGCAATAATCATTAGCGTGCCCAAGCACTCCACAAGAGAAACAAAAGTATGAGAGGTTCTCGTATCGTATGTTATAGAAATGACCTCCTTCTTGCGCAACGACTCCATTTGCACTCATCTTGGTAGCGTATCCATACCCTGGCCCTCAGGGCTTCTCGCCAAGAAAAACCTTTTGCTTCAACATCAGGCTTGATTACATCTCCCACCATACCTGCAATCTTTTTTAGCCATGGCGGATATCGGAGGTTGAAAGGTAGATTGATAATTGGCGCCCAGATTTGCATCCTCTCAAACTTCCAGCCTGACGGCCTGGACCGAACATCAAACAATTTCAAAACCGAACATGTCAAAAGTAACAAGGAAAGAGATCGGTGGCGACAAAACCATCCGAATTAATTTTGAGGGGCATGTGGTGGTGTAAGCATGATTATTTTGGAGTAACATTTCACAAGTTTCATGTTGGGAGCGGCATGCCCTGAGAAATACTCCAATTTTCCACTTTGCATTTATTTTTCCTGAAGAATTAATCCGGAGCGTCCATCCACGACCCAACGGCGCTACCGGCCAACGGTAGGACGCATGATACGAGTCCTTGTTCTCCCATCCTCTTCGGCTTTCTTCCTCCTCTCTCGCCTCTTTCTTGGTCCCGGATCCTTCCTTCGTTCTGCCAATTTCAGAAAATTTTGGCAGCTGGGCAAACAATTGCTAGTGTGCTCAACCTTGAGGATCAGTAGCGGGCACAGGAGATGATCACGCGAGCAAAGCTGGTGGAACAGCTGCGGGAGCACCAGATCCGGTCGGCGCAGTCATACTCCGCGGCCCTCGCCGTCTTCTCCCCCAACTCCCACATCGCCTCCAGGTCCGGTTCCCCTGTTCTTGATTTCTTGTTTATGCTAACATCTGCTGCGACGCTCTTCAAAATTCATGCGGTTTGGTTTCAACTGAATGGCCCTTTTGGGTGCATCGTCGATTGAACATGAGGATTGGTCGGATTCGCGCGGTATAGATTGCAGCTCATGTTGTGTACTTTTGCTTCCTTGATTATATGGATCTTCGCCGATCTGTATAGCTCGTGGTTGCATTTTATTTCTTGGTTAGTTCTTGCCGGTGACGACAAGAAGGGATTTTAACCTTTATTATTTGGGAATTGTGTGATATGGTTATGATCAGATATTAGAGTGGGAAAAACATAATCTTTTCTGCTAATTAGAGGTAAAGGTGTTCAGTTGGAGGCATAATAGCAAACAAAAGTCAGGGAATTCGGCGAAGATCTGCTTCGAGTACTAGTGCTGTTGAAGAGCGTGTGCAAGCTGGAGGCATCATCTGTAGAGCTATAAATTTATATAGGCTTTACACGTATCCAGACAATTGCAAAGCTACTGTGCTTAGTTAGCATTTGGATAGAACTTGTGAATTGCATGGATTGCTTTCAAAGTGAAGCCCTCTCAAAGATCGAGTATTAACAGCAACACTGTTGAATAAGAACTTTCTGTAGGGTTTACAATTGTTTGTCGGGTTTCTGTTGCTGAGCCAACAATGCTGCAATGGACGGATAAAAGGAAGAATAAGCTGAGTGCCTTCACTATCATAACTATATGAGTAAAAATTGGCACCGCCTGCATCAGACACACCTACATTCAGGACACCTGCCTACGTCAAGGTTTGGTCTAAAATACTAGTTGTCCTCACTTGGCTGCTAACAGTACTTGAACCTAGATACTGACCTGCCCCTAAATCGGAGGCCAAGCGGAGCCCAAGTCGCTTTACCGTGGGCTAGGCCATGCTAAGTTTTCTCAAGTCTAACTTGCACCACTTACCCACTTAGATGCATCATGCATAGATTTCGAAATGCGCTTAGTATGTTGGAATGCTGCATTGCTTAGCACTGCTGGCCTGTCTTTTACTTGAAGTGTACAGAGAGTGTGTAAGAGGATATGACTGTGTCAAGTAAGATACTGCAGTTCATATAGACCGCCAGAGTACACCATTTCAGATTATGGCCTGTTGTCTTTGCTGCTTAGGGCTACTGAACTGTGGAATGGCTGTAACACCACATTCTCTAAAAGTAGAAAACCCTCTGCTGCTATGACAAGATCAAAGATAAATGAGCAACTAATGCTTTGGAGCGCCATGAACCAGGATGTCTAATAGCATGGATGTGCAATGTCCAAAGATTTGGGCTGCTACCTTTCTTTAGGAGTCACTTATGTCATTGTTGTCTATCTCATCTGTTTATTCCTTTATTGCTTGTTTACATTTTCTTTACTTTAGTACCTTGCTTGCGTTCTCCACTTCTCCGCATGTAATTTCCTTTTTTCCTGGCCGCCTTTTTGCTTTTGTATACCTGACTTTTCAT
Organism: Elymus sibiricus; assembly: GCA_039707655.1. NCBI lineage: Eukaryota > Viridiplantae > Streptophyta > Magnoliopsida > Poales > Poaceae > Elymus > Elymus sibiricus. The sequence goes on from CM077670.1 coordinate 287,283,039, forward strand.
ATTTTGGACCGGCAGATCCTTTTTTTAAGTATAAAGGTAGAGATCATACAACCCATTTTTGAAGTATGTTTGATTACATCACATGTTACAAATCATGGCAGCGACTTAGGGCATGAACTATGGAGGCAGTAGCAACCTAGTGCCTCGCACATGTCAAGTAGGAAAGTAGCAGTGAAACCACCGTCTCCAAAACTACAACCCAATGCGGTAATAGCCTCAGATGGCCTTCTCTTTCTTGCTTTACCCAGATTTCAGCCCCACTCTTCCTCATTTTTCCCTTCCTCTCTTGGCCTTTCATTGCCTGGTTTCCTTTTTGCCAGGGAGGAGACGGCTTCCTCTGCAAGATCCCCCTTTGTTCTGCAAGCAGCACATAAAGCAATATTGGACCATCCGAGCCGACGTGGAGAGCTGAGGCAGCTGTCCACGCTGTAGCGTTGGCCATGCCCTTAGTGTCTACATGGCATTTCAGTCCCCTATGCCAGGCCTAGATGACAGCCACGTTACTTTTCCATTAGTGCCTAATTGATGGATGGATTAAAATGGTACACATCACATAGTACATACTTAGTGTTCTGCCCGAAATAAGTCGTCGCTTGACCTAAGCAGGAATGCGACACATATTTAGGGACATTTAATCCAATTCTTTCCACGCAGGACATAACAGCACCTTTTGTACTGTTTGATAACCTGAAATGTGGGTCATAAATTGGGGGTTTAATTTAGAGGGGTCATAAATCATAACTCATAAAGTGAAAGGCTCATAACTAGGGTTTAATCTGGAGAAGCCATTTCTTTCCTTGCCTATTCTTTTGAAAGAAATTCAAGTAGTACTGAACTTGAAATTGGCATTAGAAGGAACTTGTAGTACTCCTATTAGAAGGAAGAGGGCATGTCTATTCCTATTGCCTGTCATAATATGTTTTGTTTGGCAGAATGCGACTTTGCCGGTGACCCCCTCACTCCTGTTTCATAATCACATATCTGTAGAAATAGTGTTCCTTTCTATTTAAGAAATTTACATGAGATAATGTTGCTGGCAAGGGTGGGCATGGCGCAAGTTTGCCAGCAATCTAGCTGGACATAAACAGCCATGGCGCCATGTAAAGTCAGGTAGGTTAAATACTGCAAGAATGTGAGTCCCATGGTCTGTCTGAACCTGTGAGGAAAGTTTACTTTCTAGAATAACAGATAATTATAGCTCAAGAGAATAAGCATGCTTTGTTCTGTTAGCATGAAAGAAGCCTCTATAAAGAAAAAAAAAGGGTTAATGGTTTTATGAATGTTTATTTCTTCTCAGTTCTGTTCTATTTTTCACTAAGTTTTGTCATGGTCTACCCTCCTATAGAATTTTAAATGAGTAAACCACGCTGCATAAAAAGCTCAATACAAATTTGATGACTTGGCAATTGCTCACTATGGCCTTAAAAAAACATGACAAAGACTATGCACATAGAGGGTAGCAACTCAGAAGTCGTTACAAATTTTATGCTCGGAATATTGCTGCTTTCATGCATGTCTCTTTAATAAAAAATTGCAGGATTCAACTATTTTTAACTTTACACCCCTCAGGAACAATTGGGCCAAATTAGGAACATTATTTTAGCACAAGTAACTTCAAACAGTCTGCATTTGATGGCATTTGCTTATGCTTTAGCATCGAAGTACAACTGTTTGTGCTTTCGTTGCAAGTAACTTCAATGCACATTTTATGAATAAATGTTTCATATCTACTTGAATGGGAAGCACTAACCTTCCGGTTCCAATGGTTCACCAAAGCTAAAACTAAAATTTGAATTTGGAGCATGTCCAAACAAAATACTGTACTGATCTGCATGTAAAATTGGATTGACAAATGGTCGTTGCCACAAGCATCCCATAAAGTACATCAAGTTTGAAGTTCAAAATCTGGACAGATTCATGACACTCCATACTTAGTCGATACTTTGCTGTGTCACCTATTTCTGGAGTGAAAACATACTATTTGTTACTTATGCCTATCACTCAATAAACCATTTTAAATTTCTGTCTGCAACATTTGTGGCATTTTCACACATGGATCTTTCACTGCCTATGCATTGTATTAAGGCTCGTAACATTTTCAAAAGTTTGTGGTGGTGCTAACATATGTTGTGCTAGGTATAGCCATCTCATTTGGCGCACCACATTATTAACATACTTATAGTTCCATTCCAGTTGCCATTATGATTCGGTGTTTGGCATGGAACATTTTGGTACTGGAGCAATCCAGCGTTCCGTTCTGGTTTTCAGAATTTTGTATGGATATACTTTTATATATATACACATGAGGCACACATACCGTAAAAAACAACGAAAAAAAACTATGGGCAGAAGGGATAAATGGTTGGCTGGTGCCCTGCCCCATTGCATCAAACTAGTGTGCATGTCGTCCCCTTGCAAGAGCAAGAGGTCTATAGGCCCATATTTGCAAAGGATTACAGGCCCAATATTCCCCGCCATTTTCTGGCCATTATTACAGCGTGGAATCTCCCAGGCGATAGTACCACATTGCTAAGCAAAGAAGAATCAGTGTGGCTGATGCCTTTATAAAGAAACATCAGCAGAGCTGTATGGACCGGTACCAGTACAGCTGGCCGGAATGGCTAGAATTTTGTCTGGTATGGGATGTAGGCTTCTGCATACCCTTTTGGTCATGAACGATCCGGCGATTTCAGCCGGGACTGAATGGAACTAATAAGTTTGATTATTAGGCCATGTGGTTTGCATTCCAATTAATCATGTAATGTTAGAGGAAACAAAGAATCATGTAATTATTCAGAATAAGCTTCTTTTGTTGATAATAATTGCATTTGGATTAATCGCTAAAACGGAGGAGTTCCATTGTAACATTGCCATCCCTTATCTCCTAGAATGAACATTGAACAGTATCAGATTAAACCAAATTTGTAATGATATCTGAACTTAGCTCATGGTAGGATGAAGGAAAGAAAAGTTGAATTCAAAGTAGTGCAGTTTCATGTAACGAGCCTGGGGATATGCAATTTGCAAACCCTGGCTAATTTCGATGTCCACACTAGCATACAGCGAGTATATAGTTGATGCAAATGCTCTCTATCTATCTGTAAAATTTTAATGGCAGCTTTTAAATTCAAACCAGACTAAAGGAAGTAGATTGTCAATGCAATGTGCTGATCTCATTAGGCTGGTATTTACAGTTCTAAAATATAAGCTGATCTCATTTTGGTTGTTAAAAAAACGGTCATTATGGCTTATCCTGTTTATGCTCTAGTTAAAGACCAGCCTACTTGCTTATTGCCATTTGATTCAGTTTTACCTAATCCCGTGTTCTTTCCTCTTTCAGGCGGGACCTGAGGGTCGCTCTCCTCTATGCCTTTTTGTTCTGTTTTCTCATGGTGTCGTGCTATGCCGCGCTTTACCTGAAATGGTTCAAGCTCTCGTCCCTCTTTGTAATTCTCGGGATCCTTCTCCCAGTAAGTCTCAAAATCTCTAGGCATAGAAGGCTCAAAAGGAAACGAGAGCGAAGATTGCTGTTGCCTTTGTCCATGTGAATATCTTTCTGATACCCTGTAACATTTTAGTGAAGTGGCTCAACTACAAAGAGGAAAAATCCTGGGTTTACTCATTTTACCAGCTCAGCCTGTGCCCTCAAATATGTTGTATGTATTACCTGTTTTCCCTTTTTGTCCATGCATGCACATACATACATATGCGCCATCGTCTCAGCTTTCGCCTTCTTTTCAAACTTGTGTCTATTGCAAAGTAATGCCATCTTTAGAAACTTATGAGAGCGGATCTCTTCAGATCCTGGTGCATTTGGTTGTGGATGCAATCATGTGAAATATCTGGTCAATTGTCGCATCGGTCGGTCCGGTGTGCCAAGCGAGCCGCTTTAGCGTTATTTAGCATACCAAGTGTGAATATAATCTTTCATCTCAGGCGTCCAGCTTCTCTGTCGCAGTTCACCTAGATTTATTTTCTTTCCTGTGTTTCTATTGTCGGCAGATCGTCCACTGCACAGCGTTGCTATTTCAAATTCTCGATCCTTTCACGCACACTGTTTTAAGTATGTCCTGCCTGCCGCCTGGGTTTCTTGAGCTCGCCATGCCTGGTAAATGCATCACCACGATAACTAGTCCCAGGCGGAGCAGAAACAGTGCGGTTCAGGCGCACCGCTGCTGCTTATATAGTTTAAAATCTTGAGGCGCCTGGCATCTGATCTTTTAGGTTCAGTTTATCCATGCTACGGTACAGAAGCAGTAACAATGTAATCCGGTGCACAATTCGTGATCTGACAACGGGATCTTGTGCGTTATCGCAACATCGTCTATCATGGACAGGTCAGGCGAGGGCTTAGGGCTAGGGTTGCAAGCGGCATCCCGCTTTTTTCTGTGAAACCTTTAAAGCTCAAACTAAAACCAGGTCAGTTATTTCGGAACGGAGGGAGTAGCTCATAATTTCCTCATCACTTGTCTAAAATTAATGCTACATTTTGTACTACGGAGGGAGTAGTATTGTTCTCGGGGACGGCGGCATGTATGCGTTATCTGCATCAGTTGCCATTCCATTTATGCCGTGCCCCCTTCCTGTCGCTGCTTCGCCTGATCAACCACGCTCCCCGTCGTCGGCCATCGCTGCCTCTCGCGTCCCGCTCTTGGCTAGTCGGGCCACTGGAATCTGGAGGTCTGTCGCCGGCGGGCGTAGGGTTTCTTTTCCATATGGTCAAGGCGCGGCCGCGGAACACCTGACAAATCCCGCGCGAACCGCGGAGCCGGAGGGCGCGTGATAATCTTTCCACTCGCGTGGCCGCGTCGCCCAGCACTTGCCGGCCCACGCGCGCTACTACTCGGTTTGACGCCTGTACGTGGTGCTCCAGAGGTGTGCTGTGCCCGCCAAGTTGTAACCACCATCGGCCATGTTCCCAGATCTACTCGGCCCACCTCCATTATCGCCACATTCCTGTGTCGTTTGCACTTGCACCACAAGAGGACGGATTTGTCGTATACCGCGGGAATCATCGTCCAGTATCTATCTCTCGCTCGGACCGCCGGGTTGGAGTTCATCATGACAGCTTCAGACCAGAGGGCAGCAAATATCCGCGCCACTCGAAATTCCATCACATGCCCGCACAACTTTGAGTGCTTCCGTATTTTGACTGGCCTGCTGCTGCTGCTTCATGTGCGTGCGTGCGTGCACTCGTCAAGTAGCCTATCCCTATCTATCTATCTATCATCCAAGCATGTCTGTTTAAGTAGCTCTGCGCTCTTCCTTTTTCCTTTCTTTCTCGCTTACTCGCAGTGATTTCTGCGTTTAGTGGGCAAATGCATGTGTCCACTCACGCACACAGTGCCCAAGGTGGGCCGAAAAGCCATTTATAGGTTATATATAGGGCCTTCCCTCCATCTTTTACCAGAAAGGCCCGCACCTCGCAGGGCCACGTACGTCGTGGCGTTGCACTAGCGAGCGCCCGCTTCCTAGGATACCTACCATATCCAGCGACTGGCATAGACAACAATTTCACTATATCAGTGTGTCGTTGACCACTTGGCATCATCTGCACTGCATGCCGAGTAGTACAAATCCAAGCTTTTTTCATCACTTGATAAAAATTGTAGTATGTGTCTTTCGCTGTCGCGAGAGCCTCTGCATTTGCGTCTTCTTCGGGTAGTCTTTTTTTTGTTTGCGAGGTGAGCTTTACGCGGCAAAATAGGGGAAAGCAAGAGCATTTCATGTCTGTGTCCCCGCGAGTGCCCAACGGGACGATAAGCTGCGACGCTACGACCAACGGGGCCGTGACAAGTGGCCGTGCCGAATGATGGCATTGCCCATTTAAGCCCTGGTGATGCGATGCAGCAACCCAATTCAACACACTTCAGCATGCACTCGGATTTTTTTTTGAAATAGTACTTTTTTTTGAACAAATTCCGAAAATATGATGAACAAACTAATTTTTTTACAAATAGAGCACCGTCGTTGTACTATAGGACGAAACACTTATTTCGTTGATCTGTAGGACGAAATATCCATGCTTCGTTGTATAGTTGGACGAAACGTAGATTCGTTGTACACCAGGACAAAACTGAAACGTACCTGCCTACTACAGTGCCCCCGCACCGTATATCCTTGCTGCACCGGAGCTCCCCTGGCCGAACCCTCGCGCCACCAGGACCGCATCGACGAGGAGAATCCATTCAGACGAAGAACAACTCGAACCGTGCATCGTGGAGGACGAATTTCGCCGTTCAATCTACATCGACCGCCGCAAGCCTACGTCGCGTTCGGTAAGAAATTTTCTAATTACTCGCACCCATCTATTCATCTAGATGCCGCCAACCTCCTAGACATTGTCCCATATCCTATTGTTGTCGTTGGCCACGCGCATAACGGCAAAATTCGTCCTCCGCGATGCACGGTTCGAGTCGTTCTTCGTCTGAATGGATTCTCCTCGTCGATGCGGTCCTGGTGGCGCGAGGATTCGGCCAGGGGAGCTCCGATGCAGCAAGAATATACGGTGCGGGGGCACTGTAGCAGGCAGGCACGTTTCGTTGGCACTGTAGTACGCAGTTTCGTCCTGGTGTACAACGAAACCTAGGCTTCGTCCAACTATACAACGAAACCTCTGTTTCGTCCTACAGTTCAACGAAACATCACCGTTTCGTCCAGCGGTACAACGATGGTGCTCTAGTTTTAAAATTTATGGTTTGTTAATCTTAGTTTCGGAATTTGTTCAAAAAAAGTAGTATTTCAAAAAAAAATCCCATGCACTCAGCCTTTTCCATCTAACCTGGTAAGTTAGTTCTTGGGGACATTAATCTGATGCTAAGCTCATCAAGTGGCCCTTTGATCTTAACAGCCTCTTTGTCTGTCGAGCAGTCGACGCATCCTTGTGCACTTGCGTTCGCGCTTTTGATTTTTTATATAGGTAAAGGCCTCCATGCACTATCCTCCTCACTCTCAGACCACTGCCCCTTGTTACTTGCTAACGTCGATGGCCCTCGGAGGCCTAAATCCTTTCGCTTCGAGAACCATTGGATCAAGATGCCGGGTTTCCAAAAAGTTGTGACGGATGCTTGGAATGAAGATTCCGTTCACGTTGAGCCGTATCAAAGGCTCTTCCACAAGCTCAAGACTACTAGCCGCAAATTGCGTTCGTGGAGCAAATCCCTTTTTGCAAAGGCTAAGGTTTAACTTCATATGGCTCTCGAGGTCATCCTACACCTCGATCTGGCTCAGGAGCAAAGAGAGCTCTCCCATGAGGAATTTGATCTTTGAAAAAGACTAAAGAGGAAAATTATTGGCTGGGCAGTGATGGAGAAGTCAAGGAAAAGACAAAACTCGAGAATCACTAAGCTCAAGGAGGGAGATGCCAACACTCGTTACTTTCACCTCCGTGTTAACCATCGCAGGAGGAAAAATTTCATCCACCGTCTCAAGCATAACAATGGCTGGGTTATAGATCACAAGCAAAAAGAAGATATTGTCCACCGCCACTTCAAGAATATCGCTAGGAAAGGCCCTTCGCGCAGCTTGGACATTAACTGGGACATTTTACCTTCCCCTGGTTGTGACCTCCAAGATTTGGATGAGGCTATCTCTGAAGAGGAGGTGAAGAAGGCTGTCTTTGCCATGCCGGGGGACAAGGCACCGGGTCCGGATGGTTTCACCGGTGTTTTTTTCAAATCTTGCTGGAACACAATAAAAGGGGACATTATGCTGGCCATCAGACGCTTCTCGGACCTTCATGCATCCCAGTTCCATTGGCTCAACTCCGCAGATATTGCCCTCATTCCAAAGAAAGATGGTGCTGAGAATATTTCTGACTTTCGCCCTATTAGCCTCATACATGCCATTGCAAAGATTATAGCCAAAGTGATGTCCAACCGCTTAGTCCCCCACATGAATGATCTTGTTTCTCAAGCCCAAAGCGCTTTCATCAAAAGGAGATGTATTCACGATAACTTCATGTATGTGCGCAATCTGGCAAGACGTTTTCACTGCAACAAAACACCTTCTCTGCTTTTCAAACTCGACATTAAGAAGGCTTTTGACTCGGTTAGATGGGACTATCTGCTGGATTTGCTGAGCCATCTAGGCTTCCCTCCGCGTTTCCGTGGTTGGATCTCGACCCTCCTCTCCTCGGCGTCCTCACGAGTCCTGCTGAATGGGGTTCCTGGCTGCCCCATCCACCTTGGCCAAGGCCTGAGACAGGGGGATCCCCTGTCACCTCTTCTCTTTATGCTTGCAATCGACCCTCTTCACCATATTCTGCAAAAGGCAACCGAGCAAGGCAAATTGCACCCCCTTGGTGGTAATGCCAATGCAATTCGAGCCTCTCTGTATGTGGATGATGCTGCTGTTTTCCTTGCGCCCGTTAAAGCTGAGGTCAAGTTCTTCGTGGACACCCTTGAGCGGTTTGGAGAGGTCACCGGTCTGGTCACGAACTGCTCTAAAAGTTTGGTTGCTCCCATCCGGTGTGATAGCTTGGACCTTGACGACATTCTTCAGTCCTTTCCGGCCAGTCGCTCATCCTTCCCTATGAAATACCTTGGTTTGCCTTTGTCGGTCAAAAGATTGAAGCGGATACACTTTCAACCTCTTGAGGACAAGATCGCTGCCCAACTCACCCCCTGGATGGGCATGCATGTGGCTTCCCCGGGCAGAGCGGTTTTAGTCAAGTCGGTCATCACAGCCATTGCCATCTACTACATGACAGCGCTTAATCTCCCGGTTGAGGTCATGAAAAAGATTGATTCGCTTCGTCGTGCTTTCCTATGGGCTGGGTGCGACAAGGTTCCCGGTGGTAAATGCAAGATCAATTGGGAACAAGTGTGCAAGTCCAAGGTTCTTGGTGGCTTGGGCATTTTAAATCTGAAATTTTTTGCTACTGCTCTTCGGTTGCGATGGCTTTGGGCGGAGTGGTTGGATCCAGTCAAGCCTTGGGTTCATCTGGGGAACCCTTGTGATGATAAAGATAAAGATATCTTCGCGGCGGCCACCACGGTGTTGGTTGGAGATGGCCTTCGTGCCTCCTTCTGGGAATCGGCCTGGCTAGATGGGATCCGGCCCAAAGACATTGCCCCGCAGATTTTCAAGATTTCCAAAAAGAGGGGCTGTTCGGTCCAAAAGGCATTGCACAACAACTTCTGGGTCTCCCATGTGAACACTTCTGGAATCCGCGATGCTAGCCATCTTACGGAGTTCGTCAACCTATGGGGAAAGCTTTCACATGTCCACCTCAACCCGGATGTACGAGATTCCATATCCTGGAAACTCTCTAATGATGGCCTTTATTCGGCGGCGACGGCTTACAAGGCCCAATTCCTTGGTTTGGTCAATACGGATATGCCCCTGATGGTCTGGAAGAATTGGGCTCCCCCCAAATGCAAGTTCTTCGCTTGGCTTGTCATCAATAATCGGATTTGGACGGCTGATAGACTACATCGACGTGGCTGGCCTAACTGCCATCTTTGCCCCCTCTGCAAACAAGTTCAGGAGTCGGCTGCCCACCTCCTATTCCAATGCCGCTACACAGTCAGAGTTTGGATGATGATTAAAGCTTGGCTTGGTCTGGTTGATGTGCACCCTTCTTAATGGGTGGTGATGGATTCTGTCAGCGAGTGGTGGCAACATAACACATACAACATCTCGCAGTCCCGAAGGGCGCTCATCTCGCTAATGATGCTCATCTCGTGGGAAATATGGAATGAGAGGAATGCTCGTGTTTTTCGCAACACCGCGGTGCCGGTGGGGATGTTGGTCACTAAGATTAAACAGGAAGCTTCCCTGTGGTGCCTGGCGGGGGCAAATTTTCTGAGTAATGTAATGCCGCGAGAGTAATGCTTTGTAATTCGGCCTTCGGCCAAACTCTCAAAACTTCTTCTTAACTAATGAAAATGGCAAGTCTTTTGCCTTGTTTCAAAAAAAAGAAAATATATATATTGTATATATATAGAGAGAGTCTAATGTATGGTGGCCTTTCTTTCTTTCGCCCCCGCATCATCTTTTTGTTCATGCACGTTCGTGAATCATGGTGTCGAGGGACATCAAAACATCTTTCCCGAGACTTGCTGTTCTATTTCCCTTTCCTTTTTTTAACCTGCTGATGATGGTTGGCACAGGGTCTGCCGACACGTCTTCTAGTAAAATGGGGTCAAATCAGCTCTCAGTCCAACAGTTTACAGGGTTCTCTATGTACATGACATATGGTTAATTCGTTACTATCAGAGTTCAGGAAAGCAGGCCAGTCACTCAGAACAGGCTGAGCTAACCGCCCAACATACAATTGCGTCATGAAATAGTATTAATTGCACAGTGCTCTGCCTCTGCGGTGGTTGTCTTGTTTTTTCTTTTCTTTCGACGTGCCAATCAACAAGCCGACGATAAACACTGTTGCAACTTGCAAAGGGACTAGTGACGACTCATGACTCATGAGTAGCGGAATGGGCTGGGGTCATGCAATGCAATATGCAAAGCCAAAGCCCATGCATGCATGCAGCACGCATCCTCTTTTTCTAGTCAAAGGAAGGCTTTCGTCGGCCATCCTACTACGCTTAGCACTGTGCGAGCTTTCTGGTGGCATGGCCGTGCCTGTACTACGAGCACCACCGTAATCATGCTGCACGGGCCATTGCAAAAGGAGGAAAGATATCGACCCAAAAGAAACGGCCAAAAGTGCGGCGACGAAACGAAAGAACTGTTGCGTAGTTCGAGAAATAGCACTGACTAGAACATGCGCCACAGAAATACCGAAAGTTCACAGTGTATCTTCTGGGAAATTGTACTGCTGTGCTGCTTTCCCGTAAAGTTCCTACGGTGCTCAGGCCGTGAGCCTACTCACGGATGTTTGTCGACGTGTTTGATGGACACCTTCAATTTCGTCTTGTGTGCCTTTGGGACGTGTGAACTATTCCTGATTCTTCTATACGTAGTATGCGTTGGTTGAATATTATTTCATGTCCCCGCAAAAAAAAAAGAATATTATTTCATGTGAAGTTTCTCATTTCACAGGGGAGCCGGGGCCCTAGCTCAGCTGATCTGCATGGTATAGGAGCATGCACGAAAACCCCATTGAATTGTTAGCACACATTCATACTACCGGGTTGATAAACGTGTGTAAACAAAAGATAAAAAAGTAAGTATTAGTGAAACAGTCTTGCTAAATCTCTGAGACTTGGTAATGTCTCAGTCAATCCTATATCTTGATATCTTACATTGAGATCCGTGTTTTTTTTTGTTTTCTTTATAGGACATGTTATGTCACTTGACGTCTTGATTAAGTCTCAATTGATTGAAATCCAGCCCTCCCACCAGATAACCCGCCGATGGAACAGTGAACAGCGTCAAAGAACAAAATCCGTACCAGTAGTACTAGCATACCATACTGCTACAGCCTACAAAACAAATCAAATGGCAGAGAAGAGGTCGCCCCGAACCTCATTAATCTGCAAACATTTCAGTCCCGTCAGCGACCCCAGCGCCGCAGCTGAGAAAGAAAAAGAAAAGGCCAAATAAGCCTCGACGCGGCGGGACAAGAGACGTACGCGATCCATCCCGTTCGTACGGCCGGAACCGGAAGGACCGTCGCCGTCCACATGTTAGTGTGCGGTCGATGCATCCATCCATCCCCTGTGCATGCACCCGACCCAAATATCCGATCCGTGATCAACCGAGCTACCACCACCCATCGACGGATCGATCGTTCGCGCAAGTTCCTTGGCAACAGTGGGCTGCAGCTGTGCGGTCTTGATGGTCGATCGGGAGATGGGCACACACGCACACCCACCCACACCGCGCTCGACTCCAAGGTCCAAGCCTTCCAACCCCGGGGGGGCCCGTCCCAATGATATGCAGGACCGGTGGCTTTCAGCCCATGAATAGTGCGTGCGTGCGCCAGCTAGGGTCGTCCGTCACGCCCGCCCGCGAGATATGCAATCTGGTGTGCAGTGATGTGCGCATGTGTAGCTCGCTTGCCGCGTCGTCGATCTGACAGCGGCGGGGGAGGGCGACGGCGCGGAGGATGGGGCCGGGCTGCGAGCCGTACGGCATCGCGGCCGCAGGGCTGGACCGCGGAGGCTCGCCCGTCGGGGTCGCCGCGGCTGTTCCTCCGTTGGCTGGGCGCGTACACGGGGGACCGGTTAGGTTAGTTCGGGCGAGCGCACGGGCGCGTGCGTGTTCGTCCGATCGGTCGGCACGGACGGCGCTCTCCTCTGCCCTGGGCCTGGCCGGGGTCACGTGCGTCAGCGAGTGCGTGCGCGCCCGACGCCGACGTCCCGCGCGAGGGCGACGCCGGTGATGTGCATCTGTGCGCCATACGACCGACGCATAGCGGCAGCGCGAAGAGAAGACCGCTGTTTTCCGTGGCCTGGGCACCACCTTGCGCTTAATTTGCAGCTTGGCTGGCCAATCCATCCAACGGTCGGTCGTTAGGTTCCATCCAGCCTTGTTCGGCTGTTGGAATCAATCGATGCTTGATGGATCCTGTTTAGCTGGCTGGCTAGCTAGCTACTCCCTCTTAGACGACTAATGGCCTCTTAGTTTTCTGGTTGGTGCTAACTAATTATGTTTACCAGCATTTATATTACAGGATTGCTAGACCTCATTCGACTTGAGACTTACTAAGTCTGTGTCGAGGCTATATATTCATGGGATCTTACGTGAAAATTCATGCAAAAATTATTTTTTCTGTCATTTGATTGAGACTTGGTTAAGTTTCGACAGAGATCTAGCCACACCTAGGACGATTTCGTAAGGTTCACACCAGACGAGAAGAATAGAAACCAGACCGGACGATGCACGGCACGCATATGGGCGTCTGCGATGCATGCATGGAACGTTCCCGTATCCGTCACGCCTGTGCCGACTGAGCAAGGCCAACGCGACCGTTGACCCGAGGAGCAACTGCTGTACTACGTGCTAGCTGTGGACCTTGTGGAACGTAGTAAGGACTGCGGAGCAGTGCCTCGCCCCCGGGCACTCGCAGGCACGCTCTGAACTGTTCACACGAGTAGTACTATATTCTACCCAGTGCGGCGACTGCATGAGCTGTAGATCAGCATGCAACAGGCTAAGCACGTGAAGAGTCAACCGGTCCTAGCTGCGGCGGCACGAAAGAGTTGTGTATCGCTGACCCGGATGATTAACCATGCGTGTGCACTGTATGTATTCGTGTCTACCAAACCTGCGGCGAGATCTGCAAATAGTCGCTAGGGATGTCAGTTCGCATGCGCCTGCCGCATCAAAAATCTAATTCGCACCCTTTGCCGTAAACGTGGCTAGTTGAAGCACGGGAGCAGTCCATGCACATGCAAGACTTGAAAAGTAGAGATAAGGCGCGAGACAGAGCGAAGCTGGAGAATAAGGGAAGCTATTCACACTTGGAGGATGTATCATGATGTTCACTTCCTTAGAGCAACTCTAGCAGATGCCGTATAGCCTCCTCGGCCCACATAATTTCGGCGGATATAGCGTTTTTGCTCGTTTTGCGGCCCAAACAGATCCGCTATATTTGGCCCGGCCCGTAAAAATTATACGAGCGGCCCGCAAAACCGACCCTCCCCCCCCCCTGCTATATCTATCGGTCATGCCGCGATTTAGGGTTCCCGTGCTTTATTTCCTCCGCCGCCTCCCTTTCTAAACTCCGGTGAGCGATTCGACCCAGCACAGAGCTCTTTTCCGGTGAGCGATGGCGGGATCCGCATACGGGCGTGGAGGCCGTGACCGAGACGGGTCGCCGCCGCGCAAGAACTTGCGCGCCGACCCGGAGGCCAGCATCTCCCTCCGCCGCCCCCCTCCCTCCGCCCACGTCGAAGCTTGGCGGTCAGAGCAAGCGCGGCAGCGCGACCGCCTCTCCCGCAGTGGCGGGCGGTCAGCTTGGGCCCATTTCGAGTGGCTCCACGAGAAGCTCTACCCCACACCGTTGCTTGCCGCAACGCGGATGCGGAGGTCCTCGCCGCCGCGAGCGCTGTCGAGGCTGGAGAAGCAGGGGCCGCCGAGAGGTTCGCCGCGGCGAAGGAGGAGCAGGCCTTCGCCCACGCTTGCCGCAAATCGGCGGAGGCGTTATTCCTCGACGTCAAGGACTGAGCCGCCGCAACTCCCGTAGCTAGATCTACGTTTTTATCCATGTTTTATCTATGTATGTGATGAACTCTGGTGTGTTGTGTGATGAACTATGTAGCGGAAACTACGTTTTATCTAAGTTTTTAAATTTGCAGTAAGCTTTTGCGAGATCTGTTCTTCCGAGGCGCATCATCTCCTGCAAAATCGTTTTAGGGGGAACCGTAAAGTGATTTGCGGGACAGGAATATATGCCATCTGCTAGAAATGCTCTTAGAGAGAAGCTAGTCATCGTTGGAGGGACGGATGTTACCATGAAGGCACACCTACACCATGAAGGCTCACCCTATTCTCCTTGAGATATCACCACGAAGGCGATTCTCAACCACTAGTGGTAGACCTTGAAGTGGCCTCCAAACCTTCACAAACTTTCCGGCCATAATCACAACGAATGATTCCTCTCCGAAGAACTCCTACCGCCTAGGAGTCTCCAACCTCTAAGAGTAACAAGAACAAAGGGGGAAAAGCTCAAGACTTGCTCAAATCACGAATTCCTTTGGTCAAGAGAGGAGGAAGGAGTGAATCTATCACTTGGTGGAAAATCTCTCAAGAACTCTCACAAATCTCTCAGGGAACTAAGATTTGGTGAAGGATGGATTGAGAGGGAGCACTTGTGTGTTGTATGGTTCCTTTTAGTGAAGTGGTCAACCCTCTCCCGATGTGGGAGAGGGGTATATATATTGTGGCCGAAAGCTAGTCATTTGAGAGGAAAGCGTTGTTAAGTACTGAACATCCGGTGAAGCACCGGACATCTGATGGCTGTGAGATATGCATAGTCACATGGAGATCCGGGACAAAATATACAGGGGAACGGACATCTGGTGGAACAATGAGCTACCGGACATCCGACCCAGATGGCATACCTATTGTTAGTGTGGTGACCGGATTTCCGACAGGTGCCGGACATCTCGTGCCAAGGCGATGCACTAGACATCCGGTCCAGATTGCATCTCTTCTGGTAAGGTGATGGTCGGATTTCCGGTGGGAGTGTCGGACATCCGATGGCTAGGTGATGCACTGGACATCCGGTGGTGACCGGAAATCCAGTGGCAATAGAGATGGTGCACTAGGTTTTGGCAGCCCTATATATGTTTTTCTTGAAGTATAAGACTAGGGCTTTTTGGCAAGTGCATGGGCGTTGCATTTTGCACTACATAGGAGTGGAATGTAGGAATATGGTGTGAGAGGGAAATATATTAGGAACAGTGAGCTTGAGCTTATCTTTCGCAAACCCCATTGATCCCCTCTTAATAGTGCGGGATCCCTGTACCCAAGAACAAATCGAAAAAGGGCTACCCCTATATTTATGTGTTTCTCTGTTCTTGAGCCATATTCATTTAAATGGGTCCATAATCCACACATAATGATTTCACGAGGACTAAAACCTGTGATACGCTTAAAAAACATGATTAGTCCCCTATATGTATATTGTCATCAACATCAAAACATACTTAAGTGCAATATTGCACTTTCAACACCCACCCCAAAAGCTCACACGAATTTTAAAGTTACTTAAAAAGGGTATTCTCATACATTCATGATCAACTAATTCTCATTTCTATTCTCCCAATGCATCAAACAAGAGATCGGAACAATCTAATCTCTCTGGTTGAAGGGGTATCTTCTAATCTTCGCCTCTAATTTGCATCGAAAGCCGTAAACT
Source organism: Elymus sibiricus (assembly GCA_039707655.1). Classification (NCBI taxonomy): domain Eukaryota; kingdom Viridiplantae; phylum Streptophyta; class Magnoliopsida; order Poales; family Poaceae; genus Elymus; species Elymus sibiricus. The sequence continues at coordinate 287,298,811 of CM077670.1, forward strand.
TTTCTAGGGGGGTGGGGAGTGTACCGAAACAAAACTCATTTTGTAAAAGTCAAACTTTGTAAACTTTGAGCAAGTTCGTAGAAAAGAATATAAACATGAATAATACCGAATATATGTTATATAAAAATATATTTCATGAGCTTATAAAATTTGACTTAAAAATGTTATGTATATTATAATTTGGCAATGAGGTAGTACTTAATTAGGGTTTCTTGTGGAGAAGCAACACACCCATTAATTATAAGATTTTTTTGTGTGAAAATACCACCCATTATATTAATGAATTAGAATATTATTACAATCATTCATTACAACATTCACCACGTAGGGCGGGGCGCAATTAACAAGGACACCATCCGATTTATTATCAAAACAAAACTTCGCAATCTCATTCGCCAACTCATTGGCCAGCCAATTATACTTAGATAGCTTAATATTGTTGAGAAGCTTTGTGATGGTCGGCGCTCCCTTCTTCAAATCAATGAGAGGGGACATGTCAAGTTTTCATTTGCAGGGAAGGTAGCCACAGACGAGTAGCTAGTCTTCAAAGGCTTATGAAGGGTAATACCTATATAAAGACCGACAAGACACGTCCGAAGCTCGGATTAATCCACACTTGTGGATAATCCAATAAAATCTCACGAAGAGATGATAACCTCCTGAGAAGAGTCCTTGGCAACCACTGCTACTTGTGATAGGCGTTGGGATTTTCCCAAAGAGGAAGGGTGATGTAGTATAGTAGCAGATAGTATTTCCCTCAGTTAAGAACTAAGGTTTATCGAACCAGTAGGAGACTCACGCAAACGAACGTCAATAGTACCTGCACACACACAAAACAAATACTTGCACCCAACGCGGGCAAGAGGGTTGTCAATCCCCTTGTACTCGTTAATTGCAAGGATTAATTCTGGTAATGAGATAAATTGCAAAAGAAAATAAAAGTAAATAAATTATAGCAAGTTAATTTAGAGTTTTAGTAAATATAAAGTTAATGAACCCGGGGGCCATAGCGTTCGAGGCATCTCTCTCATGAGCATAGCAACAGTGGATAAAATTACTGTTGGACAATTGATAGAAAAGTGAATAATTATGACGTTATTCATGGCATGATCAATATATAGGCATTACGTTCGAGACAAGTAGACCGACATCCATCTGCATCTACTACTATTACTCCACCCCTCGATCGCTATCCAGCATGCATATTAAGTTATTAAGTTCATAACAAACAGAGTAATGCTTACCAAAGGCGCTTCACTCCCCGGCAACGGCGCCAGAAAAGAGTCTTGATAACCCACAAGTATAGGGAATCAATCATAGTCCTTTCGATAAGTAAGAGTGTCAAACCCAACGAGGAGCAGAAGGAAATGACAAACAGTTTTCAGCAAGGTATTATCTGCAAGTACTGAAAGTAGCGGTAACAGATAGTTTTGTAGCAAGTCAATTTGTAGCAAGTAACAAGTAACAATAGTAACCAAGGTGAAGCAAGGTGGCCCAATCCTTTTTATCGCAAAGGACAAGCCAGAACGTTCTCTTATAGTAAGCAAAGCGTTCTCGAGGACACATGGGAATTGTCGTCTAGTCACGTTCATCATATTTAGTTGATTCGCGTTCGCTACTTTGATAATTTGATATGTGGGTGGACCGGTGCTAGGGTGCTGTTCTTACTTGAACAAGCAACCCTCTTATGATTACCACCTCTCGCAAGCATCCACAACTACGAAAGAAGAATTAAGATAAATCTAACCATAGCATGAAACATATGGATCCAAATCAGCTCCTTACGGAATAACGCCTAAACTAGGGTTTAAGCTTTTGTCACTCTCGCAACCCATCATCTACTTATTACTCCCTAATGCATTCTCCTAGGCCCAAATATGGTGAAGTTTCATGTAGTCGACGTTCACATGACAACACTAGAAGAATAACAACATACACATCATCAAAATATCGAACGAATACCAACTTCACATGATTACTTATAACAAGACTTCTCCCATGTCCTCAAGAGAAAAGTAACTACTCACAAATCATATTCATGTTCAAGATTAGAGGTGTATTGAATATGCTTAAGGATCTGAACATATAATCTTCCACCAAATAAACCAACTAGCATCAACTACGAGATGTAATCAACACAACTAGCAACCCACAGGTACCAATCTGAGGTTTTGGACAAAGATTGAATACAAGAGATGAACTAGGGTTTTGAGAGGAGATGGTGCTGGTGAAGATGTTGATGAAGATTGGTCCTCCCATGATGAGAGGATCGTTGGTGATATCGATGGCTTCGATTTCCCCCTCCCGGAGGGAAGTATCCCCGGCGGAATCGCTCCGCCGGAGAGCAAAAGTGCTCCTGCCCAGGTTCCGCCTCGAGACGGCGGCGCTTCGTCCCGAAAGTCACCTTCTGATTTTTTTTTCTAGGGCAAATATCATCTTACAGCAGAAGATGGGCCCCGGAGGCCTGCTAGAGGGCCCACAAGCTCACAGGGCGCCCCCCTGAGCTTGTGGCTCTCTGATGGGTCCCCCCTGGTATTTCTTCCGCCAATATTTTTTATATATTCCAAAATAATTCTCCGTAAATTTTCAGGTCATTTGGAGTTGTGGAGAATATCTATCTCTGCTGTAGCTTTTTCAGGTCCAGAATTCCAGCTGCCAGCAATCTCCCTCTTCATGTGAAACTTGCAAAATAAGAGAGAAAAGTCATTAGAATTGCATCATAAAGTGAAATAATGACCTAAAACATAATAAATAATAGTAGGAAAACATGATGCAAAATGGACATATCAACTCCCCCAAGCTTAGACGTCGCTTGTTCTCAAGCAAAAACCGAAATCGATAATCATGACCACGTGTTTAGAGAGAGAGGTGTCGATAAAACAAAATACGTGCATGAAAGCATCATGATTATTATCATAGCAACAATATATCATCATAGAACTTCTCATGATCAAGTAACAATTCCTTCACAAGTTAAAGTATGAACCACAAACTTCATTGAAAACTAACAAACTATGATCTCAGTCATTGAAACAATTACAATTCATCATATTTTCAGAAAGAGTCTATGTAAGAGCTTTGTTTAGCAAGTTCACATACTCAACTATCATTTAGTCTTCTATGATTGCTAACACTCACTGTATATTTATGGAGCAAAAGTTTCAGTCAAACACATAGGAAGATGGGGGTTTATAGTTTTCACCTCCCAACTGATTTATCTCGAGGATAATGTCAACAATAATAACTTATGATCACCTACATCCAACTGGATATATATGTCTGGATCTTTCCCTACCACATGATGCTTGCCAAGTAGAGAATAAATAAGAACGGAATAGGGATGAACACTATTGACTCTTGCATAAAAGTAAATACCGAAAAGTAAAAGATAGGCCCTTCGCAGAGGAAAGCAGAGGTTGTCATGCGCTTTTTATTTTAGGATGTGCAAACTCTTAATGGAAAGGAATGTCACTTTATATTGCCCCTTATGATAGCAAACTTTATTATGCAGTCCGTCGTTTTTATTTCTTTACCATCACAAGTTCGTACAAACCTTATGTTCCCTTACAATAAAAGATCATACATAATTAGGAGAAATTTTTATTGCTTTATGCACCGATGAAAACTTACTTGAAGGATCTTTTTTAATCCATAGGTAGATATGGTGGACTCTCATGGCAAGAAACTAGGTTCAAGGGTTTTTGGATGCACAAGTAGTATCTGTACTTAGTGCGAATTTTTAGCTAGCAAAGGATTATGAGCAAGCACCACATGTTAGAGGATCCATGACAATATAACTTCTATGTGAATATAAGCAAACATAACCCATTACGTTGTCTTCCTTGTCCAATGTCAACTATTTGATCAAGCATAGAATATTTGATGGGGGCTCACAATCTTAAAAGATGTCCAAGATAGTATATTTATATGTGTGACCTCTCTTTCTTTATTTCTTTTTCATGAATTGCATCAATGACCAATATGTTTGTTAACCTCCAACAAATTTTATCAATTATACTTCTTTTATGTGAATACATCACTCCCCATGGGATTAGCATATGATCTTTTTATTCTTTTCATTGCTAGGATTTGAACAAAAGTAAAGCAACCAAACTCAAACTACTCTTTATTATATGAATCTCAAACTCAATTACATAGATAGATAGATCACGAAACAAGCACTCGAAACTAGATCATACCAAAACTTTATTATTCTAAATCATGAAATAACTAAAGATCGAACTAAGATAGATAATGATGGTAAAAGTGATGGTGATACAACACCGGGGCACCTCCCCCAAGCTTGGAACAAGCCAAGGGTGGTGCCCATACCCGTGTACTCAAGTGTCTTTCTTCGGTGATGATGATGATGAAGTAGTGGGCTTATCCTTCATAACGTTCATTAAGATTTCCTTCAAACTCTGGATTTCCCGCAGCACATGTTGAATCATCTAAACATTCTTTTGAATTTCTTCCATAATGTGCTTATTCTCTGGGCCCCAAGCATTCTTTCCTGCATCACTTTCACTTGGACGAGAGATGTCCCAATTGGAAGGTATGTCCATACGGGGAGTATTCTCAACTCCATAATTGTGAACCAAATTATGAAAATTGTTGCGATGTAACCTGTGTAAGGGCCTCCTAGGGGTAGGTCCCTCTTGTAGGTCTTGACTTCCTTGGCTCATCGTTGTCCTCATGGCTTGATGGGGGTTTGGAGTAGTGGAGATACCAACTAGAGTACCTCTCTCCGAAGCCGGAGGGTGGACTTCTAGCGAATCTCCCGACCCTTCTTCAATAGTGACCTCCTCGGCTTCCTCTCTCTCGAGTTCCATCTGCAGCAACCAAGTGTCATCTCCCACGTTGTTGGAGGAGGAAGAAGACATGATGTAGGGGAACGCAGCAGAAAACAAAAATTTCTGGTACTGCGAGCACGCCCAGGATCACTATGGAGATGCATACAGGGTTTGATCTGATCGTTACCGACTCGTAGCGCAGCGGAAGTAGAGTCGATGTAGATCGTCGATGCAGATCCCCGCAGCTAGGATTTACAACTTTCCAACCGCGAGGATGTACTCCCTCGTCTGCCCCCGGATAGTCCCTCGGACAGCCCTCCGGGAGGTGGTCGGACAGTCCCTCGGACGGTGTCACGGACAGCCCTTCGGGAGGCACACACAGAATCTCGGTCAGTCACTCGGACAGCCCTTCGGGAGGCACTCTCGAACAGCCCCTCGGGAAAAAAGATCGAACCTACGACCTCTCTACGGGGTTGCACACATACGGTGTCATCTATCCGGCAGGGCTTCGCCATCCAGAACTAGTTCCCACCGGAACCTAGACAGCCTTTCGGCTCTACGAAACTATTTCGCGGGGAGGGAGAGAGAAGCCAGATAATTGCATGGCACTTGTATGTGAGAAAGAGTGAGTGTGGAGAGCACCTCTCCACCTATATTTATAGGAAATCCCAAGGGGTAGGGGTGCCAATTGAAATACCAAAATGCCCCCAAAATATGTCCTTCACAAGGGCATAAATGAGAAGGCAAGTGGGGCAAGTGGGGCTCCATGGAGGAGCCCCTCTTGGCCGGCCACCCCCCATGTGGACCCCCCCAAAGGGGGTTCCTTAGTCCCCAAGTTCTTCTATAAGCCTTTTGGGAAAAGCCCTAAAAGGTGGCTCTCCATAAAGTAACCAAAAAGTGCTTTTCACTATTCACGGAATCATTTTTCCGCGACCGTTAAATCCGAAAATATTTCTTTAGGTCTTAGAACATTTCCAGTACCCACTAAAATAATTTTGGATGCGTTCCGAAACAATTCCGGATTAGTGATTTTCATCTGCGAAGAGCAACCAAAGCGGTTCCGGCAGCTCCAGAACATTTCCGGGTTTTTTCTCCGGAAAAATCCCTAAAGTTTCCAGAACAATTCTGGCACCCTCTAAGAATTTCCAGGCGTGTGCCGAAACCAATTTGACCTAATGGTATACCCTGAAACAACTTTTCAGTTTTACCGAAACTATTCTGGTGTTCTCTCTCCGGAACTTTTCCGTTGTCTGCGAAACTTTTCCGGTGACTTTCTCTCAGACTCCCTGTCTAGTATTCAGCAGATAGATGACCCTTAAGCGTGTGACCCTATAGGTTTGGTGAAGTATTGACATGACCAGAAATCTTTCCGATCAATGATCAACATCGGAGCCGTGGACACACATATTGACCCCTATACCCACACGAATAAATATTCGAGTGAACCTCCTGTTGCCGTGTGCTATTCCTGTTGCTTCGCGATATGTTACAAAAACCCGAGGTGAGATTTATCGGCATCCCCGTGGATCAACAACTTGTCCACTATGTCAGTTACCTCATTACCGGTTTTGTTCTCTTTTCTCGTTCCCGTGTTCCGGCATCCCTATGATCAAATCACGTTGTGTCTGGCCAGACGATGGTGGATACCGTAACACCGAGAGGGCCCAGAGATATCTCTCCATCGTCGGAGGAGCAAATCCCACTCTTGAGCTATCAAGTTACTTGACATACTTTCCCATGAATCCGTAAGCCGCCGTAATAGCCACCCAGTTACGGATGACGTTTAACAAACTCCAAAGTTCATGAATCAAGCATGAAGAAACTCGATACTCTCATGGTCTAAGGAATTATGCAAACATAAACTTTCTCTGTGTTATTAACCATTAACTTGTGACGAGTGTATCTCATAGCATAACATCAATCGGGTCGATTCAAGTACAAGTGTTCTACTAACATTGTGTCCCCAAAGTTGCCGGCATAGTCATGCCCATGATCAGGAAAACAGAACCATCATGCAACACTTGAGCTAGTCTTAGAGGCCAGACTAGGAATACATTTTATCGTTTATTATTCCACACGTGCATATGAGTCTTCCTCCGAGCCTCGTGTTATTGCAGATTCGAGAACCATAGCAGTTATAGCACGGAATACAAACTTAATTACAAACATGGGGATAAATGATAACATTTATTATTGCCTCTAGGGCATATCTCCTACAGACACCCACTTGCACTAGAGTCAATAATCTAGTCAATGCTAAAGCACTTTACACCTATGGCATACCGGTGTAAAATATGCTTCGCTTGTGGTATAGCCTGATGTCCAACGGAGCTGACAACTTCAGGTCCGTGTGTATCTTTGCATATCCTCGTGTTTTCACGCTTTCACAAAATTCATATTTTGTGTGGACTTGGCTTTGTATATATGTGAATCACTGGTCGAACCTAGATTCCTCAGACTGAGCTATGGAGCAACTATCTACAATAGTATCCCATTGACCAAAGACATCTTGGAACCATACTAAGTTCATGAATGAACTATATGATTCAACATCATCTTTGTCGCTTCCAAAGTGTCAACATACTTAGCCTTTGTTATAGAATTCTCCACAGTATCCTGTTTGGAACAATTTCCAACTACCGTGCCACCATATCGTGTATTACACAAAACCCTTAACTTAAATCGAAAATCGCATGGAGCATTGATGAAGACCGTATCGATGTAATTACTTACAACGAGCACTTCATAATCTCTGTTTGCAAGAAAACATGTCATCAGTGCTACTTTAGTACTCAACGACATTTTTCACTGTTGTCCCATGATCAGTACTTTGATCACTTTGGTATCTATACTCGCAACAGCTTGGGAGTATCGGACATATCTGGTTGTTTTACATACTATGAAATACATGATTAATCCAAACACAAGAGTGTGTGGAATATCCATCATGTATTTTGCTCATCAGTGTTTTAGGACACCGAGTCTTGCAAAACTCTTTCCATGTGACTTCGGCAAGAATCACTCCTTGGCGTTCTTATGCTAAACTGTTTTAGCATCTTGTCAATATGTATTTTTGGTTTAGCCTATTAGGCAATACTATCTTCGCAGATAATTATGCCTAATATCAAGGCTACTTAGCCCAAGCACTTCATCGAAAAACTATTTTCAATGAAGTCCTAATTCGTGTCAAGAAATTTATATTATTTCCAATCAACAATGTGTCAAGAACACAAGGTTTTTAGAAATATTATTATGCTCCCACTTACTTTCTTGTAATCACAAGCATCTTCGTTATCCATTGATGAAATCAAACTCTTTTGACTATTTCATCAAAAACGAAGATTCCAACTCCATTTTGCTCTCTTCTGTCCATTGCTGGAACTCTGAAGTTTGCATACTCACTAGCATCCTCTGGATCGACAAAATACTTTGGACTGTATCACATGCAAGTCCTAGATTGCATTTCCATCACACGGAAATCCTTTTGGCATCCATGTTTCATATCTCATGTTTGAAATATGTATTAATTGCTAGTTTAACCCAAACCGATTTTAAGCATCGCTACGGTGAGACAACCTCATCGTAGTCAACTCCTTGAACTTTTTATTTTCAACAAGTCGAGCTTTATGGATAAAACATTTTATCCACATCAGTTTATAGTTCCATTAATGTTCGTTAGACTCTAAGTCTTCCGAAGGGTTTATCCAGATATAATCTTGAATCATTTATATGGAAACTATCTCGGATTATATTGGCTTTTAGTCAATTCCGGAGTCAGGGCCCATCAACGCTTCCTTGTGTATCGTAGGTATACTGTTGTCCAACAACAATATCTCGTTAGCGCACCTGAGAGGTTTGCACGAGTTTTGCCTACGTGGTTCAGCTGCAAGTTCGACCGAAGTCCATACATTTTATTGTAGAGACTTCCGTATCAGTCGCAGTAGGAAACTCTGGAATTACTTCCAAGGTTTCTTTCCTTTGACCTGATGACGAAGAAACTGTTATCTCGTCGAGTTGCACTATCCTCCCACTCACCTTTTTGCAAGAAACATTTTCTTCAAAATCACACCGTTCTTTGTGGCGAACATTTTTGCCTCGGTATAGTGATGGAGGAATACCCAATAACTTGGGATAACCTACAAAGTAGCACTTGTCTGATTTGGAATAGGTTTGTAAATATTTTACACAAGCCCCATATTCCAAATGTTAAGAAAAGACATAACATGGTTGGGTGTACCATACCATGGCGTCATTTCAACAGATCTGATGGCGCTCTATTCAATGTAAAAGCCGCAGTCTCTAAAGCATTACTTTAAAAGGGATAATGGCAAATTGATTTATGTCATCTTTGATCTTACCATGTCATAAATGGTTTGATTACATCTTCACGGACATTCCACTCACAGTGGTGTTCCGGGAGGTGTAAGTTATGAAACTTTTTCACAACTCATCAGCCATTCGCTAAACTTGTAACTCGAATATTCCTTTCCGCAATCAAATTGCAGAAACATGATTTTCTTGTTACAATAATTTCTACTTCATGTTGAAAAACTTTCAAATGATTTCAAAAGATCCAGACTTACGTCTCATCAAGCAAATATCCATATATCTACTTGAGTCATTTTTGAAGATAGACAAATCCACTGCTAGCAATAACCTTTATTGGACTACATACATCAAAATGTATGATTACCAATAAGTTCGTTGCTCATTCCTTTTGGCCTGTGAACAGTATTTCAGTCACTTCACATTTCGGAGGAAATTTGCAAGTGTCAGATGATTCATAATCAAACGACTTCAAAATCCATCATTTTGGAATTTCTCCATGTGGGTTTCTCCAATGTGACCAAATGCAGTGCCACACATGTATGGTATTCTTTTAGTCTTGCGACATTTAGCGTCAGTGTTATGAATGTATCAGGTTACCATCAATATTCATAACATACATCCCATCCCTGATGGAAGTATGGCCCTTATGTTATTCATAATACTGAACAACAATTGTTCTTTTATGAACAACACTCTTGCAACAAACATTATGCAAATGGGCTAGAGTGTGTAAAACTCTAAAATGAATTATGAAGGTAAATACAGAGGTAATGTATTATTATCAATATTCATAACATACATCTCATGAAAGTATGGCCCTTAAGTTATTCATAACACCGAACATCAAAAGTTCTCTTATGAACAACCTTCTTGCAAGATACCTTATGCAATGGGCTAGAGTGTGTAAAACTCTAAAATGAATTATGAAAATAAATACAGACGGTAATACACCGATGGAAGGTATAGTAACATTTACTATATTCCCAGCGCGTATCTAAACCTCACTCCGGCAAGTCTTTTAGGTCGTAGTAGTTCTTGCATCGAGTCGCAACAGAATGCAATCGAGCGGGTATCTCTGTGATCAACTCACAATACCCAAGAATCAGTGATTAACATGTTTAATCATAATTCCCAAGAACTATTTCTTTGACCAGCCTTCTATACATCAATAGCTTGTATGACTTTCATATATGAGCTGGATATTCCAGTCTTCTTTCTTTTTTGCCTTTATACTTCTAACAGTTTAACTTTTAGTATTTCTCCAACTCTCAGAGGAAGAACCCAACTTCAAGAGTGGTGTTAGCCTCGGACTTCCTAGGCGTGTAAGTCATACTAACACCCTTTGGACATTTCCATTCTCTTTAAGTTGTTGTTTTATTCACCATCATCATATGACCGACATTCTTCTGGATCCCTCTCTCAACAGTCAAATGCATAGTAAACACTTTACTAATAATTTGCAAAACAAACATTTCTTTCGATATCCTATATCTTCTAGCCTTTGTTTGTATCTGAAACTAATTTTCAGTTCCACGAATATCACATAGTTATCCCAAACTTTTGAAGTTCGGGTCTCATGGAATCAAACGTTTTGCACTTGACCGTAACGGAATTCTAGCTTTTGGATCGAAGGACGAGAGTCACATTATCCATAGCATTAGCGGGAGAATACCAAAAGCATGCGATAGGACAAAGTCCTTCTCGACACTTTTGAGGACAATCCTCACATTACGTTACCAACCGTAAAGTTTTAACCAGATATTTAATAGCTTATTCAATTTTAACAGGGAAGGTGGAAACGCGAGCCATTCTTCTATAACTATTATGCATATAACACTTAGACAGTGCCCATAATTAATTGCACTGAGAATTAAGCAAGTTAATTCTACAATGCGCTCCCACTCAAATCAATATCTCTCATAATTGATTGTGAGTGATACAAGACCCGCATTTCAATTCAACGCCATTGATGGGAACATCACTGATGACGGGAACTTCAATCGGTCGGCCAACTTGCCGATCACATCTCTATGTGCCTCTTGTTCATCTTTCGATGGGCGTGTTCTGAGCTCAGGACTCTCAAGCCAGAACGTCAAGACAACCAAGTGATCTCGCTGCGAGGTCTCAACTCACCCGCCTCACACTTCTCTAATCGTTCGTACTCATGGAAACATGACGCACCCCGAAAAGATTGGTGCCGTGACGGTGCTACACTTGGGAGAACACTAACTACTTGATATTTTAAGTGAGAGATCACCCTAATAAAAAGCGACTACCGCGCAATCAAAAGGGTGCATCATAAGGGATAAACATCTTAGGCAATTCATAATAGCATGATATGGTATAGCCCTTTCTGACGGAGAAGTTTTTAATTTCTTCGTCTTCGTCATTTGCGTCGGTGTTCACCTTCGCGAAGATTGCCACCACCTTGTCGATGCACCAGATAATATTGCTATCTCTATAGCTAATAAAATTAAGTGCATTACTTAAGGTTGACACGCAGGTCATTAAAGTGACAATCATATGGCTCCAGCCATCATGCCGAATCATGACACGCAGGTCATGTTAATTTACATTATATAGTCATCACATACATAATCGAATTAATATGAGAACTACTATACCACATCACATGCACATCCTGCAAAACCAAGTTAGACGCCTCTAATCGGTTTATGCAAAATTTTATTTTACGTGGTTTCTAAGGTTTCGAAACAAACTGAAGCTACCATCGTTTCAATATCAAGCATGATTATCCAAGTCGCTAGATTAACATTGCGGGGTGTATGAAACACGAGATAAAAAAATCTTGAGCCCCATATTGAACTTCATCATACGCATGACCCCTGTGCAGATCATATCTGCATTGCCCTTTCGTCTGCGAAATTTCATCTTTCTTTTAACTATGGTGGAATTCAATGAACTGTTAGCACTTCGTTGATCAATCAGGATCGCGGATTGCCAGAACTTTGAAACTCCACCATGCCGCTATCAAGATCAGAAATACGCAAATTTCTGGGAAGCAACAAGAACATCCGGTAACAGATTTCATCTGCTACCCGCACAAATAATTTTCAGTAATAGAACTCATCTACTACAAATTATATTGTGCAACACCCATACATCTCTATGTATTCTAGATCGTAACATGCATCTACGCATAGCACGGCTCATGATGTCACTGTAGGGGAACGCAGCAGAAAACAAAAATTTCCGGTACTGCAAGCATGCCCAGGATCACTATGGTGATGCATACAGGGTTTGATCTGATTGTTACCGACTCGTAGCGCAGCGGAAGTAGAGTCGATGTAGATCGTCGGTGCAGATCCCCGCAGCTAGGATCTACAACCTCCCAACTGCGAGGATGTACTCCCTCGTCTGCCCCCGGACAGTCCCTCAGACAGCCCTCCGGGAGGCGGTCGGACAGTCCCTCGGACGGTGTCACGGACAGCCGTTCGGGAGGCACACACATAATCTCGGACAGTCACTCGGACAGCCCTTCGGGAGGCACTCTCGAACAGCCCCTCGGGCAAAAAGATCGAACCTACGACCTTTCTATGGGGTTGCACACATACGGTGTCATCTATCCGGCAGGGCGTCGCCGTCCAGAACTAGTTCCCACCGGAACCCAGACAGCCTTTCGGCTCTACGAAACTATTTCGCGGGGAGGGAGAGAGAAGCCAGATAATTGCATGGCACTTGTATGTGAGAAAGAGTGAGTGTGGAGAGCACCTCTCCACCTCTATTTATATTAAATCCCAAGGGGTAGGGGTGCCACTTGAAATACCAAAATGACCCCAAAATATGTCCTTCACAAGGGCATAAATGAGAAGGCAAGTGGGGCAAGTGGGGCTCCATGGAGGAGCCCTTCTTGGCCGGCCACCCCCCATGTGGACCCCCCCAAAGGGGGTTCCTTAGTCCCCAAGTTCTTCTAGAAGCCTTTTGGGAAAAACCCTAAAAGGTGGCTTTCCATAAAGTAACCAAAAAGTGCTTTTCACTATTCACGAAAACATTTTTCCGCGACCGTTAAATCCGAAAATATTTCTGTAGGTCTTAGAACATTTCCAGTACCCACTAAAATAATTTTGGACGTGTTCTGAAAAAATTCCGGATTAGTGATTTTCATCTGCGAAAAGCAACCAAAGCGGTTCCGGCAGCTCCGGAACATTTCTGAGTTTTTTTTCCGGAAAAATCCCAAAAGTTTCTAGAAAAATTCTGGCACCCTCTAAGAATTTCCAGGCGTGTGCCAAAACCAATTTGACCTAATGGTATACCCTGAAACAACTTTTCAGTTTTATCGAAACTATTCCGGTGTTCTCTATCAGGAACTTTTCCGTTGTCTCCGAAACTTTTCTGGTGACTTTCTCTCAGACTCCTGATACGTCTCCAACATATCTATAATTTTTAATTGTTCCATGCTGTTATAATATCAATCTTGGATCTTTTTATAATCATTTACAGCAATTATATATCATTTTTGTAGACTAACCTATTAACCTAGTGCCCAGTGCGAGTTGCTGTTTTCTGCCCTGTTTTTGTTTTACAGAAAATCAATATCAAACGAAGTCCAAGTGCCACGAAACTTTTTGGAGATTTTTTATTGGAGAAGATAAACACTAGAAGCTTTGGGAGAGGGCCAGAAGATGAAGGATAGGCCACGAGGCACCAGGGCGCGATCATGCAGTTTTTTCTAGACAGCGGATTCGTGTTCGCCGTCCCCATCTCCTCGAGCATCGCTTTGACGATTGCTTCGGTGGAATTGTGCGGAATTGAGTCTAGAACAACACTGCAAAATTTCATCGCGTTCCGATGGAGGAATCTCCGGCGATCTCGGATATACCAGAGCCCTGTCGAAGCTGGATGGGAATCTGGACGAGTTTAGGGCGAGGAGTCCAGCAGTCATCTCGGACGTCCTTTGGAAGATCCAACCGTTCATCGGCTGGGGAATTCCCATATCTACGACCCCTCAAAATATCAGCTCGATCCGACCGTTCAAACTCCGGGAAGCGTCCGATGAGTGCATCAATTTTCGGATCTGTTTCCTGCACGAAAACGAATCCGACCCGAATTCATCTTTCTTCATGAACGGGATATTGGACATCCTTTTTGAAGGAATTTTTTCTAGGGTATTGTGTGTTGCTCTCAAACACGTGCCCACAAATTTTAAGCTTTTTCCGAGGTGATCTTCGTCGTTGCGCCGGTGTCAAACCAGCCTGGCCACGTTGCTTCATGGCTGCCGACCTGCGGCAGCATCGACTGCGCCGTCGCTTCATCGAGCCGACGACAACCACCTCGGATCATCACCTCGGCGAGCCGACCAAGAGTTCGGCACCGCTCTCCCTAATGATCGTCAAAATAATATCGTTACCTTACGGATTGTACGGGTCGGGCGCGCCAGCATCGCCGCGCGGTCACTTCTCAAGCCGGCATTGAGCGTGTCACAAGTTCCGACCTGCGTCGGCATCGCCGCGCCGTTGCTTCTTTAAGCCAATGTCCACCACGCCGACCTGCTTCGACACCTCGGCTGGCATGGGACTTCGGCGTCACCAGCCGACCTGTTCCGACACCTCGGCTAGACCGGGGGCTTCGCCATCTCTTCATCAACCTACTCCGGGGACTTCGGCGTCACCAGCCGACCAGCTTCGTCAGCTCGGCCAGACCGGGGGCTTTGCCTCAATATGTCGGCAGTGTTGTACTACCACTTCATCGAGCCGGGCTCTTCGCTCGGACACCTCGGCCGAACCGGGGACTTCACCATCGCTTCATCGACCTACTCCGGCGTCACCCTGCCGACCTACTCTGTCTCCTCGGCTGGACCAGGGGCTTCGCCTCGGCACATCGGCAGTTTTGTGCTGCCACTTCATCAGCCGAGTTCTTCGCTCGGCCACCCCAGGACCGGCTTGGGGGCTGGGATCTCGACCCGTTGCAAGCCCGGACTACGTCATCAACGCCGAGCACATTAACCAGCTAAGTCGCTTTCATGCTTAAATTTTCTAAATTCTTAATTTTTTGCTCGGTTCAACCAAGCATTATGTTTATGTTAAATAAACGTTGTTTGTTAAAAACTCAGTTTGTTGAAAACTTAGCTTGCTAAAAACACTTCTTTTTCCCAAGTTAACTGGGGGCTCTTAAATTTGTATGTGCCGCTTTTTAATAAGTGTTTTCTTCTAAGTCATTGCAAAGTCTTTTTGTACCACTCCTTTCTCGACACGGGTGTGTGGTCAATAGCCGGATAGCCTGGTTTCTCTCTAAAGCCGCTCTAGTTTGGTTTGCTAAACTGGCCTGAGAAGCACTCCGCCTTCGGGAATAGGAGGTTGAAGCCGAAGGCTGACCCGCTTGAAGTCTTGAGATCGGATGTGTCATGTTAAAGCACGACGGAAGGACAAACTAATGTTAAGACCAATTTTCAGATTGGCACCAAAAAACTTGATTTAGTTCGGACGTAAAGTTTTTTGGTTTTCCGAGCTTATAGCACCATTAACCTATTTTTATGTTTTTTTTCAGGAGGCGGGGCATCCTCTTGATCGAGGTGTTCTGCATGATGGTTTTGCTCGGGGAATTTTTTCCGACCTGTAGCTCGGCATCTTTCGTGCCGAGCTGCACCTCGGCGTTGTCAAAACGTACATGGCAGTTGAACTAGTTCCCGAGGAGATACGATCCTAGGGTCGGCCATGTTGCCCAACCCACGTCTCGGGGGCTACTGCATCGACGATTCAATGCAGACAATTTACAAAGTGCGAAACAGTTTCCGAGGAGATTATGATCCTCAGGTTGGTCGGCCGCACCCAACCTGAGTCTCGAGAACTATGCACACCGCGTTTATGTTTCTAAGTATGCTGCCGAGCTAGGAGTTGATCCTCAGGCCGATTTCGCGAATCGACCTGAGTCTCAGGGGCTACTGGGATCAGCGGTTTTATGTTTTCCTTCAGGTGCATCCCGGATTTTAGGCCGGCACACACCTTGAGGGCTACTGGCTATACATCTCGGCAGAGAATAAATTGCACCAATCCACAAAAAATCAGCCCAAGACCGAGGTGGTGCACCACCTCGGAAGCAGTCCGGCATAAAGCTCGGCTGTGAGTGGCTGGCTCCATAGAGAACTTTTTTGGCGTTAAGCTCGGATAACCTCCTTCAAACTTTTTCAAAGACGAGGTACTCTATGCCTCCTCGGCTGCAGTCCGGCACTGGAGCTCGGATACAGACCGGCGTTGGAGTTCGGCTGCTAAAATGTACCTCGGATGCAGTCTGGCATTGGAGTTCGGCTGGTAAAAATACACCTTGGATACAGACCGGCGTTGGAGCTCGGCTGCAAAAAGACACCTCGGATGCAGTCCGCCATTGGAGCTCGGACTCAAGAGGACACTGCCGCACGGGAAAAACTTCGAACCCGAGGTGTGGCGTTAAATAACAAGGCATTGATAAAGGCCAAGAAACTAAAGGGGCTCCTCGGATACCCGACGTAAGAACTCTTCGGATACACCTCGGCGATCCTCAAGGTCGGAGATGGGAAGATTTGTTGAACCAGTTTTCAAGACCGACGACCGAAGACGAAGAACAGTTCGAAAGAACCGAGGAGCGTCCCCAACTTGAAGACCGGTTCAGGGGGCTACTGACGGTGTCCTGGACCAGGTGGTACTCACCACATCGTCTCCCGACCAGGTGGGTTGAGCCGAGGACCCCCATGGCGGTTCACTAATGGGCCACTTCGGGCAGCCCATGACGCATACAAGGAAGACTCTACAAGACTTGGTGCACAAGCCGAAGACTCTCCTAAACCCTAGGCCTCCGGTACATTATATAAACCGAGGCCAGGCTAGTCAATAGATGATCTCAGATTCATTAGAACAATCTCGTGGTAGATACATGTACTCTGTACTACACCCCATATGAATACAATCAAAAGCAGGACGTAGGGTATTATCTCTTCGAGAGAGCCCGAACCTGGGTAAACTCCTTTGTCCATGTTACCATCGCACCATGACGCCTAGCTTAGGACCCCTACTACAAGATATGCCGGATTTAGAACCGACAACAGGTATTTGAGAAAAACCAGAATAACCATCAAGGAAGCAAAAGTGTGTATGCTTAGA
This sequence comes from Elymus sibiricus, assembly GCA_039707655.1. Taxonomy (NCBI): domain Eukaryota; kingdom Viridiplantae; phylum Streptophyta; class Magnoliopsida; order Poales; family Poaceae; genus Elymus; species Elymus sibiricus. The sequence goes on from CM077670.1 coordinate 287,316,023, forward strand.
TAATCATTCAAACATTTGATCAATAAAAGGCAAAGGGTAATGATCTTTCCTAGTAGCTTTATTTAATTTGAAATCAATTACCATCCTATAACCAGTTACAATTCTTTGTGGGATAAGTTTATTTTTATCATTAGGAACAACAGCAATACCTCATTTCTTAGGAACACAATGAACAGGACTTACCCATCTAGTATCAACTATAGGATAAATTATACCTGCCTCCAAAAGCTTTAATATTTCAGTTCTTACCACATCCTTCATCTTAGGATTCAAATGACGTTGATGATCAATGACTGGCTTAGCATCAGGCTCCATATTAATCTTGTGCTGGCATAAAGTGGGACTAATGCCCTTAAGATCATCAAGAGCATATCCAATAGCAGCACGGTGCTTCCTCAGAGTTTTAAGCAATCTCTTTTCTTCATGCTCTGAAAGGTTAGCATTGATAATAACAGGATATATCTTCTTTTCATCAAGATAAGCATATTTTAATGTATCAAGTAGTTTCTTTAATTCAAACACAGGATCGCTCTTAGGTGGGAGAGGATCTCCCAAAGTTTCAACAGGCAAATTATGTTTAAGGATAGGTGCTTCCCTAAAGAATATTTCATCTATTTCATTTCTTTCATTCATATGTATATCATTTTCATGGTATAGCAAATATTGTTCTAAAGGATCAGTAGGAGGAACGACAATAGAAGCAAGACCAATAATTTCATCTTTATTAGGCAATTCTTTATCATGAGGTTGTCTACGAAACTTGGAGAAACTAAATTCATGAGATACATAACCAAAGTTAACACTGACCGTTTCCCTAGTACAATCAATCTTAGCATTAACTGTATTCAAGAAACGTCTACCAAATATATTGGGACAAAAATCATCTTGTGGTGATCCAAGAACAAGAAAATCAGTAGGGTATTTGATCTTACCACACAAGACTTCAACATCTCTAACAATCCCAAGTGGTGAAATAATATATCTGTTTGCAAGCTTAATAGTAACATCGATATCTTCTGTCTCAACAGTTGCAATATGATTCATGACTTCTTGATAAAGAGAAAATGGAATAGCACTTACACTAGCACCCATATCACATAAACCATGATAACGATGATCTCCAATTTTAACAGAAACAACAGGCATGCCAACAACAGGTTTATTTTCATCCGCTGTTTCTTGGTTAGCAATCCTAGTTGCTTCCTCACAGAAGTATATAACATGTTCATCAATATTATCAACCAAAAGATCTTTAATCATTGCAACATTAGGGTCCACTCTAATTTGTTCAGAGGGTTTAATTGGTTTAATATTACTCTTATTAACCACAGTTGAAGCTTTAGTATGTTCCTTAATCCTAACATGGAAAGGAGGTTTCTCAATATAAGCAGTATGCACAACTGGATCAACATTATAAATGATTGTTTCATCTTTAGCTATAATAGATTCCTTATTTAATTCAATAGGTGGATGAAACTTAAACCATTTCTCCTTAGGGAGATCAACATGAGCAGCAAATGATTCACAAAAGGTAGCTACTATCTCAGAGTCAAGTCCATATTTAGTACTAAACTTATGAAAAGCATCAGTTTTCATAAAAGATTTAACACAATCAAACTCAAGATTTATACCTGACACTTTACCTTTGTCGATTTCTCAATCTTCAGAGTTACATTTAATTATTTCCAGAAGATCCCATTTGAATTCAAGAGTTTTCTTCATAAAGGAGCCAGTAGAAGAAGTATCGACCATGGATTGATCATTATGAGAAAGCCGAGCATAAAAGTTCTGTATAATTATTTCTCTTGAGAGCTCATGATTGGCGCATGTGTGCATCATATACTTGAGCCTCCCCCAAGCTTGAGCGATACTTTCTCCTTCATGAGGCCAAAAATTATATATGCAATTCTGATCACGATGAACCAAATGCATAGGATAAAATTTCTGGTGAAATTCTAGTTTCGACCGGTTTCAATCCCATGTTCCAGTATCATCCAATAGCCTATACCATGTCAATGCCTTCCCTCCCAAAGATAAAGGGAATACTTTCTTCTTAACTCCATCCTCGGATAAACCTGCAAGCTTAATGTGACGCCCCTGCTCGACCATGCACTAATCATACACGCAAATGCACACGATCGAGATCAGAGACTCACGGGAAGATATCACAACACAACTCTAAACACAAATAAAAGGCATACAAGCTTTATATTACAAGCCAGGGGCCTCGAGGGCTTGAATACATAAGCTCAAGTACAAGCGTTAGCGGAAGCAAACACAATATCTGAGTACAGACGTGAAAGGGGAACAAGTATGCCTTAAGAAGGCAAAAACAAACAATGGCTCTGATCGAAAGAGGTAAGGCCTCCTGCCTGGGAGCCTACTAACTACTCCTGGTCATCGGCGGTCTCCACGTAGTAGTAGGATCCTCCAGAGGGGTAGTAGTCATCGTCGGCGGTAGCAGCTGGCTCCTGGGATCCGTCATCTGGTCGCAGCAATCGGGTATGGGGAAAAGAGTAGCAAAGCAACCGTGAGTACTCATCCAAAGTACTCGCAAGACTGACATCGGAACTATGCTAAGTATGCATCGGTATCAAAGGAATGGGGCTATATCTTTGGACTAAACTGCAGAAATGCTGGAACAGAGGGGGAAAGCCTAGCCTATCGAAGACTAGCATCTTCAGCGGTCTTGTAGCATAAGAAGAGTGCAGATTAGCAACATAATTAAAGTAGCAAGCATGTTATAGCAAAGCCTAGAGATCCTTCCTCGACTCCCAGCGAGAAAGCGATCCCGGAGCTTCCAATTAATTAAAAGTATCCAGTTCAAGTAGTAATAGATCGGGATACAACACTGAGCATCCTGTTACCATGGACACGACTATTCGAATAGATAACTTCCCTGCAGGGGTGCACTTCTGTTACCCAACACGCTCGATTAACTCTGGCCGGACACACTTTTATCGGGTCATGCTTGGCCTCGGATGATCGACACACCGCAGCCCTACCTAGAGCTCAGCAGAGAGGTCCCCGCTGGTCTACATCCTAAGTGCGGAGGGGTCTTGGGCCATTGCCCTTTGCACTTCGGGTCGTTATGCGACGAGCCGGGACAAGCACCACCTCATCCTGGATGGCACTGGCCCGACAGGCCCACAATGTTGAACTGGACGTCTGACAAAGCTTTCGGCTGATACATACGACGTAGAGGGCCCTATTAAACCATTATCCCACGTGGTGGTAGTGCGTATAGGCACGTAGCCAACTCAGATCAAATACCCAAATCCGTTAGCGCATTATTAGGAGGTCGCGGTGACGATCAGTACTCCTGTCATCCCGTCTCGAGGAAATGCAACAAGGGCCAGGCCCATCCCTCTCTAGGGCGGTCTCTGCCTGCCCGGCTGCGCCTCGTAATTATCTCGCGGGTACCCTCACGGTCAACCCGACTACACAACTCTCGCGGGTACCCCTCGGGGTCGACCCGACTTTACCCGAGGACTGTAGTAAAAGTAGGGTATCCGTGTGTTCATCACATCAAGGAGGAATCCGAGGAATCACCCTCTATGGGTTCCTACACGATGTAATCCGTCAAGGAGAACCAGGAGGAATCACCCTCGTTGGTCCTCACACTTACGGGGTTGCACGACAGAAGCTCCGTCGAAGGTGGAGGAAGAGGAATCACCCTCGGTAATCCACGTCGCACTAGCTGTGCTACAAAGGCATCGTCGGGAGTGAGTTAAGAGGGGTCACCCTCGTCACTCGAGGATAACTCTGTAGAGTCGAACAACTTAGGGGGTGTGCGGTGCTGTGCTGGTCTCAGCCCGTCGATCACATCGATCAGGGCATTAGCAACTAAGCGGGGCAACTAATACAAAGAAGAGGGGCCACCGATGGATTATCAACCAAACTATACTAAGTATCTCGGATAACTGGCAGGTATCAATAACAGTTACAAAAATAGGCTATGCAGCAGTATAGGATAAAACAGAACAGTAGCAATTTCTAATGCAAGCAGGAGGGAGAAGGAATAGGTGATATAGGGATGATCAAGGGGGTTTTGCTTGCCTGGAAGCTTTGCTGAAAAGGAAGCAGGGTCGTCGGGGACGTAGTCGATCTCAGGGGCACCGTCGGTCTCGGAGTCTACCGGAGAGAAGGAGGGGGAAGAAACAATAAATACAAGCAACAAATGCAATCACAGATGCCAGGCATGGCAGCACGTTATTCGAGAGGTGGCCTAACGCGGTGCTACGCAAGTTAGTCGGAGCGGGAAACATCTGGAGGTGTTTTACCAGCTCCGGGCATTTATCGGACAGATGAATCAGAGGGGAAAGTTCCATGTTCACCTAGATAGGAGTGACGGTCAAGCATTTTGACCACATATTCGGATTCTTCATATTTTTCTGATCGTTTTTCATATATAAATTATTTTCATCCGAGTTACGGTTTATTTTATATGATTTTTCAAAGTTTTAATCATTTTCTAGAATTTCTGGAATTATTTAATTATTAAATTAGAATTATCCGAAACAGTGTCTGATGACGTCAGCAGTCAACGGTGGACTTTGACTGGTCAAACTGACCAGTGGGTCCCACCTGTCATTGACTGATTTAATTAAACAGAGATTTAATTTAACTAATTAAGTTAATTAGCTAGCGGGACCCACATGTGAGTGGAATATTTAGCTAACAGATTAATTTAATTAGTAATTTAGTTAACTAATTAGGTGGGGGCCTGATGTCAGTGACTAGAGTCAATTAAGTTTAATTGAATTAGATTAATTAGGAGAGGGGGCCCACTATCAGTGTCACAGAGTACTGTTAGGCTAATCTAATTGCTACAGTACAATTGGACCCACATGTCATAGACATGATTTTAATTGAAGGGTTATTAAACTCAGGGCCCACTAGTCAGTGTCTATTTAGTGTAATTAAACATGATTAGCCCCTAAGCTAAGTGACTGACACGCGGGCCCGGGGGAGTGGTGCTCGCCGGCGATTAAACGACGGCGGCTACAGGCGCGGCGGAGGCACGCCGAAGGGCGTTACGACCGTCGCCCAGTTGCAGGGCTAGGCGCGTTCGATCGCGCGTGACGTCGCGCGCTCGATGAGGACTTCGGCGGGAACTGGGGACGGCCGGAGCTAGCGGCAGCAACGACGGCGCGCGGCGGCCGGAGTTCGGGCTAGCAGCGGGCGCGGAGGGGCGCGCGCGGGGACGACGCAGGTCGAGGCAGGGCGCGACCAGGTGGGGCAGAGGCACGGCCAGGGCGTGAGGCGTGGGCGCGGGTGGGGCGCGAGCTCCATGAAGCTCGGCCGCGGTGGTGACGGCGCCGAACGGCGACAGAACCGATGGGGGGGAAAGGGAGAACGGGCGCGGCTCACCCTCGTTGCAGAGGAGAGGGGGCGGCGAGGCGCAATGGAGGCCGGCGTGGGAGAGGCGGGGAGGCGATAGCGGTGGCGAGGCGGCGTCGGGGACGAGCGACGGCGGCGGCGGCGGGCGAGAGAGAGAGAGGGGGGGGGATTTAGGTTAGGGTTTCGGGAGCTGGGGGGGGGTTAGGCCATATAGGCCGTGGCTGGGCCGGCCTGGTCGGCCTGGTGGCCAGCTGGGCCGAGGCCCAGTTGGGGAGGGGGGACTTTTTGTTTTATTTTTATCTTTTGTTTATTTTCTTTTACCGATTTATGTTTAGTTTCTTTTTATTTTCAGTTTTATAATTATAAATCCCACTCCTAAATTAGTGTTATAACCTAACCCACTGCCAAAAAAAGTTTCACTCCCAAATAAAATAGTTTGATATTTTATAAATTATAAAAGACATTTAATTAATTGTCTAAGCCACTGTTTTATTTATTTTAGTGCAATTAAATATTTTATATAAATGTGGTTTCTTCACCAATATTTTCTATGAGTTATTTGTCACAATTAGAACATTTTAGTTTTTTTCACATGTGAAAACTTTTATTGTTTGTCCTTATTTTAAATTTGAATTTGAAGTTGGATTATTCTCTAAATGCAATTTATTTAGGATGATCATGATGACATGGCAATTTAATTAGCTTAATGACAGGGTTAAGATCTGGGGATGTTACACTTAAACAATCCACAAATTTCATCTATGTAGATCAAGTGCATATCAGGATGTACCGTTCCATCTCCTGCATAAGGGTTAGCTAGCAGTTTCTCTAACATACCCGAAGGAATTTCATAATAAACATTTTCAGTAGGTTCAGTAGGTTGATGGGCAACTCTTATTGCTTCTGGTCGAGGTGAAGATACCCCGAACAAGCCCCTCAAAGGATTATTTTCCATAGTGACAAGTGACAATAAATTTCAGCACGTAATAAAAATATTTCCTTACCAAAGGCGCTTCACTCCCCGGCAACGGCGCCAGAAAAGAGCCTTGATGACCCACAAGTATAGGGGATCAATCATAGTCCTTTATATAAGTAAGAGTGTCGAACCCAACGAGGAGCAGAAGGAAATGACAAGCGGTTTTCAGCAAGGTATTCTCTACAAGTACTGAAAGTAGCGGTAACAGATAGTTTTGTAGCCAGGCAATTCATAACAAGTAACAATAGTAACCAAGGTGCAGCAAGGTGGCCCAATCCTTTTGTAGCAAAGGACAAGCCGGAACGTTCTCTTATAATAAGCAAAGCGTTCTCGAGGACACATGGGAATTGTCATCTGGTCACGTTCATTATGTTTAGTTGATTCGCGTTCACTACTTTGATAATTTGATATGTGGGTGGACCGGTGCTAGGGTGTTGTTCTTACTTGAACAAGAAACCCTCTTATGATTACCCCCTCTCGCAAGCATCCACAACTAGGAAAGAAGAATTAAGATAAATCTAACCATAGCATGAAACATATGGATCCAAAGCAGCCCCTTACAGAATAACGCATAAGCTAGGGTTTAAGCTTCTGTCACTCTCGCATATTACTCCCCAATGCATTCTCCTAGGCCCAAATATGGTGAAGTTTCATGTAGTCGACGTTCACATGACACCACTAGAAGAATAACAACATACACATCATTAAAATATCGAACAAATACCAACTTCACATGATTACTTATAACAAGACTTCTCCCATGTCCTCAGGAACAAAAGTAACTACTCACAAATCATATTCATGTTCAAGATCAGAGGTGTATTGAATATGCTTGAGGATCTGAACATATAATCTTCCTCCAAATAAACCAACTAGCATCAACTACGAGATGTAATCAACACTACTAGCAACCCACAGGTACAAATCTGAGGTTTTGGACAAAGATTGAATAAAAGAGATGAACTAGGGTTTTGAGAGGAGATGGTGCTGGTGAAGATGTTGATGAAGATTGGTCCTCCCACGATGAGAGGATCGTTGGTGATGTCGATGGCTTCGACTTCCCCCTCCTGGAGGGAAGTATCCCCGGCGGAATCGCTCCGCCGGAGAGCAAAAGTGCTCCTGCCCAGGTTCCACCTCGAGACGGCGGCGCTTCGTTCCGAAAGTCTCCTTCTGATTTTTTTTTCTAGGGCAAATAGCATCTTATAGGAGAAGATGGGCCCCGGAGACCTGCTGGAGGGCCCATGAGCTCACAGGGCGCGCCCCCTGAGCTTGTGGCTCTCTGGTGGGCCCCCCTGGTATTTCTTGTGTCAATATTTTTTATATATTCCAAAATAATTCTCCGTAAATTTTCAGGTCATTTGGAGTTGTGGAGAATATCTATCTCTGCTGTAGCTTTTTCAGGTCCAGAATTCCAGCTGCCGGCAATCTCCCTCTTCATGTGAAACTTGCAAAATAAGAGAGAAAAGGCATTAGGATTGCATCATAAAGTGAAATAATGACCTAAAACATAATAAATAACAGTAGGAAAACATGATGCAAAATGGACGTATCAGGGGCCCACAAGGTGGCAGGGCGCGCCTACCCCGCTGGGCGCCCCCCTTGCCTTGTCGTCTCCTCGTTTGTCGTCTGGACCCCCCCAAGCTTCTAGGGTCCCTTCTGGTCCAGAAAAAATCGTCAAAAAGTTTCATCGTGTTTGGACTTCGTTTGGTAGGGATTTTCTGTAAAACCAAAAACAAGCAGAAAACAGCAACTGGCACTTGGCACCGAGTTAATTGGTTAGTTCTCAAAAATGATATAAAATGGTATATAAAGCATAGAAGATTGATAATATAATAGCATGAAACAATAAAAAAGTATATGTACATTGGAGACGTATCAACCACCTCAACACTCGTTGTGCTAATGCTCTCCACCAAAGTGGTGTTAACGTTGACCTTGATATAGTCAAACGGTGGAGCCTGCCACATCACTTGACTCCTCATAGGAGAAATTTCAAGCCTTAACCCAAACACCACCCCTTTACCTTTGTTGTTAGAATCCAACTCTGCAATGGAGTGACAAGATGAAAAGGACGACCAATAATTATCCACAAAATTAACAGAGGCGGAGACAGATTCCTTTCCCTTATCAAAAATGAAATAATTGCCTAGCTCATCAAAAATTAATATGATTTGCTCACGCAACGACGAACTCAACTGATCCAATAAAATAAGCAACCAGTCTAGCCTCGAACACTTAAGTACCTCTTCCCACTACTGGAATCAGAGAATCTGCCATCTGTCCATTCTTTGCCGTCTGCTAGCGGACGGCAAAGACGGTCTTTGCCGTCTGTTTCCACAAAGTGGACGACAAAGAAAGGACTCATGGCAAAGAATTTTTTTGCCCTCAGTGCGCTCTTTGTAGTCTGTTAGCGGACGGCAAAGAGATATTTTTGCCGTCAGTACACTCTTTGCTGTCTGTTAGCGGACGGCAAAGATCCAAAAGGCTGACGGCAAAGAGCTCAGCTGGGCCCCACTGGACCGTGCAGTTGGTTAGGTCAAATGAAATACATTTTGCCGTCTGCTAGCAGACGGTAAAGTGTCTTTAAGCAGACGGCAAAGATCGGCGGACGGCAAATATTAGCAGACTTAACTAACGACCGCCCCCACCCCTCCCCCCCCTCTCTCTCTCTCTCTCTGCCTCTCTCTCCCCAACACCACCATGACCCCGCCGCCCCACCACCCGGCGCCCGGCCGCTGCCGCCGCCCCACCGCCTCACCACCAGCCGCCCCGCCGCCCCGGCGGCCTCGGATCCCCGCCACCCCCGCCGACCCGGCGCCCCCGCCGGAGCCAGGCCGCGGCGCCGCCCCCTCCCCGCGGCCCTTCTCCACCACCGTGGCGCCGCCTTCCTCCCTGCGCCGGCCCTCCTGCACCACTGCGGCCCTCCTCCAAGGTGAGTTTTTTTTTTGTTTTTTGTTGTTTAGGTTTAGGTTAATTAGTGCTAGGTTTAGGTTAGTGCTAGGTTTAGGTTTAGATAATTAGAATAAGAAGAAGAAGAAAGATGAAAAAAAGGAAGAAGAAGAAGAAGAAGAAGAAGAGGAGGAGAAGAAAAGAAGAAGAAGAAGAAGACGAAGAAGAAGAAGAAGAAGAAGAGGAGGAGGAGGAGAAGAAAAGAAGAAGAAGGACAAGAAGAATAGGAGAAGTATAGGAAGAAGAAGAAAAAGAGGAGAAGAGGAGGAAAAACAGAAGATGGTCTGAAGAAGAAGAAAAAGAGGAGAAGAAGAAGGAATAGAGGAGAATAGGAAAAAAATAGAAAAGTAGTTATATATATATATATATATATATAGATTTTTTATCGGGATTGAATATTTGTGTTGATCGGGTGGATTTAAATGTGCAGTTGTTTCGTCGCTGCGAGGGTCTGGTGTTCGACGACCTCCTCGTGCGTTCGACGAGCTCCCCTGCGTTCGTGGGTGAGCACAAATGACATCTCCTCCTCCCCCCTTAATTTGCTCTGTTTCGGTCTTCGTGCCGATGAAACTTGCTAGCTATAGGTGTCTTCAATCATCAGTATGCGTAACCAGTATGCGTCTCCCATTCGAAAGGGTTACAGTTATAAATATGCATGCATTTGCATATTTATAACCGTGATTCTTTCGAATTGTCCAACGTTATCCATGGACATTCCGAGTATGTGTAGATTGGGTTCGTTTTCCCATGCTCTGCTCCGGATCCGATGCAGAATTTCGTCAGTGCCTCCTTGTTGTTCTCTGGTACACATCCTCTCTGTTTATTGCCGAGACGTGTATCAGGAGAACAGCGGGGAGGTGCTGCCAAAATTTTGCGTCGGATCCGGAGCAGAGCATGGGAAAACGAACCCAATCTACACATACTCGGGTGGGATTAGGACCTATCTTTACCTATTAGCGTGTAGGTTGCATGGACGTAATAAAATTGACAAACTTGATTAACTGATGAATATATATGCTGAATTATATATATATATATATCTTGTGTGTTTAGTAGGTAGGCAAGATGAGTGATCGTGCGTGGATGTACACCGGTCACACTAGTCAGAAAGACACGAGCAATGAATGGTTAACAAAAACCAAGGGGTTTGTGACCCTGTGTTAGGTGCGACAACTTTTCACACAAGACAGAGGGTGAAATGGGTAAACACCTGCAGAAGTGGGGTTTTACGCCTGATTATACGGTGTGGACATTTCATGGTGAGTCTGCCCAACGTACCAGAGCTGACGTGGTTCGTTGTCGCACCGACGAGCATGGTACTGGGATCGAAGACATGGTGCAAGACTTTGATGATGCTCGGGATTCGGACGATGAGATGGAGGAATCTGTAAAGGCCTTCAATGAAATGTTGGAGTCTTCAAAACGTCCTCTCCACGAGCACACTGAGCTTTGTCAGCTGGATGCCATCGCACAAGTAATGGCTCTGAAGGCTCAATTCAACTTGGGCAGAGAATGCTACGACGCGATGATGACACTATTTGGACGCTTTCTACCCAAAGGCCATGTACTGCCTGCAAACCTGTACCAGTCGGACAAAACCCTCCGTGTACTTAAGATGCCCTATGAGAAGATAGATGCCTGTGAGAAAGGATGTGCCTTATTTAGGCTTGAGTATGCGGACTTGAACTATTGTCCCATTTGCAAGTCTTCCAGGTATGTTGTGGTAGACAACGGTATGGGTGAGAAGAGGCAGACCAAAATCCCCGTTAATGTTCTTCGGTATCTGCCAATCGTACCAAGACTTCAACGTCTTTTCATGGTCGAAGAGACGGCCAGACAGATGACATGGCACAAAATGGGCAAAAGAACCGAACTAGATGCAGATGGGAATCAGATGATGGTACACACATCGGATGGTTCTGCATGGAAGCACTTCGATGCATTACATGAGCAAAAAGCGGCAGATCCAAGGCATCCTCGAGTCTGCATCGGCACGGATGGGTTCAATCCGTTTGGTATGACGGCAACCCAATATAGTTGTTGGCCTGTATTTGTCATTCCACTCAATCTCCCCCCCCCCCCGGGACAGATTATGCAAAGAAAGAACATTTTCCTGACGTTGATAATTCCAGGGCCCAACTATCCGGGGAAGAATATGAATGTGTACATGCAGCCGCTTAAGGATGAATTACAAGAATCTTGGGATAATGGGTTCAAGACATACGACGCTGCTAGCAAACGAAACTTCATAATGCGTGTCTGGTACATGTACTCGATGCATGACTTGCCGGCGTATGCGCTATTCGTTGGCCGGTGTACGCATGGAAGGTTCCCGTGCCCCACATGCAAGGCAGCTCTTCAGTTTCATTGGCTGCAGGCGGGTCGCAAGTATTCTTTCTTCGACTTGCATAGACAGTTCCTGGATCCTCGCCATAAGTTCAGAAAAGACAAGAAGAACTTCACCAAAGGTAGAGTTGTCAAAAACTCTGCACCACCTGCGTTGACTGGCCAACAGATCCTGGATCAGTTAAATGCTCTCAAGCCTGATCCAGAGCGTCCAGGGTATTTCAAGGGGTATAATTCAGAACACGCCTGGACTCACAAGACATGCTTGTGGGATCTACCTTACTTCAAAGACCTCCTTCTTCCACACAACATCGACGTGATGCACACTGAAAAGAATATCGGCAAGGCCCTTTTTGGTACATTATTCGGCATAGATGGTAAGTCAAAGGATAATACTAAGGCTAGAGTCGATCTGCAGACTCTATGTGATAGACCGTTACAAAACATGCGACAACCGAAAGGAAAGCAGAACTGGACGAAGCCAAAGGCCTGGTTCAATCTTGGAAGGCCAGCTATGAGGGAAATTATCTTGTGGGTGAAAATGCAGTTGATGTTCCCGATGGGTATGCAGCGAATCTAAAGAGGGGAGCGAGTCTTGAAAAATTGAAAATATTTGGTCTCAAGAGTCATGATTGGCACATATGGCTTGAGCGGGTAATGCCGGTGATGTTGCGTGGCTTTATCCCTGAGGATGAATGGCTAGTACTGGCAGAGCTGAGCTATTTCTTCCGTGTTCTTTGTGCGAAAGAACTATCGCCTGCCATGATAGATGACATGGAAAAGTTGGCGCCGGAGTTGCTATGCAAGTTAGAGAAGATCTTTCCACCGGGCTTCTTTAATCCAATGCAGCATTTGACTTTACATCTCCCGACCAAGGCAAGATTGGGGGGGCCCGTGCAAAATTGTTGGTGGTATGCAACTGAGAGGATGCAGAAGACGCTTCGAGGAAAATGTAAGAATAAACGTAGAATTGAAGCATCGATGGCCGAGGCATTCATTACTGAGGAGGCGGCAAACTTCGTGACAGCACATTACGAAGCCAAAAATCATCATTTGCATAATCCGAAGCCTCGGTACAATGCTGGCGACCCTAAAAAAAGTGGATGCAACCTCAGCCTATTCAAAGGGAAGCTCGCACCAGCCGGTGCTTCGAAACTAGTAGGGTTGGATGTCGAAGAATGGCGGACCATTTCGTTGTATATCTTTAACAACCTAACTGAAGTGCGGCCGTACATCGAGTAAGTTCTCGGTACATTGTTTCGCAACTTCTAATTCCTTTGAACTGCTCTTATTCCCGTATATTTGATACAGTCGATACGTGGCCAAATTCTCGGATGGAGCGGTGATCCAAAAGGATTCCATCGAAGAGTATGAGCTTCTGGCAAAGCATGGAGGCGGCTATCCCGGTTTCATCTCTTGGTTCAAACAAACGGTAATTACCATTAATAGACCATTTCATTTCTTGGTCTAATTTGCGGCTAATGCAACAATCCTTTCGTATTAAACTTTTGTAGGCTAATTCAGAGTCTATGGACGCCGAATTGAGACAAGCCGCTAATGGTTTTGACTATAAGGTCCGTTCATTTGAGAAATACGACATCAACGGGTATCGCTTTCGTACCTTTGGCAAAGAGCTATCTATGGCCGACCGAAAATCTACAAATTGTGGCGTCTCTGCTATCGGTGAAGGAGGCACCGAGTATTATGGAAGAGTTGAAGCAATTTATGAACTTCTATTCTATGGTGAAAACCCACCGAACGTCGTAGTCTTCAAATATTATTGGTTCCAGCCGAAGGAGACTAGAAGGACTCATGAACATATAGGGCTAGTCGAAATCAAACAAAGCACCCATTTAGATGTTCCCGATGTCTATATTACGGCTCAACAGGCGACCCAAGTTTTCTATCTACCGTGGGCCTGCCAAACTAATGCAAATCTGAATGGTTGGGATGTCGTTTATGAAGTGCCGCCACGTGTTACACCACCTCCCCCCAATGAAGAGGATTATGAACCTCACATTAACCCAGACACATATGAAGGAGAATTCTTCCAAGAAACACGTCTTTCCAAAAAACGTTTCAAGAACCGCTCTAATTCACCCCAGAACATGGAAGTAGACAGCGACAGTGAATCCGACTTCACCCCTGAGCCGGATCAAGAAGAGCCGGAACAAGAAGAGGTTACTGCTGCGGATGACCTGTCAATGCTTGACCGATTACAAAAAGGCCTTCCACATGTTGATGCCGCTGAACCCGATGAGCACGTCATTCATGATGACACGCGTGATAGTGATGATGATGATGCATCTATTGATCCCGAAGCATATATAGACGATCCAGACTATTAGTTTGTATGCATCCCAACTTAAATTATATACATATTATTATTCATGTCATGTATTCAATTTTTTTATGTTGTACTAATTTCGTTTACTCTTTGTCATGGCAGGTGTTGAAAGATGGTGGGAGCGGGAACGGTGAGTTTCATTTGAATGGTCATTATTTACTAGTCTTAACATTTGAGTGTCATCATGGTAACGAGACTTTGCAAATGATCTTTGGTGCAGCATAACTCCGGAGCCGCATCGCACAACCCTTCTCCAGGTGATACCGGCTCGAGGAACCCCGGTGCTTGACCTCCGGTAAGTTTTCTCTAGTGTTTTGCTTAACAAATGCATACTTAGCTTCGTACATGCTTGTTAGCCCTATTATGCCACATACTTAGCTTATTTTCCCCAAAAAAGACATACTTAGCTAATTATCCTCCAAAATGACATAATTAGCTTATTTAGTTCATTTATGACATAATTACTTATTCATTTCAAAAATGGCATAATAACCTTGGTTAGCTCATAAATGTCATATACTTAGCTTATTTTCCTCCAAAATGACATAATTACCTAAGTTAGCTCTAAAATGACCTATACTTACCTAAGTTAGCTCAAAAATGGCATAATTACCTAGGTTAGCACAAAAATGACCTATACTTACCTTATTTTCCTCCAAATTGACATAATAAGCTTAGTCGGCTCAAAAATGGCATAATTAACTAAGTTAGCTCTAAAATGACACAAATAAGGAATAAAAAGAAGAAAAACAAGGAAGAGGAGAAAAAGAAAGAATAGAAGAAGAAAGAGAAGAAAAAGAAAGATCAAAAGAAGAAGAATGAGAAGAAAAATGATAAAAAGATAGAAGAGAAGAAGAAAGATGAGAAAAGGAGAGAAGAAGAAGAAGAAAATATATTCTTATTCTTCCTTTTTCTCTTCTTTCTTTTTCTCCATCTTCTACTCCTTTTTCTTATTCTTATTCTTCTTTCTTTCTTCTTCTTCTTCTTCTTCTTCTTCTTCTTCTTCTTCTAGTCTTCTTCTTCTTCTTCTTCTTCTAGTCTTCTTCTTCTTCTTCTTCTTCTAGCCACCTAATGACATAATTAGCTTATTCATTTCAAAAATGGCATAATAACCTTGGTTAGCTCATAAATGTCATATACTTAGCTTATTTTTCTCCAAAATGACATAATTACCTAAGTTAGCTCTAAAATGACCTATACTTACCTAAGTTAGCTCAAAAATGGCATAATTACCTAGGTTAGCACAAAAATGACCTATACTTACCTTATTTTCCTCCAAATTGACATAATAAGCTTAGTCAGCTCAAAAATGGCATAATTACCTAAGTTAGCTCTAAAATGACACAAATAAGGAATAAGAAGAAGAAAAACAAGGAAGAGGAGAAAAAGAAAGAATAGAAGAAGAAAGAGAAGAAAAAGAAAGAATAAAAGAAGAAGAATGAGAAGGAAAAGGATAAAAAGATAGAAGAGAAGAAGAAAGATGAGAAAAGGAGAGAAGAAGAAGAAAATATATTCTTATTCTTTCTTTTTCTCCATCTTCTACTCCTTCTTATTCTTATTCTTTTTCTTTCTTTCTTATTCTTCTTCTTCTTCTTCTTCTTCTTCTTCTAGTCTTCTTCTTCTTCTTCTTCTTCTAACTTTCTTACTCCCATTTTTGCAGGTTTGATTCACTTCATGGAAGCTGGCATTGATGGACTGCTAGTGTTTAGTTTTTGTTTTGATTTGTATTGATGAACAATGTGAAACTATGTATGTATATATGGATGAACTCCATGAAACTATGTATGTATTGGATCTTTTAATACCCTATGTGTTCTCTTGCATTGATGGACTGCTAGATGTTGGATACATGGCCTATGCATTGATGGACTGCTATATATATCATATTTGTGTTTTGAAAATGCAGGGAAATAACAGAAAACAAACAAAACAGTGGCAATACAGGCACTTTGCCGTCTGCCAGCGGACGGCAAAGCCCTTTGCCGTCGGTCGGCGGACGGCAAAGATGCCACGTGGCAGCAACCTGTGCAACCTGGGAGCATTAGGTGTGACCATTTCGTCATTTTGCCGTCCGCTGGCAGACGACAAAGACCAGCCCTGGCAGACGGCAAACACTAAGCAGAAGTGACTGTTAGCCACGGGTCTGCTGACGTCATAGGGCTGACGGCAAAGTTTGCCGTCCGCCGGCAGACGGCAAAGTCTGCCGTTAGCCACCTAACGGGGCTAACAGCTATTCTTTGCCGTCCATGATCTTTGCCGTCAGCTTGGCCAGGAAAGCAGACGGCAAAGTTCTTTGCCGTCCGCTGTCGTTAGGCAGACGGCAAACAAACTCATTACCGTGACTTTCAGTGCCGGAAATGTTTGCCGTCCGTGGCAGACGGCAAAGCCCTTTGCCGTCGGTGTTATTGTTCTTTGCCGTCTTCTATGGCAGACGGCAAATTAGCTGATTCCTGTAGTGTCCTCGGGAATATTCGAGATATCTCTCATGGCCATATGCAGACCATGGGCCTTTGGACAAGTGACGAGAGCATGAAAAGTGATTTCATTTTCCACAACACATCTAGAGCACATACCTGAAGAAGCTTGGTGGTTTGAAACTTTATTAACCCGGACTGCCATTTTTTTGACGGGGAAACATTATTATCGTACAATATATATTTATATTTTCGGTATTGTTAAAGTTACATATGCTCAAAAGAATCTAAGGCTAAAGTTAAGGCTACTGAAATTACACGAAGTTAGTATGTACTATGACGGCGGCGCCTTCTGCTCGTTCCAATCTTTGTACTCGTCGTTAGGTGTAGATTTTTTATGAATAGATTGGAAACACCCCCCCCCCCAATTTTTTTACTACGTACTAAGGTTCTTATTAGTGGCCCTATGGAGGATCAATTCCAGCTCTGCCTTAATTTCCTTGATTTAGGTGAATCTGCTTAAAGATGAAGGCATTTAAGAGTTTGGCGTTCAAGAGCTTAAGGGGCTGTTTGGTTTTCTTAACTACAAAAGTAAGCACCTCCCCTAACTAATTAGTTAGTATCGAGGGACTAAAAAATCATTAAAGTTGAGAAACAAAGATACTCTTGCCGATGCAAGAAATTCCATAAATGTCCCATCTACTAAAAGTAGGGGTGGTTGCCATAGATAGATTGGGTCATTCGTAACCTGAGCAATAACCGATGCTACTACGGCAATAACGGAAATAACCGATGCTAAAGCAGAAACTACAGCTATACGTGGCGGCCCCACACGCGGCTTTGCTTAACAAGCATCACCCTTCCTTTCTTTTCAAATGCTTCCTCTAAGTTTGCCTAAGATTGCCACATCTAAGGTTAGACAAGTTTGACCAACTTAGATGTGTGTTTGGTTTAAGCCACATCTTAGGCAAGCCACATCAGGGTCCCACATCACATACACTCAAAAAGTGTGGCAAGATTCCCTTATGATGCATTTGGTTGCCTGCATCTACCCCAACCAAGCCCGCGCAGAAAAAATTTGACCCGTTTGGTTGGCTGGGTCGCATATAAATGTTGGCCCGCACGGAACTTAAAGCACTCCCAAGCCAGGCCCGTTAGGAACGGCCGAATCGGCAGTTTCTAGCGAACCAGGCTAGGTCGAGCCACCTCGAGTGCACGTGGTGGGTCCTCTCGCACGAGAGGATGCGGCCTAGTATACAACGTGTACATTGTTTCTTCTTCCACCTCCAGTAAGCTCCTTCTCTAATCTTCTTTCTTCCGTCCCTTCTAATCTACACAACGGTGTTTCGATTCGAGGTAAGCTTTACACGAAAAAGATGCACATCGATGTCATGGTTTCATTTTTGCGATCAGTTCGTAGTTTCATCGACCGTAAATGTTCAATTTCGTATTCAAATTTGAAGCTATTTTGAATGAATTTTGTCAAATTCATCGCGCACGATCGACCGTTTGAAATTTCCTTTGACCAGTAGCTTCATCTTGCAGTTCCACACGACTTTCATGTTGCACATTTTCTGTTTCGACGATCGTTGACGAGTAGATATAACCTCTTCCTCATGGAATGTATATACGCATATGTGTGGTCTGTGTTAATGACATTCCTTAATCTCGGTCCCCTCTCCCGTGTCCTGCTACACAGGCGTCACCGCCGGCGTTGCTCCTCTCGGCCTCCTCTCCCGCGTGTTGTTGCACTAGCGCCACCGACGGCGTCGTTCCTCTCAACCTCCTCTCCATGTCCTACTACACTCGCGCGGTCGTCATTCCTCTCTGCATTCTCTCCCATGTCCTGCTACACTGAAGCCATTGCCGGCGTCGTTCCTCTCGGCCTCCTCGCTCGTGTCCTACTACACTGGAGCCGGCGCCATCGTCGTTCTCTCCCGCGTGCTATTGCACTAACGCCACCGCCGGCGTCGTTCCTCTCAACCTCCTCTCCCATGTCCTACTACACTCGCGCGGTCGTCTTTCCTCTCTGCATTCTCTCCCATGTCCTGCTACACTGAAGCCATCGACGGCGTCGTTCCTCTCGGCCTCCTCGCTCGCGTCCTACTACACTGGCGCCGGCGCCATCGTCGTTCTCTCCCGCGTGCTGTTGCACTAGCGCCACCGCTGCCATTGTTCCTCTCAGCCTCCTCTCCCATGTCCTACTACACTCGCGCGGTCGTCGTTCCTCCCTGCATTCTCTCCCATGTCCTGCTAGACTGAAGCCATCGTCGGTGTCGTTTCTCTCGGCCTCCTCGCTCGCGTCCTACTACATTGGCTTCGTCGCCATCGTCGTTCTTTTCGGCCTCCTCCTCCGCGTCCTACTACACTGACGCCGCCATGGCGCGCACACTGCATTTTTTCTCCATCATCCTCTGCCTCTGCGCCCTCCTATTCGTTATTCCACACGGACTTTCTCTGTGTCGACGATGCTAGCAACTAGTTCACCGTGCCGCCGATGGGATCGCTCGCCGGCGACTCGGTGCTCGTCGTGTCAGACGCGGCGCCGCGACCACCGTCCACCGCTGTCGCCGAGGCACTCTAGTGTAACACCGTGTGTTATGTGTAGCTGTTAACACTTAATCATGCCCGGTCTATGCAACCAAACACGTATGAGCACAGCCAAAGCGAGCAACCAAACACAGTGCGTAGAGGTGTTGCTACGATGCAGGGAGAGGGGATGTAGACAACCAATCAACATGCAGATGATGGTTTTGCCTGCATATGCTCAACCAGGCCCAACTGTGACAAGTATGCAAAGGGGTAAAAAACGATGCAGGTAACCAAACGCCTCGTTAGGCTTGTCAACTTGTGGCTCTCATTTTAAAGAACTAAGCTTAAACAAGTTTGGCAACATTATATGGCAAAGTGTGGCACTCCTAGGCCTAGAACCAAACAGCCCCTAATTACAACATAGTTGGTCCAAAAAGCAAGCAATAGTTGTCCTGATACACAGTAGTATGGCAGCAAACTTGGAGCTCAAGAGCTTATACTTTTCAGGTTCTAAACCCCTCTGTAGTCCGCAGGCATAACAGCACCCTTTCGACCCTAACGTGGCCGCAGTGACGAATTTAGAACCCATCGTGCTGCACCCGCCCACGTAAGTCGGACGAGCTCGAAATAGTTGTCCTGATAGACATCTTATCTGCCCAGTTGAGCGAGACACGGCCAGCCCCATGCCTCTGCCTTGCACACACGGGATCTGAAGCTGGGGTTGAGCCAGGTACGCACTACTGTTCGTGGACCATGGAAAAGAAGTGGCCAGATATGATAAACTGATAACGAGTGCGACGTCCCTTTCGACCGATCGATCTGACCGATTGTTGTTCTTCGACCAGCTTGGGACTACTGCAGCAGCACAGCTGCACAGGAGTCCATTTTCCATGGAGTACTCCATTAAGCAGTGGCGAATTGAGGGACGTCAGGTAACTTTCCACCGTTTATCTGAAAGATACATGCGAATGTGATGGAGCTGTTTGTGCGTGCTTTTGAACATCCGGTGCTCGCTGGTCTCGAACGTTGCAGGATCAACGCATGTTAGTGTGGTGGTACTATGTATCTGTACATGGTACGCTCCTGATTAAGTTCTGGCAGAGCGCCGAGAACGTGTCCTCACGCCAGCGACGAGCGGCGGCCCTATCGTGAACCGGATGAGAACGGATGAGCTCCGTTTTGACGGTCGACCCGGCGTCGTTCTCAGGCCGAGCGGATTGGATTGGATTGGACTGGATTGGACTGCGTGCTCCTGATCAAAAGATTTTGTCGCCCGTCTCGTCAGGCCCAATATCAAGGAGCAAACATCGGTGCATCGACGCACGTAGCGGCAACAACGGGACGATCGACGCGACCTCAAGATCTCAAAATCAATCGGCGTCGCGTGTCAAGTCGTACCGACTGGTTCGCGCGGCGTGGTTTTGTTCTTACGCGGGCGGGCTTAACCGCGGCGGCGCTGGGAAAAGGCGATTCCTTCGGGGGTGGAGCGTCCTCCGCCGCTTGATAGACGCTCTGGCATGTGATCTGCTGACAGTACCAAAGGTGCAATGAATCTCGGCCTCCATAATCCATTCATCCGTTGGGAAGAATTTGGATTAAAGAATTTTCATTTTTGACATCAAAGTACTCTTTATTGCAAGGTGATCATCATAATATCTTTTACAAGAATATCAACAATCTCTAGAAGAATGCTCAAAAATAATATGCGGGAAATCACACGCAAGTTGATATATATATCAACAAAAACTGCCGCCGATAGACCGAAAGATCGACCTCTATTCTTCATTATCTCTATCACTTTGATGTTGTCGGAGTTCACCTTTATGCGGTTACACCCGACTGTAGTTGCCAAATTGAGACCAAACCTTAATGCCAATGCCTCGGCCATAAGCGCATCTCCGCACCAATCGATTTCCCCGTTTCCTGCCGCGACGAATTTGCCATTCGAGCCTCTGATGGCAGCGCCATACGAGCCCTTGAGTAAGTCTGAATCAAAACCCCATCCACGTTTAGCTTGACATAGTTGCTCCTTGGTCTTTCCCAGCTTTCGCTTGATCGTTGCCTTTGCATCACTCGCCATAGTGTAGTTAGCAACCAAAGCTCTGATTGTCATTGCTATGAACTTAGGTTCTTGGACCTTTTCATTATGCACTAACTTTCTCCTCTCCCACCATAAATACCAGGAACCAATAGCAATTGCTTCCGTTGAATTTCCCAGACCGAGGACCATACATTCTTCAGCTGGTTGTAGCAATAAATATTCTAGCACAACTTCTCCCGCATGATCCACAGCGCATGCTTTATCAATAGCAAAGTCCAAACCCAGGAACCGCCATACCTCTTTAGCTTTTCCACAAGTGAATAACAAGTGCTTGGTATCCTCCGCTCCTATACCGCATGTAGGACATTGCCCACTGACTTTTATATGTCTGTTAGACAAAGTCGCCCCACATGGTAGCGACCCTAACCAGAGGGTCCGACTGTATTTTCTCCTGATATTTTATGTCCATATTGGTTGTGCCACTCCGCAAAGTATGCCGATCTCACTGAGAATCTTCCGTTTTTGCACAAGTTCCATGCTAAATCCGACATATCAAATTCAGGCAATCGAATCCAAGGATCCGCGCCACATCAACTTGCCAGAATGTTTGAGAAACTAACTCTTCATCCCAACGACCCGTAACAGGGTCAATGAAATCACTTACTTTTGATAGTAAATCGCCTCCATGAGCCGTGGTCACTTTCCTGGTAGGTGAGTTAGGGATCCATTCATCATCCCAAACATTGATCCGACTACCATCACCGATCCTCCAAATATGACCTCTTTTTAGTGTCTGCACCACCGACATAATACTTTGCCATGTGAATGAGGCTCTCTTTTTCAGAGTTGCATTCAAGATATCACAATTTGGATAATATTTGGCTTTGAGAACACGGGCACAAAGGGAATCCGGATTATCAATTAATCTCCAAGCCTGTTTCGCAAGCAGGGTTAGGTTAAAACAATGAATATCCCGAAATTTCATTCCACCTTCTTTCTTTGGCACACACAACTTCCACCACGCAAACCGGTGCATTCTCCTCTGATTGTCACTGTCACCCCACCAATAATGCGACATCGCGTCTGTAATACCTTTACAAATCTGTTTTGGAATTTTGAAAACCGACATTGCATAAGATGGTATAGCCTGTACAATTGATTTGAGTAGCACTTCCTTTCCTCTGGTTGAAAGTTGCCTTTCCTTCCATCCCATAATTCTTTTCATAACTCGCACTAAAAACTGGAAACAATCTGTCCTATCTAAACCCACAGTGGATGGTAAGCCTAGATAAGTATCCGATAGTGCCTCGGTCATTATATTCAAACTGCTGCAAATTTGTTCCATCATCTCAACTCTAGTATTAGGGCTAAAAACACACTTGACTTGTCCACACTAACCTTCTGTCCCGAAGCGGCACAATATGATGCAAGGATTTCTTTCAGACACTCAGCATTCTCAGTATTGGCCTTCATCGGGATTAATGAATCATCTGCAAACAATAGATTAGTGATGGCTGGTGCTTCCCTACATACCTTCACTCCCTCACGCTTCCCTTCTTCCTCAGCTTTATTTAGCAAATCAGTCAATCCTTCAGTATAGAACAGAAACAAATAAGGCGACAATGGATCGCCTTTCTCAAGCCTCTAGACGGTTTAAAAGTTTATGTTTCTTCTGAGTTAAAACGTACACGATATTCCACTGTACTAACACATTGCATAACCAGTTTAACCCACTCTTCATGAAATCCCAATTTTAGCAGAATACCTTCCAGAAACGGCCATTCAACCCGGTCATATGCCTTATCCATGTCCAGCTTCACCGCACACCAACCATTATGGCCATCTCTCATGTTCTTTATCGCATGAAAACTTTCATAAGCTACCACGACATTGTCTGTGATCAAACGCCCAGGAACAAAAGCACTCTGCGTTGGGCTAATAATGTCTGGTAAAAAAATTTCAGCCTTGCTGCTAGCATCTTTGAGGTTACCTTGTAAACAACATTGCATAGACTGATAGACCGGAACCGAGTCACTTTCTCCGGAGAATTTATTTTCGGGATCAAAACTATAACAGTGTCATTCTACCCCGGTGGGATTGTACCTGAATTGACGACCTTCAACACTTCATCAACAAGATCTTCTCCAAGCATGGGCCAAAACCTCTTGTAAAATAACATGTGCAAGCCATCCGGTCCTGGGGCCTTCAGATAGCCAATATCGAACAATGCCTTCTTGACCTCTTCGGCCGAATAAGGAGCTAGCAAAGCATTATTCATGTCCTATGTTACTATTCTTTTAACCGATGCCAAGACATTCAGATCAGGAGCATCAACTTCGGCTGTGAATAAACCGGAAAAGTACTGCATAATATGGTCACTAATTTCAGCCGTACCTTCACGCCACACTCCCGTATCATCGAGCAGCTTCTTTATACAGTTTTGTTTCTTTCTTGCTGTGGCCGCATTGTGGAAAAACTTCATGTTTCTATCGCCATGTAACAACCATTCCACCCTGCCTCTTTGAATCCAACCAGAGGATCTTAGTTGTTCCACAAAACTGGCCGTAGATTCGAAAGAAAACTGGCCATTGAATACTCATCCGATGGTCGTAATGAAAAGCCAGATGTGAGTCCTTTTTTTATTGAGAATGTTTAAAATCTGACGTCAGATTTTTAAGCTTGATAAATCAAACGTTTTTTATGGAAAATTATGTTGTCACGGCATAGCAATTCCCTTCAGCGAGCATGACAAATTCTGGCAAAACTGAAAATAAGGTTTTGCCATGCTTGCTAAAGCGATTTGTCATGCTGCAACAATGTAACTAGCCATAAAAATTTCGATTTGTCATGCATAAAACCTGACGCATTTTCAGCGAAATCCTTTTTTATTTGTGGATGTAAGATCTACCAGTTGATCTTGTCATTTGACATTAAAAAAAATGTCTACAACAGTTGCAGATTCTTAAAAAGAATGCACACTGTACAATCACAGATGCTAACATACATGAACATACACTCATCCATATGAAGGCACACAAGTGCACCCTACCCCTGTTAGCACCTTTGAGATACTGAGTCGGCACAATATCTTGAGATTGATGAAGTTACCATAGACGCCTCGTCTTAATGTGCAAAATTAGAATTCTAACATGCATAGTAGAATAAACAACAAATTTATACCACGGTAAGAATGACTCATCCATAAGATGCATAGGAAATTTCAAATTTGAACATTAATAGAAATAGAAAGGAATAAAACTTACCTTTGTGGCCGCCGCCATGCATGACCGAAGAATTGGAGACCCCGCGTGCGACCGTAGGGCAGAATGCAACTGCCGAAGTGGATAGAGCCCACATGTAGCCAACGACGACATGACAGAACATGGACGTCCATGAAGGGCGTGAAGGTGTGGCGGTGACGCATGGTAGTGAAGCACATCGATGGCTGATTTGTGTCCTTGCGTCGCATGGTGCCAGCCACGACGTCATACTCTCTCCGAGCGACGGGTCTGCGGTGGGACAGAGGGGAGGTACAAGAGGAAGGAGTGTAGGTGGCCGGGAACGGTGAACGCCGGGAGAGAGTGGAGCCGGGGCCGTCGAGGGTTTGGAATGGGGACAGGCAGTGGACGGTAGATTGTAACAGGCCGTGCATAAACCAGCACTAACCGACGGGAAACTGACGTGTCAAGGTTGAATAGTCTACATAGACGGGTCAAATATAGAAGACGATCAGTGATAACGTTCGGTCCATTTTGGTCATTGGAACACAATATCACAGACCGGCCTCTTCCAGACTGGTCTGTGATAAGCATCAAGTGGGGCCGAAAATACATTATCACTGATGCCTTCGAGGCCAGTCAGTGCTAATGCTCGTCATTGATGCATGATCAGAGGGTGGTCAATGCTAAGGGGTTAGTGCTATTTGGATCTGTAGTAGTGTTTTTAAGTGTATAAGTCTCGATTGTCGGATATATTGATCAAATTCAAATATGAGAGTCTTGAGATCTTTACCTGACATTGACCAGATGGTGGTACATTTCACACATTATGTGGAACACTAGGTTTAGAATTGCACTTTTGAATCCGAAAATACTACAACGTGTAATTTTGTTGACTTAGAATTCATAATATCTTCGTAGTTTATCTAGAATTTATGATGAACTCCATCAAAAGAGAATTTTGGAATGCAGTTCTTTTGGTGCTTTAGTTAACACACTTGCACACTCTACCCACCATACCACTGTGTTTCTTTGCGAAATAAATAATTCTCGTTTCCGAAGGGTGGATTTCACGTCCAAATCTTCGGTTTAGCAAGTTACTCACCAAACCTTCTTAATTGTGCATTGCACGTAGGATCTTACATAACCAAAGTATGTATGAATATCGACATTCCACATTATAACAGGTAAATATGCAAGTTGGGAGTCATTTATGCATGACGTCGATGTAGATTTAATATATGTAGTACATCCAATTGAAAATCAAATTACAACTACAGAATATTCAAAGATTGTAGTATAATACTACCTCCGATCCAAAATAGCTGCCGCGGTTTTGCACTAAAGTTAGTTCAACCTTAGTTCAAAACTACAACACTTATTGTGGATCGAAGGGAGTACTGCATATCCAACACATTTGTATTTAGGTATCTCGTATTCTAGTTTTGAGTAGCTAGCATGCTATCTTCAAAGACAACTGGAATTTATGAACGTGTTGTCATAGCCTTGAATGAAAAAAGTAAAAGTGTATGACCCCTTTTAGAAGAACAAACTTGGGGAATATGGAAGATTCTAGAACAAATGAGAAGTGTCTATGAAGTGATATTTGTGTATATTGTGCATTGTAAATCATAAAGTAAAAGAAAAAGAATAATAATTCACTTAGAATAAAAAAATTTGGCAGATGCTAGATAGAAAATGTGGCAGAATTTGGTGGAGTGAAGATGATATCCAACGGCCACCCCTGAACCATCAGATTGGCTTCATCCAATGTTCCAAAATTATTTCATTAATTCTACCTTAGATTTTTTTTTTGTTTCTTTAGTTTATGAATCTTTGTATAATACTAAGAACAAAAAGATGATTGTGACGCTTATAAGTGAGTAAACTCTTAATATTGAGAGTGTCATGTAAATCGTATAGTTTAAATTTACCCTTTTCTCCATTCTTAAAACTTCAAATTAATTTGTTCATGGATGCAATCATTTTAACCAGATGCTTGTGCACACACTTTAACTAACCAGTGGACATCGAACATCATATCCTTACTTAATTAACTTTTGTTGACAAGGTAGATAGTTGTTAGACTTGACATGGGAAAAAGTGTGCAAACCTCATGTGTATATAGAATCACACTTTATGCCATGTTCCAAGAGAACTGCATTGTCGAGAAAAAAGATTAGCTGCTGAAGGGATGCGGCATGGCCACATTCACGAGGACCATCCACCGACTCTTCTACTATCGGGTTTTAGAATTGGCTACTGCCGCCTCCGTTCCAAAATACTTGTCATGGTTTTAGTTCAAATTTGAACTAAAACCGAACTAAAACCACGACAAATATTTGGAACGGAGGGAGTACTATTGCAGCTACTCACATATCGGTCTAATGAGCATACTTGGAGAAAGGAGAACTCCCCCGATGCGAAAGTATTTCTGCATCATCTGCATACATATAGCAGTTTCAACTAGATCATATATTAATCCTCTCTCTCTCTCTCTATCTATCTCTCTCTCTCCCTAAATACATGGTAAAAAAGAGTCAGCGCGCCAAGATCTGCCATAAAAGGTCAAAAGAATGACACTTGGGAATATGGACTGAAATCATTTCAATAGTAGTTAGTAGTTCCATGAACATCCTTTGTGAGATTGGATTAGTTTGCTCGTTGAAATACCAAACCCACCAGAAAACTTCCACACCTGTCGGTCCGGTTAAGAAAGCATGTAAACCAGGACCAAATATGTCAACTACTCCCCCCATTCCATAATCCTTGTCCTGAACTAAAACCACGACAAGAATTATAAAACGATGGGAGTACTAAGCATAGTCAATTGCAAATGGTCAGAAAAAATAACATCACAAAGTGAAAAAAATAGTGATTTACCCCCAAAAAACCAGGTGACTTGCTAATAGTCGCTCCCAAATTACTTTTTTTTAGCAACTCGCTCCCAAATTACTTTTTTTACGAACTCACTCCAAAATTACTAAGGGAAATGATTGGCATCACCGACCGATTACGACGCATGCGTCCGCCGTCTTCGCGGTCGTTGGATCTGATCTTAATCACATGGATCGGGAGCAACCTATTACATAGACTAGGTTTTTGCAACTGGGCCGTTGTTGCAATCTCGCCACCGCAACAACTGGTGTGTTGCAGGATCTGGATCTGGATCCGTCGAGAGCAGTCGCCTCGCGTGCTTCTCCCGGGCTCTCCGTCAAGCCGCTGCCTCCTCGTGCTGCCCCGACCACCGCCGGCAAGCATGTCGGCGAGTCCAGCAACAGACGTGCTCGGCGGCCGCGTTCTACACAGCGTGCACCGAGAGAGAGAGAGAGAGAGAGAGAGAGAGAGAGATGTGAGAGGAGGAAGGAGAGGAGAAGGGAGAGGAGAAGGAAGGGAGGAAGAGGAAGGGCGCAGCGGCGTGCTTCTCCGGCGAGCTCGCCGGCCGGCGCGAACGACGGTGGATTTTTTCTCTTGCTACATCCTTCCCGTTGCAAAAAAAAAAGATTTCTGCAATATCAATGATGTTGCAAAAAAAAATCGTAACACCATATAATAGATGAAGACAACATAATCTGCAACATTAACTCTGTTGCAAAAAATCCGGCAACAGTAGCATTGTTGCAAAAGTCCTTGTAACATGAACTATATTACAAACGTCCCAAATGCAACATCAGCCTTCTTGCAAAGATGGCAGCTGAATCTAATGGACATCTCGCGTTAAAAAGATTCGCGTCAGTTAAAAAGATCCGCCGGCTGACGCGTAGCGTTCCGAGATACTAATGCTGTGTTGAAGCGTGCCCGACGGGTAGTGGGCTGGGCTCCATTCATTTTTTTTGAACACAGTACAGACGCAAGCGCTCATACATACACGCATACACTCACCCCTATGAACTCACACACGCACACCCTACCCCTATGAACACCTTCGACAGACTGAGCCGACATATCATCTTGAGATTTATGAAGTCACCGTAGGCGCCTCGTCGTTGACGGGAACGTCTCCTCCCACTGAAAGCGCATCGCCGGAAATCCTGACATAAATTCAGGAATTATGCGAGCATCAGGACTTGAACCCTACGGGCTGAGGATACCACTGTCCCTCTAACCATCCAATCACAGTTTGGTTCGCAGGCTCCATACATTAGTAGGAGTACTTACACACTGCAAAATATAATCAAATCAGGTATTATCGTTAGTTAATTATCGAGTAGAAAATTGTGGCTTCGTGGGATCCCGTCCTTTTGAGGAGCGACCAGCTGACATCCCCCACACGTGCGGCGGTGCGGGCGAGAGGACCCCACGGTTATATGATTGGCTTTACGCGTGTCGTGGCGCGAGTGGGTGGAGCAGCCGCACGGGTGCTTGCTTGATCGCGTCTCACCTCTCCCCGAGCCGGAGGGACGTCACTCGCCTTCGTCCGGCCACATCAACGCTGCTTTCGCTTCACTTTGGTTTCTAGGGCGCCGAGCCGCGATGATAATGCTCGGATCGTTTTCGCAAACACTGTGAAAAAAGCTCGCAAACCATGTTACCACCATAGCTAGTCTTGCTTATCGTTTCCGCGAGACAGGGTCTCGACTGGGGTAATCTGTCGGTGCCGTATCCATGAGTATACTATATTTATAGTACTCCGTCCGTAAAGAAATATAAAAACGTTCGAACGGTAGCATTTTAAATATTGATGGACCCTATATTTATTAAGTTGATAAAAAATTTGTGAACCGAGAGTAGCTCAGATGTATAGGTTCCTTATATGGTGAAACCAACCCACCAGAGTTCAAGTCTTGCGTTCAAAAAGAAAGTTATAAGGAAATTTATATTTGCCCGCCGATGATTTTGACCATTGGTTTCTTATTAACGGTGATTGAATTGTACTCCCTCCATTTCATAATAAGTGTCGTGGTTTCAGTGGGAATATTTGTTTTTTGTGAAATATATATGAGTTTATTATAAAAACTCACCAGAAGTACAAAAACAATTTAAAACATAATAAAATTACGTCCTCTAGACCTTATTCTTTTAGACAGAATTACCACTAACGTCGCTTGAATGAGCCGTCGACACATTATCATATATATACTCCCTACATCCGATAATATAAGATGTTATTACATTTAAAGTATATTGGATATAAATAACAAAAGCAGCCGCCGCCTCCCCTAAGAAAAGCCTAGGGTTCCTCTGCCTCGCGCCGGTGCTGCCGCCAGTCCGCCTCGTCTCCGGTGGCCTTAGGGCCGTGACGGCGCGGTAGATCCCGGCCCTTGCCGGCGAGAGGGCTCTGTTTTTGGATGATCCTTCGAGTTTTGTTTGGGTTTGTGTCCTGCTCAGGAAGACAAGACGGTGGTGGCTCCCTGAAGATGGAATAAGGTTCTCCCCGCCTAGCCCCTATTCCGATGGTGTGAATAGCATCGTCGGTGGGCGTGTGGAGGTGTGTCTCCGGCGGATCTGTTCTTGGTGAACTTGCTCGGATCTAGTCGTAGTTCGTCTACGTTGGTGTGTCTTCAGATTGGATCCTTCCGATCTACACTACTCTTCATCGGCGGCGGTTGCTGTTCTACTGCGCTGGTCCTACGGGGCCTTAGCACGGCGACTTCCCGGTTGTCTACTACAACAAGTTTTGCCCGGCTCCGGCGAGGGAGGGGTGATGACGGTGGCACGCCTTCAACTCGCTTCAGTGCTTGTAGTCGTCGCTAGGTGGTCTACGGATCTGGATGTAATTTTTATTACTTCTGGTGTTCGTTGTACTGACATGATTGAAGATGAATAGAAAGAAAGTTTTCTCGAAAAAAGAAAATATTGGAAAAAAATAACATCTTATATTATGAAACAGAGGGAGTTGAATGTACTCTAATATTTTGTCGCATTATCAGACCGGATCCACAACCTGCTCCATGTGTACCAACCCAACCCATACAGCTATTTCGAACCTTCAAGATACAGTCCTCGAAGGTACACCGTACATGATTACATGGGGAAGCAACAGACACGAATAATGCAGCACATCTATGTAAAAAAAGGTTATCGGTAAACATCACCCTAATCATCTTTACATGGCACCGAATTAACAATGATGCCCGCCTATCTGGAAATCTGGATCCAGTGTACTCCCTTTTGATCATTTAAGTGTGCATGCTTCCTCATGGCATGGGCCATCTGCCATTGATCTACTGAAAACTATCAAGGCTGCGGTCCGCGGAATCCCATGACTGGCATGAACGTGACCAATCAAGTTTGAGAGCCACTCGATTCCGTTAACAAGCTGGAAGCACTAACAAAATCATCGGTATTCAAGGCCACAAATGAAAAGAACAAAAGACGCTTGTATATATAGTAAGATAATCCAAAAGCTCAAGGTCTTCTCAGAGAATAAGCATACACGCTAATAATATTCAGGTTCCAGAAATACATTAATGGTTAACTAAAGTTTCGCCAAAAAATAATGATTAGTTAATGGTACGATCTATTCATTTAAATAAACACGTATTTTTCTAGATATTGTGCATTTCTTTAATCCTAGTTTTTTTCCCTTTAATCCTAGTTTTGACACTAAAAACAACCTATTTTGTACACGGTAGATTTCCTATGTACATTTTTTTTTGTACATGATAACCTTCTTGATGCGATAAAGTTGATTATAAACACACATACACCATTACAGAGAGTGTGTACTGAAATTTGGATCAGAGTTGCGGAGCTTCATAACTGAGGAAGTCACCAAAGCCGCCTCGCTGTCATGGGAACATCGTCTCCCACTAAAACAATAATAATTCGCATTAATAACTCATGTATTATTTCCCTCTCACAAGGCGACTAGGGCAAAGCCCTCCTTCCCTCATTCTTTGCCGCCGAGCCCGTGGTATTGCCTCCCCTCTATCTGCTGCTCTAACGGCCAACAGTGGGCATGGGAATCCTGGTGCCTCAGCTCTGGCTAGTAGACATGCTAGGTTTTAGTCCTTGCAGGGGCGATGCACGGACAGATGGTGGCGCTTCTTCTTCGAGTCAGTCTTCTGGGCTCCGATCCTCCTTAAGTTCGTCTGTTAGGACGGATTAGACGGAGCTCCGGCGTTGATTATAGCCCGCTCCTCGGGGTGGTGAGGTTAGATTTCTCGTCGTGTGTACGCGAGAACGAGATTTGGTTTCAGGTTCTTCAGAGTGATTCAAGGGTTCAACTGCGACGATTGCAGCTTTGGGGGTGCTGGTTCTTAGGGGCACGTGCACGAAGACTTCCCTAATGTCATCGAAAAGGTTAGGTCGGCTCCAGTATGGGACGGCGACAGCAGCATCTCGGTGTCTCGTTCTAACAAAAGTAGTGGTCTTTGGAGTGCTTTGTACTTCTGGTGAACTTTTATAATAGATCCGAGTCCTTTCCGCAAAAAAACGCATTAATGAGACACCAAAATGGAAAACCCATGGTTTGATACCACCACCCTCCTAACCATCAAACCATTAAGTTGGTTCTCCATAAAAGGGAAATTTGAGGTGGTTTGTGTGTCTAAGGTCCTGGACTGCTCTGACCTTTGGGGGCGGCATTTTACACACATATCAGAATAGTTATTTTTTTGGGGAGCCATATCACAAGTTCAGATACATGGAGTAAATAGAAATAAATAAATCATTTTCCCTTTCTTGGTTACCTTGTTTGTCTCGATCTACCATTTCCGTCTCTTTATTACTCCAGAAAATGTGTGACGCGATGGAGGGAGATGAAGGACATTGTAAGTGCTAGCAAATCGACATATACTAGTTTCTGGACAATGTCCTGTTTGTCAGATGGGGGCACAAAATGTCTATCATCTAATGTTCACATGCATGAGAGCTAGAGATGTTTGGAGAGCTCTGGGGTTGAAGGAGGTGATTGATCAAGCGCTTGATTCTGATAGATTTGGCAGTATCATTTTTGAAAACTTACTTAGGGATCAACGCCGCAAGTCACCAAAAGTTGAGCATCTGGGTTTCCAAAAGTCTATCATTGTGGGTGCATGGTACATCTGGTGGCAAAGGAGAGAAGTTGTAAGGGAATAGGGATCACTAGCCCACCTAGAATTGCTTTGGCGATTCATGCAATAACTCTGCGAGGGTGATTGATGATGTGCAAACCAAGGTTGATAAATGTACCAAACCAGAGCTAAATGTGTGTGAATGAATGTTGATGCAAGCTATATGGATGATGGAAGGGGTGCTACATCAATTGTTCTTCGTAATCATCGAAGGGGGAGGGGGGCGATGCGAGGTTGCTCTTCTTATTTGATATTCTTGATACCTTCAGCGAGCGGTTTAGCTATGAAAAATAGAAATATACTTGTGGGCGAACTGGGATGCTCACGAGGTATTTTTGAATCAGATTGTCTTGAGCTTATCAATGCATGTAATGGGGTAGCTGAAATACTCATTCCATGCTCAGCTATCCTTTTTATCTAGCCCAGAGGATTGGTTAGGTTTCATTTGTTCATTGCCCAGGAGAGGCAAGCATGGTGGCACACTTTTCAGCAAGGAAGTCTTTTGATTCTCTAGCTGTAATTTCATGGGATGATGAACCTCCTGATTTCCTCTTAGCCGATCTGGTTAAAGATGTAACTCTTATTTGAGTTTAATAAAGTGTGCCACAAGTTCAAAAAAAAAGGACAATGTCTTTCCAAAAAACCCCATCAGAATATGCAACACCTCAAGATTCATAGCTTTGTGACCTGCTCAAATATACAAATGCTCTCCCAGGCATGCAAGAAAGTAATATTGTACTCCCTCTGTAAACTAATATAAGATTGTTTAGATCACTGTATTAGCTTAATTTACCCCTCGGTCGTTGATTATGTATCTTCTATATATCTATCATTTCTATTATATACTACTTCATCTGTTCCAAAATAATTGAAGTTCTACGTCTGTTATAAGTCAAACTTGCTTAAGTTTGACGAAACTTATAGAAAATGTGCTAAGATCTCCAACAACGAATACACATAGTATGAAAATATTTCTCATAAAGAATTTGATGAGACTAGTTTGCTGTTCGAAATGTTAATATATTTTTCTATAAACTTGGTCAAACTTAAACAAGTTTGACTGTGACGACCCGGTCCCGGTATTGCCCCCGAATCTCTATGCTTTACTGTGTCAGTCGCTGGATCAATAGCTGACACGCACAGTTCACAATGAAATACCAAATTACATCACATGTCATAGTATTACATCGCAGATCTAGTCTCTTTACATTACATACCGGCTTATCTCAAGGCTAGCTCATAATATTTATGCAGCGGAAATATAATCTAGTCTTGTAGCGTCCATCCACTCACATGCAAGAGTTGAGTATAGCACCGTAACCCTACTTTGTATCGCTCCTTCAACACGGATAAGCCTGCAACATGTATTGGCAAGTTTCACCAGGTGAGTATAACAGAATAAATCATGCATTTTGGGTAAGTCGAGGCTGATTTTCATTTGGTAAAAGCAATCATAGTTTTATCCTACCTTTTAGTTAGGTGGTCTACTCTATACATAGGACACAATGGTAAACCCCAGATTTCTGTAGGCAACATGTGACACTCCCCGTACACCCAGGTCGTAGTCAGAGGCATTCCCGATACAACCCATTCGTAGCCTTGGACATAGAAGTACACCCCTTGGTATTCCTATTCCCATTGTTCAACCCATCAAATTTTATTTAAAAGAAGGTGATGAGATCAAGCTAACAGTTCTTGGCAAAGTTGCTCAAATCTGTCTGTAACCGGGGACACGGCTAATCATGATCAGTTTTTACACTCTGCAGAGGTTTGTGTACTTTACGCGCGAGACCTAGTCACACCGTTCTACTACTAAACTTCACTTGTGAAGTAGCTAGGTAGACCAAGATGAGACTTTTGGGAAGTAGTAGCCCACATCCAAAGGCATACTCATTCCAACCTACATGCAGTATCTACATCTACTAGTCTACTAGAGATGTTCCCACAACTTACTTGATCAAGACAGAGCCCATATTGACTCACGGCTACACATGGAAGCTACTCAACTTTGAACTCGTAAAATCCCTTTGAGCTGGGGCGGTCACCCACAAGTGCACATCCTAGCGGGTAAACCATCGACATGGGGCCGTTGGAGCCACTCAACAGTCAACCAACCAAAGAAAAACCGAAGTACTCAGATGGTTCATTAATTAAGTTGTTATTTATTAAGTGGCCAACCATATAGTTCTAACCTGTCATGGAATGTTGGTTCCCAACCTCGTTATAAGGTAGCAACTAAGCATCTCTACATGATGGTTACAACGAACAAAGTAAAGGACGTATGGTTTTCCTACTAGGTTCCTGTCGACTTCGTAGCATAGTATTTCCTATAAAAAAATCCTAATTGGAAAGTATACTTGCAAGAAATATATGATATGATCAAAGGCTCCACTTGCCTGGTATTGATGATTCTTCATTCTCACGATCTTGATGTAACACCCCATGTAATTAATTACAGTGATCACCTTTTGATAATACCAAGCCACCATGGTTAACAGTGCTTGATCATCATTTGTTTCATATCTCATTTCAAATTCCAATTCAAATTGAAATTCAAATTTAAAGTGAATTTAAAAGTTACTCAAATCCAGGAACTAAATAGTTCATAATATTGCAAATATTCCCAAAGCAATTATAAAAATAAAATCAACATTAATTGAATTGCTTAAATTACTCTAACATCATGAAACAGTAGGAAAACAACACCATTTAACCCATTTTATTTAATCCAAAAATTTAAATGAAATCAATTTACCTTCAACCCTTTTTCTGGCATTTCGCCCAGATCTTCCCACCCTCTCCCTCGCACGTCCGCGAGCTCACCAAGCGCCGCCGTCGTCGGGCACCGCTCGATCCCGCGGCCACCGCCACCGCATCGCCTCGCCACCGTGCCAGATCGGATCGCCGTCGTCCGCTACGCCGTTTGGTGCTAGCCAGTGGAGTCGGGAGCCACCTCAGCGAGCGCCACGTCCTCTTCTTCCTCCTCGGGCACCGTCGTCTCCGTCGCCGATTCACCGCCGTCAAGCCCTCCCCGCGCACACTTTGCTCACCTGCAGGCTCACGGTGAGCCCCCGCATCTTTCCCCTCTCTCTCGCGCACGAATCCATCCCCGTAGCTGCCGCTTCCGTCGCCGCCCGAACCCAGCTCCTCCGCGTAGCTCGTCGCCGTCATTGTAGTCGGTGTCGTGGCCGGGCAAGCACGACAACGTGCTCAGGGCACCTCTCCGGTGCCGCCCGTGCCACTAGCTCGTCCTCCCATGCCCTGTGCCGACGAGTCGGAGCTCGCCCGAGAACACCGCCGCCTCCGCTCGTCGCCAGCGTCGATTCCGGCGATCCCCGAGCAGACCGCCACCACCACACGATGCGCCTCTCCGCGCTCTTTCGAACGCGCCCCTCCGTGCGCCAAATGGTCGCCGGAGCGCGAATTCTGGCCACCGTCCGCCGCGTGCCGCCGTGTTTGGCTCGCCGGAGCCAACTCCGGCGCGACTCCGGTCGCCGTCCGACGTGGCGGCCCCCTGTGACGCTGACTGCTGGGCCCCGCGGGCCCAATTGACCGAGTCAACTCGGCTGACTGGGCAGCCCAGCCACCCTGTTTAAAACGTTTTAAAATTAAATAAACCATTAATTAATCTGTTAATTAAACCTTTTAGTTAATCAGTCACTGACAGTAGGACCCACCCACTAATTAATCGTTAGTTAGTTTAATTAATCTGAAATTAGCTACTGTGTCACTGACCAGTGGGACCCACTGGTCAGGTTTGACCTGGCCCAGTCGGGTTTGACCGCTGACGCCATGCTGACGTCATGCTGACGTCACTGGCTACTGTTTTGGATAATTCGAATTAAATAATTTAAGAAATTCCAGAAAATGATTAAAACTTTGAAAAATCATTTAAAATAAACCGTAACTCGGATGAAAATAATTTATATATGAAAAATGATCAGAAAAATATGAAGAATCCGAATATGTGGTCAAAATGCTTGACCATCACTCCTATCTAGATGAACATGGAACTTTTTGCCTGTATTCGATAGATGAATAGTGCATAACCTTGGTAAAATAAATCCAAATAAATTCCTAATTCCTCTAAAATATTTAGATAGGCAATATATCACCTCTGCATATCATTTAGGCATGTCATGCATTGTTGTTGCATTGTTGCCGTGAATTTATTGTTTCTTCCCCCTCCTTCTCTCCCGATAGACGCCGAGACTGCCGCCGACGTAGCTGAGTACGACTACGCTCCGGACGAGCAGCCTTCAGACGACCAGCCCCTCTCAGGAGAGCTTCCAGGCAAGCAAACCCCTTGATCATCCAGATATCACCTATTCTTTCCCTCTTATTCTTGCATTAGAATTGCCCCTATTACTGTTCTGATAATTCCTATTCTGTTGCATAGCCTGGTTTTGTAACCTGTTGTTGATACTTTACGTGTTATCCTATATGCTTAGTATAGGCTGGTTAGTGATACATCAATGGCCCCACACCCTTGTCCTTGTTGCCACGCTTTCCACCAGTGACTCGATCAGTACGATCGATGGTCAGTGACCAACACATCACCGCACATTCCCCCTAAGTTGTTCGACTCTGCAGAGCTACCACCGAGTGCCGAGGGTGATACCTCTTATCTCACATCCGATGATGCCTCTGTAGAATAGCTATCCGGTTGTGGGTTACTGAGGGTGAATCCTCTTTCATCACCTCCGATAAAGCTTCCGTCGTGTAACTCCTCTTGTGTGAATCCATCGAGGGTGATTCCTCTGGGTTCACCTTGACTAATACTTCGAGTGGGAATCCATCAAGGGTGATTCCTCGGATTCCTTCTCGATACTTTGGACACACGGGTATTTGGACTTTACTGCTGTCATTTGATAAAGACGGGTCGGCTCCAAGGGCACCCGCGAGCCGTGTGTTACCAAGTCGGAGCGACAGGAATCCTGTTAGTCTCTACGAGCTACTAAATACGCCTAACGGATTTGGGTATTTGATCTGAGTTGGCCGCTGGCCATATACGCACTACCACCACGTGGGATAATGGTTATGGGACCCTCTACGTCGTATGTATCAGCCGAAAGTTCTTCAGACGTCATAGCTCAGAGATGCGAGCTGATTGCTGGGGTGGGCTGGTTACGTCACTGTGTATACAATGTCGCGCCTGGGCCCCGACCAGTCACGCAACGTGCAGGAGTGCGAAGGGCGATGGCCCAAGACCCCTTCGTGCTTAGGATTTAGACCGGCGTGCTGACCTCTCTGCTGAGCCTAGGTAGGACTGCGTCGTGTCGATCACCCGAGACCGGGCATTACCCAGCAAGTGTGTCCGGCCAGATGTAATCGAGCGTGTTGGGTAACAGTAGTGCACCCCTGCAGGGAAGTGGTCTATTCGAATAGCCGTGTCCACGGTAACAGGACGCTCGAAGTTGTATCCTGATCCACTACAACTACAAATTGATGCTGATTTAATATTAAACTGTTAATACTGCTCTCGGGATCACTTTCTCGCAGGGAGTCGAGAAAGGATCTCAGGGCGTTGCTATTATAAAACCACTATTATATGCTACTGTGTTCTACTCTCTTCTGATGCTGCAAGATTGCTTCAAGATGCTAGTCTTCGATAGGCTAGGCTTCTCCCCCTCTATTCTGGCATTCTGCAGTTCAGTCCAAAGATATAGCCCCATTCCTTTCATACCGATGCATACTTAGTATAGTTCTGATGTCAGTCTTGTGAGTACTTTGGATGAGTAC
Organism: Elymus sibiricus; assembly: GCA_039707655.1. NCBI lineage: Eukaryota > Viridiplantae > Streptophyta > Magnoliopsida > Poales > Poaceae > Elymus > Elymus sibiricus. The sequence continues at coordinate 287,353,928 of CM077670.1, forward strand.
TCACGGTTGCTTTGCTATCTTTTCCCCATACCCGCTTGCTGAAATCAGACGACGGAGTCCCGGAGCCAGACGCCACCGCAGGAGCTTACTACCTGGAGATTCCCGGAGGCACGTACTACTGGGTTGAGCCAGCCGATCAGGAGTAGTTCGGAGGCCCTAGGCAGGAGGCCTTCGCCTTTTCGACCAGTGTCGCTGTTTGTGCTAGCCTTCTTAAGGCAAACTTGACTAACTATGTCTGTACCTAGATATCAATTGTTTGTATGACTTATGTATTCGGGTCCTCGTGACCCCTGGTTTGTAATATGAGATTTATGTTTATTTTGTATTTTAGAGTTGTGTTGTGATATCTTCCCGTGAGTCTCTGATCTCGAGCGTGCACGTTTGCGTGTATGATTAGTGCACGGTCGAGCAGGGGCGTCACACTTGATAAAGCTACTCTTCACTCTCCGAACAATCTATTGTAAATAAAAGGGTTTAGGTAAACAACCATATACAATACAATCTAACATGTAACAAATCTAGTGCATGGTGTCAGTGTTGATTGTGCTGTGAGATTAAGTGTCGTGTTTGCACTCATAAAGAGTTAGGAAACAACATCCTAGTTGTTACATGGAATACGTGTGACATAAGGGTTCACATGCACATAGTTTCAAGGTTGAATAGGTTCATCACATAAGGAGTATGTGATGCAAGGTCGCATTGCTAGATTCAATTGACAAAAGGAATCATTGCACCTGGATTCATGGTCTCTGAAAGTGAAGGACAATTGCGAGACATAGTTCTTGTTCAAGTTTGAATGACAATTCAAACTTGTTGACCTTTATTGTATTTTGATTCCTGCTAGGCTTAACTAGATTCCATTTGAAGTTCGTAATTGATCTTGACTTAAGTTGACTTCATATTCAAGTTTGAATTGGTTTGAACTTCATATTTGAATTTGAACTGGTTCAAATAATTTGAATTAGGTTCAAGTAATTTGAATAAGTTCTCTTAAGTTCGTAACATGGTTTGAGTTATGATACGTCTCCAACGTATCTATAATTTTTGATTGTTCCATGCTATTATAGTATCAATCTTGTATGTCTTATATGCAATTATATGCCATTATATATCATTTTTTGGGACTAACCTATTAACCCAGTGCCCAGTGCCAGTTGCTGTTTTCTGCTTGTTTTTGCCTTTTCAGAAAATCAATATCAAAAAGTGTCCAAACAAGAAAAAAACTTTGGATTAATTTTTTCTGGACCAGAAGAGACCCACGAAGCTTCGGGAGAAGACCAGAAGAGCCACGAGGAGGCGGCAAGCCTGGAGGGCGCGCCCAGGGGGGTAGGACGTGCCCCCCAGGCTTGTGGGCCCCTCGTGGCTCCTCTTGACCTAATTCCAGCGCTATAAATTCCCAAATATTCCAAAACCAACAGAGAGACAGAAGAGAAAACCTTTTCGCCGCCACAAGCCTCTGTTCTTCCGCGATCCCATCTGGAGGCCTTTTTCGGTACTCTGCCGGAGGGGGAATCGATCACGGAGGGCTTCTTCATCAACCTTGCTGCCCTTCCGATGATGTGTGAGTAGTTTACCACAGACCTACGGGTCCATATCTAGTAGCTAGATGGCTTCTTCTCTCTCTTTGATCTTCAATACCTTGTTCTCCTCGATGTTCTTGGAGTTCTATCCGATGTAATATTCTTTTGCGGTGTGTTTGTTGGAATCCGATGAATTGTGAGTTTATGATCAGATTACTCATGAGAAATATTTGAGTCTTCTCTGAACTCTTTTATGCATGATTATTATAGCTTTGTATTTCTCTCCGATCTATCGATTTGGTTTGGCCTATTAGATTGATTTATCTTGCAATGGGAGAGGTGCTTTGTGATGGGTTCAATCTTGCGGTGCTCAATCCCAGTGACAGAAGGGGACATGACACGTATTTGTATTGTTGCCATTAAGGATAAAAAGATGGGGTTTAATCATATTGCTTGAGTTTACTTTGTCTACATCATGTCATCTTGCTTAAGGCGTTACTCTGTTTCATACTTAATACCCTAGATGCATGCTGGATAGCGGTCGATTGGTGGAGTAATAGTAGTAGATGCAGGCAGGAGTCGGTCTACTTGTCTCGGACGTGATGCCTATATACAGTGCCGTAGACAGGATATGGCCACGCCCCGGGCCAGCTTCGTTGGAACAGTGATTACTGTAGCTACAATGCGCTATTGTGGCTACAGTATACGAAGGATTTCACTCCCACGCCCCAGGCCATGGCCCGGGCAGCCCGGGGCCTGGCTACGCCCCTGCCTATATACATGATCATTGCCATGAATCCATCATTATTATTTGCTTTTCTATCAATTACCCAACAGTAATTTGTTTACCCACCGTTTGCTATTTGTTCGAGAGAGAAGCCTCTAGTGAAAACTATGGCCCCCGGTCTACTTTATCATATATAAAAAACCTAAAAATACCTTGCTGCAATTTATTTACTTTTATTTTAATTAGTATTTTAGTTTATCTATTTATCTCTATAAGATTTAATCCTTGCAAATAACCGCTAAGAGGATTGACAACCCTCTTATTTGCGTTGGGTGCAAGTGTTTGCTCTTGTGTGTGCAGGTGCGCTTAACGGAATTTTGCTTGGTTCTCCTACTGGATTGATAACCTCGGTTCTTAACTGAGGGAAATACTTATCTCTACTGTACTGCATCATCCTCTCCTCTTCGGGGAAATACCAACGCAGACTACAAGTAGCAAGAAGAATTTCTGGCGCCGTTGCCGGGGAGACATCATCAAAATTACCAAGTACCTTCGCACAAATTATCATTCACTTGCATTTATTTTATTTGCCTTTTATTTGCATTTGCTTATAGTTTTCATCTCCCTCACTTCTATTTTTTTTTACAAAAACACAAAAATATTTTATTTGCTTGCTTGCTTTTATTGCCATGTTAACACACAAGAACAGAAAGTCAAACAAAAATTTAAGATCACTATGGATCCTCATCCACTTGCTAATATTTTCAAAAGATCCAATTATAATGAACCAATTGCTAGTGATTTGAGTGCTCTTGATTTTCTCTATGAAGTTTTGCTTGAAAATCATGAATCTAAAAATTGTGATGAAGTGTTAGAAGAAGAAATTTATAAAGTGATTCATGATAGCTCCTTGATTGAAAAGCATGATTGCAATGATGTTACTATAAATTCTATTAATGTGAATTGTGCTAACAATATGCAAAACTACAAGCTTGGGGATGATAATTTTGTTATGTCCACTACTTATTGCAATGATCACGATTGGGGTGATAATGCTTCTTATGATCTTGAAAATTTATTTAAGCCTCATGATGAATATGTTATTGATAATAATGTTTGCAATACTATTAAAAGTGGATTTGGAAGAGCGTCAACTTTAGGTAATAATGATCCCACTACTTTGGAGAATTATCAATCTTATGAATTTTTGGATAAGAGTGGGTTTGGAGAGGTCATGACTTTAGTTGATGTTAATCCCACTATCTTGGAAGATTATAAAACTTTTATGCATGCGGATCATGAAGAGAATATTTTATATGATAGCTATATTTTTGAATTTGACTATGATCCTACATGTAACTATTATGAGAGAGGGAAATATGGTTGTAGAATTTTTCATGTTACTCAATTACCTCTCTTGATGTTCAAATTGTTAATGCTTCGTTCTTCTTCCTTGCATATGCTAGATACTTTTTGTCTTGATAATTTGTTTGCTTATAAATTGCCTATGCATAGGAAGTATGTTAGACTTAAATATGTTTCTTACATGCTATAAGATGCTCTCTTTGTGCTTCAATTCTTATCTTTTATGTGAGCATCATTAAAATCTCGAAGCCTATATTAATGGCTATAAAGAAAGAGCTTGTTGGGAGACAACCCAATATTCTGTTCTTGAGTGTTTACAAAATTATAGCCTCTGTTATGATTGTATTTTTATGTTTTAATTAGTGTTTGTGCCAAGTAATGCCTTTGGGATGATTTGGAAGATAGTATGATAGATGCTGTTGGAAAACAGAAACTTTTGCGTTCAGTGCTGGAATTTTATTTTTTCTCTGGAGCCTCAGAACCTTCTGAATTTTCTACAAAGTATTTATATATGAATTTCCCACGTTGTCCTAATTTTTTAAATTTTTTGGAGTTACACAAGTATGACGTTAATTCAGATCTTTACAGACTGTTCTGTTTTAGACATATTCTGTTTTTGTTGCATAGTTTGCTTATTTTGATGAATCTATGGATCGTATCGGGGGGTATGAGTCATGGAGAAGTTGGAGTACAGTAGCATTATGCCAATATTAAATATGAATAAATTTACAATAGTACCTAAAGTTTAAGATTTGTTTGTTATACTAACGGATCTCACGAGGTTTCTGTTGAGTTTTGTGTGCTGAAGTTTTCAAGTTTTGGGTGAGGCTACGATGGACAAAGGAATAAGGAGTGGCAAGAGCCTAAGCTTGGGGATGCCCAAGGCACCCCAAGGTAATATTCAAGGAATACTCAAGCATCTAAGCTTGGGGATGCCCCGGAAGGCATACCCTCTTTCGTCTACAATCTATCGGTAACTCACTTGGAGCTATATTTTTATTCATCACATGATATGTGTTTTACTTGGAGCGTCTTGTGATATAGTTTGTTTGCTTTTGTTTGCCTTTTAGTTTGTCACAATCATCTTTTCTGAACACACCTTTTTGAGAGGGACACACATTATTCGTGATTTGTTAGAATACTCTATGTGCTTCACTTATATCTTTTGAGCTAGGCAGTTGCTCTAGTGCTTCACTTATATCTTTTAGAGCACGGCGGTGGTTATATTTTAAAGAAATAGTTGCATTCTCATGCTTCACTTATATCTTTTTGAGAGTCTAATGAATAGCAATGGTAATATGCACGGGTTATGAATTTGGTCCTGATATGATATGTATTCAAGAGGGATATAATAAAAACTTTCATGTAGATCACTGAATATGATAAGTTTGATTCCTTGCAATAATTTTGCGATATTAAGATGGTAATATGTGGGAGGTATTAGTAGATAATTGTGGTTTAGTAAGAATATTGGTGTTAAGGTTTGTGATTCCCGAAGCATGCACGTATGATCTGTCGTTATGCTAAGAAGTTGGCCCAATCCTTTTTGTAGCAAAGGACAAGCCGGAACGATCTCTTATATAAAGAAAAGCGTTCTCGAGGACACATGGGAATTCTCGTCTAGTCACTTTCATTGTGTTTATTTGATTTGTTCGCTACTTTGATAATTTGATATGTGGGTGGCCCGGTGCTAGGGTGCTGTTCTTACTTGAACAAACAACCCTCTTATGATTACCCCCTCTCGCAAGCATTCACAACTACGAAAGAAGAATTAAGATAAATCTAACCATAGCATGAAACATATGGATCCAAATCAGCCCCTTACGGAATAACGCATAAACTAGGGTTTAAGCTTCAGTCACTCTAACAACCCATCATCTACTTATTAATCCACAATGCCTTCCCTTAGGCCCAAGTATGGTGAAGTGTCATGTAGTCGACGTTCACATGACACCACTAAAGGAAGCAACAACATACATATCATCAAAATATCAAACGAATACCAAATTCACATGATTACATATAACAAGACTTCTCCCATGTCCTCAAGAACAAACATAACTACTCACAAATCATATTCATGTTCAAGATCAGAGGAGTATTGAATATCATTAAGGATCTGAACATATAATCTTCCACCAAATAACCAACTAGCATCAACTACAAGATGTAATCAACACTACTAGCAACCCACAGGTACCAATCTGAGGTTTTGAGACAAAGATTGAATACAAGAGATGAACTAGGGTTTGAGATGAGATGGTGCTGGTGAAGATGTTGATGAATATTGGTCCTCCCATGATGAGAGGATCGTTGGTGATGTCGATGGCTTCGATTTCCCCCTCCCGGAGGGAAGTATCCCCGACAGAATTGCTCCGTCGGAGGGCAAAAGTGCTCCTGCCCAAGTTACGCCTCGAGACGGCGGCGCTTCGTCCCAAAAGTCATGCCCTTAATTTTTTAGGGCAAATGACCTTATATAGCAGAAGGAGGGGGGCAGAGGCCTACTGTGGGCCCCACAAGGCATCAGGGCACGCCCGGGGGGGGGTGGCCGCGCCCTGTTGCCTTGTGGGCAACTGGTGGGCCCCCTCTAGTGTTTCTTTTTTCCAATATTTTTTATATATTCAATAAAAATTCTTCGTGAAGTTTCAGGTCATTTGGAGCTCTGTAGAATAGGTATCTCTGCTGTAGCTATTTCTGGTCCAGAATTCCAGCTTCCGGTAATCTCCCTCTTCATATAAATCTTGCAAATTAAGAGGAAAAAGGCATAAGAATTGCATCATAAAGTGAAATAATGACCAATTATGTTATAAATATCAATAGGAAAACACGATGCGAATTGGACGTATCAACTCCCCCAAGCTTAGACCTCGCTTGTCCTCAAGCGAAAGCCGAAATCGATAATCATGACCACATGTTTAGAGAGAGAGGTGTCGATAAAACAAAATACGGACAAGAAAGCATCATGATCAATACTATAGCAGTGATATATTATTATAAAACTTCTCACGAACAAGTAATAATTCATTACAACATCGAAGTATAAAGCATAAACTTTCTAGAAAACTAACAAACTATGTTCTTAGTCAATAAACAATCACAATTCATCATATTTTCAGGAAGAGTCTATGTAAGAGCTTTTTGTTTAGCAAGTCCACATACTCAACCATCATTTAGTCTTCTATGATTGCTGACACTCACGGCATATTTATGGGGCGAAAGTTTCAGTCAAACACATTGGAAGATGGGGGTTTATAGTTTCACCTCACAACCAATTCACCTCAAGGGCAAAGTCAGCAATAATAACTCATGATTACTTACATCCACTGGATATATGTGCCTAGATGTTTCCCCACCACATGATGCTTGCAAAGAGAAAAAATAAAAACGGAATAGAGAGGAGCACTATTGACTCTTGCATAAAAGTAAATACAGAAAAGTAAAAGATATGCCCTTCGCAGAGGGAAGCAGAGGTTGTCATGCACTTTTTATTTTTGGATGTGCAAACTCTTAATGCAAAGGAACGTCACTTTATATTGCCCCTTGTGATAGCAACCTTTATTATGCAGTATGTCGCTTTTATTTCTTCACCATCACAAGTTCATACAAAGCTTATTTTCCTTTACAATAAAACATCATACATATTTTAGGAGCAATTTTTATTGCTTTGTGCACCGATGAAAACTTACTTGAAGGATCTTATTCAATCCAGTGGTAGATATAGTGGACTCTCATGACATGAAACTGGGTTCAAGGGTTTTGGATGCACAAATAGTATCTCTACTTAGTGCGGATTTTTGGCTAGCAAAAGATAGTGAGCAAGCACCACATGTTAGGGGATCTATGACAATATAACTTCTATGTGAATATAAGCAAACATAACTCATTACGTTGTCTTCCTTGTCCAACGTCAACTCTTTGACATAGAATATTTTAATGGGGGCTCACAATCATAAAAGATGTCCAAGATAGTATATTTATATGTGAATCCTCTCTTCCTTTATTAATTTTTTTTCATGAATTGCCTCAATGACCAATGCTATGTTTGTTAACTTCCAATAAATTTTATCAACTATACTTTTCTTATGTAAAGTCATTACTCCCCCAAGGGATTAGTATATGATCTTTTCATCATTTTTTTATTGCTAAGATTGAAACATAAAAGTAAAGAAGCAAAACTCAAACTACTTTTTATTATATAACTCTCACACACGATTACATAGATAGATAGATCACGAAGTAAGCACTCGAAGCTAGATCATACTAAAATTTTATTCTTCTAGATCACGAAATAACTAAGGATCAAACTAGGATAGATAATGATAATAAAAAGTGATGGTGATATGATACCGGGGCACCTCCCCCAAGCTTGGAACAAGCCAAGGGTGGTGCCCATACCCGTGTACTCAAGTGTCTTTCTTCGGTGATGGTGGTGATGAAGTAGTGGGCTTGTCCTTTAGCTTCAAAGTACTCCAGATTGCCATTGATCCTCCGAAGGGCACCATTTTGCTCTTCCAACAAAATAACTTCATGAGTAAGCGATGTGTTCCGAGCACAAATTTCTTCAAAAACCTTTAATGTATCGATTTCAGATGGGGAGAGATTATGATAAAGAGTTTGCAATATCTCTTCCTTTTCTGTTGCCTCTTCCGTGGGCATGGCTTGATCTCCTTCTCCTTGAATCTGGCTTCCCGTGACCTTTCCAGCTTCCTCCTGCATGCCGGTGTCCTCCTCTCCTGACGACCACTCATAATAGACCTCACTAATAGGGCGTTTGTTAGGCAAAGGTTGAATGATCCAGTGCTTGGTGCGGAGCCTTTGGGGAGCCATGGGGATCTAGATCTATCAGAAAAACAGCTCGAAACAAGAACAGAGGAGAAACTTGCGATACGATGGTCAAAGCACCCGAGAATATATATATATAAAGAATTTTTATCTTGCAAAGCAGGTATACGAGAGGAAAACGGAGTCGGGAAGGCACACGAGGGGCCCACAAGGCAACCCAGCGCGCCTAGGGCGGTAGGGCGCGCCCTATTGCCTTGTGACCTCCTCATGGGTCCCCTCGGCTGTTTCTTATTTTTGTATTTTTTCTAATATTCCAAAATGGACAGAAATAATTTTTATGGAATTTTTGGAGTCAGTTTACTTATCGTATCGCATACCTACTCCTTTTCAGGGTTCTGGAACGTTCCAGAAGGTCTCTTTTATGTTTTCCTCCGGTGTCATAGTTTGAATAATATTAGTTTCAACATTAATGGGTGTACCTGAGATATAATGTTTAATTCTTTGCCCATTTACCACTCTCGGATTAGTGCCCTCGGAGTTGTTGATTTTGATGGCTCCGGAGCGATAAACTTCTTCGATGACATATGGTCCTTCCCATTTAGAGAGAAGTTTTCCTGCAAAAAATCTGAAACGAGAATTGTATAATAGAACATGCTCACCCACTTTGAATTCCCGTTTTTTGAATTCTTTTGTCATGCCATCTTTTAACTTTTTCTTTAAACAACTTGGCATTTTCATAGGCTTGGGTTCTCCATTCATCTAGAGAGCTAATATCAAATAACCTCTTCTCACCGGCAAGTTTGAAATCATAATTAAGTTCCTTAATTGTCCAACAAGCTTTATGTTCTAATTCAAGAGGTAAATGACATGCTTTTCCATAAACCATTTTATACGGGGACATACCCATAGGATTTTTATAAGTAGTTCTATAAGCCCACAATGCACCATGAAGTTTCTTAGACCAGTTCTTTCTAGATCTATTAACGGTCTTTTGCAAAATTAACTTTATTTCTCTATTGCTCAATTCAACTTGACCACTAGACTGAGGATGATAAGGTGATGCAATTCTATGGTTAACATCATATTTATCAAGAAACTTACGGAAGGCACCATGAATAAAATGTGAACCACCATCAGCCATCAAGTATCTAGGGACTCCAAACCTCGGAAATATAACTTCTTTAAGCATTTTAATAGAGGTGTTGTGATCAGCACTACTAGTTGGAATGGCTTCTACCCACTTAGTGACATAATCAACAACAACTAGAATATGTGTATACCCATTAGATTTAGGAAAAGGTCCCATATAATCAAAGCCCCAAACATCAAATGGTTCAATAACAAGTGAATAATTCATAGCCATTTCTGACGTCTACCAACATTACCAATTCTTTGACATTCATCACAAGAGAGGACAAACTTATGTGCATCTTTAAAAAGAGTAGGCCAATAAAAACCAGACTATAATACCTTATGTGCAGTTCTGTCTCCCGCATGGTGTCCTCCGTATGCCTCGGAGTGACACTTCCGTAGGATTTGTTCCTGTTCATGCTCAGGTACACAACGTCTAATAACACCATCTACTCCTTCTTTATATAAATGTGGGTCATCCCAAAAGTAATGTCTTAAATCAAAGAAGAAATTTTTCTTTTGTTGGTATGTGAAACTAGGTGGGATATATTTAGCAACAATATAATTAGCATAATCTGCATACCAAGGACTATTGCGGGAAGCATTTACCTTCGCTAATTGCTCATCAAAAAAATTATCATTAATAGGAAGTGGGTCATCAAGAACATTTTCCATCCTAGACAAATTATCCGCTACTGGATTTTCAGCTCCCTTTCTACCAACAATATGCAAATCAAATGCTTGAAGCGAAGGTACCCACCTAATTAGTCTAGGTTTAGCATCTTTCTTTTCCATAAGGTATTTAATAGCAGCATGATCGGTGTGAATAATTACTTTAGAATCAACAATATAAGATCTGAACTTATCACATGCAAACACAACTGCTAAAAATTATTTCTCAGTAGTAGCATAATTTCTTTGAGCACTGTCTAGAGTCTTACTAGCATAATGAATAACATTCAATTTCTTGTCATCTCTTTGACCTAGAACAACACCAATAGCATAATCACTAGCATCACACATAATTTCGAAGGGTAGGTTCCAATCAGGTGGTTGAACAATAGGTGCAGATATTAAGGCTTTCTTAAGTATTTCAAAGGCTTCTACGCAATCATCATCAAAAACAAATGGAACATCTTTTTGCAAGAGATTAGTAAGAGGCCCACAAATTTTAGAGAAGTCCTTTATGAAACTTCTATAGAAACCAGCATGACCTAGGAAACTTCTTATACCTTTGATATCTTTAGGACATGGCATTTTCTCAATTGCATCAACTTTAGTTTTGTCTACTTCAATACCTCTTTCAGAAATTTTATGCCCAAGGACTATACCTTCGTTAACCATAAAGTGGCACTTCTCCCAATTCAAGACAAGATTAGTTTCTTCATGTCTTTGCAAAACTCGATCAAGGTTGCTTAAGCAATCATCAAAAGAAGTTCCGTAAATGGAGAAATCATCCATGAATACCTCAACAATCTTTTCACAAAAGTCAGAGAATATGGCAGTCATACATCTTTGAAAGGTAGCAGGTGCATTGCATAAACCAAAAGGCATACGTATATAAGCATACATTCCAAAAGGACAGGTAAAAGTGGTTTTCTCTTGATCTTCTTTTATACAAGTATTTGAGAGAAACCAGAATATCCATCTAGGAAGCAAATGTGTGTATGTTTACATAATATTTCTAACATTTGATCAATAAAAGGCAAGGGGTAATGATCTTTCCTAGTAGCTTTATTTAATTTCCTGAAATCAATTAGCATCCTATAACCAGTTACAATTCTTTGTGGGATAAGTTTATTTTATCATTAGGAACAACAGTAATACCTCCTTTCTTAGGAACACAGTGAACATGACTTACTCATCTGCTATCAGCTATAGGATAAATTATACCTGCCTCCAGAAGCTTTAATATTTCATTTCTTACCACATCCTTCATTTTAGGATTCAGACATCGTTGATGATTAACAACTGGTTTAGCATCTGGCTCCATATGGATCTTGTGCTGACATAGAGTGGGACTAATGCCCTTAAGATCATCAAGAGTATATCCAATAGCTGCACGGTGCTTCCTCAGAGTTTTAAGTAATCTCTTCTCCTCATGCTCTGAAAGGTTAGCGCTGATAATAACAGGATATATTTTCTTTTCATCAAGATATGCATATTTAAGTGTATCAGGTAATTTCTTTAATTCAAACACAGGATCACTCTTGGGTGGAAGAGGATCTCCCAATGTTTCAGCAGGCAAATTGTGTTTAAGAATAGGTGTTTGTCTAAAGAATATTTCATCTATTTCATTTCTTTCATTCATATGCATATCATTTTCATGGTCTAGTAAGTATTGTTCTAAAGGATCGGTAGGAGGCACAGCAATAGAAGCAAGACCAATAATTTCATCTTTATTAGGTAATTCGTTATCATGAGGTTGTCTACAAAACTTAGAGAAATTAAACTCATGAGATGCATCACAAAAATTAACACTGACCGTTTCTTTATTGCAATCAATCTTAGCATTAACCGTATTCAAGAAAGGTCCACAAAATATAATGGGACAAAAATCATCTTGTGGTGATCCAAGAACTAGAAAATCAGTAGGGTATTTGATCTTACCACACAAGACTTCAACATCTTGAACAATCCCAAGTTGTGTAATAGTATCTCTGTTTGCAAGCTTAATAGTAACATCAATATCTTCAATCTCAATAGGTGCAATATCGTTCATGACTTCTTGATAAAGAGAAAATGGAATAGCACTTACACTAGCACCAATATCACATAAACCATGATAGCAATGATCCCCAATTTTAACATAAACAACGGGCATGCCAATTACAGGTTTGTTTTTATCTTCGGTTTCTAGCTTAGCAATTCTAGTTGCTTCATCACAGAAATATATGACATGTCCATCAATATTATCAACCAAAAGACCCTTAACCATTGCAATATTAGGTTCTACTTTGATTTGCTCAGAGGGTTTAATTGATTTAATATTACTCTTATTAACCACAATTGAAGCTTTAGCATGTTCCTTAATCCTAACAGGGAAAGGAGGTCTCTCAATATAAGCAGTAGGCACAACTGGATCAACATTATAAATAATTGTTTCCTCTTTAGCTATAATAGGTTCTTCCTTTGCTTCAATAGGTGGATGAAACTTAAACCATTTCTCCTTAGGGAGATCAACATGAGCAGCAAATGATTCACAAAAAGTAGCTACTGTCTCAGAGTCAAGTCCATATTTAGTACTAAACTTATGAAAAGCATCAGTTTGCATAAAAGATTTAGCACAATCAAACTCAAGATTTATACCTGACTCTTTACCTTTATCGATTTCCCAATCTTCATAGTTGCGTTTAATTCTTTCCAGAAGATCCCATTTGAATTCAATAGTTCTCTTCATAAAGGAACCCGTAGAAGAAGTATCGAGCATGGATTGATCATTACGAGAAAGCCGAGTATAAAAGTTTTGTATAATTATTTCTCTTGAGAACTCATGATTGGGGCATGTGTGCATCGTATACTTAAGCCTCCCCTAAGCTTGAGCAATACTTTCTCCTTCACGAGGCCAAAACTTATATATATAATTCCGATCACGATGAACCAAATGCATATGATAAAATTTCTGGTGAAATTCCAGCTTCAACCGGTTCCAATCCCATGCTCCAGTATCATCCAATAGCCTATACCATGTCAATGCCTTTCCCTCCAAAGATAAAGGGAATACCTTCTTCTTAACTCCATCCTCGGATAAACTAGCAACCTTAAACAATCCACAAATTTCATCCACATAAATCAAGTGCATATCAGGATGTATTGTTCCATCTCCTACACAAGGACTAGCTAGCAGTTTCTCTAACATACCCAAAGGAATTTCATAATAAATATTTTTAGTAGGTTCAGTAGGTTGAGGGGCAACTCTTATTTCTTCCAGTCGAGGTGAAGATACCCCGAACAAACCCCTCAAAGGATTATTTTCCATAGTGACAAGTGACAGTAAATTTCAGCACGTAATAAAACTGTTTTCTAACCAATTTCCACTTACCAAAGGCGCTTCACTCCCCGGCAATGGCGCCGGAAAAGAGTCTGGATGACCCACAAGTATAGGGGATCAATCATAGTCCTGTCGATAGGTAAGAGTGTCAAACCCAACGAGGAGCAGAAGGAAATGATAAGCGTTTTTTAGCAAGGTGTTTTCTGCAAGCACTGAAAGTAGCGGTAACAGATAGTTTTGTAGCAAGATAATTCGTAACGAGTAACAAGTAACAATAGTATCTAAAGTGCAGCAAGGTGGCCCAATCCTTTTTGTAGCAAATGACAAGCCGGAATGGTCTCTTATATAAAGCAAAGCGTTCTCGAGGACACATGGGAATTGTTGTCTAGTCACTTTCATCATGTTTAGTTGATTCGCGTTCGCTAATTTGATAATTTGATATGTGGGTGGACCGGTACTAGGGTGCTGTTCTTACTTGAACAAGCAACCCTCTTATGATTACGCCCTCTCACAAGCATCTGCAACTACGAAAGAAGAATTAAGATAAATCTAACCATAGCATGAAACATATGGATCTAATCAGCCCCTTACGGAATAACACATAAACTAGGGTTTAAGCTTCTGTCACTCTAGCAATCCATCATCTAATTATTACTCCACAATGCCTTCCCTTAGGCCCAAGTATGGTGAAGTTTCATGTAGTCGACGTTCACATGACATCATTAAAGGAAGCAACAATATACATATCATCAAAATATCAAACGAATACCAAATTCACAGGATTACTTATAACAAGACTTCTCCCATGTCCTCAAGAACAAACGTAACTACTCACAAATCATATTCATGTTCAAGATCAGAGGAGTATTGAATATCATTAAGGATCTGAACATATAATCTTCCACCAAATAAACCAACTAGCATCAACTACAAGATGTAATCAACACTACTAGCAACCCACAGGTACCAATCTGAGGTTTTGAGACAAATATTGAATACAAGAGATGAACTAGGGTTTGAGATGAGATGGCGCTGGTGAAGATGTTGATGAAGATTGGTCCTCCCACGGTGAGAGGATCGTTGGTGATGTCGATGGCTTCGATTTCCCCCTCCTGGAGGGAAGTATCCCTGGCAGAATCGCTACGCCGAAGGGCAAAAGTACTCCTGCCCAAGTTCCGCCTCGAGACGGCGGCGCTTCGTCCTGAAAGTCCTCCCCTTAATTTTTTAAGGGAAAATGACCTTATATAGCAGAAGGAGGGGGCCAGAGGCCTGCTGTGGGCCCCACAAGGGTGGCCGCACCCTGTTGACTTGTGGGCAACTGGTGGGCCCCCTCTGGTGTTTCTTTCTTCCAATATTTTTTATATATTCAATAAAAAATCTCCGTGAAGTTTCAGGTCATTTGGAGCTCTGTAGAATAGGTATCTCTGCTGTAGCTATTTCAGGTCCAGAATTCCAGCTGTCGGTAATCTCCCTCTTCATATAAATCTTGCAAATTAAGAGAGAACATGCATAATGAAAGATCGTGGATGTCGCCTAGAGGGGGGGAGGGGTGAATAGGCGCTTTAAAATAATTACGGTTAAGGCTTGAACAAATGCGGATTAAAACTAGCGTTTAATTTGTGAAGCACGAAACCTAAAACGACTAGGCTCAAAGTCCTCAAGGAGTTTAGCATGTGCAACTTCAAGCTTAGCATTTTTAGTTTTGAAATCATTGGCCACCTCGAGAGCTCTATCACGGGATTCCTTCACTCTAGATAATTCTAGAGCAAAAGTTTCCTCAAGAGAGTCCTTGGTGGTTTGTTCAAGTTCAAGAGCTTGAGATAGCTCCGCAATCTCATTAGCGTAATCACGCTCATGACCTTCCATTTTCTCAATGGTGACCTCATGCTCCTCGAGATGAGATTCCAACACCTCAATGTATTTCTTGCCCTCAATGGCAATAGACATAATTTCCATGAAGTTGGAACGAGCAATTTTATTCTTATGAAGAGCTTTAAAAATTATTTCCCCCTTAATTTTTAAGGAAGTAACATTATCATTCTCTTCATCATTATCCTCATCATCATTAGCATCAACATCATCATCAAGAGACATATTGGAGTTCAAAGTAGGAGATACCGTTGAAGCCTTAGCCATAAGGCAAAAAGCAATAGATGATGATGTAGGATCCCTTGAGGCACCATTCAATACCATATCTTGTTCCATAGAGTGTTGGGTTTCCTCTACATTGTTAGCACAACAACTAGAGGAAATACATGCATTTTTATCATGCAACAAGACATAGCAAGCATATCATCATGACATTTAGTCAAGCAATTTCTACATGATATGCAAGGACTATCGACACAAGCATGTGAGGCATTTAGAGTGCTCGAAGTGTTAAAGTCCAAAGATGGAGCATTGCAATAAGATAGTGATGAAGGATCATCAATAATAAGCCCACTATCATCATTGCAATGACCAACACTACTCACCATATCATTACCTTGTGGCAAACCACATGTAGGTGAGGTAGAAGAAGTTGAGAAGACAACACGACCGGAGGTGGAGGGAGAACAATCATCCCCACAAATCTTGGACACACCATATTTGTCTTGAAGCTTTGTCCACAACTCATGAGCATCCCGAAACGGCATGAGTTGAAATATAACTACATTGCTCAAAGCATCGAAAAGCACATTAGAAGCTTGAGCATTGAGATAAGAGTTCTTCTCATCCTCTAAAGATAATCGTTGAGGATCCTTTGGAGGAGAAGAACCCATATCTACAATTCGCTCTAAATTTGGGTCCATGACCCGAAAGAGACTAAGCATGCGAATAACCCAATCATCAAAATTTGTGCCATCGAAACTAAGAGTGTCAAAGAATCCTAATCCCCTAGTCGACATCTTTACTCTCAAGGCGGTAAAGCCTAATAATGAGAGACGAGGCTCTGGTACCAATTGATAGATTGTGGATGTCGCCTAGAGGGGGGGTGAATAGGCGCTTTAAAATAATTACGGTTAAGGCTTGAACAAATGCGGAATAAAACTAGCGTTTAATTTGTCAAGCACGAAACCTAAAACGACTAGGCTCACCTATGTGCTGTTGGGGAACGTAGTAATAATTCAAAATTTTCCTACGTGTCACCAAGATCAATCTAGGAGATGCTAGCAACGAGAGAGAGGGAGTGCATCTTCATACCCTTGAAGATCGCTAAGCGGAAGCATTACAAAGAACGCGGTTGATGGAGTCGTACTCGCGGCGATTCAAATCGCGGAAGATCCGATCCAAGCGCCGACCGGACGGCGCCTCCGCGTTCAACACACGTATAGCCCGGGGATGTCTCCTCCTTCTTGATCCAGCAAGGGGGGAAGGAGAAGTTGAGGGAGAGCTCCGGCAGCACGACGGCGTGGTGGCGGTGGAGCTCGTGGTTCTCCGGCAGAGCTTCGCTAAGCGCTACGGAGGAGGAGGAGGTGTAGGAAGGGGGAAGGGCTGCGCCAGGGGAAGGGTGTCCGGCTGCCCTCCCACCCCCCACTATTTATAGGGGGAAGGGGAGAGGGGGCCGGCCCCCCTAGATCCATCTAGAGGGGGGGGGGCGGCGGCCCCCCTAGGGTTTCCAACCCTAGGCGCTTTGGGCCCTTGGGGGCGGCGGCCCCCCCTAGGGTTTCCAACCCTAGGCGCCTTGGGCCCTTGGGGGGGCGCACCAGCCCACTAAGGGGCTGGTTCCCATCCAACTACAACCCATTAGGTCCTCCGGGGCAGGTGGACCCTCCCGGTGGACCCCCGGAACCCCTTCGGTGGTCCCGGTACAATACCGATAAACCCCGAAACCTTTCCGGTGACTGAAATTGGACTTCCCATATATAAATCTTCACCTCCGGACCATTCCGGAACTCCTCGTGACGTCCGGGATCTCATCCGGGACTCCGAACAACTTTCGGTAACCACATACAATTCCCATTACAACTCTAGCGTCACCGAACCTTAAGTGTGTAGACCCTACGGGTTCGGGAACCATGCAGTCATGACCGAGACACCTCTCCGGCCAATAACCAATAGCGGGATCTGGATACCCATATTGGCTCCCACATGTTCCACGATGATCTCATCGGATGAACCATGATGTCGGGGATTCAATTAATCCCGTATACAATTCCCTTTGTCCATCGATATGTTACTTGCCCGAGATTCGATAGTCGGTATCCCTATACCTTGTTCAATCTCGTTACCGGCAAGTCTCTTTACTCGTTCCGTAACACATGATCCCGTGACTAACTCCTTAGTCACATTGAGCTCATTATGATGATGTATTACCGAGTGGGCCTAGAGATACCTCTCCGTCACACGGAGTGACAAATCCCAGTCTCGATTCGTGCCAACCCAACAGACACTTTCGGAGATACCTGTAGTGCACCTTTATAGTCACCCAGTTACGTTGTGACGATTGATACACCCAAAGCATTCTTACGGTATCCGGGAGTTGCACAATCTCATGGTCTAAGGAAATGATACTTGACATTAGAAAAGCTCTAGCAGACGAACTACACGATCTTGTGCTATGCTTAGGATTGGGTCTTGTCCATCACATCATTCTCCTAATGATGTGATCCCGTTATCAACGACATCCAATGTCCATGGTCAGGAAACCATGACCATCTATTGATCAACGAGCTAGTCAACTAGAGGCTCACTAGGGACATGGTGTGGTCTCTGTATTCACACATGTATTACGGTTTCCGGTTAATACAATTATAGCATGAACAATAGACAATTATCATGAACAAGGAAATATATAATAATAACCATTTTATTATTGCCTCTAGGGCATATTTCCAACAGTCTCCCACTTGCACTAGAGTCAATAATCTAGTTCACATCACCATGTGATTTACATTGTTATGAATCTAACACCCAATGAGTTCTGGGGTTCGATCATTCTTTGCATGTGAGAGAGGTCTTTAGTCAACGGTCTGCAATATTCAGATCCGTGTGTTCTTTGCAAATCTATATGTCATACTGCAGATGCTACCTCGCTCCACTTGGAGCTATTCCAAATGGCTGCTCCACTATACGTATCCGGATTGCTACTTCGAGTCATCCAGATAGGTGTTAAAGCTTGCATCGACGTAACCCTTTACGATGAACTCTTTATCACCTCCATAATCGAGACATATTTCCTTAGTCCTCTAGTTACTAAGGATAACTTTGACCGCTGTCCAGTGATCCACTCCTGGACCACTCTTGTACCCCTTGACACACTCATGGCAAGGCACACACAGGTGCGGTACATAGCATGGCATACTTTATAGAGCCTATGGCTAAGGCATAGGGGACGACCTTCGTCCTTTCTCTTTCTTCTGCCGTGGTCGAGCTTTGAGTCTCACTCAACTCCACACCTTACAAATCAGGCAAGAACTCTTTCTTTGACTGATCCATTTTGAACTCTTTCAAAAACTTGTCAAGGTATGTACTCATTGAAAGTCTTATCAGACGTCTTGATCTATCTATAGATCTTGATGCCCAATATTTAAGTAGCTACATTCCAGGTTTTCCTTTGAAAAACTCCTTTCAAACAACCCTTTATGCTTTCCAGAAATTCTACATCATTTCCGATCAATAATATGTCAACCACATATACTTATCAGAAATTCTATAGTGCTCCCACTCACTTTATTGTATATACAAGTTTCTCATAAACTTTGTATAGACTCAAAAACTTTGATCACCTTATCAAAGCATATATTCCAACTCCGAGATGATTGCTCCAGTCCATAGAAGGATCGCTGGAGTTTGCATACATTTTAGCATCCTAGGACTGACAAAACCTTCCGGTTGTATCACATACAACCTTTCCTCACGGATACCGTTAAGGAAACGATGTTTTGACATCCATCTGCCAGATTTCATAATCGAAAAATGCAGCAACTGCTAACATAATTCCAACAGACTTTAGCATCGCTACGGGTGAGAAAGCCTCATCGTAGTCAACTCCTTGAACTTGTGAAAAACCCTTTGCCACAAGTCGAGCTTTATAGACGGTGACATTACCGTCCGCGTCCGTCTTCCTTTTAAAGATCCATTTGTTCTGAACGGTCTATCGCCCTTCAGGTAATACTTCCAAAGCCCATACTATGTTTTCATACATGGATCCCATCTCGGATTTCATGGCCTCTAACCATTTCTTGGAATCCGGGCCCATCATCGCTTCTCCATAGCTCGCAGGTTCATCATTGTCCAACAACATGACCTCTAAGACAGGGTTGTCGTACCACTCTGGAGCAGTACGCGTCCTTGTCGACCTATGAGGTTTGATAGCAACTTGATCCGAAGCTTCATGATCACCATCATTAACTTCCTCTTCAACTAACGTAGGCTCCACAGAACAACTTTCTGCGCTGCGCTATTCTCTGGTTGAAACAAAGGTTCAATAACCTCATCAAGTTCTATCGTCTTCCCACTCAATTCTTTCGAGAGAAACTCTTTCTCGAGAAAGGACCCGTTTTAGCAACAAACACTTTGTGCTTGGATCTGAGATAGAAGGTGTACCCAACTGTAACGTTAGGGTATTCTATGAAGATGCATTTGTCCGCTTTGGGTTCGAGCTCATCGGGTTGAAAACCTTTTTCACATAAGCGTCGCAGCCCCAAACATTAAGAAATGATAGCTTAGGTTTTTGTCAAACCAAAATTCATACGGTGTCATCTCAACGGACTTAGATGGTGCCCTATTTAAAGTGAATTTAGTTGTCTCTAATGCATAACCCCAAAACAATAGTAGCAAATCGATAAGAGACATCATAGTTTGCACCATATCGAATAGAGCACGACTACGACGTTCGGACACACCATCACACTATGGTGTTCCAGGTGGCGTGAGTTGTGAAACAACTTCCACATTGTCTTAAGTTGTATACCAAACTCGTAACTCAGATATTCACCTCCACGATCATATCGTAGACATTTTATCTTCTTGTCACGATGATCTCAAACTTCACTCTGATTTTGTTTGAACTTTTCAAACGTTACAGACTTATGTTTCGTTAAGTAAATATCCTCATATCTACTCAAATCATCAGTGAAGGTAGGAAAATAACAATATCCACCGCATGCTACAACACTCATTGGACCGAATACATCAACATGTATTATTTCCAATAATTTACTTGCCCGCTCCATCATACCGGAAAACGGGGTCTTAGTCATCTTGCCCATGAGGCATGGTCCGCATGTCTCAACCGATTCGAAATCGAATGAGTCCAAAGATCCATCAGCATGGAGTTTCTTCATGCGTTTTACACCAATATGACATTTAACGGCAGTGCCACAAGTATGTGGTACTATCATTATCTAACTTTGTATCTTTTGGCATCAATATTATGAACATGTGTATCACTTTGATCAAGATTCAATAAACCATTCTCATTGAGTGCATGACCATTGAAGGTATTATTCATGTAAACAGAATAACCATTATTCTCTAATTTAAATGAATAACCGTATTGCAATAAACATGATCTAATCACGTTCATGCTCAACGCAAACACCAAATAACACTTATTTAGGTTCATCACTAATCCCGAAGGTATAGAGAGCGTGCGATGGTGATCACATTAACCTTGGAAACACTTCCAACACGCATCGTCACCTCACCCTTAGCTAGCCTCCGTTTATTCCGTAGCCTTTATTTCAAGTTACTAACGTTTAGCAACCGAACCGGTATCTAATACCCAGGTGCTACTAGGAGTATTAGTAAGGTACACATCAATAACACGTATATCAAATATACTTCTGTCGACGTTGCCAGCCTTCTTATCTACCAAGTATCTAGGGCAGTTCCGCTTCAGTGACCGTTCTCCTCATAATAGAAGCACTCAGTCTCGGGTTTGGGTTCAACCTTGGGTTTCTTTACTGGAGCAGCAACTGGCTTGCCATCCATGAAGTATCCCTCCTTGCCCTTGCCCTTCTCGAAACTAGTTGTTTTACTAACCATCAACACTTGATGCTCCTTCTTGATTTCTACCTTCGCGGTGTCAAACATCGCGAATAGCTCGGGGATCATTATTTCCATCCCTGGTATTATATAGTTCATCACGAAGCTCTAGTAGCTTAGTGACAGTGACTTGGAGAACTATATCAATCACTATCTTATCTGGAAGATCAACTCCCACTCGATTCAAGCGATTGTAGCACCCAGACAATCTGAGCACATGCTCACCGATTGAGCTATTCTCCTTCATCTTGCAGGCAAAGAATCTTGTTGGAGGTCTCATACCTCTCAACACGGGCACGAGCCTGAGATCCCAATTTCAGCTCTTAGAACATCTCATATGTTCCGTGACGTTCGAAACGTTTTGGAGCCTCAATTCTAAGCCGTAATGCATGACGCACTGAGCTATCAAGTAGTCATCAGAACGTGCCTGTCAGATGTTCACAACATCTACAGACGACGCTTGAGGGGGTGGCGCTCCGAGCGGTGCATTAAGGACACAAGCCTTCTGTGTAGCAATGAGGACAATCCTCAGATCACGGACCCAGTCCACATTATTGCTACCATCATCTTTCAACTCTATTTCTCTAGGAACATATAAAAATTCAAGGGAGCTACAGCGCGAGCTAGTAATCTACAACATAATTTGCAAAGACATTTTGACTATGTTCATGATAATGAGTTTAGTTAATCATATTAAAAAACTCCCACTCAAATAGACATCCCTCTAGTCATCTAAGTGATACATGATCCATATCGACTAGGCCGTGTCCGATCATCACGTGAGACGGACTAGTCATCAATGGTGAACATCTCCATGTTGATCGCATCTACTATACGATTCATGTTCGACCTTTCGGTCTCTCGTGTTCCGAGGCCATGTCTGTACATGCTAGGCTCGTCAAGTCAACCTAAGTGTTTCGCGTGTGTAAATCTGGCTTACACCCGTTGTATGCGAACGTTAGAATCTATCACACCCGATCATCACGTGGTGCTTCGAAACAACGATCCTTCGTAACGGTGCACACTTAGGGGGAACACATTTCTTGAAATTTTAGTGAGGGATCATCTTATTTATGCTACCATCGTTCTAAGCAAATAAGATGTAAAAACATGATAAACATCACATGCAAATCATAAAGTGACATGATATGGCCAATATCATCTTGCGCCTTTGATCTCCATCTTCGGGGCGCGGCATGATCACCATCGTCACCGGCACGACACCATGATCTCCATCATCGTATCTTCATGAAGTTGTCTCGCCAACTATTACTTCTACTACTATGGCTAATGGTTAGCAATAAAGTAAAGTAATTACATGGCGTTTTTGATTGACGCGCAGGTCATACAATAAATTAAGACAACTCCTATGGCTCCTGCCAGTTGTCATACTCATCGACATGCAAGTCGTGATTCCTATTACAAGAACATGATCAATCTCATACATCACATATATTTCATCACATCCTTTTGGCCATATCACATCACATAGCATACCCTGCAAAAACAAGTTAGACGTCCTCTAATTGTTGTTGCAAGTTTTACATGGTTGCTATGGGTTTCTAGCAAGAACGTTTCTTACCTACGCAAAAGCCACAACGGTGATATGCCAATTGCTATTTACCCTTCATAAGGACCCTCTTCATCGAATCCGATCCGACTAAAGTGGGAGAGACAGACACCCGCTAGCCACCTTATGCAACAAGTGCATGTCAGGCGGTGGAACCAGTCTCACGTAAGCGTACGTGTAAAGTCGGTATGGGCCGCTTCATCCCACAATGCCGCCGAATCAAGATAGGACTAGTAACGGCAAGCAAATTGACCAAATCATCGCCCACAACTACTTGTGTTCTACTCGTGCATAGAATCTACGCATAGACCTAGCTCATGATGCCACTGTTGGGGAACGTAGTAATAATTCAAAATTTTCCTACGTGTCACCAAGATCAATCTAGGAGATGCTAGCAACGAGAGAGAGGGATTGCATCTTCATACCCTTGAAGATCGCTAAGCGGAAGCGTTACAAAGAACGCGGTTGATGGAGTCGTACTCGCGGCGATTCAAATCGCGGAAGATCCGATCCAAGCGCCGAACGGACGGCGCCTCCGCGTTCAACACACGTACAGCCCGGGGACGTCTCCTCCTTCTTGATCCAGCAAGGGGGGAAGGAGAAGTTGAGGGAGAGCTCCGGCAGCACGACGGCGTGGTGGCGGTGGAGCTCGTGGTTCTCCGGCAGAGCTTCGCTAAGCGCTACGGAGGAGGAGGAGGTGTAGGAAGGGGGAAGGGCTGCGCCAGGGGAAGGGTGTCCGGCTGCCCTCCCACCCCCCACTATTTATAGGGGGAAGGGGAGAGGGGGCCGGCCCCCCTAGATCCATCTAGAGAGAGGGGGGGGGGGGGCGGCGGCCCCCCTAGGGTTTCCAACCCTAGGCGCTTTGGGCCCTTGGGGGCGGCGGCCCCCCCTAGGGTTTCCAACCCTAGGCGCCTTGGGCCCTTGGGGGGGCGCACCAGCCCACTAAGGGGCTGGTTCCCATCCAACTACAACCCATTAGGTCCTCCGGGGCAGGTGGACCCTCCCGGTGGACCCCCGGAACCCCTTCGGTGGTCCCGGTACAATACCGATAAACCCCGAAACCTTTCCGGTGACTGAAATTGGACTTCCCATATATAAATCTTCACCTCCGGACCATTCCGGAACTCCTCGTGACGTCCGGGATCTCATCCGGGACTCCGAACAACTTTCGGTAACCACATACAATTCCCATTACAACTCTAGCGTCACCGAACCTTAAGTGTGTAGACCCTACGGGTTCGGGAACCATGCAGTCATGACCGAGACACCTCTCCGGCCAATAACCAATAGCGGGATCTGGATACCCATATTGGCTCCCACATGTTCCACGATGATCTCATCGGATGAACCATGATGTCGGGGATTCAATTAATCCCGTATACAATTCCCTTTGTCCATCGATATGTTACTTGCCCGAGATTCGATCGTCGGTATCCCTATACCTTGTTCAATCTCGTTACCTGCAAGTCTCTTTACTCGTTCCGTAACACATGATCCCGTGACTAACTCCTTAGTCACATTGAGCTCATTATGATGATGTATTACCGAGTGGGCCTAGAGATACCTCTCCGTCACACGGAGTGACAAATCCCAGTCTCGATTCGTGCCAACCCAACAGACACTTTCGGAGATACCTGTAGTGCACCTTTATAGTCACCCAGTTACGTTGTGACGTTTGATACACCCAAAGCATTCTTACGGTATCCGGGAGTTGCACAATCTCATGGTCTAAGGAAATGATACTTGACATTAGAAAAGCTCTAGCAGACGAACTACACGATCTTGTGCTATGCTTAGGATTGGGTCTTGTCCATCACATCATTCTCCTAATGATGTGATCCCGTTATCAACGACATCCAATGTTCATGGTCAGGAAACCATGACCATCTATTGATCAACGAGCTAGTCAACTAGAGGCTCACTAGGGACATGGTGTGGTCTATGTATTCACACATGTATTACGGTTTCCGGTTAATACAATTATAGCATGAACAATAGACAATTATCATGAACAAGGAAATATATAATAATAACCATTTTATTATTGCCTCTAGGGCATATTTCCAACATGTGCACCAACAACTTATGCTAAGCAAGATAAACAACTAAGTGATAGCAAGATATATAACAAGAAACACTATGGCTATCACAAAGTAAAGTGCATAAGTAAAGGGCTCGGGTAAGAGATAACCGAGGCACGCGGAGACGACGATGTATCCCGAAGTTCACACCCTTGCGGATGCTAATCTCCGTTTGGAGCGGTGTGGAGGCACAATGCTCCCCAAGAAGCCACTAGGGCCACCGTAATCTCCTCACGCCCTCGCACAATGCAAGATGCCGTGATTCCACTAAGGGACCCTTGAGGGCGGTCACCGAACCCGTACAAATGGCAACCCTTGGGGGCGGTCACCGAACCCGTACACTTTGGCAACCCTTGGGGGCGGTCACCGGTACCCGTCAAATTGCTCGGGGCAATCTCCACAACCTAATTGGAGACCCCGACGCTTGCCCGGAGCTTTACACCACAATGATTGAGCTCCGACAACACCAACCGTCTAGGACACCAAGGCACCCAAGAGGAACAAGCTCTAGGGTGCCCAAACACCCAAGAGTAACAAGCTTCTCAACTTTCACTTCCACGTATCACCGTGGAGAACTCAAACCGATGCACCAAATGCAATGGCAAGGGCACATAGAGTGCCCAAGTCCTTCTCTCCCAAATCCCACCAAAGCAACTAATGCTAGGGAGGAAAATGAGAGGAAGAACGAAGAAGAGAACACGAAGAACTCCAAGATCTAGATCCAAGGGGTTCCCCTCACATAGAGGAGAAAGTGATTGGTGGAAACGTAGATCTAGATCTCCTCTCTCTTTTCCCTCAAGAACTAGCAAGAATCATTGGAGGGATTGAGAGATAGCAAGCTCGAAGAAGGTCAACAATGGGGGAAGAACACGAGCTAAAAGGATGGGGACCATTGGGGAACAAGACCCCCTTAAATAGGCCCCCCCCAAATCCAACCGTTATGCCCACAAGTCGTGCACAAGCAGTACTACCGCTTGGGGGAGCGGTACTACCGCTTAGCACGGTCAAAACAGCCCAACGAGATAGAAAAACACGAACGGTGTTCTGCTAGAGAGGTAGTACCGCTCGGGGGAGAGGTACTACCGCTTGAGCGGTACTACCGCTCAGGGGAGAGGTACTACCGCTTGAGCGGTACTACCGCTCTACTACCGCTCTACTGCCGCTTAAAGAAACCAGGCAACAGAAACATGCACAGAGGACATTTCCCAAGCGGTAGTGGTTGCGGTAGTCCACAACGGAAGTACCGCAAGCGGTACTACCGCTCGGGGGAGTAGTACTACCGCTTGAGCGGTACTACCGCTCTACTACCGCTTAAAGAAAACAGGCAGCAGAAACATGCACATAGGACATTTCCCAAGCGGTAGTGGCTGCGGTAGTCCACGGCGGAAGTACCGCAAGCGGTACTGCCGTGGTACCGAGCGGTACTACCGCTTGGGTGCAATAAAATTGCCCAAGCAAAACAGATGGATGCAAGTAAGACCAAAACTGCTATAACTTCTGCAAATGAACTCTGATTTAGACGAACTCAAGCTTGAAGGAAAGCTAATGACAAGAGTTGTCAAATCATGACTGGAAATCATGAGAAGTGGCAGGAGAAATATGCCTATGATAAAGAGGTGTGAAACCTCCATCAGTGATGATCCGGCATAAACCCCAACATCGAGAACATACTAGGAGAAGCAAATGAAATCCGTTCTCGATGAACTTGAGCTTGTCAGGAAGGTGACCAAAAGCTCAAAGACTCCCAAAGCAAAAAGGCCAAACAAGAACCAAGAAAGATGATGCAAGAATGCAATGGTTTGAGCTCTCTACGAAAGATACGATTAAGCTACTCATCCGAGAGCCCCCCTTGATAGTACGGCAATCGATCCTATAATCCGGTCTCCCAACTACCACCATGAGACCGGTAAAATAGAAAACCTATCAAGGGCAAACCTTTGCCTTGCGCATAGTCCACTTGAGCTAGATGATGACGATCTTGACCTCCTCAAGTTGGACCACCTTTCTTGATTGTGCCGGCTCGATGAAGACTAGAAGATTGCTCCCCCATACTCCACTTTGGGTGAGCCACTCTTCGGCACATCTTCACAAGTCCATTGTCACCACAATGGACGGCAAGCTTCAAGCATGATCTCTTCGTGATGCTCCACTTGAACTTGCACACCGCAATCTTGATGACGATCACCACTTGATGTCATCCTCCATGGGTTGTATGATATTTTCCTTTTGATGCACGCCCATGGAAACAAACCTAACCCCACAAAGAACTCTCGCATAGAACATGGGTTAGTACACAAAGCGTAATGGACAATGCTTACCATACCGTGAGACCACTTGATCCCACTCGGTACATCTTCTACGCTTTGTGTGTTGATCAACTTGAATCACTCTTCATATTTAGTCTTGATCAACCTTGAATCTTTCCAATTCTCTTCATTAAGATGATGTCTTGAAGGTAAACATGGATGTCCACACAATCTTCTTCTTCAAGACATGCTTGCAATAGGCTCATCTCTTACATGACCAATCTTTGGATAACTCCATGAATAACCACCTTGGTCATCTCAAAATCTCCTTGAAACCAACAAATGTACTTCAAGAAAATCCTATGGACAAACCCTTCAAATATAACTCAAGGCAACCATTAGTCCATAGGGATTGTCATCAATTACCAAAACCAAACATGGGGGCAGCGCATGTTCTTTCACATAAGAATTGCATCGTAAAGTGAAATAATGACCAATTATATTATAAATATCAATAGGAAAACATGATGCAAATTGGACGTATCAGCGCGTAGTGCGGGCGAGCGGTTGAAGACGACAACATGGCAGCTGACGTGCGGGCTTTGCCTGGCAGTGAGAGAGAGACGAGAGAGACACGGTCGTGACGCTGACCGTTGGATCTTGATCCGACGGTCCCGTTAAAACGTGGCGTATAGCTTCACTAAGTGGCCTGGTGGCGGCACGTGCTAGCTGGGCCTCGCTTGCTAGCTGGCCGTGCAGGTCTAGCTGGCTGGCTTTGCCTTTTTATTTTATTTTATTTTCCTCTTTTGTTTTCCTTTCTTGTTTCTTTCTAAAGTCTAATCTATTTGGAATTTCAATTTATTTTCTAGCGCAAACTTGTACTAAATTCCTTTTGGAATATTTAGAGAAAGTTGAACATTTTATTGGGACCTTTTGGTCAATTATTTTCTGCCACTTATTTTAAAGCCTTGTTTAATTATCATAATTGACTTATTCCCATTTTCAAATGGGTTTCCCTTATTGTTTGAATTCCACTGAATTTGTCTTAGTATCCACCTTAATTATTTGAGTTGCCATCTTGGTCTTGGGGGTTTATTTTTATTTTCTCAACCTTGCCCCTTTAGGGTTTCTTCTACTTAGGGCTTTTAACCAACCTAATTAATCACACTATGTCTCTCACAATCATGTGGCTCCACATTGGATTTTATAATTATCCCCTAAATGACAATTTAGGGGTTGTGAATAATTCCCAAACTTCAACTGGGCCACATTCCTATCATATTCAATCAATTCCTAGTCAAATCTAGCTAATGGCAAACAAACATAGGTTTTCCTAGAAAAAATTTAGTTCCCTTTGAAAATTTTAAACATTCTAGATCTGGGAAAAAACTGGGATGTGACATTGACTTGGGATAAACTTAGTATTTCAATTATTTTGGAACGGAGGTAGTAAAAGCAAAATACGAGGTTCTTTTTACAGGCGCCACGTTAATCTACATTTTCAAAATTATTTTATTGGTGAGATCTATAACTCATAGTTAGATTTACAAAATTAATTAAAAAATTATGGACAGATATACCTTGTCACGTACGCACGTTGAAAGATAGTTTGTGCAACTCGGACGTCCTGCTTTTTTACAGGCCAGGTCTAACTACTTATAAGATGTGGGTGGGTCATTTATATCTATATCTATCTTTATCTCTAGCTCTATCTCTATTTATATCTATATCTATACTAATTTAAAAATAGCGAGTTGTGGAGATCCAGCATATCTATATCTATATCTATCTCTATCTCTATCTATATCTAATATAAAAAGAGCGAGTCACAGAGATTCAACACATCTCATCCCTTCAACCGCATATATCTAATGGTCTTTTCCACTCCAATGTTTAGTGCTAAACGTATTTAGCACCCTCCCCTAATTAATAGCATTCCCACGATCAGTGCTATTTAATTAATTTCGTCTTTAGAGAACATAGGTGTTAAAAACTAATTTTCCACCTCCGAGATATGCGGGATATCATCTATTACTCTCTAGAGATAAATTACTTTTGACTTGAGGTTCAAATAGATATTTGTAATAATTAGCGATGTAATCTTTGATAAGCCCATCTCACTCAATTTGGCCCTCATCCTTATTCAGCACGAAAATATGTTTCTTCCTATGTCTGTTTACCAACATATGAAAGTATTTCGTATTATCATCACTTTGGACCAGAAATTGTGCCTTTCATGTTGATACCATTTAATCTCCCCCTCATGCAAAAGGCGGGCAATCTGCTAGTTTAATTGAGTTTTTTGTTCAAACTCATGATCAGGTCAAGGGCTCAGCTCTGCGATTTTTTATCAAGATTGTTGATAAGGGAGGACAACCTCAACTTCTTCTGTACAGACCGGCAATGTCTGTAGCCCAACCATGAAGGAATTGTCACATTGCGATGTTCGTTTAGTGGGTGAAGACGTTCTCGTCGTCTATGAAGGTGCCTGTGGTGATTTCGTCAATCTGAAGATGTTGCGTCGGTTCAGTATCTCGGAGCTGCTCATAGGGGTTGGATGTGTGTGTGTGCATTCATAAGGGTGACTGTATGTGTGTATATGTGGGCATCTGCGTTTGTACCGGGTTAAAAAATACGAGGGCATGCAAATTAGGATGGAGAGAGTAATGATTATTTGTCTTTCCAAATCCTAGAGAAATAGTACAGAGGAAAAGAATAGAAGCGGCAGTGTCCCCACGCCCTGCGCCGCACCAAAAATTAAATTCTGGCTAAAGAATCCCCACAACCACCTCCTCCCTGTCACACACCTCAAAAACTTATATAAGAGCACCACAACAGAGAGAGGGGAGGTCGAAGTGGGCACCTTCCTAGCAAGATTTTCTTTGCACAAAGCTTGCAGAGAGAGAAATCTTTAGAGCTTAAAGCCACTCTTTAATCCAGCCCCAGTTTTATTTTCTCTCTCTCCCTCTCGAACCCATCATCTCTCGCACACACACGCCAACGCAGCGAGCGAGTGATCGAGAAGGGAATTAAATTCCAAGAGACCGCGGGCTCTCAATCGGTAGCTCATGGCCGCCATGATGGCCTCCATAACCAGCGAGCTCCTTTTCTTCCTCCCCTTCATCCTCCTGGCCCTGCTCACCTTCTACACCAGCGCCGTGGCTAAATGCCATGGCCTCCACCGGTGGAGCGGCCGGACGAAGAAGAGGCGGCCGAACCTGCCGCCCGGCGCCGTCGGCTGGCCCTTCATCGGCGAGACCTTCGGGTACCTCCGCGCCCACCCGGCCACCTCCATCGGCCAGTTCATGAACCAGCACATCGCACGGTCGGTACATACATACACATGCATACATACATCAATACAGGCATGCGAGCACGCGTGGACGATCGATCGGGCATTCGGGCTGACGTCGCATGGATGCAGGTACGGGAAGATATACCGGTCGAGCCTGTTCGGGGACCGGACGGTGGTGTCGGCGGACGCGGGGCTGAACCGGTACATCCTGCAGAACGAGGGGCGGCTGTTCGAGTGCAGCTACCCGCGGAGCATCGGCGGCATCTTGGGCAAATGGTCGATGCTGGTGCTCGTGGGCGACCCCCACCGCGAGATGCGCTCCATCTCCCTCAACTTCCTCAGCTCCGTCCGCCTCCGCGCCGTGCTCCTCCCGGAGGTGGAGCGCCACACCCTGCTCGTTCTCCGCGACTGGCTGCCTTCCTCCTCCTCCGCCGTCTTCTCCGCCCAGCACGAAGCCAAGAAGGTAACTTCTACCAACTGTCCGCCATGCACAGCACCCGCATAGCATATACCTACATGCCGCGCACCCGCGGCGATGATGGTGGTGGTGGTGGCGTGGTCCATGCAAGCAAGCAAGATCGTACGCCCGCCAAGCACAGTGGAGTGGTAGCTAATTAACGATGGATGGATGCGTTCGTTGGTGCGTGCAGTTCACGTTTAACCTGATGGCGAAGAACATCATGAGCATGGACCCCGGCGAGGAGGAGACGGAGCGGCTGAGGCTGGAGTACATCACGTTCATGAAGGGGGTGGTGTCCGCGCCCCTCAACTTCCCCGGCACGGCCTACTGGAAGGCCCTCAAGGTCAGTACTCCTTCCAACACAACAACAACAACACTCGGCAGTCAACACGCCGCTAGTACTAGTAGTACCACCAGCTACCTGTCCCTCTCTCTCTGCGCACGCTTGGGTGTCTCGTCTAGTACCGAAAAATAAGTTGGAGATTATGAAATCTCCTTTGTCTTGTAGCTTTTGTTTTCTGGTCAGTTGTCCTCTGACGGGAAGCATATGTTTTTTTTCCTTATAGTACAACCAAAGGGAAGCATATGTTTTGACATTTTTACTATGCAATTTCATTTCATAGTCGTGTATACATGGCCCATGCATCGATGTTGCATATGCAGAGAGCCATCAGATGAAGGGACGCATTAATATACTACTTACATCGATGGCAGCATGTAGCTAGCTAGCAGGGGTGTGGGTTCCGAATAGTGGATGGTCCAAAGGATTGGTGCACACGTACGGCTGCATCAGGTCCAATCAGACACCACTGGATCAATCGATGCTTATTTTCTTTCTGCTAAAGCCACTTCCATTGCCACCCTTCTATCTATATATGGAATGAATTTGCACCAGTGTTTGCACAAAATTAGTTTCTCATCACTACACATATGGGCACCTAAATGAAAGAAACTCTTTTTTTTTCATTCTAGGTATAATAAAAGGAACTCTTGAGAGAATAGTGAAATACTAGGTTTCCTTTTACAAATGTTGGTTGAAAGGTGTGTGTCCATCTAGGTCAAGCCAGTTGGTGCATGGTTGGGATTGTTTTTAGTTAGCTAGGGGCTAGGGTTAATCAGCCAGTCGATCTACTTAATCATGCATGGCAAGAAAATCATATATAGTTGATACTACTGCATAGTACTACTAGTAGTAGTGAACATGTAGCTAGAAAACCCTTCATGCACATGCATGGACATGGCGCCGGTGTTACCTGTGATTAGATCGATCAACTCTTGTTTCTTTTTTCCCTGCGTCCTACTTTGCCCGCCCTCGGAGGTACTGATCATCACTCATGGGCGCATAAAATGTTGCCCGCTTTTTACTGCTTGTGAGGTCACACTCAAATGATCTTTATTGATTGCTCCCAGATGCAGCATGCATGCATGCACACTCTTTCTCTCCCCTACACACCACACGGCCCGTGCTCAACAGCACACAATTGCAACTTGGAGTTTTGACCTCTTAGAAAAAGTTCAATGACCAACCTCCATAATTTGGCATGATTATATGTTGGGGGAATCCATCATTTATCATGATTCAACCGCTGACCAACTCTTACCACGCTGGAACCACATTTATGTCGCCAGGCACGCTATTAGCAACCCTCTTAATTTTGTTTTAATTAAGCACCCCTTGTTAGCTGAGATTGATCCTATAGATATAGTATACCTAGATTGATGTAGAGGGAAATTTTGTCAAGAAAATAGTTGGTGCCATCAATGTTGTCATATATATATGCTTGATTAATGAAGCGTCTAAAGCGATTTTGCATTGTATAGTCGAGCTTAGGAAGTACTCCCTCTGTAAAGAAATCTAAGAGTGTTTAGATCACTACTTTAATGATCTAAACGCTCTTATATTTCTTTACGGAGGGAGTACTTCTCATTGCCTATTCACCAACCTACAAACGTTCATAATCATAAAGTGAAAAAAACACAGATTGAAAAGAAAACAAAAAACAAAAAAGCAAGACCTTTTTTTGTTTAATTATCACATTTTTATTGTCAGAGCGCCAAAAAGGGAGAAGGAGAATAATTTGTATGCTGGAGAAGTATCCTGTTTTATTTGACGGCAGCTATGTTGAAAAGATATAAATTGCTCCAAAACAGCAAGCTATGACAAGGCACGATGTTAGACTGGTAGGCGGTTAGGCAACATCTTAATGATAGTGACATGTCCAATGTCCTCGCAGCAAGTCCCAACAAAATTACTGCATATGACTTTGCGCGGTAATTTCATTTGTTCTATCGTGAAAAAACATCATATAATTATTTACTATGTGTTTGCATGCAGTCGCGGGCCACCATACTTGGAGTAATAGAGAGGAAAATGGAGGAGAGGCTTAAGAAAATGAACAAGGAGGCGTCGAGCATGGAAGAAGATGATCTTCTCGGGTGGGCGATGAAGCAATCCAATCTTTCAAAAGAACAAATATTGGACCTCTTGCTGAGCTTGCTTTTTGCCGGGCATGAGACATCGTCAATGGCGCTTGCCCTCGCCATCTTCTTCCTCGAAGGTTGCCCTAAAGCCATCGAAGAACTACGGGTACGTACAAATTCAGTTTACCATACCAACTCAAATGGATATGTGCTAAACTGGGCATAGCTATCTTTCGGAAGAATCAGTTTTCGCCCGGTTTTCCGTTAATTAATTGAACAATTCTCTTCTTCTTTTGCCTCCGTTTTGAAAAAAATCTTTCGGAAGAAAAAAGAAACCACATTCATTTCAGTACATACATGGATGGTGAAATGCACCAGAAATATCATGGAAATATTGACAGTGAATCCATGGTCGTGCAGGAGGAGCATCTTGAGATTGCTAGGAGACAGAAGCTGAGAGGGGAGTGCAAATTGAGCTGGGAAGACTACAAAGAGATGGTTTTCACGCAATGCGTAAGGCCCTTTTGATTTGTCCGTTTCCGTTTCCTCCCTCGTAATATCAGTGCAAGATATGCGTGTGTGACCTGGCCTTTTGTTGGCTACTTCCAGCTCCTAGTTAGCACAAGGCTCGTCTAGGTGCGTAGCGCAATAGGAACTTCCCAAAATGCCATGCAAGAGCGGGAGAGGCAACTTGGCCAGCCACTCGTTTGGACCGTATGGTGTCCGCTTGCTCTTCTGTCTAGCTAGCAGCCGATGGCTTTTGTTTTGGAGGTTTGTAGATCGAGTGCGTGGCCAATGTGGATGGATGGTTTTGCACTTTTGCCAGGATCCAAAATGGTCTGAGAAGTACGTGTTGTTGGGTGCATATGCCAGCGTCCGTCAAGAAGGTATCTTTGTCGTCTGCCTTGGTATCCAGACGGCACAGGCAGAACACGTCAAACATACACCATCTAGTCTGGTAAAAAATCAGTGATTTTGGGCTAAAGCAACTGAGGTCGGGACAATGGCTTCTTTGCCATGGGGAAATATCACTGTCCATACACAGTTTGATGCCAAGGCAGATCATCCGATCCCTCCCTGAAAAGTTGGGGAGCACATGTCCTCCTTGGTACAGTAGTAGTACTATAGTATCGTAGGTGTTGTTCTACTGTATGGAACTATACAATGTACACCAAAATAGCATCTTCCGCTCCTACATTCCAACTGCCGAACTCTCTTATTTGGGAGTACAAAAGTGACAAATGTTCGACTCATTATTTGCCTCTTTTGTTGCAGGTTATAAACGAGACCTTGCGGCTAGGCAACGTGGTCAGGTTCCTGCACCGGAAGGTCATTCGAGATGTGCACTACAATGGTTGGTGGCTTATTTCTTACGATACTGTATATATTTCTTTCACAGTAGTAATACTGAACTCTTCTTCCTATAGAGTTACTGAATATTTGCATGTGCATGGACTGACAGGGTATGACATCCCGAGCGGATGGAAAATTCTGCCGGTGCTAGCGGCGGTGCATCTCGACTCGTCGCTGTACGAAGATCCCAACAGCTTCAACCCATGGAGATGGAAGGTCAGTGCCTAAATGATGCGTGCAATGTTATCAACACAAAATCAACTTGAACCAGGATTGATACTGCTATCAGCTTGGATATCTCGTGAAAATCGATCCATGAATAAACCAAAAAAAGGAAAAAATATATGTATGGCAGTCGTTGCTGTCCAGTCAATCATAGGCCTTCATGACATTTGCACAGTGAAACTTAATTCAGGGGCAAAGAATGTGCACAAGCTAATAAATGGGTTCCTAATTGGAGTACAGCATTGTATAGACTAGCTGGAGCAGATTGTGGAAATGCACGATTTTTCAGCTCCACTCGACGATAACAACACGCACACGCACGCACGGGCCTGACATGAAAGGGAATGTTGAGCTCGCATGCGCACGTGTGCTCTTGATGTGGTCCGACCGATCAAAAGAGACGTGTTTGCTCCCTCTCGCTCTGTCTTCCTCTCGCTCGGTCAAAGGAGCCCCCATTGTCCGTAGCATGGAGGTTCACCGGGTCGCCACCATCTAGTGTAGCTAGGCTTAAACTTACGCTAGCTATGCAGCTAGCAGCTTGGACTCTAATCTGAGCGCATGGTCCAAGCGGAAGAGAATCCAATCAGTGAGCGATTGGAACGAGTCGGGACCCGTCCATCTCCGGACACATCCCATTCTTATCCGTCACGTACAAAACGACGCCATTAATCACGACCAGTTAATGCCCGTGGGGAATATGTGGTCGTGGCAATGGCACCACCACCACCTTGATCACCAGGACGAAGACAAACCTGGCTTAATTTTTCGCTCCGTTTTTCTCCCTGGATGTGTATGAATTCAGGTTGGTTCAGAGGTGCTGACGTTGTGTTTTTGCTGCTTGTTGCAGGGCAACGCGTCCGGCGTGGCGCAGAACAGCAACTTCATGCCCTACGGTGGCGGCACGAGGCTCTGCGCCGGGTCGGAGCTCGCCAAGCTCGAGATGGCCATCTTCCTGCACCACCTGGTGCTCAACTTCCGGTGGGAGCTCGCCGAGCCGGACCAGGCGTTCGTCTACCCGTTCGTCGACTTCCCCAAGGGCCTGCCCATCAGGGTCCATAGGATTGCACAGGAAGGAGCAGAAGAAGAGTAAAGCGTTTTGACCGTGGACATATATGATCGGTGGTTCAGTCTAGCGTCTAGGGAAGAAGAGCACAGAGGAAATGTACACATGTTGGTCGTTGTTTTCTTTCCCTTTGGGGTTTGTGTTATGTAGATGGGATAAACAAAGTTGCTAGGGTATACCATAAGAGGAAATGTTGGTAGGCTCAGCAGTAGAGAGTTGTAATAAGGCCGGCCCACAGCCCACTAGTAAGCGATTCAAAGAGTAGGCCTAGCGGTCTTGCTATCTTGCCTCGTTCCTCCAGCCAATTCATATTTGATTCTAAAAAAAAGTCCAATTCATATTATTGCCAAAAAAAAGCCAATTCAAATTTGGCGCTTCAGGCGCCACTTATAGGTATCTTAGCAAATGACGCATAGAGTACCCTCCTAGCATACATGCGTAGGAATTGGGCCGGCCTGTTTAATTTATTTTCTTCCTGTTCGCACTGCGTACTTATTGCACATGCCATTGATGGAATCACTGCCACATAAATATTTCGTGACAGTCCTGGTCACGCTTTGGCGATTTGGTATGTTGGAAGGCCATTCATGAACAAAATTTCCAAAGTCCTCATGCAACACACCAGTTTATCACACGTTACTTAACTGAACTTGAAGCTTCTCATACAAAACAACAGAACCGGCATCCGGCAGATGTGCGGCAGGGATGTCAGGGCTGGACTCTTCTGCCCATGGATTTGCTAAGTTGAAGGTTGATGGGGCAGTTGCCAGATCGTCGAATTCAGGTTCTTTTGGTGCGGTTTGCAGGGACTCTAATAAATTATATATGGTCTTCAACCATCAACCATCGTGATGTTTTAGATCCAGCAACTCTCGAAGCTTTAGCCTGATGTGAGGCACTGGCTCTAGCGAAGGATTTGTGTCTCGGTAATATTGTGATTGCATCGGATTGCAAAGAAGTTATACAAGATATCAAATCTGTTTTTGGTGGCAAGTATGCAAGTATAATCAGAGAGATCATCATCACTGCCATTGAGTTCCAGTCCTGCTCTTTCATCTTCAAAGGACAGGAGTCAAATATCAAGGCACATAGTCTTGCTAAATTCGCTCTAAACCTTTCTGTAGGTCGACATACAAGGGACAGCCCCCCAGATATTCATTGTATGACTATGAACTCTATTATTAATCAATATAAAGTGAAGCGTGTTTAGCCTCAAAAAATCATTGCGCGTGCATTTGCGTGCCACACGTGGATTATGCTTCTAGATGCTTCTCAAACTAGTTATCTTCCATTTTTTGTCTTCATTTTGGTTTTTTCTTTTTCCTTTTTCTCTTCTTCTTTTGTTTTTTCATATTTATTCTTGTCAAAAAAATTCAAATCCGTGATTTTTTGACAAATTTGTGATTTTTTAGATTGATGAGCTTTTTTCAAACTCGCAAACTTTTTCAAATCTAGAAACTTTTTTGAAATTCATGATTTGCTTTTGAAATTTGTGTAAATTTTCAAATTCATGATTTTTTTAAAAACATGGATTTTTTATAATGCGTGAAATTTTTCCAAATTCGTAACTTTTTTACAAATTTTATTCATGAACATTTTTTCAAATTCATGTTTTTTTAAAACTCGTGGACTTTTTCAAATTCATGAACATTTTTTCAAATTCATGTTTTTTTAAAATTTGTGAAATTATTTTGTATTCACAATTTTTTTCCAAATTTATAATAAATTTCCAATTTTTTGAAAAGTCAACGGTCAATGGTTCAAATTGTTAGTGGTCAAGGTCAATGGGACGACCGAGCGAAACAACAACCATCGAGCGAGCTGAGCGATCGAGTAGTTGCTCGTGCATGATGGGCCGGCCCAACAGACTATGCGCGTGAGCACCAGCTGACCAAGTGGCGCATAAGGCGTTGTATAGGAATCCTACCTGACCACGAAAAAAAGTAACATCATTGTCAAGGCCCATCTCACAGATCCACCCAACATTCAATTGGCCCTAGTCAGGGGAGGGCAACTAATCAAGGAATACTCCTTGGGAAACCCCGCAAGGGTCACTTTTGGTGGGCTAGGTGCGCGCCACTTGGCGCACTCTCAGTCGCCGTCATGTGTCGCGTGCTGGGCGCTCCCTCCGGATTTTGTGTTTTTTATTTTTCTGTATGTGTTTTTGGCTTTTAGATATTTTTTCGGAGTTTTTTTCGGCTCTTCGGTTTTTCCCCAGTCCCTTAGGTTTTGGACAAAAGAAATTCGAAAAAAAAAATTGCGTGAAAAAACGTGTGTTTTTTTCTTCTGCGAGAGGCACAAGTTTACTTCTCGTGGAGGCACAGATTTTCTTCCGCGAGCGGCACAGTCGTGCCTCTCGACTGTGGCTTTCGAAAAAAAAGTGTTCCTTTTTTTTCTTCCGCGATAGGCACAGATTTACTTCTCGTGGAGGCACGGATTTACTTCCGTGAACTGTGCCTCTCAGAAAAGAAAAAAAAACGTGTTTTCTTTTTTGTTTCCTTTTACGAGAGACACATATTTACTTCTCGTGGAGGCAAGGATTTGCTTCCGCGAGAGGCACAACTGTGCCTCTTGGAAAAGGAAAAAAACGTGTTTTTTCACCTTCCGCGAGAGGCACAAATTTACTTCCCATGGAGGCACGGATTTGCTTCCACAAGAGGCTCAGATTTACTTCTTGTGGAGTCACGGATTTGCTTTCGCGAGAGTCAGAGTTGTGCCTCTCGAAAAAGGGAAAAAATGTGTTTTGTTTTTTTTTCTTTCGCGAGAGGCACAGAGTTACTTCTCGTGGAGGCACGGATTTGCTTCCGCGAGAGGCACAACCATACCTCTCGAAAAAGGAAAAAAAGCGTTTTTTTCGCGAGACGCACATATTTAATTCTCGTGGAAACACGGCTTTACTTCCGCGAGAGTCACAGCTGTGCCTCTCGGAAAAGGAAAAACGTGTCATTTTTCTTCTTCCGTGAGAGGCACAGATTTGCTTCTCGTGGAGGCACAAATTTCGGAAAGGAAAAAAAAGTGCTTCCGGTTTGGGTTTTTTCGTGAAAAAAGTTTGTCAAAACCTATCAACATGGGATCTAGTTTTGAAGATCTCGACACGAGGAATCCAACGATGAAAACGGTTCAACATTTGGATGCACAGTTTAAGAGATGAAACATTTTGAATAAACAATCTACAAAAAAGGGAAAACTCCGTGGCGTACATACAATGCGCCACTTGTCGCAATCCGGGAACGTGGGAGTGACCTTTGCAAAAAGTACTACGTACTTAATTAGTGATTTCGTGGCCAGGCGGGATTCCTATTCCCCGGGTAGGACGATGGATTTCGACCAAACGTGCACCCTCCCCATGCTCGCCAAGTGAATTGGGTCGGCCCAGCGCAGGATCCCTCTTCCAGTTTTGGGAAGGTTCCCAGAGCGGTTTTTTTCTTTTTTCTTTTCTTTTTTCCATTTTCGTTTCCTTTTCTCATGTTTGTTTTTTATTTTCTTTTTCATATTTTTTTCATTCCGCAAGCATTTTTAAAATCGTGAAATTTTTTGTTCATCAAATTCAAAAATGTTCATGAATTTGAAAATAAAAATCATCGAATTCGAAAATTATTCATCCAATTCAAAATGTATTCGTCAAATTCGAAAAAGTTAATCGAATTCAAAATTTGTTCATCAAATACAAAAATGTTCATTTTTTGAAATTCAAGAATATTTTTTAAATCGTCATTAATCACGACCAGTTAATGCCCGTGGGGAATATGTGGTCGTGGTAATAGCACCACCACCACTTCGCTCACCAGGACAGAGACAAATATATGATGCGTACATTCAGGTTCACAGGTGTTGATGTTGTGTTTTGATGTTTGTTGCAGGGCAACGCGTCCGGCGTGGTGCAGAACAACAACTTCATGCCCTACGACGGTGGCATGAGGCTGTGCACCGGGTCGGAGCTCCCCAAGCTCGAGATGGCCATCTTCTTGCACCACCAGGCACGATCCCGGTTGAGCGATTTGAGCTCTTGCCGGGAGGAGGGGGCGGATGCTCCCCAGTGAATGCAGAGAACGTCGCGAGCCTCCTGGTAGCCCCGGTCGGTTCCTCCGTCATCGTCCACATCGTCGCCGTCAGTGTCGTGGCCCCGGGGAGGTCGGTCGTGATTTCCACGACCGCCGCGGCCACCGCCGCTAGCATCATTGCTACCAGCTTGGTCGGTTCTCTTCTTCTTGGCTTCTAGCCACTTCTTGTGCTGCTCCTCGGTGAAGGCCTTCACCTCCCGGCAGTCTTTGAGGTAGTGCGAGCCACTCCGATGGTACGTACAGCACAGTCCATCGCCGCGATCAGCGGCGGCCGCGACAAGGACCATGCCCTGATACGTCCATTTTGCATCATGTTTTCCTATTGATATTTATAATGTTTTTGGTCATTATTCACTTTATGATGCAATCCTAATGCCTTTTCTCTCTTAATTTGCAAGATTTACATGGAGAGGGAGATTACCGGCAGCTGGAATTCTGGACCTAAAAAGCTACAACAGAGATACCTATTCTACAGAGCTCCAAATGACCTGAAACTTCACGAGGATTTTTTATCGAATATAAAAAAAATACCGGAGCAAAGAAATACCAGAGGGGGCCCACCAATTGCCCACAAGGCAACAGGGCGCGGCCACCCCCCTGGGCGCGCCCTGATGCCTTGTGGGGCCCACAGCTGGCCTCTGACCCCCTCCTTCTGCTTTATGAAGCCATTTACCCTAAAAAAATAGGGAGAGGACTTTTGGGATGAAGCGCCACCGTCTCGAGGCGGAACTTGGGAAGGAGCACTTTTGCACTCCGGCGAAGCGATTCCGCCGGGGATACTTCCCTCCGGGGGGGGGGGGGGATCGAAGCCATCGACATCACTGCTACTTGTGAGCTGCGTTGGGATTTCCCTGAAGAGGAGGGGATGATGCAGTACAGTAGAGATAAGTATTTCCCTCAGTTATGAAACCAAGGTTATCAATCCAGTAGGAGAATCACGCAACAACTCGTTAGCAGTACCTACACACAAGACAACAAATCCTTGCACCCAACGCGAACAAGGGGTTGTCAATCCCTTGGCGGTTAATTGCAAGATTAAATTGTATGGTGATAGATAGATAGATCAAACAAAAATACAAAATAAAATACATAAAGTAAAATTGCAGCAAGGTATTTTAGGCTTTTCAATATGTGATTAAGGTAGACCCGGGGGCCATAGTTTTCACTAGAGGCTTCTCTCTTGAAAATAGCATACGGTGGGTGAACAAATTACTGTTGGGCAATTGATAGAAAAGCAAATAATCATGACGATATCCAAGGCAATGATCATGTATATAGTCATCACGTCCGAGACAAGTAGACCGACTCCTGCTTGCATCTACTACTATTTCTCCACACATCGACCGCTATCCAGCATGCATCTAGTGTATTAAGTTCATGAAGAACGGAGTAACGCCTTAAGCAAGATGACATGATGTAGACAAAGTAAACTCACGCATGAATAAACCCCATATTTTTACCCTTAATAGCAACAATACATACGTTTCATGTCCCTTTCTGTCACTAGGATTGAGCATCGCAAGATCGAACCCATTACAAAGCACCTCTCCCATTGCAAGATAAATCAATCTAGTTGGCCAAACCAAATCAGTAGATCGGAGAGAAATACGAAGCTATAATAATCATGCATAAAAGAGTTCAGAGAAAACTCAAATAATATTCATGGATAATCTGATCATAAACTCACAATTCATCGGATCCCAACAAACACACCGCAAAAAGTGATTACATCGAATAGAACTCCAAGAACATCGAGGAGAACATTGTATTGAAGATCAAAAAGAGAGAAGAAGCCATCTAGCTACTAACTATGGACCCGAAGGTCTATGGTAAACTACTCACGCATCATCGGAAGGGCAGCAAGGATGATGTAGAGCCCCTCCGTGATCGATTCCCCCTCCGGCAGAGTGTCGGAAAAGGCCTCCAGATGGGATCTCTCGAGAACAGAAACTTGCGGCGGCGGAAAAAGTATTTCGTGGACTCCCCTGTTGGTTTCCCGATTTTAGAGAATTTATAGAGGTGGAATTAGGTCAAACGGAGCAGAGGTGGGCCCATGAGGCACCAGGGCGCGCCACCCCCCTGGGGCGTGCCCTGGTGGCTCGTGGCCACCTTCTCTGGCTTTTGGCCTCCTCCCGAAGCTTCTAGTGTCTCTTATGTCCAGAAAAAAATCTCGAAAAAGTTTCGTGGCATTTGGACTTTGTTTGGTACTGATATTCTGGAAAACCAAAAACAGGCAAAAAACAGCAACTGGCACTGGGCACTAAGTTAATAGGTTAGTCCCAAAAAATGATATATAATTGCTTGTAAATGTATATAAAACATCCAAGATTGATACTATAATAGCATGGAACAATCAAAAATTATAGATACGTTGGAGACGTATCAATCACCAACGATCCTCTCATCGTGGGAGGATCAATCTTCATCAACAACTTCACCATCACCATCTCATCTCAAACCCTAGTTCATCTCTTGTATTCAATCTTTGTCTCAAAACCTCAGATTGGTACCTATGGGTTGCTAGTAGTGTTGATTACATCTTGTAGTTGATGCTAGTTGGTTTATTTGGTGGAAGATTAAATGTTCAGATCCTTAATGATATTCAATACTTCTCTGATCTTGAACATGAATATGATTTGTGAGTAGTTACATTTGTTCTTGAGGACATGGGAGAATTCTTGTCATAAGTAATCATGTGAATTTGGTATTCGTTCGATATTTTGATGATATGTATGTTGTTGCTTCCTTTAGTGGTGTCATGTGAACGTCGACTACATGACACTTCACCATACATGGGCCTAAGGGAAGGCATTGTGGAGTAATAAGTAGATGATGGGTTGCTAGAGTGACAGAAGCTTAAACCCTAGTTTATGCGTTATTCCGTAAGGGGCTGATTTGGATCCATATGTTTCATGCTATGGTTAGATTTATCTTAATTCTTCATTCGTAGTTGCGGATGCTTGCGAGAGGGGCTAATCATAAGTGGGATGCTTGTTCAAGTAAGGACAGCACCCTAGCA
Source organism: Elymus sibiricus (assembly GCA_039707655.1). Taxonomy (NCBI): domain Eukaryota; kingdom Viridiplantae; phylum Streptophyta; class Magnoliopsida; order Poales; family Poaceae; genus Elymus; species Elymus sibiricus. Next base: position 287,397,209 of record CM077670.1, read on the forward strand.
CTGGTCCACCCACGTATCAAATTATCAAAGTAGCGAACGCGAATCAAATAAACATGATGAAAGTGACTAGATGATAATTCTCATGTGTCCTTGAGAACGCTTTGCTTTATATAAGAGACTGTTCCGGCTTGGCCTTTTCTATAAAAAGGATTAGGACACCTTGCTGCACTCTTGTTACTATTGTTATTTGTTACTTGTTATGAATTACCTTGCTATCAAACTATCTGTTACCGCTACTTTCAGTACTTGCAGAGAATACCTTGCTAAAAACCGCTTATCATTTCCTTCTGCTCCTCGTTGGGTTCGACACTCTTACTTATCGAAAGGACTACGATTGATCCCCTATACTTGTGGGTCATCAAGACTCTTTTCTGGCGCCGTTGCCGGGAAGTGAAGCGCCTTTGGTAAGTGGAATTTGGTAAGGAAACATTTTTATTACATGCTGAAATTTACTGTCACTTGTCACTATGGAAAGTAATACTTTGAGGGGCTTGTTCGGGGTATCTTCACCTCGACCGGAAGCAATAAGAGTTGCCCCTCAACCTGCTGAACCTACTGAAAATATTTATTATGAAATTCCTTCGGGTATGTGTAACGACCCGGTTCCAAAAAGGATCCAAGTCTCTGTGCTTAAGTGCCATCCCTGGATAGGTATGCTAGCACACACAGTACTCGATGAAATAACAGAAAATCACATGTATAAAATAACGTAAATACTATTACCTTAATCCATACAGCGGAAATAACATGAAAGTTGTGGAGTCCCATCAACACCAACGACAAAGTTGAGTGTAGACAACGTAACCTTATCGTATCACTTACTCGTCGTATAATTCCTACAACATGAGACGTTGCAGCTGTGTAGGTCAGTACGTTGAATGACTGGCAAGTCACACCACAAGAGATGTATAAAGGTCCTACTTCTACATGCAATATGGCCGGTGGAGGCTCTAAGTTTAATTTGCAAAAAGCTGATTTTTCCCTACCATCAAAAAGAATATCAAATTATTACTACAAAGCTTATTATAATATGATTGAGATGGTTCCTCCATTCAATCTATACCCAAGTTGATTAAAACCAATTAAATTAGTAAATGTGATGAGATCGCTCAAATTCCCAATTCTAGATGCTCAACTTGTCCATAACCGGGGACACGGCTAATCGATTAGTTTTAAACTCTGCAGAGGTTTGTGCATTTTTGCCCACAAGACCCGATCACCTCCTTTGTAGTCCTCGCACTGCCTAGTGTTTGAGAACTGGAAGATTGAGACATAGTCTTTCAGAAGCATTTCCCCTTAATCATGGGTAGACCGGTACACCTACAAATATAACTACATCTGCTAGCCTACCCGGAAAGAGGTCACGCAACGTACTCAACTAAGCCAGAGCCCATATGAGCTTGTGGCTGCGCAGGTAAGCTTCTAGTCATGAAAAATTGTTAAATCTCTTTGAGCCTGGGTGGCATTCCATAGGGTGATCTCACGGGTCCTCCGGGATCCCCTTGGGCAAGCACTGGTTTCTCCAGGTGCCCAGGCTAGTCCACTGGTTACTTCAGGGTGCCCCTACCATTCCACCCAGATGTGTGTTAATGTTGCCACCTTAAGGTTACCCAAAATTATTATATCTCTCGCAACTTGCATGAATCACACATACCACCCCGTCTACAAAAGCATAGCAAAACTCCTACAACGTTGGCGACAATGGAGTAAAGGCTCAGACATACCTCAATGTACTACTGGGTTTATAATATAGCCAACTTATATATATTTATGCAATCCTACATCAAAAGGACTAATGCATATAGAAAACATAGGTATTTAAGAAGCATGATCAAGATGTAACTTGCCTTGTACTGTTGATGAAGATTCTTCGCACTCAAAATCGTGATAGTTCTACTCGTCACACTCCGATCAATCTATCGTAAGCAAGCAATTATAACCACACATAAGCAATCACTCAAAGATTGAAAAGAAACCAAACAAAAGACTCACGAGACAACAAAAACAATCAAACAAATTTTCTGAACAGAATATAATTTTTAACAGAAGAAAAATATTATAAAACATTAGTTTAACAGAAAATATTTTCTTTTAGTTTTAATTAGCAAAAAGAATCAACTAAAAAGATATTATAATGCAAAAGTTATGGCCTAATTAAGATAGATCACAAATCTGATCAGATTCAATTTTTTTATATAAAAAAATTATTTTTTAGACCTCTGGATAGATATAACATATAGAAATCAGTAACAAAAAGAATTAATCAAAAACCTATTTTTAAATAAAAGTTATTAGCAATCTAGGGTTTAAAGTAAATTTGGTCAAATTCAAATTTTAAAGTTTCAAAAATATTTTTAGCTTGGTTCTCTGGATAGATGAGATTTTTGTGAAACCGTAGGAAAAAGAATCACTAAATTTGGATCTATAGATCTAAACTTATAGCAAAAACAAAACGAGCTCGGTGACGAAACGAGCTCGGCGGAGCTCGGGCGCTCTGTGACTCCGGCGAGATCGGGTTATGGACGAGGCCGAGGCGGTGTTGGATTCTGAGTGAAGAAACAATGTCAAAGGAGATTGTGATGTCAAAAGTGGCCGATGGCCGAAACTTGGGAGGTTGGGGAAGCTCACCGGCGGCGTAATTTGACGGCGAAGTTGTTGCGGTGGCGGAGATTCGAGCGACGCGTGCGAGCGCTTTGGGTGGTCTCGGGTGAAGATTTTTGAGGCAGAAGGCAGCCGAGGTCTCGGGTATTTATAGGGCAAAGGCTTGGGCCAGGGGGCGGGTGTAGATAGAATCCCGAACGGGATTTGAACGGCGGCCGACTCGGTGTCGTGGGCGAGCAGGACACGGGCGCAGCGTGGGGAGGAAGAAGATCACGGGGCCCACCTGTCAGCGGCAGAGGCCAGCGAGGGAGGGAGCGGGCAGCCAGCTCAAACGGATTCGGCGCGGGGAGAGAGGCCGTGGGTCGTGGGCCTGTTTTGCCGGCTGGGTTGGCGGTTGGCGCTGGCCTGGCCGGGTTTTTTTTAACAAAACCTTTTTTTATTTCTATTTACAGAAACACTAAAACACAAAAAATACAAAGTAAACTAAATATAAAAATTCTGGAAAAATTCACATAAATATATGGGTTTATTTACTACCCTGTGAACTATTTTCTGGCCTAAAAGCAATATTTTTGAGAAACAAAATATATACTTTTTGCTAGGCTTTTATTTAGGCAATAAAACATTTTCAAAGAAAATACAAATAAATCAAAATTTATTTCAATGTCTTTTTCCATCCTTTTACTTCTGATTTAAAGAAGTCATATTTTCTTCTCTCTTTAATTTTATTTGAATGGATGGAAAAGTATTTGAAAAACATCAACTAGCCAAATTCAAAAGTGAACCAAAATCTCCCAACTCTTTTATTTTGAAGGAGTCCTATTACCTTCTCTCAAATAAATTTTGAGTTGGATTTGTTTAAATATAAAATTCAGATAAGATCCAAAGGAAATATTTGGGAAAGTCCTTTTATTCCCTCTCAATTTAATATTCATTCGAACATTCAAAAAGTTTCCACTCAATTTCACACAACACTCATTCAAGCAATCATTATTACTCAATTAATATAACATTCCAAAATTTAGAATTTTGGGATGTTACAAACCTACCACCCTTAAAATGAATCTCGCCCTCGAGATTCGAAGAGGCTAGAAAGAAAAGGTTAGGGTTCGGGGGTCTTCTTAAAAATCCATTGATCGCAACAAAGGTCTGGGGTGTGATACGTCTCCAACGTATCTATAATTTTTTATTGTTCCATGCTATTATAGTATCAATCTTGGATGTTTTTATATGCAATTGTATGCATTTATATATCATTTTTTGGGACTAACCTATTAACCCAGTGCCTAGTGCCAGTTGCTTTTTTCTGCTTGTTTTTGGCTTTTCAGAGAAACAGTACCAAATGCCACGAAACTTTTTGGAGATTTTTTTCTGGACAAAAGAAACCTGGGAAGCTTCGAGAGGAGGCCAGAAGCCTCACGGAGGCTTCACAAGGCACTAGGGCGCACCCCGCGGGGGGGGGGGGGGGGGCGCCGTGGTACCTTGTGGGGCCCACGTGACTCCGTTTGACCTAATTCCACTTCTATAAATTCACAAATATTGGGAAACCCCCAGAGAGCCAGAAGAGAAAACCTTTCCACCGCCGCAAGCCTTTGTTCTTCCGCGATCCCATCTGGAGGCCTTTTTCGGTACTCTGCCGGAGGGGGAATCGATCACGGAGGGCTTCTACATCAACCTTGCTGCCCTTCCGATGATGTGTGGGTAGTTTACCACAGACCTACGGGTCCATAGCTAGTAGCTATATGGCTTCTTCTCTCTCTTTGATCTTCAATACAATGTTCTCCTCGATGTTCTTGGAGTTCTATCCGATGTAATCTTCTTTTGCGGTGTGTTTGTTGGGATCCGATGAATTGTGAGTTTATGATCAGATTATTCATGAGAAATATTTGAGTCTTCCCTAAACTCTTTTATGCATGATTGTTATAGCTTTATATTTCTCTCCGATCTATCGGTTTAGTTTGGCCTACTAGATTGATTTATCTTGCAATGGGAGAGGTGCTTTGTGATGGGTTCAATCTTGCGGTGCTCAATCCCAGTGACAGAAAGGGACATGACACATATTTGTATTGTTGCCATTAAGGATAAAAAGATGGGGTTTATTCATATTGCTTGAATTTGCTTCTCTACATCATGTCATCTTGCTTAAGGCGTTACTCTGTTTCATACTTAATACCCTAGATGCATGCTGGATAGCGTTCGACGGGTGGAGTAATAGTAGTAGATGCAGGCAGGAGTCGGTCTACTTGTCTCGGATGTGATGCCTATATACATGATCATTGCCATGCATCTGTCATAATTTTTTTTTTCTATCAATTGCCCAACAGTAACTTGTTTACCCACTGTATGTTTATGTGCTCAAGAGAGAAGCCTCTAGTGAAAACTATGGTCCCCGGGTCTATCTTTATTATATAAAAAACCTAAAAATACCTTGCTGCAATTTATTTACTTTTATTTTAATTATTAGTTTAGTTTATCTATTTACCTCGATAAGATTTAATCCTTGCAAATAACCGCTAAGAGGATTGACAACCCTCTTATTTGCGTTGGGTGCAAGTGTTTGCTCTTGTGTGTGCAGGTGCGCTTAACGGAATTTTTCTTGGTTCTCCTACTGGATTAATAACCTTGGTTCTTAACTGAGGAAAATACTTATCTCTACTGTACTGCATCATCCTCTCCTCTTCGAGGAAATACCAACGCAGACTACAAGTAGCAGGATGAATTTCTGGCGCCGTTGCCGGGGAGACATCATCAAAATTACCAAGTACCTTCGCACAAATTATCATTCACTTGCATTTACTTTATTTGCCTTTTATTTGCATTTACCTCTCGTTTTCATCTCCCCCACTTTTAATTTTTTTACAAAAACCCAAAAATATTTTATTTGCTTGCTTGCTTTTATTGCCATGACAACACTCAAGAACAGTAAGTAAAACAAAAATTTAAGATCACTATGGATCCTCAACCACTTGCTAATCTTTTCAAAAGATCCAATTATAATGAACCAATTGCTAGTGATTTGAGTACTCTTGATTTTCTCTATGAAGTTTTGCTTGAAAATCATGAATCTGAAAATTGTGATGAAGTGTTAGAAGAAGAAATTTATAAAGTGATTCATGATAGCTCCTTGATTGAAAAGCATGATTGCAATGATGTTACTATAAATTCTATTAATGTGATGTGCTAATAATATGCAAAACTACAAGCTTGGGGATGATAATTTTATTATGTCCACTACTTATTGCAATGATCATGATTGGGGTGACAATGCTTCTTATGATCTTGAAAATTTATTTAAGCCTCATGATGAATATGTTATTGATAATAATGTTTGCAATACTATTAAAAGTGGGTTTGGAAGAGCGTCAACTTTAGGTAATAATGATCCCACTACTTTGGAGAATTATCAATCTTATGAAATTTTTGATAAAAGTGGGTTTGGAGAGGTCATGACTTTAGTTGATATTAATCCCACTATCTTGGAAAATTATAAAAAATTTATGCTTGTGGATCATGAAGATAAAATTGTATATGATAGCTATATTGTTGAATTTGATTATGATCCTACATGTAATTATTATGAGAGAGGAAAATATGGTTATAAAAATTTTCATGTCACTAAATTACCTCTCTTTGTGTTGAAATTTTTAATGCTTCATTCTTCCTATTTGCATATGCTAGATATTGCTTGTATTGATAAATTTTTTTCCTATAAAATGCCTATGCATAGGAAGTATGTTAGACTTAAATGTTTTTTTCACATGTTTCATGATGCTCTCTTCGTGTTTCAATTACTATCTTTCATGTGAGCATCATTAAAATCTCGAGCCTATCTTAATGGCTTTAAAGAAAGAGCTTGTTGGGAGACAACCCAATAATTTTTTTTATTCTGTTCTTGAGTGTTTGCATGATTAAATATTCTGTTAGATTATGTTTTTATTTTTTAATTAATGTTTGTGCCAAGTAATGCCTTTGGGATGATTTGGAAGATAGTATAATTGATGCTGTTTGGAAAACAGAAAGTTTTGCATCCAGTGCTGGAATTTTAGTTCTGTACTGGAGTGTCAGAAAAATCTGAAATTTTTACACAGTATTGGTATATTAATTTCCCACGTTGTCCTAACTTTTCAGAATTTTTCGAGTTACAGAAATATGGCTTTTAAATAGATCTTTACAGACTGTTCTGTTTTAGACAGATTCTGCTTTTATTGCATAGTTTGCTTATTTTGATGAATCTATGGATCGTATCGGGGGGTGTGAGTCATGGAGAAGTTTGAGTACAGTAGCATTATGTCAATATTAAATATGAATCAATTTACTACAGTACCTAAAGTTTAAGATTTGTTTGTTATACTAACGGATCTCACGAGGTTTCTGTTGAATTTTGTGTGCTGAACTTTTCAAGTTTTGGGTGAGACTACGATGGACAAAGGAATAAGGAGTGGCAGGAGCCTAAGCTTGGGGATTCCCAAGGCACCCCAAGGTAATATTCAAGGAAGACTCAAGCGTCTAAGCTTGGGGATGCCCCGGAAGGCATCCCCTCTTTCGTCTACAATGTATCGGTAACTCACTTGGAGCTATATTTTTATTCATCACATGATATGTGTTTTACTTGGAGCATCTTGTAAAATAGTTTGTTTGCTTTTTAGTTTGTCACAATCATCTTTGCTGAACACACCCTTTTGAGAGGGACACCATCGTGATTTGTTAGAATACTCTATGTGCTTCACTTATATCTTTTGAGCTAGGCAGTTGCTCTAGTGCTTCACTTATATCTTTTAGAGCACGGCGGTGATGATATTTTAAAGAAATAGTTGCACTCTCATGCTTAACCTATATATTTTTGAGAGTCTCATGATAGCAATGGTAATATGCACGGGTTATGAATTTGGTCCTGATATGATAGGTATTCAAGAGGGATATAATAAAAACTTTCATGTAGATCACTGAATATGATAAATTTGATTCCTTGCAATAGTTTTGCGATATTAAGATGGTAATATGTGGGAGGTATTAGTAGATAATTGTGGTTTAGTAAGAATAATTGTGTTAAGGTTTGTGATTCCCGAAGCATGCACGTATGGTCTGTCGTTATGCTAAGAAGTTGGAGCATGAATTATTATTGATTGTCTTCCTTTGTGTGGCAGCCGGGCGCGCGCGATGGTTAACTCCTAACAACCTCCCCCCTAGGGGCATGCGTAGTAGTACTTTGCTTCGAGGGCTAATAAACTTTTGCAATAAGTATGTGAGTTCTTTATGACTAATGTGAGTCCATGGATTATACGCACTCTCACCTTTCCGCAATTTGCTAGCCTCTTCGGTACCGTGCATTTCCCTTTCTCACATTGAGAGTTGGTGCAAACTTCGCCGGTGCATCCAAACCCCATGATATGATACGCTCTATCACACATAAGCCTCTTTATATCTTCCTCAATACAGCCACCATACCTACCTATCATGGCATTTCCATAGCCATTCCAAGATATATTGCCATGCAACTTCCACCGTTCCGTTTTTATGACACACATCATCATTGTCATATTGCTTTGCATGATCATATAGCTGACATAGTATTTGTGGCTCAGCCACCTTTCATCATTTTTATACATGTTACGCTAGCATCATTGCACATCCTGGTACACTGCATAGGCATTCATATAGAGTCATATTTTTGTTCTAGTATCGAGTTGTAATTTTGAGTTGTAAGTAAATGGAGGTGTGATGATCATCATTATTAGAGCATTGTCCCAGTGAGGAAAGGATGATGGTGGCTGTGATTCCCCCACAAGTCGGGATGAGACTCCGGACGAAAATAAAAAAAATAGAAAAAAAAGAGGTGAAAAAGAGCCATGAAAAAAAAGAGAAAAAATATGAAGAAAAAAAGGAAAAAAAAAGAGAAGAAAAAAAAGAAAAGAAAAAGAAAAAAAATAAATGAGAGAAAAAGAGAGAAGGGGCAATGTTACTATCTTTTTCCACACTTGTGCTTCAGAGTAGCACCATGTTTTTCATATAGAGAGTCTCCTATTTTGTCACTTTCATATACTAGTGGCAATTTTTCATTATAGAACCTGGCTTGTATATTCCGATGATGGGCTTCCTCAAATGCCCGAGGTCTTCATGAGCAAGCAAGTTGGATGCACACCCACTTAGTTTTCATGTTGAGCTTTCATACACTTATAGCTCTTAGTGCATCCGTTGTGTCGGTGTATAAAACATGGGCATTTTATACCCTGACTTATGCACAGACAGTAGCAGCCTCCTTGCCGGCCAAGGCCTTGCCAGGAACTGCCAAGACCAAGATTCAGAGTCCAGCCAAAGAAGCTACCAGAAAGAAGCTCAGGGCACGACACTCAACTAGTACCAAAGATGAAGACGTTCCTTGCCGGCAAGGCTAAACCGGCAAGGTGAGGACCCGGCAAGCTACGCGCCGGCAAGCTTATACCAGCCCTCAGGCGCTCCACCTCGCTGCACATGTGTTCGCTGACAAGTGAGGTGTCGACCGCGCAGGCTGGTTGGTGAGACTTGTCGGACACGTGTCGGCACGCTGGGACAAGATTTGCTTCTAAAGACACCCGTCCAGGAGGCGTGTCAGGATGATACGAGGTAGCTGGGCAAGCGGTGCAGAAACCTTGCCGGGACTACCTCTCCGCATGACACCTAATGGTGCATTTAATGCCTTTGTCCTAAACTGGCAGAGTTAGGTATGATAGCACTGTTTGCTATCTAGTCACAATGTAATTACTGTTTTACCACTGTGGTAACCCCTTAAGCTATAAAAGGAGGGCCAAGGCAACAGTTTAGAGGGTCAGACCCCTTTTCAAACACAAGCACCTCTCGTGTAGCTGCTTTCCCCACGCCTTGCCGGGGAGAAGCGCTCCTTGTACTGTGCTTCCGTACCACTAATACACCAAAGGCAGGAGTAGGGTTTTACGCTTCTCAGCAGCCCGAACCTGGGTAAAATCCCTCGCGTCCCATTGTTCATGCTCTTTGTGCACGTCGATCTTCCCCGCCGAACCACAAGGGGCTGCATGGCCCCATAGATGGTCGCTACCCCGACATCTTTGGCGCGCCAGGTAGGGGGTGTAGCGTTGTGCGAACCTTGATCAGTGGACCATGCGTCTTCTTCATCTTCATCATCAACTTCATCACCGTCCTTCTCATCGTCGATGGCGCCCAAGAAGAAGGGCATCACGATAACGGCCACCTCGCGCGCGTCCGCAGGCGGCGCAGGCGACGCAACCAATGCGGGCGCCGCGGGTACTGCGGTCGGCGCGACCAGTGCAGGCGGCGCGGTCGTTACGCCCACCGCAGTGGGCGCAAGGGACGAGCACGACGGAGCCGGTCGACCTCCTCGGTCCTCTGGCGAACAGAACCGCGACGGCGTAGGCGGAGCGGACGGACGTCTTCCTCCTCCTCCTCCCCGCCGCGACGACGAACGTAGCCACCGGAGCAGCAACGCCCGGGCCGGTGCGGGCTGAGACCCCGCTGCGGCGACGTCCAAGGACGCTGCTTCAGGAGAGACGCCGCGCCCCTCACACAATGGGCGCGGTACAACCCCAAGTGGCGCCAACGACTCCGGGCAGCGGCGACCCCACGGCAAGACACCTGTAGACCAGATCCCAGATCCTCAGGCACCGCCTCTGCCACGGCAACCTGCTGCTGATCATGTGCCACGACAGCAAAACCGCGATGGCGCTCCTACTGGCTCTGCCAGGAGTAGAGCGACGTCGCGCTCTTCACTCCCAGCCATGCCAGCCACAGCGGCAGAAGCAATGGCGCGAGCTCAGATGCTGCTAAACTTCCCTCCGGCAGCAGAGAAGATGGACGAGTGGAGAGCCACCATCCAGAGCTTGATTGGATTTGCCGAAGCCGGTAAATCGCAGCAAGCGGAACCCTCACGGCGTCCGCAACCGGCGCCGGCATCTCTAGCTGGTGGCCGCGCTGACGGAAATACACTAACGGTGCAGTCGCTCCCGCGGTAACAGCCTCAACAGCAGCAACGCCAACAGCCGCGACAAGCCCAGCAGTCTTTTGGACCCGATGAGATGTCGATCGCGTCTTCGGATCCACGAGCGCGGCAAGATCAGCAGCAAGTGCTGCGAGACAGGCGGGCCGAAGACGCCCGCACCACCATCGAACGGCGCCGCGAGGCGCGCCGACAATCCGATGTGCGTAATGGCCCCATCGTTGATGAGCCTGCGCCAGGGGTTGGCGGATACCTACCTTACGAGGTTGGGCGTCCTGCCTTCACTCGTGATCTGCGGCAAGTCCGATGGCCGTCCGTTCGAGCCTTCAAACCGGAAGTGCCAGAAAAATATGACGGCAAGCTAAACCCGGCAGAATTTCTTGGCATCTATACGATTGCCGTACAAGCTGCCGGAGGAAGAGATGAGAAAATCCTCGCCAACTACTTTCCGTTGGTACTGAAACCCAACGTGAGGTCTTGGCTGATGAACTTGCCGGAGAACTCCATCTCTTCGTGGTCAGACCTCTGCAACGAGTTCGTTGGTGCCTTTACCGGAGGCCACAAGGCTCCTGGACAGCCCAGCGATCTGCAGGTGATCCCGCAAAGAGATGGTGAAACCTTACGCAAGTACATCCAGAGGTTCAGCCGTGTGCACCGCAACATTCCAGACGTGCACCCCGCGGCCGTGATTGCCGCCTTTCACACGAATGTGCGCAATCGGAGGATGCGGGAGAAAATGAACGTTAGGTTGCCCAAGACCGTCACGAGCTCTATACGTTGGTGGATAAGTGTGCACGGGCTGAAGAAGGAAGAAGGCTTCCCAGGGAGGACGCTGGCGCCGAAGTAGATTCTGAGGACGATGATGCTGCCACCCCAAGGAAGAAAGGCCAAAAGCGCAACAGGAAGCGCAAAGGCAAAACTGTTATGGCTGTCGAAGGCTCCGGTAACTCCGAGTCCGCCAAGAAAGCCAAAACTGAGAACTCCGGCAAGGAGGCTGCCGTATGCGCCGCTTGCCAGGAGGCGGCGGCTAACGAGAAGGCCGGCAAGTCAGATGGGCCATACTGCAAGATTCACCGCACCAAGGGCCATGATCTCCAAGAGTGCCGACAAGTCGAGCACCTTGTCGAGAAACAGAAGGCTGAATATGAGAAGCGCGACAAGGAAAAGGGCCAAGATGGTGCCGGTGTGTCCAGTAAAAAGGGCCGCGGTGGTCGAGGAGGCCGCCGCGGCAAGGCCAAACAACAGAAAGAAAAGCCTGCTAGAGGCCATGAGAAGAAAGACGGAGATGATGGAAGTGAGGAAGAAGAGGATGACGATGAGACCAGCGAACAAGAATTTCAGAAGGCAACTGACGCCATGTGCGTTGACGGTGGCGCATCCTTGCACTCCTCTCACCGCCAACTTAAACAGTGGGCTCGTGAAGTTAACGCAGCAGAGCCGGCAATGGGCTCTCAAAAGCCACTCAAATGGTCACACACGCCTATCATCTTCGATGCTGAGGACCACCCTGATCGCATAACTGCGGTCGGGTGTTTGCCATTCTTGGTCTCACCAACAATTCGCAACCTCCAGGTAACGAAGATGTTAGTTGACGGTGGGGCCGGTCTGAACCTGATCTCTCCGGAAGTTATCAAGAGGCTGCAGATCGCCGACGAGGAACTCGAGAGAACGGGCACGTTTCAGGGAGTGAACCCGGGAAGGAGCCAGCCCAAGGGGAAGATCACTTTGCCGGTAACGTTTGGCGGGGAACTGAACTATAGGACGGAAAAGATTGTCTTTGACGTCGTCAAGACCCCCTTGCCATACAATGGAATTCTTGGCCGCCCGGCTTTGGCAAAATTCATGGCAGCATCCCACTATGCTTACAACACATTGAAGATACCAGGGCCGATGGGTGTCATTTCCATCAACTCCGATAAGAAAGATGCAGTCATTTGCGTCGACAAGATGTACAGAGATGCGGTTGCAGCTGAAGCTGCCAAGGCGCAAGCTCCCGCCAAGAAGAAGGAAAATAAGAACTCCGGCAAGACCTCTAGCAAGGATTCCGGGAAGCGCACCTCTTCGGAGTGCTGCGCACCCGTTGAAGACTTGCCGGAGTGCTCTGCCGGTAAGAGATCCAAAGCCCCTACATCGGCGACCAAGAAGGTGCCGGCAAGGGAGGGCGGCGCTGACGGTACCTTCACTATCAGCGCCACCCTTGACAGCAAATAGGAAAGCGCGCTCGTTGCCTTCCTACGGGCAAATGTCGATGTGTTCGCATGGCGACCGTCTGACATCCCCGGCGTTCCCAGGAAGGTAATTGAGCACCACCTTGCCGTCTGTCCCCACGCTCGGCCCATCAAACAGAAAGTCCGGAAGCAAGCTTTGGAGCGGCAATAGTTCATTGCCGAAGAAATCAAGAAACTCGAAGCGGCAGGCCTGGTCAGAGGAGTGTTATATCCCACGTGGTTGGCAAATCCAGTGGTGGTGCGCAAAGCAAACGGGAAGTGGAGACTTTGTATTGACTACACTGATATCAACAAAGCTTGTCCAAAAGATCCTTTCCCATTGCCGCGCATCGATCAGATTGTGGACTCCACCTCTGGCTGTGATCTGCTCTCCTTCCTTGATGCATACTCTGGATACCATCAGATATTCATGGCCAAGGAGGACGAGGAGAAAACCGCATTCATTACTCCATGTGGCACATACTGCGTCATGCGTATGCCTTTCGGATTAAAGAGTGCCGGTTCTATGTTTGCAAGAGTAGTCCAGATTGGTTTTGGGCCCCAGCTGCACAGGAATGTAGAAGCCTACATGGATGACATAGTGGTCAAAACCAAGGACAAATCAACCCTCATTCAAGACTTGGAAGAGACATTTGCAAACTTACGCAAGATTAATCAGAAGCTCAACCCCGAGAAGTGTGGGTTTGGCGTCCCGTCCGGCAAGCTTCTCGGGTTCTTTGTATCTCAGCGGGGAATTGAAGCAAATCCCGACAAGATCAAGGCAATTGAGCAGATTCAAGCACCGAAAAGCGTCAAGGATGTGCGGCGTCTTGCCGGTTGTGTTGCTGCTTTGAGTAGGTTCATTTCAAGATCTGCCGAGCGCACCTTGCCATTTTTCAAGGTTTTGAAAAAGGCAGGACCAATGAAATGGACTCCGAAAGCGGAGGCCGCGCTGCAAGACTTGAAAAGGTACCTCTCCTCTGCGCCAACACTAGTTGCGCCTAGACCACAAGAGCCGTTGCTGCTATACGTAGCGGCAACGAATCAAGTAGCTAGTGCTGCATTAGTGGCGCAGAGGGAAATCGATTACGAGGAAGCAACCACGGCAAGCCCATCCAACGACAAACCGGAATCTTCTCCGGTAGGGTCTGACACCGACAAGACGAATACAGCGCAAGCGAATGAAGCTGATCAGCAAGTGGTGCAAAAGAAGAAAGTGGTGCAGCGGCCTGTTTATTTTGTTAGTTCCCTCCTGCAGGGGGCTAGGTCAAGATATTCGGGGGTGCAGAAATTGCTTTTCGGCCTTCTTATGGCCTCAAGAAAGCTGCGCCACTACTTCCAAGCACACGAGACTACCGTCGTCACTCGCTTTCCGTTGCAACGCATCTTGAGAAATCTAGAGGCAACCGGCAGGATAGTGGAGTGGGCGTTGGAATTGTCAAGCTTTGCACTCAAGTTTGAAAGCACTTCAACTATCCAGAGCAGAGCCTTGGCAGAGTTCATTGCTGATTGGACACCAACACAGGACGAAGAGGTTCAAGAAACGGCTCTCCCCGGCAAGGAAACAACAAAAGAATGGATTATGTACTTTGTTGGTGCCTTCTCGCTGCAAGGCGCCGGTGCCGGAGTGCTGCTTATCGCACCCACCGGGGAGCACCTCAAGTACGTGGTCCAAATGCACTTCCCCAGGGAGCAAGCTACGAACAACACTGCTGAGTACGAAGGACTCCTTGCCGGTCTCAGGATCGCGGTAGACCTTGGAATCAAAAAATTGATCATCCGCGGCGACTCGCAGCTTGTTGTAAAGCAAGTGAACAAAGATTATCAGAGCCCGTTGATGGAGGCGTATGTGGAAGAGGTGAGGAAATTGGAAGAACACTTTGACGGGTTGCAAACAGAGCACATCCCTCATGCGGAAAACAGCGTTGCTGATGGCCTGTCAAAGTGTGCCGCTCAGAAGCTTCCCGTGGAACTGGGGAATTTTGTGCTCCATTTGAATCGACCAACGGTCGCCCCATCGACGCAGGCCAGCAAGAGAAGGAAGTTAAGTACTGGCAAATACTTTCCGGCAGAACTCCCGGAAGCCACCGGCAAGGATGTTGCCGGGAACAACGACACGGTTGCCGGTGAGCGTAGAACCTCAGGTTCTTGCCACAGAAGATAGCGCTCCCATAGCCGAAGAGATGCCTTTAGTCCTTGTCGTCGAGCCGCAGGCTCCGACGTGGGCGCAGCAGATAGTTCGTTTCCTTCAAACAGGAGAGCTTCCCGATGAGCAAGGAGAAGCGGAGAAAGTAGCCCGTCAGTCAAGTATGTATCAGTTTGTGGATAACATCCTGTACAGGAAACGACCAAACGGTGTGAAATTGAAGTGTATCTGCCGGGAAGACGGACTAGAGCTGTTGGCAAAGATACATGGAGGCATATGTGGCTCTCACATAGGATCAAGAGCACTCGCCGGCAAAGCTTTCCGGCAAGGCTTCTATTGGCCCACTGCCCTCCAGGATGCAACTGCGCTAGTAACCAGATGTGAAGCATGCCAGTTCCATTCAAAGAATATACATCAACCAGCCCAAGCTCTCCAAACGATCCCTCTCTCCTGGCCCTTTTCGGTCTGGGGGCTCGATATCTTGGGTCCCTTCCCCCGTGCTGTCGGGGGCTTTGAGTTCTTGTACGTTGCCATCGACAAGTTCACAAAGTGGCCTGAAGTGGAGCCAGTGAGAAAGGTGACAGCGCAATCAACCATCAAGTTCTTTAAAGGATTAGTTTGCCGTTTCGGGGTTCCTAACAGGATCATCACTGACAACGGCACGTAATTCACGAGCCGCACCTTCATGCAATATATCCAAGACCTTGGCAGCAAAATCTGTTTTGCGTCCGTCGCTCACCCGAGAAGCAACGGCCAAGCGGAAATGATAAATGCTGAAGTGCTGCGTGGCCTCAAGACAAGAACTTTCAAGAAGCTGCACAAGTGCGGAAAGCGCTGGGTTGATGAGTTGCCGGCGGTTCTTTGGTCACTCAGGACGACACCAAATCGAGCTACCGGCCAGACACCCTTCTCCCTAATCTATGGTGCAGAAGCGGTGCTCCCCACGGAACTCATATACGGGTCACCTCGAGTGCTCGCTTACGATGAAGCTGAGCAAGAGCGGCTGCGGCAAGACAATGCGTTGTTCCTTGAGGAAGATCGTCTTCGGGCGGCTGTGCGAGCTGCACGCTACCAGCAAGCCTTGCGCCGCTACCATAGCCGCAAAGTGCACGCCCGAAGCCTTGAGGAAGGCGACCTTGTTCTTCGGCGTGCTCAGTCCGCCAGAGGATCAAACAAGTTGATGCCAAAGTGGGAAGGCCCTTACCGGGTAGTACGAGTCACCAGGCCTGGCGCAGTCCGGCTGGAGACCGAAGATGGCACCCCAGTGCAAAACTCATGGAATATCGAGCATCTTCGCAAGTTCTACCCGTGAGGCGCAGTTGCCGGGACATCTCCCGGCAACCTCTTTTGTACAAGCCTTGTCGGCAAGACATGTAACCCTTTGTACAAAGCCAGGCACAGACCCTGTGCATAATAAAGCTAAGTGTTTCGCAACTCCTCGTACATATCCATTTACGTGTCCATGCATGTGATGTTGTGATTTACACTTTAGTCTGTATGAAATGACTAGCGGACCGTCAAGGTTCCTCAACCACTCTTTTCTCTTCTTTCTTTTTCTTAAAAGGATAAGAAGGATCCCTCGCGCGCAAGTTTCCCGGGGGGAGTGGAGATGGGTACCATTTTTAATGACGTTCAAGTGATCATTTCACGCAGCAAGAGAAACGACGCAGGGAAAAGATAAGTTGCAAAACTTTGAAATTTTTTCCTTAATTACATTCGCGTTCTCCCTTGAACGATTTTGCACTTTGTATGAGAAACCTACACGCGAAGGAACCTTGTTGCAATCATTCACGCTCTTATTTTGTTTCGAGTCCGCTCGACAATTTAAGTAGCTGCAGTGAAAACGGCTAAGGAAAACTTGCCGGCCTCGGTACTTCCGGCAGGCTGCTAAGGACCTGTTCCTCAAAGCGCTCGCGGCAAGTACACGCTCCGGCAAGCTTGCCGGCGGCGGCGTTTCCAGCAGGCTGCTAAGGACCCGTTCCTCAAAGCGCTCGCGGCAAGCATGCGCGCCGGCAAGATTCCGAACAGCGTAGGGATACAATTGTTCAAAGGCAAAATAATCAAGGGGAACGGCGCGCATACATTCAAGCAGCACAAGTTATATCAGACCACAGGAATAGCGCAGGGCTAACAAGAGATTGAATGTATCTTGTACATGGCAGCTCAGTGGTGGATATGGCGACAAGCTCAGTCTCGACGGTTGCCTTGAACCCTGGGGATTTGGAGAACCTTGTCGGCGAGAGGGGCGGCAATCTTGTCGGCAGCGGTGACGTCTGTGCTATCCGGCAGCCTCCTGAAGACCCCGGTGAGATGAAGACCGGGATTGCGATGGGCGAAGACCGCCATGCAAGTCATCGCATTCGGAGTGAAGTCCAGCAGCTTGAACCCATAGCTGAACATCATGGCGCTAAAAAAAATCTGAGAATGGGGGAACCAAACAGCAGTAGAAGTATGCGCAGAAGAATGGATATGAATCCGACGGATCCTTGTCGCCTTCAGGAAGCACTACGGGCGCCTTGCGATCCTTGGTATCTCTCCCCCACATGTATGCGTACCTCCTGATCAGCTCGTTGGCATCCAAGGAGCACGGCGAGAAGATTGCATTTTCCCTCTCCTGCTTTTCCAACTCCTCCAGCGCCTTCTTCTTCTCCTCCGCCTTGGGGTCGAGCGGCTTGGCGGGCTTCTTCTTCTTCGCCGCATCGTCCCTTTTAGGCGCCATCGAGGGTTGGGAAAAAGGAAGGTGGCCGAGGCGAGATGCGGAGCAGCGGCGGCGACGGCGGAAGCAGTTCTGGCTTGAGGAGGAAGATGAAGCATGGGAAATAGGGGCGGATGGGCGGCTCCCCTTCGAGGTTGCCTTTTTTATGGGGAAGGCGCGAGGGGAGGCTGGCTCTTTACTGTTTGCCCCATCCACGTTCTTTTACAGGCGCACTACCGCAATGTAACCGCAACAGTCCAAGTTCCCATGACCTGCATTTAATGCGTGGATTGGACGTGTGTCAGGAAAGCCATCATAGCAAAAATTACAACGGCAGTTTCCCGCCGCGTGTCTGTGCATTGTTTGGGCCTAGCCCAACGACGCTTTGGACGCGCGTATGGCCCAGGCCCGGGGGCTCCTGTCGGTGTATAAAACATGGGCCTTTTATACCCTGACTTATGCACAGACAGTAGCAGCCTCCTTGCCGGCCAAGGCCTTGCCGGGAACTGCCAAGACCAAGATTCGGAGTCCAGCCAAAGAAGCTACCAGAAAGAAGCTCAAGGCACGACACTCAACTAGTACCAAAGATGAAGACGTTCCTTGCTGGTAAGGCTAAACCGGCAAGGTGAGGACCCGGCAAGCTATGCGCCGGCAAGCTTATACCCGCCCTCCGGCGCTCCACCTTGCTGCACAGGTGTTCGCTGACAAGTGAGGTGTCGACCGCGCAGGTTGGTTGGTGAGACTTGTCGGACACGTGTCGGCACGCTGGGACAAGATTTTCTTCTAAAGACACCCGTCCAGGAGGCGTGTCAGGATGATACGAGGTAGCTGGGCAAGCGGTGTAGAAACCTTGCCGGGACTACCTCTCCGCATGACACCTAACGGCGCATTTAATGCCTTTGTCCTAAACTGGCAGAGTTAGGTATGATAGCACTGTTTGCTATCTAGTCATGATATAATTACTGTTTTGCCACTGTGGTAACCCCTTAAGCTATAAAAGGAGGGCCAAGGCAACAGTTTAGAGGGTCGGACCCCTTTTCAAACACAAGCACCTCTCGTGTAGCTGCTCTCCCCATGCCTTGCCGGGGAGAAGCGCTCCTTGTACTGTGCTTCCATACCACTAATACACCAAAGGCAGGAGTAGGGTTTTACGCTTCTCAGCGGCCCGAACCTGGGTAAAATCCCTCGCGTCCCATTGTTCATGCTCTTTGTGCACGTCGATCTTCCCCGCCGAACCACAAGGGGCTGCATGGCCCCATGGATGGTTGCTACCCCGACACGTTGCATGGCAATCCCTACTCCTCGCATTTGTTGGGATCCGATGAATTGTGAGTTTATGATCAGATTATTCATGAGAAATATTTGAGTCTTGTCTGAACTCTTTTATGCATGATTGTTATAGCTTTGTATTTCTCTCCGATCTATCGGTGTAGTTTGGCCTACTAGATTGATTTATCTTGCAATGGGAGAGGTGCTTTGTGATGGGTTCAATCTTGCGGTGCTCAATCCCAGTGATAGAAAGGGACATGACAGATATTTGTATTGTTGCCATTAAGGATAAAAAGATGGGGTTTATTCATATTGCTTGAATTTGCTTCTCTACATCATGTCATCTTGCTTAAGGCGTTACTCTGTTTCATACTTAATACCCTAGATGCATGTTGGATAGCGGTCGACGGGTGGAGTAATAGTAGTAGATGCAGGCAGGAGTCGGTCAACTTGTCTCGGACATGATGCCTATATACATGATCATTGCCATGCATCCGTCATAATTATTTGCTTTTCTATCAATTGCCCAACAGTAATTTGTTTACCCACCGTATGTTTATGTGCTCAAGAGAGAAGCCTCTAGTGAAAACTATGGTCCCCGGGTCTATCTTTATTATATAAAAAACCTAAAAATACCTTGCTGCAATTTATTTACTTTTATTTTAATTAGTAGTTTAGTTTATCTTTTTACCTCGATAAGATTTAATCCTTGCAAATAATCGCTAAGAGGATTGACAACCCTCTTATTTGCGTTGGGTGCAAGTGTTTGCTCTTGAGTGTTTAGGTGCGCTTAAGGGAATTTTGCTTGGTTCTCCTACTGGATTGATAACCTTGGTTCTTAACTGAGGGAAATACTTATCTCTACTGTACTGCATCATCCTCTCCTCTTCGGGGAAATACCAACGCAGACTATAAGTAGCAGGGTGCTACCACCCTTAAAATCAGAGTCACGGGTCCATCCAAGACTCGGGTACTTCCTTCTTAGTGTTGACACCATTGGTCTTCTCGCATCTCTTGCGATAACTTCTTTATTAATGCCCTTCTGGTATAGGCCTAATCTTTTCCTCAAAATCTTGGGTCCTTTTTTCAAAAGAAAAGTTCTTCCGTGACTGGATCTTCTTGGCCGACAGGTCTGGTGCCAATACTAAACAACTATCGATATTCTCATGGTGGTCATCAAATAATTTGATTGGGGTTCCTGCAGAAAACGGGTCTGGGTTTCATTCTCACCGTATAACCTACGGTTGGCAACAACTGCCTTGTACCAGGGTGAAACATCGTACCATTCTAAGGTTTAGGCTTCACATCGTCGTCTCTCTACTATAGGTAAGTCACTCCAGATTTACCATCCCACATAACAAAGGCGAATAATAAGAGTAAGTCGGCATGGTGCTCAATCCATTCTGCACCCAAATCATTACCTTGTATATGGTTTAGCGAATCTCACATTCTAACACTCGGTCGTCCTCACAAGCATTGCAGAATTTCTCTTGTCGACGAACTAAGTTCGGATAAATCCATTGATTCTGCAAGCCAAGCAAAACATCTATCGTTTCTTCACAACTCTCGGGTTTCGCGTAAATTTCTATAAGATCGTCTATTGATAAAGTCATAGCTTCTTCCAGGGTTCTTCCTTCTGCAAGAGTCCTGGGGCCTGTGGGTTGTGGCCCATCTCACCACTTGTAAAGCTTGAACTCATCTTCTGGTTACAACTGATCATTATTCCAACATCCAGCTTCCTTAGCATTCTTAAATCCATCCAATTGTACTGTATCCCTTCCTTCTCTTGGTGCAAAACTAAGATGTAATTACCCGGACTCATCATTGACTTGTCCATTCCAAGGTCTGACATGACTAAGAACTAGCTCTTTTATTCGGGTAATGGTGCTGGGTTCTACCACCCTTAAATGAAAAAAACACTAGTTCCTTCAAGATCTTATTCCACATATCATGATTTCACTCATTGCCTATATAGTAACAACTCATAAAATCTAAATACCAACATATGGCATGCCTTTATTGATTCTCAAATTATTACAATCTCCCGCATTTCCATTACATGCCTCAACTCAACAACTCCACAGTATAAAAGTGTTAACTCAACTATTTAGCACAAGCCTCCTCATTGGGATAGTTTCTGGCAAAGTGCCCGGCTTCCTTACAGCAGAAACAAAAGACGTCAGATAAGTCCAGGGGCTTCTTGGTGATTACGTATGCTTCTTGGGTTCTTGGCTCCTTTTCTGGACATTGATCGGCGTAGTGACCTAAGGTCTTGCACTTGAAGCATGTGATATGACTTAGGTCCTTCTTTGCAGGAATCGGGTAGTTTTGGGGATGACTTCGGTTTCTCTTCCTGGGCTTTTTTGTACCAATCAGGGCCTCTATTTCCGGTGGGTCATACTTTACTTCTACTTTCAGAAAGTCTCCCAGATACTCTTTTCTTTCCTTCGTGCAATACTGTGAAAAATGTCCTTCTTCTCCACATGAATAGCATGCCTTGGAGTAAAGTTTGATTGGGTCTTCTTCATGTGTGTCTTCAACATCTTCCTTCATCACAGGTTCTTCTAAAATTTCCCTGAGGGCTTCTTTCGTTGCTTCCTTCCATGGCTGGGTAGTTCGTTGTACCATGGGGTAAATGTGACAATGGGCAGGGTAGTGAGTAGTTCCTTCACACAAGAAACAAGTAACCTGCCTAGTTGGGCATTCTTCAGTTGGGTGATTTCCTTCACAATGAGGGCATCCATCCTTGTGTCTTTCATGGGTGTGTCCTATCTCTCCGCAAAGCTTGCATGCACAAGGTTTCTTCCTATCATTTCCACAAGGCTTCGGTATCTGCGACACAAGATGAGACCTTAGGAGAGTCAACTTAAATTCTTCCCAAGTGATTGCTCCTTGCCATCCATTGATAGCTTGGTACATCCTCCACCAAGTAGCAGAACCTTTTGCAAAGTATTGCATAACATGCTGGACCATATCCTTTCCGGCTATAGTGTTATTCTTCATGTGATCTTCCATGTTCTGAATCCATTGCTCCGTCTCCAATTGAGTCATCGATCTAGAAAATATGAGTTCATCTCCATACACCATCTAGTGGGTCAAAGGGTTTTGGGTAAGGATGAGATAAGATTGGAGAGGGAGTGGGAAAGATACCCATACAAACAAATGGCACAACAGCTAAACACATGGAATACTGCACACATTCATTCAGTTCAATCAATCCTATCGTACCGCCACCCACATAAGTTAGTATGGTCAGATACTCTAATCGCAAAAGCGTTTATCTTTATTCACTCATGGTGGGATACAGCTAAGCTAGCTTCTTCAGGTCTTCATTCATGTCTCCGCTGGGCTTCTTCCAATCGTGCTTGATCTTCTCAAGTTCTTCTGCCAGATCATCTCTGTTGACGTAAAGTCTCTTGTGACGTCCTTGAATCTCCTAGAGTTGAGTTCATAGCTTCTGGATTTCAACATCCTTGGCATGAGCCATGGTCCTACTGTCCTTTAGTTCCTGATGAATCTTCTGGATCTCGAGGTTTTGCTCCTCCAGCTTGGCTACTTTCAGCTTCTGGGTCCTGAGTTCTTCACGAAGTGCTTCCTTGTCAAATAAGGCTTCCAGAAGGTCCATCTGAAGATTCTTGATATAATACTCCAGATCTTGGTGATACACAGCAGAGGTGAAAACTTCATTTTTTGCTCGTTCGTCAAGGCGATAGGTGCTCCATCAGCCTTCTGCCATCCAATCTTTCCAAAGAAATGCTTGCTTAACTTAGCACAGTGACGATAGCACAAGCGGGCGATAGCATCATGGATAGCAGCAGTGTTTATGCCCATGTCCCTGCCATGAGCTATCATTCCATAGTTGATATCTCCTGTCTTGGGGTTTTCTTGACGACCAAAAACTTGAGTCTTGACGCTCCATGTTCCGGTCTTCCTCTGACACACCTTGATCTTGGGTATCGGCAGCTTCAACAGTTAGACAAGTTCCATAAGGGCTGGACCACAGGGAATGTCTTTGTAGTGTTGTCTTTGGTCCAGGGTGAAGCTCTCCATCTAAAATTTTGAAGCAAGGGGGTTTCAGCAAAGAATTTCAGAAGAGTACGAGAATAGTATAAGTTGATCCTATCAGGGTCTGCCTAAGTCATTTCCTAGGGTCACGTCCTATAGTCAACATGTGCTCTGATACCATCTTGTAACGACCCTGTTCCAAAAAGGATCCAAGTCTCTGTGCTTAAGTGCCATCCCTGGATCGGTATGCTAGCACACACAGTACTCGATGAAATAACAGAAAATCACATATATAAAATAATGTAAATACTATTACCTTAATCCATACAGGGGAAATAAAATGAAAGGTTGTGGTGTCCCATCAACACCAACGGCAAAGTTGAGTGTAGACAACGTAACCCTATCGTATCACTTACTCATCATATAATTCCTGCAACATGAGACGTAGCAGCCGTGTAGGTCAGTACGTTGAATGTACTGGCAAGTCACACCACAAGAGATGTATAAAGGTCCTACTTCTACATGCAATATGGCTGGTGGAGGCTCTAAGTTTAATTTGCATAAAGCTGATTTTCCCTATCATCAAAAAGAATATCAAAATATTACTACAAAGCTTATTATAATATGATTGAGATGGTTCCTCCATTCAATCTATACCCAAGTTGATTAAAACCCATTAAATTAGTAAATGTGATGAGATCGCTCAAATTCCCAATTCTAGATGCTCAAGTTTTACACTCTGCAGAGGTTTGCACACTTTAACCCACAATACCCGATCCCTTCCTTTGTAGTCCTCGCACTGCCTAGTGTTTGAGAACCGGAAGATCGAGACATAGTCTTTCAGAAGCATTCCCCCTTAACCATGGGTAGACCGGTACACCTACATATATAACTACATCTGCTAGCCTACCCGGAAAGAGGTCACGCAATGTACTCAACTAAGCCAGAGCCCATATTAGCTTGTGGCTGCGTAGGTAAGCTTCTAGTCATGAAAAATTGTTAAATCTCTTTGAGCCTGGGTGGCATTCCATAGGGTGATCTCACGGGTCCTCCGGGATCCCCTTGGGCAAGCACTAGTTTCTCCAGGTGCCCGGGCTAGTCCACTGGTTACTCCAGGGTGCCCCTACCATTCCACCCAGATGTGTGTTAATGTTGCCACCTTAAGGTTAACCAAAATTATTATATCTCTTGCAACTTGCATGAATCACACATACCACCCCGTCTACAAAAACATAACAAAACTCCTACAACGTTGGCGACAATGGAGTAAAGGCTCAGACCTACCTCAATGGACTACTGGGTTTATAATATAGCCAACTTATATATATTCATGCAATCCTACATCAAAAGGACTAATGCATATAGAAAACATAGGTATTTAAGAAGTATGATCAAGATGTAACTTGCCTTGTACTGTTGATGAAGGTTCTTCACACTCAAAATTGTGATAGTTCTACTCGTCCCACTACGATCAATCTATCGTAAGCAAGCAATTATAACCACACATAAGCAATCACTCAAAGATTGAAAAGAAACCAAACAAAAGACTCACGAAACACCAAAAACAATCAAACAAAGTTTCTGGACAGAATATAATTTTTAACAGAAGAAAATATTATAAAACATTAGTTTAACAGAAAGTATTTGCTCTTATTTTTAATTAGCAAAAAGAATCAACTAAAAAGGTTTTATAATGCAAAAGTTATGGCCTAATTAAGATAGATCTCAAATCTGATCAGATTCAATTTTTTATATAAACAAAATTATTTTTTAGACCTCTGGATAGATATAACATATAGAAATCAGTACCAAAAAGAATTAATCAAAAACCTATTTTTAAATAAAAGTTATTAGCAATCTAGGGTTTAAAGCAAATTTGGTCAAATTCAAATTTTAAAGTTTCAAAAATATTTTTAACTTGGTTCTCTGGATAGATGAGATTTTTGTGAAACCGTAGGAAAAAGAATCACTTAATTTGGATCTATAGATCTAAACTTATAGCAAAAACAAAATCGAAACAATTCTGAAAATTGAATTTTGTCTGAAAACGTTAGATTTGGGCCAGTGGACATGTGGCAAGATTCAGTTGGATGTGGGTTGTGTGCTGCAGTGCTATGCGACGGATGGCTGATTCTTAAGAAAATAGTGGCTGTGGCAGCAAGTGGAACATGTGGCGCGCTACGGTTGGCTGGAAACCATTCGCTACGGATGCTAACCGACGGACGGACGGTAATTAAAGGATAACGATTCGAAAAAAACAAAAGATCTAATCTAAGCCCTACATCTATGATCGGACGGATGAGAGGGGCGACGGCTTACAGTGGCAGCGGGGACGAACACGACGGCGAGTGTGGCTCGGGCTCGACGGTGACGGGGTGTCCGGTGATCTTTAGCGGCGGAGATGGTGTCTAGGTGATGCAGAGAATCAAGGCGCGTCCGTAGGTGGTGGAGTTGAAGCTCGGCGTTGACGGACGGCAACGAAACAAGCTCGGCGGAGCTCGGGCACTCTGTGACTCCAGTGAGATCGGGTTACGGAAGAGGCCGAGGCGGTGGTGGATTCTGAGCGAAGAAACGATGTCAAAGGAGATCGTGATGTCGAAAGTGGCCGATGGCCGGAACTTGGGAGGTTGGGGAAGCTCACCGGCGGCAAAATTTGATGGCGAAGTTTCCGCGGTGGCGGAGATTCGAGCAACACGTGCGAGCCCTTTGGGTGGTCTCGGGTGAAGATTTTTGAGGCAGAAGGCGGCCGGGGTCTCGGGTATTTATAGGGGCAAAGGCTTGGGCGATGGGGTGGCTGTAGATAGAATCCCGAACGGGATTTGAACGGCGGCCGGCTCAGTGTCATGGGCGAGCAGGACACGGGCGCGGCGTGGGGAGGAAGAAGATCGCGGGGCCCACCTGTCAGCGGCAGAGGCCAGCGAGGGAGGGAGCGGGCAGCCGGCTCGAAGGGGATTCGGTGCGGGGAGAGAGGCCGTGGGCCTGTTTTGCCGGCTGGGTTGGCGGTTGGTGCTGGCCTGGCCAGTTTTTTTTTAACAAAACATTTTTTTTCTATTTCTATTTACAGAAACACTAAAACACAGAAAATACAAAGTAAACTAAATATAAAAATTCCAGAAAAATTCACACAAATATATGGGCTTATTTACTACCCTGTGAACTATTTTGTGGCCTAAAAGCAATATTTTTGAGAAACAAAATCTATACTTTTTGCTAGGCTTTTATTTAGGCAATAAAACATTTTCAAACAAAATACAAATAAATCAAAATTTATTTCAATAACTTTTTCCATGCTTTTACTTTTGATTTGAAGAAGTCATATTTTCTTCTCTCTTTAATTTTATTTGAATGGATGGAAAAGTATTTGAAAACATCAACTTGCCAAATTCAAAAGTGAACCAAAATCTCCCAACTCTTTTATTTTGAAGGAGTCCTATTATCTTCTCTCAAATAAATTTTGAGTTGGATTTGTTTAAATATAAAATTCAGATAAGATCCAAAGGAAATATTTGGGAAAGTCCTTTTATTCCCTCTCAATTTAATATTCATTCGAACATTCAAAAAGTTTCCACTCAATTTCACACAACACTCATTCAAGCAATCATTATTACTCAATTAATATAACATTCCAAAATTTAGAATTTTGGGATGTTACAAACCTACCACCCTTAAAATGAATCTCGCTCTCGAGATTTGAAGAGGTTAGAAAGAAAAGGTTAGGGTTCGGGGGTCTTCTTGAAAATCCATTGATCTCCACAAAGGTCTGGGGTGCTACCACCCTTAAAATCAGAGTCACGGGTCCATCCAAGACTCGGGTACTTCCTTCTTACTGTTGACACCATTGGTCTTCTCGCATCTCTTGCGATAACTTCTTTATTAATGCCCTTCTGGTATAGTCCTAATCTTTTCCTCAAAATTTTGGGTCCTTTTATCAAAAGAAAAAGTTCTTCCGTGACTGGATCTTCTTGGCCGACAGGTCTGGTGCCAATACTAAACAACTATCGACATTCTCATGGTGGTCATGAAATAATTTGATTGGGGTTCCTGTAGAAAACGGGTCTGGGTTTCATTCTCACCGTATAACCTACGGTTGGCAACAGCTGCCTTGTACCAGGGTGAAACGTCGTACCATTCTAAGGTTTAGGCTTCACATCGGCGTCTCTCTACTATAGGTAAGTCACTCCAGATTTACCATCCCACATAGCAAAGGCGAATAATAAGAGTAAGTCGGCATGGTGATCAATCCATTCCGCACCCAAATCATTACCTTGTATATGGTTTAGCGAATCTCACATTCTAACACTCGGTCATCCTCACAAGCATTGCAGAATTTCTCTTGTCGACGAACTAAGTTCGGATAAATCCATTGATTCTGCCTCTGTACAAAGGAGGAAGGGGGAAGGAGGTGGGCTGGCTACTGTAGCAGTGGGCTTCTAAGTGCACAGTCCAAATTTTCCTTATTCTTTTCTGGGATTAAACTAGCTACTATTTTGTATTTAGTTGAGTGAGCAAACAATTTTTGTTAAATGCGAAACTTGGCACATAAATC
Source organism: Elymus sibiricus (assembly GCA_039707655.1). Lineage (NCBI taxonomy): Eukaryota > Viridiplantae > Streptophyta > Magnoliopsida > Poales > Poaceae > Elymus > Elymus sibiricus. The sequence continues at coordinate 287,424,641 of CM077670.1, forward strand.
AAGCACAAAATTACTAGGTGGTACAAAAAGTTTGGGGCCATTTGGAGTTGTCTAACCATTTTTAGAAATTGAAAAGGCCAATTTAATTGCTGCTGGACCACTAAATTAATTCCCAGGGGCAATTTCGGAATTCAAATGAGGTTGGTTTCATCATGACAAATACTTAGGGAATATTTGCCATAATATGAACTATTTTGATTGCATGATAGAAGAAGCAAATATTTGACTTGCAATCAGGATTTGAATTGGACTATGATTTTTGGACAAGTGGCAATTAGCATGGTGATCATGATGACATGGCCACCATTAGGGGGAGATCACTGTAGCTTAACACTGGGGGTATTATAGCTGATCACAACACCTCTATTAAAATGCTTAAAGAAGTTATATTCCCAAGTTTGGAGTCCCTAGATACTTGATGACTGATGGTGGTTCACATTTTATTCATGGTGCTTTTCGCAAACTTCTTGCTAAATATGATGTTTATCATAGAATGGCATAGCCTTATCATCCTTAGTCTAGTGGTCAAGTTGAATTGAGTAATAGAGAAATAAAGTTAATTTTGCAAAAGATCGTTAATAGATCCAGGAAAAATTGGTCTAAGAAACTTGATGATGCATTGTGGGCTTATAGAACTGCTTATAAAAATCCTATGTGTATGTCTCCGTATAAAATGGTTTATGGAAAAGCATGTCATTTACTGATGACCCACAAGTATAGGGGATCAATTGTAGTCCTTTCAATAAGTAAGAGTGTCGAACCCAATGAGGAGCAGAAGGAAATGACAATCGGTTTTCAGCAAGGTATTCTCTGCAAGTACTGAAAGTAGCGGTAACAGATAGTTTCGATAGAAAGATAATTCATAACAAGTAACAAGTATAATAAAGTGCAGCAAGGTGGCCCAATCCTCTTTATAGCAAAGGACAAGCCGGAACGAACTCGTATAATAAGCAAAGCATTCTCGAGGACACATGGGAATTTCATCTAGTCACTTTCATCATGTTTGTTTGATTCGCGTTCGCTACTTTGATAATTTGATATGTGGGTGGACCGGTGCTTGGGTGCTGTTCTTACTTGAACAAGCCTCCCACTTATGATTACCCCCTCTCGCAAGCATCCGCAACTACGAAAGAAGAATTAAGATAAATCTAACCATAGCATGAAACATATGGATCCAAATCAGCCCCTTATGGAATAGCGCATAAACTAGGGTTTAAGCTTCTGTCACTCTAGCAACCCATCATCTAATTACTACTCCACAATGCCTTCCCTTAGGCCCAAAGATGGTGAAGTGTCATGTAGTCGATGTTCACACGACACCACTAAAGGAAGCAACAACATACATATCATCAAAATATCGAACGAATACCAAATTCACATGATTACTTATGACAAGACTTCTCCCATGTCCTCAAGAACAAAAGTAACTACTCACAAATCATATTCATGTTCAAGATCAGAGAGGTATTGAATATCATTAAGGATCTGAACATATAATCTTCCACCAAATAAACCAACTAGCATCAACTAAAAGATGTAATCAACACTACTAGCAACCCACAGGTACCAATCTGAGGTTTTGAGACAAAGATTGAATACAAGAGATGAACTAGGGTTTGAGATGAGATGGTGCTGGTGAAGATGTTGATGAAGATTGGTCCTCCCATGATGAGAGGATCGTTGGTGATGTCGATGGCTTCGATTTCCCCCTCCCGGAGGGAAGTATCCCCGGCGGAATCGCTCCGCCGGAGAGCAAAATAGCTCCTGCCCAGGTTCTGCCTTGAGACGGCGGCGCTTCATCCTAAAAGTCTTTTCTCTATTTTTTAGGGTAAATGAGCTTATATAGCAAAAGGAGGGGGCCAGAGGCCAGCCAGGGGCCGCACAAGGCATCAGGGCGCGCCCTGTTGCCTTGTGGGCAACTGGTGGGTCCCCTCCAGTATCTCTTTTCTCCAGTATTTTTTATATATTCAATAAAAAATCTCCGTGAAGTTTCAAGTCAATTGGAGCTCTGTAAGACAGGTATCTCTGCTGTAGCTATTTCAGGTCCAGAATTCCAGCTGCCGGTATTCTCCCTCTTCATATAAATCTTGCAAATTAAGAGAGAAAAGGCATAAGAATTGCATCATAAAGTGAAATAATGATAAAATACATAATAAATAACAGTAGGAAATCATGATACAAATTGGACGTATCAACTCCCCCAAGCTTACACCTCGCTTGTCCTCAAGCAAAAGCCGAAATTGATAATCATGACCACATGTTTAGAGAGAGAGGTGTCGATAAAAATAAATATGGACATGAAGGCATCATGAGCTTTATTATAACAGCAATATATCATCATAAAACTTCTCATGAGAAAGTGACAATTCATTCACAAGTTAAAGTATGAACCATAACCATATTGAAAACTAACAAACTATGATCTCAGTCACTGAAGCAATTGCAATTCATCATATTACCAGAAAGAGTCTATGTAAGAGCTTTGCTTGGTAAGTTCACATACTCAACTATCATTTAGTATTCTATGATTGCTGACACTCATGGCATACTTATGGAGCAAAAGTTTCAGCCAGACACATAGAAAGATACTACCTCCATCCGGGTTTATTGAGCCCATTAGTCAAAACACAAAGACCAAGGCAAAGCATTAATAACCAACTGTGCGTACTTTTCAGATAATAGCAACATCCAATCAAATTGCTAGCAATTTTGCATGCAGCTAGCGGCACGGTTCCCTTTTGCATGCAACCAATCCAGCACTAGCATCATTTACAGCACGCAGTCAGTTGCCTCTTCGGTTTTTGCATGCCACTAGCTATGCGCATCCCCCAGCCAATCAAGCGCACGTCTAGCGACCGGATCAAGGAAAAGTACATGCGTACAACTAGCGGCCTTGTAAAATCGTACTCGTCTCGCTGGCTCACCGAACTTGTAATCCCGGACGGAGGTAGTAGGGGCTTATAATTTCGCCTCCCAACTTATTTACCTCAAGGGTAACGTCAACAATAATAACTCATGATATATATGCCTGGATCTATCCCCACCAAATGATGCTTGCCAAGAGAGAAAATAAAAACGGAATAGAGGAGAATACTATTGACTCTTTCATGAAAGTAAATACATAAAGTAAAAGATAGGCCCTTCGCAGAGGGAAGCAGAGGTTGTCATGCGCTTTTTATTTTTGGATGTGCAAATTCTTAATGCAAAGGAACATCACTTTATATTGCCACTTGTGATAGCGACCTTCATTATGCAGTCTGTCGCTTTTATTTCTCCACCATCACAAGATCGTACAAAGCTTATTTTCCCTTACAATAAAAGTTCATACATATTTAGGAGCAATTTTTATTGCTTTTGCACCGATGACAACTTACTTGAAGGATCTTATTCAATCCATAGGTAGATATAGTGGACTCTCATGACATGAAACTGGGTTTAAAGGTTTTTGGATGCACAAGTAGTATCTCTACTTAGTACAGAATTTTGGCTAGCAAAAGATAGGGGGCAAGCACCACATGTTAGGGGGTCCAAAACAATATAACTCAATACATTGTCTTCCTTGTCCAACGTCGACTATTTGACATAGAATATTTAATGGGGGCTCACAATCATAAAAGATGTCCAAGATAGTATATTTATATGTGAGACCTCTCTTCCTTTATTAATTTTTCTTGAATTGCAACAATGACCAATGCTATGTTTGTTAACCTCCAACAAGTTTTATCAATTATACTTCTTTTATGTGAAGTCATCACTCCCCATGGGATTAGCATATGATCTTTACCTTTTTATTCTCTTTATTTATTTCTAAGATTGGATCAACAAAAGCAAAACACTCAACTCAAACTACTCTTTATTATATAACCTTCACACATGATTACATAGATAGATAGACCACAAAGCAAGCACTCGAAACTAGATCATACTAAAACTTTATTCTTCTAAATCACGAAATAACTAAGGATCGATCTAGGATAGATAATGATGATAAAAGTGATGGTGATATGATACCGGGGCACCTCCCCCAAGCTTGGCACAAGCCAAGGGTGGTGCCCATACCCATGTACTCGAGTCTCCTTCTTCGGTGATGGTGGTGATGAAGTGATAGGCTTGTCCTTTGCCTCCCACTTGAGAACACGAATTTCTTCTTTTAATTTGTCATTCTCTCTTTTGAGATCCCAGATTTTGCGACGTCGTTTATCCGAATCTTCCTGCACATGACGAAAAGGAGTGAATTGAACTTCAGGAACCTTCACCGTGTTAGGTAAGCTGGACCTCTTGAATTCAATGTGCATATCTCCTGGTTGAGGAAATGGGGGATCCTCGTCCTCCTCGCTAGAATGACCTTGCTTTTCCCTCAAATCAGCATATTCCTCTTCATCAGTTGTCCAACCGTAGGGGTCAGTGTCCCCATAGACTCTAGGGTTTGCAATAAGATGAGAGCATAGCTTTCCCCATTCGAATCCTGAGATGACATGGCACTTGACCTCGAGAATCGTATCACATACCTACCCCTTTTCACGGTTCTGGAGCGTTCCGGAAGGACTCTTCGATGTGTTCCTCCGGTGTCATTGTTTGAATAATATTGGTTTCAACATTAAATGGGGTACCGGAGATATAATGCTTAATTCTTTGCTCATTCACCACTCTCGGGTTGGTGCCTTCGGGGTTGTTGATTTTGATAGCTCTGGAGCGGTAAACTTCTTCGATGATATATGGTCCTTCCCATTTAGAGAGAAGTTTTCCTGCAAAAAATCTGAAACGAGAGTTGTACAATAGAACTTGCTCACCCACTTTAAATTCCCATTTTTTTATTCTTTTATCATGCCATCTTTTGAACTTTTCTTTAAATAACTTGGCATTTTCATAGGCTTGGGTTCTCCATTCATCTAGAGAGCTAATATCAAATAACCTCTTTTCACCGGCAAGTTTGAAATCATAGTTAAGTTCTTTTATTGCCCAATAAGCCTTATGTTCTAACTCAAGAGGTAAATGACATGCTTTTCCACAAACCATTTTATATGGAGACATACCCATAGGATTCTTATAAGCAGTTCTGTAAGCCCATAATGCATCATCAAGTTTCTTAGACCAATTTTTCCTGGATCTATTAACGGTCTTTTACAAAATTAATTTTATTTCTCTATTACTCAATTCAACTTGACCACTAGACTGAGGATGATAAGGAGATGCAACTCTATGATTAACATCATATTTAGCAAGCAATTTACGGAAAGCACCATGAATAAAATGTGAGCCACCATCAGTCATCAAATATCTAGGGACTCCAAACCTCAGAAATATAACTTCTTTAAGCATTTTACTAGAAGTGTTATGATCAGCACTACTAGTTGGAATAGCTTCTACCCACTTTGTAACGTAATCAACAACAACTAAAATATGTGTATACCCGTTGGATTTAGGAAAAGGTCCCATATAATCAAAACCCCAAACATCAAATGGTTCAATAACAAGTGAATAATTCGTAGGCATTTCCTGACGTCTACCAACATTACCAATTCTTTGACATTCATCACAAGAAAGGACAAACTTACATGCATCTTTGAAGAGAGTAGGCCAATAAAAACCAGATTGTAATACCTTATGTGCAGTTCTGTCTCCCGCATGGTGTCCTCCGTATGCCTCGGAGTGACACTTCCGTAGGATTTGTTCCTGTTCATGCTCAGGAGCACAACATCTAATAATACCATCTACTCCTTTATATAAATGTGGGTCATCCCAAAAGTAATGCCTTAAATCAAAGAAGAACTTTTTCTTTTGCTGGTATGTGAAACTAGGTGGTATATATTTAGCATTTATCACAGCTAACTGTTCATTAGGGAACTCATCATTAATAGGAAGTGGGTCATCAAGAACATTTTCCATTCTAGACAAATTATCTGCTACGGGATTCTCAGCTCCCTTTCTATCAACAATATGCAAATCAAATTCTTGTAGCAAAAGAACCCACCTAATAAGTCTAGGTTTAGCATCTTTCTTTTCCATAAGATATTTAATAGCAGCATGATCAGTGTGCATAGTAACTTTGGAATCCACAATGTAAGATCTGAATTTATCACATGCAAACACAACTTCTAAAAATTCTTTCTCAGTAGTAGCATAGTTTCTTTGAGCACTGTCTAGAGTTTTACTAGCATAATGAATAACATTCAATTTCTTATCAACTCTTTGTCCTAGAACAACACCAACAGCATAATCACTAGCATCACACATAATTTCAAAGGGTAGGTTCCAATCAGGTGGTTGAACAATAGGTGCAGAAATTAAGGCTTTCTTAAGTATTTCAAAGGCTTCTACGCAATCATCATCAAAAACAAATGGAACATCTTTTTGCAAAAGATTAGTTAGAGGCCTAGAAATTTTAGAGAAGTCTTTTATAAACCTTCTATAGAAACCAGCATGACCGAGGAAACTTCTTATACCTTTGATATCTTTAGGGCATGGCATTTTCTCAATTGCATCAACTTTAGCTTTATCAACTTCAATACCTCTTTTAGAAATTTTATGCCCAAGGGCTATACCTTCATTCACCATAAAGTGGAACTTCTCCCAATTCAAGACAAGATTAGTTTCTTCACATCTCTGCAAAACTCGATCAAGGTTGCTTAAGCAATCATCAAAAGAAGTTCCATAAACGGAAAAATCATCCATGAAAACCTCAACAATCTTTTCACAAAAGTTAGATAATATAGCAGTCATACATGTCTGAAAGGTAGCAGGTGTATTACATAAACCAAAAGGCATATGACGATAAGCATAAGTTCCAAAAGGACAAGTAAATGTGGTTTTCTCTTGATCTTCTGGCGATACAGGTATTTGAGAGAAACCAGAATAACCATCTAGGAAGCAAAAGTGTGTATGCTTAGATAATCTTTCTAACATTTGATCAATAAAAGGCAAGGGGTAATGATCTTTCCTAGTAGCTTTATTTAATTTTCCGAAATCAATTACCATCCTATAACCAGTTACAATTCTTTGTGGGATAAGTTCGTTTTTATCATTAGGAACAACAGTAATACCTCCTTTCTTAGGAACACAATGAACAAGACTTACCCATCTACTATCAGCTATGGGATATATTATACCTGCCTTCAGAAGATTTAATATTTCAGTTCTTACCACATCCTTCATTTTAGGATTCAGCATTCTTTGATGATCGACAACGGGTTTAGCATCTGGCTCCATATGAATTTTATGCTGACATAAAGTGGGACTAATGCCCTTAAGATCATCGAGAGTATATCCAATAGCAGCACGGTGCTTGTTCAGAGTTTTAAGTAATTTCTTTTCTTCATGCTCTGAAAGGTTAGCACTAATAATAACAGGATATATCTTCTTTTCATCAAGATAAGCATATTTAAGCGTATCAGGTAATTGCTTTAACTCAAACACAGGATCACCCTTCGGTGGAAGAGGATCTCCCAAAGTTTCAACAGGAAAATTATGTTTAAGGATAGGTGCTTGCTTAAAGAACAACTCATCTATTTCATTTCTTTCATTCATATGCATATCATTTTCATGGTCTAGCTAATATTGTTCTAAAGGATCAGTAGGAGGCACAACAATAGAAGCAAGACCTATAATTTCATCTTTATTGGGTAATTCTTTATCATGAGGTTGTCTACGAAACTTAGAGAAATTAAATTCATGAGATATATCACCAAACTTAACCCTAACTTTCTCTTTAACACAATCGATTTCAGCATTAACGGTATTCAAGAAGGGTCTACCAAATATAATGGGACAAAAATTATCTTGTTGTGAACCAAGTACTAAGAAATCGGTAGGGTATTTGATTTTACCACACAAGACTTCAGCATCTCTAACAATCCCAAGTGGTGTAATAGTATATCTATTTGCAAGCTTAATAGTAACATCAATATCTTCAATCTCAACAGGTGCAATATCATGCATTACTTCTTGATATAAAGAAAACAGAATAGCACTCACACTAGCACCCATATCACACAAACCATGATAGCAATGATCTCCAATCTTAACAGAAACAACAGGCATGCCAACTACGGGCTTGTTCTTGTCTAACATATCTCATTCATTTCTAACAGGTTTAGCAATTCTAGCAGCCTCATCACAAAAGTAAATAACATGCCCATCAATATCATCAACCAAAAGATCTTTAACCATTGTAATATTAGGTTCAACTTTAATTTGTTCAGAAGGTCTAGGTGTTCTTATATTACTTTTGTTAACCACGGTTGAAACTTTAGCATGTTCCTTAATAATCCTAAAAGGGAAAGGAGGTTTCTCAATATAAGCAGTAGGCACAACTGGATCAACATTGTAAACAATTGTTTCTTCTTTAACACTAACAGGTTCTTCATTTAATTCAATAGGTGGATGATATTTAAACCATTTCTCCTTAGGGAGATCAACATGAGCAGCAAAAGATTCACAAAAGGTAGCTACTATCTCAGAGTCAAGTCCATATTTAGTACTAAACTTATGAAAAGCATCAGTTTCCATAAAAGATTTAACACAATCAAACTCAAGATTTATACATGACTCTTTACCTTTGTCGATTTCCCAATCATCAGAGTTACGTTTAATTCTTTCCAGAAGATCCCATCTGAATTCAATAGTTCTCTTCATAAAGGAACCAGTAGAAGAAGTATCGAGCATGGATTGATCATTATGAGAAAGCCGAGCATAATAGTTTTGAATAATTATTTCTCTTGAGAGCTCATGATTGGGGCATGTATGCAACATATACTTAAGCCTCCCCAAGCTTGAGCGATATACATTCTCCTTCACGAGGCCAAAAAATCATATATATAATTCCTATCACGATGAACCAAATGCATAGGATAAAATTTCTGGTGAAATTCCAGCTGCAACCGGTTCCAATCCCATGTTTCAGTATCATCACATAGCCTATACCATGTCAATGCCTTTCCCTCCAAAGATAAAGGGAATACTTTCTTCTTAACTCCATCTCCGAATGAACCTGCAAGATTAAACAGTCCACAAATTTCATCCACATATATCAATTGCACATCAGGATGCACCGTTCCATCTCCTACATAAGGATTAGCTAGCAGTTTCTCTATCATACCCGAAGGGATTTCATAATAAATATTTTCAGTAGGTTCATTAGGTTGAGGAGTGATACGTCTCCAACGTATCTATAATTTTTTATTGTTCCATGCTTTTATATTATCAATCTTGGATGTTTTTATATGCATTTACAGCAATTATATATCATTTTTGGAGACTAACCTATTAACTTAGTGCCCAGTGCCAGTTGCTGTTTTCTGCCCTGTTTTTGTTTTACAGAAAATCAATACCAAACGAAGTCCAAATGCCACGAAACTTTTTGGAGATTTTTTATTGGACAAGATAAACACTAGAAGCTTCGGGAGAGGACCAAACGCCAGAAGGGGTGGCCACGAGCCACCAGGGCGCGCCTGGGGGGGGGGGGGCAGGCGCGCCCTGGTGCCTCGTGGGCCCACCCAGCTCCGTTTGACCTAATTCTTCCACTATAAATTCAGAAAAAATCAGAAACCCTTAGGGGAGTGCACGAAATACTTTTTCCGCCACCGCAAGTTTCTGTTCTCGAGAGATCCCATCTAGGGTCCTTCTCCGGTACTCCGCCGGAGGGGGAATCGATCACGGAGGGGCTCTACATCAACCTTGCTGCCCTTCCGATGATGCGTCAGTAGTTTACCACGGACCTTTGGGTCCATAGGCAGTAGCTAGATGGCTTCTTCTCTCTTTTTGATCTTCAATACAATGTTCTCCTCGATGTTCTTGGAGTTTTATCTGATGTAATCCCTTTTTGCAGTGTGTTTGTTGGGATCCAATGAATTGTGAGTTTATGATCAGATTATCCATGAATATTATTTGAGTCTTTGCTGCACTCTTTTATGCATGATTATTATAGCTTCGTATTTCTTCTCCGATCTATTGATTTGGTTTGGCCAACTAAGTTGATTTATCTAGCCATGGGAAGAGGTGCTTTGTAATGGGTTCGATCTTGCGGTGTTCAATCCCAGTGACAGAAAGGGACATGCCACGTATGTATCGTTGCTGTTAAGGATAAAAAGATGGGGTTTATTCATGCGTGAGTTTATCTTGTCTACATCATGTCATCGTTCTTAAGGCGTTACTCCGTTCTTGATGGACTTAATACACTAGATGCATGCTGGATAGTGGTCGATGTGTGGAGTAATAGTAGTAGATGCAGGCAGGAGTCGGTCTACTTGTATTGGACATGATGCCTATATACATGATCATTGCCTTGGATATCGTCATGATTATTTGCTTTTCTATCAATTGCCCAATAGTAATTTGTCTACCCACCGTATGCTATTTTCTCGAGAGAAGCCTCTAGTGAAAACTATGGCCCCCGGGTCTATCTAAATCATATTACTAAAACCCTAAAAATATTGCTGCCATTTTCTTTTATTTATTTTATTTTGTATTTTTGTTTCAATCTATCTATCTATCACATACAATTTAATCTTGCAATTTACCGCCGAGGGATTGACAACCCCTCGTTTGCGTTGGGTGCAAGGATTTGTTGTTTGTGTGCAGGTGCTGCTAACGAGGTGTTGTGTGATTCTCCTAATGGTTCGATAACCTTGGTTTCATAACTGAGGGAAATACTTATCTCTACTGTGCTGCATCATCCCTTCCTCTTCGGGGAAAATACCAACGCAAGCTACAAGTAGCAGGAAGAATTTCTGGCGCCGTTGCCGGGGAGACATCATCAACATTATCAAGTACCTTTGCATAAACTCTCATCTCCTTGCATTTACTTTATTTGCCATTTGCCTCTCATTTTCATCTCCCCCACTTCTAATTTTTTTTTTACAAAAATACAAAAATATTTTCCGTTTGCCTTTTTCTTGTTTGCCTCTTTACTTGCTTGCTTTTTTGCCTTCATGTCGAACACACAAGAACAGAAACTGAAAGTAAAAATATAAGATGCTATGGATTCACTTAAAGTTTACTACTTGGGTCATCTTCGATCCATTATTTGTCGTGCTGAAACCCCAACTAGTTTAGTTGAGGGAAAATCTTTAAAGGAGCATGCTCATTTTGTGCGTCACCGTTTGTCTGAAAAAGGGAGACTCTTATGGCGTCAAATAAATTGTTTGCTATGCTATGCTTGGAATCTATGTGAAATTTATGATTTTACTTGTTGCTCTAAGAACCCTAAAAAAGACCTTCCCTACCTATGTGAGTTTAATGATAATGAAATCTTGTCTTCTTATGCCAAGGGTGTTTACAATTACTATGATATCAAACAAATTGAAGAATTTGTTGCTTTTAAGGGTGCTTATGAAGTTGCTTCTTTGATTGAAAAGTATGATATTACTTTCCACAAATCTAATTTTTTTGCCATACTTATGTATTGCTATGAAAATTATGCATCTAATGCCTATGTTAGTGAATTTATTGAGAGAATGTCTACTGCTTTGAAAGAGAATAATGATACACATGAATCTATAGATAATCATGATTCCGATGATTCGATTGAAATATCCCCTCTTGATGAACATGATACTTGTTATTCTTATGGCCACGATACCAATATTAAAGATGCTTATAGAGATGGACTTGCTATAGTTCCTTATGTTAAAAATGAAATTATTGCTATAACACCCATACTTGATAGCCCCTTGAATGAAAAGCATGATTGCAATGATGTTACTATAAATTCTATTAGTGTCAATTGTGCTAATGATATGCAAAACCACAAGCTTGGGGATGATAATTTTGTCATGTCCACTACTTATTGCAATGATCATGATTGGGGTGATAATGCTTTTTATGATCTTGAAAATTTATTTAAGCCTCATGATGAATATGTTATTGATAATAAAATTTGCAACACTATTAAAAGTGGGTTTGGAAGAGCGTCAACTTTAGGTAATAATGATCCCACTACTTTTGAGAATTATCAATCTTATGAAATTTTTGATAAAAGTGGGTTTGGAGGGGTCATAACTTTCGTTGATGATAATCCCACTATTTTGGAAGATGATAAATTTTTTATGCATGTGGATCATGATGAGAATATTTTATATGATAGCTATATTGTTGAATTTGATTATGATCCTACATGTAATTATTATGAGAGAGGAAAATATGGTTGTAGAAATTTTCATGTTACTAAATTACCTCTCGTTATGTTGAGATTGTCAATGTTTTACTCCTCTCCTTTGCATATGCTAGACATTTCTCGTCTTGATAATTTGTTTGCATATAAAATGCCTATGCATAGGAAGTATGTTAGACTTAAATGTGTTTTTCACATGCTACATGATTCTCTCTTTGTGTTTCAATTATTATCTTTCATGTGAGCATCATTGAAATCTCAAGCCTATCTTAATGGCTATAAAGAAAGAGCTTGTTGGGAGGCAACCCAATGAATAAAATAATTTTTTTCTGTTATTGTGTGTTTTCACAACTATGCTACTGGTATGATTGAGTTTTCGTGTTTTTAATTAGTGTTTGTGCCAAGTAATACCTTTAGGATGATTTGGAAGATAATATAATTGATGCTGTTTGGAAAACAGAAAATTTTACGTCCAGTGCCCGAATTTTGTTTCTGTACTAGGGCGTCATAAAAATCTGAAATTTTTACACAGTATTGGTACATGAATTTTCCACGTTTTCCTAATTTTTCAGAATTTTTGGAGTTACAGAAGTATGGCTTTTAAATAGATTGCTACAGACTGTTCTGTTTTTGACCGATTCTGTTTTTGATGCACTACTTGCATGTTTTGATGAATCTATGGATTGTATCGGGGGGTATAAGCCATGGTGAAGTTAGAGTACAGTTGGTATAATGCAAAAATAAAATATGAATAGGTTTGCAACAATACTTAAAGTAGTGATTTATTTTGTTATGCTAACGGATCTCACGAAGGTTTTGTTGAGTTTTGTGTGATTGAAGTTTTCAAGTTTTGGGTGAGATCACGATGGATGAAGGAATAAGGAGTAGCAAAATCCTAAGCTTGGGGATGCCCGAGGCACCCCAAGGTAATATTCAAGGAAGACTCAAGCGTCTAAGCTTGGGGATGCCCCGGAAGGCATCCCCTCTTTCTTCTACCAACCATCGGTAATTTTACTTGGAGCTATATTTTTATTCGTCACATGGTATGAGTTTTGCTTGGAGCGTCTTGTATTATATGAGTCTTTGGTTTGTTTGCTTTTTAGTTTGTCACAATCATCTTTGCTGAACACACCTATTTTGAGAGGGCCACACGTTCATCATAATTTGCTAGAATACTCTATGTGCTTCACTTAAATTTTTTGAGCTAGGCAGTTGCTCTAGTGCTTTACTTAAATCTTTTTTAGCACGGTGGTGGCTATATTTTGAAGAAATAAACTCTCATGCTTCACTTATATTATTTTGAGAGTTGATTAAAATTTTGAAGAAATGAATTCTCATGCTTCACTTATATTATTTTGAGAATTGATAAGATTGAAATTTTGAAGAAATGAATTCTCATGCTTCACTTATATTATTTTGAGAATTGATAAGATTGAAATTTTGAAGAAATGAATTCTCATGCTTCACTTATATTATTTTGAGAATTGATAAGACTGAAATTTTGAAGAAATATTTGCACTCTCATGCTTCACTTAAATCTTTTTCAGAGTTGATGATAGTAACGGTAATTTGCACAAGATATGAATTTGGTCCTGAAGTGATGAATATTCAAGAGGGATATAATAAAAACTTTCATATAGATTATTGGATATGACAAAGTGTGATTCCTTGCAATAGTTTTGCTTTATGGAAATGATAATATGTGAGTCATGTTAGTGAGTAATTGTGGTTTAGTAAGAATATTAGTGTTAAGGTTTGTGATTCCCTATGCATGCACATCAAGTCAATAGTTATGCAAAGAAATTATATCCTACTTATGGTGCATTTTTCGGTGTTAGTTATGTTCAATGCATGTTTATAACCATTTTCGTTTTTTGGTTGGTTGCTTCTCAATCTACTTGCTAGCCTTCATTTGTACTAAGCGGAAATACTGCTTGTGCATCCAAAATCCTTAAACCCAAGTTGTGCCAAATGAGTCCACTATATCTACCTATATGCGGTATTTCAATGCCGTTCCAAGTAAATTTCCATGTGCCAACTCTAATTTTCAAAATAATTTTTCCGTTTTGTGTGCTCGTACCGCTCATGAAGCGGCAGGGGGTGGCCATTATTTTCCATGCTAGGTGTGTTATTCTCACGATGAGTGTTTATTCACTTGTCATTGCACGAGAGGATGGTTGGTAATAGGGATGCCCAGTCCCACAATGAAATCAAAATTAATAACAACAAAATTCCTTGGAAAGTGTTGGTTTGGAGGGCACCCGTGGATACGGCTAGCCATGGATTGTGAAAGAATGGTGGAAAGGAAATGAACTTTACTTTCTGTTTGGGAACCACCTATGATGTGTCTAGCATGGAAAAGATTGGGAATTCTCGGTCGTTTTCGTTGACAGGAAAAGCATTCCTCTCAAAATATTTTATCTCTTTAATTTCAGCCTTGAGCTCTGGCACATTTGACAAATCTCTGCTTCCCTCTGCGAAGGGCCTATCTATTTACTTTTATGCAATTTTTATTTTTACTTGAGTCTCCATCTTCTCTTACAAAAGCACCAACTAGAGAGCACTATTGTCATACTTGTGCATTGGATATAGCTAATATTTGAGTGTGTTTCATGAATGGATCAATAATTGAGCATAATGGGCTAGGGATAACTTTCTTTAGCATTGATATTTTGAAAGACATGGTTGCTTGTTAGCATGCTTGAGTATTTATATCTTCATGTCAAATTATAGACTATTGCTTTGAATCATTCAAGTCCAATATCCATGCTACAAAAGAAAAGAATATGTGATGAATATGATAGGTAGCATTCCACATCAAAAATTCTGTTTTTATCATTTACCTACTCGAGGACGAGCAGGAATTAAGCTTGGGGATGCTGATACGTCTCCAACGTATCTATAATTTTTTATTGTTCCATGCTGTTATATTATCAATCTTGGATGTTTTTATATGCATTTATAACAATTATATATCATTTTTGGAGACTAACCTATTAACTTAGTGCCCAGTGCCAGTTGCTGTTTTCTGCCCTGTTTTTCTTTTACAGAAAATCAATACCAAACGAAGTCCAAATGCCACGAAACTTTTTGGAGATTTTTTATTGGACAAGATAAACACTAGAAGCTCCGGGAGAGGACCAGACGCCAGAAGGTGTGGCCACGAGCCACCAGGGCGCGCCTGCCCCCCTCCCCCCAGGCGCGCCCTGGTGCCACGTGGGCCCACCCCAGCTCCATTTGACCTAATTCTCCACTATAAATTCAGAAAAAATCAGAAACCCTTAGGGGAGTCCACGAAATATTTTTTCCGCCGCCGCAAGTTTCTGTTCTCGAGAGATCCCATCTGGGGTCCTTCTCTGGTACTCCGCCGGAGGGGGAATCGATCACGGAGGGGCTCTACATCAACCTTGCTGCCCTTCCGATGATGCGTGAGTAGTTTACCACAGACCTTCGGGTCCATAGGCAGTAGCTAGATGGCTTCTTCTCTCTTTTTGATCTTCAATACAATATTCTCCTCGATGTTCTTGGAGTTCTATCCGATGTAAGCACTTTTTGCGGTGTGTTTGTTGGGATCCGATGAATTATGAGTTTATGATCAGATTATCCATGAATATTATTTGAGTCTTTGCTGCACTCTTTTATGCATGATTATTATAGCTTCGTATTTCTTCTCTGATCTATTGATTTGGTTTGGCCAACTGAGTTGATTTATCTTGCCATGGGAAGAGGTGCTTTGTAATGGGTTCGATCTTGCGGTGTTCAATCCCAGTGACAGAAAGGGACATGACACGTATGTATCATTGCTATTAAGGGTAAAAAGATGGGGTTTATTCATGCGTGAGTTTATCTTGTCTACATCATGTCATCGTTCTTAAGGCGTTACTCCGTTCTTTATGGACTTAATACACTAGATGCATGCTGGATAGCGGTCGATGTGTGGAGTAATAGTAGTAGATGCAGGCAGGAGTCGGTCTACTTGTATTGGACATGATGCCTATATACATGATCATTGCCTTGGATATCGTCATGATTATTTGCTTTTCTATCAATTGCCCAACAGTAATTTGTCTACCCACCGTATGCTATTTTCTCGAGAGAAGCCTCTAGTGAAAACTACGGCCCCCGGGTCTATCTAAATCATATTACTAAAACCCTAAAAATAATTCTGCCATTTTCTTTTATTTATTTTATTTTGTATTTTTGTTTCAATCTATCTATCTATCACATACAATTTAATCTTGCAATTTACCGCCGAGGGATTGACAACCCCTCGTTTGCGTTGGGTGCAAGGATTTGTTGTTTGTGTGCAGGTGCTGCTAATGAGGCGTTGTGTGATTCTCCTACTGGTTCGATAACCTTGGTTTCATAACTGAGGTGTTGTGTGATTCTCCTACTGGTTCGATAACCTTAAGGTGCACCCAAGGATTACTTTCCATAGTGACAAGTGATAGTAAATTTCAGCATGTAATATAAGTGTTTCCTTACCAAATTCCACGCACCAAAGGCGCTTCACTCTCCAGCAATGGCGCCAGAAAAGAGTCTTGATGACCCACAAGTATAGGGGATCAGTCATAGTCCTTGAAATAAGTAAGAGTGTCGAACCCAACTAGGAGCAGAAGGAAATGACCAGCGGTTTTCAGCAAGGTATTCTCTGCAAGTACTGAAAGTAGCGGTAACAGATAGTTTCGATAGAAAGATAATTCGTAACAAGTAACAAGTAACAAGTATAATAAAGTGCAGAAGGTGGCCAAATCCTTTTTATAGCAAAGGACAATCCGGAACAACTCATATAATAAGCAAAGCGTTCTCGAGGACACATGGAAATTTCATCTAGTCACTTTCATCATGTTTGTTTGATTCGCGTTCGCTACTTTGATAATTTGATATGTGGGTGGACCGGTGCTTGGGTGCTGTTCTTACTTGAACAAGCCTCCCACTTATGATTACGCCCTCTCGCAAGCATCCGCAACTACGAAAGACGAATTAAGATAAATCTAACCATAGCATGAAACATATGGATCCAAATCAGCCCCTTACAGAATAGCGCATAAACTAGGGTTTAAGCTTCTGTCACTCTAGCAACCCATCATCTAATTACTACTCCACAATGCCTTCCCTTAGGCCCAAAGATGGTGAAGTGCCATGTAGTCGACGTTCACACGACACCACTAAAGGAAGCAACAACATATATATCATCAAAATATCGAACGAATACCAAATTCACATGATTACTTATGACAAGACTTCTCCCATGTCCTCAAGAACAAAAGTAACTACTCAAAAATCATATTCATGTTCAAGATAACACTACTAGCAACCCACAGGTACCAATCTGAGGTTTTGAGACAAAGATTGAATACAAGAGATGAACTAGGGTTTGAGATGAGATGGTGCTAGTGAAGATGTTGATGAAGATTGGTCCTCCCATGGTGAGAGGATCGTTGGTGATGTCGATGGCTTCGATTTACCCCTCCCGGAGGGAAGTATCCCCGGCGGAATCGCTCCGCCGGAGAGCAAAATTGCTCCTGCCTAGGTTCCGCCTCGAGACGGTGGCGCTTTGTCCCGAAAGTCTTTTCTCTATGTTTAGGGCAAATGAGCTTATATAGCAAAAGGAGGGGGCCAGAGGCCAGCCAGGGGCCCCATAAGGCATCAGGGCACGCCCTGTTGCCTTGTGGGCAACAGGTGGGTCCCCTCTAGTATCTCTTTTCTCCAGTATTTCTTATATATTCAATAAAAAATCTCCGTGAAGTTTCAAGTCAATTGGATCTCTGTAAGATAGGTATCTCTGCTATAGCTATTTCAGGTCCAGAATTCCAGCTGCCGGTATTCTCCCTCTTCATATAAATCTTGCAAATTAAAAGACAAAAGGCATAAGAATTGCATCATAAAGTGAAATAATGATCAAATACATAATAAATAACAGTAGGAAATCATGATGCAAATTGGACGTATCATTTACCTCTCGAATTAGAACATAAAGCTTATTGGGCAATTAAGGAACTTAACTATGATTTCAAACTTGCCGGTGAGAAGAGGTTATTTGATATTAGCTCCCTAGATGAATGGAGAACTCAAGCCTATGAAAATGCCAAGTTGTTTAAAGAAAAATTTAAAAGATGGCATGACAAAAGAATTCAAAAACAAGAATTCAAAGTTGGTGAGCATGTTCTATTGTACAATTCTTGTTTCAGATTTTTTGCAGGAAAACTTCTCTCTAAATGGGAAGGGCCATATATCATCGAAGAAGTTTATTGCTCCGGAGCTATCAAGATCAACAATGCTGAAGGCACTAATCCGAGAGTGGTTAATGGGCAAAGAATTAAACATTATATCTCAGGTACGCCCATTAATGTTGAAACTAATATTATTCAAACAATGACACCGGAGGAACACATAAAAGAGACCTTCCAGAATGCTCCAGAACCCTGAAAAAAAGTAGGTATGTGATACGGTAAGTAAACCGACTTAAAAAATTTCATAAAAATTATTTCTGTCCGTTTTGGAATATTAGAAAAAATACAAAAATAAGAAACAACCGAGGGGACCCACGAGGAGGTCACAAGGCAACAGGGTGTGCCGGGTTGCCTTGTGGGCCCCTCGTGTGCCTTCCCGACTCTGTTTTCTTCCCCTATACTTGTTCTGCAAGATAAAAATTCTTTATATATGCTCCCAGATGTTGTGACCAACGTATCGCAAGTTTCTCCTCTGTTCTTGTTTTGGCTGATTTCCTGACAGGTTTGGCTGTTAAAGTTCCCGATGTCTACTACGTAACTTTATTCTTGTAGACTCTGTTGGGCCTCCAAGCGCAGAGTTTTGTAGGACAGTAGCATATTTCCCTCAAGTGGATGACCTAAGGTTTATCAATCCATGGGAGGCGTAGGATGAAGATGGTCTCTCTCAAACAACCCTGCAATCAAATACAAGAAATCTCTTGTGTCCCCAACACACCCAATACAATGGTAAACTGTATAGGTGCACTAGTTCGGCGAAGAGATGGTGATACAAGTGTAGTATGGATAGTAGATATAGGTTTTTGTAATATAAAAATATAAAAACATCAAGGTAGCAAGTGATAAAACAGAGCACAAACGGTATTGCAATGCTTGAAAACAAGGCCTAGGGTTCATACTTTCACTAGTGCAATCTCTCAACAATGCTAACATAATTGAATCATATAACAATCCCTCAATGTGCGATAAAGAATCACTCCAAAGTTCTTATCTAGAGGAGAACATAAAATGAAATTGTTGTAGGGTATGAAACCACCTCAAAGTTATCCTTTCCGATCAATCTATTGAGCCATCCCTATAAGTGTCACAAACAGCCCTAGAGTTCGTACTAAAATAACACCATATGATACGCATCAACCAACTCTAATGTCACCTAGATACTCCAATGTCACCACAAGTATCCATGAGTTTATTATTCGATATGCATCAAAACAACTTCAGATTCATAATATTCAATCCACACAAAGAACTTCAAAGAGTACCCCAAAGTTTCTATCGGAGAAAAGGAGATGAAAACGTGTAGCAACACATATGCCTAGATTACCCCAAGGTCACGGGAATCCGCAAGTTGATTACCAAAACATACATCAAGTGATTCAATAGAATACCCCATTGTCACCGTGGGTATCCACATGTAAGAAATACATCAAGTGTTCTAAAATCCAAAGTATTTAATCCGACAATAACGAAACCTCAAAGGGAAAGACTCAATTCATCACAAGAAGATAGAGATGGAAGAAACACCATATGATCCAACTATATTAACAAAGCTCACGGTACATCAAGATCGTGCCAAATCAAGTACACGAGAAAGAGAGATCAAACACATAGCTACTGGTACATACCCTCAGCCCTGAGGGTGAACTACTCCCTCCTCGTTATGGAGACCGCTGGGATGATGAAGATGGCCTCCGGTGATGATTCCCCCCTCCGGTAGAGTGCCGGAACAGGGCTCCAGATGAGATCGCTTTGGTATAGAGGCTTGCGGCGGCGGCGTGGAAGTTGTAGGTTTCATTCTGGGGTTTTCCCAATATATAGGAATATTTATCATTGGATTCACGTCAGGAGGGTGCCCGAGGGTCCCACAAGCTCGGGGGGCGCGCCCTAGGGGAGGCCCAGGCTTGTGCCGCCCTCGACCACTCCCTGGTCCATCTCCGGTGCTCCGTGGGTCTCTTTTGGTCCATAAAAAATCACCGTAAATTTTGGGCCCAATCCGAGAACTTTTATTTCTGCACAAAAAACAACACCACGGTAGTTTTGCTGAAAACAGCGTCAGTCCGGGTTAGTTCTAATCAAATCGTACCAAAACCATATAAAATTGTTGTAAACATGGCATGAATACTTCCTAAATTATAGATACGTTGGAGACATATCAGCATCCCCAAGCATAATTCCTGCTCGTCCTCGACTAGGTAAATAATAAAAGAAATAATTTATGAAGTGTGAATGATAGCTTAGTGCATAAGTTTGATCAATGATAATTTCAATCATTTTTTCTAGCATCATTATATATTATAAATAGTAGCTCATCTCATAAAACTTCTCATGATCAAGTAGCAAGCTATTCACATGCTAAAGTATAGACCATAAACTTTCTTGAAAACTAACAAACTAAGTTCTCAGTCATCAAACAATTGCAATTCATCTTATTTTCAGGAAGGTTGATACGTCTCCAACGTATCTCTAATTTTTTATTGTTCCATGCTATTATAGTATCAATCTTGAATGTTTTAAATGCAATAATATGCTATTTTATATCATTTTTTGGGACTAACCTATTAACCTAGTGCCCAGTGTCAGTTGCTGTTTTCTGCTTGTTTTTGGTTTTTCAGGAAATCAGTACCAAACGAAGTCCAAATGCCACGAAACTTTTTGATGATTTTTTTCTGGATAAAAGAGGCCCTGGAAGCTTCGGGAGGAGGCCAGAAGCCTCACGAGGAGATGACAAGGCAACAGGGCGCGGCCCAGGGGGGCGCGCCCTGATGCCTTGTGGGCCCCTCATGGCTCCGTTTGACCTAATTCCACTTCTTTAAATTCTCAAATATTGGGAAACCAACAGAGATCCACCTCGAATAAATTTTCCGCCGTGCAAGCCTCTGTTCTTCCGCGATCCCATCTGGAGGCCTTTTTCGGTACTCTGCCGGAGGGGGAATCGATCACGGAGGGCTTCTACATCAACCTTGCTGCCCTTCCGATGATGTGTGAGTAGTTTACCACAGACCTACGGGTCCATAGCTAGTAGCTAGATGGCTTCTTCTCTCTCTTTGATCTTCAATACAATGTTCTCCTCGATCTCCTTGGAGTTCTATTCGATGTAATATTCTTTTGCGGTGTGTTTGTTGGGATCCGGTGAATTGTGGGTTTATGATCAGATTATTCATTAGAAATATTTGAGTCTTTTCTAAACTTATTTATGCATGATTTTTATAGCTTTGTATTTCTCTCCGATCTATCCGTTTGGTTTGGCCAACTAGATTGATTTATCTTGCAATGAGAGAGGTGCTTTGTGATGGGTTCAATCTTGCGGTGTTCTATATCCCAGTGACAGAAAGGGACAAGACACGTATTTGTATTGTTGCCATTAAGGATAAAAAGATGGGGTTTAATCATATTGCTTGAGTTTACTTTGTCTACATCATGTCATCTTGCTTAAGGCGTTACTCTGTTTTCATTAACTTAATACCCTAGATGCATGCTGGATAGCGGTCGATGGGTGGAGTAATAGTAGTAGATGCAGGCAGGAGTTGGTCTACTTGTCTCGGACGTGATGCCTATATACATGATCATTGCCTTGAATATCGTCATAACTATGCGCTTTTCTATCAATTGCCCAACAGTAATTTGTTTACCCACCGTATGCTATGCGTTCGAGAGAGAAGCCTCTAGTGAAAACTATGGCCCCTGTGTCTACTTTTATCATATATAAAATCCAAAAATACCGTGCTGCAATTTTATTTCTTTTCTTTTGCAATTTACTTTTCTATCTATCACTATCAGAATTAATCCTTGCAAGTAACCGCCAAGGGGATTGACAACCCTCTTGTTCGCGTTGGGTGCAAGTATTTGCTTTTGTGTGTGTAGGTGCTGCTAACGAGGTTTTGTATGGTTCTCCTACTGGATTGATAACCTTGGTTCTTAACTGAGGGAAATACTTATCTCTACTATACTGCATCATCCTTTCCTCTTCGAGGAAATCCCAACGCAGCTCACAAGTAGCAGGAAGAATTTTTGGCGCCGTTGTCGGGGAGACATCACCAAAACCTATCAAGTACCTTCGCATGAACTATCATCTACTTGCTCTTATTTTTATTTGCCTTTTATTTGCATTTTCCTCTCGCTTTCATGTCCCCCACTTCTAAAACAATTTTACAAAAACACAAAAATATTTTCGTTTGTTTGTTTGCTAGTTTGCTTGCCTTGACACCATGACTAGTGTCACTTTTCCTCCTCTTTCTCCGGATTTTGAAGTTCTTTACTTCAAACAAAAAACAAGGAGAGAATCTTAAAGATGCTTGGTATAGGATGATAGAATCTTATCGTGTTTGCACCATAAAAGGTGATTCAAAAATTTTGCTCAGAAATTTTTACATAGGACTCACTATGCCTAATAGACAACTCTTGGATTTTGTCGCTAAATGGAATTTTATTGAAAGTGATGCTAACACTGCCTATGAGATAATAGAGGGGATAGTGGGAACTCCACCCCCACAAAAGGGTTTCAGTTTCACGCAAGAAGGAATCCAAATGCTAGAAAAATTAGGAGATTTGCAGAAAAATTTGGTTGATTTACAAAAATCTCATGAACCTCTCAAGGCCCTTAGTGGGAACCTTAACCGTATGAATTCCCTTCTTACCGTTTGCAACAAAAGGTTTGATAATAATAATGGTAAGCGTAAGGAGCCCCCGAGGTTTGAGAATAACCCACCTAAATTGGCAAAAACTAAGGATGACAATACTTGAAACTATGCATTATGCCTAGCTAGGGGCATAAAACAATAGCGCTTGTTGGGAGGCAACCCAATATGTATCTTAAATTTTTGCTTTGTTTTCTATTTTGTGTGTTTACACAATTGTAGCCTCTGTTATGATTGTGATTTTTATATTTTAATTAGTGTTTGTTCCAAGTAATGCCTTTGGGATGATTTGAATGATACTATAATTTATGCTGTTTGGAAAACAGAAAGTATTGCGTCTAGTATTTGATTTTTGATTCTGTACTGGAGCATCAAAATTATCTAATTTTTTTTACACAGTATTGGTATATGAATTGTTTACGTTGTACTAATTTTTTAGAATTTTTGGAGTTACAGAAGTATGGTTTTTAAATAGATCTTTACAAACTGTTCTGTTTTAGATGGATTCTATTTTTGTTGCATAGTTTGCCTATTTTGATGAATCCAGGGATCGTATCGGGGGGTATGAGTCATGGAGAAGTTGGAGTACAGTAGCATTATGACAATATTAAATATGAATCAATTGACAACAATACCTAAAGTTTAAGATTTATTTGTTATACTAACGGATCTCACGAGGTTTCTTTTGAGTTTTGTGTGCTGAAGTTTTCAAGTTTTGGGTGAGACCACGATGGATGAAGGAATAAGGAGCGGCAAGACCCAAAGCTTGGGGATGCCCATGGCACCCCAAGGTAATATTCAAGGAAGACCCAAGCGTCTAAGCTTGGGGATGCCCCAGATGACATCCCCTCTTTCGTCTACAATCTATCGGTATATCATTTGGAGCTATATTTTTATTCATCACATGATATGTGTTTTACTTGGAGCGTCTTGTGCTATAGTTTGCTTGCTTTTGTTTGCTTTTTAGTTTGCCACAATCATCTTTTATGAACACACCTTTTTGAGAGGGACACACATTACCCGTGATTTGTTAGAATACTCTTTGTGCTTCACTTATATCTTTTGAGCTAGGCAGTTGCTCTAGTGCTTCACTTATATCTTTTAAAGCACGGTGGTGGTTATATTTTGAAGAAATAGTTGCACTCTCATGCTTCACTTATATCTTTGTGAGAGTCTAATAATTAGCAATGGTAATATGCACGGGTTATGAAATTGGTCCTAATATGATAGGTATTCAAGAGGGATATAATAACAACTTTAATGTAGATCACTGGATATGATAAGTTTGATTCCTTGCAATAGTTTTGTGATACTAAGATGGTAATATGTGGGAGGTACTAGTGAATGATTGTGGTTTAGTAAGAATATTGGTGTTAAGGTTTGTGATTCCCGAAGCATGCACGTATAGTCCTTAGTGTGATGAAGTTGGAGCATGATTTATTATTGATTGTCTACCTTTGCGTGGAGGTCGGGGGCGCGCGATGGTTAACTCCTACCAACCTCCCTCCTAGGGGCATGCGTAGTAGTAATTTGCTTCAAGGGCTAATAGACTTTGGCAATAAGTATGTGAGTTCTTTATGACTAATGTGAGTCCATGGATTATACGCACTCTCACCCTTCTGCAATTTGCTAGCCTCTTCGGTACCGTGCATTGCCCTTTCTCACCTTGAGAGTTGGTGCAAACTTCGCCGGTGCATCCAAACCCCATGATATGATACGCTCTATCACACATAAGCCTCTTTATATCTTCCTCAAAACAGCCACCATACCTACCTATTATGGCATTTCCATAGCCATTCCGAGATATATTGCCATGCAACTTCCACCGTTCTTTTCTTATGACACATCATCATTGTCATACTGCTTTGCATGATCATGTAGCTGACATAGTATTCGTGGCTCAGCCACCGTTCATCATTTTTATACATGTTACGCTAGTATCATTGCACATCCTAGTACACTGCCAGAGGCATTCATATAGAGTCATATTTGTTCTAGTATCGAGTTGTAATATTGAGTTGTAAGTAAATAAAAGTGTGATGATCATTATTATTAGAGCATTATCCCAGTGAGGAAAGGATGATTGAGACTGTGATTCCCCCACAAATCGGGATGAGGCTCCGAATGGAAAAAAAAGAGGCCAAAAAGAGCGCAACAAAAAAAGAGAAAAAATATAAATGAGAGAAAAAGAGAGAAGAGGCAATGTTACTATCCTTTTCCACACTTGTGCTTCAGTGTAGCATCATGTTTTTCATATATAGAGTCTCCTGAGTTGTCACTGATACGTCTCCAACATATCTATAATTTTTTATTGTTCCATGCTGTTATATTATCAATCTTGGATGTTTTTATATACATTTACGGCAATTATATATCATTTTTTGGGACTAACCTATTAACTTAGTGCCCAGTGCCAGTTGTTGTTTTCTGCCTGTTTTTTGTTTTACAGAATATCAATACCAAATGAAGTCCAAATGCCACGAAACTTTTTGGAGATTTTTTTCTGGACAATACCAACACTAGAAGCTTCGGGAGAAGACCAGACGCCAGAGGAGGTGGCCACGAGGCACCAGGGCGCGCCTACCCCTCCCTGGCGCTATAAATTCCCAAAAAATCAAAAACCCTCAGGGGAGTCCACAAAATACTTTTTCCGCCGCCGCAAGTTTCTGTTCTCGAGAGATCCCATCTGGAGGCCTTCTTCGGTACTCCGCCGGAGGGGGAATCGATCACGGAGAGGCTCTACATCAACCTTGCTGCCCTTCTGATGATGCATGAGTAGTTTACCACAGACCTTCGGGTCCATAGTTAGTAGCTAGATGGCTTCTTCTCTCTTTTTGATCTTCAATACAATGTTCTCCTCGATGTTCTTGGAGTTCTATCCGATGTAATCACTTTTTGCGGTGTGTTTGTTGGGATCCGATGAATTGTGAGTTTATGATCAGATTATTCATGGATATCATTTGAGTCTTCTCTAATCTCTTTTATGCATGATTATTATAGCTTTGTATTTCTTCTCCGATCTATTGATTTGGTTTGGCCAACTAGATTGATTTATCTTGCCATGGGAAGAGGTGGTTTGTAATGGGTTCGATCTTGCGGTGCTCTATCCCAGTGACAGAAAGGGACATGACACGTATGTATCCCTGCTATTAAGGGTAAAAAGATGGGGTTTATTCATACGTGAGTTTATCTTGTCTTCATCATGTGATCGTTCTTAAGGTGTTACTCCATTCTTTATGGACTTAATACACTAGATGCATGCTGGATAGCAGTTGATTTGTGGAGTAATAGTAGCAGATGCAGGCAGGAGTCGGTCTACTTGTCTCGGACGTGATGCCTATATACATACTCACTGCCTTGGATATCGTCATGATTATTTTCTTTTCTATCAATTGCCCAACAATAATTTGTTTACCCACCATATGCTATTTTCTTGAGAGAAGCCTCTAGTGAAAACTATGGCCCTCGGGTCTATCTAAATTATATACTAAAACCCTAAAAATACTTGCTGCACTTTTTCTTTATTTATTTTATTTTGTATTTTTGTTTCAATCTATCTATCTATCACATACAATTTAATCTTGCAACTTACCGCCGAGGGATTGACAACCCCTTGTTTGCGTTGGGTGCAAGGATTTGTTGTTTTGTGTGCAGGTGCTGCTAACGAGTTGTTGCGTGATTCTCCTACTGGATTGATAACCTTGGTTTCATAACTGAGGGAAATAATTATCTCTACTGTACTGCATCTCCCTTCCTCTTCAGGGAATTACCAACGCAAGCTATAAGTAGCAGGAAGAATTTCTGGCGCCGTTGCCGGGGAGACATCATCAACATCTATCAAGTACCTACGCATAAAACTTTCATCTCCTTGCATTTATTTGCCTCTCGTTTTCATGTCCCCCACTTCTAAAAAGTTTTTACAAAAACACAAAAATATTTTATTTGCTCGTTTTCTTGTGTTGCCATGTGCTTCCCCATCCACTTGCTAATCTTTTCAAAAAATCCAATTATGATGAACCAATTGCTAGTGAGTTGAGTGCACTAGATTATCTTTATGAAGTTTTGCTTGAAAATCGTGAATCTGAAAATTGTTATGAAGAAATTTATAAATTGATTCATGACAGCTCCTTGAATGAAAAGCATGATTGCAATGATGTTACTATAAATTCTATTAGTGTCAATTGTGCTAATGATATGCAAGACCACAATCTTGGTGATGATAATTTTGTCATGTCCACTACTTATTGCAATGATCATGATTGGGGTGATAATGCTTTTTATGATCTTGAAAATTTATTTAAGCATCATGATGAATATGATATTGATAATAATGCTTGCAATAATATTGAAAGTGGGTTTGGAAGAGTGTCAACTCTAGGTAAAAATAATCCCACATATTTGGAGAATGTTCAATCTTATGAATTTTTTGATAAAAGTGGGTTTGGAGAGGTCATGACTTTCGTTGATGATAATCCCACTATTTCGGAAGATTATAAAATTTTTATGCATGTGGATCATAAAGAGAGTATTATTTATGATAACTATATTGTTGAATTTGAGTATGATCCTACATGTAATTATTATGAGAGAGGAAAATATGGTTGTAGAAATTTTCATATTACTAAATTACCTCTCGTTATGTTGAAATCATCAATGTTTTATTCTTCTCCTTTGCATATGCTAGAAATTGCTTGCCTTGATAATTTATTTGCTCATAAAATGCCTGTGCATAGGAATTATGTTAGACTTAAATATGTTTTTCACATGCTACATGATGCTCTCTTTGTGTTTCAATTATTATCTTTCATGTGAGCATCATTGAAATCTCAAGCCTATCTTAATGGCTATAAAGAAAGAGCTTGTTGGGAGAGAACCCAATGAAGAAAATAAGTTATTGTGAGTTTTCACTTTTATGCTACTGTTATGATTGAGTTTTTGTGTTTTTAATTAGTGTTTGTGCCAAGTAAAGCCTTTAGGATGATTTGGAAGATAGTATAATTGATGCTGTTTGGAAAACAGAAAGTTTTGTGTCCAGTGCTGGAATTTTGGTTCTGTACTGGAGTGTCAGAAAAATCTTAAATTTTTACACAGTATTGGTATTTGAATTTCCCACGTTTTCCTAATTTTTATGAATTTTTGGAGTTACATAAGTATGGATTTTAAATAGATTGCTACAGACTGTTCTGTTTTTGACAGATTCTGTTTTTGATGTGTTGCTTGCTTGTTTTGATGAAACTATGGATTGTATCAGGGGGTATAAGCGATGGAGAAGTTAGAATACAGTAGGTATAATGCAAAAATAAAATATGAATGGGTTTGCAACAGTACTTAAAGTAGTGATTTATTTTGTTATACTAACGGATCTCACGAAGGTTTTGTTGAGTTTTGTGTGATTGAAGTTTTCAAGTTTTGGGTGAGATCACGATGGATGACGGAATAAGGAGTGGCAAGAGCCTAAGCTTGGGGATGCCCGAGGCACCCCAAGGTAATATTCAAGGAAGACTCAAGCGTCTAAGCTTGGGGAGGCCCCGGAAGGCATCCCCTCTTTCTTCTACCAACCATCGGTAATTTTACTTGGAGCTATATTTTTATTCGTCACATGATATGTGTTTTGCTTGGAGCGTCATGTATTATATGAGTCTCTGCTTTGTTTTCTTTTTAGTTTGTCAATCATCCTTGCTGAACACACCTATTGTGAGAGAGCCACACGTTATCATGATTTGTTAGAATACTCTATGTGCTTCACTTAAATTTTTTGAGCTAGGCAGTTGCTCTAGTGCTTCACTAAAATATTTTTGAGCATGGCAGTGGCTAAATTTTGAAGAAATAAACTCTCATGCTTCACTTATATTATTTTGAGAGTTGACAAGATTAAAATTTTGAAGAAATGAACTCTGATGCTTCACTTATATTATTTTGAGAGTTGATAAGATTGAAATTTTGAAGAAATATTTGCACTCTCATGCTTCACTTATATCTTTTTGTGAGTTGATAAGAGTAATGGTAATTTGCACAAGATATGAATTTGGTCCCAAAGTGATGAATATTCAAGGGGGATATAATAAAAACTTTCATATAGATCATTGGATATGATAAGTGTGATTCCTTGCAATAGTTTTGCGATATGGAAATGATAATATGTGAGTCATGTTAGTGAGTAATTGTGATTTAGTAAGAATATTAGTGTTAAGGTTTGTGATTCCCTATGCATGTACATTAAGTCAATAGTTATGCAAAGAAATTATATCCTACTTATGGTGCATTATTCGGTGTTAGTTATGTTCAATGCATGTTTATAACCGTTTTTATTTTTTGGTTGGTTGCTTCTCAATCTTTTGCTAGCCTTCATTTGTACTAAGCGGAAATACTGCTTGTGCATCCAAACCCCTTAAACCCAAGTTGTGCCAAATGAGTCCACTATATCTACCTATATGCTGTATTTCCATGTCGTTCCAAGTAAATTTGCGTGTGCCAACTCTAATTTTCAAAATAATTTTTCTATTTTGTGTGCCCGTACCGCTCATGAAGCTGCAGGGGGTGGCCAATATTTTCCATTCTAGGTGTGTTATTCTCACGATGAGTGTTTATTCACTTGTCATTGCACGAGAGAGTGGCTGGTAATAGGGATGCCCAGTCCCACAATGAAATCAAAAATTAATAACAACAAAATTCCTTGGAAAGTGATGGTATGGAGGGCACCCGTGGATACGACTAGCCATGGATTGTGAAAGAATGGTGGAAAGGAAATAAACTTTACTTTCTGTTTGGGAACCGCCTATGATGTGTCTAGCATGGAAGATATTGGGAATTCTCGGTCGTTTTCGTTGACAGGAAAAGCATGCCTCTCAAAATATTTTTATATCTCTAATTTAAGCTTTGAGCTCTTGCACATTAGCAAATCTCTGCTTCCCTCTGCGAAGGGCCTATCTATTTAATTTATGCAATTTTTATTTTTATTTTGAGTCTGCATCTTCTCTTATAAAGCACCAACTAGAGAGCACTATTGTCATACTTGTGCATTGGATGTAGCTAATATTTGAGTGTGTTTCATGAATGGATCAATGATTGAGCATAATGTGCTAGGGATAACTTTCTTTAGCGTTGATATTTTGAAAGGCATGATTGCTTGTTAGCATGCTTGAGTATTTATATCTTCATGTCAAACTATAGACTATTGCTTTGAATCATTCAAGTACAATGTCCATGCTACAAAAGAAAAGAATTTATGATGAATATGATAGGCAGCATTCCACATCAAAAATTCTGTTTTTATCATTTACCTACTCGAGGACGAGCAGGAATTAAGCTTGGGGATGCTGATACGTCTCCAACGTATCTATAATTTTTTATTGTTCCATGCTGTTATATTAACAATCTTGGATGTTTTTATATACATTCACAACAATTATATATCATTTGTTGGGACTAACCTATTAACTTAGTGCCCAGTGCCAGTTGTTGTTTTCTGCCTGTTTTTTGTTTTATAGAATATCAATACCAAATGAAGTCCAAATGCCACGAAAATTTTTGGAGATTTTTTTCTGGACAATACCAACACTAAAAGCTTTAGGAGAAGAACAGACGCCAGAGGAGGTGGCTACGAGCCACCAGGGCGCGCCTGGGAGGGGGAGGCGCGCCCTGGTGCCTCGTGGGCCCACCTCAGCTCCGTTTGACCTAATTCCACCACTATAAATTCCCAAAAAACAGAAACCCTCAGGGGAGTCCACGAAATACTTTTTCCGACGCTGCAAGTTCCTGTTCTCGAGAGATCCCATCTGGAGGCCTTCTCCAGTACTCCGCCGGAGGGGGAATCGATCACGGAGGGGCTCTACATCAACCTTGCTGCCCTTCCGATGATGCGTGAGTAGTTTACCATAGACCTTTGGGTCCATAGTTAGTAGCTAGATGGCTTCTTCTCTCTTTTTGATCTTCAATACAATGTTCTTCTCGATGTTCTTGGAGTTCTATCCGATGTAATCACTTTTTGCAGTGTGTTTGTTGGGATCCGATGAATTGTGAGTTTATGATCAGATTATCCATGAATATTATTTGAGTCTTCTCTGATCTCTTTTATGCATGATTATTATAGCGTCATATTTCTTCTCCGATCTATTGATTTGGTTTGGGCAACTAGATTGATTTATCTTGCCATGGGAAGAGGTGCTTTGTAATGGGTTCGATCTTGCCGTGCTCAATCCCAGTGATAGAGAGGGACATGACACGTATGTATTGCTGCTATTAAGGGTAAAAATATGGGGTTTATTCATACGTGAGTTTATCTTGTCTTCATCATGTCATCGTTCTTAAGGCGTTACTCCGTTCTTTATGGACTTAATACACTAGATGCATGCTGGATAGCGGTCGATGTGTGGAGTAATAGTAGTAGATGCAGGCAGGAGTCGGTCTACTTGTCTCGAACGTGATGCCTATATACATGATCATTGCCTTGGATATCGTCCTGATTATTTGCTTTTCTATCAATTGCCCAACAGTAATTTGTTTACCCACCGTATGCTATTTTCTTGAGAGAAGCCTCTAGTGAAAACTATGCCCCCCGGGTCTATCTAAATCATATACTAAAACCCTAAAAATACTTGCTGCACTTTTTGTTTATTTATTTTATTTTGTATTTTTGTTTCAATCTATCTATCTATCACATACAATTTAATCTTGCAACTTACCGCCGAGGGATTGACAACCCCTTGTTTGCGTTGGGTGCAAGGATTTGTTGTTTTGTGTGCAGGTGCTGCTAACGAGGTGTTGCGCGATTCTCCTACTGGATTGATAACCTTGGTTTCATAACTGAGGGAAATACTTATCTCTACTGTACTGCATCTCCCTTCCTCTTCAGGGAATTACCAACGCAAGCTACAAGTAGCAGTCACTTTCATATACTAGTGGGAATTTTTCATTATAGAACTTGGCTTGTATATTCCGATGATGGGCTTCCTCAAATGCCCGAGGTCTTCATGAGCAAGCAAGTTGGATGCACACCCACTTAGTTTTTATTTTGATATTTCATACACTTATAGCTCTTAGTGCATCCGTTGCATGGCAATCCCTACTCCTCGCATTGACATCAATTGATGAGCATCTCCATAGCCCGTTGATTAGCCGCGTCGATGTGAGACTATCTTCCTTTTTGACTTCCCCTTATTAATCTCTGTCATCATTCTATTCCACCCATAGTGCTATGTCCATGGCTCGCGCTCGTGTATTGCGTGAGGGTTGAAAAAGTTGAAGCGCGTTAAAAAGTATGAACCAATTGCTCGGCTGACATCGGGGTAGTGCATGATTAATACTTTATGTTAGGAAGACTAAGCATGACGGGTGATACGTCTCCAATGTATCTATAATTTTTTATTGTTCCATGCTATTATAGTATCAATCTTGGATGTTTTTATATGCAATTATATATCATTTTTTGGGACTAACCTATTAACCTAGTGCCCAGTACCAGTTGCTGTTTTCTGCTTGTTTTTGGTTTTTCAGGAAATCAGTACCAAATGAAGTCCAAATGCCACGAAACTTTTTGATGATTTTTTTCTGGACAAAAGAGACCCTGCAAGCTTCAGGAGGAAGCCAGAAGCTTCACGAGGATGCCACAAGGCAACAGGGCGCGGCCCAGGGGGGCACGCCCTGATGCCTTGTGGGCCCCTCATGGCTCCTTTTGACCTAATTCCACGTCTATAAATTCTCAAATATTCAAAAACCAACAAAGAGCCACCCCGAATAACTTTTACGCCTCCGCAAG
This sequence comes from Elymus sibiricus, assembly GCA_039707655.1. NCBI lineage: Eukaryota > Viridiplantae > Streptophyta > Magnoliopsida > Poales > Poaceae > Elymus > Elymus sibiricus. Next base: position 287,457,365 of record CM077670.1, read on the forward strand.
CCTCTGTTCTTCCGCGATCCCATCTGGAGGCCTTTTCCGGTACTCTGCCGGAGGGGGAATCGATCACGGAGGGCTTCTACATCAACCTTGCTGCCCTTCCTATGATGTGTGAGTAGTTTACCACAGACCTACGGGTCCATAGCTAGTAGCTAGATGGCTTCTTCTCTCTCTTTGATCTTCAATACCATGTTCTCCTCGATGTTCTTGGAGTTCTATCCGATGTAATCTTCTTTTGCGGTGTGTTTGTTGGGATCCGATGAATTGTGAGTTTATGATCAGATTATTCATGAGAAATATTTGAGTCTTCTCTGAACTCTTTTATGCACGATTGTTATAGCTTTGTATTTCTCTCCGATCTATTGATTTGGTTTGGCCAACTAGATTGGTTTATCTTGCAATGGGAGAGGTGCTTTGTGATGGGTTCAATCTTGCGGTGCTCAATCCCAGTGACAGAAAGGGACATGACACATATTTGTATTGTTGCCATTAAGAATAAAAAGATGGGGTTTAATCATATTGCTTGAGTTTACTTTGTCTACATCATGTCATCTTGCTTAAAGCGTTACTCTGTTTCATACTTAATACCCTAGATGCATGCTGGATAGCGGTCGATGGGTGGAGTAATAGTAGTAGTTGCAGGCAGGAGTCGGTCTACTTGTCTCGGACGTGATGCCTATATACATGAGCATTGCCATGAATCCGTCATAATTATTTGCTTGTCTATCAATTGCCCAACAATAATTTGTTTACCCACCGTATGTTCTGCGCTCGAGAGAGAAGCCTCTAGTGAAAACTATGGCCCCCGGGTCTATCTTTATCATATATTAAAATCCAAAAATACCTTGCTGCAATTTATTTACTTTTATTTTATTTTGCAATTTATATTTCTATCTATCACTATCAGAATTAATCCTTGCCAATAACCGCTAAGAGGATTGACAACCCTCTTATTTGCGTTGGGTGCAAGTGTTTGCTTTTGTGTGTGTAGGTGCTGCTAAAGGGATTTTGCATGGTTCTCCTACTGGATTGATAACCTTGGTTCTTAACTGAGGGAAATACTTATCTCTACTATACTACATCATCCTCTCCTCTTCGGGGAAATACCAACGCAGTCTACAAGTAGCAGGAAGAATTTCTGGCGCCGTTGCCGGGGAGACATCACCAAAATTTATCAAGTACCTTCGCACAAACTATCATCCACTTGCATTTATTTTATTTGCCTTTTATTTGCATTTGCCTCTTGTTTTCATCTCCCCCACTTCTAAAACAATTTTACAAAAACACAAAAATATTTTCGTTTGCTTGTTTGCTAGTCTGCTTGCTTTGTCACTATGTCGTTAGAGGAATTTCGCGATAGTTTCTATAACAAAAGATTGTCTGAGATTGAAAATGCCACTAAGAGCTTTATGTCTTCACAATATGAGCATAATAAATTCTTTTCCGAAGAGCTTAAAGAACATTCTATCTTGTTGGATGCTATTAATAAACAACTTGAAGATGTCAATCTAGAAGTATCCAACCTTCATTCTCAACTTGCTAGTACTGAAAATTTGCTAGGAAACATTTCAGATAAACAAACAACTTTAGTGAATAAAATGGCTGCTAAACCCGAGTCACAATCTAGTAATGATTAAGATATTAAAATGATTGGTGTCGCACCTATTGAATCCCTATTTAGTAACATAAAACTTGATGAAAAAGGGACAGAAGATGAGTCAACTTTAGCTAGAAGGCGTCCCAATTATTTGGAGGGTGATGATCTTAATGATAAAAATGAAAAAGTGGGTTTGGAGAGGTCAAAACTTTAAATAGTGATGTGCCCACTACTTTGGATTACAAGGACTTTAATTATGATAATTGTTCTTTAATTGAGTGTATTTCCTTGTTGCAATCCATGATTAATTCACCTAATGCCTATGAACAAACTAAAGCTTTCACTAAACATATTGTAGAAGCTATGATAAAATCTCATGAAGAAAAACTTGAGTTGGAAGTTTCAATTCCTAGAAAATTACAAGATGAATGGGAACCTACTATTAAAGTCAAAATTAAAGATTATGAATGTAATGCTCTATGTGATCTTGGTGCTAGCGTTTCCACTATACCAAAATCTTTGTGTGATGTGCTAGGTCTCACCGACAAGGATCCTTGTTCCCTTAATTTACATCTTGCAGATTCCACTATTAAAAAACCATTGATTAGAATAAATGATGTGCTTATTATTGCTAAATCCTTCTTGTCCTATAATACTTGGTAGGCCTTTCCTACGAACCATAAGTGTTATTATTGATATGAAGAAGGTAATATAAGATTTCAATTTCCATTAAAGAAAGTTATGGAACACTTCCCTAAAAAGAGAATTAAGCCACCCTATGCATCTATTATGAGGGCCACCTATGGAATTAATTTGTAGGATGACAACACTTGAAACTATGCATTATGCCTAGCTAGGGGCATAAAACAATAGCGCTTGTTGGGAGGCAACCCAATGAATAAAATAAATTTTTGTTTTACCTTCTGTTTTTGTGTGTTTACACAATTTTAGATTCTATTATGATTGTGTTTTTATCTTTTAATTAGTGTTTGTGCCAAGTAATGCCTTTGGGATGATTTGGAAGATAGTGTAATTGATGCTGTTTGAAAATAGAAACTTTTCAATACAGTGCTGGAATTTTGATTTGTTTCTGGAGCGTCAGAACCTTATGATGTTTTTACACAATATTTATATATGAATTTCCCACGTTGTCCTAATTTTTCAGAATTTTTGGCGTTACAGAAGTATGATGTTAATTCAGATCTTTACAGACTGTTCTGTTTTAGGCAGATTCTGTTTTTGTTGCATAGTTTGCTTATTTTGATGAATCTATGGATCGTATCGGGGGGTATGAGTCATGGAGAAGTTGGAGTACAGTAGCATATGCCAATAATAAATATGAATCAATTGACAACAGCACCTAAAGTTTAAGATTTGTTTGTTATACTAACGGATCTCACGAGGTTTCTGTTGAGTTTTGTGTGCTGAAGATTTCAAGTTTTGGGTGAGACTACGATGGATGAAGGAATAAGGAGCGGCAAGAGCCTAAGCTTGGGGATGCCCAAGGCACCCCAAGGTAATATTCAAGGAAGACTCAAGCGTCTAAGCTTGGGGATGCCTCGGATGGCATCCCCTCTTTCGTCAACAATCTATCGGTAACTCAGTTGGAGCTATATTTTTATTCATTGCATGATATGTGTTTTACTTGGAGCGTCTTGTGCTATAGTTTGCTTGCTTTTTAGTTTGTCAAAATCATATTTGCTGAACACACCTTTTTGAGTGGGACACACATTATTCGTGATTTGTTAGAATACTCTATGTGCTTCACTTATATCTTTTGAGCTAGGCAGTTGCTCTAGTGCTTCACTTATATTTTTTAGAGCACGGCGGTGTTTATATTTTAAAGAAATAGTTGCACTCTCATGCTTCACTTATATTTTTTTGAGAGTCTAATGAATAGCAATGGTAATATGCACGGGTTATGAATTTTGTCCTAATATGATAGGTATTCAAGAGGGATATAATAAAAACTTTCATGTAGATCATTGAATATGATAAGTTTGATTCCTTGCAATAGTTTTGCGATATTAAGATGGTAATATGTGGGAGGTGCTAGTAGATGATTGTGGTTTAGTAAGAATATTGGTGTTAAGGTTTGTGATTCCTCAAGCATGCACGTATGATCTGTCGTTATGCTAAGAAGTTGGAGCATGATTTATTCTTGATTGTCTACCTTATGAGTGGCGGTCGGGGACGAGCGATGTCTTTTCCTACCAATCTATCCCCCTAGGGGCATGCGTAGTAGTACTTTGCTTCGAGGGCTAATAAACTTTCACAATAAGTATGTGAGTTCTTTATGACTAATGTGAGTCCATGGATTATACGCACTCTCACCTTTCCGCAATTTGCTAGCCTCGTCGGTACCATGCATTGCCCTTTCTCACATCGAGAGTTGGTGCAAATTTCGCCGGTGTATCCGAACCCTGTGATATGATAAGCTCTATCACATAAGCCTCCTTATATCTTCCTCAAAACAGCCACCATACCTACCTATCATGGCATTTACATAGCCATTTCGAGATATATTGCCATGCAACTTCCACCGTTCCATTTTTTTATGACACACATCATCATTGTCATATTGCTTTGCATGATCATATAGCTGACATAGTATTTGTGACTCAGCCACCGTTCATCCTTTTTATACATGTTACGCTAGTAATCATTGCAGATCCTGGTACACCGCCAGAGGCATTCATATAGATTCATATTTTTGTTCTAGTTTCGAGTTGTAATTTTCTTTTTGAGTTGTAAGTAAATAGAAGTATGATGATCATCATTATTAGAGCATTCTCCCAGTGAGGAAATAAATAAAAAAAATAAAAAAACAGGCCAAAAAGAACCCACAAAAAAAATGAAATGAGAGAAAAAGAGAGAAGGGGTAGTGTTACTATCCTTTTCCATACTTGTGCTTCAAAGTAGCACCATGTTTTTATATAGAGTCTCCTATTTTGTCACTTTCATATACTAGTGGGAATTTTTCATTATAGAACTTGGCTTGTATATTCTGATGATAGGCTTCCTCAAATGCCCGAGGTCTTCATGACCAAGCAAGTTGGATGCACACCCACTTAGTTTTCATGTTGAGATTTCATACACTTATAGCTCTTAGTGCATCCGTTGCATGGCAATCCCTACTCCTCGCATTGACATCAATTGATGGGCATCTCCATAGCCCGTTGATTAGCCGCGTCGATGTGAGACTATCTTCTTCTTTTTGACTTCCCCTTATTAATCTCTACCACCACACTCTATTCCATCCATAGTGCTATATCCATGGCTTGCGCTCATGTATTACGTGGGGGTTGAAAAAGCTGAAGCGTGATAAAAGTATGAACCAATTGCTCGGCTTGTCATTGGGGTAGTGCATGATAAATATTTTTTGTTAAGAAGATGGAGCATGACATGATTATATGATTTTGTAGGGATAACTTTAGCATTTTTATTTTGAAAGGCATGATTGTTTGTTAGTATGCTTGAGTATTAATGTCTTTATATCAAATTATAGACTATTGCTTTGAAGCATTCAGATCTTATTATTCATACCGTAAGAGAGATTACATGATGAAACATGTTAGGTAGCATTCCACATCAAAAATTCTGTTTTTATCATTTACCTACTTGAGGACGAGCAGGAATTAAGCTTGGGGATGCTTGATACGTCTCCAACGTATCTATAATTTTTGATTGTTCCATGCTATTATAGTATCAATCTTGGATGTTTTTATATGCAATTGTATGCAATTATATATCATTTTTTGGGATTAACCTATTAACCTAGTGCCCAGTGCCAGTTGCTGTTTTCTGCTTGTTTTTGGTTTTTCAGGAAATCAGTACCAAACAAAGTCCAAATGCCACGAAACTTTTTGACGATTTTTTTCTGGACAACAGAGATCCTGGAAGCTTAGGGAGGAAGCCAGAAGCTTCACGAGGAAGCCACAAGGCAACAGGGCGCGGCCCCAGGGGGCGCACGCCTTGATGCCTTGTGGGCCCCTCGTGGCTCCTTTTGACCTAATTCCACTTCTATAAATTATCAAATATTCAGAAACCAACAGAGAGCCACCCCGAATAACTTTTATGCCACCGCAAGCCTCTATTCTTCCGCGATCCCATCTGGAGGCCTTTTCCGGTACTCTGTCGGAGGGGGAATCGATCACGGAGGGCTTCTACATCAACCTTGCTGCCCTTCAGATGATGTGTGAGTAGTTTACCACAGACTTACAGGTCCATAGCTAGTAGCTAGATGGCTTCTTCTCTTTGATCTTCAATACCATGTTCTCCTCGATCACTACAAAAAAAAAGACACATCCGTGATATTATGGCCCGAACGAAAAAAAATTCTGTCATGGTTGTGACACTTCTATGAGAATAATTGTGACAAAAACATGTATTATCATAGATGTGGTGGGCTCCCACTTCTATGACAAAAAATTATCACAGAAAATAGGCTTTTCGTCCTGGGCGGGCCGGAGACGCACCCGCATGATATTCTTTGGGCCGTCCATGATGTAAAAAATCGTGGTTGAAGTGAGGGCGAGGAAATTTTCGGGGAGTTCCCGGTTACGGTTGGTGGTCGGGCCGAGCGATGCAGTGTGGTTTGCGCGCTTCTCTCATACACGCGTGTGTGTGCGAGGCACTCGCTAACTGAACCCGAGCGAGGCGTACGTTCGCTTACTGAACCCGAGCGATCGATCGCCCTCGCACTACGTACTGAACACGAGCAATCGATCCCTCGCACTACGTACTGAGCCCTATCGATCCCTTCGCTGCTAACTGAACCCAAGCGATCCCTTCGCTGCTAACTGAACCCGAGCGATCCCTTCACTGCTAGCTGAACCCGAGTGATCCCTTCGTTGCTAACTGAACCCGATCGATCCTTCTCGCTGCTTACTGAAGCCGATCGAACCCCTGTGCGAGACGTAGCCAGCTGGTGCTGGGTTGCCTCTCGACGAACAGTGCCCGTTGCTGCCGCGCGTGCAATACACATAGAACGAGTCGAGACTTGCATCGATCGAGCCGGTTGGTTGGCTGTGGATGAACAGTTCCCGTTGCTGCCGCCCGCTCATACGCCCCACCCCAGCCGGTGGGTTGGCTGTGAATGAACAGTACCCTGGCCGTGTGAAGGTGGTTGGCACTGGATGAACAGGACCCCGAGACGAGGCCACCACACCCCAGCCGGTTGGGGGTGGATGAACAGGACCCCGTGGAGGCTGGATGAACAGTTGCCGGTGGAGGCTGGAGGAAGTCGACGGTGGATGAACAGTAGCTAGTGGAGGCTGGAGGAGGTCGACCGTGGATGAACAGTAGCCCGTGGAGTCTCGTTTTGCGGTATGCCACACCCCTCCCGATGAACAGGACTCCGTTTTAACCCTAGGCAGTTGGGTAGAAGTCCGTTTCCTACGTTTTGCGGTACGCCAGACCCCTCCCGATCAACAGGACCCCGTTTCGACCGTAGGCGGTTGAACAGAAGTCCGTTTCCTCCGTTTTGCGGTACGCCAGACCCCCAGCCGATGAACAGGACCCCGTTTCGACCATAGGCGGTCGAACAGAAGGCCGTTTCCTCCGTTTTGTGGTACGCCAAACCCCGAGTCGATGAACAAGACCCCATTTTGGCTGTTCCGTCCAAGCAGGTTGGCTCCCGATGAATAGGACGTGTTCCGACCCAGTCACTTAGCTCCCGACGCTGTTTCCTCCGTTCCGACCCAGCCGGTTGGCTGCCAATGAACAGGAGGCCGTTGCTGCCGTCCGTTGCCTCTCTCCATGTACACGAACCCTGGCCGTACGTATACGTGAGTACGCGTTCGAGACCCCCCCGTATGTGCGTACGTGGCCGTATTTTTTGCAGCGTTGCTGTACATACGTGTACTCCATTTAGACGGGACTGCCTAAACTGCTACGTATGGGGCTCTACTATGGCACATGCCGCTCCTTTTTTTTGACGTGACGTGCCGCTCCTTACAAGCCCACGGTTCATCGTTGCAGAGAGACTGATCGACCAGTATGTACGTACACGTTCGCGACCAGACAGACAATGCTACGTACGCTTCGACCGGGTGGGTCCCAGCTGTCAGGAAGGATACGGAGGCACTTCCTTGCATGCGAGGATATAGCAGGTGGGTCCCAGCTGTCAGGGGGAGGAATCATTTTTTTCTGCGTAATAAGGAGGCACTTCCTTGCGTGCGAAGATGTAACTGGTGGGTCCAGCTGTCAGCCTCACCGCGTACAATCCTCTTCCGATGGCTGCCATTCATTGACCATGTTGACTATACCGCACCGAGAGCACCAAGGCGGTGGACGACGGCGAGGCCTAGGAAGGGAACAATGCAGAGCCGTGGAAGACGCGGCAGTGGATGCACACACCGAGGGGAGTACGAGCGTTGACTGGTTTGGCTGCGTTGTGAGGCTGCCGTCGTCGGAGAATAACAGGGGATGTGGGTGAGTAGAGGGAAGGCCTGGCCAACGGTAGGAGTAGGGTGGGGTGGTGAGGCCGGAGCAGCAGCACAGCCGGCTATGGGAGGCAGGAGTAGGCGGTCCCGCCGGCGCTGGTTTGGGTGGCTGGAGCAAGAAGATCAGAGATTGAAGAAGCAACACAACTGTTGGATTAACATCCAACGGTCACTGGTGCTAGAATCGTTTGTTGACTAAGTTGACAAAGCCGTGCGTACGCGTCAACCTAGTAGTCCCACAAGTCAGCCTCCAAATCTGGTAGGTCCCAGCTGTCATGAGGAGGAATCATTTTTTTTGCGTAATAAGGCGGCACTTCCTTCCGTGCAACGATAGAGCCGGTGGGGCCCAGCTGTCAGGGGGAGGAATCATTTTTTTCTTGCGTAATAAGGAGGCACTTGCTTCCGTGCGGCCATGCACCATGTGGGTCCCTACTGTCAGCCTCTCCACTTACATCCCGCTTCCGATGGCTGTCGTTTGTTCACCACGTTGACCACGCCGCGCCGATAGAACCAATGCGGTGGACGACGGCGAGACCCAGGAAGGGAACCACCCGGAGCTAGCGAAGACACATCAGTGGATGCCCACGCTGAGGAGAGTACGAGTGTTGACTGGTTCGGCTGCGGTGTGAGGCTACCTTCACCAGAGAATAACAGGAGGTGTGGGTGAGTAGAGGGATGGCCTGGCCAGCGGTGGGAGTACGAGGGGGCGGTAGGGCCTGCGCGGCAGCACATCTGGCCACGGGAGGCGGGAGTAGGCGGTCCCGCTGGCGCTGGTTTCGGCGGCTGGAGCAAGAAGATCAGAGATTAAAGAAGCAGCACGACCGTTGGATTAACATCCAATGATTACTGCTGCTAGAATCATTTGTTGACTAAGTTGGCAAAGCCCTGCATACGCATCAATTTAGTAGGCCCACAAGTCAGCCTCCAAATCTGCTGGGGCCCAGCTATCATGGGGAGGAATCTTTTTTTCGCGTAATAAGGAGGCACTTCCTTCCATGCGAAGATGTAGCTAGTGGGTCCCAGCTGTCAGGGGGAGGAATCATTTTTTTATGCATAATAACGAGGCACTTGCTTGCGTGCGGCCATGGAGCATGTGGGTCCCTACTGTCTGCGTCTCCACGTACATCCCTCTTCCGATGGCTGTCGTTTGTTGACCATGTTGACCACGCCGCGCCGATAGAACCAACGCAGTGGACGACGGCGAGTCCTAGGAAGGAATGACCAGTAGCCGGCGAAGACACAGAAGTGGATGCCAACGCGGAGGGGAGTACGAGGGTTGACTGGTTCGGCTGCGGTGTGAGGCTGGCGTCGCCGGAGAATAATAGGAGGTGTGGGTAAGTAGAGGGATGGACTAGCCAGTGATGCGAGTAGGGTGGGGCGGTGAGGCCTGCGCGGCAGCCCAGCCAGTCACGGGCGGCGGGAGCAGGCGGTCCTGCCGGCGGTGGTTTGGGTGGCTGAATGTGACGCCCCTGGCCCGACCGTGCACTAATCATACAAGCAAATGCACACGATCAAGCCTAAGGACTCACTTGAAGATATCACAACACAACTCTAAACACAAATAAAAGTCATACAAGCTTTATATTACAAGCCAGGGGCCTCGAGGGCTCGAATACATAAGCTTGAGTCTTACAAGCATCAGCGGAAGCAACAGTATCTGAGTACAGACACAAAGTTAAACAAGTCTGCCTTAAGAAGGCTGAGCAGAACAATGACATCTGATCGAAAAGGCGCAGGCCTCCTGCCTGGGAGCCTCCGAATCTACTCCTGGTCGTCGGTCTCCACATAGTAGTAGGCTCCACCGATAGGGTAGTAGTAGTCGTTGGCGGAAGCAGCTGGCTCCTGGGCTCCGTCATCTGATCGCAGCATTCGGGTATGGGGAAAAGAGGAAGCAAAGCAACCGTGAGTACTCATCCAAAGTACTCGCAAGACTTACATTAGATCTATACTAATTATGCATCGGTATCAAAGGGGAGGTTGTATCTGTGGACTAGACTGCAGAAATGCCAGAATAGAGAGAAGGTCTAGCCTAACGAAGACTAGCATCTTGCAGCGTCTTGCAGCATTAGAAGAGTTCAGATTAGCATATTATAAAGTAACAAGCATGTAGTAGCAAAGCCTAGAGATCCTTCCTCGACTCCCTGCGAGAAAGCGATCCCGGAGCTTACAGTTAAAGTAACATGTATTCAGTTCAAGTTGTAGTAGATCGGGATACAACACTGAGCGTCCTATTACCGTGGACACGGCTATTCGAATAGATGACTTCCCTGCAGGGGTGCACTACTGTTACCCAACACGCTCGATTAACTCTGGCCGGACACACTTTTCCGGGTCATGCCCGGCCTCGGCTGATCGACATGACGTAGTCCTACCTATGCTCAGCAGAGAGGTCCCCGCCGGTCTACATCGTAAGTGCTCAGGGGTCTTGGGCCCATCGCCCTTTGCACTCCGGGTCGTTGCGCGCAGGGCGAGTCCAGGCGCCACCTCTGTCCTAGATGGCGCCGGCCCAGCCGTGCCGCAATGCTGAACTGGACGTCTGACAGAGGTTTCGGCTGATACATACGGCGCTGAGGGCCCCATTAAACCATTATCCCACGTGGTGGTAGTGCGTATAGGCCAGTGGCCAACTCAGATCAAATACCCAAATCCGCTAGTGAATTAATAGGAGCTCGCGGTGACGATCAGTACTCCTGTCGCCCCGTCTCGAGGACATGCAATAAGGGTCAGGCCCATCCCTCTCTAGGGCGGTCTCTGCCTGCCCGGCCGTGCCTCATAATTATCTCACGGGTACCCTCCAGGTCAACCCGACTCCATATTTCCCCGCGGGTACCCCTCGAGGTCGACCCGCCTCCAACAAGTTCTGAGGTAAAAGCCATGGTAACTGTGTGTCCATAACATCAAGGGGAACCTGAGGAATCACCCTCGATGGATTCCTACTCGATGTAATCTGTCAAGGAGAACCAGGAGGAATCACCCTCGTTGGTCCACACTTGAGGGGTTGCACGACCAAGTCATCATCGGGAAGGGGAGAGCGAGGAATCACCCTCTGCAATCACCACCGATGTGCTATACTATAGAGATATCATCAGGAGTGCAGTATGAGGTATCACCCTTGGCACTTGATAGTAGCCCTGCAGAGTCATACAACTAAGGGGGTGTGCGGTGATGTGACGGTCTCTGCACATCGATCACAAAGATCGAGGCACTGGTAACAAGGCGGGGCAACAGGGACAAGGGTGAGGGGTCACTGATGGATCACTAACCAACCTATTCTAAGCAGTTTAGGATGACAGATAAAGTAACAACAACAGGTTACAAAAATAGGCTATGCATCAGAATAGGAGCAATCAATTACAGTAGCAAATTCTAATGCAAGCATGTGGGAGAAGGAATAGGCGATATTGGAATGATCAAGGGGTTTTGCTTGCCTGGAAGCTCTGCTGAAAGGGGCTGGTCGTCAAGGGCGTAGTCATACTCGACAGTAGCGTTGGTCTCGGGGTCTACCGAAGAGAAGAGGGGGGGGGGACAATAAATAAAAAGCAGACAAATGCAACACAGATGCATCGCATGGCAGCACATTATTCGAGGGGTGTCCTAATGCAGTACTAGGCAAGTTAGTCGGAGCGGGAAACATCTGGAGGTGTTTTACCAGCTCCGGGCAATTATCGGACAAATGAATCAGAGGGGAAAGTTCCATGTTCATCATGTTAGAGAGGTGTGGCAGGTATGTGGGTAGCGTATTCGTATTCGTCATATTTTTCTGATCAGTTTTCATATATAAATTATCTTCATCCGAGTTACGGTTTATTTTATATGATTTTTCAAAGTTTTATTGAATTTCTAAAATTATTTTAATTATTAAATTCGAATTATCCATAACAGTAATATGTGACGTCATCATGATGTCAGGGTGACGTCATCGGTCAAACCCAGCTGGCCAGGGGTCAAACCTGACCAGTGGGACCCACATGTCATACACAGTGAACTAATTAGGGATTAATTAAACTAATTACAGATTAATTAGAGGGTGGGCCCCATTAGTCAGTGACTGTTTAATTATCAGATTTAATTAACAGTTTAATTAGCATTTTATTTATTTATAAAATTGTTTAAATTAAGCGAGGCCCGCATGTCAGTGACTGTGCTGCCCAGTCAGCGGTCAGCGGCGACCGTTGACCGGTCAACTGGGCCCGCGGGACCCAGTGTCAGCGACACAGAGGGCGGCCACGTGGCGCCACGTCGGACGCCGGCGCCGGATTTGGCTCCGGCGAGCCAAAACGCGGCGGAGCGCGCCGGACCGCGGCGGCTGGTCGCGTTCGAACGGGGACGTCGAGCCGCGTCGAATGGCGGTGGTGCCGTGGCCGGAGACGGCATGCAGCGACGGTGGCGAGCTCGCAAGCGGTGGCCGGAGTTCGGGTGGTGGCGGAATCGGCGATGCGGTGCACAAGCGAGCGAACGAAGCGGCTAGCGGGGCTCTACTCGTTGCGGCGAGGACGACTAGCACGGGTACGTGACCATTTGGTCACCGGAGCCACGCCGGCGACGAGCTCGCACGGCGATGGGCTCGGCCTCGTCGGGTACGGCAGCTAGGGGACGAACGAGAGGGAGAGAGATGAGGGGAAAAGTAGCGGTGCTCACGGCGAGCCTGTAGGTGTGCGTAATGGGCTCGGGGGAGGCTTGCCGGCGACGTACGGCGGCGGCGATCCCAGGTGCCCGAGGAAGAAGACGACGGCGTGGACAGCGCTGTGGTGGCTCCCGTCTCGAGGTCCTTGGTGCGGATGGAGTAGCGGACGGCGGCAGATCGATTGGGCGCGGAGACGAGGCGAGATGGTGGCGGTGGCTACGCGGGCGAGCTGTGGACGGCGATGGCCGCGTCGGCCATGGAGGGAGAGGAGGAAAGCGAAGGAGAGGAGAGGGGGAAAAGATCCTGGCCTCGTCCCTGAGGTCCACGGGAGAGATCTTATCCCCTCAGGGCTCCTGTAGCGACACGAGGGCGAGCGGGCGCAGCTGGAACGGCGAGCGCGTGCGGGTGGCGCCATGGCCACTATGGCCGAGCGGGAGGTAAGGGAAAGGCCGGCCAGGCTGGGCTGGGCCGCACTATGCGCCACTTAGGCCCAGTCCAGCAGTGCACTGGCGCTCTTTTTCTTTTTATTTTTCTGTTTCTTTTATTAGCTACTGTTTTGCCTTTTCTTTTTGCTCCTAAAGACTTTTGTAAAATAGGTAACTTGTCCCAATAAATACTAGGCAATATTCTGCACTGTCACAAAAGGTTTGGGATTATTTGAATTCATTTGATTTTTGTTTAAATGAAAATAGATTAAATGCTACTATTTGGGTACTGTTTTAATTAGGTTAGGGGAAAATTTAGAATTCAAGTAATGTTGGCTTTATTTTTATAATTGCTTTGGGAATATTTGCAATATTATGAACTATTTAGTTTCCAAATTTGGACAACTTTTTTTTCACCTCAGATTTGAATTTCAATTTGAATTGGAATTTGAAATGAGATATGATTCAAATGATGATCAAGCACTGTTAATCTTGGTGACTTAGCATGATCAAGAGGTGATCACTGTAGTTAATACATGGGGGTGTTACACTGAAGCAAGAAGATCTGAGATTAAAGAAGCACGACAGCCGTTGGATGTCCATCCAACGGCCTCTACTGCTAGAATTGTGTGTTGACTATAAGTTGACAAAGCCTTGCGTTCGCGTCAACTTAGTAGGCCAACAAATTAGCACCACATCAGTGCCAGACAACATACAGCCCATTTAGTATTTTTAATAATTTACAGCCCATTTTTTAATTCCTATGGAATTTACTGCAGCCCATTTACTGTTTCTAACAGTACAGCCCATTTCTAGCCAGGGCCAGGGTTAAAAATTTCAACTAAACTTCCCACATTTTGGTGGGGTCCAAATTATTTTTATCTCGGAATTTCGATTCAGCTTCAATCTAATTTCAAAATTATTTTATATTAGGTTAAAATCCAATGAAATTTTGCGCGCGCAACAAAAAAATGTAATGAAATTAAAAATCTCAAAATCTGAAAAAACTAATTTTCAAACTAATTGCTGGTTCACTATGTTCTTTTATATTTATAGCCCATTTATTATTACTTAAAGCCCATTTTTTGGGCAAGCCGAATGCACCCCTCCTTTTTTCAACCCAGCCGGGCGGAGAAAAACAAGTTGGCCTGCGTTGGGTATTCGTAAAAAAAAAACTGGGCTAGCCATTTTCACAAAGGAAAAAAATAGCTGGGCTGGTTATTTGGTAGACATAAAATAATAGCCTGGGCTACACGGGCCACAGCCCCCGCACAGACCAGTTGATACCCTGCTGCGTCTCAGCAACAAAAAAACATTTCTAAAAAATTGCATGATCTACTGGGTCCCTACTGTCAGCAGCTCCTTGTGCAATTCTCTCCTTTATTGAGTACGTTGACAATGGCGTCGGACCCAGATGTCAGCAAACCGTTAGGGAGAAGTTTTTTTTCTTGTAGTAATAAGGAGGCACTTGCCTGAGTACGGCCATGGCCCTGGTGGGTTCCTACTGTCATCCTCACCACGTACAGTCATCTCCTGATTCCTCTCATTTGTTCACCATGTTAACAACATGAGATGGCGGCCCCACGGCGAGTGCAACAAGGCGAAGGACGACAGAGAGGGCCTCGCGGGCCCTACGGATGATCTGGTACAGCGTCCGCTGCTCATCCAGGAAGCTAGGTTCATCGGCCCCTATGTCCGCGACGGCATTGTCATTCGCCTGTTTGCCGGCGATTTATCCCTTCGCAAGCCGATGCTCGTAGAGGAAACGGAGGTTGTAGCACTGGTCCTCCTGCGCTTGCCGGAACGCCGACACCGGCAACATTGGTAGCTCTTCCGCCATTAGGGCGTCAAAGTGCGGCCGCACCTGCTCTATGGCGAACACGGCATGAACCGACGCGGGCGGTGGCGCCGGCTCCTGGTCGGAAGCCTCGTCCATTGTCTGGTCATCGTCGCTGAGCTCGGCGAGTTCACTGGCGAGTCAGCATGTCCGGCTGCTACACCGAACCGCTGCCAAGCCCATGTCTGAACTCCCTGGCCCACCCAAACCCCCTCCCTCGCCCGCGCGCGCTTCTCGCCAGAAACGGTCAGCCCCGCCCGCGCCGCTTCCCGGAGCAGGCGACTGCTCCGCGTTCAAACGACACAACTGCCGTCCATCCGTTCTCTGCCGCCCACATTAATGACATGCGGTTGTCAAGGCGGCTACTCCGGCGCCACCCATCCATCCCTCTGCCGCCCACCATTGCTATATAAACTGCTGCCCCGGCCATAGCTGCAGTCATCCGCCTCTGTTCCCTTTCTCCTTTCCACACCACTTCCACCATGGCTTCCTCGCACTCCATCGCTCTCCGGGACGGGCGGACGGCGAACCAGAAGAAGGAGATGACCGCCATTGCTGCCGACTGGCTGGCCGGCAGGCAGCTGGAGGACGACCACATCCCAATAGAGGACGTGGTCGTCGACGAGCCGGCGCCACCCTCCTCCGCTCCATCCTCGCTGGTGCATTGCACCATGACCATCAGCGCGGCCCGTGCCCAATACATGGACATGGTGCGGGAGCAGCGGGAGGAGCAGTTCCGGAAGGCGCAGGCCGATGCCGCCTACAACCACCAGTTCCACCAGGAGCACCTGCAGACGGAGGAGCTGATCGCCGTGGACCTGGCGGAGCAGGCGGCGCTGCTCGAGTCCTACCGCTCCACCCGCGAGAGCCGCCTCGAGCGCTGGCGGTACCGCCAACGGGTGGCGGAGGTTGCGGCCACCTACAAGGAGGGCGACGAGGCAGGCGAGGCACTGTTTGGCGAGACAGACGACGATGCGGAGGACATCACCGGCTCCGCCGAGGCCCCGCCCCGCCGACAATGAAGCGGAGGACTTCGCCGGCTCCGCCGAGGCCCCGCCCCACCGGCAACGAAGCGGAGGACTTCGCCGGCTCCGTTGAGACGGAGGACATCGCCAGCTCCGCTGAGCCCCCCCCCCCCCGCCGGCAACGAAGCGGAGGACATCGCCAGCTCCGCCGATGCCCCGCCCCGCCGGCGACGAGGCGGAGGACTTCGCCGGCGCCGCCGGACATGGGGAACGGGCGCCGGAGATCATAGATTAGGTTAATTAATTATACATCCAGAGCCGTATGAGCACCGCTATTTAGTTGAAGAATGTCCGAAATGTAATGAGATCCGGGCATGTTTGAAATCTGGCCGTGTTTGAATGAATTTAGTCCGGTTAGTTCGAATTGTTGTATCAGAGGCATTAGACGAACATGCAAAACAATACATACTACTCCCTCCGTCCTAAAATAAGTGTCTCAACTTTATACTCCCTCTGTCCAGGTGTATAAGTCATCTTAGATTGTGCACCGCGAGCAAGGTGAGGGAAAAACGAGAGAACTTGATGTTTAGTTGCTAATTAATGCCATTGCATCCAGATAATTAACCACTGCATGTTGTGCTAAGTCGTCTCAAGTAATTGAATGCATACACGCCCCATGTCTCCTATTGGCTAATTTCTTTTTTCGTGGCAAAAAATAGAAAACAAGGTGGGTAGTTAATGCACCGCGCCTTAGAGTTTTGGGATTATTTGGTTTTCGTAATGTGACTTATGCACCGGTACGGAGGGAGTACTAACTTTAGTACAAAGTTGTACTAAGCTTGAGACAATTATTTTGGGAAGGAGGGAGTAGGATTTTTTGTCAGGACGCACAGTGATCACTTTGTTTGTCGCAGTTTCACACATACCATAAAGTTTTTTAGTGTGGATGTACATTGCAATCAAACTCACAGGCCTAGCAATTCATAACATTCACAACCATCGACCAGAGCCAATATTTTTACTTCACAACTAAAGACACAAATAAAGAAAAACCGATCGATGCTGTTGACAACAAAGGGCGTCCCATTCCAAAATATCAAATGTATGTCTTTTTGCTAACCATCAATGAGCAAAATTTGACAAAGTTTCCCTTTCCAAAATATCAGATGCATGTCTTCTTGTGAACACCAATGAGCAAACTTTGAGAAGGTTTTCCCATTGCAAAATATCAAATGCCTACGATTGTGGAAAGGGAGGTGTTTGTCACCAGTTTGCACATTGACATGGAACCGCGTGCTGGATTAACCAGCTAATCTTTTTGTGCAGTTCCACTAAAATCAAGAAATGTCATGCGTAGCTTGGTGGATTTCATATTTACATGTTGCAAGGCCTTGAACACGTCGGTAGCTCCTTCCATTTTGTGCTGTTTTATAAAGTATGACAATTCTCTAAAGGTGACAATGAATGATTAGAGAACCATTCGATGTATTGTGCATGATGAAGTATTATGGAGGGCACGAACCATCCGAACATTTTGTGCAGTTCCACTGAAATCAAGCTCAGCATCCCTGTCTGCATAAATAGTCTGCATAAATACAGAAAAAGTGTGATTACTATAATAGTGGTAGTAGTTGATGAAACATACGCTCACAAATATAATCATCTTCATTATCTTAACAGGAAAAGATAACAACGCAATAGCTTCAATTAAACATTTATTCAAAACAATACCACAATATAAGTAGCACAACATAACAAAGCACGATCATGTGGATGAAGGCCGATGCTGACCTCGTTTGTTACAGCTAGGTCCATGAGTGACTTGGTCATACCTTTCCTGGTTGTAGAATCTTGCACTTCACATGCTGTTGAGTTGCCACATGAGCTCTGCAAACTGGTCATGTCACCAGCTGTCGTGGTATTCTCACGGGGGGTGCGCGATTCACGGCAGATGCCATGAGATGGCTTGAGGTGAGGGTGCAAGAGGACGCCGGTGGGTTCCAGAGATGAGGTTGGCACGCGCAAGTGTGAGACACGAGACGTACCCAGGTTCGGGGCCCTCCGGAGAGGTAACACCCCTAGTCCTGCCGAATGGAGTATGGAGTGCACAAAGGTTACAAGATTGCTCCTGGAGCTATGTGGGCGGAGGAGGAAGAAGGGGCTAGGCCGCCATTCGGCCTCTCCTGTGAGTGTGTGTACGTGCATGGACTAAGAATCGAGCTGACCTCCCTGCAAGGAGGCCTCCCGGGGGGTCTTATAGGCCGACCCCCAGGGTTACATGGGTAAAGATGCACGGGCGCGGGGCCCTGGTGTCATAGTCTAGGAGCCGGCGGTGGGGGCCGCCGGGTCGCCGGGTCCGCCGGGTGCGCCGGGTGTGCCGGGTTCGCCGGGTTCGCCTGGTGCGCCGGGTCCGCCGGGCACGGGTCCGGTCGGCAGCTCGGCACTGTGGCAGGTGTTGTCGCTCGTCAGGGGCTGTCGGCGCCGCCTAGCAACAGGATCACGCCGCTCGGACACCGCCCGCCCCGGGCGGGGGCGCAGGGAGTGCTGTAGCCGCGCCCGCCGGGGCCGGCGTAAAGGAGGGGGCGCTGTTGCCATACTTGTCTCGTCGCGAGGGTTTGCCCTTCTGTGGCCAGCCGGCGTGGGCGAGCCGGCTCGGGCAGGGGAGCCGGCGAGCTGGCTAGCCGGATTGAGGGGCCTGGTCTGCCCCGATGTGTTTGAAAGGGATCCGGGCTCCGTTGCCTACCCAGGGGTCATCCCCCCGAAAGTAGTCTCCGAAGCTGTGAAGGTTCGCCGGCTTCAGGCAGGGGGGCCTTCGCAGCTTACCCCCCTGAGGAGTCGATTTGTTGATGAAGTGCTGGAGTCCGGCTGGGCGGCTCCGCCCAGCCGTATGCCGGCAACGCGACAGCAGACGCCGGGAACACCCGCTGGGGGCCGGCTCCCGGTACCCCGGCCTGGGCGGGAAACGGAAACCTCCGCCAGACGAATCTTGCTTTGCACGACGAGCCGTGCCCGCCACTGCTTGACAGGCCGCCACGTGCTGCCCTGCGGCAGGCGAGGCCTGCCAGCCCACGCGCGCGACGGGATGTGACTGTAGACCAGGCCCACCACGACGCGCCCTCGGCCCGCGCGCGAGGGATTTACTGTGGCGACCCTTGGCGGTTGCGCTTCCCCATGCAATGAATGCGCCTGGGGAACGTGCGCGCACAGTGCGGGGGAGTGGGGATCGTGGGCGCAAACGATCCCACTCCCCCACGATCTCTCGTGGTTATAAATGACGAAAGGGGAGAGTGCGGCGGAAACGTTCCCGCACGCACCCCCGTCCCTCTCTTCTCCTCCGCTCCTGCTTCTTCTTTGCCGTGCCCGAATGAAGTGCTGCCGCCACCGCACGCCTTGCCCACGCCCGCTGCTGCGCACCGCGACTGGAGGCCCGCAGCGCGTAGTTCTTCCTCTTTCCTCTTCTCCGTCGCCGCGCCTCCACGCCCGGAGAAAACCCTCCCCCATGGCGCTGCCGAAAGGCTCGTAGGAGGGCTCTATCATGACCGAGCAAAACATTCGATATCTTCATCGCACGAAGCGGCTGCCGCCAGCAGAGGCGCTGCACGCGCGCGCGCCCGGCTCGAAGAGGGTGCCGCAGCCACGGGAGGGCGAGCACATCGTCTTCTATTCTCACTTCGAGCGCAGGCTCGGCCTTCCCGCGAGTCTTTTCTTCCGCGCTTTCCTCGATTTCTTCGGGCTGCAGCCGCATCATCTCGGCGCCAACGCCGTGCTGCAGGTCGCCGGCTTTGCCACGCTCTGCGAGGGCTACCTCGGCATGCTGCCGAATGTGGAGCTGTGGGGGAAGATGTTCTTCCTCAAACAGCAGGGGGCGACGGCTGGCGCCATGTCCGACTGCGGGGAAGTGGTGGTCATCGGCCAGGTGAATGGGCCGTTTCCCAAGCTGCCGCTTGAGGACTCGGCCAAAAAGTGGCAGACGACGTTTTCTACGTCCGGAACGCCGACCCGGCGGTGGACGCCATCAACCTTCCGCCCTTCGTCGACTCGCCGCCGCTCGAGAAGCGGAACTGGGGCTACTGCCCCAAGAAGCCGCCGCAGGAGATGGTGAACATCTGCCGTCGGGTCAGGGAGATGACGGATCGCGAGGGGCTGAAGCCGGTCGACCTCATCGCGGCCTTCATCGCCCGTCGGGTGCTGCCGCTGCAGCGCCGGGCACACCAAATCTGCGACATGAGCGGCCGGCATGATCCGACCCAGATGTCGACCAAGGAGTTGACGCCGGCCGGGATCGTCCAGCGGGTGAACTTCATCTCCAAGGCCGGGTTGAAGGAGGAGGGGTGGAGCTTCGGGAAGGAGCCCTATCACCGGGAGAACCCGGCACCGGCAGTGGGTCCCTGGTCTTTTTTTTTTTGCCGCTTCGACGTTATTCTTGTGTCCTGACGTCGGAGCCGGCCCGTAGCTATTCGCCAGCCAGCGGAATCACGACGGGCCGAATCCCTAGATCCTGCTGGCCGACCTGCTCGACTCGGACGTGGAGGAGGCCGGCGCCGAGGCAGAGGAGGGGTTGGTCGAAGCGCGCCTGGCCGATGCCATGGCCGGCGGGTCGCGGAATGCGGGTAAGTCTCCGCCCTCAGAACATCTGCGCGACTGGCCGGACGACGATGAAGAGGACCTGACTGATGCCCACGGTGCAGCGCCCTCGGCTGGGGAGGACGCCAGCGTCGACCCCCCAAGACGGCTGTGGAAGACGGCCGGCGCCGGGCCGGCACGCGCGGCGGCGTCCGTCAGCTAGCCGCATGGGAAGGAGGCGGTCGAGACGAGGCCGGCCACGAAGCGCCCGGCGGCGGCGGGGCCGGCGCGCGAGAGGGCCATCGTGGAGAAGAAGCGCCGGCTCGCCCCGTCCATGGGGCAGAGGCGGGAGGTCCCGACGGTCATTGGGTAAGTGTGTTTTGTCTTTTGCCGATTCTTTGCTTGTTTCTTGCTTATGCTTCCATCGTGACGAACTTGTCGTGCGCAGGCCCGCCCTTGACCTGGCGGTGATGGCCACGGAGGCCGCGGCGGGCGAGACCGTCTGGAGGAAGACCCGGAGCAGCGCCATCGACCGCGAGCCGGGTCGGACCATGGAGGAGGACCTCGAGGCTCGTCAGACCGGCCGGGATCCCGACGCGGCGGTGCGCGATGCCTGGCGGGAACGGGCGGCGGCCGAGAAAGAGATGGAGGAGGCCTCGGCCCGGGCATGGGAGAGGGCCTCCGCGAAGCGGGCCAGGAGCATCGCGGACCCGGCCTGGCTGGAGATGGAGAGGGGCTCGGCGCCGGTGGTGACGATCATCGAGCCGCAGCCGGAGGGAACGGGTGAGCCGGAGGGGCGGACGGAGCTGGCCGACGGCGAGTCGGACGTCGATGAGAACATCGTCGTGGACACGCCGCCCCGGGCCGACCCGGCGGGGGGAGGCGAGGGCGACGGGAGGGAGCGCGAGGCGAACTCCGCGCCATCCGGCCAAGCGCAGCCGACGCCGGCCCCGGAGTCCGCGACCGGGGACGCCGGTACCCTGGTGGTCGTGCCGCCCCAAACCGCCACGAACTCCGAGCGGCCGGGTGGAGGCGGACCCGGCGCCGGGACCGCGATCCAGCAGCCGTGGGCGAGCTCCAGCGAGGTCGTGGTCGGGCTGTGAACCCGGGAGGACGACGCGGCGGATGCCTTGCGCTTGCAGCTTCGTGGTCGGAGCGACCGCCTGCAGGCCTTCGTTCGGCAAGAGCAGGAGGCGGCGCGGCGGCTAGAGCAGGCGATTGCGGTGAGTTTTCCTTCTTTGCTTGCCTTAGTTGCTGAATCAGTGGGGGCGCGCCAGCGCACCCACTGGGTGTAGCCCCCGAGGTTCGGCCGGGCTGCAAAGCAGCCGGGTCGAATCTTATAGCTTGTCTTTTGCATTCTTCTAATCTTCTGCCTGCGCGCAGCATCTGTACGACCTGCGGGCCGGCGCGTACAACTGGCTTCGGGAGCGGTTCCGCGAGGCCAAGACCCAGCTCGCCGCCAAGGAAGAGGACATGCGCCAGGTTCAAGGTATGTCTTGCATTCTTTCAGTGGGGGCGCGCCAGCGCACCCACTGGGTGTAGCCCCCGAGATTCGAGCCGGACTGCGGAGCAGCCGGGTCGAATCTTAGAGCTTTGTCCTTTCTTCTAATCTTAACTTCTGGCATCTGACCGGGAAACCTGTCGCGCAGCCGACGCGGCCGAGGTGCCAGGCCTCCGAGGCCGGCTTGCCGAAGCCGGCGAGCAGCGCGATCGCGCTGTTGCCGACCGCGACCGGTTCCAGGCCGAGTTGGACCGGCTGGTGGCCGAGAAGGCCAAGTCGGAAGATGCCCACCAGGCGGAAGTGGGCCGGCTGGCGGAGGAGCGTGGCAAGGCGGCCGAGGAGCTGGCTGATGCCGGCAGGAGGATCACCCAGCTCGAGAAGGATCTCGAGGCCCAGGCTCGCGCGTCAGCCATACGGCAGAGCGGGATGCTGGGCGAGGTGCAGCAACTCGACGAGACCTTCGCCCGTAAGTGCTGTCTTTTCTTTGGTCCGGCTGGCGTAGCCGGCAAGCTGCTTTCCTTGACTGATTTGTTTCCTGCCTTTGGCAGGAGTCTTCCCGGAGACGCAGGAGGCGGCCGATGCAGCTGTGTATACCCATCGGGCGGACCTGCGCGCGACAGGGGCGGAGATCGACATTTACGCCGCCTGGAGCCTCTCGGAGATCATCCTTGCCTGCGAGGCCAGTCTTCGAGCCGTGGAGGGGCACATGCACTGCCTGTTCGAGGCCGGGATGGGCATGGCGAGCGGCCTCTGGCCGAGTGCGGTGGTGCCGAACAGCGTCACCCGGCTGGCGCGGTGGTTGGAAGCCGGCGTGGAGCGGCTTGGCGCGTGGAGGGCCTCCGCGGCCCGGGCCGGCGCGGAGACGGCACAACGCTTTGTCGTGTCCTGGTATCCGGGCGTGGACCTCGACCGCCTGGCGGCGCAGCGGGCCGGTGCGGAGGACGACTTGGCGGTGAGGGCGCAGCGGATCGCCGGGCGGGCCAGCTATCTGGCGTCGTTTGCTCCGTACGACGAGTTCGTCCTGGAGCGGACGGAGGACGGCGAGGAGCTCCCCGCCGACGAGTTCGGCCTGCTGCTGAATGACCCGGACCGCAGCTCGGCCGAGACGGGGGCCTATGCCGACGATGAGGCCGACCCGGAGGATGACGCCACGACCGAGAGGCCGGAGGGCACAGGGCCCGACCCGGCGGCCGCGTCCACCTCGGCTGAACCGACGCCGGCCGGAGACGACGCGGGTGCCGATTAGGATTTCCTTTTTCTTTTCGTCTTTCCTGTACTCAAACTTAGTTAGGTATTAGTTCCACCCACTGGGGGGTGTAGATCTATGTAATGAACTTGTGGCCGAAGGACTATGCTGTATATAATTTTTGCATGCGATTTCGCTTTTTGCTGTTCGGCCTTGGGCCTTTTCTTGTTTGTCTTGTCTTCGGGCTTCCTTCCCGCTAGCCGGATAGCCGGGTCGCGGACTGTGGCTAGGACGGGGATTCGGCCTTGATAGGAGACGCACAATAATTAGGCTTTTTCGGACGTTGAGCGCGAGCGAAACACCCACTGGGCCGGCTGGCGGCAGGCGGCGAAGCTGCCTGGCACGCAGCCGGTCGTGCGGCGAATTAGTGAGAGAGGGCGGGTTGAGCCGGATTGGCCGAGCCGGGCTCTTATCCTTAGCCGTTCTCGCATGACGATGCTTCCGGCCATTAGCTCTTGCCGACCGGACAGCCGGGAGCCGGCTGTGGCTAGCGAAGAGAGGGCGTTGGCAGTTCGTATGCTTCGGAATGGATTTAAGGAAAAATGGCGAGGCGCGGTCTAGCCGGCTATCCCCTGAGCCCCCGAGCCGGCTGCGCCGACTCGGCGTGAGAATCAAAAACGGTGAGGTGCATAGACAAAGAGTAAAAACGGAAAAGGAAGCCCCCGAGCCCCCGAGCCGGCTGAGCCGACTCGGCGGGCGAAACAAAAATGGGGAGGCTTGCTGCTTTCATTAAATCCAAAAGGTGGTGATACATACATGCATGAGTTTAACTGTAAAACGGACGGAGGAGCTCCACGTTCCAGGGCCGGCTGGACTCCTCGCCGGCTGCATCTCGCTTGCGCTTGTTTGGCTTCGACGCGTCGATGAGGTAGTATGCATTCCGGTCGCAGAGGGCCTTGCTGGGGGAGGCCAGTTTGTGCTGGCCGGCTGTCCGCTGGACGGGCCGGAGCACGAGGGCGCCCTCATGGAATGCGAGGGGTTTGATCTTCTTGCTGTGGTAGTGGCGCAAGCCTTGTTGGTAGATGGCTGACCGGCTGAGGGCCAGAAGGCGCGCCTCCTCGAGCAGGTCGATGCCGTCTTCGCGTGCCTCCTTTGCCTCGGTTTCTGCGTACATGGTCACCCGGGGCGAGTCGAACTCAACGTCGGTTGGAATGATTGCTTCGGCTCCGTAGACGAGGAAGAATGGGGTGAACCCGGTAGAGAGGTTGGGTGTCGTCCGGAGACTCCAGAGGATGGCCGGCAGCTCATCGAGCTAGCTGCTGGGTGAGCGCATGAGCGGCTCGACGAGTCACGGCTTGATGCCGGCTAGGATGAGGCCGTTTGCCCGCTCGACCTGGCCGCTCGACTGGGGATGTGCGACGGAGGCCAAGTCGAGCCGGATGCTGGATGCAGAGCAGTAGTGGGCCAGCGCGCCCTTGGCGAAGTTGGTGCCGTTGTCCGTGATGATGCTGTGGGGAACGCCGTAGCGAACCGCGATATCCTTGATGAACCGGACGGCCGTGGGCCCGTCGAGTTTCTTGATCGGTCTGGCCTCGATCCATTTGGTGAACTTGTCGGCGGCGACCAGCAAATGCGTCATGCCGCCTCGGGCGGTCTTGAAGGGCCCCACCATGTCGAGCCCACAGACGGCAAAGGGCCACGTGATTGGGATGGTTTGGAGCGCTGAGGCCGGCTGGTGGCTGCGCTTGCTGAAGCATTGGCAGCCCTCGCACCTGAGGACCAGCTCCTCGGCGTCTTGCAGGGCCGTGGGCCAGTAGAAGCCGTAGCGGAAAGCTTTGGCCACCAGGGATCTCGAGGCGGCGTGGTGCCCGCACTCGCCCTGGTGGATGTCGAGGAGGATCTCGATCCCTTTGGCTTGCTCGATGCAGCGCTGGAACACGCCAGTCGTGCTGCGTTTGACCAGCTCGTGGTTGATGATGCTGTAGGCGGACGCTCGCCGCTGCACTTGCCGGGCTTCAGTTTCGTCGTTGGGGAGGTCGCCGTCTTCCAAGAAGGCGCTGATCGGCTGAGCCCAGGACGGCACCGTCACCACCGTGAGGACGGCCGCCGGGACGGGATCCGGGACGGCCGCCCCCGAGCCGGAGCCGGCAGTCCCCGGGCTGGAGCTGGCAGCCCCCGAGCCTGGGCAGGCAGTCCCCGAGCCGGAGCCGGCAGTCCCCGAGCCGGAGATGGCAGCCCCTGAGCCGGAGCCGGTAGTCCCCGAGCTTGGGCCGGGAACTCCAGGGTCGGGTGGGGACGCGCCGGGGTCGTCCGGGACGAAGATTGATTCCGACTCGGAAGACGGCTTGATGGACGGCTTCCGCAGGTGCTCGAGGGAGACGCCGGATGGGATTGCTTGCCGGGTGGAGCCCACTTTGGCCAGGGCGTCAGCTGCTTCGTTGTCCGCGTGCGGGACATGGAGGAACTCGCAACCGTCAAACCCACCGGAGAGTTGTTGAACCAGGAAGCGGTAGCTGGCCATGTTGGCGTCTTTGGCGTCCCAGTCGCCGGAAACTTGCTGCACCACTAGGTGCGAGTCGCCGTTGCAGAGGATGCGCCGGATGCTGATCTCCCTGGCCAGCCGGAGACCGTGCGCGAGGGCTTCGTACTCGGCAACGTTGTTGGAGGCGGCGAAGTGGATCTACAGCACGTACCGCAGCCGGTCGTTCTTGGGGGAAGACAACACGATGCCGGCTCCCAAGCCATTGCGCATCTTGGAGCCGTTGAAGTGCATGCGCCAGTGAGTCGACTCGGGCGCCGGCGGCTGGTACTGGGTCTCGGTCCAATCGACGAGGAAGTCGGCCAGTGCTTGGGACTTGAAGGTGGTGCGGGGCTCGTAGAGGATTGTGTGGCCGGCTAGCTCGATGGCCCACTTGGCCACCCGGCCAGAGGCATCCCGGCAGCCCATGATCCCGCCGATGGGGGCCGTGCT
Source organism: Elymus sibiricus (assembly GCA_039707655.1). Taxonomy (NCBI): domain Eukaryota; kingdom Viridiplantae; phylum Streptophyta; class Magnoliopsida; order Poales; family Poaceae; genus Elymus; species Elymus sibiricus. The sequence continues at coordinate 287,483,477 of CM077670.1, forward strand.
CACCATGGTAATGGTGTGCTCCTGGAAGTACTGCCTCAGCTTCTTGGCGGCGAAGTACACGCCGTAGCACATCTTCTGGTAGTGGGGGTAGTTCTGCTTGGAGGTGGAGAGCACCTCGCTCAGGAAGTACACTGGTCGCTGGACCGGCTGCACCTTGCCCTCCTCAGGGCGCTCGACGACCAGCACCGTGCTGACCGCGTGGGAGGTGGCGGCGACGTACAGCAGGAGTGGCTCTTTCTCAGCCGGCGCGGCTAGGACGGGTGCGGTGGACAGCATGCGCTTGAGGTCGCGGAAAGCTTCGTCTTCCTGGTCGCTCCACTCGAACGCCGTCGTCTTCTTCATCAGCTGATACAAGGGCAGGGCCCTCTCCCCCAGCCGGCTGACGAACCGGCTGAGAGAGGCCAAGCAGCCGGTGAACTTCTGGACGTCGCGCAGCCGGGTCGGCTTGCGCATGCGCTCGATTGCCTTGATCTTCTCCGGGTTGGCTTCAATGCCACGCTCCGAGACGAGGAAGCCGAGGAGCTGGCCAGCCGAAACGCCGAAGACGCATTTCTCTGGGTTGAGCTTGATCTGGAACCGGCGCAGGTTGGCGAAGGTTTCTTTGAGGTTGGCCAGGAGCGTGAGGTGCTGCTTGGTCTTCACCACGATGTCGTCGACGTAGACGTGCACATTTCTGCCGAGTTGGGGCAGCAGGCATTTCTGCATGCAGCGTTGGAAGGTGGCGCCGACATTCTTCAAGCCGAACGACATGGTGATGTAGCAATACGCCCCAAAGGGCGTGATGAAGGACGTCTTGAGGGCATCGGCCGGGTCCAGCTTGATCTGGTGGTAGCCGGAGTAGGCGTCCAGAAAGGACAGGAGCTCACAGCCGGCTGTGGAGTCGATGACTTGGTCGATCCGGGGCAGAGCGAACGGGTCTTTGGGGCATGCCTTGTTCAGGCTGGTGTAGTCGATGCACATGCGCCAGGTGCCATTTTTCTTCAGGACGACGACTGGGTTGGCCAGCCACTCAGGGTGGAACACTTCCATGATGAATCCGGCTTTGAGCAGCCGGGCGATCTCTTCACCGATGGTTCTTTGCTTCTCCTCGGAGAAGCGGCGTAGCGGCTGTCGGATAGGCTTGGCGTCCTTGCGGACGTGAAGTTTGTGCTTGGCGAATTCCCTCGGGACACCTGGCATGTCTTTGGGAGACCATGCGAAGATATCCTGATTCTCACAGAGGAAATCGACGAGCTCGCCTTCCTATTTGCTGTCGAGGCCGGTGCCCACGACGACGTACTTGCTGGAGCTAGGGTCGGCCGGGTTGAGCGGGACCCTCTTCGTGTCTTTGGCCGGCTTGAAGGAGGCCTCGTCGGCGACCGGCTTGGGCGGAGTCGGCATGGCCGGCTGCGCGCTAGCCAGCGCCACGATCCGGTCGAGCTGGCGCCTCTCCTCGGCGATGACCAGCGACTCGGCCAGCTGGGAGCCGGCTTTGGCACACTCGAGGGACTTCTTGTAGTCGCCCACGATGGTGATGAGGCCCTTGGGACCTGGCATCTTCAACTTCAGGTAGGCGTAGTGGGGGACCGCCATGAATTTGGCCATCGCGGGCTGGCCCAGCAGCGCATGGTAGGGGCTGGCCAGGTCGACCACCTCGAACCAGATCGGCTCGCGGCGGAAATGGCTGCTGGAGCCGAACAGGACGTCAAGCCGGATCCGGCCGATCGGAGAGCAGGACAGACCCGGCACGATGCCGTGGAACACCGTCCGGGTCGGCTCCAGCTGTCGCGCCTCGATGCCGAGCTTGGTCATGGTGTCGCGGTATAGGATGTTGATGCTGCTGCCGCCGTCGATCAGCACCCGTGAAAAGCGGCAGGTGCGCTTCTCGGAGACGAAAGTGGGGTCGAGCACGAGGGTGTAGCCACCCGGCGTGGCATGACGGCCGGGTGGTCCTCCCGGGTCCAGCTCACCGGTCGGTCGGACCAGTGCATGTACTGGGGAACCGAAGGGACGACGGTGTTCACCTTGGCCGCGTGCTTGCGCTTGGCGTGCTTATCATCCCCTTCGCTGGTGAAGACGACATAGGACGCGTCCGGGCGCGGGAAAGGGTTGTCGGCGAGGGCGCCGGGTGGCGGCGGAGGCGGCGGAAGCAGTGGCTGCTGCGAGCCGGCTTTGGGTGGCGGGGGTGGAAGGTTTCCCTTCAACAGGCGTTGGGTGAAGCTGCACTGCCGGAGCGTGTGCATCGACGGCTTCGCGCCGCTGTGGTTCTTGCAAGGGGCATCGAGCATCTGCTCGAAAGTCAACTTGGGCTGCCAGGCGGCCTTGCCGGTGCGCGGGTGCTGGCTGGAGCCTTGCTCAGCCGGCTGCTCCCCCTCCACGGTGGCGACCTGCCGGTTGTCGTAGCGGGGCGCTTGCTAGTCGTTCCTGCGCTTGCCGTTGTTGTTGTTGCTGTTGTCTTGCCGGCGCTGATTGTTGTCGCCAGCCGGCTTAGGGGGAGCCGGCTGGACCGGGAGGAGCTTGCCGTCTAAGTCGATCGTGATCTTCACATTCATCGCGGAGTCGGCCGTAGCGTACTTGTCCGCCACGGCCATGAGCTCCGCCAGGGTTTCCGGCTCGTCGCACACCAGCCGATGCTTTACCAGGGTGCCGTCCAGGCATCCGTCGATGAAGTATTGGATGGCCTGGACCTCGTGGACCCCCTCGCAGGAGTTGCGCAGTTCCATCCACCGCGTGAGAAAGTCGCGAAGGGGCTCGCCCGACTTCTGGATGCACATGGAGAGCTGGCGAGGCTTGCCGGGACGCTTGTAGGTGCTGGTGAAGTTGCGAATGAACGCGTCTTTGAAATCCAGCCAGGAGTTCAAGCTGCCGGGTCGGAGGCTGTTAAGCCACGTCCGGGCCGAGCCGAGCAGCATGAGGGGGACGTATCGCACGGCCACACGCCGGTTGCCGCCGGCTATGCCGACAGCCGTGGTGTAGTCAGTCAGCCAGTCCTCCGGCTTGGTGGCGCCGTTGTACTTTGGGGAGTCGCGAGGCAGCGAGAACCCTTTGGGGAAGGGCTCCTCACGAATGCGGGGACCAAAGCACGCCGGGCCGACAGAGCTTTCCTCCTCCAAGGCCGTGGAGCGCGCCAGCCGGTCGATGCGGTGACGGGCGTGGCTTTCGTCGTAGGGCTCGCAGGGGCCGAGTCGGTCAGCCACGGGACCGCGTGGACTGATTCGGTCAGCCACGGGACCGCGGGGTGCAGGGGCCTCCGGGGCCGGCTCGGGCCGCCGAGCCGGCCGCACGGGGGGCTCCGGCTGCTGACCCCGGCCGTCGCCAGCCGTCTCGCCGGCGTTGCCGTCTCCAGCAGTTGTGGCGCGATTGTGCCGGCTCCGACCGGACCGGTGCCGGCCAGAGCGGCTCGCGCTAGTGGCGTGGGAGGACGTCTGCCGTGCATCCCGGAGGGCCCTCTCCGGGTTCCCGGTTCTTCCTGAGGCGGAGGCGGATGGCTGGGGCGGGTCGAAGCGCTGCTGTTGCTCGTTCGCCACGGCGATGAGGTCGCGGATGCGCTGCTGCTGCTGCAGCAGCTCCTCGCCCTCCAGGAATTCGAGGTCCGCCATGGCCGCTTGCGCCGCGCGCATGTTCTTGTCGGGGGTGTCGTAGACGGGCGGGCTTGCGCCTAGCGCACGGCCGATCGCGCCCCCACGAATCCGCACCTCCGCGACCCGGCTGGGCTCGGCGGCGGCCGGCATGCAGCCGTGGGCGCTGTCGTACTCACGCTGGGCGGACTCCAGCCGGCGCCGCGTTGCCGCGAGCTCCGTGGCCTCGACCAGCAGATGCTGGCGGTCCTCGTTGAGCTGGGCCGCCGCAGCAGCCGTGTCGGCGTCGGGCGTGATGGGGGCTTGCAGACTCCGGATCGTCTCACGGAGCGGGTCGGCCCGCCGAGGCGGGGCCGCAGCCGCGGCAGCAGCGGCCGCGGCATCTTTCTCCTTGGCGCGCGGGGAGCCGGAGCTGGCACCGACGGTCAGCACCTCCGCGCGGATGCAAAGAGTCGCGACGTCGTCGGAGACGGTGCAGCCAACGGGGACGGGGGAGTCGGTGAAGCTGTGTACCTCGCTGGGGTACACGTCGGGGACGAGCGCGACGAAAACGCGCAGCGCGCCAAAAGGGACGACGAGGCAGCCTGCGGGGCAGGCGGCGTTCGCGCTCGGCGCAGCGCTGCAGCCGGCCGTGTTGGCCGTGCGAGGCGCACGGACCAAACCGTGCACGATGCGCTCGCTGGAGCTGGTGAAGGGCCTCGTCTGGAACTTGACTCCGGCCGGCGCCGCGAGCAGCCCCACGGTGGGCGCCAACTGTCATGGTATTCTCGCGGGGGTGCGCGATTCACGGCAGATGCCATGAGATGGCTTGAGGTGAGTGTGCGAGAGGACGGCGGTGGGTTCCAGGGACGAGGTTGGCACGCGCAAGTGTGAGACACGAGACGTACCCAGGTTCGGGGCCCTCCGGAGAGGTAACACCCCTAGTCCTGCCGAATGGAGTATGGAGTGCACAAAGGTTACAAGATTGCTCCTGGAGCTGTGTGGGCGGAGGAGGAAGAAGGGGCTAGGCCGCCGTTCGGCCTCTCCTTTGAGTGTGTGTGCGTGCGTGGACTAGGAATCGAGCTGACCCCCCTACAAGGAGGCCTCCCGGGGGGTCTTATAGGCCGACCCCCTGGGTTACATGGGTAAAGATGCACGGGCGCGGTGCCCTGGTGTCATAGTCTAGGAGCCGGCGGTGGGGGCCGCCGGGTCCGCCGGGTGCGCCGGGTGTGCCGGGTTTGCCGGGTCCGCCGGGTGCGCCGGGTCCGCCGGGCACGGGTCCGGTCGGCAGCTCGGCACTGTGGCAGGTCTTGTTGCTCATCAGGGGCGGTCGGCGCCGCCTAGTAACAGGATCACGCCGCTCGGACACCGCCCGCCCCGGGCGGGGGCGCAGGGAGTGCTGTAGTCGCGCCCGTCGGGGCCGGCGTAAAGGAGGGGGCGTTGTTGCCATATTTGTCTCATCGCGAGGGTTTGCCCTTCTGTGGCCAGCCGGCGTGGGCGAGCCGGTCGGGCCGGGTCGCCATGCCGAGCCGGCTCGGACTGGGGAGCCGGCAAGCTGGCTAGCCGGATTGAGGGGCCTGGCCTGCCCCGATGCATTTGAAAGGGATCCGGGCTCCGTTGCCTACCCGGGGGTCATCCCCCTGACACCAGCGTCTACTAATACTCTGTAAAGCTTCTCGATTATTCCTTCTGTAATGTACCGCAACTAGTGACTGCTTCTTTCTGCAAAGTGGAAGGATCAACTGGGCCCAAGAATGCAACAGTTTGCCTTAAATACATTGGCTCCTTTTGTGCAGTTCAACTGGAATCAAAATCAAAATAGCAACGAGCAGAAGTTTTGATATCCCTATTTGCACAAAGATGAATAAAGTAAACAATTTCTTACCAATAACGGTTGATGACTTATACGCCCACAAGAAAAAATATCTACCTTATTTTAATGGGAAACAAAGCAGGACAGTAGCAATTCTCAATCAGTGTCATTGATTCATATTAACATAGACATTATCTTAACAATACCTTGCTTAAACATGTAGAAAGAACGACAAAGCAGGATAGTACCATTTCTCAAACAGTGTAACTGATTCATATTAACAGAGACATCATCTTAACAATACATTGGTTCAACATGTACTCCCGCCGATACGTAATAAGTGTTGCAGTTCTGAACTAAGGTTCAGTAGTTACTTCTAAGACTGACATTGCTTCATTTTACTAGTGGCATTAGAATAACAAAAAGCTTAAATGGTTGCATGGCAGAGTGGGCGCAACAGCACCATGTGCTTCCATCGATGTATAACGGGCTGATGCAGAGTTTGTTGCAACAAACAAACAAGCAGCATATCTGGATTGGTAGCATTTTTGTTCAATTAATGGGAGAAGACAGCAATACAATAGCTTCAATTCAACATTTATTCAAAACAGTACCAATACAAGTAGCACAGTGATGACCCACAAGTATAGGGGATCAATCGTAGTCCTTTCGATAAGTAAGAGTGTCGAACCCAACGAGGAGTAGAAGGAGATGACAAGCGGTTTTTAGCAAGGTATTCTCTGCAAGTACTGAAAGTAGCGGTAACAGATAGTTTGGACAGCAAGATAATTCGTAACAAGCAATAAGTAACAAGTATAATAAAGTGCAGCAAGGTGGCCCAATTCCTTTTGTAGCAAAGGACAAGACAGAACGAACTCGTATAATAAGCAAAGCGTTCTCGAGGACACATGGGAATTTCATCTAGTCACTTTCATCATGTTTGTTTGATTCGCGTTCGCTACTTTGATAATTTGACATGTGGGTGGACCGGTGCTTGGGTGCTGTTCTTACTTGAACAAGCCTCCCACTTATGATTACCCCCTCTCGCAAGCATCCGCAACTACGAAAGAAGAATTAAGATAACTCTAACCATAGCATGAAACATATGGATCCAAATTAGCCCCTTACAGAATAGCGCATAAACTAGGGTTTAAGCTTCTGTCACTCTAGCAACCCATCATCTAATTACTACTCCACAATGCCTTACCTTAGGCCCAAAGATGGTGAAGTGTCATGTAGTCGACGTTCACACGACACCACTAAAGGAAGCACAACATACATAGCATCAAAATATTGAACGAATACCAAATTCACATGATTACTTATGACAAGACTTCTCCCATGTCCTCAAGAACAAAAGTAACTACTCACAAATCATATTCATGTTCAAGATCAGAGGGGTATTGAATAGCATTAAGGATCTGAACATATAATCTTCCACCAAATAAACCAACTAGCATGAACTACAAGATGTAATCAACACTACTAGCAACCCACAGGTACTAATCTAAGGTTTTGAGACAAAGATTGAATACAAGAGATGAACTAGTGTTTGAGATGAGATGGTGCTGGTGAAGATGTTGATGAAGATTGGTCCTCCCATGATGGGAGGATTGTTGGTGATGTCGATGGCTTTGATTTCCCCCTCCCGGAGGGAAATATCCCCGGCGGAATCGCCCCGCCGGAGAGCAAAATAGCTCCTACCCAGGTTCCGTCTCGAGACGGCGGCGCTTCGTCCTGAAAGTCTTCTTCTGATTTTTTCTAGGGCAAATGGCTTCATATAGCAGAAGGAGGGGGCCGGAGGCCTGCCAGGGGCCCCACACGCTTGGGGGGCGCGCCAGGGGGGTAGGGCGCGCCCCCAGGCTTGTAGCTGCCTGGTGGGTCCCCTCTTATTGATTCTTTCGCCAGTATTTTTTATATATTCCAATATAATTCTCCGTAAATTTTCAGGTCATTTGGAGTTTTGCAGAATAGCTATCTCTGTTTCACCCCTTTCTGGTCCATAATTCCAGCTGTCGGCATTCTCCCTCTTCATGTAAATCTTGCAAAATAAGAGAGAAAATGCATAAGAATTGTACCATAGAGTGAAATAATGATCAAAAACATAATAATTATTAGTAGGAAATCATGATGCAAATTAGACGTATCAACTCCCCCAAGCTTAGACCTCGCTTGTCCTCAAGCGAAAGCCAAAATCGATAATCATGACCACATGTTTAGAGAGAGAGGTGTCGATAAAAATAAAATACGGACATGGAGCATCATGCTCTTTATTATAACAGCAATATATCATCATAAAACTTCTCATGAAAAAGTGACAATTCATCCACAAGTTAAAGTATGAACCATAAACCAAATTGAAAACTAACAAACTATGATCTCAGTCACTGAAGCAATTGCAATTCATCATATTATCAGAAAGAGTCTATGTAAGAGCTTTGTTTAGCAAATTCACATACTCAACTATCATTTAGTCTTCTATGATTGCTAACACTCACGACATACTTATGGAGCAAAAGTTTCAGTCGTACACATAGAAAGATAGGGGCTTATAATTTTGCCTCCCAACGTATTTACCTCAAGGGTAATGTCAACAATAATAACCCATGATCACCTACATCCAATTGGATATATATGCCTCGATCAATCCCCACCACATGATGCTTGCCAAGAGAGAAAATAAAAAAGGAATAGAGGAGAATACTATTGACTCTTGCATGAAAGTGAATACATAAAGTAAACGATAGGCCCTTCGCAGAGGGAAGCAGAGGTTGTCATGCGCTTTTTGTTTTTGGATGTGCAGGCTCTTAATGTAAAGGAATGCCACTTTATATTGCCCCTTGTGATAGTGACCTTTATTATGCAGTCTGTCGCTTTTATTACTCCACCATCACAAGATCGTACAAAGCTTATTTTCCCTTACAATAAAAGTTCATACATGTTTAGGAGCAATTTTTATTGCTTTGCACCGATGACAACTTACTTGAAGGATCTTATTCAATCCATAGGTAGATATAGTGGACTCTCATGGCATGAAACTAGGTTTAAGGGTTTTTGGATGCACAAGTAGTATCCCTTCTTAGTACAGAATTTTGGATAGCAAAAGATATGGGGCAAGCACCACATGTTAGAGCATCCAAAACAATATAACTTCTATGTGAATATAAGCAAACACAACTCATTATGTTGTCTTCCTTGTCCAACGTCGACTAATTGACATAGAATATTTGATGGGGGCTCACAATCATAAAAGATGTCCAAGATAGTGTATTTATATGTGAGGCCTCTCTTCCTTTATTACTTTTTCATGAATTGCAACAATGACCATTGCTATGTTTGTCAACTTCCAACAAGTTTTATCAATTATACTTCTTTTATGTGAAGTCATCACTCCCCATGGGATTAGCATATGATCTTACTTTTTATTCTTTATTTATTTCTAAGATTGGATCATCAAAAGCAAAACACTCAACTCAAACTACTCTTTATTATATAAATCTCACACACGATTACATAGATAGATAGATCACAAAGCAAGCACTCGAAACTAAATCATACTAAAACTTTATTCTTCTAAATCATGAAATAACTAAGGATCGGACTAAGATAGATAATGCTGATAAAAAGTGATGATGATACATTACCGGGGCACCTCCCCCAAGCTTGGCTCAAGCCATGGGTGGTGCCCATACCCATGTACTCAAATCTCCTTATTGGGTGATGGTGGTGATGAAGTGATGGGTTTGTCCTTCCACTTGAGGACACGAATTTCTTCTTTTAATTTGTCATTCTCTCTTTCGAGATCCCAAATTTTGCGATGTAGGTTTTTCGAATCTTCCTGTAGATGAAGAAAAGGAGTGAATTGAACCTTAGGAACCTTCATCGTGTAAGGTAAGCTGGACCTCTTGAATTCAATGTGCATATCTCCTGGTTGAGGTAGTGGGGGGTCCTCGTCCTCCTCGCTAGAATGACCTTGCTTTTCCCTCAAATCAGCATCTTCCTCTTCATCGGTTGTCCAACCATAGGGATCAGTGTCCCCATAGACTCTAGGGTTTGCAACAAGATGAGAAACATAGCTTTCCCCGTCCGAATCCTGAGATGACATGTCGCTTGACCTCGAGAGTCTGACAGAAAACAACACGAAACAAGAACAGAGGAGAAACTTGCGATATGGTGGTCAAAACATCTGAGAGTATATATAATGAATTTTCCCCGTGCAGAACAAGTAATATGGAAGAAAAAAATAGTCGGGAAAGTCCACGAGGGCGCCACAAGCCTGGTAGGCGCGCCCTGGGGGGTAGGGCACGCCACCCAGGCTAGTCGCCTCCTCGTGCACTTTTTGGACTGTTTATTATTTTCCTAATTTTTTATATATTCCAAAACAGATAGAAAGTACTTTTATGGAAGTTTTGGAGTCGGTTTACTTACCGTACTACATACCTACTCCTTTTTAGGATTCTGGAGCGTTCCGGAAGGTTTCCTCTCTGTGCTCTTCTGGTGTCATTGTTTGAATAATATTAGTTTCAACATTAATGGGCGTACTTGATATATAATGTTTAATTCTTTGCCCATTAACAACTCTTAGATTATTGCCTTCGGAGTTGTTTATTTTGATGGTTTCGGAGCGATAAACTTCTTCGATGATGTACGGTCCTTCCCATTTAGAGAGAAGTTTTCCTTCAAAAAATATTAAATGAGAATTGTATAATAGAACATGATCACCTACTTTGAATTCCCGTTTTTGAATTCTCTTATCATGCCATCTTTTAACTTTTTCTTTTAACAACTTGGCATTTTCATAAGCTTGGGTTCTCCGTTCATCTAAAGAACTAATATCAAATAACCTCTTGTCACCGGCAAGCTTATAATCATAGTTAAGTTCTTTAATTGCCCAATATGCTTTATGTTCTAACTCAAGAAGTAAATGGCATGCTTTTCCATAAACCATTTTATAGGGAGACATACCCATAGGATTTTTATAAGCGGTTCTATAAGCCCATAGTGCATCATCAAGTTTCTTAGACCAATTCTTTCTAGATCTATTAACGGTCTTCTGCAAAATTAATTTTATTTCTCTTTAGTTAATTCAACTTGACCACTAGACTGAGGATGATAAGGGGATGCAATTCTATGAATGACATCATATTTAGCAAGCAATTTACGGAAAGCACCATGAATAAAATGTGAACCACCATCAGTCATTAAATATCTAGGGACTCCAAACCTCGGGAATATAACTTCTTTAAGCATTTTAATAGAAGTGTTATGATCAGCACTACTAGTTGGAATAGCTTCTACCCACTTAGTAATGTAATCAACAACAACTAAAATATGAGTATACCCATTGGATTTAGGAAAAGGTCCCATATAATCAAAACCCCAAACATCAAATGGTTCAATAACAAGTGAATAATTCATAGGCATTTCCTGACGTCTACCAACATTACCAATTCTTTGACATTCATCACAAGAAAGGACAAACTTACGTGCATCTTTGAAAAGAGTAGGCCAATAAAAACCAGATTGTAATACCTTGTGTGCAGTTGTGTCTCCTGCATGGTGTCCTCCATATGCCTCGGAGTGACACTTATGTAGGATTTGTTCCTGTTCATGCTCAGGTACACAACGTCTAATAATACCATCTACCCCTTCTTTATGTAAGTGTGGGTCATCCCAAAAGTAATGTCTTAAATCAAAGACACACTTTTTCTTTTGTTGGTATGTAAAACTAGGTGGTATATATTTAGCAACAATGTAATTAGCATAGTCTGCATACCAAGGAGTATTATGAGAAGGATTTATCACAACTAATTGTTCATCAGGAAAATCATCATTAATAGGAAGTGGGTCATCAAGAACATTTTCCATTCTTGACAAATTACCAGCTACGGGATTCTCAGCTCCCTTTCTATTAACAATATGCAAATCAAATTCTTCTAGCAAAAGAACCCACCTAATAAGTCTAGGTTTAGCATCTTTCTTTTCCATAAGATATTTAATAACAGCATGATCAGTATGAATAGTAACTTTGGAATTAACAATGTAAGATCTGAATTTATCACATGCAAACACAACTGCTAAAAATTCTTTCTCAGTAGTAGCATAATTTCTTTGAGCATTGTCTAGAGTTTTACTAGCATAATGGATAACATTTAATTTCTTATCAACTCTTTGTCCTAGAATAGCACCAATAACATAAGCACTAGCATCACACATAATTTCAAAGAGTAGGTTCCAATCTGGTGATTGAACAATAGGTGCAGAAATTAAGGCTTTCTTAAGTATTTCAAAGGCTTCTACGCAATCATCATCAAAAACAAATGGAACATCTTTTTGCAAGAGATTAGTAAGAGGCCTAGAAATTTTAGAGAAGTCTTTTATAAACCTTCTATAGAAACCAGCATGACCGAGGAAACTTCTTATACCTTTGATATCTTTAGGACATGACATTTTCTCAATAGCTTCAACTTTAGCTTTATCAACTTCAATACCTCTTTCAGAAATTTTATGACCAAGGACTATACCTTCATTCACCATAAAGTGGCACTTCTCCCAATTCAAGACAATATTAGTTTCTTCACATCTCTGCAAAACTCAATCAAGGTTGCTCAAGCAATCATCAAAAGAAGTTCCGTAAACGGAGAAATCATACATGAAAACCTCAACAATCTTTTCACAAAAGTCAGAGAATATAGCAGTCATACATCTTTGCAAGGTAGCAAGTGCATTACATATACCAAAAGGCATACGACGATAAGCATAAGTTCCAAAAGGATAAGTAAAGGTGGTTTTCTCTTGATCTTTAGGTGAAACAGGTATTTGAGAGAAACTAGAATAACCATCTAGGAAGCAAAAGTGTGTATGCTTAGATAATCTTTCTAACATTTGATCAATAAAAGGCAAGGGGTAATGATCTTTCCTAGTAGCTTTATTTAATTTCCTGAAATCAATTACCATCCTATAACTAGTTACAATTCTTTGTGGGATAAGTTCATTTTTATCATTAGGAACAGCGGTAATACCTCCTTTCTTAGGAACACAACGAGCAGGACTTACCCATCTACTATCAGCTATGGGATAAATTATACCTGCCTCTAGAAGCTTTAATATTTCAGTTCTTACCACATCCTTCATTCTAGGATTCAGCCTTCTTTGATGATCAACAATGGGTTTAGCGTCTAGCTCCATATGAATTTATGTTGGCATAAAGTGGGACTAATGCCCTTGAGGTCATCGAGAGTATATCCAATAGCAGCTCGGTGCTTCTTTAGAGTTTTAAGTAATCTCTTTTCTTCATGCTCTGAAAGGTTATCACTAATAATAACAGGATATATCTTCTTTTCATCAAGATAAGCATATTTAAGTGTATCAGGTAATTGCTTTAATTCAGACACTGGATCACCCTTGGGTGGAGGTGGATCTCCCAAGGTTTCAATAGGCAAATTATGTTTAAGGATAGGTGCTTGTTTAAAGAATAGCTCATCTATTTCATTTCTTTCATTCATATTCATATCATTCTCATGGTCTAGCAAATATTGTTCTAAAGGATCAGTAGGAGGTACAACAATAGAAGCAAGACCAATAATTTCATCCTTATTAGGTAATTCTTTATCATGAGGTTGTCTACGAAACTTAGAGAAATTAAACTCATGAGACACCTCACCAAAATTAACACTGACAGTTTCTTTATTGCAATCAATCTTGGCATTAACTATATTCAAGAAAGGTCTACCAAATATAATGGGACAAAAATCATCTTGTGGTGACTCAAGAACAAGAAAATCAGTAGGATATTTGATCTTACCACACAAGACTTCAACATCTCTAACAATCCCAAGTGGTGAAATAGTATCTCTATTTGCAAGCTTAATAGTGACATCAATATCTTCAATCTCAACAGGTGCAATATCATTCATGACTTCTTGATAGAGAGTAAATGGAATAGCACTCACACTAGCACCAATATCACATAAACCATGATAGCAATGATCTCCAATTTTAACAGAAATAACAGGCATGCCAATTACAGGGTTTTTTTATCTTTAGTGTCTGGCTTAACAATTCTAGTTGCTTCATCATAGAAATATATGACATGTCCATCAATATTATCAACCAAAAGATCTTTAACCATTGCAATATTAGGTTAAACTTTAATTTGTTCAGAAGGTCTAGGTGCTCTAATATTACTCTTATTAACCACAGTTGAAGCTTTAGCATGTTCCTTAATCCTAACAGGGAAAGGAGGTTTCTCAATACAAGCAGTAGGCACAACTGGATCAACATGGTAAACAATTGTTTCTTCTTTAACACTAACAGGTTCTTCATTCAATTCAATAGGTGGATGATATTTAAACCATTTCTCCTTAGGGAGGTCAACATAAGCAGCAAAAGATTCACAAAAGGTAGCTACTATCTCAGAGTCAAGTCCATATTTAGCACTAAACTTATGAAAAGCATCTGTTTCCATAAAAGATTTAACACAATCAAACTCAAGATTTATACCTGACTCATTACCTTTGTCGATTTCCCAATCTTTGGAGTTACATTTAATTATTTCTAGAAGATCCCATCTGAATTCAATAGTTCTCTTCATAAAGGAACCAACAGAAGAAGTATCGAGCATGGATTGATCATTATGAGAAAGCCGAGCATAAAAGTTCTGAAGAATTATTTCTCTTGATAGCTCATGATTGGGGCATGCGTGCAACATATACTTAATCCTCCCCCAAGCTTGAGTGATACTTTCTCCTTCACGAGGCCAAAAATTATATATATAATTCCGATCACGATGAACCAAATGCATAGGATAAAATTTCTGGTGGAATTCCAACTTCAACCGGTTCCAGTCCCATGTTTCAGTATCATCAGATAGTCTATACCATGTCAATGCCTTTCCCTCCAAAGATAAAGGGAATACCTTCTTCTTAACTCCATCTCCGGATAGACCTACAAGCTTAAACAATCCACAAATTTCATCCACATATATCAAGTGCATATCAGGATGCACCGTTCCATCTCCTGCATAAGGATTAGCTAGCAGTTTCTCTACCATACCCGAAGGAATTTCATAATACATATTTTTAGTAGGTTCAGTAGGTTGAGGAGCAACACTCAATGCTTCCGGTCGAGGTGAAGATACCCCAAACAAGCCCCTCAAAGGATTACTTTCCATAGTGACAAGTGACAATAAATTTCAGCACGTAATATAAATGTTTCCTTACAAAATTCCACTCACCAAAGGCGCTTCGCTCCCTGGCAACGGCGCCAGAAAAGAGTCTTGATGACCCACAAGTATAGGGGATCAATCATAGTCCTTTCGATAAGTAAGTATGTCGAACCCAATGAGGAGCAGAAGGAGATGACAAGCGGTTTTCAGCAAGGTATTCTCTGCAAGTACTGAAAGTAGTGGTAACAGTTAGTTTGGATAGCAAGATAATTCGTAACAAGAAACAAGTAACAAGTATAATAAAGTGCAGCAAGGTGGCCCAATCCTTTTTGTAGCAAAGGACAAGCCGGAACGAACTCATATAATAAGCAAAGCGTTCTCAAGGACACATGGGAATTTCATCTAGTCACTTTCATCATGTTTGTTTGATTCACGTTCGCTACTTTGATAATTTGATATGTGGGTGGACCAGTGCTTGGGTGCTGTTCTTACTTGAACAAGCCTCCCACTTATGATTACCCCCTCTTGCAAGCATCCGCAACTACGAAAGAAGAATTAAGATAACTCTAACCATAGCATGAAACATATGGATCCAAATCAGCCCCTTACGGAATAGCGCATAAACTAGGGTTTAAGCTTCTGTCACTCTAGCAACCCATCATCTAATTACTACTCCACAATGCCTTCCCTTAGGCCCAAAGATGGTGAAGTTTCATGTAGTCGACGTTCACACGACACCACTAAAGGAAGCACAACATACATAGCATCAAAATATCGAACGAATACCAAATTCACATGATTACTTATGACAAGGCTTCTCCCATGTCCTCAAAAACAAAAGTAACTACTCACAAATCATATTCATGTTCAAGATCAGATGGGTATTGAATAGCATTAAGGATCTGAACATATAATCTTCCACCAAATAAACCAACTAGCATCAACTACAAGATGTAATCAACACTACCAACAACCCACAGGTACCAATCTGAGGTTTTGAGACAAAGATTGAATACAAGAGATGAACTAGTGTTTGAGATGAGATGGTGCTGGTGAAGATGTTGATGAAGATTGGTCCTCCCACGATGGGAGGATTGTTGGTGATGTCGATGGCTTCGATTTCCCCCTCCCGGAGGGAAATATCTCCGGCGGAATCGCTCCGCCGGAGAGCAAAATAGCTCCTACCCAGGTTCCGCCTCGAGACGGCGGCACTTCGTCCCGAAAGTTTTCTTTTGATTTTTTTTCTAGGGCAAATGGCTTCATATAGCAGAAGGAGGGAGCCGGAGGCCTGCCAGGGGCCCCACAAGCTTGGGGGGCGCGCCCCCAGACTTGTGGCTGCCTGGTGGGTCCCCTCCTGTTGACTCTTTCGCCAGTATTTTTTATATATTCCAAAATAATTCTCTGTAAATTTTCAGGTCATTTGGAGTTGTGCAGAATAGCTATCTCTGTTTCACCCCTTTCCGGTCCAGAATTCCAGCTGCCGGCATTCTCCCTCTTCATGTAAATCTTGCAAAATAAGAGAGAAAAGGCATAAGAATTGTACCATAGAGTGAAATGATGATCAAAAACATAATAATTATTAATAGGAAATCATGATGCAAATTGGACGTATCACACAGCATCTCAAAGCACACTGCACAATCATGTGGATGAAGGTCGGTACTGACCTTTCATGAGGCAGA
The DNA here is from genome assembly GCA_039707655.1 of Elymus sibiricus. Taxonomy (NCBI): domain Eukaryota; kingdom Viridiplantae; phylum Streptophyta; class Magnoliopsida; order Poales; family Poaceae; genus Elymus; species Elymus sibiricus. Next base: position 287,499,674 of record CM077670.1, read on the forward strand.
CTTGAAAGACCTCAAGATCAATACCAATCTGCCAACACGGATAGGAAATCCGATCTCCTTTTGTGTGAGTTCCACTAAATCTAGCAACATTGCCGGTGTGACATTTTAGTTGAACTGCACAAAACAGTCTTCAAACAAAAGTGTTTTATGAAGTGCACCAAAAGGTCGCAATAGCAACGAGATGAAAGAGATCCCTGTTTACACAGAGGTAAAAAAGGAAACAATTAATGGCCAATAACGGAGGATGACACATACGGCCACAAAAAGAAGCATCTACCTTATCTTAATGGGAAACAAAGAAGGACAGTTGCATTTCTAAAATAGTGGCATTGATTCATATGAACAGAGACATTCTCTTAAAATTAACATTCGTTATACATGTAATTTACTTTTAACAGTGGCATTGCTTCAATTTTCCAGTGGCATTATGAGATTAACAATGGCTAAACAGTTGTATGGGACAGGGTACACACCAGCATCATGTGCCTCCACACGTATAAATGGGTGATGCAGAGTCTGTTGCAACAAAGAACCAAGCAGCATATCTGTGTTGGTCCCATATTTGTTCTCTTTCAACCTTTTTCCTATGTGAGGGCAGCAAATCTAGTCCTGCACAAACTCTACTGCCTTGTCCCCCACCCCCCGGTTTCTTTCCTTTTTCAAGAAAGAGATCAGTTCCTTATAGATATGTGTACTGCGATTTCCCTTTTTCCCTTTTCGACCAACAGAGCGGCTGGATAGCCAGTCTGTACTACTTTCCCCCCTTCCTTTCCTCTTTGAACCACATCCTAGATTCATGCTATAAAACTCACCCCCCTTCTTTCCTGTTTGAACTAGACCTAGATTAGACTGCAGAAGCGAAAAAGATCCACATGAAGCTAGAGCAATGCCGTTTCAAAGTAAAGTTATACCTTAGGGTCGTTGGGATGTGGCTAGGTGGGCGGCGGGAGGCCGGATCTGCCCACACTACATACGGCAGTGATGAAGACGGGGTTGGAGGCCCTCCCGCGCAGGCGCTAGGTGAAAGAGAACAGCGCCGCCGGCAGTAGATTGCCTCCCTCGTCGACGGTAACAGAGTCAATGCTGCACCTCCTCACCTTCCTTGGCCGACAAGATCCGGATGGCTCTTTGACCAGCGGTGAGGGGGAGAGAGAGAGAGAGAGGCCACCGCAGTCTTGTTTAGATTTGGAGAGGGTGAGAGAGTGTGAACAGAGCAAACCCTAGCAAACAAACACTGAGGCTCCAGCGTGAATATATATAGTGGAGAGATAGAGTGTGAAGAGAGCAAACCCTAGCAAACAAAGGCTGAGGCTCCACCTTATATAGTATTATATGGTGGAGTGGTTTTATTTTTCTCTCCATAACAATCATTTTAAATTGTGTACAAAACAAAACTCTTTATTTAACGTACCAGTGAAGAAAACTACGATCAAACTAACGCTCCACGCGTCCTGGTCGCACTTTCTATCGTTGACATGTGGTACCTGCGTCCGGGTTTTTACTACACATCATATTTTTTATCAAATTTGACCACATATTTAACTAGCAAATGGCTAATACATGCCAACAATTGGCTTCATATTTCTTATGTAGTTATATGAGTAATATATTTTATCAAAGTTTGGCAACATAATTAACTAGTTGGAAAAATTCAGAACCAACTCATAAATAAAATGTTTATATACAACTCAATGATTGAAAGATCATAGCCAACATTTAGAAACCAATACAGGGGAGCTGAAGACAAAGTTATGAGAAGGCTTAGAAACCAATACAAATCTTTTTCTCTTAGTACCAACATCGATGCTTCTCCGTGGAAACATTTGGTTCATAGCGAAAGACAAATTTGCACCAAGGTGGAAGACGGCTGCGTCTCCAACGCAACCAAGGTGCACTGATGAATGATATATTTGTCTTCGTGGCTACCCAACAAAGAGCACTGATGGAAGACAGCTCATTTTTCATCGAGCATCGATCAACTTCACCAGCTGATGCAACCCGATACTCAAGCATGAGCATCGACATGTCATCGTGGTGATGCATCATCCATTTGGCATCAAGTTTGGGTGTGGCACCACTGAGGTTTGATAAATCCTCACCGTGGTCTGTTTCTTCTCGGTAATCAAGCTCGAGAAAGGTAGAACCACGTGGCAGAGGACAATGAGGCGGAGCAACAGTGGCCATCCAATTTTGTGCAGTTCCACTAAAATTGAGGAAGACATGCCCTCGTGTGGAGATATGCATCCCTGTTTGCAAAAATATAAAAAAGGGATATTTAAGTAGTGTCATTACATTGTTTTGGCAGTGGTACAAGATTAACAGCGGCATCTGAATTGTCAATAAGATTTAATGAAATGTACCCCACAAATAGAAACATCATGATTATCTTCATGCGGACTAAAGCAGGATAGAAGCATTTCTTAAAATGGTGTCATTGCTTCTATTTATCGACGCCTCTAGATTGACAGCAGCATTGCTTAAAAGGGACGTCACTTTAACATGGGCATTGCTTTATTTTACCAGTGATATTAGATTAGCAGCAGCAATAGGGGCATATGGACAGTGAGCGCACAACCATCATGTACCTCCACCGAGGCATAAACCAGGACAACTTTTTTTTGACGGAAAAACCAGGACAACTTTTGGAGTGGCCTTTCATGTAACCAAAAAATTTAGGTGATGTTGGACCAGCAGATGAAGCCTAGCTACTGTACATGGTGAGCTGGGCTGTACTAGTACATACAAAACCTGCATGCAGCGACATGGGGAGCTGGACCAGTAGAACGAAGCATGAAATCCAAAAGAAGTTATACCTCAGATGGGCAAGATGTGGCTTAGGTGGGCGGCGGGATCTGCCCACACGACGGTAGCGAACAAGGGCGCAGAGGACCTTCGTCCGCGCTGGTGCCGGCTCAGAGAGGACGGTGCGCGTCAGCTTACTCCCTCGCCGACGGCGACCACGTCAACGCTGCACTTCCTCCCCTCCTGCAGCGGACGGGATCCGGCCGGATCTGTGACCACCGGTGAGGAGAGATTGTGGGATCGAGGAGATAGGTCTAGAGGGGGGGGGGGTGAATAGACTCCTAACCAGCCAAAAATGCAGTTTTTAATTTCTCTTGGAATTTAGGCAGATTTTGGCACAAGTTAAGATCACTCCAATACTTTCTACACATGCATATCTAGAGATTGAGCAGCGGAAATAGTAAAGCATGCAATAGTATGGAAAGTAAAGGGGTAGAGTATGGAAGATCAAATGCAATGAAGACACGGTGGTTTTTGGCGTAGTTCCGATAGGTGGTGCTATCGTACGTCCACGTTGATGGAGACTTCAACCCACGAAGGGTAACGGATGCGCGAGTCCACAGAGGGCTCCACCCACGAAGGGTCCACGAAGAAGCAACCTTGTCTATTCCACCATGGCTTACGTCCACGAAGGACTAGCCTCACTCGGGGTAGTTCTTCACGAAGTAGGCGATCTCCGTGCCCTTACAAACTCCTTGGTTCAACTCCACATCATGTCGGAGGCTCCCAAGTGACACCTAACCAATCTAGGAGACACCACTCTCCAAAAGGTAATAGACGGTGTGTTGTTGATGAACTCCTTGCTCTTGTGGTTCAAATGATAGTCTTCCCAGCACTCAAACAACTCCTCATAGATTTGGCTATGGTGGAAGAGGGATTTGAGTGGAAAGCAATTTGGGAAAGGCTAGAAATCAAGATTCAAATGGTAGGAATGGAATAGCTTGATCTCAACACATGAGTAGGTGGTCCTCTCTCAGAAAATGTATGGTGGAAGTGTAGGCACGTTCTGATGGCTCTCCTTACTGAGAAGGAGGTGGTGGAGGGGTATATATAGCCTCCACACAAAATCCAACCGTTACACACTTTTGACCCAACTCGGTGGCACCGAAACCATAATCTCGGTAGCACCGAACTGTGTAAAAGATATGAACTTTAGGAATCTCGGTGGGACCGATACGAACATCTCGGATGGACCGAAGTGCAATGGCTAGGGCAAACCTCATCTCGGTGGCACCGATTGCGTCAACTCGGTAAGACCGAAGTGAAGCAATAAGGCAACAGAGACTTGGCAAGCCATCTCGGTGAGACCGATTTGCAAAACTTGGTGAGACTGAAGTAAGTGCAAACGATTACAGAGAGTTGGGAGGGCCATCTCGGTGGGACCGAGATCCATTTCGGTGGATCCGATTTGTTAGGGTTTTGGCAGTGGCTAAGTCTTGGATGAAATCGATGGGGCCGGATAGAGAATATCGGTGGGGCTGAGTTAGAATGTGGGTTTTGGACATATTTGGGTAGAGAGAGTGGTTGAGGGTTTAGGAGTACTGTCACTAAGCACTTGAGCAAAATGACCATTAAGCAACACCTCATCCCCTTTTAATAGTATTGGCTTTCCTATGGACTCAATGTGATCTTGGATCACTAAACCAAAAATGTAGAGTCTTGATCTTTTGCCAATCCTTGTCCTTAGCATTTGGAGGGGGTTCCACGTCCTCTTGTCCCTGCCACGCCATTGTTGAACTTGTCTGAAATTCACTAGATAAAAGCATTACTCCAACACATGTATGTTGGCATAAATTACCAAAACCACCAAGGGAGCAAATGTGCTTTCAGAGATATCAGAGTGGACACTGTCGTCTTGGTTCAATTTGGAGAGGGTGAGAGAGTGAGACGCGAGAAACCCTATCAACCAAGCCCTCTCAAGCCTACATACACAATGGAGTAAAAAAATCTCTCCATAGCAATGGTTTCAAACAGAATACGCGCGTTCCCGAAAACAAAAACAAAAACTCGCAAAGGAATCTCTTTTTAATGTACGAGGAAAGAAAACTCGATCAATAACACACCATCGCTTCCAGGAGTATCGCTCATGTGTGGTCCCCGGCCCTCCATTATTAAGTGACCAAATTAAAGGGTCAAATTATCACGTAAGCTTGCTCTTCATGTACAAACGCGCTCCATCATGTACTCACGGGTGTGTCAGAGGCAGAGTGCGTGCGTGTACCTCTTCTCTTCTTGTACTTAGTACTACTCCATTTTATTTTATTTTGAACTGGTAGTACTACTCCTTTATCTCACTTCCTATTGTTTTTCCCACTCCTATGATATTCCTATTCTTGGAACAAAATGAGGCCGAACTATGTGTGTGTGTGTGTGCGTGTGTGCGCGCGTGCGCGCGTGTGTGTGCGCGCGCGCGTGTGTGTGTGTGCGCGCGCGTGTGTGTTAGAGAGAATGAGACATCGACCTACCAAGAGATGGCGTGTACGAGTAGTCGCGAGAGTCGTGACTATGTGTGTGTGTGTGCGCACACACACATACACATACATATCCGTGTTTACGTAAAATTCCAACTTTCATCTCCAACCCCCCGCTTCCCGATGCACGCGACTGCCCCGCGTTCAAACGACACCACGGCCGGCCACAACATGCATGCAAAAAAGTTCTTGGGAGCCCGTGCTACAGCTAGCTGTCCTCTTCCCCCTCGTCTATCTCGTCCAGTAGTAGTACTCCATGGCGTGATCCATCGACACATGGGCGGGGAAGTTTGAGTATACTCGCTTTGCGATGAGCGGCGTGCCAAGCAACCGTGTGGGATGAGACGCAAATGCGACAGACGTGATTTATATAAACATTAGTTTTGCTCCGTGGCGCGATCCATCGACAAGAAACATTGGTTTCCGAAAGAACACTGTAGTATACTATACTGCATGAGGGAGAAGCGGATTCAACGAAGAGTGATGGTTGCTTCGTCCATCCAACTTCCTGCCGGGTCTATGTGATTTGACGGCTCATTGGTCATTATTACTGCAGCGGTATGACTGTCCTGATTGTCAGTTGTAGTACTACACTCTACTTTGGTGCATGGCACGTGGACCCGGATGCTGGATGTCCCACGTTTTGGCGAAAGGAGGTAGAATGATTTTGGAGCCAGGAACCGCGCCATAGAGCGTGTGCACTCTTTTTTTTATTCTGTGATAAAACTAATTTTATCCACTCTTACACCGGAGGAGTGTGAAACACGGCAGCCCAGTGAGTAGTACATGGCCCACCTCACACTATCACCATACTCCTTGGACACAGTGCGACACCTAGCTCTCTAGTAATAGTAGTAGGAGTAGTACATACTACTATAATTTCTCAGCGAGATAAAATTGTACTTACAATGCTATGAAGCTTTCAGCTTTTGTTTCATGTATTTGGCCTCCAAGGTTGCCCCGTTACAACATTCCATCATCAAATACAAAGGAAACTAACATGCATGCTGATGCATCTCAATGATTCATAGATCATAGCCAATATTTACTTCACAACTAAAGACAAACGTGGTGAGAAGGTGTACAAATAAAGAACAAAATGATCGATGCAGTCCCTAGGCCTTGAACCCTAAATCCTAAACAGGCTTTAATTTCCTGGCGAGGTTGAAACTTACGAAGGAAAGAAGTCTGGAACCCATGGACCATCCGATGATAATGTGCACTTCCACTAAAATCGAGCTGAGCATCCCTGTTGGCAAAGATATTGAAGAAGTGTGATTAGAATAATAGTAGTGGCACTAGTTGATGAGACATAAACTCATCGTAAATAGAAGCCGGTAGAGCAACGTGCGGGGCAAAGAAGTAGAGAAAGATCCGCATGGAGTGACGTGGGGAGCTGGGGCAGTGGAGGAAGCTGGCTCGAAAGGATGTTGTACCTAAGGGATGTCGGGATGTAGCTAGGAGGGCGGTGGGAGGCGGCATCAGCCCATACCGCGGCAGTGAGCAAGGGGCGAAGGCTACCGCGCCGGAGCTTTGTGAGAGAGAACGGTCGGGACCCCTGATTGGGATGCACCCACAGTGGGATTTCTCCTTCATCGCTGGCAACCGTGTCTACGCAAAACATCCACCACTTCCCCCGGCGGACGGGATCCGGATGGATATGTCAACAGCGGTGTGGCCACCGTCGTTTTGTGCGAGAGTGTGTGAAGAGAGCAACCCTAGCAAGCAAGGGTGTAGCTTAGGCTACTGGCTATATTATGTATATATAGTGGAGCGGTTTTCCTTTTCTATCCATATCAACCTTTTTATATTGCGTATGTGCCATTGAAGAGAGAAATGATGGTTGCTTCGTCCGAGTAACTTACTGTGTGATTTGACTGCTCATTAGGCATTATTACTGCGTCCCCTGCTGGTACTCCACCTACGTGTGTGACCGTTCCTGAGTCTCACTTGTACTCCCAATTACTTATCTCTAATTTCTTGCATGACACGTGGATCCGGATTCTGGATGTCCCACGTGTCAGTGAAAGGAAGAAGAACGAGTTCCGACGACCGAGAAGTAGTATTTCCATGCAAACGGATCTTACGATGCATGAGCTGTTCGTTATGCTATCGACCAAAATACCCCTGCATGCAGGTTTGTCTCACTACCATGTGCCCTACCTGCTCTAACATCCATCATTTCAGCAAGGGGTAATGCCGTCTAAAACTCCGTCCACGCAATACATTATGAAATATGAACATGTGAAGACTACAACCCTCATGCATGCATGCAGTAGTCACACGTACACTGATACGTCTCCAACGTATCTATAATTTATGAAGTATTCATGCGATGTTTATTATAGTTTTGTATGATTTTGATGCACTTTTATATGGCTTTTATATGATTTTTATGGACTAACATATTGACCTAGTGCCCAGTGCCAGTTGCTGTTTTCTGCTTGTTTTTGGTATTCCAAAAAATCCATATCAAACGAAGTCCAAATGTAGCAAAACTTTTTGACAATTTTTTCTGGAAGGAAACAGACCTAGGAAGCTTCGGAGGAGCATGAGAAGAGCCACAGGGGCCCCACGAGCCACCTGGGTGCGCCTGCCCCCCAGGCGCGCCCTGGTGCCTCGTGGGGCCCCTGTGGCCCCTCTTCACGTGATTCCAACGCTGAAAAATCATACATATTTAGAAACCCCCGAAAGTTAACCTGTATGAGTTCTTACACCGCCGCAAGCCTCTGTACCTCCATGATCTAATCTACAGCCCTTTTCCGGCACCCTGCTGGAGGGGGGAATCATCACCGGAGGCCATCTTCATCATCCCGGCAGTCTCCATGACGAGGAGGGAGTAGTTCACCCTCGGGGCTGAGGGTATGTACTAGTAGCTATGTGTTTGATCTCTCTCTCTCTCTCTCTCTCTCGTGTTCTTGATATGGAACGATCTTGATGTATCGCGAGCTTTGTAAATATAGTTGGATCATATGGTGTTTCTTCCCTCTCTATATTTGTTGTGATGAATCGAATCTTTTCCCTTTGAGGTTTCGTTATTGTCGGATTGAATATTCAGATTTGAGAACACTTGATGTATGGCTTGCATATGAATACCCGTGGTGACAATGGGGTATTATATTGATTCACTTGATGTATGTTTTGGCACTCAACTCGCGGATTGCCAAGGTGACATTGGGGTAATCTATGCATAGGGGTTGATGCATGTTTTCATTATCTTTTCTCCGATAGAAACTTTGGGGTACTCCTTGGAGTTCTTTGTGTGGATTGAATATTATGATTATGAAGTTGTTTGATGCATATCGTATAATCAACTCACGGATACTTGTGGTGACATTGGAGTATCTAGGTGACATTAGAGTTGGTTGATGTGTATCATATGGTGTTATTTTAGTACGAACTCTAGGGCTGTTTGTGACACTTATAGGAATAGCTCAATAGATCGATTGGAAAGGATAACTTTGAGGAGGTTTCGTACCCTACAAACAATTTCTATCTTATGTTCTCCGCTAATAGGAACTTGGGAGTGATTCTTTATCGCACGTTGAGGGATGATTATATGATCCAATTATGTTAGCATTGTTGAGAGATTGCACTAGTGAAAGTATGAACCCTAGGCCTTGTTTCTAAGCATTGCAATACCGTTTATGCTCACTTTTGTTACTTGCTACCTTGCTGTTTTTTTATTGTTCGCACTACAAAAACCTATATCTACTATCCATACTACACTTGTATCACCATCTCTTCGCGGAACTAGTGCACCTATACAATTTACCATTGTATTGGGTGTGTTGGGGACACAAGAGACTCTTTGTTATTTGGTTGCAGGGTTGTTTGAGAGAGACCATCTTCATCCTATGCCTCCCACGGATTGATAAACCTTAGGTCATCCACTTGAGGGAGAATTGCTACTGTCCTACAAACCTCTGCGCTTGGAGGCCCAACACGAGTCTACAAGAACAAGTTGTGTAGTAGACATCAAGCTCTTTTCTGGCGCTGTTGCCGGGGAGGTGAGTGCTTGAAGGTATATCTTTAGATCTTGCAATTGAATCTTTTAGTTTCTTGTTTTATCACTAGTTTGGTTTATAAAAGAAAACTAAAAAAATTGGAATTGAGGTTGCCTCATATTATTCGTCTTTATAATGTTTTTCTTGAAAATGATGGAGCGGAAAATTGTGCTCAATTGATAGAAGAAGAATTCAATAAAATGTTTGGCGTAAAATCTTTGAATGATGAGCATGATTGCAATGTTGTTAGTATGAATTCTATGAATATCCAAAATACTAAAGATGATTGCACTAGTCATGACAAAAATGTTTCTTATAAGCATGTCAATTTTTGTGGAGTGCATAAAGTTTGTGAAGACATGCCTTATAGGGATGATATATTTTGTAAGAAGCATAAACATGATAGAACCAATTTTTTGCTCAAAGTGATAGATGAATTTGCTACAAAATTATGCTCTCTTCATCCCATTACCTGTGAACTTTGCAATAAAGTTGGTCACCTTAATTTTCAATGCATACTTTTTCATGATCGAATCATGGCTAAATATTGTAATGACTTGACAGCCCTTGAACTATATAATGAGCTCTATATATTTTTGGGGTGTGAGGAATTGTCACATAAAAAATAGTTGGTTTGAAGTATTCATTCTCACGGATGACATTGAAACTAATCTAAAGGAAATCTATATGTTTTGTATGGTAAATTGCAATGAGAATGCTTATATTGCCAACTATAGAAAGACGAGAAAACCAATAGAATATAAAAGGAACACTAATGAAAGGGTAAATATTTCCACTTTCCCTCCTATTATCTCTCATGATGAAATAGGTGATGAGGAGGAGCTTCCTATTCAACCAATCTCATCAATAAGAAGTTCGGAAAAATTGATTAAACCCACACATGATGTAGTGAAGAAGGAGAAAAGAAGAAAGAGTAGAGGTAAAAAGGTATCCCTCCCAAATAATGTTGCTCCTATTATTGTTGTGCCTCATGAGAGTGAATCAAAAATAATTGTGGAAGATGATATACTTGATGATGATATTGCTTCTTTGTCTTATGGTACAATGTCCGAAGGAACTATTGAGGATGATCTTATTATGCCTATTACTCATTATGATGATTATGATTGGGAAAATAATGATACTTCTTATAATCTTGAAAATCTTTTTGGCACCAACTTAGAAAATTGTGATGATAATAATTGTTATACTATTGGTGCTATTCATACTATTGATGATAATAGTGATTATGCTAATGATATGCCAAGCCACAAGCTTGGGGATGCTATGTTTGATGAGAAGGACATGTTTGAGAATTTATTTGCTATAATTAATGTTTGTCCCAAGCTTGGGGATGCTATGCTTAATGAAGATGATCTTTTTAGTCCCCCTACTTTGAATGATCAAATTTGTTATGATGATTGCATGCCTCCTATTTATGATGATTGCAATATTTATGAAAGTGGGTTTGGAAAAGTGTCAACTCTAGACAATAATTATCCCACTATTTTTGAGGGTGTTCAATCTTATTTTAATAATGATAAAAGTGGATTTGGAGAGGTAATGACTTTATTTAATGTTGAATCCACTACTTTGGAAGAGGTTTCAATTGATTATGATGAGAACAAAATTGCTACTTATGATGATTATTGTGATGATACTTATGTTATGAAAAAGAGTGATGATTATTATTATAATACTTGTCATAATTATGAATACCCTTTTACTGAACATTACTCTTTTAATGTGGAAACAATTTTTAGTATTCAAGTATCGTATGATACTCCCACTATTATGAATGAGAAGAAAATTGCTTGTGTGGAGAGTAATAAAAATTCTATGCTTGTAGGTCACGAAAAGAATGCTTTATGTGATAATTATATTGTTGAATTCATTCATGATGCTACTAAAAATTATTATGAGAGAGGATCATATGCTTGTAGGTGTTGCAATAATATCAAGATTCCTCTCTATGTGTTGAAAGTTTTGAAGTTATGCTTGTTTTGCCTTCCTATGCTAGTTGATTCTTGCTCCCATAAATTGTTTGCTCACAAAATCCCTATGCATAGGAATTTGGTTAGTATTAAATGTGCTTGTCATATGATTCATGATGCTCTCTTTGTGTTTCAATTCTTTACTTTTATGCGAGCATCATTGAAATCATCATGCCTAGCTAAAAAGGCATTAAAGAAAAGCGCTTGTTGGGAGACAGCCCAACATTTACCCCTAATGTTTTTTTTGTGTTCACATGATTAAGCTACTGTGGTAATCATGTTTTATATGTTTTCTTTCAATAATGTGCCAAGTAAAGCCTTTGGGATAGTGTGGATACTTGTTGATTTGATTCTGTGCAAAAATAGAAACTTTTGCGTCCAGTGCTGGAATTTCTATTCTGTACTGGAGCGTGAGAAAATTCTGAAATTTGTACACAGTATTGGGTTACAAATTGTTTACGTTTTCCTAATTGTTCAGAATTTTTGGAGGTACATAAGTATGGTTTTTAGATCGCTCACTACATGCTGTTCTGTTTTTGACAGATTCTATTTTCGGTGCATAGTTTGCTTGTTTTAGTGTTTCCATAGCTTATATTATGAGATATAAATTGTGGAAATGATAGACTACAGTATCCATTATGTGAGAACAATTATGAATCTTGTCTTGACAGTACCTAAGTTGATGATTTATTTTTATCATACTAACCTATCTCACAAGTTCCGTCAAGTTTTGTGTGATTGAAGTTTTCAAGTTTTGGGTGAGATATCGATATGAGGAGAATAAGGAGTGGCAAGACCCTAAGCTTGGGGATGCCCAAGGCACCCCAAGGTAATATTCAAGGAAGACCCAAGCAACTAAGCTTGGGGATGCCCCGGAAGGCATCCCCTCTTTCGTCTTCAACACTATCGGTAACCTCACTTGGAGCTATATTTTTATTCGTCACATGATATGAGTTTTGCTTGGAGCGTCATTTTTTTTTTGAGATTTTCTTGCTGTGATCAATAATCATGTTTTGTATATTTTAGTTCAATAAAATGCTAATTATAGCCTTTACCATGCTCAGTTTGCAAGTTCATGTGTTGTTGTTTGAAAACAGAAAGTTTTCTGTTATGTCCAGAATATTCCTCAATAGTCAGAACATGATAAAAATCTGAAATTTTTACACAGTAAGAATGCATGAGTTCTCTGTCACGTGGTAATTTTTCAGAATTTTTGGAGTTAGGGAAGTATGAATTTTAAATCCCCCTTTATAGACTGTTCTGTTTTGGCAGATTGCTGTTATGGTTGCATTGTTTGCTTGTTTAATGTTTCTATTTGTGGATAGGAGTATTAAATATGCAGAGGAATTTAGTATGCAATGTTTAATTATAATTTTGGTGATTTTCTACAGTAGAGAATGTTAAGGTTTTGAGTTGATTTATACTAACTTATCTCACGAGTTCTTGTTGAGTTTTGTGTGGATGAAGTAATTAAGATTTAGGGAAACCGTGATATGATAGGAATTAAGGAGACACAAGAGCTCAAGCTTGGGGATGCCCAAGGCATCCCAAATTAATATTTCAAGAAGTCTCAAGTATCTAAGCTTGGGGATGCCCCGGTAGGCATCCCACCTTTCTTCATCAAGAATTATCGGTCAGTTTTGGTTGAGCCTAAGTTTTTGCTTCTTCACATGATATGTGCTATTCTTGGAATATCATTTTATTTTGTTTTTCTTTCTGTTTGAATAAAATAATAAGATCTGAAATTTTTAAATGAGATAGAGTCCTCACATAGCTACCTATTTACTTAGCTACTCATTTGATCTTCACTTATATCTTTTTGGAGTAGTTTGTCATTTACTCTTGTTCTTCACTTATATCCTATGAGTAAATTGTTGAAATGAATTGAATATCATAAAGTTGAAATTTATATGCTTCATATGCTTGTCCCATGGGGAGTAGTGACTTCACATACAAGAAGTATAAGTGGTAAAATTTATTGAAAGTTAACAAACATAGCATTGGTCACTTGAACAATTCATGAAAGAATTTTGAAGGAAGAGAAATTTCACATATAGATATACTATCTTGGACATCTTCTATGATTGTGAGCCCCCATTAATTATTTTCAAGCTTGATCAAGTAGTTGAATTTGGACAAGGAAGACAACGTAATGAGTTATGTTTGTTTATATTCACATGGAAGTTATATTGTCATGGATCCTCTAACATGTGGTGCTTGCTTAGGATCTTTTGCTAGCCAAAAAATCATACTAAGTAGAGATACTACTTGTGCATCCAAAAACCCTTAAACCCAGTTTCTTGCCATGAGAGTCCACTATATCTACCTATGGATTGAATAAGGTCCTTCAAGTAAGTTGTCATCGGTGCAAAAAGCAATAAAAATTGCTCCTAAAATATGTATGATCTTTTATTGCAAGGGAAAATAAGAGTTGTACGAAATTGTGATGGTAAAGAAATAAAAGCGACGGACTGCATAATAAAGGTTGCTATCACAAGTGGCAATATAACGTGACGTTCCTTTGCATTAAGGGCTTGTGCATCCAACAACAAAAAGCGCATGACAACCTCTGCTTCCCTCTGCGAAGGGCCTATATTTTACTTTTCTATATTTACTTTTATGCAAGAGTCATTAATGTTCATCCCTATTCCGCTCTATGTATTCTTTAGTTGGCAAGCATCATGTGGTAGGGAAAGATCCAGGCACATATATCCACTTGAATATAGGTGATCATGAATTATTATTGTTGACATTATCCATGAGTTAAATAAGTTGGGAGGCAAAACACTAAGCCCCTATCTTCCTATGTGTTTGACTGAAACGGTTTGTTCTAAAAATATGCTTTGAGTGTCAGCAATCATGGAAGACTAAATGATAGTTAAGTATGTGGAATTTGCTAGATCAAAGCTCTTACATAGACCCTTCCTAAAAATAAGATGAATTGCAATTGTTTGATGACTGAGAACATAGTTTGTTAGTTTTCAAGAAAGTTTATGGCCTATAATTTAAACTTGTGAATAGCTTGCTACTTGATCATGAGAAGTTTTATGAGATGAGCTAGCGATTATGATATATATTGATGCTAGAAAAAGTGATTGAAATTATCATTGATCAAACTTATGCACTATGCTAGCATTCACACTTCATAAATTATTTCTTTTATCATTTACCTACTCGAGGACGAGCAGGAATTAAGCTTGGGGATGCTGTTGCGTCTCCAACGTATCTATAATTTATGAAGTATTCATGCCATGTTTATTATAGTTTTATATGATTTTGGTGCACTTTTATATGGCTTTTATATGATTTTTATGGACTAACATATTGACCTAGTGCCCAGTGCCAGTTGATGTTTTCTGCTTGTTTTTGGTTTTCCAGAAAATCCATATCAAACGAAGTCCAAATGCAGCAAAACTTGTTGACGATTTTTTTGGGAAGGAAACAGACCCAGGAAGCTTCGAAGGAGCAGCAAAAGAGCCACAGGGGCCCCACGAGCCACCTGGGCGCGCCTGCCCCCACAGGCGCGCCCTGGTGCCGCGTGGGCCCCCTGTAGCCCCTCTTCGCGTGATTCCAATGCTGAAAAATCATATATATTTAGAAACCCCTGAAAGTTAACCTAGATGAGTTTTTACGCCGCCGCAAGCCTCTGTACCTCCACGATCTAATCTACAGCCCTTTTCCGGCACCCTGCCGGAGGGGAGAATCATCACCGGAGGCCATCTTCATCATCCCGGCGGTCTCCATGACGAGGAGGGAGTAGTTCACCCTCGGGGCTGAGGGTATATACTAGTAGCTATGTGTTTGATCTCTCTCTCTCGTGTTATTGATATGGCACGATCTTGATGTATCGCGAGCTTTGTTAATATAGTTGGATCATATGGTGTTTCTTCCCTCTCTATCTTTGTTGTGATGAATCAAATCTTTTCCCTTTGAGGTTTCGTTATTGTCGGATCGAATATTCAGATTTGAGAACACTTGATGTATGTCTTGCAAATCAATACTCATGGTGTCAATGGGGTATTATATTGATTCACTTGATGTATGTTTTGGCACTCAACTCGCGGATTCCCGAGGTGACATTGGGGTAATGTATGCATAGGGGTTGATGCATGTTTTCATTATCTTTTCTCCGATAGAAACTTTGGGGTGCTCCTTGGAATTCTTTGTGTGGATTGAATATTATGATTGTGAAGTTGTTTGATGCATATCGTCTCACGGATACTTGTGGTGACATTGGAGTATCTAGGTGACATTAGAGTTGGTTGATGTCGCGGTGGGGCGACCATCTATGGGGCCATCCAGCCCCTTGTGGTTCGGCAGGGGGGATCAACGTGCACAAAGAGCAGGATCAATGGAAGACGCAAGGGATTTACCCAGGTTCGGGCCGTTGAGAAGCGTAAAACCCTACTCCTGCTTTTGGTGTATTGGTTGTATGAAAGCACAAGTACAGGGAGCGCTTCTCCCGGCAAGGTGCGGAGAGCGCTGCTACGCGAGACGTGCAAGTGTTTGAAAAAAGGGGTCCGAATCCCTCTAACTGTTGCCTTGGCCCTCCTTTTATTGCTCAAGGGGTCACCATAGTGGCAAAACAGTAATTACATGTTGATTAGATAGCAAACAGTGCTATCATACCTAACTCTGCAAGTTTAGGACAAAGGCATTAAATGCACCGTTAGATGTCATGTGGAGAGGTAGTCCCGGCAAGGTTTCTGCACCGCTCGCCCAGCTACCTCGTATTATTTTGACACGCCTCCTGGACGGGTGTCATTAAAGGCAAATCCTGTCCTAGCGTGCTGACACGTGCCCGACAAGCCTCACCAACCAGGCTGTGCGGTCGACACCTCACCCATTAGCGAACATCTGTGTGGTGAGGTGGAGCGCTGGGGGTCTGGCAGAAGCTTGCCGGTACGGAGCTTGCCGGGTCTTCCCCTTGCCGATTTAGTCTTGTTAGCAAGAAATGTCTTCATCTTCGGTACTAGTTGAGTGCTTGTTGATGTTTTGTCTTGAGCTTCTATAATTGGACCTTGAGTTTTGGTCTTGGCGGTCCCCGGCAAGGCTTGGCCGGCAAGGAGGTTGCTACTGTCTATGCATAAGTCAGGGTATAAAATACCCATGTTTTATACACCGATAGGAGCCCCCGAGCCTGGGCCATACACGCGTCCGAAGCATCGTTGGGCTAGGCCCAAACAATGCACAGACACGCGGCGGGAAAACTGCCGCTGTAGTTTTCGTCAAGATGGTTATCCTGACGCACGTCAAATCCACGCATTAAATGCGGGTTGTGGGAACTAGGACTGTTGCGGTTATATTGCGGTAGTGCACCTGTAAAAAACATGGCTGGGGTAAACAGTGAAGAGCCAGCCCCCCCTCGCGCCTTCCCCATGAAAAGGCAACCGCGAGGAGGCGCCGCTCATTCACCCCTTCTTTCCCCTGCTTCATCTTCTTCCTCACGCCAGAACCGCTTCCGCACCTCGATTCGGCCACCTTCTTTCTCCCCAATTCTTGATGGTGCCCAAGAGAGCCAATGCGGCGGGGAAGAAGCCCACCAAGCCGCTCGATCCCAAGGCGGAGGAGAAGAAGAAGGCGTTGGAAGAGCTGGAGAAGCGGCGGAGGGAGAATGGGATCTTCTCGCCGCGTTCCTTGGATGCCAACGAGCTGATCAGAAGGTACGCATACATGTGGGGGAGAGATTAAAGGACCACAAGGCACCCGTAGTGCTTCCCGAAGGCAACAAGGATCCATCGGACTCATATGCGTTCTTCTGCGCCTATTTCTACTGCGGTCTGGTCCCTCCATTCTCGGATTTCTTCAGCGCCATGATGTTCAGCTCTGGGTTCAGGCTGCTGGATTTCACTCCGAACGCAATGACTTGCATGGCGGTTTTTGCCCACCTGTGCGAGAACTTCGTCGGAGTCGCCCTCAATGTGGATCTGTTCTGTCACTTTTTCATTCCCCGGATCGAAGACAAATCACTCTCCAGCAGTGTGGCCTGGATCCCCAGGGCAAAAACCAAGGGCGAGTACCTTACCGGGCAGCTCCACCTCAAGTGGGACGAGTGGAGGGCGGAGTGGAGCTGGATCCAGGAGAAGGATTTTCCCCAGTTCTGCATACCGCGCACAGTGGCAGTCAAGCGCGGCAAGAATTGGAGCCATATGGGTGCTACTGACGCCAAGCTTCGTCCGGCACTGAACAGGATCGCCCGCCTCAAGGCCGCCAATCTGACCATAGAGATGGTTGGCGCCGACTTCCTCCGGCAACGCATAGCGCCACTACAGAAGAGAGAAAGATTCGCTTGGCAATACCAGAATGCCACCGACGTCATGCGACTGTACCCTGGGACCGCCAACAATTTGTTGGTTATGGAGCACGCCTGCCTCTGCGAACAGTTGTTCTGGAAGACTGGCACATTCCACTTGCCGGATAAGATCGTCCCACTGCACATCAACTCCGCCAAGGATTCCATCCTGGCGGTGATGCCGGACTGCGACGCTCACGGAGTGAAAGCGGACTGGGATCTGCCCACCTTGGAGCACGAGATGGATTGGGCCTCTAGCCTGACGGAGAAAGCTTCCCGGAAGGAAACGGATCTCATCCGGGCCACCACCAAGGAAGAACTGGCATACATCGCCAGCAAGGCCGCAGAGATCGCGAGGATCAACGCGGTGGGCGGTTCTGGTGCCGCGGCAGCCGAGGATGATGAAGAGGAGCATTCCGAGGAAGAGGCTGCCGAAGGGCAACAAGAATAGCCTGCCGGGGATGAGATTGCCGACGCTAAGGTTGCCGGGACCGAGGTTGCTGGGTCCGAGGCCGCCGGGACCGAGGTTGCCGGGTCCGAGGCTGCCGGAGAGCCTGAAGAAGAGGAAGGTCCTCGAGCCCCGAAGAGGAGGCGCCGTCTTTAGAGGGCGGTCAGTCAAGAGCCGGTGCGTGTTTCTTCGCCGAGAGCTGGCCCCACAATGAAGAAGACGACCACGAAGACCGGCTGCCAACAAGAAGTACGCCGGCAATCGACCCGGCGTCCCCGAACTCAGCCCTCATCTCCTCAGCAGGAGGTGGTCGAGGAAGTCGAATCCATCCAGCCGACGAGTTCACCTCCCCCGGCACTTAAGAGGGCCAGAGAATCGCCCCCGCCAGTGACGTACGACTTCGACGTCCTCGGCGAGTCCGAAGAGGAGGAGGAGTAAGTAACTTCGCTTATTCCCGTCAAGCTTTGATTCCATTTGACTGTCATTTTAAATTGATTCCTTTTGTCTTGACAGGGACCCAGAACCGCTTGTGCATCGGTCGAAGCGGCCCAGGTCTGCAGCAGCATAGGATCCCGCGACAAGCACTGGGCAGGGGGTTGCAATGGCTGAAGCCATCGTTATCAGCCCCTAGCTCAGCCCCCTGCGTGAGGATGTGGTGCAGGTGCCTCCTACTAGCACCAGTACTGGAGTTCCTACTGCTGGGCCTGTCGTGGAGATGGAGGAGGCCCACCAAGAGGGGGAGCGCCAAGAGGCGGATCCAACCGTGGCTCCCCCATCGATCAATGTTCCGGAGAGTGCTTCCCCGACAAGGGCTTCCACCGACGAGCCTGCCCACACGAAGGCCACCCCGACGAGCGGGGCCGCCGACGACCGCGCGCTGGCAACGCGAGTTGCCAGGGAAGGAGACGTCCCTCCTCAGCAAGTGCCAACGGGTAATCCTCTTGCCTTTGCATACCTCTCCCGAGAAAGATTTGTTTTTTTGTCTTCTTGAACTTGACTTGTGGTTATGAGCCCTATTTCACCCTTGTTCCTACTTCGATCCACAGCTCCGACCTCTCCCGAAGAAAGCGAAGTCCTTGTGGAGGTAGCCGATATCACAAGGGACGCCGCTGATGAAGCTGCCAAGATTGCCGCTGAGGAGGGCCCTGCACAAGTTGTCGAGGAGACCAGAACACTCCCCGAAGAATCCGAGAGGTCCTCCGGCAACACGTCTGACCCCGCCAGGGTGGCTGTGGAGAAGGCGCCCGTCAGCACCGACGCGCCGAACCCCGGCAACCAACTAGTGGCGACAACCTTGCCGGCCCCGTCGAGCAGCTTGGCATTGGTCGCTTCTCAGCATGAGTCCGGAGCCCCCAGTTCATCCGTCACTGCGGGGCCAAGCTTTGATGAAGAAATAGCTTAGATCCTGCTCCCTTTGGTCCAAAGAACCGATGAATCCACCGATGTGGCCGACAACGCCGAAGATCTTGCCTTCATGGCAATCATGTCTGTCGGTTTCAAAGGCGTCCAGGAACGGTATGGTCGGAGGTGGGACAAGGTGCAAGAGGAACGCAAAGTTGCGGATCTAGTTGACCAGAAGTTGAGAGAGAAGGCGGACGAGCTGCGCACATGGTACAGTCAGCAGGCCCGCAATCTCAATGCCACCAAAGAAGAGGCAGCAATCCGCGATGGTAAGTTGACAGAGTGCGAAACGCTGCTCAACGCCAAAGAAAAAGATCTTGCCGCGCGGGAAGGAGCCCTCGTCGCCACTCTTCGAGGCAAAGATGACGAGATTGAAGCACTCCTTAAGCAGCGGACTCAAGAGCTGGAAGACGGGCACACGTAATTCATCGAAGCCCAGGCCTTGGAGAACGCCGCCAAGCTTAAGGAGGCTGCTGATAAGGCTGCTGTCGCTGCCTCCACAAAAGCAGAACTGGAATCCCAGGTGGCCAAATTGAAGGAAGATCTCGTCGGCAGCGGCAAAGAGATCGAGGCTCTCAAGGACGAAGCGCTGAAGGCAGCCCACACTCTAGGGGACTTGCAAGCGCATCTGTTATCCAAGAACCAAGATCTTGATGCCGCCGCCAAGACAATTGGGGATCAGAAATCCCAACTGGCCACCGTGGTAGCAGCTTCAGAATCTGCCAACGAGAGGGAGAGGGTCTTGACAGAGAAGCTGGAGCAGGAAGAGGCCTCGAAGGAGGCTGAGAACAAATACACCCAACTGCACGAGAACCTCTCCCTCTGGACCGGCAGGCTCGTCAATGCTACCGAGTGCATCAGCTCCCAAATAGCCGAGATGGATATGAAGAGCTGGGGTTTCACCGTCAACGACAAGGAGGGCACCAGTGTCAGACTGACCAAGTTCTTCGAGGGTCTTATCGACGCCTTGAAGACGTATCACGAGGACAGGTCTGCTTCGTTCGCTGATGAATCCCGGAAGTTTGCGCGTGAAATCGTGTATAGGGTGCTGCTCAAGATTGCTCATCGCAATCCCGGCCTTGATCTCTCCGGGGTCTTCAGGAGGTTGCCGGCGAGCACCGACCTCACTGCTGCCGACAAGATCGCTGCCCCTCTCGCCGACAAGGTTCTCCAAATCCCAGGGTCCAGGGCAATTGTCGGGATCGAGTTTGCTATTCACATCCATCACTGCGCTGCATTCGAAAGATACATTTGATCTTGTGTTAGTCCCGCGCCGTTTCTGTGATGTAATATAACTTGTGTTGCTTGAATGCATGTGCGCCGTTCCCCTTGTTTTATTTTGCCTTTGTATGATTGCATCCCTATGCTGTTTGGAAACTTGCCGATGTGCACACTTGCCGCGAGCGCTTTGAGGAACGGGTCCTTAGCAGCCTGCTGGAAGTGCCGCTGCCGGCAAGGTGACTTGCCGGGACAGAACGCGGCTGCTAGGCTTACCGAGCGGACTCGAGGCAAGCTAGAGCACAGACCGATCGCGACAAGGTTCCTTTCACGTGCAGGTTTTTCATACAAAGCACATAATCGTTCAAGGGAAAACGCGAATGTAACAAGGAAAAATTTTCAGAGTTTTTCAACTTAGCTTTTCCTTGTGATGTTTCTCTCGTTGCATAAAATGATCACTTGAACGTCATTAAAATGGTACCCCATCTCCACTCCCCCCAGGAAACTTGCACGCGAGGGATCCTTCTGTCCTTTCAAGAAAAAGAAAGAAGAGAAAAGAGTGGGTTGGGAACCCTGACGGTTCATCAGTCATTTCATACAAATTAAAGTGTAAATCACAACATCATATGCATCCGCATATAAATGAATATGTACGAGGAGTTGCGAAAACACTTAGCTTTATTATGCACAAGATCTACGCCAGGCTTTGTACAAAGGATTACATGTCTGGTCGACAAGGCTTGTACAAAAGGGGTTACCGGGAGGCCCGGCAACTGCGCCTCACGGGTAGAACTTGCGAAGATGCTCAATATTCCATGAGTTCTGCACTGGGGTGCCATCTTCAGTCTCTAGACGGACTGCGCCAGGTCTGGTGACTCGTACTACCCGGTAAGGGCCTTCCCACTTTGGCGTCAACTTGTTTGATCCCTTGGCGGACTGAACACGCCGAAGAACAAGGTCGCCTTCCTCAAGGCTTCGAGCATGCACTTTGCGGCTATGGTAGTGGCACAAGGCTTGCTGGTAGCGTGCGGCTCGCACAGCCGCCCGAAGATGATCTTCCTCAAGGAGCGTTGCGTCGTCTTACCGCAGTTGCTCTTGCTCAGCTTCATCATAAGCGAGCACTCGAGGTGACCCGTATATGAGTTCCGTGGGGAGCACCGCTTCTGCACCATAGATTAGGGAGAAGGGTGTTTGGCCGGTAGCTCGATTTGGTGTCGTTCTGAGTGACCAAAGAACCGCCGGCAACTCATCAATCCAGTGTTTTCCACACTTGCGCAGCTTGTCAAAGGTTCTTGTCTTGAGGCCACGCAGCACTTCAGCATTCATCCTTTCCGCCTGGCCGTTGCTTCTCGGGTGAGCAACAGACGCAAAACAGATTTTGCTGCCAAGGTCTTGGATATACTGCATGAAGGTGCGGCTCATGAATTGTGTGCCGTTGTCGGTGATGGTTATGTTAGGAACTCCAAAACGGCAAACTAATCCTTTGAAGAACTTGACAGCTGATTGCGTTGTCACCTTTCTCACTGGCTCCACTTC
Source organism: Elymus sibiricus (assembly GCA_039707655.1). Classification (NCBI taxonomy): domain Eukaryota; kingdom Viridiplantae; phylum Streptophyta; class Magnoliopsida; order Poales; family Poaceae; genus Elymus; species Elymus sibiricus. The sequence continues at coordinate 287,521,843 of CM077670.1, forward strand.
AGGCCCCTTTGTGAACTTGTCGATGGCGACGTACAAGAACTCAAAGCCCCCGGAAGCACGGGGGAAGGGGCCCAAGATATCGAGCCCCCAGACCGAAAAGGGCCAGGAGAGAGGGATTGTTTGGAGAGTTTGAGCTGGTTGATGTATGTTCTTTGAATGGAACTGGCATGCTTCACACTTGGTTACTAGCTCAGGTGCATCCTGGAGGGCAGTGGGCCAATAGAAGCCTTGCCGGAAAGCCTTGCCGGCAAGGGCCCTTGATCCTATGTGAGAGCCACATATGCCACCGTGCATCTCTACCAACAGCTTCAGCCCGTCTTCCTGGCAAACACACTTTTATTTCACACCGTTTGGTCGCTTTCTGTATAGAATGTTATCCACAAACTGATACATACTTGACTGACGGGCTACTTTCTCAGCTTCTTCTTGCTCATCGGGAAGTTCTCCTATTTGAAGGAAACGAACTATTTGCTGCGCCCATGCCGGAGCCTGCGGCTCGACGACAAGAACTAAAGGCATTTCTTCGGCCGTGGGAGCGCTTGCCTCGGCGGCAAGAACCTGGGGTTCTACGCGAAGCTGCTACTCACCGGCAACCGTGTCGTTGTTCCTGGCAACATCTTTGCTGGCGGCTTCTGGGAGCTCTGCCGGAAAGTACTTGCCAGTACTTAGCTTCCTTCTCTTGCTGGCCTGCGTCGATGGGGCGACCGTTGGTCGATTCAAATGGAGCACAAAAGTCCCCGGTTCCACGGGAAGCTTCTGAGCGGCACACTTTGACAGGCCATCAGCAACGCTGTTTTCCGCACGAGGGATGTGCTCTGTTTGCAACCCGTCAAAGTGTTCTTCCAATTTCCTCGCCTCTTCCACATACGCCTCCATCAACGGGCTCTGATAATCTTTGTTCACTTGCTTTACAACAAGCTGCGAGTCGCCGCGGATGATCAATTTTTTGATTCCAAGGTCTACCGCGATCCTGAGACCGGCAAGGAGTCCTTCGTACTCAGCAGTGTTGTTCGTAGCTTGCTCCCTGGGGAAGTGCATTTGGACCACGTACTTGAGGTGCTCCCCGGTGGGTGTGATAAGCAGCACTCCAGCACCGGCGCCTTGCAGCGAGAAGGCATCGTCAAAGTACATGATCCATTCTTTGGCTGTCTCTTTGCCGGGGAGAGCTGTTTCTTGAGTCTCTTCATCCTGCGTTGGCATCCATTCAGCAATGAACTCCACCAAGGCTCTGCTCTGGATGGTTGAAGTGCTTTCAAACTTAAGTGCAAAGCTTGACAATTCCAACGCCCACTCCACTATCCTGCCGGTAGCCTCTGGATTTCTCAAAATGCATTGCAATGGGAAGCGAGTGATGATGGTGATTTCGTGTGCTTGGAAGTAGTGGCGTAGCTTTCTCGAGGCCAAAAGGAGGCCGAAAAGCAGCTTCTGCACGCCAGAGTATCTTGATCTAGCCCCCTGCAGAAGGGAACTAACAAAATACACGGGTCGTTGCACCACTTTCTTCTTCGGCACCACTTGCTGATCAACTTCACTTGCTTGTGCTGTTTTTGATTTGTCGGCACTAGGCCTTGCCGGGGAAGATTCCGGTTTGTCGTTGGACGGGCTTGCCGTGGCTGTTTCCTCGTCATCGACTTCCCTCTGTGCCACTAATGCAGCACTAGCCACTTGATTCATTGCCGCTATGTATAGCTGCAACGCCGCTTGCAGTCTTGGCGCAACTAGTGTTGGCACGGAGGAGAGGTATCTTTTCAAGTCCTGCAGCGTGGCCTCCGGTTCCGGAGTCCATTTCATCAAACCTGCCTTTTTCAAAATCTTGAAAAACGGTAGGGCGCGCTCAGCGGATCTTGAAATGAACCTACTCAAGGCAGCAACACAACCGGCAAGACACCGCACATCTTGGATGCTTTTTGGTGCTTGAATCTTCTCAATTGCTTTGATCTTGTCAGGATTTGCTTCAATTCCTCGTTGAGATACAAAGAATCCAAGAAGCTTGCCGGACGGGACGCCAAATACACACTTCTCGGGATTGAGCTTTAAGTTGATTTTGCGCAAGTTCGCAAACGTTTCTTCCAAGTCTTGAATGAGGGTAGATTTGTCCTTGGTCTTGACTACTATATCATCCATGTATGCTTCCACATTCCTGTGCAGCTGGGGCTCAAAACCAATCTGGACTACCCTTGCAAATGTTGAACCGGCACTCTTTAATCCGAAAGGCATACGCACAAAGCAGTACATGCCACATGGAGTAATGAATGCAGTTTTCTCCTCATCCTCCTTGGCCATGAATATCTGATGGTATCCAGAGTATGCATCAAGGAAGGAGAGCAAATCACAGCCGGAAGTAGAGTCTACAATTTGATCAATGCGCGGCAAAGGGAAAGGATCCTTTGGACATGCTTTGTTAATATCAGTGTAGTCAATACAAAGTCTCCACTTTCCGTTTGCTTTCCGCACCACAACTGGATTTGCCAACCAAGTTGGATGTAGTACACCTCTAACCAATCATGCTGCTTCGAGCTTCTTGATTTCTTCGGCAATGAACTATTGCCGCTCCAACGCTTGCTTTCGGACTTTTTGCTTGACGGGCCGAGCGTGGGGACAGATAGCAAGGTGGTGCTCAATTACCTCCCTGGGAACGCCGGGGATGTCAGATGGTCGCCATGCAAACACATCGACATTCTCCCGCAGGAAGGCAACGAACGCGCTTTCCTATTTGCTGTGAAGGGTGGCACTGATGGTGAAGGTACCGTCAGTGCCGTCCTCCCTCGCTGGCACCTTTTTGGTTGCCGGTGAAGCAGCTTTGGATTTCTTACCGGCAGAGCACTCTGGCAAGTCTTCAACAAGCGCGCAGCACTCCGAAGAGGTGCGCTTCCCGGAATCCTTGCTAGAGGTCTTGCCGGACTTCTTACTTTCCTTCTTCTTGGCGGGAGCTGGCGTCTTGGTGGCCTCTACTGCAACCACATCTCTATACATCTTGTCGATGCAAATGACTGCATCTTTCTTGTCGGAGTTGATGGAAATGACACCCATCGGCCCTGGCATCTTCAATGTGTTGTAAGCATAGTGAGATGCTGCCATGAATTTCGCCAAGGCTGGGCGGCCAAGAATTCCATTGTACGGCAAGGGGATCTTGACAACGTCAAACACAATCTTTTCCGTTCTGTAGTTCAGTTCCCCGCCAAACATCACCGGTAATGTGATCTTTCCCTTGGGCTGGCTTCTTTCCTGGTTCACTCCTTGAAACGTGCCCGTTTTCTCTAGTTCCTCGTCGGGGATCTACAGCCTTTTGATAACTTCCAGAGAGATTAGATTCAGACCGGCCCCACCGTCAACTAACATCTTTGTTACTTGGAGGTTGCGAATTGTTGGTGAAACCAACAACGGCAAACACCCGACCGTAGTGATGCGATCAGGGTGGTCCTCAGCATAAAAAATGATAGGCGTGGGTGACCATTTGAGTGGCTTTTGAGAGCCCATTGCCGGTTCCGCCACATTAACCTCACACGCCCATTGCTTAAGTTGGCGGTGAGAGGAGTGCAAAGATGCTCCTCCGTCGATGCACATTGCGTCGGTTGCCTTCTGGAATTCTTGTTCGCTGGTCTCATCATCATCCTCTTCGTCGCTCCCATCATCTTCCTCTTTCTTGTCTCGGCCTCTTGCAGGTTTCTCTTTCTGCTGCTTGGCGTTGCCACGACGGCCTTGTCGACCACCACAACCCTTTTTGCCGGATCCACCGGTACCATCTTGACATTTCTCTTTGTCACGCTTTTCGTATTCAGCTTTCTGTTTCTCAACAAGGTGCTCGACTTGCCGGCACTCTTGGAGATCGTGGCCTTTGGTATGATGAATCTTGCAGTACGGTCCATCAGACTTGCCGGCTTTCTCGTTTGCCCCCGCCTCCTGGCAAGCGGCGCATACAGCAGCCTCCTTGCTAGAGTTTTCAGTCTTGGCTTTCTTGGCAGACTCGGAGTTGCCGGAGCCTTCGACAGCCATAACAGTTTTGCCTTTGCGTTTCCTGTTACGCTTTCGGCCTTTCTTCCTCGGGGTGGCAGCATCATCATCCTTAGAATCTACCTCGGCACCAGCGTCCTCCCCGGGAAGTCTCCTTCCTTCCTCAGCACGAGCACACTTATCCGCCAACGTGTAGAGCTCGTTGACGGTCTTGGGCAACTTGATGTTCATTTTCTCCCGCATCCTTCGATTGCGCACATTCATGTGAAAGGCGGCAATCATGGCTACGGGGTGCACATCTGGGATATTGCGGTGTACATGGCTGAATCTCTGGATATACTTGCGCAAAGTTTCACCATCTCTTTGCGGGATCACCTGTAGGTCACTGGGCTGCCCGGGGGCCTTGTGTCCTCCGGTAAAGGCACCAACAAACTCATTGCAGAGATCTGACCACGAAGAAATGGAGTTCTCCGGCAAGTTCATCAGCCAAGATCTCATGTTGGGCTTCAGTACCAATGGAAAGTAATTGGCGAGGATCTTCTCATCTCTTCGTCCGGCAGCTTGCACGGCAATCGTGTAAATGCCCAGAAACTCTGCCGGGTTCAGCTTGCCGTCGTACTTTTCTGGTACTTCTGGCTTGAAGGCTCAGACGGACGGCCATCGGACTTGCCGCAGCTCACGGGTGAAGGCAGGACACCCAACCTCGTAAGGTAGATATCCGGCAACCCCTGGCGCAGGCTCATCAACGATGGGGCCGTTGCGCACGTCGGATTGACGGCGCGCCTCCTGGCGCCGTTCGATGGTGGTGCGGACGTCTTCTGCCCGCCTGTCCCGCAGCACTTGCCGCTGGTCTTGCCGTGCTCGCGGGTCCGAAGAGGCCATCAACACTTCGTCAGGCTCGAAAGATCGTCGAGCCTGCTGCGGTTGTTGGCGTTGCTGCTGTTGAGACTGTTGCCGCTGGGGTGATTGCACCGTTAGCATAGCACTGTCAACGCGGCCACCAGCTGGAGCTGCCGGTGCTGTTTGTGGATGCTGTGAGGGCTCCGCTTGCTGTGATTTACTGGCCTTGGAAAACCCAATCAAGCTTTGGATGGTGGCTCTCCACTCATCCATCTTCTCTGCCGCTGGAGGGAAGTTCAACAGCATCTGGGCTCGCGCCATTGCTTCTGCCGCTGTGGCTGGCATGGCCGGAAACGAAGAGCGCGACGTCACTCTACTCCTGGCGGAGCCAGCAGGAGCGCCATCATGGTCTTGCTGCCGCGGCACATGATCAGCAGTGGGTCGCCATGGCGGAGGCGGTGCCTGAGGATCTGGGATTTGATCAACATGAGTGTTGCTGTGAGGTCGCCGCTGCCCGGAGTCGTTGGCGCCGCTCGGGGCTATTCCGCGCCCGTTGTGCGAGGTACGCGGTGTCTGTCCCGAAGCTGCATCCTAGGACGTCGCCGCGACGGGATCTTGGCTCGCGCCAGCCCGGGCACTGCCGCTCCGGTGGCTGCGTTCGTCGGCGCGGCAAGGAGGAGGAGGAGGAGGAGGACGTCCATCGACTGCCTCCAGCCCGCTCATCTCCTGCGCCGACCGCGGTGGGCATGGCGACCGTGCCGCCTGTGCTGGTAGTGCCAACCACGGTACCCGCACCGCCCGCATTGGCCGTGCCGCCTGCGCCGCCTGTGGATGCGTGCGGGGTGGCCGTCATCATGATGCCCTTCTTCTTGGGCGCCATCGACGACGAGGAGGACGACGAGCAAGTTGATGAAGATGATGAAGAAGAAGCGCAATCCACTGATCAAGGTTCTCCCAAGCAATGCCCCCTACCTGGCGCGCCAAAGATGTCGCGGTGGGGCGACCATCTATGGGGCCATCCAGCCCCTTGTGGTTCGGCAGGGGGGATCAACGTGCACAAAGAGCAGAATCAATGGAAGCGCAAGGGATTTACCCAGGTTCGGGCCGTTGAGAAGCGTAAAATCCTACTCCTGCTTTTGGTGTATTGGTTGTATGAAAGCACAAGTACAGGGAGCGCTTCTCCCGGCAAGGTGCGGAGAGTGCTGCTACGCAAGACGTGCAAGTGTTTGAAAAATGGGGTCTAAATCCCTCTAACTGTTGCCTTGGCCCTCCTTTTATAGCTCAAGGGGTCACCACAGTGGCAAAACAGTAATTACATGTTGATTAGATAGCAAACAGTGCTATCATACCTAACTCTGCCAGTTTAGGACAAAGGCATTAAATGCACCGTTAGGTGTCATGTGGAGAGGTAGTCCCGGCAAGGTTTCTGCACCGCTCGCCCAGCTACCTCGTATTATTTTGACACGCCTCCTGGATGGGTGTCATTAAAGGCAAATCATGTCCCAGTGTGCTGACACGTGCCCGACAAGCCTCACAAACCAGCCTGCGCGGTCGACACCTCACCCATTAGCGAACATCTGTGCAGTGAGGTAGAGCGCTGGGGGTCTGGCAGAAGCTTGCCGGTACGGAGCTTGCCGGGTCTTCCCCTTGCCGGTTTAGTCTTGTCAGCAAGAAATGTCTTCATCTTCGGTACTAGTTGAGTGCTTGTTGATGTTTTGCCTTGAGGTTCTGTAATTGGACCTTGAGTTTTGGTCTTGGCGGTCCCCGGCAAGGCTTGGCCGGCAAGGAGGCTGCTACTGTCTATGCATAAGTCAGGGTATAAAATACCCATGTTTTATACACCGACAGTTGATGTGTATCATATGGTGTTATTTTAGTACGAACTCTAGGGCTGTTTGTGAGGTGGTTTCGTACCCTACAAACAATTTCTTTCTTATGTTCTCCGCTAATAGGAACTTGGGAGTGATTCTTTATCGCACATTGAGGGATGATTATATGATCCAATTATTCTAGCATTGTTGAAAGATTGCACTAGCGAAAGTATGAACCCTAGGCCTTGTTTCTAAGCATTGCAATACCGTTTATGCTCACTTTTGTTACTTGCTACCTTGCTATTTTTTTATTGTTCGCACTACAAAAACCTATATCTACTATCCATACTACACTTGTATCACCATCTCTTCGCCGAACTAGTGCACCTATACAATTTACCATTGTATTGGGTGTGTTGGGGACACAAGAGACTCTTTGTTATTTGTGTTGGAAATATGCCCTAGAGGCAATAATAAATTGGTTATTATTATATTTCCTTGTTCATGATAATCGTTTATTATCCATGCTATAATTGTATTGATTGGAAACTCAAATACATGTGTGGGTACATAGACAACACTGTGTCCCTAGTAAGCCTCTAGTTGACTAGCTCGTTGATCAAAGATGGTTAAGGTTTCCTAGCCATTGACATGAGATGTCATTTGATAACGGGATCACATCATTAGGAGAATGATGTGATGGACAAGACCCAAACTGTAAACGTAGCATTTGATCGTGTCAGTTTATTGCTATTGTTTTCTGCATGTCAAGTATCTGTTCCTTTGACCATGAGATCATGCAACTCACTGACACCGGAGGAATACCTTGTGTGTATCAAACGTCACAACGTAACTGGGTGACTATAAAGGTGCTCTACAGGTATCTCCGAGGGTGTCTGTTGGGTTGGCATGGATCAAGACTGGGATTTGTTACTCCGTATGACGGAGAGGTATCTCAGGGCCCACTCGGTAATACAACATCACATTGAGCCTTGCAAGCAAAGTGACTAAAGAGTTAGCCACAGGATCTTGTATTACGGAACGAGTAAAGAGACTTGCCGGTAACGAGATTGAACTAGGTATAGTGATACCGACGATCGAATCTCGGGCAAGTAATATACCGAAGAACAAAGGGAACAGCATACGGGATTAACTGAATCCTTGACATAGAGGTTCGACCGATAAAGATCTTCGTAGAATATGTAGGAGCCAATATGGGCATCCAGGTCCCGCTATTGGTTATTGGCCGTAGAGGTGTCTCGGTCATGTCTACATAGTTCTCGAACCCGCAGGGTCTACACACTTAACGTTTGGTGACGATTAGTATAATTGAGTTATTATGTTGGTGACCGAAAGTTGTTCGGAAGTTTCGGATAAGATCCCGGACATGACGAGGATCTCCGGAAGAGTCCGGAGGTAAAGATTGATATATGTGATAATAGTGTTTCGATCTCCGGAAGAGTTCCGAAGTTCACCGGAAGGGGTTCCGGATGTTTACCGAAGTGTTCGGGTGCAGCAACACTTTATATGAGCCAAAAGGATAAAACCCACAAAGGTATTGGAAAGTGCAAAAGTAGTTTTGCTGCCGCGTAAGCGGTACTACCGCTTGGTGAAGCGGTACTACCGCCGGAGCGGTACTACCGCTTGTGTGAAGCGGTACTACCGCCGGAGCGGTACTACCGCTTGTGTGAAGCGGTACTACCGCCCAAGCGGTACTACCGCTTGTGTGAAGCGGTACTACCGCTTGTGTGCGGCTGTGCACGATTCGGCAGGGGTCCGAGTTGGACTCTTTCCCTGCGGGCCAAACCGACCTTGTGCGGGCAAAACCGACCTGGAGGAGGCTTTTACTCCAAGTTTAGACCCCAAGGCTCAACATATAAATAGAGGGGCAGGGCTAGCACACGGGACACATTAAGATTTCCCCAAGCCGTGTGCGGCAACCCTAACCCTCTAGTTCCTCCGTCATAATCTCCGTAGTGCTTGGCGAAGCCCTGCAGAGATTGTTCCTCACCACCATCACCACGCCGTCGTGCTGCTGGAACTCAACCACTACTTCACCATCGCTCGCTGGATCGAGGAGGTGAAGGCGTCATCAAGCCGTACGTGTGTTGAACGCGGAGGTGCCGTCCGTTCGGCACTAGATCGGAAGGATCGTGATTGGATCGCGGGACGCTCGGCGATTTGGATCGCGAAGACGTTCGACTACATCAACCGCGTTTATTAACGCTTCCGCTTAGCGATCTACAAGGGTATGTAGATTCACTCTCCCTCTCGTAGATGCTCATCACCATGGATAGATCTTGTGTGTGCGTAGGAAAATTTTTGTTTCCCATGCAACGTTCTCCAACAGTGGCATCATGAGCCAGGTCTATGCGTAGATGAGATCTCGAGTAGAACACAAACGAGTTGTGGGCGTGGGTGTATACATATTGCTTGCCGTTACTAGTTGATACTTGATTCAGCGGCATTGTGAGATGAAGCGGCCCGGACCGACATTACGCGTACGCTTACGCGAGACTGGTTTTACCGCTGCGTGCACTTGTTGCATAAAGGTGACTGGCGGGTGCCTGTCTCTCTCACTTTAGTTGAATCGGTTCAATGAAGAGGGTTCTTTTAGAAGATCAAAAAGCAATCACTACACCACGTTGTGGTTTTGCGTAGGTAAGAACGGTTCTTGCAAACCCATAGCAGCCACGTAAAATTTGCAACAACAATTAGAGGACGTCTAACTTGTTTTTGCAGGGTATGTTGTGATGTGATATGGCCAATTACATGATGAGATATATGTGATGTATGAGATGATCATGTGTTGTATAGAATATCACGACTTGCATGTCGATGAGTACGGCAACTGGCAGGAGCCATAGAGTTGTCTTTAATTATTGTATGACCTGCGTGTCAATCATTAAGCGCTATGTAATGCTTTACTTTATCGCTAAACGTTAGCAATAGTCGTGGAAGCAACAGTCGGCGCGACAACCTTATGGCGACACGTTGATGGAGATCAAGATGATGGAGATCATGGTGTCATGCCGGTGACGATGGAGATCATGCCGGTGCTTTGGAGATGGAGATCAAAAGCACAAGTTCATGGCCATATCATGTCACTTATGATTTGCATGTGATGTTAATCCTTTTATGCATCTTATTTTGCTTAGGACGACGGTAGCATTATAAGGTGATCCCTCACTTAAATTTCAAGATAAATTGTGTTCTCCCCAAGTGTGCACCGTTGCGAAAGTTCGTCGTTTCGAGACACGCCGTGATGATCGGGTGTGATAGACTCTACGTTCGCATACAACGGGTGTAAGCCATGTTACACGTGCGGAACACTCGGGTTAAACTTGACGAGCCTAGCATGTACAGACATGGCCTCGGAACACAAGAGACCGAAAGGTCGAACATGAGTCATATAGTAGATATGATCAACATGAAGATGTTCACCATTGAAACCACCTCAACTCACGTGATGATCGGACTTGAGTTGGTGGATTTGGATCATGTTACACTCGAATGATCGGAGGGATGTCAATTTGAGTGGGAGTTTTTAAGTAATATGATTAACTAAACTCATTATCTAGAACAATAGTCTAAGTTGTCTTTGCTATATTTATGTTGTAGATCATGGCTCGCGCAGTAGCACCCCTGAATTTTAATGCGTTCCTAGAGAAAGCTAAGTTGAAAGATGATGGAAGTAACTTTGTGGACTGGGCCCGTAATCTAAGGATTATCCTTACGGCTTCCCAGAAGGCTTATGTCCTTGATGCACCGCTTGGTGATCCACCCGCTCCAGTTGAGTCTCTAGACGTTGTGAACGCCTGGCAGGCTCGTTCTGATGATTACTCAATAGTTCAATGTGCAATGTTGTATGGCTTAGAACCGGGACTTCAAAGACGTTTTGAACGTCATGGAGCATATGAGATGTTCCAGGAGTTGAAGTTTATCTTTCAGAAGAATGCCCGGATCGAGAGATATGAGATCTCCGATAAGTTCTATGCTTGCAAGATGGAGGAGAACGGGTCTATCAGTGATCACGTGCTCAGAATGTCTGGGTACTCCACCCGTCTGGCTGAGTTAGGGATGCCCCTTCCGCCAGAGGCTATCACTGACAGAGTTCTTCAATCATTGCCGCCTAGCTACAAGAGCTTCGTGTTGAACTATAACATGCACGGGATGAACAAGTCAGTCGCCGAGCTGTTTGCGATGCTGAAAGTCGCTGAGTCTGAAATTCAGAAGGAGCATCAAGTGTTGATGGTCAATAAAACCACTAGTTTCAAGAAAAATGGCAAGGGTAAGAAGGGTAACTCTAAGAAGAGTGGCAAAGCAGTTGCTCCTCTCGTGAAGAAACCCAAGGCTGGACCCAAACCAGAAACTGAGTGTTTTCATTGCAAGGGAACTGGACACTGGAAGCGGAACTGCCCCAAGTATTTGGCTGACAAGAAGGCGGCCAACAACAAACAAGGTATATATGATATACATGTTATTGATGTGTACCTTACCAACTCTCGTTGTAGTGCCTGGGTATTTGATACCGGTGCGGTTGCTCATATTTGCAACTCAAAACAGGAACTGCGGAATAGACGGAGGCTGGCAAAGGACGAAGTGACGATGCGCGTGGGAAATGGTTCCAAGGTTGATGTGATCGCCGTTGGCACGCTCGCTCTTCGATTACCGTCGGGATTAGTGATGAACCTAAATAAGTGTTATTTGGTGCCTGCGTTAAGCATGAACATTATATCTGGATCTTGTTTATTGCGAGACGGTTACTCATTTAAATCAGAGAATAATGGTTGTTCTATTTATATGAGTAATATCTTTTATGGTCATGCACCCAATGTGAGGGGTTTATTCTTGTTGAATCTCGATAGTAATAATACACATGTTCATAACATTGATGCCAAAAGATGTAGAATTGATAATGATAATACCACTTTCTTGTGGCACTGCCGTTTAGGTCATATTGGCGTAAAACGCATGAGGAAGCTCCATGCTGATGGACTTTTGGAGTCACTTGATTTTGAATCACTTGACACATGTGAGCCATGCCTCATGGGCAAGATGACTAAAACGCCGTTCTCTGGAATAATGGAACGGGCAAGTGACTTATTGGAAATCATACATACTGATGTGTGCGGTCCAATGAGTATTGAGGCGCGCGGTGGTTATCGTTACTTTCTCACCTTCACTGATGACTTAAGTAGATATGGGTATATTTACTTAATGAAACACAAGTCTGAAACATTTGAAAAGTTCAAACAATTTCAGAGTGAAGTTGAGAATCATCGTAACAAGAAGATTAAATTCCTACGATCTGATCGAGGAGGAGAATATCTGAGTTATGAGTTTGGCAGTCACTTAAGACAGTGTGGAATTGTTTCACAATTGACACCGCCTGGAACACCACAGCGTAATGGTGTGTCCGAACGTCGTAATCGAACCTTATTAGATATGGTGCGATCTATGATGTCTCTTGCCGATTTGCCACTATCGTTTTGGGGTTATGCATTAGAGACAGCTGCATTCACTTTAAATAGGGCACCATCGAAATCCGTTGAGACGACGCCATATGAACTTTGGTTTGGCAAGAAGCCAAAGCTGTCGTTTCTTAAAGTTTGGGGATGTGATGCTTATGTCAAAAAGCTTCAGCCTGAAAAGCTGGAACCCAAAGCGGAGAAATGCGTCTTCATAGGATACCCAAAAGAGACAGTTGGGTATACCTTCTATCTCAGATCCGAAGGCAAAGTGTTTGTCGCTAAAAACGGAACATTTCTTGAGAAAGAGTTTCTCTCGAAAGAATTGAGTGGGAGGAAGATAGAACTTGATGAGGTTATTGAACCTTTACTTCAACCTGAGAGTAGCGCAGCGCAGAAAGTTGTTTCTGTGGAGCCTACATTAGCTGAAGAGGAAGTTAATGATGATGATCATGAAGCTTTGGATCAAGTTGCTATCGAACCTCGTAGGTCGACAAGGACGCGTACTACTCCTGAGTGGTACGGCAACCCTGTCTTAGAGGTCATGTTGTTAAACAACGATGAACCTACGAGCTATGGAGAAGCGATGATGGGCCCGGATTCCGAGAAGTGGTTAGAGGCCATGAAATCCGAGATGGGATCCATGTATGAAAACAAAGTATGGACTTTGGAAGTATTACCTGAAGGGCGTAAGGCCATTCAGAACAAATGGATCTTTAAGAGGAAGACGGACGCGGACGGTAATGTCACCGTCTATAAAGCTCGACTTGTGGCAAAGGGTTTTTCACAAGTTCAAGGAGTTGACTACGATGAGACCTTCTCACCCGTAGCGATGCTTAAGTCCGTCAGAATCATGTTAGCAATAGCTGCCTTTTTCGATTATGAAATTTGGCAGATGGATGTCAAAACAGCGTTCCTTAACGGTTACCTTAAGGAAGAGTTGTATATGATGCAGCCAGAAGGTTTTGTCGATCCAGAGAATGCTGACAAAGTTTGCAAACTCCAGCGATCCATTTATGGACTGGTGCAAGCATCTCGGAGTTGGAATCTTCGCTTTGATGAAGTGATCAAAGCGTTCGAGTTTATACAAGTTTACGGAGAAGCTTGTATTTACAAGAAAGTGAGTGGGAGCTCTATAGCGTTTCTAATATTATATGTGGATGACATATTGCTGATTGGAAACAATATAGAAATGCTGGAAAGCGTAAAGGAATATTTGAACAAGAGTTTTTCAATGAAGGACCTAGGAGAAGCTGCTTTCATATTAGGCATAAAGATCTATAGAGATAGATCAAGACGCTTAATAGGACTTTCACAAAGCACATACCTTGATAAGATTTTGAAGAAGTTCAAAATGGATCAGTCCAAGAAGGGGTTCTTGCCTGTTTTACAAGGTGTGAAGTTGAGTAAGACTCAATGCCCAGTGACTGCAGAAGATAGAGAAAAGATGAGTGTCATCCCCTATGCTTCGGCCATAGGCTCTATCATGTATGCAATGCTGTGCACAAGACCCGATGTCAGCCTTGCCATAAGTATGGTCGGAAGGTTTCAAAGTGATCCAGGAATGGAACACTGGACGGCGGTCAAGAATATCCTGAAGTACCTGAAAAGGACTAAGGACATGTTTCTCGTTTATGGAGGTGATCAAGAGCTCGTCGTAAAGGGTTACGTCGATGCAAGCTTTGACACTGATCCGGATGACTCTAAGTCGCAAACCGGATACGTATTTATTCTTAATGGGGGTGCGGTTAGCTGGTACAGTTCCAAGCAAAGCGTGGTAGCAGATTCTACATGCGAAGCGGAGTACATCGCAGCCTCGGAGGCGGCGAAGGAAGGTGTCTGGATGAAGGAGTTCATGACAGATCTTGGAGTAGTGCCTAGTGCACTTAACCCAATGACTCTGTTTTGTGATAATACTGGTGCCATTGCTCTAGCCAAGGAACCAAGATTTCACAAAAGGACCAGACACATAAAACGACGTTTCAATTCCATCCGCGATTACATCAAGGAGGACGACATAAATATTTGCAAAGTACACACGGATCTAAATGTTGCAGATCCGATGACTAAACCTCTTCCAAAGGCTAAACATGAACAACACCAGAACTGCATGGGTGTTCGATTCATTACAATGTAAATCACATAGTGATGTGAACTAGATTATTGACTCTAGTGCAAGTGGGAGACTGTTGGAAATATGCCCTAGAGGCAATAATAAATTGGTTATTATTATATTTCCTTGTTCATGATAATCGTTTATTATCCATGCTATAATTGTATTGATTGGAAACTCAAATACATGTGTGGGTACATAGACAACACTGTGTCCCTAGTAAGCCTCTAGTTGACTAGCTCGTTGATCAAAGATGGTTAAGGTTTCCTAGCCATTGACATGAGATGTCATTTGATAACGGGATCACATCATTAGGAGAATGATGTGATGGACAAGACCCAAACTGTAAACGTAGCATTTGATCGTGTCAGTTTATTGCTATTGTTTTCTGCATGTCAAGTATCTGTTCCTTTGACCATGAGATCATGCAACTCACTGACACCGGAGGAATACCTTGTGTGTATCAAACGTCACAACGTAACTGGGTGACTATAAAGGTGCTCTACAGGTATCTCCGAGGGTGTCTGTTGGGTTGGCATGGATCAAGACTGGGATTTGTTACTCCGTATGACGGAGAGGTATCTCAGGGCCCACTCGGTAATACAACATCACATTGAGCCTTGCAAGCAAAGTGACTAAAGAGTTAGCCACAGGATCTTGTATTACGGAACGAGTAAAGAGACTTGCCGGTAACGAGATTGAACTAGGTATAGTGATACCGACGATCGAATCTCGGGCAAGTAATATACCGAAGAACAAAGGGAACAGCATACGGGATTAACTGAATCCTTGACATAGAGGTTCGACCGATAAAGATCTTCGTAGAATATGTAGGAGCCAATATGGGCATCCAGGTCCCGCTATTGGTTATTGGCCGTAGAGGTGTCTCGGTCATGTCTACATAGTTCTCGAACCCGCAGGGTCTACACACTTAACGTTTGGTGACGATTAGTATAATTGAGTTATTATGTTGGTGACCGAAAGTTGTTCGGAAGTTTCGGATAAGATCCCGGACATGACGAGGATCTCCGGAAGAGTCCGGAGGTAAAGATTGATATATGTGATAATAGTGTTTCGATCTCCGGAAGAGTTCCGAAGTTCACCGGAAGGGGTTCCGGATGTTTACCGAAGTGTTCGGGTGCAGCAACACTTTATATGAGCCAAAAGGATAAAACCCACAAAGGTATTGGAAAGTGCAAAAGTAGTTTTGCTGCCGCGTAAGCGGTACTACCGCTTGGTGAAGCGGTACTACCGCCGGAGCGGTACTACCGCTTGTGTGAAGCGGTACTACCGCCGGAGCGGTACTACCGCTTGTGTGAAGCGGTACTACCGCCCAAGCGGTACTACCGCTTGTGTGAAGCGGTACTACCGCTTGTGTGCGGCTGTGCACGATTCGGCAGGGGTCCGAGTTGGACTCTTTCCCTGCGGGCCAAACCGACCTTGTGCGGGCAAAACCGACCTGGAGGAGGCTTTTACTCCAAGTTTAGACCCCAAGGCTCAACATATAAATAGAGGGGCAGGGCTAGCACACGGGACACATTAAGATTTCCCCAAGCCGTGTGCGGCAACCCTAACCCTCTAGTTCCTCCGTCATAATCTCCGTAGTGCTTGGCGAAGCCCTGCAGAGATTGTTCCTCACCACCATCACCACGCCGTCGTGCTGCTGGAACTCAACCACTACTTCACCATCGCTCGCTGGATCGAGGAGGTGAAGGCGTCATCAAGCCGTACGTGTGTTGAACGCGGAGGTGCCGTCCGTTCGGCACTAGATCGGAAGGATCGTGATTGGATCGCGGGACGCTCGGCGATTTGGATCGCGAAGACGTTCGACTACATCAACCGCGTTTATTAACGCTTCCGCTTAGCGATCTACAAGGGTATGTAGATTCACTCTCCCTCTCGTAGATGCTCATCACCATGGATAGATCTTGTGTGTGCGTAGGAAAATTTTTGTTTCCCATGCAACGTTCTCCAACAGTGGCATCATGAGCCAGGTCTATGCGTAGATGAGATCTCGAGTAGAACACAAACGAGTTGTGGGCGTGGGTGTATACATATTGCTTGCCGTTACTAGTTGATACTTGATTCAGCGGCATTGTGAGATGAAGCGGCCCGGACCGACATTACGCGTACGCTTACGCGAGACTGGTTTTACCGCTGCGTGCACTTGTTGCATAAAGGTGACTGGCGGGTGCCTGTCTCTCTCACTTTAGTTGAATCGGTTCAATGAAGAGGGTTCTTTTAGAAGATCAAAAAGCAATCACTACACCACGTTGTGGTTTTGCGTAGGTAAGAACGGTTCTTGCAAACCCATAGCAGCCACGTAAAATTTGCAACAACAATTAGAGGACGTCTAACTTGTTTTTGCAGGGTATGTTGTGATGTGATATGGCCAATTACATGATGAGATATATGTGATGTATGAGATGATCATGTGTTGTATAGAATATCACGACTTGCATGTCGATGAGTACGGCAACTGGCAGGAGCCATAGAGTTGTCTTTAATTATTGTATGACCTGCGTGTCAATCATTAAGCGCTATGTAATGCTTTACTTTATCGCTAAACGTTAGCAATAGTCGTGGAAGCAACAGTCGGCGCGACAACCTTATGGCGACACGTTGATGGAGATCAAGATGATGGAGATCATGGTGTCATGCCGGTGACGATGGAGATCATGCCGGTGCTTTGGAGATGGAGATCAAAAGCACAAGTTCATGGCCATATCATGTCACTTATGATTTGCATGTGATGTTAATCCTTTTATGCATCTTATTTTGCTTAGGACGACGGTAGCATTATAAGGTGATCCCTCACTTAAATTTCAAGATAAATTGTGTTCTCCCCAAGTGTGCACCGTTGCGAAAGTTCGTCGTTTCGAGACACGCCGTGATGATCGGGTGTGATAGACTCTACGTTCGCATACAACGGGTGTAAGCCATGTTACACGTGCAGAACACTCGGGTTAAACTTGACGAGCCTAGCATGTACAGACATGGCCTCGGAACACAAGAGACCGAAAGGTCGAACATGAGTCATATAGTAGATATGATCAACATGAAGATGTTCACCATTGAAACCACCTCAACTCACGTGATGATCGGACTTGAGTTGGTGGATTTGGATCATGTTACACTCGAATGATCGGAGGGATGTCAATTTGAGTGGGAGTTTTTAAGTAATATGATTAACTAAACTCATTATCTAGAACAATAGTCTAAGTTGTCTTTGCTATATTTATGTTGTAGATCATGGCTCGCGCAGTAGCACCCCTGAATTTTAATGCGTTCCTAGAGAAAGCTAAGTTGAAAGATGATGGAAGTAACTTTGTGGACTGGGCCCGTAATCTAAGGATTATCCTTACGGCTTCCCAGAAGGCTTATGTCCTTGATGCACCGCTTGGTGATCCACCCGCTCCAGTTGAGTCTCTAGACGTTGTGAACGCCTGGCAGGCTCGTTCTGATGATTACTCAATAGTTCAATGTGCAATGTTGTATGGCTTAGAACCGGGACTTCAAAGACGTTTTGAACGTCATGGAGCATATGAGATGTTCCAGGAGTTGAAGTTTATCTTTCAGAAGAATGCCCGGATCGAGAGATATGAGATCTCCGATAAGTTCTATGCTTGCAAGATGGAGGAGAACGGGTCTATCAGTGATCACGTGCTCAGAATGTCTGGGTACTCCACCCGTCTGGCTGAGTTAGGGATGCCCCTTCCGCCAGAGGCTATCACTGACAGAGTTCTTCAATCATTGCCGCCTAGCTACAAGAGCTTCGTGTTGAACTATAACATGCACGGGATGAACAAGTCAGTCGCCGAGCTGTTTGCGATGCTGAAAGTCGCTGAGTCTGAAATTCAGAAGGAGCATCAAGTGTTGATGGTCAATAAAACCACTAGTTTCAAGAAAAATGGCAAGGGTAAGAAGGGTAACTCTAAGAAGAGTGGCAAAGCAGTTGCTCCTCTCGTGAAGAAACCCAAGGCTGGACCCAAACCAGAAACTGAGTGTTTTCATTGCAAGGGAACTGGACACTGGAAGCGGAACTGCCCCAAGTATTTGGCTGACAAGAAGGCGGCCAACAACAAACAAGGTATATATGATATACATGTTATTGATGTGTACCTTACCAACTCTCGTTGTAGTGCCTGGGTATTTGATACCGGTGCGGTTGCTCATATTTGCAACTCAAAACAGGAACTGCGGAATAGACGGAGGCTGGCAAAGGACGAAGTGACGATGCGCGTGGGAAATGGTTCCAAGGTTGATGTGATCGCCGTTGGCACGCTCGCTCTTCGATTACCGTCGGGATTAGTGATGAACCTAAATAAGTGTTATTTGGTGCCTGCGTTAAGCATGAACATTATATCTGGATCTTGTTTATTGCGAGACGGTTACTCATTTAAATCAGAGAATAATGGTTGTTCTATTTATATGAGTAATATCTTTTATGGTCATGCACCCAATGTGAGGGGTTTATTCTTGTTGAATCTCGATAGTAATAATACACATGTTCATAACATTGATGCCAAAAGATGTAGAATTGATAATGATAATACCACTTTCTTGTGGCACTGCCGTTTAGGTCATATTGGCGTAAAACGCATGAGGAAGCTCCATGCTGATGGACTTTTGGAGTCACTTGATTTTGAATCACTTGACACATGTGAGCCATGCCTCATGGGCAAGATGACTAAAACGCCGTTCTCTGGAATAATGGAACGGGCAAGTGACTTATTGGAAATCATACATACTGATGTGTGCGGTCCAATGAGTATTGAGGCGCGCGGTGGTTATCGTTACTTTCTCACCTTCACTGATGACTTAAGTAGATATGGGTATATTTACTTAATGAAACACAAGTCTGAAACATTTGAAAAGTTCAAACAATTTCAGAGTGAAGTTGAGAATCATCGTAACAAGTGGGAGACTGTTGGAAATATGCCCTAGAGGCAATAATAAATTGGTTATTATTATATTTCCTTGTTCATGATAATCGTTTATTATCCATGCTATAATTGTATTGATTGGAAACTCAAATACATGTGTGGGTACATAGACAACACTGTGTCCCTAGTAAGCCTCTAGTTGACTAGCTCGTTGATCAAAGATGGTTAAGGTTTCCTAGCCATTGACATGAGATGTCATTTGATAACGGGATCACATCATTAGGAGAATGATGTGATGGACAAGACCCAAACTGTAAACGTAGCATTTGATCGTGTCAGTTTATTGCTATTGTTTTCTGCATGTCAAGTATCTGTTCCTTTGACCATGAGATCATGCAACTCACTGACACCGGAGGAATACCTTGTGTGTATCAAACGTCACAACGTAACTGGGTGACTATAAAGGTGCTCTACAGGTATCTCCGAGGGTGTCTGTTGGGTTGGCATGGATCAAGACTGGGATTTGTTACTCCGTATGACGGAGAGGTATCTCAGGGCCCACTCGGTAATACAACATCACATTGAGCCTTGCAAGCAAAGTGACTAAAGAGTTAGCCACAGGATCTTGTATTACGGAACGAGTAAAGAGACTTGCCGGTAACGAGATTGAACTAGGTATAGTGATACCGACGATCGAATCTCGGGCAAGTAATATACCGAAGAACAAAGGGAACAGCATACGGGATTAACTGAATCCTTGACATAGAGGTTCGACCGATAAAGATCTTCGTAGAATATGTAGGAGCCAATATGGGCATCCAGGTCCCGCTATTGGTTATTGGCCGTAGAGGTGTCTCGGTCATGTCTACATAGTTCTCGAACCCGCAGGGTCTACACACTTAACGTTTGGTGACGATTAGTATAATTGAGTTATTATGTTGGTGACCGAAAGTTGTTCGGAAGTTTCGGATAAGATCCCGGACATGACGAGGATCTCCGGAAGAGTCCGGAGGTAAAGATTGATATATGTGATAATAGTGTTTCGATCTCCGGAAGAGTTCCGAAGTTCACCGGAAGGGGTTCCGGATGTTTACCGAAGTGTTCGGGTGCAGCAACACTTTATATGAGCCAAAAGGATAAAACCCACAAAGGTATTGGAAAGTGCAAAAGTAGTTTTGCTGCCGCGTAAGCGGTACTACCGCTTGGTGAAGCGGTACTACCGCCGGAGCGGTACTACCGCTTGTGTGAAGCGGTACTACCGCCGGAGCGGTACTACCGCTTGTGTGAAGCGGTACTACCGCTTGTGTGAAGCGGTACTACCGCTTGTGTGCGGCTGTGCACGATTCGGCAGGGGTCCGAGTTGGACTCTTTCCCTGCGGGCCAAACCGACCTTGTGCGGGCAAAACCGACCTGGAGGAGGCTTTTACTCCAAGTTTAGACCCCAAGGCTCAACATATAAATAGAGGGGCAGGGCTAGCACACGGGACACATTAAGATTTCCCCAAGCCGTGTGCGGCAACCCTAACCCTCTAGTTCCTCCGTCATAATCTCCGTAGTGCTTGGCGAAGCCCTGCAGAGATTGTTCCTCACCACCATCACCACGCCGTCGTGCTGCTGGAACTCAACCACTACTTCACCATCGCTCGCTGGATCGAGGAGGTGAAGGCGTCATCAAGCCGTACGTGTGTTGAACGCGGAGGTGCCGTCCGTTCGGCACTAGATCGGAAGGATCGTGATTGGATCGCGGGACGCTCGGCGATTTGGATCGCGAAGACGTTCGACTACATCAACCGCGTTTATTAACGCTTCCGCTTAGCGATCTACAAGGGTATGTAGATTCACTCTCCCTCTCGTAGATGCTCATCACCATGGATAGATCTTGTGTGTGCGTAGGAAAATTTTTGTTTCCCATGCAACGTTCTCCAACAATTTGGTTGCAGGGTTGTTTGAGAGAGACCATCTTCATCCTATGCCTCCCACGGATTGATAAACCTTAGGTCATCCACTTGAGGGAAAATTGCTACTGTCCTACAAACCTCTGCGCTTGGAGGCCCAACACGAGTCTACAAGAACAAGTTGTGTAGTAGACATCATACACATGCACACAAAAATGCACGCGACGCCCTAATGCATGCATGCGGAAGTCACACGTACACATGCACGCATGCATGCATGTGTACAGCACACGACGCAACACACACACTCACGCTCAAGTGCTCAGCCTACACGTGCATGCGCACACATACACAGCCAGGGTGGTTCCCGCGCAAGGGTTGAACTCCTGCCGCGCCTGTGTAAAATTTTATTTAACTTATTTCTTTCCTCTACCAACTGACAGGTGGGACCCACAGTCCACGTGTCAATTTAACCAGTCAACAAAGTGCTACGTAGACTATTTGGCCGGTCAACAGAGTGCATTACAGTGCTCTACGGTGAGCTAGTGACCATATAAACACTGCATAATGTATATATGGACCGTAATGAGCGTATTATGAAGTCCAGTGACCGCCATTAAGCCATATTGACCGGAAAGGAGGCAGTATGGACTAGTAGTAGTACTAATACTACACTACGCCCTCTCCCTCTCCCACACGCGTGGTGGCTCGCAGGACGAGGAGAACGAGGAGAAGCTTGCTTACTACGCCCTCTCCCTCTCCCACACGCGCGGTGGCTCACAGGACGGGGAGAACGAGGAGAAGCTTGCTTACTATGCCCTCTCCCCGTCCCACATGCGCGGTGGCTCACAGGATGAGGAGAAGCTTTTGACTACTACACGCTCTCCGCGCCCATGCGGTGGACGTGCAGTAGTTCATTCGGTGTCAGATTGCCAGAAGCATACACCGTAGTACCATAATTGTTCGACTTCACGAAGAGGCGAAGAGCCAAGCGCAAGGTTTAATCGTACAAGTAGTACAGTATACATGTACACTAGGAACCGCACGGTGGAGTATTTGTACTCTTATTTTATTTTAATTTGTGATAAAGCAATCTTCTACTCCCTCCATTCCTAAATATAAGACCTTTTAGAGATTCCACTATGGACTACATACGGATGTATATAGACTTACTTTAGAGTGTAGATTCACTCATTTTGCTCCATATGTAGTCTATAGTGAAATCTCTAAAAGGTCTTATATTTAGGAACTGAGGTAGTACTACTAGTCGTACGCATTTACTCCGGAGTAGTGCGGAAAATGGCAGCCCAGTGAAGTATTTACTCCTCAGATCACACTATCACCATATGGCCTCCGTGCGACACCTAGCCCGTCTGTGTTCTCCTTAGTAGAGTATTTATAGTCGCTCCTAGAAGTAGGAGCGGATTCAAAGAAGATTGAATTGATGGTTGCTTCCTCCGAGCAACTTACTGTGGGAAAGGTAGGGCTTGTGATTTGACTGCTCATTACTACTAGTATATTACTGCGGCGAAACGACCGGGCTGGGGTCTCCTATGTGGTTGTGCACTCTAATTTGGTGCATGGCACGTGGACTCGGATGCTAGAGTAGTAGAATTGCTTCTGGCAATGCTATCAAGCTTTCAACATTTGTTTACATAATATATGTACACATAATTTTTGAGTGACATGAAATTGTACAACGCTATGAAGCTTTCAGCTTTTGTTTTATCTGTCTTGCCAGCTGGAAGGTTGTCTCGTTACAACATTCCATCAAATACAAAGGAACTAACATCCATGCTCTTTCGAAAAAAGAAAAAAAAACTAACTAACTTGCTAATGCATCTCAATGATTCGCAGATCAGAGCCAATATTTACATCACAACTGAAGACAAAGTTGTGAGAAGGTGTACAAATAAAGAAAAAAGAAAAAATGATCGATGCTCTCCATAGGAATGCTTTCATTTCCTGGCCACGATATTCATTGGTTGGCAGCTACTTTCCCGCAGCTCTGTCAAAATCAACACGACATGTTGGCAAAGAAAGGAGCTGTCAGAAGCATGGAACATTCCAATCATTTTATGCAGTTCCACTAAAATAGAGCTGAGCATCCCTGTTAGCAAAGATATTGAGTAAGTGTGATTACAATAATAGTGGCACTGTTGATGAAACAATAAACACACAATAGAAGCTGGTCACCTTTGCAGTCTCTCTTGAGACTAACTCTTTGTTGGAGAAGATTAGGCTGAGAGTTGGATGAGGAGGATAGGAACTCCAAACTCCCTTTGTGCAGTCCCATTGAAATGTAGTAGAAACGTTGCCACTGAGACATTTTAGTAGAACTGCACAAAACACTCTTAAGAAAAAGGTGCTTTGTGCAGTTCACCAAAAGGTCGCAATAGCAACGACGTGAAATGGATATCCCTGTTTGCAAAAAGATGTAGAAAGAAAACAATTACTGGCCAATGACAGTTGATGACACATACGCCGACAAAAAGAAGCATATTCATTGTCTTAAGGGAAAGATAACAGCACAGTGGTTTCTCTCAAATGGTGTGAGGACGAGATTGCAAAATGGAAACCACGCCAGCCTAGCTAGTACGTTTTAGGCAAAGAACTAGAGAAGATCCACATGCAGCGATGTGGGAAGTTGGGCAGTGGAGCAAGGCCGGTTCCAGAGGAAGCTGTACCTGAGGGTCGTCGGGATGTAAGTAGGAGGGCGGCGGCAGGCGGGATCTGCTGCGGCAGCGAGCAAGGGTCGAAGGCCCTACCACGCCGGAGCTTGGTCGGAGAGAACGGCGGGTACCGCAGATCGGGATGCGCCGGCAGAGGGTTTCCTGTCTCGACGCCGGTGACCGGAGCAACGCTGCACATCCTTCCTTTCCGCCAGTAGACGAGATTCGGTCGGATCAGTGACCAGTGGTTAGAGAGAGAGAGATTGGCCACCGCCGTCTTGTGTGAGAGAGTGTGAAGCGACGAACCCCAGCAAGCAAGCATTGAGGCTCCTGGCTATATTTGTAGTACTAGTATAGGGGAGCAGTTTTCGTTTTTCTCTCCATACAATCGTTTTATATTCTATACATGGCATTGAGGAATAAAATTTTATTTAAAAATAACGCGCCAATGCGTTAAGTCGCACTTTGTTTCGTTCACGCGTGGTACATGACCCTCCATCAAGTGAACAACCGACACGCGTCAAATTATCACGTGGGCTGCCTTTTTGTACAGAAATGCCCTCCACCTTGTACCCGCGCGGGTGTGGTTGGGAATGAGATGTGAGTACGTGCGTCGTGCATGCACCTCTTCTCTTTGTGCACGTATCCCACCTACGTGGGTGTGTGTGTGAGAGAGATAGAAACCTAGAGAGAGATGGTGAGTGCGTTCGTGAGTGTTTTTGGGGGGGTGATTTTGTAAGTGTATTTGTGTGCGTGAGAGATAGACAGGGAATATGAGTCGATGATATCTCAAAAAAAATGTAACATATGCAATGCGTGTGAAGCGAAGGCCTAGATATATCATATATAGAGGGGGCGATCCATGAGAAGAGAGGGGAGGGATCATCGGTGTGAGATATCGATAGAATCAAAGAGAAGGATGAAGGTGTATGGGTGCCAGATCGATAAAGAGAGCCAGCGAAATTGTGTGTGCACACGTCAAAGATATAGGGTGGCTGGCCTATTGGAACGTGAAAGGGGACAGGTGCAGTTTGTGTGTGGCAGGGAGACCTAACTAGAGCGTTCGACTATCGGTGTGTGTGTGGGGGGGGGGGGCAGAGACCTAACTAGAGAGGTAGATCGACAGGTATACGTGTGGAGAAGGAGAGACCTGGCTATGTATTGAGGGAGATCGATCGGCATCCATGCATATGTATAGGAGAGGAATAATTAAGGTTGGGAGAGAGACAAAGCTAGAGTGCCGGAGGGGTGGTGGTGGAGTTGCTTCTCGGAGATGGTGGGAGAGGCCTACTAGACAAACGGAGGGTACGACTACAATATAAGTAAGAGAGGCGATGTGTGTCTGTGTGCACGTGTGTTTGAGAGACAAGTTGGGAGGCATGCATGGATGATGGGGGGGCGATATGTCTGTGGTAAGCAGACCTAACTAGATAGGTAGAGCAATCGTCGTGTGTCGGGGAAAGGGAGAGACTTATCTACTGAGGTAGATCGACCAGTGCGTGGTGAAAAAGAGTTATAGTCGACCTAGCTATATGTACAGAGGGAGATCGATCGATATACATGCATGTGTTAGAGGCAAATAAGGCCCGGAGAGATGGATAGAGAGACAGGGATGCGGCTACGGGTTGGTGCGATAGGCCTACTATATAGAGATGGAGGAGCGTGCGAGTGCGAGATCGATGAAAAGAGGGGCGAGAGTGTGCATATGTGTGTGACTGTATGAGAGATAGAGGGCATGGACGGTGAGATAGAGGAGAAGAGGGAAAGTGTGTGTATGTGGTAGGCAGACCTAGCTAGAGAGGTATATCGATCGGTTTGTGCCGGAAAGAAGGAGCTGGGGAGACCTATAGAGACCGTGGGTGAACGACCTAAAGAAAAATAATGAATGTGCGCGACAGAGAGAATGCTGAGTGAGGGGGAGGGCGAGGAGGGCGTGTTCATGCACGAGAGAAAGTTAGTGCTAGCTACAAAGAGAACAGGATTGTGTGGGTGTAAAGTCTAACAGAGATCATAATTCATTACAAAAGTGGATTCAGATATTTGAATAAGAGATCATAGTGATTTAAACCCATGCATGCATGAATATAATGGTGATACACATGGTGTGGTTATGAACATGTTATACTATATTATATATATATATATATATATATATATATATATATATATATATATATCGAACAATCTCGCATTTATTTGAATTTGTGAGAATGTGTGGCTTTTGCAGCTCACAGCTAAGTACTTGTAGGTGTAGGGGGCGGGGCAGTATACATTGTGTGATAAACACATTATACATATGAAACATGGTTTAGATTATGAAGATCTAGCTAGAGCTTGAAATGTACTATTATTTGAAATCAGCATAAAGTGGATTCAAAATTTTGAATTTGAGTTCATATAGTACACATAGTTCATATCTAACTTGACATCAATCATGTGGTGTGTTGCGAAGATAATATACAGATGATGGTTTAACTTGACAACAATCATGATTGTAGATTCTTATTCAAATAGTGAAACGAATTCAAATTTAGTTCATATTGCAGAAGTAGTATATACATTTGGAATGCACTAAAATGTTCATTTGAGTAGGTTACATGCATTATACACCTAGCAAAATATTTTAAATGAACATAACATGGCTTCAAAGTTTTGAATGACATTTGTAGTAATTCATACAGTAAAATAGGACAAGACCCTCTCTTGTGTGGTGCGAATTGTTTTTTTTTTGTCTTTTTTTGGGTGAGGGAAGTGCGAATTGATATGGTACCGTACACGTTAGCCTTGTCCCAAAATTTCAACTCGCGCCTTATTATGCCGAAATTTCAAGATATATATTTGTCTGTTTGTGCTCCGAAAACTCCCTCCTTCTCAACCCGCGCCTTGCTATCCCGAAATTACAACACGCGCGAAAACTCCCTCCTCCTGCGAAATCCCAACACGCGAAATCCTCGTTCTACCCCTAATCGAAAAGAGCCGCTAGTTCAAATTGGTGGGGGTACTTTTGTAACTTACCCTACATTTCGGACAAGCGCGTCCCTAAGTCATGGTTCCCCCCTCCCATCCCCTTCTTTTCCCCATTCGAAAACCGAGGCCGCCAAAATGTCTCACCACCAGCCGTGAAACCCCACCCTCCTCCATCTGCCCCCATCGCCACCCAGCCGAAGCCTCTTCCCCGACGACGTCGTCCACTGCAACAGCTCGACGTCCCTCATCCACCGCACCGGATGAGGTTCCGTCATCGATCTCATCGTCCCGCCGGTTCAGCCGCTCCGTCCTCCACCTCCAAGGAGCTGCTCCGATGACCGCCTCATCTATCGCGGCTGCTCCATACCCACAGCGCCGCCTTAACCTGCCCCACTGGAACCGCAGCATCCTCACCGACTCCTCGGATGAAGCCGAGGCCTACTCGGCACCACCAAAGAGGTTGTACACTCATCGCATCTTCTCCTTCACTCGACCTCACGGCGCCGCCGGTGGTCGATCCCGCTCCGCCATGGCGCGGCTCCCTCGTCGCCGGCGCCGCCGGCGACCTCCTCCACGGCGGACCTTCCCCATTGCGAGGCTCCCTCGGCGGCGGCGGCCATACCAGCTGGAGCAGCTGCTGCTGCTCCGGCTCTCGCTCGCGCTACTGCTCTGCTCTTTCTCTCGCTCACGCTGCTGATGCTGGCACACGTGCTGCTGCAGCTACACGAGTTGCTGCTCTGGCTCTCGTTCGCACTGCTGCTCCGGCTGCTATCTGCTAGTGCGTTCCCAGTTGAGCGGCTGCTGATTTAGATCACTGCTTCTCTGCTACCACTAGTGCTCGAGCGGCCTAAACTACCAATCAAGTGCTTCTCTACTACTAGTGCATTCAGTTTTGACGGTAAAATTCAGTTTCGACAGTAATAGTCAGTTTCGACTGTAAAATTCAGTTTCGACAGTTAAGTTCAGAGTCAACAGTTTTTACATCTTCTGTTGGAATTGGTTGTTTTTTGGTGATGTAAATTTTACAGCAAGCACTTTTTCATGATGTATTTTACCTCATCTATTGGAGATGGTATTAGAATCCCACTTCAGATTAACGATGTCCATCTTGTACTGCTTCAGCCTCGACCTCGCACAGCTCGCCGGAGCTGCTCCAACGATGGAACCATCCATCACAACAGAACAGTACCCTCGGCGCCGTCTACAGATGCCTCAGATCTTCTTCCCCAGCTCCGACAGCCACCTCCGTTGCAACATCTTCAGCGACCCACCCAATGATGCTGAGGTCGATATGGCTACGCCAAAGAGGTTGTACACTTGTCGCATCACTTTTTACTCTACATTCATGTCGACCCCTTAGGGCTATTTTGGTTCAAAGGAATTAGTGAAGGAAACACATAGCAATAGCAACTTTTCCTATGGTACTCTACTATTCAATTATTCATGCATTTGGTTGAAAGGAATGGAGCAAAACAGAACTGAAGGATTTTTTTTCCTTTCATGTCTGTTTCAAAGGAAAAACACAGAAATTTTAACATCCACCTGGACCTACTTATCAAAATCCTATGCATGAAAAGAAGACTAAGTGCATTAGTGGCATAATAACATTCTAACTTTACACATTTGCAGGTGGTTTGACTTTAATTTGGCCATGTTTTCTTTGCATTCCTGTGCTCTTCCTGCAAGCCAAAGGAGCCCTTACAGAATTACTTCAGTTACAAATAGGTGTCGAAGAAAACTTTGTGTGGTTTGTACCGCTCCTGCCGCGCCGTCATCCACCTCACCTGAGCTGCTCCATCGACAGAAGCGTCCACCATACCGGACATCACGCTCCTTACCGTGTTTCGCCGCCTCAGATCTCCTTCCCCGCCACCGACAGCCACCGCAACTGCATCACCATCATCGACTTAGCAAATGAACCTGAGGAGTACACAGGACTGCAAGAGAGGTCGCACTCTTTTGTTTCTGCTTACTTTATGCATTGCTTAATATTACCTGCTAGTTTATCATCCTGTTCATCTCTTAGACACTAAGTCAGGTCCAAATTAATGTTCAAACTTGAGTTTTAAAATACTTGTGGGGCACATATCGAGGCAGCAATGAATAGTATATCGATCTAGTATCTGTTTCATCTAGGGTATCTACTATTTCGTTCATCTTGGGTGGGAAACAAACAGTAAAGCGGCCATCATCTGTCTTTTTATTAAATTAAGCTATCATTTGCCTGCTATTATTATTTTTGGATCTATCCACTGGTTGTTGCCATCACTCTAGATTTTTGCATGCTCTCCTTACTTAATCTCACTATATAATTTTCGTATGCATGCCAGTTATTGTACACAGTCATGCTGAACATGTAGAGAAAAACAGAAGAGTCTTGCGCGACAATACAATGTCATGCAGACATCGCTCCATGGTGGGTGCAATGGCAACCCCACCCCCCTCCTCCAGATTGTAATCCAGAGGAAGATAGCTCTTCAGAGGTGGAGTCTGAGGGAGCTGACCACTCCTATTTACCCCCCAAGGTGTTTGCTCTAACTTGGCATGATGATGTTGGTCATATCATGCATATGGTGCCTTGCTTTGCTTACTTTCGACATCATATATGTCATCTGCTTAGTTTAGACATGTTCTGTAATGCTGTTTAGTTTCTACTAGCAAAAGTGCCCATGAGTTGCAACGGGAGAAACAAATTATCACCCCTAGCGCCCCCATTCCTGTTGCCACTTCTTTTCTTTGTCATCATTGTCGGTCACGATGTCCACTACACGGCGAACGTTCCACCTAAGCTTGGAACCAATAAAGAATTGCATCCCCGCATGGACAGACCAGCGAACGGTCGCGTTTGAGATCCCAACCACATTTGCACAATCTAATGCTTGCCCCTTGTGTTTGTGTTATCCGGATTTTACATCGTAGTAGTTTAGTACCAGTCCGTGAAGGACACAAACAACCACCAAATTCAACTTTAGTTTAAAACGATCAACACCTTTTTTTGCGGGGTAACACGATCAACACCAAAAACGGTGGAGGTTGCGAGTTTGATTCCAGTCACAGTCAACTATTTTTGCCTCATCTCCTAAACGGGGTGGTGGGCCGGCTCGGCACCACGTGCCATCTATTTTGTTCCTCTCTCTTTCCTTTCTCATTCCTTCTTTATTTCTCATTTCTCATGCAATTAATGTCTATTCCCCTCATTTGTTCCGTTAAGGACAAATCTTATTCATGCCATATTCTTTGCTTAATTTCTGAAGCAGCTCCTTGATGCTTGACAACCTAAGAACGTATATAAACTGGTAAAAATTTATGTAAAATAGCAAGGTGGGACTATTTAATAAGTAAACAAATAAGAAAAACAGCCTCCAGCCTGCTCCCCTTGTCCGTCCCGTGGGCCACAGCAGTCGACCCATCCCAGCACGCCCGTGTTCATTGCCTCGGCTCGAGTACGCCTCGTTCTCTATTCTTAAACAGCCAGACGCCTACGTTAGCACACACATGAGCCTAGCCTGAGTGGTCTGCTGCATTGGCTTACATCCAGTAGACCAGGGATCGAATCCCAGCGTCCACCACTTTTTTCTCTGTTTTTTCTCACAAACAGAGGGGCTTTTTTGCAAAATCGCCGACGACGAGTATACGGGCAAAAGCACTCCGTGCTTTAGTATTAGGTAAAGATATCATATATGTGAATTATGCAATGCCATCTTTTTTAGCCAGCCATAATATATGTGAAATATGCAATGTCATCCTGTTTAGCCAGGCATCATATATTTGAATTATATCTTGCCATTCCTTTTTTTTTCATTACATTTCCATTTGTCGACAATGTTTGTACATTCAACTAGTCTTCATGTGAATCAGTCATTTGAATGGGTGATGAAAAAATCTGGAGTGAAAACATGTTCTTCAGAGCAGACAGTGCTACCTGTCGAAGCAGATCTCTTGCTGGGTCCAGAAAGCTCCTCAGAGGAGGATTCAGAGACAGATGACCAGTCCTATCCCCCCCCCGAGGTGTATGCTCTAACTTGGCAGGGTTATACTGCTCGTATCATGCATATGGTCTCTTGCATTGCATAGTTTAGACATCATATACACAATATTAAACACCATCTGCTTAGTTTAGACATCATATATGCGAATGCCATCTGCTTAGTATATAAATCACATATGTGAATTATATCATGCCATCATGTTTACTTAGATAACATGTATGTGAATTATGTCATGCGAACCTGTTTGCTAAAGACATCATATAATTATCTCATGCGATCCTTTTTAGTTAGTCATCATATCTTTGAATTATGTCATGCTATACTGTTTAGATAGACATCATATATGTGAAAATATGTCATGCTATCCTGTTTAGTTAAACAACATATATGTGAACTATTTCATGCCCTCTTTTTTCCTCACTATCTATTGCATCTGTCTCATACAAGGTCTGTACATTCAACTACTTTTCTTGTTTATCAACCATTTGAATTGGAGGGTGTGATGGCAGTATCTAGCGGAGTAAAAACATGGTCTTCAAATAAAACAGTGCTACCTGTCGATGGAGATTGTAGCCCGGTTGTACTTGCACAAGAACCAGCCCTACCACACATAACCCAGACTATCGCAGATTGTACCCCTACTCCGATGGACAGAGAACCAGCTTCACCCAATCTAACCCCAACCCCAGCAGATAGTAACCCAGTTCCAGTTGACAGACCACCATCTCCACAATAGAGCTCCCAAACAAGAGCAGTTAGTAAGGTAGCTCCAGTGCCCAAAGCGCCAGGGGTACCACGGCGAACCCCAACTCCACCAGTTAGTACACCTATTCCTGTGGACGAAGCAGAACCAGTCATCCGTAGTTTAGCATCTATCGCATTTGATGTTGTTAAATCCTATGTGCGTTTCTTCCCATCATGGAAATATTATACCGAAGATGAAGGAAAAAGCCAGTTGCAGGTGTTCCTCCAGGAGTTATGTGTAAGTATTCATGGCAATTACTTTGCTTTGTCCCATACTTTCTACCTCCCTGTTGGTTATAACATAGCAAATGTTCCCATTTTTCTGTGTAGAGAACGACCGATTTGGAAACTCGGGATGAGGTAACCTGTGCTAATACCTCTGCTATCTTCAAGAATGCTTTGCGGCAGTATCAGAATTACCTGAAGAAAACGTATTTCACTGGCAAGGAAACTCATCAAATTCCCTTACTTTCTCCGGAGACACATTTACGGGACAATGACTGGGAACGCCTTGTTCTGTATTGGTCTAGTCCCATGAATCTGGTAGGGTCTATAAGATCATATTTCATTTTGAAGTACTATATGGTTGTGTCTTACTGTACTCTCTTCTTGTAGAATAAGTGCTTAAACCTGCAGAACAACTGTTCACAGGTAAGATTCCATAGCTGTGGTGCATACTGCTTTGCTCTTGTATCACTATATTTACTCATACCAACTAATTTTTAAATAGAAGGATCCAATCAAAACTCCAATGGCACAACAGGTATGTTTAAACATGTTTCTTTAACTGGTTTGCTCTTCTAAATTGCTCTATGTTGATTTCAATTTCAATTGTGTAGACAGTTGTCTTCTCATATCATGCACATTACTAGCATCAAAACAGAGCCAATAATGTTGTTAGCTGTACATGTATACCCGTGGTAGCCATCTGAAATCTTGTGGTGCCGTGTAGTTTCCCACACTTATATTCTTTCAATGCTATTTTTTCTTGAACTGATATGATTTGAACTATGTCTCTATTTTGATTTGGCAAGACAATGCAGTGACAGTAGCACATAGATATATGTTTGTTTGATGCTTTTATAATGTACTACATTGCAATAGAAGACTTGATAGTTTAATCATGTCCACCTTACTACTGAACTGGTTCACCAAAATGAGTTTCATATACTACATGCTAAACATGTTATGTGTCTGCTTGTTTCTTCTTTTAGAATGCTGACAGAATATTGGAGAAGAGTACCACATTAAGCAATGGTAAAGGAAGTAATGCAGATAAGGTTGAAGATAGTGAGACAACCTTGCTGGTGTCGGGCCCATGGAACCCAGGGTATCCAGACCCGTCTGCCTTTGGCCCAGGGCACAACGCCTGGCGTGGGCCCAGCAGGCCGTCTTCATCAAGCATCTCACCAAGACCCCTCATGAGGCCTTGGCCTCCTGAGGACCCCTCCTCAGGGAGCGGCGGGCAAGACTCAGCATCTGCACCAGCAGCCTCGCGAGGCCCCCTCGCGAGGCGGCCTCCTCCCGAGGGCGCTCAAGATGAAGGCTGTTCGGCTCGGCTGCGCGGTCTCATGCCCATCACATGGGTGACGCGCGCGGCGACGAGCGGCGACAGAGGCCACACCAACAGGCGCGGATGAAGATGGTTTCCTCTTTTGTGTTAAGGGAGCAAGGCCAGTCGTTCGCTTCCCAAAGCAACCCCAAAGGTTGCCCGATCGGCGAAACAAGACCAAGACGGCAGGCGCGCAGGGCGGAGGTCATCTCCGAGCCCACCGGCGCGTCATGGATCATGCTTTTGCAGGGGAAGACCGCCTTCTGTCCCCTTTCAAAACCTGCCAAGTGTGGCAAACCTTCCCGCCTAAGTTTTGGGGGGAAGAGGAACAAGGCAGGTATAAAGGGACAGTGCTGCCACCATAGTGAGGGAGATCGATTCGACTGTCTTCAACCTTGTACGCGAGAACACCTTCTTGCTCACCACAATCAAAACCAAGCAGGTGTAGGGTTTTACACCGCAAGGTGGCCCGAACCTGGGTAAATCTCTGAGTCCATTGTCCGTTCCTCGCTAGCGCGCTCCCACCGTTGCTCCGCCGTAGCTTTGCCATGGTAGAGGACGAAGAGGTAGGAACAAGCTCACCCCAGTGTTCGAACCTTTGGGTCCCCGGAGCCCCACTTCCGACATTTGGTGTGCCAGGTAGGGGTGCGCTACTGTTCTCCCGCTCCGCCCTCCGTTCCACCAGCCTCATGGCCGACGCACGTCGCGAGCGCGCCGAGCGCAGGGCCAGCCGCATGGCTCAGACGGAGCTGGTGGCCCGCGGCAACCGACCCCACTGCCCGCGAGCAGCAGGACTCCTCCCTGCACCCCTCCGTGCAGGCGAACGGCCACACCGCCACGGCTTCTTCCTCCCTCGCCCCCCGTGGGCCACCAAATGCGCAGGCCGCGCTGCTCATGGCGCGCAAGCTGCTCTGCTACCGTCCAGCTGACGCCGGCTATGACGCCTGGCTTGGTCGCATCACCGAGCTCGTCAACGCCGCCGGGGATGCTCTGGCAGCTTCCCTCTCGCTCCGCCCTCCGCTGTCTCGCGCTGGGGACCTGGCGCACGGCGCTCCCCCGCCGCCTCCTCTGCGCGACGAGCTCGGAGGGCCTCGGCGCAACGCGCGGGCGTGCGAGCCGTCCCATGGCGTGTCCCCGCCAGCACGTGACGAAGCCAGCTGCCAGATCATCCGACGCGCGCCCCCCGATGCACGAGTGCTCTTCGAGCGGCAGTGCCAGGACTAGGCCGTCCAGGAGGTCACGGCGGCAGGGCGCCAGAACCGCGCCGCCCTCGCCGGTGGTGTCCCCTCGAGCGGTGTGGGCTGCCGCGCCTTCACCTGCGAGCTGCGTCGGGTGGTGTTGCCCACGAAGTTCAACCCTGAGCTGCCTCCGCACTACGACGGCACCCCCAACCCTGCGGAGTTCCTTCAGCTCTACGCGCTGAGCGTCGAGGCGGCGAACGGCGATGACAAGGTCATGGCGAACTGGTTACCCATGGCCCTCAAGGATGGCCCGCGCTCCTGGCTCATGAACCTCCCCGAGGCGTCCATCTCATCATGGGCCGAGCTCTGCAGCCAGTTCGTCGCCAACTTCAAGGGCACGCAAGACCGCTCCCTCACCATCAACGACCTGCGGTGCGTGAAGCAGCGCCTAGACGAGACCCTCCGCAAGTACATCCAGCGCTTCAGCCAAGTGCGCAACAAGATACCGCGCGCCTCCGACGCGGCCGTCATCTCTGCGTTCTCCACTGGCGTCACAGATGTCAAGATGTGTGAGAAGCTCGGCATCAACGACGAGCTGGACTCGGTGCTTGAACTTCTCGACCTCGCCGATAAGTGCGCCAAGGCTGAAGAAGGCCGCCTCTTCGTCCACAACGACCCTGACGCGGTGCTTGAGGCCGCCAAGACCAAGAACAAGGACGTCAAGAGCAAGGGTCCTGCCGTGCTTGCGGCGGAGCCCGAGCAGAAACGCGGCCATGACCATGACGAGCCCAGGAAAGACGGCCGGTCGCTCTACGCCTACCACAACGTGCACTCCCACAACACTGAAGACTGCCAGAAGCTCAAGCTGCTCCGCGACGAGCGCCAGGGGCGCCGAGACGATCGTAATGCCCGCGGCGGGAACCGCTGGTATGGCCGCAACGGCAACGGCAACTTCCGCCAGGGCTTGCGCGACCAGCCTCGTGAGGCCGCCTGGCGCGACCAGCCTCGCGAGGAGAACCCTCAGGCCAATGCCGCTCTCCCACCGCTGCTGCTGCCACCCCGGAGGAATGACATCAACCAGCTTGATGAGGGTGCTGGGGGCTACCAGGAGCCTCGCGCGGTCGCCTGCATCCTTGGCGGGGCTCATGCCCCTGAGTCCAACCGCCACTTCAAGCTGCTCTCTCGCAAAGTGAATGCCGCCCCTCAAGTGGTCACAGTACGCCATCACCTTCGACTCCACGGACCACCCAAGTCCATGGCCTCCGCAGGCGCACTCCCCATGTTGTGCACTCCCACCATCAGCAACGTCGCGGTTACCAAGACCCTCATCGACGTAGGCGCCGGCCTCAACGTGATCTCCATCGAAACCTTCGAGACGCTCCAGGTGCCCTATGACCAGCTGATGCCGACCAGGCCCTTCTCCGGAGTGACCGATGGCTCCACCGTCCCTCTGGGGCAAGTGCGCCTTCCCGTCACCTTCGGCACCCGCAAGAACTACCATACCAAGCTCATCGACTTCGACGTGGCGCACATCGGCCTGCCTTACAATGCCATCTTGGGCTACCCAGCTCTCGCCAAGTTCATGGCGACGACCCATCACGCCTACAACGTCCTCAAGGTGCCTGGCTGCAGCGGCATCATCACTGTCGCCTGCGACGAGAAGGACACGGTTAGCTCCCTCGAGCGCGCCTACAAGGCCGCCGTTGTCGCGCATCCGGCTGACGAGGACGCGGACGAGCCTCCTGAGGCCGTGCCCGCGAAGAAGAAGCAGTTGTTCTCTCAGGACCGCGCCGAGACGAAGAAGGTGTCGGTGGACGGCAGCGGCTCCGGCCCTGCCTTCACCATCGGCGCTGGCCTTCCTCCCGCATAGGAAAGCACGCTCGTCACCTTCCTTCAGGCGAACTCAGATGTTTTCGCCTGGAAAGCATCTGATTTGTCCGGTGTGCCGAGGGAGGTGATCGAGCACCACTTAGCGGTGTGCCCCAATGCACGCCCCGTCAAGCAAAAGGCATGGCGCCAGGCGCCAGAAAAGCAAGATTTCATCGTCAAGGAAGTTCAGAAGCTCCAAGAAGGTGGGGTCATCCGCGAGGTGCGCCATCCCGAGTGGCCCGCCAACCCAGTTGTCGTCCCCAAGAAAGGCGGCAAGGAGCGCATGTGCGTCGACTTCACCAGCCTCAACAAGTTCGGACCTCATGACCCCTTCCTGCTGCCGCAAGTTGGCCAAGGCGCAGGCCCCGCT
Source organism: Elymus sibiricus (assembly GCA_039707655.1). NCBI lineage: Eukaryota > Viridiplantae > Streptophyta > Magnoliopsida > Poales > Poaceae > Elymus > Elymus sibiricus. Next base: position 287,558,154 of record CM077670.1, read on the forward strand.
GCCAGCGGTGCGCGCATGCCTTTCGGCCTGAGGAACGCCAGCGCCTCCTTCCAGAGGCTGGCGCCCCCCGCGCCAGGGCCTCACGAGCCCCCTGCTCCTCGTGAGCCCCTGGCCCCGGTGGAGTGGGCTCCCTTGGCGTGCCTCGCCAGGCGGTCTGACGACCCCCCAGCACGATCCTGCCAGGCGCGTCCGAGGCGGCACCTCGCGTGGCCCATACTCCTTCTCGCCGCGCCTCCCGCACCTTCGCTCCCGGAACCCTTCCGCCAAGGTGATTTGGTTTAGCGCGACTGAGGGCGCCCCATGGGCTACACAAACCTCAAGCTGACCCGTGCCGGACACAGCAGCCTCGCCCCTCTCCTTTTTGGTGGTGTGATGGATTTTACTGATTATGCTCTAATGAGTTTATGTTGCCTACCTAATCTCGTGATGAGTACAATGCCGTTCCGAGAGCGCCACGCGCTCGCGACCCCTCCCCTGACCGATTCCGTGAGTGGGGGCTAGGCATGGCGCCTGTGCTCGGGTCTGTCCCTGCAGCACCGCAAAATCCAAGCGACTGAGCTCTGGCTCGCGGGCCTGCTCCCGTGCACGTCACCTCACCAAGGTCCTTGGTGCCTTATCTCCTCACGCAACGGCCACGGGCGAGCTAGCGAGCGCACGCCTCTCCCCCCATTGTGAAATTTGTCGACATGCAGTGTCTCAGGAGGCAAGACGCACGGGAACCTCGTGGGCGGCCTCTCGCGAGCTGACCTGTGGCGATCGCCTGATCAGGGAACCTCGCAAGACGGAGACTTTGAAGGCCACGCCTCGTGAGCCGCATGTACTCCTCATGAGCTGTGGCTCGCCCTACACCGCTCTCCGCCAAAAGCTAAGTCTAACTACCTCACGAGACACCCTCGCCGTCACTCAAGCTCTCTCCCTTCACGATCCCGCTGAGTGCTAGCATTTTTTCTTCTGCGTGAGCCACTTGCATGCCAAAGGGGAGCTCCCTGAGCATCGTGCCTCAGGAGCCCTCACTATCTCTCGGGCCCCTCACCTCCTGGCCTTGTCCCGGCACCGCGACCGGACATACCAGCGGCGGCTGAGGCCCGCTAGGGGGCTGGGTCCTAACGGCGTAGAGCGCTGAGGCGAACAAAGAAAAAAAACCATCCTCACGAAAGAACGCGTACATTCCAAACCGCAAAAGCATTAAACTAAAACATAAAGATATCGTTTTCACGCCCCCGTGGGGCTACATCGATTCGGTGCAGGAGAATAAAAAGAAGGAAAAGGCCTAGGCGGGGCGCTGTCACCCCCAAGACTCCAACATGGACGCCGCGCATGCCTAGTCGGAGTCCTCGTCCTTGCTCTTGACGCGGGGGGAGCTGTCGTCGCTTCCGCTTCCGTCGGAGGGGGTGGCACCACAGCTGCTGTCGTCCTCGCTGGAGGAGCCGCTGTAGCTGCCATCCTCGCTCTCCGCGCAGCACTCCAGGCAGCTGCCGGAGAGCCCGAAGATCTTCACGAAGAGCGTGGCAGCCCCGTCGTACTTGAAGTGGGGGACGTGCCCCCGCTTCAGGCCGCGGGCGAGGGCGAACGACTTCCACCCCTGCTTCAAGAACATGAAGCCCAAAGGGGTGAACTCCGTTGCCACCCAGGAGGGGCCGTTGCAGCAGCCGTCAGCCTGCACCCACAGGCCCAAGGGCGCGCGCTCCACCATTGCCTCCGCGAAGGAGTCCAGGAGCCGAAGCCAGGTACAGGGGCTGCGATGCATGTTCACTATAAACTCGCGAGCCGCTTCCGCCGAATGGCTCCCTGCCAGGGGAGGTAGGGCGGCCGCCCCGCCACGGCCACCTCGGCTGCGCGCGCCGCGCCCTACGTGCCCGCGGGCAGTGCCCCTTCCGCGGTCGCTGGGACCGGCGCCAGCAGCCGCTGGGGAGCGCCCGCACCCCCGGGGAGGAACCTGGGATGCAGCAGCGGAAGCGCGGGCACGCCCTCTTCCCCTTGCCATCTCTGCAGCGGCTCCAGCAAGCACAAGGGAGGAAAGGTTGGAGGAAGAAGAAGATGGGTGGAGGCCTTCAACTCCTCTCTTCCCCTCTTTATGCTCGGCGCAGGGCTCTGCTCATCGCTCCGCCTTCTCCGGCGTCGGGAATCAAAGCAGTAGCAATGCGCGAAGGAAGGCAATGATGGTCTCGCGTCGCCCGCGGCAGGCTTTATGTCAGCGCGGGCGGTTACCGAGGCGTCGTGGGAGAAGTGGGGGTGTCCCCCGTCACATCGTGCGCCACGCGTCGCGCCTGGCCCGCGGGCGGTTAGGGCCCGCGCCGTTTTGCCCCCTAGTAGGCGGGAACGTGTGCGTCGCGGGCCCGGGGGCTACTGTCGGGCCCATGGAAACCAGGGTATCCATACCCGTCTGCCTTTTGCCCAGGGCGCAACGCCTGACGTGGGCCCAGCAGGCCGTCTTCATCAAGCATCTCACCAAGACCCCTCATGAGGCCTTGGCCTCCTGAGGACCCCTCCTCAAGGAGCGGCGGGCAAGACTCAGCATCTGCACTAGCAGCCTCGCGAGGCCCCCTCGTGAGGCAGCCTCCCAGGGCCTCCTCCCGAGGGCGCTCAAGACAAAGGCTGTTCGGCTTGGCTGCGCGGTCTCATGCCCATCACGTGGGTGACGCGCGCGGCGACGAGCGGCGACAGGGGCCGCGCTAGGAGGCGCGGATGAAGATGGTTTCCTCTTTTGTGTTAAGGGAGCAAGGCCAGCCGTCCGCTTCCCAAAGCAACCCCAAAGGTTGCCCGATCAGCAAAAGAAGACCAAGACGGCGGGCGCGCAGGGCGGAGGTCATCACCGAGCCCACCGGCGCGTCATGGATCATGCTTTTGCAGGCGAAGACCGCCTTTAGTCAAGTTAGCCTGAGGGCCTGTCCCTTTTCAAAACCCGCCAAGTGTGGCAACCCTTCCCGCCTAAGTAATGGGGGGAAGAGGACCAAGGCAGGTATAACGAGACAGTGCTGCCACCATAGTGAGGGAGATCGATTCGACTGTCTTCAACCTTGTACGCGAGAACACCTTCTTGCTCACCACAATCAAAACCAAGCAGGAGTAGGGTTTTACACCGCAAGGTGGCCCGAACCTGGGTAAACCTCTGAGTCCACGGTCCGTTCCTCACTAGCGCGCTCCCACCGTTGCTCCACTATAGCTTAGCCGTGGTAGAGGACGAAGAGGTAGGAACAAGCTCACCCCAGTGTTCAAACCTTTGGGTCCCCGGAGCCCCACTTCCGACAGCTGGTGTCCAACAAAGCTGATAAAACAGATAAGGAAAACTATCTTGAAGATAGTGAGACAACCCCAAAGTCCTGTCATGCTGTCTGAATCAGTTCGGTTTCTTGAGTCTGAACTACAAGCTGAAAGACATTGGTCAGCTGTGCTGCGACAAGAAGCCGAAGGACTCAGGAAGTCCCTGGAGAATTCAGATGCATACTTTCTAGTGCAACAGCAAGCGTTGAAGGATTTTAGCGCCAAATAAGAGAAAGCTAATAAGCTTGCTTAGCTTATTGCCAGCATGGTGGATACCCAGGATAACGTTTCTTGCGCTCTTCTGAAGTTGTTTCAGTTCTGGACTTGTTTTGCTGCCGCGTTTATTTGCACTGGTGGCCAACGCCCAGTGTATGTAATATGCTGCTTTGTTGTTCCCTTTATTTGCACTGGTGGCGAACTTTGATGCCCAGTGGATGTAATGTCTGTAATCGCCGTAATAGCCTAGCATTAGTTGCTTGCTTATTTATTTACTTATAGTCTTGTTTATTTGTTTCCTTATAGTCACTACAGTTCTTTTTCCTCGGTTTGCTAGTGGCCACAATAACCATGGGCCACATACGGGCCATGGTAACGATAGGCCTCCTATGGGCCGTTGGATCCATGGGCCTCGTACGCGCCGAAGGATCCATGGGCACTGTTCGTGGGCCAAAACCGGACCGCAATATGGACCGTAAACGGGCCAAAATTAGAACCGTCCGTTTATGGGCCCAGACCATAACATGCCATTAACAGGCCAGAAGACATCACAGGCTTAATTCTATTAACTGGCATGACAGGCCGTTAATGGGCCGGATTACAGGAGAGGATGAAAATGGCCCAATGGGTTAATAGGCCACAAACGGACCGATTGTTACCACGGGCTGAATTTGGCCCATTAGCATAACAGGCCAGTAACGGACCGTAAGTAATCGAGGGCCGGAAATGAAACCAAGAATTTATGGGCCCTTAGAAGGCCGAAAGAAAAGACGGGCTGGAAACGGCCCAACTGAATCATGGGCCGTTAATTGCCTCAAAGCAGTTTACTGTTCATGATGGGCCTGATTCACCACGGGCCGTTAATGGGCCCACAGATGCAAAAGGCCTCATATGGGCCAAAAGACTTCATGGGCCATAGATGGGCCAAAAGTGACAATGGGCTGGAATCATATGGGACGGCCCACATGACGCTACTGGGCCTAATTTTGAAAGGCCATAACGGGCCGTGAGTACCCGGGCCGTAAATGGGCTGTATGCGAACAGGCCAGTAACAGGCTTTCCATGGGCCGGCATGTTAACTTTTGACCAAGTCAAACGGGCCAGCCTTTTTAACCTAAATGGATGGATGACATCTGTCGCAACGCCGAGCTGACACGTGTCGACGTATCATAGGCGTCTCTCGTCCAATGAATGGATGACATCTGTCGCAACGCCGAGCTAACACGTGGATCCACCGGCGAATGAGAAATTTACACGTGGAAAATCGCCATTGGTCAGGGCTGCTAACGGGTTATCGGATCCAAACCCGCACCCGATAGCTTAACGGCGACCCGTTATGGTGGATGCCACGTGTCGGTCACCCTTGACGAAAATACTTCCATGACGCGACATTTATCGTCATGGATGTGGACACTCTTCCGTGATGATAGTTTTAGTATTGTCATGGAACACTTCTACGACAGCACATGTATGACTATCTTGATTCTGTCATAAAATTGTCACGAATGTATATGCATGACAGAAAACATGACCTACTATGACAAAGACGTATCATCATGGAAGTGTTTTTTTTGTAGTGGATATTCTTGGAGTTCTATTTGATGTAATCTTCTTTTGCGGTGTGTTTGTTGGGATCTGATGAATTGTGAGTTTATGATCATATTATTCACGAGACATATTTGAGTCTTCTCTGAACTCTTTTATGCATGATTGTTATAGCTTTGTATTTCTTTCCGATCTATCGATTTGGTTTGGCCAACTAGATTGGTTTATCTTGCAATGGGAGAGGTGCTTTGTGATGGGTTCAATGTTGCGGTGCTCAATCCCAGTGACAGAAAGGGACATGACACGTATTTGTATTGTTGCCATTAAGGATAAAAGATGGGGTTCAATCATATTGCTTGAGTTTACTTTGTCTACTTCATGTCATCTTGCTTAAAGCGTTACTTTGTTTCATACTTAATACCCCAGATGCATGCTGGATAGAGGTCGATGGGTCGAGTAATAGTAGTAGATGCAGGCAGGAGTCGGTCTACTTGTGTCGGACGTGATGCCTATTGTCGGAGCTGGGACTCCGGGGATCTAGAGGTTCGGATACTGGGGGCGAGCTAGTTCTTTCGACCTAAGGTGACCACAGCGAGGCTATGGCGAGAGCGCTACGCAGGAGCACGGCAGGGGACATGACGGTTACCCAGGTTCGGGCCACCTTGCGGTGTAAAACCCTACACCTGCTTGTGGTTGGGATTGCTGTGGGCAAGAGGATGCTCTCGCGTACAAGGTAGGAAGCAGAGGAATCGATCCCCTCTACAATGGCAGCTCTGCCCCTTTTATAGCCGCCTTGGTCCTCTTCCCCCAAAAACTTAGGCGGGAAGGGTTGCCACACTTGGTGGGTTTTGAAAGGGGACATGCACTCAGTCTATCCTGACTAAAGGCGGTCTTTTCCTGCAAAAGTTTGATCTATGACGCGCCGGTGGGATCGGTGATGACCTCCACCCTGTGTGCCTCGCTATCTCGGTCTTCTCTCACCAAACAGGCAGTCCTTGGGACTCACTTTAGGGATGGGTAGCTGGGGCCGCCCCCTTAGCACCAAAGAGGAAAGCTTCGCTATCCACGCCCGCTGGCGCGGCCTCTGCCGCCCTTCGTCACTACACGCATCACCCATGTGATGGGCACAGGATCGCGCAGCCGACGTCAGGCTCGGGTGGCCTCGGGCGGCCGCCTCGGGAGGCAGCCTCACGAGAGGACCTCGCGAGGCCCCCGCTGCTGCCGCGGCTAAGTGCCGGCAGGTCGTGTCTTGAGGAGGGGTCCTCAAGAGTCCGGCGCCTCGGGAGATGTCTTTGCTTCGCGGCGCCCTCAGATGGGCCGCGTCTTGGGCCTTCGCCAGGCGTCGTTTCCTTGGCCGCAGGCAGACGGCCGGGGTACCCTGGTTCCCAATGGCCCGACAGTAGCCCCCGGGACCGTGGCGCGCACGTTCCCGCCCGTTGGGAGCGAAACGGTGCGGGCCCTGACAGACTGCGAGGCCCAGGCCCGACACGTGGCGCACGACGGGACGTGGGACGCCCCCACTTCCCCACTCTGCCTCGGTAACCACCCGCGCCTGCCATAAAGCCTGCCCATGTGGGGCGCAGGCCATCATTGCTCCCCTTCTGCTTTCTCCTCTAGCGCCTGATCTCTGGTGCCTCCTTCCCGAAGCGCTACTCCTTCCTCTTTCGCTTCCCAAGCTTCACCGCATAGCAATGGCGCCCGCCGGCAACTGGGTTGCCAATGACGAGTAAGTGCCTCTCTTACCTATTCCATTTTGCGTTTGCCCCGCAGCCTGGGGCTCAGCCTCGGCCTTGCGCAGGGCGTCCACAAAGAAGGAGGAAGAGAAGAAGACAACGAAGAAGACCCCTGTCTCAGAGGGGGCCCCGGCGCCTGCCGCGGGCGCCGAGGGGCGAGAAGAGGCCACCCGCCGCTCCGATGCTGAAACGGAGCGCGTGGAGGCGAAGAAGGAGTAAGCGGTCCCTCCAGAGCCACAGGTGGACACGGCTCCTGAAGCTGGGGATGCCGAGCCTCGGGAGGAGGCGCCGTGGCTCCCGAGGTGCCCGTGGCGGGGGCGGACCTGGAGATGGGGCAGGCGGAGGCGCCAACTCCTCCGCCGAGCGCCGCGGACGCCGGAGGTGCTTCAGGTAGCCCCCAGCACTCGCCCGCGCACGAGGCTCACACCACGGGCGCGGCGAGTCCGCGGGGGGTTCCGCCGCAGCAATAGGACGAGGAAGCCCCACCGAATCCCCCGCTGCTGACGAACGACGCCGGGCCTTCCTAGGACATGACGACAGGGGGCGGCGAGGAGTCAGACCCTGCTTGGGCCCTGACGTTGGTGCACAACTGCACCTTACTCGGGCGCGGGGTCCTGCGGACCGGAAGGGAAGCTCTGGGCCAGCTCAAGGCAGAGTTCCAGGAGGCTGAGGGGCACCTTGCCGAGGAGCGCCTACGCCTTGCCGAGGGGTGGCGCCGGCTCGACGTCGCCGTCAAGCTGGGCCGTCGCCAGGACAAGGTCGCATAGGAGAAGCGCGAGAAGTCCGCCGCCGAGGTGAAGGAGGTCTTCAAGAGCGCCCTCCGAGAGGCAGACGCGGCCGAGAAGCGTCGCGAGGTGGCTGAGGCCCGCACGAGGGTACTACAAGAGCAGCACACCACGCAAGAGCAGCTATTCCAGACGCGGGAGAAGGCCGTCGCCTCCCGCGAGGATGAACTCGGGGCTCGGGAGGCAGACCTCACGATCGGCGAACGGGAGCTCGCGTGGACGGCGGCCGAGCAGTCCATGGAGCGCGAGCGCCTGGACACGCTGGATCGCCAGGTGGCCCCGCCCAGGACGCCTACACCAAGCGCATGGAGGCCACCAACGCCAAGCTGGAGGCCAAGGAGAAGAAGCTCCAGGAGGACGCTGGCACGAGGATAGAGAGGAGCCGCCTGGCGCTTGTTGCAGATCACAGCAAGAAGCTGAAGTTCCAGGAGGACCGCTTCATGGAGAAGCGCGAAGGACTTCAGAAGGTGATCGAGGCCCTCAAGGAGCTCCGGACAGAGGCGGAGAACCGGCGGAAGACCGTGTTGCAGGCCAAGGACACCGCCGAGGTGGTGCTAGCCTCCCTCCAGCAGCAGGTGGGCGATGTATCCAACGTTGTCGAGCAGGCGAGGTTGGAAGCGGACCGGGCGCGGGGGCGGCAGCATGAGCGTGCCAAGATGTTCCGCTCCCTCGAGCTTCAGGCCCGCGGTGCTCTGGCCATTATCTGCAAGGAGAGGCTCGAGGGCCCCCATGAGACCCACGACGCCAGCTACTTCGACTTCTTTACCAAGCTCGTGGAGCGGCTCGAGGCTGGAGCGAAGAGGGTGAGCGGCATCATAGAGGACGAGTGCCGCGACCTCCTCTTCCAGGCTGCGACGCGGATCTTTAGCCACCTTCTCCGCGCCGACCCCAGCTTTGACTTTGACAGGGTGGTAGCCCCCGTGCCCGAAGAGCTCCGCGACAGCCTTGGGAAGGCGGTGGAGGACCACGTGGACGCTCTGATTGCGAAGTTCTCCCACGGCATTAGCGACAGCTCCAGCGAAATCGTGGGCGACGATGGCGAAGGCGATGACGAAGACGACGGTGATGCTGCTATCTCCTAGATTCTCCCTTTTACCTGTGCCAGATTGACATGGCCCCGCGGGGGGGTAAAAACAATGCCTTTTGTTTTAAGTACTTTATGATTTGCCGTAATGCATGTTTCCTCATGAGGCTCTCTCGTGAGGCCTGTTTCTCTTTCCTTGTTTGCCTTAGTGCTCTACGTCATCAGGAACCAGCCCCCGAGCGGGCTACAGCCATCGCTGGTATGTCAGGTCACATTGCCTGGACAAGGCCATGAGGTGTAGGGCACTAAGAGGCGGTAAGGACTCTTGAGGCGCGATGCTCAGGAAGTCCCCCCTTGACGTGCAAGCGGCTTGCGTGGAGGAGAGAACATCAGCACTCAGTGAGGTCACGGTGAGAGGAAACTTGAGAGGCGCCGAGAGCGGCTCGTGAGGTATTTTTGTACTTAGCTCTTGTGAGTGTCGATTGGTGTGTCGTGGCTGCAGGGTGCGCCTCGCGAGGCTCCTGCTCGTGAGGCCTCCCACTAGCACTTGGCGGAGACGGTCGCCGTAGGTTGGCTCGCAAGGCAGCGCTCGTGAGGCTCCCCGGGGGTTTATGAAGGCGTCTTGTCGTGAGTCGCCTCGCGAGGCAGCGCTCGGGAGGCCTTTGAGTGCCTTGTTCCTATGATAACTTTACATCGATTTCATAAAACGGGGGGAGTGGTGCGCGCTTGCTAGCTTGCTCGTGGGTATCATGCGAGGAGACAAGACACCAAGGACCTTGGTGAGGTGGTGTGCACGGGAGCAGGCCCGCGAGCCAGAGCTCGATCACTTATGTTTTTGCAGCGCTACTGGGACTGACCCGAGCACAGGCACCGTGTCCAGCCCCCGCTCGCGAGATGCACAGGAGGAAGGTCGCGAGCGTGCACAGCTCCTGAGGCAAGCAACTTAGCAACACATAAGATATCTTAGGAAATAGAGCTTTACTGAAACATAGCAATAAGTTCATTACACAACAAAAGGAGAGATGTGGCTGCCATGTTCGGCACGGATCAGCATGAGGTTGGTGCAGCCCGTGGGGCACCCTAAGGTGATTGTTCCGCCAGCGCGGAGCATGGGGCTTCCACTAGGCGTGGGCCTGATCGCGGTTCAATCGTTCCGCCAGCGCGGAGCATGGGGCTTCCACTGAGATGTGGGCGGGAGCTCTTGTGGGCCCATCAGGCAAACGCAATGAGAGGCTCCAGGGCATGTACAGCCCCACTTCGTTCGTACGCGTGAGGGTCACGGGTAGAACTTGCGGAGGTATTGGATGTTCCAGGCATTAGGCACATGAACTCCGTCCTCCATCTCCAGTCGGGCGGCGCCGGGCCTGGAGACATGAGCATCCCTGAAAGGGCCTTCCCACATGGGTGAGAGCTTGTGGAGTCCCTCTCTGGAGAGGATCCTTCTCAGGACGAGATCGCCGACTTCGAGGGTGCGTGGGCGTATGTTGCGGCTATGATAGCGACGCAAGGCCTGCTGGTATCTGGCGGCACGGAGGATAGCCTGGTGACGCGCTTCTTCGAGGAGCAGCAGGTCGGCCTCTCGCGAGATGTCCTGACGAGCCTCATCGAAGACAAGGACTCATGGAGAGCCGTGCTTGAGCTCAGAAGGGAGCATGGCTTCAGCTCCGTAGACAAGGAAGAAGGGAGTCTCGCCTGTAGGCTTGGTTGCCGTTGTGCGAATGGACCACAGCACGGACTATAGTTCGTCAAGCCAGCCCTTGCCGCAGGCTTCAAGCTTTTTCTTGAAGCTTCTTGTCTGGAGGCCCTTGAGGACCTCGGTGTTGGCATGCTCGGCCTGGCCGTTGCTTCGTGGGTGCACCACGGAGGCGTAGCAGATCTACGTCCCGAGGCTGGCGCAGTATGACTTGAAGATGCCACTTGTGAACTGGGAGCCATTGTCGGTGATGATGCGGTTGGGAACGCCAAAGTGGCTCACGAGGCCTTTGATGAACTTGACGGCGGAGCCTGCTGGAATGGTGCGCACGGGCTCGACCTTCGCCCACTTGGTGAACTTGTCGATGGCGACGTAGAGGTATCGGTAACTGCCAGCTGCGCGAGGGAAGGGTCCCAAGATATCCAGCCCCCAGACCACGAAGGGCCACAAGAGGGGAATCGTCTGGAGGCGTTGCGCCGGCTAGTGGATTTGCTTGGCGTGGAATTGACAAGCTTCGCAGGATTTGACCAGCTCGGTGGCGTCATGGAGCGCGGTGGGCCAGTAGAAGCCGTTGCGGAACACCTTGCCGGCAAGCGTGCGCGACGAGGAGTGGTGGCCGCAGTCTCCTCCATGGATGTCGGTGAGCAGCTCGCGCCCTTGTTCTTCAGAGATGCACCACAGTGAGATGCCATTGGGGCGCCTGCGGTACAGCTCACCGTCTTGCAAGCAGTAAGGCCTGGCGAGCCACGCGCTCTGCTTCTGAGTCTTTCTGTGGAAGGGTGTCATGAAGCAAGTAGGCCTTGAACGCTGTGGCCCAGCTGTCCGCTTGGGGTTCGAGCGCCAGCAACAGGCGGCCTCCTAAGGCTGGGCCGCAATCTGGTGCACCCATGGGTGGTGCGGGCGGGACTTCCTCGTGAAGCAGTGTGGTGCTCGCGGCTGGCGGAGTAGCTGATGGCTTGAGGAGCCTTTCCTCGAAGATGCCAGGGCTCTGGGGCTCACGGCGAGATGCTCGCTTGGCGATGTCGTCGGCCTCCTTGTTGCCACCACGAGGAACATGCTGCAGCTCCAGGCCAAGGAAACGCTTCTTGAGTTTACGTACCTCTTCTAAGTAGGCGGCCATGTGCTTGTCCTTGGGCTTGTATCTTTTGTTGGAGAAGTTGACGAGGAGCTGTGAATCACCCTTGATGGTGAGGCGCTTGATGCCCAGGGCAGAGGCGGCCTTGAGGCCGGAGATGAGGCCCTCGTACTCTATGATGTTGTTGGAGACCTTGTCGTCGCGCTTGAAGCAGAGCTGGACAGCGTAGTAGAGCTTGTCTCCCGTTAGCGAGGTGAGCACGACGCCAGCCCCGCGCCCTGTCGGGAGAAGGCGCCATCGAAGTGCATGGACCATCCGCCAGGCGCTTCGTCCCCAGGTAAGAGGGATTCAGCCTTGTGAGACTCCTCCTAGGGTGGGTCCATCCATTCTGCTACGAAGTCAGCCAGGGCTACACCCTTGATCACCCTTGTGGTGTAGAACTCCAGCTCGAAGGCCTGCAGCTCGATATTCCACTCGGCGACGCGGCTGGCGGCGTTGGAGCTGCGCAGGACCTGCTCCAGGGGGTAAGACGAGATCACCTTGATGGGATGGCCCTGGAAGTAGTGGCGCAGCTTCCTGGAGGCCACGAGGAGCGCAGGGAGGAGCTTCTGCTGCATGGGGTAGCGCTCACACGCATTTCGCAGCACCGTGCTGATGAAGTACACGGGGTGCTCGATGAGGCGGGTAGCTGTTGTAGCAGCTTGGTCTTCAGGGGGCCCGAGGGGCTCATGAGGCTCAGGAGGCTCGGGAGGCGGCTCGCGATGCGGCTCACTGTAGGCCTCCCGAGGCAAAACCTCGGCAGGTGGCAGCACGGCCTCGGAAGGCGACGCGCCATGGGCCTCTTGAGGCAGGATCTCAGCAGGTGACGACGTGACCTCGCGAGGCACCGGCACGGCGGGCTTCTTCTGCGTGCAGACGCACTCTTCTCGAACTGCCACCTGGGCCACGCTGGCCGTTTGGGGAGTAGCCGCCAAGTATAGGAGCAAGGGCTCGCGAGAGCGTGGCGCGACCATGATGGGCGGGCTCATGAGGTACCTCTTGAGGTCTTCGAAGGCAGCGTCGGCCTTGGGAGTCCACTTCAAGGGGCTGGATCTCTTCATGGGCTTGAAGAACGGCAGGGCTCGCTCACCGAACTTGGAGATGAATCGCCCAAGGGAGGCCATGCATCCCGCCAGGCGCTGCATCTCCTTGAGGCTCTGGGGAGGATGCATCTTCTCATTGGCCTTAATCTTCTCAGGATTAGCCTCGATGCCATGGTGGGAGACCAGGAAGCCGAGTAGCTTGATGGAGGGGACTCCGAAGATGCACTTGTCTGGGTTGAGCTTGAGGTTGACCTTGCGCAGGTTGTCGAATGTCTCCTAGAGGTCCACGATGAGAGACCAGGCCTCGCGGGTCTTGACGATGATGTCATCGACGTAGGCCTCGGCATTACTTCCCATCTGGGGCCCCAAGGCGATGCGCATTAGCCTCTCGAAGGTGGCTCGGCGCTCCGGAGGCCGAACGGCAAGCAAATGTAGCAGAATATGCCGCAGGGGGTGCTGAAGGCCGTTTTCTCCATGTCTTCAGCAGCCATCTTGATCTGGTGATAGCCTGAGAAGGTATCTAGGAAGCATAGCAACTCGCACCCGGCGGTGGAGTCCACGATCTCGTCGATGCGGGGCAGCGGAAATGGATCTTGAGGGCAGAACTTGTTGAGGCTCGTGAAGTCGACGCACATGCGCTCCTTGCCGCACTTCTTGGGCACCACGACGGGGTTGGCGAGTGTGACACCCTGGTTTTCGCTCCTCGATTTCTTCCTTCGCGGGATTTGACTTTCGTCTTTTTTTCCGGTGTTGCTGGATTTTCTCTCATCTTTGGGCATATGAAGATGGTTATATAGCCTTGCCTATCCTATCAAACCAGAAATTCTCTCCAATTCAACCTTGCCACTGAAAACTAAATTCTCAGGGTTTTGCCGCTGAAACCCTGCTTTCCGAGTTATCCGGAGAGGAAACCCTAATTCCTTCCGTTACAAGGGAACCCTAATTTTCCTTGATCTGTTGCCTCTCAAAATTTTCCCAATGACTTTTACATATCTATCAACCCTGGATATGCAAAAATATTGTCAAGTCATTTGCAATATTTTTCATTTAAAATTAATTCCTTTTTCTGCTGTTTAAAGGAATTAAATCCAGGAAAATATCTATCCATCTCCAAAGTTTATGAAAACTTGTGGAGATATTCTTTGTGATCATATTGATCTCCCATAAATATATTGGCCATAATTAAATAGGGGAAATTGCATTTTCCTATTTAAAGCCAATATTGAATTTTGGGCACTTTCCATAGGAACTACCATTTTGGTAGCCAGGAAAAATACCAAATAATTTGTGGAGCTTATCCTATCCATATATTCACCATTTCCATAAAGAACTCAAGTTCCATAGTTCAACTTTTGAGCACATCATCCATTTGCAGATTCTGTCCAGCTTGGGCATTTGCAAAGGAAGTGCCTCAACCCTTGATCCATTTGAGCTGAAATTTTTTATGGTGATTAAAATTGATAAATCACTCATGGAAACCAAAAACCAGCTCAATATATCTATCCAATCTCTCTCAACTTTTTTTCCCAAGTTTCTGTCCGGTAGGGAGCACTGTGAAGGAAGTACCATTTTGGTATACCCAAATGGTATGAAATTTTACAAGTGCCTCCATATAGCCAAATAATCATCCTCCACCAAATTTGATCCAAATCCATCTAGCCATTTGATCCTAGCATCAAAACCTAGTTTCTGGACCAGTTTGGCAGTTGTGAAGCAACTATTATCAAATTGGGTCCAAATTGCTTCAAATTTTGCCAGCATCTACTCCTTCCTACCACATCTCAGTATGACAAGGATTCAGATCCATCCCTCCACCCATTTCTCCAGAAAAGTCCATGCAAGTTTACGACCAGAACCGATTTCTGGATGAAACGATCACCTTCTAGCCACCCACTGCGTTTCAACCACACAGATCATTCACTTGAGGACGAACCCAACTCCCAGACAAGGCTCGGCAGGCCTACGTGCCCTCAGTGTGCTGGTGCACGCGGTGACCGCGTGGATAACATACCACCGGCATGCTCTGCGCTCGGCCAGCTCCGTGCGATCACTTCCAGCCAGCTCTGGCTCGTCCGGGCATGTCCGACGGCTCCGCAACGGCCGCGTGCACCCTCTCCCGCAGCTTCCCCCTCCTCCTTATCCCTCGTTGCATCACGGCAGCTCCGCCATGGCCACTGTCCCGCCCGTGACTCACCGTCGTTGCCTTCCCCGTTGGCTTCTTCCTCTCCGAGTCTTCTCGAGCTCGCCAACGCGGCTCCACTGCTCGCCCGAGAAGTCACCTGGCGCTTCCCACCTCGCCGAAAGCTCCAGTGCGGGGATGAGGACGCCACGGCGGCCATCCTCATCCGCTCGCCGCGGCCGGGCTATAAATAGCCAGCCCGAGCCTCCCCGAGCAAGCACACCACTCTCCTCTCCCTCCCCTCCATCTGTTAGCTCGCTCAGAGGAGCACCGGAGCCCACCTGCTCCGCCTTCGGCCGCCTCGGCGTCCGCCTCTGCTCCGGTTCAAACCGAGCAGCAGGGCCACCCCTGGCCCCTCCACCATCCACCACTCCTCCACATCGCTCCTAGAACCACCCCAGCCCACGCGACCGAGCTGGAGCTACTTCCTCTGCCCCAATTTAGCCAAGCCGCCATGGCTTTGCCCTCCACTGCCGCGCCCCACTCCGACCGTCCCCGGGGCCAGGACCACCACCACCAGCCACGGGATGCAGCCGCTAGCCCATCCCCACCACCGGCCGAACCCGCCGTGCCCCGCCTCACCGGAATCAGCCACGGCTGGCCGCTCCGGTTGCCCTGTTGAGAGGAAGAAGAAAGGAAGGAGGAGGAGAGAGAGAAGCTAGCGGGGCCCATGTGTCAGCGACCCAGCGGCCGGGCCCCCGCAGTTTAAGTGGAAGCGCAGTTTGGGAATACGCTTTCGGTTGCCGAAGGCGTACTTTGGAAAAATACACTTTCGCTTTTCACCCCGCCAGCCGAACCAGTTAAATAGTGAGCATTCACTCGTTAAGGACTGAAATGGACACTGTTTTGTCTATTTTACAGCTTAACGAACGAATGGTCGTATCTCCGCAACCGTGACTCCGAATCAGGTGATTCAAAAGCCCACTTTCTCAGTTCATCGAGCCCATTCCGATGAAGTCACTTTCATAATGTTTGCACATTCTGAAAGTACCCATTTTGCCCCTGCCCTATATTCAGCCTCTCTGAGAGAGAAACCTTTCTGGCAAATTCTTCCGCGAGATGATCGCACTTCTTCCCGGAGTATTCCTTCACCCCAGGCAAGCCGACCATCTGATATATGCCCTAAAGCATTGTGTCTGTGTTATTCTTGTGTGTTTAATTAATGAATATGTTTGTGCTAGAAATAATTAAACTCCTGACAGTTTGTATTATTATTTACGTTACTTGCTAGTAATCATCATAACATCGCACTAGTGACTCGTATGTGATACTGTATGGAGATAGGTTGTTATGTTATTGATATTGCAATAAAAGAATGTGAGTTAATAATGACAACCTCCTCCGTCGGCTGGATCGAGTCATAGTGCCACTGAACCGAGCTTATCAGTGCAGCCACATTTGCCTTTATGGGAAGGCCCTAACTTGATCTATTGTCTTGCCTCTTATTGGTACCTCCAAAGAGGGAAGGTTATGTGTGCGTGCTACCCTGGCCCGGTAGGCGGTGATAACCTTGTGAGCCCAAGTTATATGGTACCAGGGTCCCCGCTTGGGACAGTTTAGTTTGGCCATGACGGTGGTAGCTATCAGGAGTGACACAGGGGCCACCCAGGACAGGACCCGGAAAGGGTATGATTGTCGGTGGGACCGTAAGAGTGCCAGGCAATAGACAAGTTCTGTTGGAGTAGCATCGGTCCACCCGAATGGCAGCATGTACTGATGTACGGGGCCAGGAGCTCTATAGTGTGGGTAAAGTGCGTGACCTCTGCAGAGTGTAAATCTATTCGAATAGCCGCGTCCTCGGTTATGGGACACGGTTCATATTAGGCCACAATATTTGGTCCGTGTCGAGTCTGGAGGAATAAACCATATAAAGTTATTGCTAATATTGAACCAGAGAAAGGTAAGAGTTGTCAGACCAGCGGTGCAGGTGCCCGGACATCGATTGATGTCCAAAGTTTGGAATGTAGCCAAGGGATGGCTATGTGAGAGAGGTCGAATGACCGTAAGAACTTGGATCCAGAGGGATCATGTGAATAAACTTGATCAATTACATTTACTGTTATGCTTTACCTTATTCTCTTCATTTTAGTAGATATATTGCTGGATAATCCTGCTACAACCTGATGATTAATATTGCTAGATAGCTATGCCATGATAGTTAATAATGCTAGATGGTTAAACCATGTTAATTAACAAACACATGCTTGCATGCCATGGATTGCTATGCTTGGTGTATATCTTATTTGGTTTGCTTGCGAGTACATTCAAAAGTACTCAGCGGCCTTTAACGTGGCCAGGTTCACCTAAGGATCCGTCAAGGAGCCGGAGCGATCGCGAGCTAGAGGAGTAACCCAGTCAGATCCCTGTGGATTGGAGCCTCTCCAAGTCCATGCTGCCTTAGTTAGTGATTTTCCGCTGCCCCATCTTTGTAATCATGATGTATTTATTCCAGCCATAATGGCTAATAAATATATTCTTATTATAGTTGTGCCTATGTTCATGATACTTGTTGTAAACGCGCACGCCAGAGTGATTTCTTGGGCTGGCGTGTGTGGCAATCGTCTGGCCACAGTGGTATTCAGGCGGGGTGCCACAACGGATGGTATCAGAGCAGCCAGGCTGACTGTAGGTTATCCTAGCCAGACTTCATTGCCTCTTGATCAGTAGAAAGCCCAGGTGGATTTTCCCCATCTTTGCCAAATCGGCATAGCTACTATTGATCATACGGCAATCCCATAGGCTTTGCCCCACATCAGACCCCAACTCTCATGGCCTTTGCCTTCGGTGGGAAACGTCCACACCAGGCGATGACCCGTGAGCCCTGAACCCCTAGGTGAGCCAGATATCCCCACCTTGCTTGCTAACCATGGCATTTCTCTCCTTAAATCCAGTTTCCTTTGGGAAACGCCTATAAATTCCATCTTTCCCCAAACAACCCGAGGATCGTTGACTAAGCCACCTTGGCTATGGTCGTGCGTCGAGTTTGATGTTCCCTATGGAAGTAGTAGGAGCTCGACACCAATTGCTACCAGGAGCATTGTGTGGTTTTGCTTCTAAGTCCTTAGAGGTACATCGAGTGCACTAGGCTAGCTATACTAGTGAATCTTTGGCCACGTGTGTAAAGTCCGCAAAATTTGGGCTTTATTTGCTTTTTGGTATTTTTGGTTTTCGCGGTTCTTGCCTCTTTTGTCGATTCCATTCTTTTGCTGCAACTGGATCCATCCGCAAGTGCTGCTAAGAAGACCCGAGCCCAACTTGGATAATACCCAATAGTCCAAATTCAAGAAAAGCCAAGTCAACTACCTGATATTCAGAACAACAACACCGGATCTGGCAAAAATGAAGAAAGGGTCAAGAACAGAATCTGTATGTAACAGACAAGGCCAGGATATACTTGAGAAGTTTCAGACAGCACCCTCAGAACAAATCACACCTAAGGAACAACCAGATGAGCTATCAAGAATGGACACCAGTAGGGATAAGTTATTTCGTCCTCGACACAAGGATTATTTCAGTCAGTGGGATGAACCTTGAGTCTTTTCTCAATGGACTCAAGAATCATTTATTATCCACAGAAGACATATTTCAAGAATGTGAACGTGCCGAGAGCAGCAACAAAACTCTGGTATGTTAGGATATTTTGGAGTTCACCAGTGCATACACAAAACTTCCGGGCACTATGAACAAGGTTTGTGAGGCATATGGATGAGTCCACGGCTATCCGGAATCAATGAGAATTTCAAATACCTGGAAGTTCAGTTAAACTGAATGGAATCATCCGCCAACTACTTACTAGCGGCAACATCTGGTATCCCGGATCAATTATCAACATGAAGTTTGCATCAGTTGTGCAACCTTTATAACAACAATGATCAGACCAGCAGAAGGACTAGCAGTGTGCATGACCAATAGGATATCTTCAGACAAGGTATGGCCTATACCAAGTTTTGGCTCCGCTATGGGTAAATTCCGGATACTTCGGAAGGAAGCCAGAACCGGCCACAGGTCCGACTGCGTATCACAATGCAAGGCTTTTGGTGTAAGAAACCCAGCCTTCCTCTGCAAGCTATCGAGAAGAGCTTACAACGCAAAACTCCCAATCTTCCTCGCTACGCCACTAGGGAGAAAATCTTTTGGGGTATGGCACTCCAATCTTCCTCAGCCCGCTACCGCGGAAAGCTTCCAACATAAGGTACCCGACCTTCCCCAGTAAGCAACCTGAGGGGAAACTTCTGAGGTACGATACCTAGCCTTCTTTGACGCACTACCCTGGCAAAAGTTTCGAGCGTAAGGAATTCAGCCTTTTTCAGCACGCCATCGTACCCACAACAATCTTCTCAGAAGCACGAACGCGTCCGAACACACAGATTATGAAGGGATTTATTCCACCCTTGCATATGTGGTGAGCATGCGGACCAGCTCGTCAGTTCATGCGAGCCACTCGTACATGGGAATGACTATGTTCAGAGAAACATTGGCCCCATATTTCAAAGGAGGATGTGAATACAGCAACCCCTACGAGATATGCAAGAGTAAGTTGTGAATACAAGCCCGACAAGCTGGGATATGACCAAGGAGCCGTGTTGGCAGGTCATGACAGTTCCACAAAAGGAACCCACAAGAATAAAGAAGTTTCGAATAAACCACATCCACGACAGTTAAATCATGCCTCACAGACAAGGCGATATTACCAATCCTTGTCAGACTCTTGCATATGCGGCCATAACAATGCACTATTCGCGGTTACAAGTGAGCCTGTCGTACTCATCGTGAATACGGGCCATCAACCAAGATAAGAGGATATGTTGTTTCCTCGCCAACTGGGACAAATATCATAAGGGATACCAGACAACAATGCCGCAGCAATCCCAATGTATTTTCTGGGCACACAGTTGTTGATCACCTGAGGACAAGGTCTGAAGGTATGAAACGGGAAGGAAACAACTCGTACGGAACCCAGAGCCAGACTGAGCCTTCTAACAAGGTAGAAAGAAAGCCACCCCTAGTCACTCGAGGCCATACGAGCACGTGAGCCCTCTACCCAGAAAGGATGTCTCGCCCTTGGCAGTCAGTGTACGAAGTATCACAATAAAACCCGAAGCAACTAGCTCCAAGCCTTGAAAATGAGCTATTCTGTTGATACTACTCGCTACCAACCAACCTCAGGCTACAAACTACCAGGATAGAAGGTTTGCCTGATAGGAAAGAGAAGGATTCAATGCAATCATTGGAAAAGACAGCACTGGAGCCATTAGAAGAGACAGTTGAAAGGGCCAATGAACTAATGAAGACAAGACATCTGATGGATCCGAGTCGCACACAGGTATGTTCCCCTTCGCCGGGAGGTAAGACCAGAAATCTCGAGGATGCAATTTTCTTAAGGGGGGTAGGTTTGTGACACCCTGGTTTTCGCTCCTCGATTTCTTCCTTTGCGGGATTTGACTTCTGTCTTTTTTCCGGTGTTATTGGATTTCCTCTCGTCTTTGGGCATATGAAGATGGTTATATAGCCTTGCCTATCCTATCAAACCAGAAATTCTCTCCAATTCAACCTTGCCACTCAAACTAAATTCTCAGGGTTTTGCCGCCGAAACCCTGCTTTCCGAGTTATCCGTAGAGGAAACCCTAATTCCTTCCGTTACAAGGGAACCCTAATTTTCCTTGATCTGTTGCCTCCCAAATTTTTCCCAATGACTTTCCTATATCTATCAACCCTGGATATGCAAAAATATTGTCAAGTCATTTGCAATATTTTTCATTTAAAGTTAATTCCTTTTTTTGCAGTTTAAAGGAATTAAACCCTGGAAAATATCTATCCATCTCCAAAGTTCATGAAAACTTGTGGAGATATTCTTTGTGATCATATTGAGCTCCCATAAAAATATTGGCCATAATTAAATAGGGGAAATTGCATTTTCCTATTTAAAGCCAATACTGCATTTTGGGCACTTTCCAAAGGAACTACCATTTTGTTAGCCAGGAAAAATCCCAAATAATTTGTGGAGCTTCTTCTATCCATATATTCACCATTTCCATCAAGAACTCAACTTCCGTAGTTCAACTTTTGAGCACATCATCCATTTGCAGATTCTGTCTAGCTTGAGCATTTGCAAAGGAAGTGCCTCAACCCTTTATCCATTTGAGCTGAAATTTTTCATGGTGATTAACATTGATATATCACTCATGGAAACGAAAAACCAGCTCAAATTTATCTATCCAATCTCTCTCAAGTTTTTCCCATGTTTCTGTACAACAGGGAGCACTGTGAAGGAAGTACCATTTTGGCATACCCAAATGGTATGAAATTTTACCAGTGCCTCCATAAAGCCAAATAATCATCCTCCACCAAATTTGAGCCAAATCTATCTAGCCATTTGATCCCAGCATCAAAACCTAGTTTATGGACCAGTTTGGTAGTTGTGAAGCAACTATATTCAAACTGGGTCCAAATTGCTTCAAATTTTGTCAGCATCTACTCCTTCCTACCACATCTCAGTATGACAAGGATTCAGCTCCATCCCTCCAGCCATTTCTCCAGAAAAGTCCATGTAAGTTTATGACCAGAACCGATTTCTGGATGAAACGATCACCTTCCAGCCGCCCACTGCGTTTCAACCACACAGATCATTCACTTGAAGATGAACCCAGCTCCCAGACAAGGCTCGGTAGGCCTACGTGCCCTCAGTGTGCTGGTGCACGCGGTGACCACGTGGATAACGTACCACCGGCATGCTCTGCGCTCGGCCAGCTCCGTGCGGTCACTTCCAGCCAGCTCTGGCTCGTTCGGGAATGTCCGACGGCTCCGCAGCGGCCGCGTGCACCCTCTCCCGCAGTTTCCCAAACCTCCTTCTCCCTCGTTGCGCCATGGCAGCTCCGCCATGTCCACTGTCCCGCCCGTGACTCACCGTCGTTGCCTTCCCCGTTGGCTTCTTCCTCCCCAAGTCTTCTCGAGCGCGCCAGCACGGCTCCACTGCTCACCCGAGCAGTCACCCGGCGCTTGCCACCTTGTCGGAAGCTCTAGTGCGGGGATGAGGACGCCACGGCGGCCATCCTCATCTGCTCGCCGCGGCCGGGCTATAAATAGCCAGCCCGAGCCTCCCCGAGCACGCACACCACTCTCCTATCCCTCCCCTCCATCCGTTAGCTCGCTCAGAGGAGCACTGGAGCCCCCCTGCTCCGCCTCTGGCCGCCTCGGCCTCCGCCTCTGCTCCGATTCAAACCGAGCAGCATGGCCACCCCTGGCCCCTCCACCATCCACCACTCCTCCACGTCGCTCCTAGAACCACCCCAGCCCGCGCGACCGAGCTCGAGCTGCTTCCTCCACCCCAGCCCGCGAGACCGAGCTCTGCCCTCCACTGTCGCGCCCCACTCCGGCCGTCCCCGGGGCCAGGACCACCTCCACCAGCCATGGGATGCAGCCGCAAGCCCATCCCCACCACCGGTCGAGCCCGCCGTGCCCCACCTCGCCGGAATCAACCACGGCCGGCCGCTCCGGTTGCCCTGTTGAGAGGAAGAAGAAAGGAAGGAGGAGTAGAGAGAGAATCCAGTGGGGCCCGCATGTCAGCGACCCAGCAGCCGGGCCCGCGCAGTTTAAGTGGAAGCGCAGTTTGAGAATACACTTTTGGTTGCCGAAGGCGTACTTCTGAAAAATACGCTTTCGCTTTTTAGCCTGCCGGCCGAACCAGTTAAATAGTGAGCGTTCACTCGTTAAGGACTGAAATGGACACTGTTTTGTCTATTTTACAGCTTAACGAACGAACGGTCGTATCTCCGCAACCGTGACTCCAAATCAGGTGATTCAAAAGCCCACTTTCTCAGTTCGTCGAGTCCGTTCCAATGAAGTCACATTCGTAATGTTTGCACATTATGGAAGTACCCATTTTGCCCCTGCCCTATATTCAGCCTCTCCGAGAGAGAAACCTTTCCGGCAAATTCTTCCGCGAGATGATCGCACTTCTTCCCGGAGTATTCCTTCACCGCCAGGCAAGCCGACCATCTGATATATGCCCTAAAGCATTGCGTCTGTGTTATTCTTGTGTGTTTAATTAATGAATATGTTTGTGCTAGAAATAATTAACTCCTAATAGTTTGTATTATTGTTTACATTACTTGCTAGTAATGATCATAACATCGCACTAGTGACTCATATGTGATACTGTATGGAGACAGGTTGTTATGTTATTGATATTGCAATAAAAGAATGTGAGTTAATAATTACAACCTCCTCCATCGGCTGGATCGAGTCATAGTGCCACTGAACCGAGCTTATCAGTGCAGCCACATTTGCCTTTATGGGAAGGCCCTAACTTGGTCTATTGTCTTGCCTCTTATTGGTACCACCAATGAGGGAAGGTTATGCGTGCGTGCTACCTGGCCCGGTAGGCGGCGATAACCTTGTGAGCCCAAGTTATATGGTACCAGGGTCCCCGTTTGGGATAGTTTAGTTTGGCCACGACGGTGGCCGGTGTCAGGAGTGACACAGGGGCCACCCAGGATAGGACCCGGAAAGGGTATGATTGTCGGTGGGACCGTAAGAGTGCCAGGCAATAGACAAGTTCTGTTGGAGCAGCACCGGTCCACCCGAATGGGAGCATGTACTGATGTACGAGGCCGGGAGCTCCATAGTGTGGGTAAAGTGCGCGACCTCTACATAGTGTAAATCTATTCGAATAGCCGCGTCCTCGGTCATGGGACACAGTTCGTATTAGGTCACACTATTTGGTCTGTGTCGAGTCTGGAGGAATAAACCATATAAAGTTATTGCTAATATTGAACCAGAGAAAGGTAAGAGTTGTCAGACCTACGGTGCAGGTGCCCGGACATCGAATGATGTCCAAAGTTTGGAATGTAGCCAAGGAATGGCTATGAGAGAGAGGGTCGAATGACCGTAAGAACTTGGATCCGGAGGGATCATGTGAATAAACTTGATCAATTACATTTACTGTTATGCTTTACCTTATTGTCTTCATTTTAGTAGATATATTGCTGGATAATCCTGCTACAACCTGATGATTAATATTGCTAAATAGCTATGCCATGATAGATAATAATGCTAGATGGTTAAACCATGTTAATTAACAAACGCATGCTTGAATGCCATGGATTGCTATGCTTGGTGTATATGTTATTTGGTTTGCTTGTGAGTACATTCAAAAGTACTCAGCGGCCTTTAACATGGCCAGGTTCACCTAAGGATCCATCGAGAAGTCGGAGCGATCTCGAGCTAGAGGAGTAACCCAGTCAGATCCCTGTGGATTGGAGCCTCTCCATGTCCGTGCTGCCTTAGTTAGTGATTTTTCGCTGACCCATCTTTGTAACCATGATGTATTTATTCCAGCCACAATGGCTAATAAATATATTGTTATTACAGTTGTGCCTATGTTCATGATACTTGTTGTAAACACGCACGCCAGAGTGATTTCCTGGGCTTGCGTGTGCGGCAACCGGCTGGCCACAGTGGTATTCAGGCGGGGTGCCATAGCAAGCCATTCAGGGTGGCGCACCTCATGGATGACTCCAGCTTATTGGAGCTTCTGAACTTCCTTGATGTTGAAATCTTGCTTTTCTGGCGCCTGGCGCCGTGCCTTCTGTTTCACGGGGCGTGCGTTGGGGCACACCGCTAAGTGGTGCTCGATCACCTCCCTCGGCACACCGGACAAATCAGATGCCCGGAGGAAGGTGATGAGCGCGTCTTCCTATGCAGGAGAGAGGCCAGTGCCGATGGTGAAGGCAGGGCCTGAGCTGCTGCCGTCCATCGACACCTTCTTCGTCTCGACGCGGTCCTGAGAGAACATCTGCTTCCTCTTCGCGGGTGTGGCCTCATGAGGCTCGGTGGTATCCTCGTCGGCAGGGTAGGCGGTGGCGGCAGCCTTGTAGACGCTCTCGAGGGAGCGGACTGCGTCCTTCTCGTCGCAGCAGACAGTGATGATGCCGCTGCAGCCCGGCATCTTGAGGACGTTGTAGGCGTGGTGGGTCGCCACCATGAACTTGGCAAGAGCTGGGTAGCCCAAGATGGCATTTTATGGTAGGCCGTTGTGCGCCACGTCGAAGTCGATGAGCTCAGTATGGTAGTTCTTGCGGGTGTCGAAGGTGACGGGGAGGCGCACTTGGCCCAGAGGAATGGTGGAGCCATCGGTCACTCCGGAGAAGGGCCTACTTAGCATCAGCTGGTCGTAAGGCACTTGGAGCTACTCAAAGGTCTCGATGGAGATCACATTGAGGTCGGCGCCTCCGTCGATGAGCGTCTTGGTGACGACGATGTTGCTGATGGTGGGGGTGCACAACATTGGGACCGTGCCCGCAGCGCTTGAAGACTTGGGGTGATCGTTGGAGTCGAAGGTGATGGCATATTGGGACCACTTGAGGGGGCGAGAGGCCTCAGGCCTCGGGAGGGCGGCGTTCACCTCACGAGAGAACAGCTTGAAGTGGCAGTTCGATACGGGAGCCTGAGCTCCGCCTAGGATGCAGGCCACTCTGCGAGGCTCTTGGTAGCCCCCGGCATCTTGGTCGGGCTGGTTGCCATCATTCCGTCGTGGTGGCGGCGGCAGTGGCGGAAGGGCAGCAATGGCCTGAGGGTTGGCCTCACGAGGCTAGTCGCGCCAGGCGGCCTCGCGAGGCTGGTCGCACCAGCCCTGGCGGAAGTTGTCGTTGTTGTTGCGGTCTCCCCTGCGGCTGCCGTTACGGCCACCTCCACGGTTGGTTGCGCGGTCATTGCGGTCGCCACGGCGGCCAAGGCGCTCGTCGTGAAGCAGCTTGAGCTCATGGCAGTCCTCAGTGCTGTGGGAGTGCGAGTTGTGGTAGGCGCAGAGAGGGCGGTTATCTCTCTTGGGCTCGTCACGCTCACGGCCGCGCTTCCGCTCGGGTTCCGCCGCGAGCACGGTAGGGCCCTTGCACTTGGCGTCCTTGCTCTTGCCCCTGGCGGTGTCCGGCGCCGCATCGGGGTCGTTGTGGATGAAGAGGCGGCCTTCCTCGGCCTTGGTGCACATGTCAGCGAGGTCGAACAGCTCGAGCACGGAATCGAGCTCGTCGTTGATGGAGAGCTTCTCGCGCATCCGAACGTCCGTGATGCCGTTGGAGAATGCGGAGACAATGGCGGCCTCGGAGGCACGAGGGATCTTGTTGCGCACTTGGCTGAAGCACTGGATGTACTTGCGGAGGGTCTCATCAGGGCGCTAGCGCACAACGCGCAGGTCGTTGAGCGTGAGGGAGCGCTCGTGTGTGACCTTGAAGTTGGCGACGAATTGCTGGCAGAGCTCGCCCCATGAAGAGATGGACGCCTCGGGGAGGTTCATGAGAAAGGAGCGCGGGTCATCGTTGAGGGCCAGGGAGAACCAGTTCGCCATGACCTTGTCGTCGCCGTTCGCTACCTCGATGCTCAAGGCATAGAGCCACAGGAACTCCACGGGGTTGGGGGTGCCATCATAGCGCGGAGGCAGGTCCGGCTTGAACTTGGTGGGCCACACCACATGGCGCAGGTCGCGGGTGAAGGCACGGCAGACCACACAGCTGGAGGGAACGCCGCCGGCGAGGGCGGCGCAGTTCTGGCGACCGGCCTCCGCAACTTCTTGGATGGTCCTGTCTTGGCGCTGGCGCTGCTGCTCGAGGAGCATGTGTGCGTCTGGAGGCACGCGCCGGACGATCTGGCAGCTGGGCTCGCCGTCGTCCGGAGAGGACGCGCCGCGGAATGGCTCGCGCGCCCGCGCGCCACGTTGGCGCCGGGCATCTTCGCCGTGCAGAGGAGGCGGAGGGGGCGCATCGTGCGCCTTGTCCCCGGCGCGAGACGGCGGACGACGGAGCGAGCGAGAGGGCACCGGGGCGTCGCCTGCGGCATTGACGAGCTCGGTGATGCGGCTGAGCCAGGCGTAGTAGCCGGCGTCGATGGGGCGGTAGCGCAGGAGCTCGCACGCCATGAGCAGCGCGGCCTACGGTGCCAGCTCATCGCGGCGAGCAAGCGACGAGGCCGTAGCGGTGTGGCCATCCACCTGCACAGATGGGTGGAGGGAAGAGGCCTGATGTCCCCTCGTAGCAGGGTCGGTAGCAGCGCTTGCGGCGCGGCATCGACGGTCGTCGCGGGCGACGGGCTCTGTCTGGGCCACCCTGGCAGCTCAGCGCGCGTAGCGCTCATGATGAGCGTCGGCCATGGTGGTGAGGAGGTGCAAAGAACTAAAGCCCCCCCTACCTGGTGTGCCAAATGTCGGGGCCACGACTCCGGGGATCTAGAGGTTCGAACACTGGGGGCGAGCTAGTTCTTTCCGACCTAAGGTGACCACGGTGAGGCTACAGCGAGAGCGCTACGCGGGAGCACGGCAGAGGACACAGCGGTTACCCAGGTTCGGGCCACTTTGCGGTGTAAAACCCTACTCCTGCTTGTGGTTGGGATTGCTGTGGGCAAGAGGATGCTCTCGCGTACAAGGTAGGAAGCAGAGGAATCGATCCCCTCTACAATGGCAGCTCTGCCCCTTTTATAGCCGCCTTGGTCCTCTTCCCCCAAAAACATAGGCGGGAAGGGTTGCCACACTTGGCGGGTTTTGAAAGGGGACATGCGCTCAGTCTATCCTGACTAAAGGCGGTCTTCGCCTACAAAAGTTTGATCTATGATGCGCTGGTGGGCTTGGTGATGACCTCCACCCTGGGCCTCGCTGTCTCGGTCTTCTCTCACCAAATGAGCAATCCTTGGGACTCGCTTTGGGGATGGGCAGCTGGGGCTGCCCCCTTAGCTCCAAAGAGGAAAGCTTCTCTATCCGCGCCCACTGGCGCGGCCTCTGCCGCCCTTCGTCGCTACATGCGTCACCCATGTGATGGGCACAGGACCACGCAGCCGACGTCAGGCTCGGGTGGCCTCGGGCGGCCGCCCCGGGGGGGGCGCCTCGGGAGGCAGCCTCCTGAGAGGACCTCGCGAGGTCCCCGCAGCTGCCGTAGCTAAGTGCCAGCAGGTCGTGTCTTGAGGAGGGGTCCTCAGGAGACCGGCGCCTCGGGAGATGTCTTCGCTTCGCGGAGCCCTCAGATGGGCCGCGTCTTGGGCCTTCGCCAGGCGTCGTTTCCTGGGACGCAGGCAGACGGGCCGGGGTACCCTGGTTCCCAATGGCCCGACACCTATATACATGATCATTGCCATGAATCTGTCATAATTATTTGCTTTTCTATCAATTGCCCAACGGTAATTTGTTTACCCACCGTATGTTCCGCGCTCGAGGGAGAAGCCTCTAGTGAAAACTATGGCCCCCGGGTCTATCTTTATCATATATTAAAATCCAAAAATACCTTGCTGCAATTTATTTACTTTTATTTTATTTTGCAATTTATATTTCTATCTATCACTATCAGAATTAATCCTTGCAAATAACCGCTAAGAGGATTGACAACCCTCTTATTTGCGTTGGGTGCAAGTGTTTGCTTTTGTGTGCGTAGGTGCTGCTAAAGGGATTTTACGTGGTTCTCCTACTGGATTGATAACCTTGGTTCTTAACTCAGGGAAATACTTATCTCTACTATATTGCATCATCCTCTCCTCTTCGGGGAAATACCAACACAGTCTACAAGTAGGAACGGGCGATATGATTTTGTAGGGATAGCGTTCTTTAGCATTTTTATTTTGAAAGGAATGATTGTTTGTTGGTATGCCTGAGTATTGATGTGTTTATATCAAATTATAGACTGTTGCTTTGAATCACTCATTTCTTAATATTCATACCGTAAAAGAAGAGATTACGTGATAAACATGTTAGGTAGCATTCCACATCAAAAATTCTGTTTTTATCATTTACCTACTCGAGGACGAGCAGGAATTAAGCTTGGGGATGCTTGATACGTCTCCAACATATCTATAATTTTTGATTGTTCCATGCTATTATAGTATCAATCTTGGATGTTTTATATGCAATAATATGCTATTTTATATCATTTTTGGGACTAACCTATTAACCTAGTGCCCAGTGCCAGTTGTTGTTTTCTGCTTGTTTTTTATTTTTCAGGAAATCACTACCAAATGAAGTCCAAATGCCATGAAACTTTTTGACAATTTTTTTCTGGACAAAAGAGACCCTGGAAGCTTTGGGAGGAGGCCAGAAGCCTCGCGAGGAGATGACAAGGCAACAGGGCACGGTCCGGGGGGCACTGATGCCTTGTGGGCCCCTCGTGGCTCCGTTTGACCTAATTCCATTTCTATAAATTCTCAAATATTGGGAAACCAACAGAGAGCCACCTCGAATAACTTCTCCGCCGCTGCAAGTCTCTGTTCTTTCGCGATCCCATCTGGAGGCCTTTTCTGGTACTCTGCCAGAGGGGGAATCGATCATGGAGGGCTTCTACATCAACCTTGCTGCCCTTCCGATGATGTGTGAGTAGTTTACCACAGACCTATGGGTCCATAGCTAGTAGCTAGATGGCTTCTTCTCTCTCTTTGATCTTCAATACAATGTTCTCCTCGATCTCCTTGGAGTTCTATTCGATGTAATCTTCTTTTGCGGTGTGTTTGTTGGGATCCGTTGAATTGTGGGTTTATGATCAGATTATTCATGAGAAATATTTGTGTCTTTTCTGAAATTATTTATGCATGATTGTTATAGCTTTGCATTTCTCTCTGGTCTATCCGTTTGGTTTGGACAACTAGATGGATTTATCTTGCAATGGGAGAGGTGCTTTGTGATGGGTTCAATCTTGAGGTGTTCTATATCCCAGTGATAGAAAGGGACAAGACATGTATTTGTATTGTTTCCATTAAGGATAAAAAGATGGGGTTTAATCATATTGCTTGAGTTTACTTTGTCTACATCATGTCATCTTGCTTAAGGCGCTACTCTGTTTTCATTAACTTAATAGCCTAGATGCATGCTGGATAGCGGTCGATGGGTGGAGTAATTGTAGTAGATGCAGGCAGGAGTCGGTCTACTTGTTTCAGACGTGATGCCTATATACATGATCATTGCCATGAATCCGTCATAATTATTTGCTTTTCTATCAATTACCCAACAGTAATTTGTTTACCCACCGTATGTTCTGCACTCGAGAGAGAAGCCTCTAGTGAAAACTATGGCCCCCGGGTCTATCTTTATCATATATTAAAATCCAAAAATACCTTGCTGCAATTTATTTACTTTTATTTTATTTTGCAATTTATATTTCTATCTATCACTATCAGAGTTAATCCTTGCAAATAACCGTGAAGAGGATTGACAACCCTCTTATTTGCGTTGGGTGCAAGTGTTTGCTTTTGTGTGTGTAGGTGTTGCTAAAGGGATTTTGCATGGTTCTCCTACTAGATTGATAACCTTGGTTCTTAACTGAGGGAAATTCTTATCTCTACTATACTGCATCATCCTCTCCTCTTCGGGGAAATACCAACGCAGTCTACATGTAGCAACGGGCTATATGATTTTGTAGGGATAGCGTTCTTTAGCATTTTTATTTTGAAAGGCATGATTGTTTGTTGGTATGCCTGAGTATTGATGTATTTATATAAAATTATAGACTATTTCTTTGAATCACTCATTTCATAATATTCATACCGTAAAAGAAGAGATTACATGAAAACATGTTAGGTAGCATTCCACATCAAAAATAAGTGTTTATCATTTACCTACTCAAGGACGAGCAGGAATTAAGCTTGGGGATGCTTGATACATCTCCAATGTATCTATAATTTTTGATTGTTCAATGCTATTATAGTATCAATCTTGGATGTTTTATATGCAATAATATGCTATTTTATATCATTTTTGGGACTAACCTATTAACCTAGTGCCCAGTGCCAGTTGTTGTTTTCTGCTTGTTTTTGGTTTTTCAGGAAATCACTACCAAACGAAGTCCAAATGCCATGAAACTTTTTGACGATTTTTTTCTGGACAAAAGAGACCCTATAAGCTTCGGGAGGAGGCCAGCAGCCTCACGAGGAGATGACAAGGCAACAGGGCGCGGCCCGGGGGGCCCTGATGCCTTGTGGGCCCCTCATGGTTCCATTTGACCTAATTCCACTTCTATAAATTCTCAAATATTGGGAAACCAATAGAGACCCACCTCGAATAACTTCTTCGCCGCCCCAAGCCTCTGTTCTTCCGTGATCCCATCTGGAGGCCTTTTTCGGTACTCTGCCGGAGGGGGAATCAATCACGGAGGGCTTCTACATCAACCTTGCTGCCCTTTGGATGATGTGTGAGTAGTTTACCATAGACCAACGGGTCCATAGCTAGTAGCTAGATGGCTTCTTCTCTCTCTTTGATCTTCAATGCAATGTTCTCCTTGATCTCCTTGGAGTTCTATTCGATGTAATCTTCTATTGCGGTGTGTTTGTTGGGATCCGATGAATTGTGGGTTTATGATCAGATTATTCATGAGAAATATTTGAGTCTTTTCTGAACTTATTTATGCATGATTGTTATAGCTTTGTATTTCTCTCCTGTCTATCTGTTTGGTTTGGCCAACTAGATTGATTTATCTTGCAATGGGAGAGGTGCTTTGTGATGTGTTCAATCTTGCGGTGTTCTGTATCCCAGTGACAGAAAGGGACAAGACATGTATTTGTATTGTTGCCATTAAGGATAAAAAGATGGGGTTTAATCATATTGCTTGAGTTTACTTTGTCTACATCATGTCATCTTGCTTAAGGCGTTACTCTGTTTTCATTAACTTAATACCCTAGATGCATGCTGGATAGCGGTCGATGGGTGGAGTAATAGTAGTAGATGCAGGCAGGAGTCGGTCTACTTGTCTCAGATGTGATGCCTATATACATGATCATTGCCTTGAATATCGTCATAACTATGCGCTTTTTTATCAATTGCCCAACAGTAATTTGTTTACCCACCGTATGCTATGCGTTCGAGAGAGAAGCCTCTAGTGAAAACTATGGCCCCCGGGTCTACTTTTATCATATATAAAATCTAAAAATACCTTTCTGCAATTTTATTTGTTTTGTTTTGTTTTGCAATTTAATTTTATATCTATCACTATCAGAATTAATCCTTGCAAGTAACCGCCAAGGGGATTGACGGCCCTCTTGTTCACGTTGGGTGCAAGTATTTGCTTTATGTGTGTAGGTGCTGCTAACGAGGTTCTGTGTGGTTGTCCTACTGGATTGATAACCTTGGTTCTTAACTGAGGGAAATACTTATCTCTACTGTACTGCATCATCCTCTCCTCTTCGAGGAAATCCCAACGCAGCTCACAAGTAGCAAAGGGTCTATGTAAGAGCTTTGATTTAGCAAATTCCACATAGTCAAGTATCATATAGTCTTCCATGATTGCTGACACTCAAAGCATATTTGTAGAACAAGCCATTTCAGTCAAACACATAGGAAGATAGGGGCTTAATGTTTTGCCGCCCAACTTATTTATCTCAGGGATAATGTCAACAATAATAACTCATGATCACCTATATTCAACTGGATATATGTGCCTGGATCTTTCCCCACCACATGATGCTTGCCAAGAGAGAAAATAAAAACGGAATAGAGAAGAACACTACTGACTCTTGCATAAAAGTAAATATATAAAGTAAAAGATAGGCCCTTTGCAGAGGGAAGCAGAGGTTGTCATGCGCTTTTTATTTTTGGATGTGCAAACTCTTAATGCAAAGAAACGTCACTTTATATTGCCCCTTGTAATAGCAACCTTTATTATGCAGTCCGTCCCTTTTATTTCTTCACCATCACAAGATCGTACAAAGCTTATTGTCCCTTACAATAAAAGATCATACATATTTAGGAGCAATTTTTATTGCTTTTGCACTGATGACAACTTACTTGAAGGATCTTATTCAATCCATGGTTAGATATAGTGGACTCTCATGGCAAGCAACTGGGTTTAAGGGTTTTTGGATGCACAAGTAGTATTTCTACTTAGTACGAAATTTTGGCTAGCAAAAGATTATGAGCAAGCACCACATGTTAGAGGATCCAAGAACATATAACTTCTATGTGAATATAAACAAACATAACCCATTACGTTGTCTTCCTTGTCCAACATCAACTACTTGATCAAGGTTGAAAATAATTAATGGGGGCTCACAATCATAGAAGATGTCCAAGATAGTATATTTATATGTGAAATCTCTCTTCCCTCAATATTCTTTCATGAATTGTTCAAGTGACCAATGCTGTGTTTGCTAACTTTCAATAAATTTTACCACTTATACTTCTTTTATGTGAAGTCACTACTTCCCATGGGACAAGCATATGAAAAAGATATAATTTCAACTTTATGATATTCAATTCATTCAACAATTTACTCTTGGGATATAAGTGAAGCACGAGAGTAAATGACAAACTACTCCA
This sequence comes from Elymus sibiricus, assembly GCA_039707655.1. Classification (NCBI taxonomy): domain Eukaryota; kingdom Viridiplantae; phylum Streptophyta; class Magnoliopsida; order Poales; family Poaceae; genus Elymus; species Elymus sibiricus. The sequence goes on from CM077670.1 coordinate 287,591,012, forward strand.
AAAGATATAAGTGAAGAACAAAGAGTAGTTAAGTGAATGGATAGCTATGTGAAGAATCTCTCCAAATAAAGATTGCAGATCCAAGTATTTTATTCAAACAACAAACAATATGAAAATAAAAGGACACTCCAAGAATAGCACATATCATGTGAACAAGTAAAAACTTAGGCTAACCGATAGGTGTTGATGAAGAAAGGTGGGATGCCTACCGGGGCATCCCCAAGCTTAGTTGCTTGAGACTTCTTGGAATGTTAACTTGGGATGCCTTGGGAATCCCCAAGCTTGAGCTCTTGTGTCTCCTTAATTCCTCTCATATCACGGTTTCCCTAAATCTTAAAAACTTCATCCACATAAAACTCAACAAGAACTCATGAGATAAGTTAGTATAAATCAACTCAAAACCTTAACATTCTCTACTGTAACAAATCACTAAAATTATAATTAAACATTGCATACTAAATGACTCTGCATATTTAATACTCCTATCCACAAATAGAAACATCAAATAGGCAAACATATGCAAACAATGCAACTATAACAGCAATCTGCCAAAACAGAATAGTCTGTAAAGGGGGAATAAAATTCATACTTCCCTAACTCCAAATATTCTGAACAATTAGAAAAACATAAAAGATTTGTAAACCAATACTGTGTAAAAATTTCAGAATTTTCTCATGCTCCAGTACAGAATATAAATTCCAGCACTGGACGCAAAAGTTTCTGTTTTTGCACAGAATCTAATTAACAAGCATCCACACTATCCCAAAGGCTTCACTTGGCACATTATTGAAAGAAAACATATAAAACATGATTACTACAGTAGCTTTATCATGTGGACACACAAAAACAGTAGGTATAAATATTGGGTTGTCTCCCAAAAAGCACTTTTCTTTAATGCCTTTTAGCTAGGCATGATGATTTTAATGATGCTCACATAAAAAGTGAAGAATTGAAATACAATGGGAGCATCATGAAACATATGGCAAGCACATTTAAGCCTAACCCACTTCCTATGCATAGGGATTTTGTGAGCAAATAATTTATGGGAGCAAGAATCAACTAGCATAGGAAGGTAAAACAAGTATAACTTCAAAACTTTCAACACATAGAGAGGAAACTTGATATTATTGAGATATGTATAAGCATATATTCCTCTCTCATAATAATTTTTAGTAGAATCATGAATGAATTCAACAATATATCTATCACACAAAACATTCTTTTCATGATATAGAAGCATAGAAATTTTCTTACTCTCCACATAAACAATTTTTTTCTCATTCATAATAGTGGGAGCAAACTCAATGAAATAACTACCATGTAATGCTTGATTGGCATAATCAAATTGAACATTAAAATCATGATGACAAGTTTCATGGTTATCATCACTCTTTATATCATACATGTCATCACCATAATCATCATAGATAGCAACTTTGTTGTCATAATCAATTGAAACCTCTTCCAAAATAGTGGATTCATTACTAAATAAAGTTATGACCTCTCCAAATCCACTTTTATGAATATTGTAATAAGATTCAACACCCTCCAAAATATTGGGATCATTAGTACCTAGAGTTGACACTCTTCCAAACCCACTTTCATCAATATAATCATCATAAATAGGAGGCATGCTATCATCATAATAAATTTGCTCATCAAAACTTGGGGGACTAAAAAGATCATCTTCATGAAACATAGCATCCCCAAGCTTATGGCTTTGCATATCATTAGCATCATGGATATTCATAGAAAGCATACTAACAACATTGAAATCATGCTTATCATTCAAAGATTTTATGCCAAATGTTTTATTGAATTCTTCTTCTAACACTTTGGCACAATTTTTTGATCCATCATTTTCAAGAAAGACATTATAGAGATGACGTAATTGAGGCAACCTCAATTCCAATTTTTTGTAGTTTTTTTTAATAAACCAAACTAGTGATAAAACAAGAAACTAAAAGATTCAATTGCAAGATCTAAAGATATACCGTCAAGCACTCACCACCCCGGCAACGGCGCCAGAAAAGAGCTTGATGTCTACTACGAAACTTTATTTTTGTAGACTCTGTTGGGCCTCCAAGCGCAGAGTTTTGTAGGACAGTAGAAAATTTCCCTCAAGTGGATGACCTAAGGTTTATCAATCCATGGGAGGCGTAGGATGAAGATGGTCTCTCTCAATGTAACATCCCGGGACCGACGCTCCAGAAGATTCCCCTTTTGTTCCGCTGTCGTCGTGTGATTTGTTTGTTTGTCGCATTCATCATCGCATCATTCGCATCATCGGCATAACATCATCACTTGTTTTCGAAAACTTGCATCCGTTAGCAGTTGCCGGTTCTTCCCGTCATCCGTTTCGAGTCCAGCCACACACGCACGCGCCCGCGGCATCGTTAAAAATGTTGTTTTAAAAGTGTGGATGAAACTTTCTCAGGCCGGGTCGAAACTTGGCAAGCGGTCATAATATGTTGTAGGTGGACCGCCTGCCAAATTTCGTCGCGATCAGAGCTCGTTTGATACCCGAACCGTTAGACCTAGAGCGGCTCCGTCATCGGTGTATTGTCGGATGTTTTGTTTTAAAATATGTTGTCGGGCCGCACACCTCCCTCTCTCCTCAGCCCACACCACCTCTACACAGCCCACCGCAGCCCACCTAAACCTACCCTCGACCGGAGCCATTCGATTGCGATCGTACGGTCCGAAACCGTCCCCAAACCCTCAAACCCTAGCCCCATTTGCTACAAATAGACCCGTCCCTTGTCCAAAATTGGGTCTAACCCTCTCCCACCTCGGGCTCCGCGCCCCACCAGTCCAGCCGCCGCCCTCCACCTCGAAATCCACGCAGCCAGCCCCTGCCTCGCCACTTGGCGGTGCCCCAACGGCCGCGCCGCCACCAGAGCCGCCGCAGCCACACCCCGCAGCCAATCCGGGGCTGCCACGCATCCCCCAGCGCCTCCCACCGCCGCGGGCCCGCCCGAGCCCATCTGCGGCCCGCCCCGGGCCGAACCGGGCCCGAGGGGAGCCGCCGCTCGCAGCCGAGCTCCCGCAAGAGCAGACCCCGCCACCTCGTCGCCTCCGGTCGACTCCGGCGAGCCCGGTCGCCGGAGGACCTCGCCGCCGCGCTGGACCCCGACCAGGTCGTGCCCCGCATGCCTCCTCTCTCTTTCTCTCCTCTCTTTCTCGGTCTCACCTTCCTCTCCCTCTCATGGCTGCCTGCAGGAAGCTTTCATGGAGGCCGGCCACGCCCTTCGCCTAGATCCGGCGAACCAAGCCGCCGTCGGAGCCCTTCCCGACCGGATCCGGGAGCCGTGCCCCTCCCCCACCGTCGGCGAGCCTCCTCCGCACCGGAGGCCCCGCTTGCCGCCGTTGGCCGCCGCCCCTGCTCGGGTTCAAGCGAGGAGGACGAGCGCCTCGACGCTCCAACGACCGCGCCCGTTGACCCGCGGCCCAGCTCGCCAAGCCCAGCATCGCCCAAGCCGCCTGCGCACCGAACGGGCCTTGGCCCATCTGGCGAGCAGCCCGCCCCCACGCGCATGGTGACGCCCATAGGCGCAACATAGTATATGTCGCCACTGCATGTTTTGGCCCATTGTGTTTTTTTTGTCTGAACGAATTTCCTAATTAATCCTGAGCATTATAATTACAAAAAAAAGCTTGCTTTTAAAATGCTCATAATTCTTTAACCGTGCACCGTATAAAAATGTTTTATATATGAAAAATACTCAGAAAACTGTGTAGATTAATTATATGCCATTTTCATCCATGTTAAAAATGCCTAAGCTTGCTGTTTGCATCGGTTTTGCATAATTGCCATCATTTTGCATTGTCATATTTAATTAACGTGCATCGGGATTTAATTCAATCATATATTAACGTGAAATAATTTTGAACGTGAACCGGCAACTGCTAACGGATGCAAGTTTTCGAAAACAAGTGATGATGCTATGCCGATGATGCGAATGATGCGATGATGAATGCGACAAGCAAACAAATCACACGACGACAGCGGAACAAAAGGGGAATCTTCTGGAGCGTCGGTCCCGGGCTGTTACACTCAAACAACCCTGCAATCAAATACAAGAAATCTCTTGTGTCCCCAACACACCCAATACAATGGTAAACTGTATAGGTGCACTAGTTCGGCGAAGAGATGGTGATACAAGTGTAGTATGGATAGTAGATATAGGTTTTTGTAATGTAAAAATATAAAAACAGCAAGGTAGCAAGTGATAAAATGGAGCACAAACGGTATTGCAATGCTCGAAAACAAGGCCTAGGGTTCAAACTTTCACTAGTGCAATCTCTCAACAATGCTAACATAATTGAATCATATAACAATCCCTCAACGTGTGACAAAGAATCACTCCAAAGTTCTTATCTAGCGGAGAACATAAGATGAAATTATTGTAGGGTACGAAACCACATCAAAGTTATCCTTTCTGATCAATCTATTGAGCCATCCCTATAAGTGTCACAAACAGCCCTAGAGTTCGTACTAAAATAACACCATATGATACGCATCAACCAACTCTAATGTCACCTAGATACTCCAATGTCACCACAAGTATCCATGAGTTGATTATTCGATATGCATCAAAACAACTTCAGATTCATAATATTCAATCCACACAAAGAACTTCAAAGAGTACCCCAAAGTTTCTATCGGAGAAAAGGAGATGAAAATGTGTACCAACCCATATGCCTAGATTACCCCAAGGTCATGGGAATCCGTAAGTTGATTACCAAAACATACATCAAGTGATTAAATAGAATACCCCATTGTCACCACGGGTATCCACATGCAAGACATACATCAAGTGTTCTCAAATCCAAAGTATTCAATCTGACAATAACGAAACCTCAAAGGGAAAGACTCAATTCATCACAAGAAGATAGAGAGGGAAGAAACACCATATGATCCAACTATATTAAAAAAAAGCTCGCGGTACATCAATATCGTGCCAAATCAAGAACACGAGAGAGAGAGAGATCAAACACATAGCTACTGGTACATACCCTCAGCCCCGAGGGTGAACTACTCCCTCCTCATCATGGAGACCGCTGGGATGATGAAGATGGCCTCCAGTGATGATTCCCCCCTCCGGCAGAGTGTCGGAACAGGGCTCCGGATGAGATCGCTTCGGTACAGAGGCTTGCGGCGGCGGCGTGGAAATTCTAGGTTTCGTTCTGGGGTTTTCCCAATATATACGAATATTTGGCGTTGGATTCATGTCAGGGGGGTGCCTGAGGGTCCCACAAGCTCGGGGGGCGCGCCCTAGGGGGGACGCCCCCAGGCTTGTGGTGCCCTCGGCCACTCCCTGGTCCATCTCCGGTGCTCCGTGGGTCTCTTTTGGTCCATAAAAAATCACCGTAAATTTTTGGCCCAATCCGAGAACTTTTATTTCTGCACAAAAAACAACACCACGGTAGCTCTGCTGAAAACAGCGTCAGTCTGGGTTAGTTCCATTCAAATCATACCAAAACCATATAAAATTGTTGTAAACATGGCATGAATACTTCATAAATTATAGATACGTTGGAGACGTATCAGTTCCCCATGGCTCCCCGAAGGATCCGTACCAAGAACCGGATCGTCCAACCTTTGTCGGGCAAACGTCCTTTCAGCGAGGTCTATTATGAGTGGTCGTCAGGAGGAGGAGGTCACCATGGAAGAAAGTGAGGGGGATTCGCTGGAAGTCAACCCTCCGGCCTCTGAGAGGGGTACCCTTGTCGGCACCTCTAGAACTCCAAACCCCCATCAAGCCATGAGGAATACAACAAGCCTTGGAAGTCAAGGGGTACGAGAAGGGCTTGCCCCTAGGAGGCCCTTACACAGGTTACATCGAAACAATTTCCATAATTTGGTTCACAATTATGGAGTTGAAAATACTCCCCGCATGCACATATCTTCCAATTGGGACATCTCTCGTCCAAGTGAAAGTGATGCAGGAAAGAATGTTTGGGGGGCAGAGAATAAGCATATTATGGCCGAAGTCCAAAAGAATGCGGAGATGATCTAGCATATACTCCGAGAAATTCAGAGCCTAAAGGAGATCCTAATCAATGTCATGAAAGACAAGGCCACTACTTCATCACCACCATCAGCGAAGAAAGACACTTGAGTACACGGGTATGGGCACCACCCTTGGCTTGTTCCAAGCTTGGGGGAGGTGCCCCGGTATTGTATCACCATCACCCTTTATCATCATTATCTATCTTAGTTCGATCCTTAGTTATTTCATGATTTAGAGGAATAAAAAGTTTAGTATGATCTAGTTTCGAGTGCTTGTGTCGTGATCTATCTATCTATGTAATCGGGTGTGAGAGTTATATAATAAAGAGTAGTTTGAGTTTTGCTTCTTTACTTTTATGTTTCAATCTTAGCAATAAAAGAATGAAAAGATCATATGCTAATCCCTTGGGGAGTAATGGCTTTACATAAGAAAAGTATAGTTGATAAAATTTATTGGAAATTAACAAACATAGCATTGGTCATTGATGCAATTCATGAGAGATTAATAAAGGAAGAGAGGATTCACATATAAAATACTATCTTGGACATCTTTTATGATTCTGAGCCCCCATAAAATATTCTATGTCAAAGAGTTGATGTTGGACAAGGAAGACAACGTAATGAGTTATGTTTGCTTATATTCACATAGAAGTTATATTGTCATGGATCCTCTAACATGTGTTGGTTGCTCACTATCTTTTGCTAGCCAAAAATCCGTACTAAGTAGAGATACTACTTGTGCATCCAAAACCCTTGAACCCAGTTTCATGTCATGAGAGTCCACTATATCTACCTATGGATTGAATAAGATCCTTCAAGTAAGTTGTCATCGGTGCATAAAGTAATAAAAATTGCTCCTAAATATGTATGAACTTTTATTGTAAGGGAAAATAAGCTTTGTATGAACTTGTAATGGTGAAGAAATAAAAGCAACAGACGGCATAATAAAGGTTGCTATCACAAGGGGCAATATAAAGTGACGTTCCTTTACATTAAGAGTTTGCACATCCAAAAATAAAAAGCGCATGACAACCTCTGCTTCGCTCTGCGAAGGGCCTATCTTTTACTTTTCTATATTTACTTTTATGCAAGTGTCAATAGTGTTCCTCTCTATTCCGTTTTTATTTCTCTCTTGGCAAGCATCATGTGGTGGGGAAAGATCTAGGCACATATATCCAGTTGGATGTAAGTAATCATGAGTTATTATTGTTGACATTACCCTTGAGTTAAATTGGTTGGGAGGTGAAACTATAAACCTCCATCTTCCTATGTGTCTGATTGAAGCTTTTGCTCGATAAATATGCCATGAGTGTCAGCAATCATAGAAGACTAAATGATAGTTGAGTATGTGAACTTGCTAAACAAAAGCTCTTGCATAGAATCTTCCTGAAAATATGTTGAATTGTAATTGTTTCATTGACTAAGAACATAGTTTGTTAGTTTTCAAGAAAGTTTATGCTTTATACTTCGATATTGTGATGAATTATTACTTGTTTATGGGAAGTTTTATGATTATATATTGCTGCTATAGTATTGATTATGATGCTTTCATGTCCGTATTTTGTTTTATCGACACCTCTCTCTCTCTCTAAACATGTGGTCATGATTATCGATTTCGGTTTTCGCTTGAGGACAAGCAAGGTCTAAGCTTGGGGGAGTTGATATGTCCATTTTGCATCATGTTTTCCTACTGATATTTATAATGTTTTTGGTCATTATTTCACTTTATGATGCAATCCTAATGCATTTTCACTCTTAATTTGCAAGATTTACATGGAGAGGGAGATTGCCGGCAGCTGGAATTCTGGACCTAAAAAGCTACAACAGAGATACCTATTCTACGGAGTTCCAAATGACCTGAAACTTCACGAGGATTTTTTATCGAATATAAAAAAATACTGGAGCAAAGAAATACCAGAGGGGGCCCACCAGTTGCCCACAAGGCGCCGCGCTCTGATGCCTTGTGGGGCCCACAGCTGGCCTCTGACCCCCTCCTTCTGCTATATGAAGCCATTTACCCTAAAAAATAGGGAGAGGACTTTTGGGACGAAGCGCCGCCGTCTCGAGGTGGAACTTGGGCAGGAGCACTTTTGCCCTTCGGCGGAGCGATTTTGCCGGGGATACTTCCCTCCGGGAGGGGGGAATCGAAGCCATCGACATCACCAACGATCCTCTCATCATGGGAGGACCAATCTTCATCAACATCTTCACCAGCACCATCTCATCTCAAACCCTAGTTCATCTCTTGTATTCAATCTTTGTCTCAAAACCTCAGATTGGTACCTGTGGGTTGCTAGTAATGTTGATTACATCTTGTAGTTGATGCTAGTTGGTTTATTTGGTGGAAGATTATATGTTCAGATCCTTTATGATATTCAATACTCCTCTGATCTTGAACATGAATATGATTTGTGAGTAGTTACATTTGTTCTTGAGGACATGGGAGAAGTCTTGTCATAAGTAATCATGTGAATTTGGTATTCGTTCGATATTTTGATGATATGTATGTTGTTGCTTCCTTTAGTGGTGTCATGTGAACTTCGACTACATGACACTTCACCATACTTTGGCCTAAGGAAAGGCATTGTGGAGTAATAAGTAGATGATGGGTTGCTAGAGTGACAGAAGCTTAAACCCTAGTTTATGCGTTATTCCGTAAGGGGCTGATTTGGATCCATATGTTTCATGCTATGGTTAGATTTATCTTAATTCTTCTTTCGTAGTTGCGGATGCATGCGAGAGGGGGTAATCATAAGTGGGATGCTTGTTCAAGTAAGGATAGCACCCTAGCACCGGTCCACCCACATATCAAATTATCAAAGTAGCGAACGCAAATCAAATAAACATGATGAAAGTGACTAGATGATAATTCCCATGTGTCCTCGAGAACGCTTTGCTTTATATAAGAGACCGTTCCGGCTTGTCCTTTGCTATAAAAAGGATTGCCACCTTTCTGCACTCTTGTTACTATTGTTACTTGTTACTTCTTATGAATTACCTTCCTATCAAACTATCTGTTACCGCTACTTTCAGTACTTGCAGAACATACCTTGTTGAAAATCGCTTATCATTTCCTTCTGCTCCTCGTTGGGTTCGACACTCTTACTTATCGAAAGGACTACGATTGATCCCCTATACTTGTGGGTCATCACGCCCCGCTTCCGCTTCTTGCAGGGGCCGCCGGACGTCCCAGCTTTAGGGTCGGCCTCCCAGGGAACCCATCTGCCTTCCTCTGCCCGTGCGCACTTGTCTGCCAGTTGATGGAGCTGGGCTATTGTCTTGATGTTGTGCACGTTCATCTTTTCGCGTATTCGAGGAGTGCGTATGTTCGCGTGGAGCATAGCAATCACCGTTATGGTGTCAATGTCAGGGATGGTATGTTGCACCTGGCTAAACTGCTAGACGTACTTGCGCAGGGTTTCGCCAGGCTTCTGGACGAGCAGATGTAGGTCGCTCTTAGTTTCAGAGCGCTTGAAACCGCCCTGGAACACTCCCACAAACTGGTCGCACAGATCTTGCCAGGAGTCGACTGATTCCTTAGGGAGGTTCATCAGCCATGGCCAGGCTGTCCTCCCCCGCGGCGCGCATGGTAGTGATGTACACATGCAGGAACTTCGCGGGGTTCGTCTTGCCATCATACTCCATGGGCAAGGAGGGCTTGAAACTGTTGGGCCAGACTACCCGATGCTGTTTGGGAACGTACGCGGGACAGCCGACATCATAGATCATGCGGCCATCCCCGAGCGCGGCACCTCTCCCACTGATGCTCAATCCGAACACTGGCATCTCTGCCTCGTCGATCGTTGAGGTCATGGAGGAGGTCCCAGTCACGGAGTGGGTCTGATGAGGCCAGCGAGTGGTGGTCTACATGCCTCGCATCTCGCCCTACAGGCCGTGCATCCCGGCGGGGCACACACTCATCGTCTCGCTGCTCCCATGGGGATCACATCGACCCAAAGCACCATTGGTCACGCTCTGACGTGGCGGGGTTGCGCCCTGAGTATGGTAGATCTTGACAAAGATCTGCATACCACCACGGAATCTGGGCTTCGCTCGGTGATGTTGTTGATGATCTTGACGAAGATTTACATGCCACCACGAAGTAGTGGAGGAAGTCTTGTTGATGGAGAGCTTCTTCATCTGCTCTACTTTGGCCAGGAGGCGACCGTGGTGCGTGCGTAGTTTGGTCCGTGAACCTAACGGTCACGGTGCCGACACGGGTCCAGGATAACCTAGCCACCATAGCGTGTCATCGGATCCGAGCTCCAGGCTTGGTCTGATGAAGCATGACTTTCATCCTATGGCTGGTTTGAAACCTACACTTTGGCGGGGGTGATCTGCGGTTCCCCAACCAGATCTAATGCCCTTGGCGAGGGTATGACCGCAGAGCTTGGATTGCCGAGCTCGATGACTTGACGGTGGGTTGGAGCTTCAATCTTCTCCGATTGTTTGGTCAAGGCCAGACGTGCCGCAGAGGCTACGTTGGTGCCAATCTGATCGTCGGTGCCTGACGCCATCGAGCCGCTTCAATCTCCCAGAGCGACCTGTATGGGCCACCAATGTCGGAGCTAGATCCGGCGGATCTCGGGTAGGGGGTCCCAATCTTGTAGTATTGGCTAGATGGTGACAAGGACACGATGTTTACCTAGGTTCGGGCCCTCTCGAAGAGGTAAAACCCTACATCCTACTTTGTTGTACTGATGGGGTATAGAGTACAGGTTGACCTACCTCGAGATACTACTGCAGGAATGCCTAGCAGTGGCGGGCAGAAAATGCCCAACAGTGGTGGGCAAGTCTCTCAGGGACGCCCGCCACTGACCTCCCACCACTGCTAAAAAGGCATCAGTGGTGGGCGCACACCCGCCAGTGGTAAAGACGTAGCAGTGGCGGGCTTTATCTAGCGCCCGCCACAAGTAATCCCACTAACGGCACTAACGACACACACTACCAATGGCGGTCCTTATTTCACGCCCGCCACTGCTATGATTTTAGAAAATAAAAAACGAAGCACCTCCCGGCGGCCAGTAGCGGCGCTCCACGGCGCGTCCTATCCCTGCTCGGGAGGCCGGCACACACGCACACACGCAACATGTAGACTGGCACCGCCGCCACGCGCGGTCGATCGGACACCCTGCGCATGCTGGATTCAGTGTCGCATGCACGCCCGCCAGATCCGCCGCCACCCACACACACGATGGATCCGCCGCACGCTAGATTCGCGGGATCCGCCGCTGCACCCGCCGCGACCGCCGTTGAGCTCGCTTACATGGACCGGATCACCATGGCATTTGCACAGAAAGATGGGTAGGGTTAGCCGATGCAGCATGGGAAGGAGAAAATCGATGATTCGGACAGGTGGGGAAGAGAGAGGAGAGAGAGGTGGCGTTGGAGCGTGTTGGCGCCAGGGAAGATGGCCGGAGTCGGCTGGAATCATCCGGTGAATATGGAGGCGAAAAGGGGATCGGCGCTTCGGGCACGCGCGAGAGAGAGAGAGATCGAGGGAGAGAAGTGGATGTGGTCGGTGACCTGTGTGGCTCCTCTCCACCATTCAGAAGAAGCACAGTTGGCTGTGGATGCGCGGATGTGAGACACATCATCAATCCATGGGAGGGTCGTTTCGACCAATCAGAAGGAAGCATCTTGTCCACGCCGGATCGCGGAGGTACCTGTGGCGGGCTCTAGATTGCGCCCGCCACTGCTATGTTTTTTCAACCTTTTTCTACTATTTATTTGTGTTATGTACTAAGTAGAAAAAGATACTTGTGGCGGGCGCAAAAACAAGCATCTCGCAGGGGAAAATGTTTTGTGGCAGGCCAAATTTACTGCACGCCACTGCTGATTAATCTACCACTGGCGGGCGGTAAGCAGTACCCGCCACAGCTATATTCTGCCAAAACTGAACATCCGGCAAGGATAACTAGTGGCGGTTGCTAGGGAGCGCCCGCCACTGCTGGTTCATGTACCCGTGGCAGGTGTTAGCTAGTGCCCATCACTCCTGAGTTATGCAAACAAGTCCTTCCCGGAAGATTATACTTGTGGCGGGCGACAAAAAGTGCCCGCCACTGTTACACACTTAACTATGGCGGGTACTTTTTGTTACCCGCCACTGCTAGTTTTCCAAAATAGCTGTGGCGGGTAACTCGCCGCGCCCGCCACTCATTTGAGTTCACCTATGTCGTGGTTTTGTCATGGCAGATGCCCTGGTGGAAGGACTTAGTGAGGAGGCCATCGCACGAAGGTGGAAGCTTGACGGGGTTGATCGGGAAGCAAGAGACACGGGATTACCCAGGTCCGGCCGCTCACAATGGAGGTAAAAGCCTACATCCTGCTTGACTGTTATTGCATTGGATCTTGATTACAAGGATGTGGATTCGCTAAACTAGCTTTCGAGAGATTGCAACTTAGTCTTTCTGCCCTAGGCGCTCCCCTTTATATAGCAGGTTGAGTCCTAGGGTTACATGAGAGTCCGGGTCGTAGAATCAACCTGTATCCTACTCTTACTCTAATCATCTTGTTCTCCAAGATAAATCTTCTTGTCTGGTCCTTTCTTCACAATCCGGCCCACATGACGAGCCGGCCTCTGCACCGTGTCTCTCTCAAGCCGGCCCATATGGATATTCAAGGCTCGGCAGTGAGGTAACCCGCTGGGCCTCACGGCCCTACAGCCGGATCATCCTCCTGGCAGGTCTCAATGCTGGGAAATATCCCCAACATTAGCCCCCAGTTTGACTTGGAGTTATCCATGTTAAACTCCATCCTGTAAAACAAAATAAAGGACTAACTGTAAAGAGCTTTATCTCTGAATCTATTTCCTGAGCCGGCATTTTCTAATCCCTTCCAGTTTCCATCCTTCATCTTCACATATATTTCCCGGGTCAATCATTTTTGCCGGGTCATTCGTTTCCTTCAGACTTAGCACTTTCACACCGCCTCTCTATATGACATCACAATCCGCTTCCGCAAAATCCGGGCATGACATCATAACGCATCTTTGAATCAGGTTGTGCTATCTCGTCAGGCACGAAAATCGAGGAGCCCTTCTAGCCAAAAATTACAGCGCCGTCTGGGGTTTCGCTCCTGTCTGTTCGGGTTCCACCTCGCCTATAAATACACCAACAGGGCCCCCGAAGCTCACTTTCACTCCTACTGCCCCTCTTATCATCTTCTTCCTGCTCTGCTTCCCGACGCCTCTGCGCCTTCTCGAGCTCGCCGCTGCCGCTAGAAACAGCGCCATCTGCAGCCTCACACCACTGCCGGAATTCATCTAGCACAGCACGGCCGCACCCGTGACTCCCGAAGATCCCAAGCCTCTTCCTTCAGATCTGTAAGTACCTTATTCCCCATTGCTACTATTTCATTAGAACTCATCGAAGTTCTTCAGTGTTCTTCACAAACGGTAGCTCGTAGATCTAATTCTCTTTGTAATTCATCATCTGTAGATGCGACGTTACCTCCACAGTGTATTTAGTACCTTCCAAATCTTCTTTGTATTTGGAGCACATCCCATTCAAACGAGACCTTCACCCATACTTCCATAGCTAGGTCTTTTATTTTTCTTTTATAGCCATTTTTTAGATCCAAATGATTTCTCAATCTGTGCAACAACTGTTTTTAGCCTTCTGACTTATGCATGATTGAATCTTCTGATTGCCTTAGTTACCTTGACCCGGGGGTTAAACCGGCTCCATTATATTGGTAGTCATAACCTGGCATAACACCGGTTCTGCCATCTATTTTGTGGTAACCCGGCAAACTTCTGAATTTTACCGGCTCATACTAGCTTCCTGTTTTCTTGTAGCTGAACTATGGCTCCAAAGACCAACAAGGTCGTTAACTAGGCCTAATCCAACATGTCAGAACTCAGACTGCAGGCCCTGGTCGACTCTGGGTTACTTCCAACCCAGGAAGAGATTGAATGGCGAGCCCCTGAGGAAGAAATCTATCCTCAGCCGGCTCAAAATGAGATTGTCATCTTCGGTGATCACTTGGACAGAGGTTTCCATCCCCCAGGCTCCAGATTTTTCTGGGACGTACTTCACTTCTTTGCTATCAGGCCTCGGGACTTGGGCCCCAACTCCATCCACAATTTGAGCTAGTTTCAAGTATTCTGCGAGGTTTATCTACAGATTGAGCCGTCCATCAGCCTATTTTAGGAATTCTTCTACCTTAATCATGAGACAGAGCACAAAGGTGGACCCAACATTGAACTTGGCGGGGTCACTATTCAAAGGAGGAAGAACTCTGCCTTCCCAGAAGCGAAGCCGGCAAGCCATCCCAAAGGATGGTACAAAACCTGGTTTTATTGCAGGGACACTTCTCGAGAGCAGCAGCATCAGCTTCCGGGTTATAGGGCAGACCGGCTGGATGCCTCCATCACATTCCCGGGTTTCGCCTCCAAAGCTGAAAGGGAAGCTCTGCAGGCCTTATACTCCAAAATCAATGCCTTGACTGCCCACGGCCTCACTGGGGTTGATTTAACCCAGACCTGGGTGAGCTGGTGGATCCAGCCTCTCAGCCTAAGAAAGCGGCTCATGCATACATACTCAGGCGAGACCGATGACTCCTTACGATTTAGCCGGGTCAACCTTCAACAGAAGGATATTATCAAATTTGACAAGAAACTCCTTGGTGAAACAAAAGATGCAATCGAGCTTGTGGGGCTCACCCCCTTTTTCTCAGACAACCCAGCTCCTGATGTAACTGCCTTTCATGTTTCCCCTTGTCTTGCTTACATTGCCTTGTTTTTGTTGTAAAATTACTATTCCATCATTGTGTAGGAAAATGCTGATTGGTGGAAGATTGAGCCTCAAGTTCCTACTCCTCCCAAGGACGATGATGGGAAAGAACCGGAGGACGAAGAAGAGCATGAGGTAGAACTTGACTCCCTTGGTCATCTTTTTAACCAACTTGCTGACACCGACTCTACTCAGGAACAAGCTGAAACCAGCCAAGCAGGCAAGCCAGAGGTAACCCTGATCTCCTCAGATTCCGACTTAACAATACTTGTCCAAAAGAAATTCCGGGTTGCAGTCCGCAAAGTCCCATTCTCACATCCAGACGTTCACTTAGATCCATACTTTCTTTTGAAAAAATCCCAGCATACTAGCACTTCAAAACGGAACACCCGGAGCTTTGAGGGAGAACTAAGCGGCGGTTAACAAACGAGCCGCCTACACGAAGGGCCCGGACCGAAGTCCCTCACAGCCCCACTCCTTCTCTTCCTCAAGCCGGTCGTTTCAAAGAACCACTTCCGCTGAATGACTCGGCCTATCTGACCTCCCCTTCTTCAGATGAATCCAGCGCCACACAAGCACCGGCTTTTAACATCAATCGCGGGTAAAAATTAACCACTTGTCTTTCAAGTTTATGCTTTTGCTTTTATCCGGTGACTAAATAACTTTTCACTTTGTGCAGCGCAAAAGCAATTAAAAAGAAACCTACTGCCGGGTCTTCCAACCCCGTTGTTGAGAAAGAAGGCCCTTCTCAGGAAGCAGCAGCTGACAACCCGGATATTCCGGATGAGCCGGTCCTCCAAGATGAGCCGCCACACCAAGACACTACAGTGAGCCCCGCTCGCACTTCTCCTCCCCTTGTTGATCAGGAGAAGGAAAATATGACAGAAGAGGAGCCCTTTGAGAAGGCTCGAGACGAGGTGGTGGTGACTGGTGAAAACCAGAACCCTTTACCAGAAACTTCCACTGCCTTGACCAAAATCCCCACCAAGGCTGAGTCGCCAATTAAGAACAAGGGGAAGACGGCTCTTCATTTCCACTCGTTTGAAGATCAAGACATTAATTCACTGCATCAAACTGTCTTAACCCAGCTGTTTGAGAGCAGGGACACTGAAATTGCAATGGTGACTTCTCTCAAGCGAAAGTATGAGGTAATTTCTATCACCTGGCTTTATACATATATACATGTAGCCCCCAAGGGCTGGGTCATTATGGAATGATGACCCGGGACTTCTGTAAATTTACATGTACGTAGATGAACAGTTGGTAGCCCCCGAGAGCCAGCTCACATCATATGATGGGCCGGGTCTCTACATGTATTGATGAAAAGACTACACATTATCCCCCAAGTGCCATGTTGAATGCCTGCATCTTCATGGGACTTGTTATGTTGAAGAAAGAGCTTTGATAGATGTAGCCCCCAAGTACCGGGTCGGCCGCCAAGGCGGCTCGGGACTATTATATACATATCCTGTAACTTTGTAAAATTGTCATGCAGGACTTGCTGAATGAAGCCGAGTCACAAGCGGCCGGCTTCCAAAAAGAAGTGAAAAAAGAGAAAAAAAACTCCGGGAAAAGGCGGAACACCTATCTTCTGATTTCCACAAGTTATTCCTCAATGTGACAGAGACCTTGAAGAAAGCCGAGGCAGCCTTTGAAGATGAAAAGGCTAACCTGATCAAACGTGCAGAAGAGGACAAAGCGAAACTTGAGCCGGTGACTCAAGAATTAGCCACGTTAAAGGGCCATATCACCACCATGTGCAATGCCATCTTTGGTAAGCCGGAAGATTCACAAGACTCCTAAATGTACCGGCTTAATACATTGAGCCGGGTTTTCTAACACTTACTCATCTGTATTTGCAGGACGAAGAAGTCATAACCTCGTGGAACTTCCTTTGGTAAAGCTGAAAGCCATGTATACCTTTCTGGAGCAGCTATACATAGGCGGCTCACGCTGCATCATGGCGGCTAAAAACACCAAAGCACCACCCCAACTGATCGCGGACATGCTTAAAGAGCTGTCTATTGTGCCGCAATGGTTTCAAGAATGGAAGAAGGCGTCTTGCCGCCACGGAGCTCTTACTGCCCTTGCACGTGCCAAGGTCTATGCACCTGAGTTGGATCCGGCTCATATAGTTGGTGGATATCCGGAGTTCAATTCTAATGACACACCTTTTACCAAGAAGGATTTTCTGCGGTGTGTAAAAGAAACCCGGGTCACTGCAGCACTGACGGAGGAGATAGATCTCACCAAGTATCAAGCTGGCTACTCGGAAGCCAATGAACGCATTGAGCCGCCGAACCCGCAACCTGCTGCGCTGACTCGTCCTCGAAAGCAAACTTTCGCTCCTGACATCGACCCTTCATCTGTGATAATGGCCAACTCAGTGTTTGAAGCTTTGCGATCCATCCAGTGGCTGGAGGATGATCCCCAGATCGCAGAGGCAGAAGAGACAGCGCCTGAAGACCAAGAAGCGCCGGTGCAGGCTTGACCCGGCATCCCGTACCAGAAACATCAATCCACCATATTGTGTTGCTAGCTCATAAAACTTTTGATTTGAAAGTGGAAGAAAAAACACTTGATTTGATCATAGCCCTGACGTGGCTTGTAATTGCTGTAGTTAGAAAGTTCTGCTGCTACAAGTGCCATCGTGCACTTGATTGCTTTACCTTGTGTAAATTTTGTTGACTGCCCTGAATGACAATCTTTTGCTGCTTTGAGAGCAAACATCAATCTTATGGTTGAAATGCATAATAGGTAACCCGGATTCGTGAGCTAAGCCGCTGAAATTGATCACCATGTGACATGTCATTGATAAAGCCTGAGACAAAATCTGAGACCTGGCGACGCTGCCAATGCAACCCAAACACCAACGATGTGGCTCGTTAAGATAGAAATCTTAGCTGTAGGGTAACCCGGCAAATCATGCTACCGGCTTGATAAACGAGTGTAGTACAAAATTTTAGTAACATAAGGATGTATGCATGCATGCAAAAGATAAAAAACAATGCAGATATGAAAAAGTAAAAGTCAGCTTTTGAGGCACGACTAAAAGATCAGCTTTTGAGGCTCAAGTCTAATTCGCTTTCATGAAGCAGGCTTGTTGGCCTCTTTTGGTTTATCCTAACTCTCTAAAAGCCGGCTCTCACGTGACTCAACCAGTGTTTTAACTTTGATGAATTCAGGGTCACCTCTGTGATTGACTCATCAGGCGTACACTGGGTCACCTTTTCGGAGTAGCATCTTGCTAACAGGCAGGTTTAACCAAGGAAACTTTGGCATTTTGCCGAGTTAAAAGGGATGTTAAAAGCTAAACTCGATGAGTTGGAAGCCCCCAAGTAACCAATGATCAAAGAATAAAGACTCAACACACAATTTGAGGTGAAACGACAAACTCTCTTATACAGAGATGTCGGCTTTATTTCATTGATCATAATATGTATATACATGATGAATGGCCGGAGATGTGCAATGTTCCAGGGTCGGCTACCCTCCTCCTCAGAGGTACGTGATTTATTTGCTTCACGTATGTCAACAAGGTAATACGATCCATTGTTGAGATTCTTGCTGATGATGAAAGGTCGTTCCCAAGGAGGTAAAAGCTTATGCATGCCTGTCTGGTCTTGTATCAGACGCAGCACTAAGTCACCTTCCTGAAAGGTACGGCTTCGAACTCTATGGATATGATAGCGACGTAGGTCTTGTTGATAGATTGCAGATCTGGACGCGACAAGTTCACGTTCTTCTTCCAGAGCATCAAGGGCATCTTGACGAGTTTGTTCATTATCAGCCTCCACATAAGCTGTAACTCGGGGGGAGTCATGACGCATATCACTTGGAAGGACAGCCTCTGCAACATAGACCAGGAAAAACGGCGTGTAGCCTGTTGACCTGTTGGGAGTAGTCCGTATGCTCCAAAGTACTGCAGGTAACTCCTCTTCCCAGCAACCAGGTGTGCGTTGTAAAGGCACCATGAGCCTGGGTTTTATGCCACACAACAGCTCCTGATTAGCTCGTTCCGCCTGTCCATTGGACTGAGGATGTGCAACAGATGCTAGGTCAAGTCTGATGTACTCCTGCTGACAGAACTGCTTCATGACCCCTTTGGAGAAATTGGTACCATTATCTGTAATGATGCTATGTGGATAGCCAAAATGATAGATCAACTTTTTGAGGAATTTGACAGCTATAGTGGCATCACAACGGCTGACTGGCTCTGCTTCAACCCACTTGCTGAATTTATCAACTGCCACCAATAAGTGAGTATGCTTATTCTTGGATCTCTTAAAAGGCCCCAAGCCCCCAGACTGCAAAGGGCCAGGTTATCGGAATCATCCTCAACTCTTGAGCCGACACATGAGCTTGACGTGCAAATTTCTGACAACCATCACATCTGCGGACAATATCCTCTACATCCGCGTGAGCTGGGAGCCAGTAAAAACCATGCCGAAAGGCTTTCGCGACCAATGATCTTGAGCCGGCATGATGCCCACAATCACCAGAGTGGATTTCGTTGAGAATTGCACGACCCTCCTCAGGAGAAACACAATGTAGAAAAACGCCTGTGACGCTTCATCGATGCAACTCGCCATTAACTATAGTCATGAACTTGGACCGCCTGATAATCTGCAAAGCGATGATTTCCTCTGCTGGGAGCTCACCACGGCTTAAATAAGACAGGTAAGGTACTGTCCAATCTGGTATAGCGTGAACAGCGGCCACCAATGCTGCCTCTGGATTAGGAATAGAAAGGTCCTCTTCTGTTGGTAATTTGACTGATGGGTTGTGCAGAACATCCAGGAAAACATTGGGTGGAACAGGCTTCCACTGAGATCCCAAACAAGACAATGCATCTGCTGCCTCATTAAGCCGGTGATCAATATGATCAACCTGATATCCCTTGAAGTGCCCAGCAATGTTTGTTACTTCATGTCTATAAGCCGCCATTAGGGGATCCTTGGAATCCCAAGTTCCAGAAACCTGCTGAGCAACCAAATCTGAGTCGCCCAGGCATCTGACTCGGCTTAAGTTCATCTCCTTAGCCATACAGAGCCCATGAAGCAAAGCATCATATTCAGCTGCATTGTTAGTATAGGGAAACATAAGCCTCAAGACATAACAAAACTTATCACCTCGTGGGGAAGTTATCACCACTCCAGTCCCCGAGCCCTCCAATTGCCTAGATCCGTCAAAGTGAATTGACCAATAGGTGGTATCCGGCTTCTCCTCTGGAGCCTGCAGCTCAGTCTAGTCATTGATGAAGTCCACCAAAGCTTGAGACTTGATCGCAGTTCGTGGCATATACTTGAGATGATGTGGGCCAAGCTCAATGGCCCACTTGGCAACCCGGCCAGTAGCCTCTCTCTTCTGAATTATGTCTCCAAGAGGTGCTGAACTGACCAGAGTAATTGGATGCTCGTGGAAGTAATGTTTCAACTTGCAGCTTGCCATGAACACACCGTAGACCAGCTTTTGCCAATGCGGATACCGCTGCTTGGGCTCTGTTGAAACTTCACTGATATAATACACCGGGCGCTGAACTGGGTACTCCTTGCCTGCTTCCTTGCGCTCCACAACAACTGCAACACTGACGGCTTTGCTGTTGGCTGCGATATATAACAACATTGGTTCCTTATCATGAGGGGCAGCAAGGATGAGCAGCTCAGACAACTGCTTCTTGAGAGACTCAAAGGCCTGATCTGCAGCATTACTCCAAGCAAAATTGTCTGACTTCCGAGGCAACTGGTAGAGTGGAATCGCCTTTTCCCCAAGCCAGCTGATGAACCGGCTCAACGCCGCGACCCACCCTGTGAGCTTCTGGACAGCATTAAGATTGGCCGGCTTGGCCAAGGTCGTGATGGCTTTGATTTTTTCTGGGTTGGCCACAATTCCATGCTCAGAAACTAGAAAGCCCGGTAACTTCCCTCCAGGAACACCAAAAACACACTTCTCTGGGTTGAGCTTCATCTGGTAAATTCGGAGGTTGTCAAACGTCTCCTTGAGATCATCCAACAAGGTTTCCTTCTTCTGAGATTTGACCACAATGTCATCAACATATGCATGAACATTACGCCCAATCTGCCCGTGGAAACAATTTTGGACACAGCGCTGATAAGTCGCCTGTGCGCACTTCAGACCAAACGGCATAGACGTATAGCAGAAAGCTCCAAAAGGCATGATGAAAGCTGTATTTTCTTGGTCCTCCAGCTTCATCTTGATCTGATGGTAACCGGAGTAGGCATCCAGAAAGCATAAGCACTCACAACCCGCCGTGGCATCAATAATCTGGTCAATACGTGGCAGAGCAAAGGGATCACTGGGACAAGCCTTATTCAGGTATGTGTAATCAACACACATCCGCCAAGTCCCATTTTTCTTCAGAACAAGCACAAGGTTGGCCAACCACTCTGGATGAAAAACTTCAACGATGAACCCGGCAGCTAGGAGCCAGGCTACTTCTTCACCAATAGCTTTCCGCCTCTCTTCATTAAAGCGACAGAGATACTGGCGAATAGGTTTAAACTTAGGATCAACATTAAGGGAGTGCTCAGTGAGTTCTCTCGGTACACTTGGCATGTCAGAGGGTTTCCATGCAAAAATGTCCTGGTTCTCACAGATGAACTCGATGAGCGCGCTTTCCTATTTCGGATCCATATTCGCCCCGATGGTAAACTGCTCGGAAGAATTACCAGGGGTGAAATCCACTTGCTTGGTGTCTCTGGCCGATTTGAACTTGAGCAAAGGGTTAGACTCAGTCGTCGGTTTCTTCAGAGAGGTCCTATCAGCTGGGTCAACGTTATCCTTATAATACTTCAGCTCCTCGGCAGCACAAGCCGACTCAGCATAAGCTGCATCCCCCTCCTCGCACTCTAGGGTGATTTTTCTGTTGCCATTGACAGTAATAGTGCCCTCTAGTCCAGGCATTTTTAACTTCAGATAAACATAGCATGGATGTGCCGTGAACCGCGCTTAAGCTGGCCTCCCAAAAAGGGCATGATAGGGACTCTTAAGCTTGACCACTTCAAAGGATAAGAACTCCGAGCGATAGTTAAATTCCATGCCAAAGGCGACTTCTAGAGAAATCCTGCCGATGGGATAAGCCAACTTGCCAGGGACAATGCCATGAAAGACTGTAGTGGAAGGGGTGAGCTGCTTCTTGGACAAGTTCATCCGTCTGAAAGTATCATAGTAAAGGATATTGATGCTGCTTCCACCATCCATGAGCACTTTGGTTAATGTATAGCCGCCGACTTGCGGAGCAACGACCAGAGCAACACCACCTGGGTGATCAATATACTCAAGATGATCTGCCCTACTCCATGTAACTGGCTGCTTAGACCAATTCAGATAGTAGGGGACTGCCGGCTCAACTGTGTTAACAGCTCTTCGTTGTACCTTCTGATCACGCTTGCGAGTACTAGTGGTGAAAACATGGTAGTGACCACTATTTAGTAGTTAGGATTGCTCTGGAATCCAGATTGACCACCCTGATTCTGATGTCCTTGATTATTCCATTGGTTGTTGCCTCCACCATGGCCAGCCCCCTAGAACCCGGGGCCTGCAAAGTGCCCCTATGAGTCGGCTCCCTGAAAGCCGGCTCCCTGGTTGCCGGGTCCAGGGTTGCCAGGGTGTCCACCGTTGCCGCCTCCATTCTGATGATTCTGAAATATCCGCTTGGAGAACTCTTGCATAATGTAACAGTTTTCCCATGAATGGGTAGACGGCTTACCATCGAAACTGTGTTTGGGACACGGACCCTTGAGAGCCTCCTCGAAGCTACGAGGGCGATTACCAGAAAAAGGCTTCCTGGAACCATTGTTCTGGCGCTGGTTTTTACCGCCAGTGTTGGTGTTTTCTACCATATCAGAGCCTCCCTCGTAATTCTTGCGCTTGTTACTGTTATTGGCCTGCCCATTGCCGTTATTCTGCTGTTGACCCTTGCCACCGTTTTTCTTGCCCTTGCCTGACTTCTCGTCATCAGACGCTGGATCCTTTGTGCTATCTGACTTGGCATACTGAGTTAAAATATCCATGAGATCGCCCATGTCCTGGACCTTCCGTTTGAGCCGCCCCAACTTCTGCACTAAGGACTGGAACTTGCAATTTCGCTCCAAGACAAGTACTGCTTGCTGGGTTGTAATGCTATCAGAAGAATGTATGACCTCGGCAACCCGGCGAGACCAATGATGTGCTGACTCATCTTCGTGCTGAACACAATGCTCGAGATCAACGATTGTGGTCGGACGCTTGCAATTCCCTTGGAAGTTTTTGATGAAGTGCTCCTTCAACTCCTGCCATGTGTTAATGGAATTTACAGGCAAGTTTTTCAACCAAGTACGTGCCGGACCTTCCAACTTGAGAGGCAAATAACAGGCACAGACTACTGATACGTCTCCAACGTATCTATAATTTTTGATATTTTCATGTTATTATAGTATCAATCTTGGTTGTTTTATATACATTTACAAGCAATTATATATCATTTTTTGGGACTAACCTATTAACTTAGTGCCTAGTGCCAGTTGTTGTTTTTTGCCTGTTTTTGGTTTTTCAGAATATCAGTACCAAACGAAGTCCAAATGCCATGAAACTTTTTGGAGATTTTGTGGCACCCCGTCTCAGAGGAACCGGAACGCCCCGTATTCCAGCCCAGAGATCAAGTCTTCTGGAATACGGCACTGCTTGGCACAGAACAAATCAGCTCTTAATTACACTTGATAAGGGTACAAGGGTTTGATGTTACAAAGATTACATCGGCACGGCGACACTACGCCTGCTAAGGTAGCTCCATGCTAGCAGCGAATCATCTCGAAGTAGCAGAATAACTTGTAGCATCGGAACGACTACGACGGTGGTGAACTCCACTCCGCATGGACTCTGGCTGGGACACGGTCTATCTCGCACGAACGGAATCCTCGACAAGCAATCAATCACAGCATCTCCTGCAAACTGGCATGACACGCCAGGTGAGTACTTTGAATGTACTCGCAAGCTCACAACAACCAAAAGCATCAAGGCAAAACAACAACATAGCATTAAAAAGTTAACTATTACCAACTACTAAGAGGTGGAAGTAAATATTAATCAAGATATGGTAATGCTAGAATGACTGAAGAACCAACATCTTGGGTCGCAAGGAACCATCTCACTCTTGGCTACCTGGCCAAGCAACATATCATCTCGATCACCTCGTGATCAATACCTCCTCGTGATCACCGCATGATCACAACACAAACTGAATGATCATCCTCAAGATCATCCCAACATCAACATCGGCATTCTACCAAACTGTTACTGCTCACATATAAATTATCTCATAAGTCATTCCGTCATCATGAGTGTTGATCGAACGGTGTGACCTACAACGAACTGTGTCCATAACCGAGGACGCGGCTATCGATAGATTATACACTCTGCAGAGGTTAGTACACTGTACCCATACCACGGAACTCATGGCCTCGTGCTCCCATTCGGGTGGACCAACGACATTCCGACAAAACCAACCTATTGCATGACACTCTCCCGACCACTCCGACAAACTCCCCTTTGGGCTATGTCCTGGGTGTCCCTGATGTCAACTCGTGACATCTGCCACCTTTGTGGCTGCCACCGTCGTGGCCAAACAAAAACATCGTCCCACACGGGGACCTCGGTATACCATACAACTTGGGCACACAAGGCTTATGGCCGCCTACCTGATCAGGGTAGCGCGCGCACATAACCTTCCCTAGTTGGAGGCACCGGCGAGAGGCATGACAATAGACCGAATTAGGGCCTCCCCATCCAGGCAAGTGTGGTTGCACTGGTGAGCTCGATTCGGTGGCACCCTGATCAACAAAATGACGGAATTTGTCCCCAAAATCCATTTGTGACAACTGTTACTCCAATATCATATCAACCTGTGATTCAAGTCAAACAAATGTCCATCCAATAATCCAAGGAATAATATATCATATCATTATTATGAACTCCACTAAGTGATAAAATTCAATATGATCATAAAGAAAGCATAACCATTATCACTAGTAATCCCGTAGTAACATGTCGTCCTCAGTCTGCAAGTTATAAATCCTAAAAATCCAAGCATCATCATGGCAGTAACCAGATCAAATATATCTCCAAGAAAGGCCATGAATAAATCATATTTAACCCATGAATATATTAAGCAAATTTATTTAAATAAACCATGGCATTGCATTGCAATCATGCAAATGGAGGTTGTGGCTTGCCTTGCTCCAAGGGGGTGTTGGAATGCTCCTGGTCTTCACAAACACACAGCAAACACTCTGGAAAAACATTTTTGAAAGCATTTATAAATATCACATAAAGCAATTTCCCCTGACCAGAAATTCTAGGCAGAAGAGAAAAATACCAAATTCTACCGGAAAATAAAGGAGCTCAAAATAAAAATACTGCAAAAAGAATCAGTTCATTTGGACTTATGGTTTAGGAGATATTCCTGGTCAAAGTTGTGGTCAAATCTGGATAAAAATGGATTAAAATGAATTTCCAGAAAACCACTAGAGGAGTGACGTCGAAGGCGCAAAACCAGAATATGTTTTCACTTAGAAAACGCTTCGGGCGGCCTTACTGCGGCTGACGGGTGGGGCCTGCTTGCAGGTTTTAAAGGGAGAGGGGAGAGACAGAGCACGACGGGCTCACCGGCGGCTGCTCGCCGACGTAGAGACCACGGCGGCGCTGGGAGACGGCGGGGATGGATCGGGAGGACACCGCTGAGCATGCCCGTACCCGCAGTTCCTCGAGTTATGGCCGGACGGCGTCGCTACCATCATCTCCGGCGGCTGCAGGTTTCGGGCGCCGGCGAGATCAATGATTCCGGCGAGGTTTTGGGCACCAGAGAGACGGGGAGGATCGTGGGAGCTCCAGGAGGTCGCTGGTGGTGGTGGTTGTAGCAGAGGTTGTCCGGAGCGGGCTGAGAAAAGAGGGGACCGAGCGGTGGAGCTCCGGCCAGAGTTGGAGGAGGAGAGCTCGCCGGCTCCAGTGAGTGGCTCAGGGGGTCGATTGAGAGAGGGGCGGGTCGAGGGGTGAAGCGAGACGAGCTCGGGAGGGGCTTATATAGCCGGAGGGAGATGCGAGGGCTGAAAGCCGCCGCGGGGATGCGGTTGATGCTCCGGCGAGGCTAGTGCGCTGCGGGACCCTTCGAGGCGACGGGAGAGAGCAGGGGAGGTTAGTGATGCAGGTAAAGCGGAGCTAGGGACGCGGAGGAAGGAGACGGAGGTGCACAGGGGCTGTCGGCCACCACGGCGTACTGCACGCCCGTGAGCGCGCCGGCTGGCGCCGGCGAGGAGGCTTCGGGAGAGAGCGGTGATTCTCAGGGGTACGTGGGAGAAGGAGGAGGGCGGGCGGCACCAGGAGACGTGCGGACGCGGCCGAGAAGGCGAAGCCCGACGCTAGGCGACGCGCAGAGCGCGTTCACAGCACACAGAGCACGCGCACAGGCGTGCCTGCAGCGCGGTCACCACGTGTCAAGGTAAGAAGAGGGCACGAGGGACTGGCAAAAGGTGTCTAAGGAGTTGTCCATCCATACTGGAGCTACACTGATGCATCACTTCAATTAAAGTGGCTTTGCAATGAAGTGTAGCATCAACTGAACTTTTCTGCAGCAAGGTTAGACTAGATGTTGTGGTCAAGGGAGTTGATGAATGAGATAAACAGGATGTCACGGAGGGTTAGGGTAGGAAGGACTACAATCCTGTGAAATCTGGAGCCATATGGACCAAGTTTGATCATAGATGCTTCACAACTGACCATCTGGTCCAGAAAATAGAACTGGATGATGCACTCACATCGAGTGTTGGGTAAGGCTGAAATATGGTGGAAGACAATTATTTTGGCATAAGAAGGCACTGCTAAAATTTCACACCATTTGGATAAGTACAAAGGATACTTCCTTCACAATGATCCACACTGGACAGAAACTTGGGAGAATTTTTTAGAGAAAATGGCTTGACCAAATGATGTGAACTTTGGCATGCTCAAATTATATAGGGATACTTAGGTCCTGGATTAATTTCAGAATTTTTGAAGCAATATAAAATATAGTTGCTTCACAAACTGAAATTGTGACCAGAAATAAGAATTTGAAGGTGTGCTCACATAGATTATTGGATGGATATGAAATTTGGTGGCGAGTAATGATTTGATCATATGAATTATCTCCCAAAATTTCAACTCATTTGGATTAGCCTAGATAGTACTTCCTTTACAAAGCTTCTCTCTGGATAGAAACTTTGGAAATTTGCTGAGGAATATTTACTAGGAAAATGGAGCTGAATTTTGGCATGTGTCAATGATTTGGATAGGAAAGAGTGCTCAAAAAGTTTGAGGGAAATCAAGAAAATATAAATCGCACTTCCTTCACAAAGTGCCATTCTGAACAGAATGGAAAATGAATATTTCTGAATTATTTTTGAACTAGGAAAGGAAGAGTTTGGACATATTTGGGGAATATATGATCCAAATAATTTATAGGAATTTTTTGGGAGTTTTGTGGAAGGCAAAAATATAGGTTGCTTCACAACCTAGGTCAGACAGGGTTATTCCTTTAATAGAAAAAGGAATATTCCCAAGAAAACAGTTTGGGGTTGGACTAGAATAGAAATAACATGATCTTTGAGAAAGATTCAAGGATGATGCACCACTTGGGAGAAGAAGAAAGGATGATCTCCCAGGTTTCAAGTCCACAGAACTGCTCCAAAAAGAAAACCAGAGCAAAACCAAAGAAAACCAAAGGAAAAAAGAAAGGGCCAAAAATCGGGGTGTTACAGATTTTTTTCTGGACATAAGAGACACTAGAAGCTTCGGGAGAGGGCCAGAAGACAGAGGAGGTGGCCACGAGCCACCAGGGCACGCCCCAGGGGGGTGGCGTGCCCTAGTGCCTCGTGGGCCCACCTCTGCTCCGTTTGACCTAATTCCACCTCTATAAATTCTCTAAAATCGGGAAACCAATAGAGGAGTCCACAAAATACTTTTTCCGCCGCCGCAAGTTCCTGTTCTCGAGAGATCCCATCTGGAGGCCTTTTCTGGCACTCTGCCGGAGGGGGATTCGATCACGGAGGGGCTCTCCATCAACCTTGCTGCCCTTCCGATGATGCGTGAGTAGTTTACCACAGACCTTCGAGTCCATAGTTAGTAGCTAGATGGCTTCTTCTCTCTTTTTGATCTTCAATACAATGTTCTCCTTGATGTTCTTGGAGTTCTATCCGATGTAATCACTTTTTGCGGTGTGTTTGTTAGGATCCGATGAATTGTGAGTTTATGATCAGATTATCCATGAATATTATTTGAGTTTTCTCTAAACTCTTTTATGCATGATTGTTATAGCTTCGTATTTATCTCCGATCTATTGATTTGGTTCGGCCAACTAGATTGATTTATCTTGCAATGGGAGAGGTGCTTTGTAATGGGTTCGATCTTGCGGTTCTCAATCCCAGTGACAGAAAGGGACATGACACGTATGTATCGTTGCTATTAAGGGTAAAAAGATGGGGTTTATTCATGCATGAGTTTACTTTGTCTACATCATGTCATCTTGCTTAAGGCGTTACTCCGTTCTTTATGAACTTAATACTCTAGATGCATGCTGGATAGCGGTCGATGTGTGGAGTAATAGTAGTAGATGCAGAATCGTTTCGGTCTACTTGTCTCGGCCGTGATGCCTATATACATGATCATTGCCTTGGATATCGTCATGATTATTTGCTTTTCTATCAATTGCCCAACAGTAATTTGTTCACCCACCGTATGCTATTTTCAAGAGAGAAGCCTCTAGTGAAAATTATGGCCCCCGGGTCTACCTTTATCATATATTGAAAATCCTAAAAATACCTTGCTGCAATTTTACTTTATTTATTTTATTTTTGTATTTTTGTTCGATCTATCTATCTATCACCATACAATTTAATCTTGCAATTAACCGCCAAGGGATTGACAACCCCTTGTTCGCGTTGGGTGCGAGGATTTGTTATTTTGTGTGCAGGTGCTGCTAACGAGTTGTTGCGTGATTCTCCTACTGGATTGATAACCTTGGTTTCATAACTGAGGGAAATACTTATCGCTACTGTACTGCATCATCCCCTCCTCTTCGGGGAAATCCCAACGCAGCTCACAAGTAGCAGGAAGAATTTCTGGCTCCGTTGCCAGGGAGACATCATCAACATCTATCAAGTACCTACGCATAAACTTTCATCTCCTTGCATTTATTTTATTTTCCTTTGCCTCTCGTTTTCATCTCCCCCACTTCTAAAAAGTTTTTACAAAAATACAAAAATATTTTCCATTTGCCTTTTTCTTGTTTGCTTTTTTTCTTGCTTGCTTGCTTTACCCTTATGGCTAGTTCTTCGCTCGTTACTATTACCCCTGAAAATGAAGTACTTAATTTTAAACAAAGGGGGGAGAGAATTTAAAAGATGCTTGGTATAGGATTTGTCATGCTCATAACAGATCAACTCGTAAGTAATCCACCACCATCCTTCTTCGCAAATTTTATGTGGGCATTACTACTTGGTATAGATTTGTACTTGATACTATTACCGGAGGGAATTTCCTGATGTGTCCTTCTATGGATGCTTTCAATGCTATGGGAAATTTAGTGGGATCACCACCTATCACTGTTAATGAAACAACTTTGACCTTGGAACATGTTATGCAAAGGTTAGAAGCTATTGAAAATAAAATTCCTACTATTGAACATCTTGAGAATTTAGATAAAAAAATTCATAATCATATAACTCAATTTGGTTCTAAGATAGGAATCACATTGAAAACCTTAAAGGAAAAGGAACCGGTAGTTAATGAAAGAATAGAACAAAGCCTCGCTAGAATCGGTAAGATAGAAGAAATTATTAATAATTTGGGCTCGGTGAGGGTGTCCCGGACTAGGGGGTACTCGGGCTGCCGGCCTATCTCTCGTAGGCCGGACTAGTGGGCCGCCCGTTACTCATCAAAGGAAGGCCGGATAGTGGGTGACCCCGTGCACTAGAAGGAAACCTCCGAAGACTTGGCGTCTCCTCCAAGAAATATTTAGCATAACCGGCCTGTTTATCCCCTGATGGCAACCGACCGTGTGTAACCCTAGGTCCCTCTGGTGTCTATATAAACCAGAGGGTTTAGTCCGTAGAGGGGGAGAATCATCATAACCACCTAAGGTTTAGCCCATCCGATCTCAAGGTAGATCAACTCTGTAACCTTCATACAATCACATCAGTACAATCCAGCAGGACGTAGGGTTTTACCTCTTTGAGAGGGCCCAAACCTGGGTAAATCGCTGTCTCTACGTTCCCTGTTACTCATTGATTCCTAGATCCACAGTTCGGACCCCCTACCCGAGATCTGCCGGTTTTAGTACCGACATTGTTGCTTTCATTGAGAGCTCCACTGTAGGGTCATCAAGGATCAATGGCTCGCTTAGTCATTAGCAACAGTGCTAGCTGCGGGGACACCTTCGTTCCCGGCCAGCTCTTTGCGTTCGGCAGCATCATGCTACACGCCGATCCGGCCGGTCGCCTCGGCCGGGTCGACAGCTTTACCCCTGATCAGGAGATCAGGTTCAGAAACTTAGAGTTTGTCGCTGACTCCCGGGGAGATCTTATCCTTACGGGGTCCTCAGCCTCGCCTAGAGCACCCGCTAATCCTGAAGCTTTGACTTCAGGTACGGCCAGCCCCACTATCGGGATGGCCGCCACTCCGGATCCAGCCTCGAGCCCGGATCTCATCTCCACGCTCGGCTGCCAAAAATTGGCCTCGGTCGAACATGACTGCGTGGCAAAGTCAAATGCTCCCGTCACGGCCATACTGTGGGTTGACCCCGTAAACTGCCAGAACTTGGATCCGATGGATCTCTCACTACTAAACGGGATACTAGACCGGATCCAAGACATGGGAATCACCGATGGCCAGTCCTCGGTCTACGACCAGATCGGGCTTAAATCCAATGACTGGGAAATTCATGCCCCTCCGGTGTAACACCCTGATTTTTGCTCCTTGTTTTTTTTCTTTTGCGGGATTTGACTCCCGTCTTTTTTTCCGATGTTATCGGATTTTCTCTCGCTCTTGGGTATATGAAGATGGTCATTAAGTCTTGCCTTTCCTATCCAGCCAGAGACTCTCTCCAACCCAACCTTGCTATCCCGGATTTATTCTCAGGATTTTTCCACCAAAACCCTACCTTCCGAGTTATCGGAAGGGAAACCCTAATTCCAGCAGTTACAAAGGAATCCCAATTTTCTTTGCTCTTTTGCCTCCCAAATTTTTCCCAGTGATCATCCTATCTTTTAAAACCCTGGATATGCAAAAATATTGCCAAGTCATTTGCAATATTTTTCATTTAAAATTAATTCCTTTTTCTGCCAGTTAAAGGAATTAAATCCAGGAAAATATCTATCCATCTCCAAAGTTCATGAAAACTTGTGGAGATATTCTTTGTGATCATATTGAGCTCCCATAAAAATATTGGCCATAATTAAAGAAGGGAAATTGCCTTTTCCTATTTAAAGCCAATATTGCATTTTGGGCACTTTCCAAAGGAGCTACCATTTATGTAGCCAGGAAAAATCCCAAATAATTTTTGGAGCTTGTCCTAGCCATATCTTCACCATTTCCATCAAGAACCCAAGTTCCACAGTTCAAGTTTTGAGCACATCATCCAATTCTAGTTTCTGGACTTATTTTGAGGTTGTGAAGCAACTATATTTTATATTGCTTCAAAAATCTTGAAATTAATCCAGGACCTCAAATTCCCTATATGATGTGACCATGAAAAAATTCACATCATTTTATCTAGCCAATTTCTCCAAAAAATTCCATCTAGTTTCTGTCCAGCAGAAAGCTCTGTGAAGGAAGTACCACTTTGGCATTTCCAAATGAGTTGAAATTTTACCAGTGCCTCTATAACTCCGAATAATTACCCTACACCAAAATTCAGTTCATTTCATCAAGCCAGATGAGTGCAGCTTCAAAGTCAAGTTTCTGGACCAGATTATGCTTTGTGAAGGAAGTATATGCAAACTAGGTCAAAATGGCCTCAAATTTGGCAAGCAGCTACTCCTTCCTACCACCTTTCATTGTGACAAAGGTTCAGCTCCCTACTCTCATCCATTTCTCCACAAGATTCCACCAAAGTTTCTGTTCAAAACCTCGATCAGCTCACATCAGTCAAATCAGTGTCTCCATTTGCTTCCAACCCTCACAGGTCAACTCACTGACCACTGATGCATCTATTTGACATGGCCTGGGGTCAAATAGGCGCTCTGGACGCGTGGTACCTGCGGTGACCATGAGTTGGCCACGCCAAATCGGCGCTCTGCGCGATGAACTACGGCGGACAGCGAGCTCCAGCCGGCCATGGATTGTCTGGGCATGTCCACTGGCTGCCCCGTGGCCGCGTGCACCCGCTCCCGCAGCTTCCCCTTCCCCTTCTTCCTCCCCATGCCACGGCAACTCCGCCGCACTATGCGCCCGTGACCCGTGCAGTCGTCTTCCTCTGTCCCCTTCCTCCCCGAATTCTCCCGAAGCCACTGACGGCTTCTCCACTCTCCCGGAGCCTCTGCCGACATCGCCCCCGCCCTCCGCGTATCCCCGAGCGCCAGTACGTCGATTAGGTTGCCACGGCGGCCGAGCTTATCCGGCGAGCTCCCCCAGCTATAAATAGCCCCTCCCCGCGATCTCCGAGCACACCCGCGGCCTCAATACTCCCCTCTAGCCCTCCCCGACTACTCCAAGGAGCTCCAGGAGCCCTCCTTGCCCCTCACCGCCGCCATGGTCGCCGCACGGCCTCGGCCAAATTCGCCAATCCCCGGCCCCCGTAGCTCCACCTGGCCACCGTAACCTGCCACCACCACCACCACTACGCCACCCCTGCCTCCATTTCGCTCCGGGAAGGCCCATGGTCTCGGGCTCGATCTCACCCGCGCCGCCGTCCGCCATGGCCAAGCTTCCGCTCATCTCGGTCCAACCCGGCGTCCGTGGTCTACACCATCGGGTGTGCCTCCTCCTGCTGAGCTCATCCATAGGCTGAGCGCCGCGAGGGACGGCCGGAGCCGCCGGCAATCGCCGGTCAAGCGTCGCCCTACCTTGGCCGAGCGTGGGCGAGAGGAAGGAGACGACGCCTCCCTGGCCTGCCGGTGGGCCCCGCTGTAAGTGAGAGAGGACCTGGGCCCAGTGACTTAAGTGGAGGCGCACACCGGGAGGTTACGCCTTCAGTGCACTGAAGGCGTATTCCGCTGCGGTTTGTGGTGAGAATACGTGTTCACTAACAGAAAGTATATTTTTCAAAATACGCCTTCTGTTTCCAGCCGGCGCTGAAACCCCTACTTAGTGGACGTTCACCGGTTAGCGGCTGAAGTGGACACTGTTTGTTCATTTCACCGTTTAACAAACGAACGCCCGTAACTTTGCGACCGTAACTCCGATTGAGGTAAATCCAATGCCCACGTCTTCAGTTCGTCGAGCCCGTTCCGATGGTATCATTTTCATAATGTTTCCACACTGTGAAAATGACCATTTTGCCCTTGCCCTTCAATCAGCCCCTCCGAGAGAGAACCTTTCCGGCAAATTTTCCACGAAGTGATCGCACTTCTTTCCGGAGTATTCCTTCACCCCCAGGCAAGCTGACCATCTGATATATGCCCTAAAGCATTGCTCTGTGTTATTCTTGCGTGTTTAATTAATGAATATGCATGTGTTAGAAATAATTAAACTCCTGCTAGTTTGAAGTTGCTATTTACATTACCTGTTAATGCTCATCATATTATCACACTAGTGACTCGTTGTTGTATTACGGAGATAGGTTGTTATGTTTTCATCATGTACTATTGTTGTTATGGTAATGTTAAGAATATGATATTATGACAACAACCTCCTCCGTCGGCTGGATCGAGTCATAGTGCCATCGAACCGAGCTCATCGAGTGCAACCACATTTCCTGGATGGGGAGGCCCTAACTTGGTCTATTGTCCTGCCTCTTGTCGGTACCACCAAAGAGGGGGGATTATGCGTGCGTGCTACCCTGGCCCGGTAGGCAGCGATAATCCTGTGAGCCTAGTTTGGTTTATGTGCATAGGTCCCCGTTTGGGACAGTTTTGTTTGGCCACGACGGTGGCAGGTGTCACGGGGTGACACAGGGGCCACCCAGGACATGACCCTGGGAGGGTATGATTATCGGTGGGACCGTAAGAGTGCCAAGCAATAGACAAGTTTTGTTGGAGCAGCACCGGTCCACCCGAATGGGAGCACGAGGCCAGGAGCTCCATAGTATGGGTAAAGTGCGCAACCTCTGCAGAGTGTAAATCTATTCGAATAGCCGCGTCCTCGGTCATGGGACACAATTCATACTAGGTCACACTATTTGGTCTGTGTCGAGTCTGGAGGAACAAACCAAATAATGTTACTGCTAATACTAAACCAGAGAATGGTAAGTTTTGTCAGACTTGTAGTACGGATGCATGGACATCAGATGATGTCAGAGGTATGAATGTTAGCCATGCGATGGCTATGAGCTAAAGGGTCGAAGCACCACAAGACTTGGATTGGATTTGGATCGGGTTTGGATTGGATCCTAAGATTATTCGGAGTATGGATTAAATTACTTGTTATGCTGCAGTTGCATTTGATAGTTAACACGTTAGATAATTCCTGTTATGAAATGATATTGCTAAATAATCCTGCTATGACATGATGATTAATGCTGCTAGGTGTTTAATCTTGCTAGGTAATCCTGTCATAACATGATAGTTAATACTGCTAAGATAACAAGTGCATGCTTGAATGCCATGGATTGCTTTGCTTGGTGTATATGTTGGTTTGGTTTGCTTGCGAGTACATTCAAAAGTACTCAGCGGCCTTCAATGTGGCCAGGTTCACCTAAGGATTCGACGCCCTCTAGCGAGGAGCCGGAGTGTTCGCGGGCTAGAAGAGTAACCCAGTCAGATCCCTGTGGATTGGAGCCGCACCAAGACCATGCTTCCTTAGATAGAACTTTTCCGCTGCCATCACCCTTGTAAAATATCATGTAAGACTTATATATCCATTAATAGAAATGCCTGTGTTCATGATACTTGTTGTAAACGCGCATGCCAGAGTGATTTCCTGGGCTGGTGTATGCGGCGACCGTCTGGCTACTATCGAAGGCTCAACCGAGGGCTCGCCCCTCCCCCCGAAACCGAAAGCGCATGGGGTGCAAGTTTCCGATCAGCAAGCTTCATCCTCCAGTTCGGCAACCGAACTCTGCTCCAGAGAGGGTTCAGAGCCAAAGTCTGATTCAGCATGCAACCTCGAGTTTACACATCCGCGCCTGGCCAACTATCCGGATCCAGAGCTCGGCACATCGGATTCCATGTCAATCCAGGATGCAGCCGCCAAAATCCCGGACTCACACCCCGCAGGGATCAAATTTTTTATCCCACCCACCCCCCACATCGAGTACTATCCAAGTAACTCAGGACGGCCCGACATATGGGACCTAATGTATGTAAAGCAACAGCCTGGAGAGACAGTTCGGCAATTCTGGGCCAGATTCCTTCTCATCAAAAACAAGATGACGAACGGTTGCAGCAAGGAAATTCTGGAGGTTTTCCGACAGAACTGCCGAGACGAAGGCATCTTAAATGCCCTTGCCCGCCACCACATCTAAAACTTCTCTGAGTTATCGAACCTTGTGTCCAAATACTGCGCCATGGAGTACGCTTGGCATGCTCAGCTCGAGCAAACGGAGTCAATCCGTACAAAGGGATCAAACCGAGCTCGGGCAAAACGCGCACACCCTCGCCGGACACCTCCATACGAGCCGTCCGAGAAAAGGATGAAACCCCTGACAAGATCCAGAACGGTCATCAACAAACTAGTGGATAAACCATGCCCCATACACTCCATCCTTCTCAACACAAACCCAACCCACAGCCTTCGAGCTTGCTGGGTGGTCAGGCAAGTCGCCAAGAGCGGCGAAGTCATCCTCGGAGGCCCGTACTCAAATAAACATCCAGCAATGCCCCTTGATGATGACGCCGAGATCCTAACAATCTACGAGACGTATTCCTCAAAGAATCAGAGGAAGAGAGCCCTTCGAGAGCTCGCTCAAATTCACCATGTGGCAGCAACAGACTCATGGACAGACACACCTATCACTTTCATCGAACAAGATCAGCCGAGGTCCCGCCCTACCCGAGCAGCTGCCGCCCTTGTCCTTGATCCCATAGTGGATGGATTTCGGCTCCAAAAAGTGCTAATGGACGGCGGCAGCGGGCTAAACCTCATTTACGAGGAAACCTTGGACAAAATGCAGTTTGATAGATCTCGCATCGAGCAAAGTCACTCCACCTTTCGAGGGATCATCCCCAGAAAGGAGGCACGTTGTAGTGGCCGAGTTGCTCTCGATGTGGTCTTCAGAACCCCCGAGAACTATCGATCCGAGGAATTACTTTTCCACATAGTGCCCTTTCGCAGTGGCTACCACTCCTTATTAGGGCGCGACGCTTTCGCACGATTCCATGCCATCCCACATTACGGGTACATGAAACTTAAGATGCCAGGGCCAAACGGCGTGATCACAGTAATAAGTGATCCGGACAGAGCTCTTCGGGCCGAGAATAAAACAGCATCGCTCGCCCTCAAAGCGTTGTCCGAAGCCCTCGCAGCTGAAGAACTGACCGCGCTCCGCTCAACGGTGGATAAGGACGACGTAATCCTCGACAAAAGGCGCAAATCTACGTCCTTCAAACCAGCGGATGAAATCGTCAAATTCCAAGTGCACCCAACAGATCCCAACAAGACAGCATCCATTGGAGCTCAGCTGGACCCCGCGGTCGATGAAGAGTTGCGCAAGTTTTTGTGCGAGAACTGGGATATCTTCTCTTGGCACCCGTCAGACATTCCAGGGATCCAACGTAGATTAGCCGAGCACATATTGAACATAATTAAAGGTTTCAAGCCAGTCAAACAGGCTCTACACCGGTTTTCTGAACCCAAGCATCAAGCTATGGGCGAGGAACTGGCAAAGTTGCTCGAAGCCGGATTCATCTGAGACATCAAACATCCAGAGTGGTTGGCCAATCTGGTCATGGTACCTAAGAAGGACAAATCCTGGCGGTTATGTGTCGATTTCAAGGACTTAAACAAGGCCTGCCCCAAGGATCCTTTCCCCTTGCCCCGCATAGACCAGATCATAGACGCCACTGCCGGGCATGACTCGCTGTGTTTCCTCGACGCTTACTCCGGATACCATCAAATTAAAATGAAGGAGTCTGACCAAGCGGCCACAGCATTCATCACCCCCTATGGACCATTCTGTTTTAACACAATGCCCTTCGGATTAAAAAATGCAGGGGCTACATACCAGCGCATGATCCGAACATGTTTGGAAAAACAGATCGGCAAAACGGTCGAGGCATATGTGGATGACGTGGTTGTCAAAACCAAACACGTCAGTCAGCTGGTGGACGCTCTCCGGCAAACCTTCAATAGTCTACGGACTTTCGATATACAACTTAATCCGGAAAAGTGCGTCTTCGGAGTGCTGGCCGGTAAGCTGCTCGAATTCATTGTTTCCCATAGAGGAATAGAGGCTAACCCAGCGAAAATACGAGCACTGTCCCAGCTGGTGGTTCCCACTGAGCTAAAGCACGTCCAGAAACTGGCCGACTGCGTAGCCGCCTTAAGCCGCTTCATCTCACGCCTCGGAGAGAAGGCCTTACCGCTCTACAAATTGCTCAAGCGGATGAAGAACTTTGAGTGGACTAGTGAAGCGGCGGCAGCACTTGAGGAAATTAAAACTCTACTGGCTAGCAACCCGATCTTGACAGCACCCAGCTTGGGCGAGCCAATGCTGCTATACATCTCGGCCACGAATCAGGTGGTCAGCGCGGTTCTCGTCGTCGAACGAGAGATAGAGGGTCACAAGCTCTAGGTGTAGAAACTAGTGTACTACGTATCCGAAGTGCCCACCCCATGTAAAACAAGGTACCCGCATTATCAGAAGATCGCCTACGCAGTTTTCATGGTGTCTCGAAAACTCCGCCACTACTGTCAAGAGTGCTCGGTCACGGTGGCATCCGAGGTACCACTGAATGACATAATCAACAATCGAGACACCACTGGCCGTATAGCCAAATGGACTATAGAACTCCTTCCCTTCGAAATCATTTATCGACCGCGCCGAGCTATTAAATCTCAGGTGTTGGCAGATTTCGTAGCGGAATGGACGGAAGTCGAACTCCCCAGGGAGTACAGTACATACTCACATTGGACGATGTACTTCGACGGCTCCAAAATGCTCACCGGACTGGGGGCTGGAGTAGTTCTCACATCCCCCACGGGTGACAATATTCGGTACATACTCCAGATCATGTAAACCGACTCCAACAACGCGGCCGAATACGAAGCTTTGTTGCATGGACTTCGGATGGCGGTGTCAATGGGCGTACAGCGGCTCGAGGTACAGGGAGATTCTAATCTTGCCATCTCTCAAGTAAACGGCGAATTTGACGCAAAAGACCCAAAAATGACAGCATATCGCAACGCCGTCCTAAAATCTCCGCCCGTTTTGAAGGACTGGAGTTTCACCATGTCCCTAGAGACAGCAATCAAGCTGCCGATATTCTTGCTCGAATGGGCGCCAAGCGCGACCGTGTTCCTGAGAACAACTTTTTAGAACGACTCTTCAAGCCGTCCGTGGTGTGGCAGGAGGATGACAAGGACTCGGAAACCAAGACCTCAGGAGAGCTCGTCCCTCCGCCTATCGAACCAGACAAAGGAATTAAGGGGGCTCAGCCGTCGAAACGACGTCTTCGGCTCACGAAGTCCTGGCGGTAATTGCGCCATGGACCGAGCCCTTCCTCGCCTATCTCCTCCGCCAAGAGCTACCTGATGACCAGACTGAGGCAAGGCGCATTATTCGGCGATCTAAAGCCTATAAAGTCCACGAGGGCGAACTATATAAGAAAAGCACTACTAGCGTCCTCCAAAGATGTATATCCGAAGAGGAGGGAAGACAGCTCTTGGCCGAGATCCACGCTGGCATGGGTGGTCACCACGCAGCAGCTCGGGCCCTGGTCAGCAAGGCTTTCCGAGCAGGGTTCTTCTGGCCCACTGCCCGAACAGACGCCCAAACATTGGTCCAACATTGCGTTGGATGCCAGCTCTTTGCAAATCAGAGTCATATGCCCCCTACGGGTCTTCGGATGATACCGATTACTTGGCCTTTCATGGTCTGGGGGCTGGACATGGTCGGACCACTTAAAGGGGGGACCAAGGAAAAGAAATATCTACTCGTCATGGTAGACAAATTCACTAAATGGATTGAGGCAAAACCAGTAACCTCAGCCAAGTCCAAGCCGGTCATCGATTTTATATCCGGCGTCGTGCACCGTTACGGTGTTCCCCATAGCATAATAACGGGCAATGGATCCAATTTTACCGCTCAGGAAGTCAAAGACTGGTGCGCTAATTTAGGCATTAAGCTTGACTATGCCTCGATATACCACCCACAGTCCAATGGACAGGTCAAGAGAGCTAATGGACTGATTTTGAGCGGCATTAAGCCCCGTTTGGTCCGATCTCTAAAAGAATCTGACTGCCATTGGGTCAAGGAGCTCGACTCCGTATTGTGGGGTCTACGCACCACTCCCAACCGATCTACGGGCGACACACCGTTCTTCATGGTGTATGAGGCAGAAGCCGTCCTCCCTAGCGATCTTATTCACGACGCACCTTGAGTCCGTATGTATGAAGAAAGGGAGGCCGAGCTGGATCGGCAGGATGACCTGGACGCCCTGGAAGGCGAGCGCGACATAGCTCGGGCTCGTTTTGCCTTCTACCAGCAGCAGGCCAGACGCTATCAGAGCAGAGAAGTACGGGCAAAGGCCTACAACATGGGTGACCTCGTCCTGCGCCTCCCGGAGAAGCAGAAGCATAAGCTGTCGCCCAAATGGGAGGGGCCCTTCATAATTGATTAGGTACTTGCGGGCGGAGCGTATCGTCTCCGCGACCCAAAAGACGGCCGCCTCGAACCAAACCCATGGAACGCAGCTCGGCTTCGGTGCTTCTACGGCTAAAACAGCGCCCTCCCTCTTCTTTTTCGGTCTATCCTTCTCGGATTTATATCATTCCTTTTTCCAGTGACTAGTCTTTCCCAGGTTGTGTTCGGTTAGGCCAAACTACGTTAAGTTTTTCTTTGGCAAACATCTTCGAATGTACAACATGCTGTTACCTGGGGGGGGCTTCTTTTACGGAGCCGGTCATATATTATTTGTGCAACCATCATTTTTTACATGTTTGCAACCTTCCTGTATCGTTCTAAAGCCATCATATGCATCAATTTGACTTAAGATTTGGCCAAGCTGGGTTGCCTCGCTCCTATGCTTACTCCCTACGTTCCCGATTTTTCGGCTAGGGAGTAAAGGGAGCACCTCTGCGATTGTTACGTCCGGATTACCCGGGTGCGTACCTCAGACGGGTGAAGCCAAAAGCTAGCGTTCTTAAGAACATAATTGGTCAGCCACGGGGGAAGTGAAAATAATTGGTAGCTATTGCAAAGATTCCGGGGTTATTTTCCCAAAGTAACCATCCCCGTCTATTTCGGGTATTCAGTTATACGTCCATGATCAACATGGCAACCCGAAGAAAGGAACCTGTAGAGGAACTATTTTCGTCGGAAGATGTTTCTTACGTTAAACAGTAATATAACATAACTCCCCGAATGCGTTTTTGTCTGTTCGCACCAAGTGGCCGGATTTCCTGGTTCTCTGAAGTGGTTTTCCGATATTCTCGGACCGCATAGTAGGAAACACCCCTCGGCCCCTGGCCGTGGGGACGGAAGCCGATGGCCGGTTAAGACAACGTTTCAAGCATGGTTTGGAGACTATTTGATGTCAAGTACATAGATACATAGAATCACAATGTCAATCTCGATCAAGACCATCTATTATGGTCTCCAGAGCACAATCTGCCTGGGACAGCCGAGCTGCGGGCATAACCTGGTCGTATACCAGATGCACAGGCACTTCCTGCCCATCTGGCCCTACTGGCCCAACCCTAGCTAAATGCTCCGGTTCTAGCTTGGTCAAGCGGGTTTTGATCATCGCCCAGGCTTCCTGTGCTCCCTCTCAACAAGATGACATCTTCCACAGCTCAAAACGGTGTCGAGCTCCTTTGAAGCGGTTAGCAAGTTCGGCCATCCCTTCTGGGACCACCTCGCCAGGCCACAGTGCCTTGAACATGCTCTTCATGGCT
The DNA here is from genome assembly GCA_039707655.1 of Elymus sibiricus. NCBI lineage: Eukaryota > Viridiplantae > Streptophyta > Magnoliopsida > Poales > Poaceae > Elymus > Elymus sibiricus. The sequence goes on from CM077670.1 coordinate 287,632,001, forward strand.
TTTCGGGCCCGCTCGTGTACGGCAAATAGTTCCTTCAGCAGGTCCCGTCCAAAGGAACTAGCCTCCTCTTCGGGGCGTCCGGTCAGAAGAACTACAATGAGACGTGGCGTTGTTCAAATTGATGTCTACTACATACAGTCTGTGAACTGAAAAACAAAGTCGCACTCACCAAACAAGCCAGCCTTCAGTCTCTGGTTCTCCTCCTGGGATAGGGCCAGTTCAGCTTTCAAGCTTTTGATTTCTTGGGCCTGTTGTTGACCTTCCGCCTTGAGCTTATCCCTCTCCTCATGACTTCGGGTAAGCACGCGGTAGCCAGCCTCTTGCAGTGACTCCGCATACCTTAGAGCTTCTCTGGAAGTATTCAGATCCTTCTGCAGCTTATTTATAGACTCTGCTGCTATGAAATCATCTTTCATTAGAAAAGGTGTTCCATCAAACTCTTCTTACACAAATTTAAGTTCGGCACTTACCATGTGCCTCTCTGGTAAATTTCTTCACCCCCTCTAACTCGGCTTTCACACATTCTAACTGTGTTTGCGCCAGCCTGAGGTCCTCGGACAGCTTTTTGTTTCGCTCCCGAACTGTCTGCACAATAGCATGGTATTATAAACATCAGACCCTTAACTCGGCCGTTCCGCCCAAATTAAGGCTCGGGGGCTATATGTACTAGTTGTCAAAACTAATGGTATACCTGCACATTAGTAGACATGAGCTTCACTGCCCCCTCGAGTCCCGTTCGGGCAGCTCCGAGGTACGCGTCTACCGAACTAAGAGCATTAAACTCCTGATCGGAAAACGCAGAGTGCTGAAGCAATGCCTTGCGCCGCCAGTGATTCATCACACTTTCAACCTCGGAGTTGGTGACCGAGACGCCCCCTGAGTCCTCGGGGTGTTGGTCCTCGGCAGGGACCTCCGGAGTAACTCCGGCTACAACTGGCGACCTCGGTTTCAGGTCACCCCTCGGCACCTCTTCAACATCCTCGGCTGAAGGTGGTTCTACATATCGCCTACAGGACACCACAGAGAAAATTATTGGCATTCTCGGTGGATGTCGAAGATAAAGGCTATGACGGTACGGCGGATGCGTTACCTCTACGGGCAGAGCGCGAATGATGTAACTCCCGTTTGGGCCACGCGTTTAGTCCCCCCATGACCACTTGCCGCTGGGGCCGCTGGTGCCGCTCTTGCGGCTGTCCGGCGCGTCGTACGGCGGCCCTTGGGAGTAGGAGTCAGTGTATTCGGAGCAGCAGCGGCTGAGTGTCTCTTTTGAGAAGAAGCCCGTTGGTCACTTACAGCGGAGGAGGGAAGTGCCCCGGGGTGATCGGCCAAAAGGGCCACCTTAGAGCCATCGAGGCTCCCCTGGTAGAAGACCCCCTCCTCGAAATCGATCGATGTTTCTGGGTCATCGTGGAACCCAGGATCGTCGTCACGAGAGTGATTCTCCGGTTGAGGAGCATGGCAGCTCACTGTCTCGATCCAGCGCCTCTAGTTCTGTTCAGACAAATTGAAAATCTGGTTACGAAAAATTGGCGTGCCATCCGAGCTATGAAGCGTGGTTGGACTCACCATTTCGATGGGTTTGTAGCTCGAGAAGCCTTCCTTGGGCCTCAACCGAGCAAACTGGTGCTCTTCTCCCTTGAAAAGATCGGCCAGTATGGCCGCCATCGCTGCTTGATCAGCAGGTCCTTTATGTGTGTATCGGGTCGAATCATTCTCCCCGTTGTAGCACCACAGCGGGTGCACTCTCTGTTGAAGAGGTTGAACACACCGAGCGATGGCTGCTACCATCACATTGATAATGGTTAGCCCGCTGTGGGCTAGCCACCTCACTTGAGCGGCCAGCCTCGTTACTTCGGCGCATTCCTCTTGGGAAGAACTCTTTGGGCGCCAGTTGAACCGCTTCTTCGGCGAAACAAGTGAGAATTTAGGCAACCCCCTCCGAGCTGGATCGAATAGGGGGACGTCTTCGATATAAAACCATTCCGAGGTCCACTCCTCGGCATCTTTCTTGGGGGTCCCTATGGGATATCCCGTCCCGGCGATACGCCATACCTCGGCCCCGCCGACCTCGAAAATTGTCCCTCCTCGGGTGCGGGGGACCAGACAGAAGTATTTCCTCCACAACTCGAAATGCGCCTCACAGCCCAGGAACATCTCGCAAAGGGCGACGAAGCCCGAGATATGTAGAATTGATCCTGGGGTAAGGTGGTGGAGTTGAATCCCGTAAAATTCCAGTAGACCTCTCAGAAAGGGATGAATGGGGAAACCCAGGCCCCGCAAGAGGAAGGGCACGAAGCATACCCTCTCCTCCCCGTGGGGGGTAGGGAAGTTCTCCGCAAGGGCCTCCCCATTTGCGGACGTTAATCCGGGGCGGGTTGACGTGAGATCTGAAACGGGAAGATACCCCTGCGTCTCGAGGCTGCCCAGTCGCATGTGGGATACTGAGCAGCTCGCCCAATCACCTTGACAGGGGCCGTGAGGGCGTGAGGAAGAGCCTGGACCGCTCGCCATTGTTTGCTGGCTATGACCTCTCGGGGGTGTGAGGAAGAATGGCAGGGGAAGGGGTGTGTTAGTCTCCACACCCTTGGCCTATTAAAAGGGCATTCTTTCCCCCCAAAGAGGGGCATTTTTGTAAAAACCCATTGGGCCACTCGCATTCCCCGGATGCGCAGAAATCGAGGGTCGTCATTTAATTCTGGGCGAAGAAAAACGGTATGGCGGGCCCCACGATGCCTCGCCAATCGGAGGATTCTTCGGCGACCGAGCTATTGGTGGCCGAACTGTTGTCAAACCAAACGCAGGTGATGGAAGGAACTCGCCGCCCAAGCCGAAGACCCTTGGAGCATGGAGCTACCGAAGAATGTCAACCTCGGCATTGGAGGCTAGTTCGGGGGCTACTGAGGGTGTCCCGGACTAGGGGGTACTCGGGCTGCCGGCCTATCTCTCGTAGGCTGGACTAGTGGGCCGCCCTTTACTCATCAGAGGAAGGCCGGATAGTGGGCGACCCCGTGCACCAGAAGGAAACCTCCGAAGACTTGGCGTCTCCTCCAAGAAATATTTAGCATAACCGGTCTGTTTATCCCCTGATGGCAACCGACCGTGTGTAACCCTAGGTCCCTCTGGTGTCTATATAACCAGAGGGTTTAGTCCGTAGAGGGGGAGAATCATCAAACCACCTAAGGTTTAGCCCATCCGATCTTGAGGTAGATCAACTCTGTAACCTTCATACAATCACATCAATACAATCCAGCAGGACGTAGGGTTTTACCCCTTCGAGAGGGCCCGAACCTGGGTAAATCGTTGTCTCTATGTTCCCTGTTACTCATTGATTCCGAGATCCACAGTTCGGACCCCCTACCCGAGATCTGCCGGTTTTGGTACCGACACTCGGCTTTTTTCCTTCATTAAGAATATTGATAGAACTCCTCCCAATAAAAATTGCAAGTTTATGTATGTTCCTAAAACCAATGGTGCTACTTCTAGTAAGGGAAATGAGGATCTTAAAATGATTAGCGTGCATCCCAATTTCATTAATGCGATTAAGGAACCTATTCATAAAAGTAAAATTCTTGATTTTGTGCCTAGAAGTGTGATGATGAGAAACACCTATGTTAAATCCACTAGGAAAATTGGATGTGCGATTGAGGAATTGGAAACCAAGGATGACAACACTTGAAACTATGCATTATGCCTAGCTAGGGGCATAAAACAATAGCGCTTGTTGGGAGGCAACCCAATGAATAAAATAATTTTTTACCTTTTATTTCTATTCTTGTGTGTTTACACAATTATGCTACTGTTATGATTGTGTTTTTATGTTTTAATTAGTGTTTGTGCCAAGTAAAGCCTTTGGGATGATTTGGAAGATAGTATAATTGATGCTGTTTGGAAAACAGAGAGTTTTGCGTCCAGTGCTGAAATTTTAATTCTTTACTGGAACGTCAGAAAAATCGAATTTTTTTACACAGTATTGGTATATGAATTTCCCACGTTGTACTAATTTTTCAGAATTTTTGGAGTTACAGAAATATAGGTTTTAAATAGATCTTTACAGACTGTTCTGTTTTAGACAGATTCTGTTTTTGTTGCATAGTTTGCTTATTTTGATGAATCTATGGATCGTATCAGGGGGTATGAGTCATGGAGAAGTTGGAGTACAGTAGAATTATGCCAATATTAAATATGAATCAATTTAGTACAGTACTTAAAGTTAAAGATTTATTTGTTATACTAACGGATCTCACGAAGGTTTTGTTGAGTTTTGTGTGATTGAAGTTTTCAAGTTTTGGGTGAGATCACGATAGATGAAGGAATAAGGAGTGGCAAGAGCCTAAGCTTGGGGATGCCCAAGGCACCCCAAGGTAATATTCAAGGAAGACTCAAGCGTCTAAGCTTGGGGATGCCCCGGAAGGCATCCCCTCTTTCTTCTACCAACTATCGGTAATTTTACTTGGAGCTATATTTTTATTCTTCACATGATATGTGTTTTACTTGGAGCGTCGTTTATTATATGAGTCTTTTCTTTGTTTGCTTTTTAGTTTGTCACAATCATATTTGCTGGACACACCTATTTGAGAGAACCACACGTTTATCATGATTTGTTAGAATACTCTATGTGCTTCACTTAAATCTTTTGAGCTAGGCAGTTGCTCTAGTACTTCACTTAAATCTTTTTGAGCATGGCGGTGGCTATATTTTGAAGAAATATTTGAACTCTCATGCTTCACTTATATTACTTTGAGAGTTGATAAGATTAAATTTTGAAGAAATATTTGCACTCTCATGCTTCACTTATATCTTTTTGAGAGTTGATAATAGTAACGGTAATTTGCACAAGATATGAATTTGGTCCCAAAGTGATGAATATTCAAGAGGGATATAATAAAAACTTTCATGAAAGATCATTGGATATGATAAGTTTGATTCCTTGCAATAGTTTTGCGATATGGAGATGATAATATGTGAGCCATGTTAGTGAGTAATTGTGATTTAGTAAGAATATTTTTGTTAAGGTTTGTGATTCCCTATGCATGCACATAAAGTCAATAGTTATGCAACGAAATTATATCCTACTTATGGTGCATTATTCGGTGTTAGTTATGTTCAATGCATGTTTATGACTATTTTTGCTTTTTGTTTGGTCGCTTCTCAATCTATTTGCTAGCCTTCATTTGTACTAAGCGGGAATACTGCTTGTGCATCCAACTCCTTAAACCCAAAGTTGTGCCAAATGAGTCCACCATACCTACCTATATGCAGTATTTCCATGCCGTTCCAAGTAAATTTGCATGTGCCAACTCTAAATTTTCAAAATAATTTTCCGTTTTGTGTGCCCGTACCGCTCATGAAGCGGCAGGGGGTGGCCAATATTTTCCATGCTAGGTGTGTTATTCTCACGATGAGTGTTTATTCACTTGTCATTGCACGAGAGAGTGGCAAGTAATAGGGATGCCCAGTCCCGAAATAAAAAAAATTTAATATGATGATAATAATAAATTCCTTGGAAAGTGTTGGTATGGAGGGCACCCGTGGATACGGCTAGCCATGGATTGTGAAAGAATGGTGGAAAGGAAATAAACTTTATTTTCTGTTTGGGAACCGCCTATAATATGTCTAGCATGGAAGATATTGGGAATTCTTGGTAGTTTTCATTGACAGGAAAAGCATGCCTCTCAAAATAATTTTATCTCTCTAATTTAAGCCTTGAGCTCTGGCACCTTTGCAAATCTCTGCTTCCCTCTGTGAAAGGCCTATCTATTTACTTTTATGCAATTTTTATTTTTATTTTGAGTCTCCATCTTCTCTTACAAAGCACCAACTAGAGAGCACTATTGTCATACTTGTGCATTGTGTGTAGCTAATATTGAGTGTGTTTCATGAATGGATCAATGATTGAGCATAATGGGCTAGGGATAACTTTCTTTACCGTTGATATTTTGAAAGACATGGTTGCTTGTTAGTATGCTTGAGTATTTATGTCTTCATGTCAAACTATAGACTATTGCTTTGAATCATTCAAGTCCAAATGTCCATGCTACAAAAGAAAAGAGTATATGATGAATACGATAGGTAGCATTCCACATCAAAAATTCTGTTTTTATTATTTACCTACTCGAGGACGAGCAGGAATTAAGCTTGGGGATGCTTGATACGTCTCCAATGTATCTATAATTTTTGATTGTTCCATGCTATTATAGTATCAATCTTGGATGTCTTATATACATTTACAAGCAATTATATATCATTTTTTTGGTACTAACCTATTAACTCTGTGCTAGTTGCTGTTTTTTGCCTGTTTTTGGTTTTTCAGAATATCAGTACCAAACAAAGTCCAAATGCCACGAAACTTTTTGGAGATTTTTTTCTAGACATAAGAGACACTAGAAGCTTTGGGAGAGGGCCAAAATACAGAGGAGTTGGCCACGAGCCACCAGGGCACGCCCCAGGGAGGGTGGCGCGCCCTGGTGCCTCGTGGGCCCACCTCTGCTCCGTTTGACCTAATTCCACCTCTATAAATTCTCTAAAATCGGGAAACCAACAGAGGAGTCCACGAAATACTTTTTCCGCCGCTGCAAGTTCCTGTTCTCGAGAGATCCCATCTGGAGGCCTTTTTCGGCACTCTACCGGAGGGGGATTCGATCACGGAGGGGCTCTCCATCAACCTTGCTGCCCTTCCGATGATGCATGAGTAGTTTACCACAGACCTTCGGGTCCATAGTTAGTAGCTAGATGGCTTCTTCTCTCTTTTTGATCTTCAATACAATGTTCTCCTTGATGTTCTTGGAGTTCTATCCGATGTAATCACTTTTTGCGGTGTGTTTGTTGGGATCTGATGAATTGTGAGTTTATGATCAGATTATCCATGAATATTATTTGAGTTTTCTCTGAACTCTTTTATGCATGATTGTTATAGCTTCGTATTTCTCTTCGATCTATTGATTTGGTTTGGCCAACTAGATTGATTTATCTTGCAATGGGAGAGGTGCTTTGTAATGGGTTCGATCTTGCGGTGCTCAATCCCAGTCACAGAAAGGGACATGACACGTATGTATCATTGCTATTAAGGTTAAAAAGATGGGGTTTATTCATGTGTGAGTTTACTTTGTCTACATCATGTCATCTTGCTTAAGGCGTTACTCCGTTCTTTATGAACTTAATACTCTAGATGCATGCTGGATAGCGGTCGATGTGTGGAGTAATAGTAGTAGATGCAGAATTGTTTCGGTCTACTTGTCTCGAATGTGATGCCTATATACATGATCATTGCCTTGGATATCGTCATGATTATTTGCTTTTCTATCAATTGCCCAACAGTAATTTGTCACCTACCGTATGCTATTTTCAAGAGAGAAGCCGCTAGTGAAAACTATGGCCCCCGGGTCTACCTTTATCATATATTGAAAATCCTAAAAATACCTTGCTGCAATTTTACTTTATTTATTTTATTTTGTATTTTTGTTCGATCTATCTATCTATCACCATACAATTTAATCTTGCAATTAACCGCCATGGGATTGACAACCCCTTGTTCGCGTTGGGTGCGAGGATTTGTTATTTTGTGTGCAGGTGCTGCTAACGAGTTGTTGCGTGATTCTCCTACTGGATTGATAACCTTGGTTTCATAACAGAGGGAAATACTTATCTCTACTGTACTGCATCATCCGCTCCTCTTCAGGGAAATCCCAACGCAGCTCACAAGTAGCAACTACCTCACTGGCCTCCATCAGATCCATAGCTAACTCATAACTCTCAATCCAGTCAGCCAGCTCTAGATCCGCTGTATAATTAGGAACTTTTCGAGGACCCTTGAAATCCGGAGGCATCCGTGCATCTTGCAACGCCGGGAGTAAATAGGGAGTTCCAACTATACGACTTGACAGACCACCTGTGCGAGCAGCAGTCTGGGTTGCGGCAGGTGGGGTGTGCACAATGGGCTGATTATATGTTGTACCTGTGTTCCCCTCTTCTAGCGCTCGTAGAGCCCGAGCGGCATCCGCAATTGTCTGTGCATTTGGGATTTCCGGCTATTGCTGATTTAAGAGCGGTTGCGCAGCCCTTCTACGATGTGCACTACTAGACACCACCGATGACTCAGGACGTCGGCTCCTGCTGCGGCTCTGATGGGGGGTAGAGTGCAGCCGATGCTGACTATGGGAGTAATTTGCTTGCTGAGTTATCGCCGTCTTCAGCATCTCAATGGCGTTTCTAGCCTCGATCTTGATAGGGCTCTTTCCTTCAATCGGAATTGCCGCTAGGTTATGAGTTGCTGCCAACAAATTATCCAATGGGTTGGAGTAATGTCCAATTGGGGTCTGGAACCGGTGGGGCGGCAACTGCTGCTGAACTTGTGGTGGCGACTGAGCCGGCGACTGCTGCTGAGCCGGCGGTCGTTGGTGAGCCGGCTACTGTAACGGAGGCCCGTTTGGGGATACCACACCAGCCCCCGGGTTTACCGGAGCAAGCGGGTCGTGTGGCGTGGAAAACAGCTAAGTTGGCTCGATCAGGGCCGGAAGCCGGCTTTGGTGCCTCCTACGGTGAACAACTTCTGACTCGCTCTGACGGCGGCTAAGAAAGAGAGCCTCCTCTTCCAAACGCTTTGTTTCCTCGACGAGTCGAGCCTATGTTTCCGCCATGCGGGTGTTCTCTGCGTTGATATCCTCCTGGATCTTGGCTAACTGCTCACGACACTTTGTAATTTCTGCGTTATGTTCCGTGGCATTATCTGCCATCACCGGCTCGGACAACAAAGCTCCAAGGTTAGCCATCATCTCGGCGAGTGCCCGTGCCCCGGTCCTCTAAGAGCCAGCGGTGGCTGTGCCGGCTCCTCCTGAGCAGACAATAGTGAGGTTCTGCCCTACCGCTATATCGGCTGGGTCACGGAGGGGATCCTGTCCCCCTGCCATGTAGACTGCAGCAAATAGGGGTGGCTCGAAGGCCTCAGGAAAAACTTCATTAGTGCATCCTCCAAGTCTCCCATCATACAGCGGACGGATCGACTCAGTTTCTCCCATCGATGACTCCCCATCAGATTGGACGAGCGTTTCATCTGCAGACAGCGAATTTTCCAACAAGGCCACCCCCTGGGTAAAGCCCATGAAGGCGTGCATCCGGCCGGCTCCCGGCGGGCTTGGTCTTGCCTGGTGAGGACTGGCGCGACGGGCTGATTCGGTGTTGGTGACGGCATCCAACCCGGCGGCTGATCCGCCGACGACACCGATGAAGACATGGATCTTGCCGAAGGGGACCCAGTACCCATACTCGATCGAGTCGGTCTCGGGGCCCCAGCTTGAGTCATCGATGTAGAGCTTGCCACGGCGACTTTTGGTCATCTGACCGATCGCGTATCCCTCGATCCCTGCCGGAGCTCCCGCCAAGAACTCAACTCCACCATGCGTAGGCCCCATGGTGGGCGCCAACTATCATGGTTTTGTCACGGCAGATGCCCTGGTGAAAGGACTTAGTGAGGAGGCCATCGCACGGAGGTGGAAGCTTGACGGGGTTGATCGGGAAACGAGAGACACGGGATTACCCAGGTTCGGCCCCTCACGATGGAGGTAAAAGCCTATGTCCTGCTTGACTGTTATTTCTTTGGATCTTGATTACAAGGATGCAGATTCGCTAACCTAGCTTCCGAGAGAATGCAACATAGTCTTTCTGCCCGAGGCGCTCCCCTTTATATAGCAGGTTGAGCCCTAGGGTTACATGAGAATCCGGGTCGTAGAATCAACATGTATTCTACTCTTACTAGATTTATCTTGTTCTCCAAGATAAATCTTCTTGTCTGATCCTTTCTTCACAAGCCGGCCCACATGACGAGCCGGCCTCTACACCGGGTCTCTCTTAAGCCGGCCCATATGGATCTTCAAGGCCCGACAGTGAGGTAACCCCTGGGTCTCACGGCCCTATAGCCGGGTCATCCTCCTGGCGGGTCTCAATGCTGGGAAATATCCCCAACAACCTATAAGGCTTTTCCTAGTAGTGAGATCGTGTATGAATGAGTTCGGCTCTACGGTCTACATCCCTTGGTTTATGTAGACACTAGGGGTACCTAGGGTTACACAAATGTCGGTTGAATCTGAAGGTAAACATGCTGAAGATTGCATTTGTGCCTTGGAGTATGTGTCAAGTCTTTGGAAGATTCCATCTTCATTCCTTCATGGGGCCTGACCATTGTAACAAATATCGGCCGATTAACTGCAGTTAACTGCTATTTGGCCCCCCTCCGATATGAGAAAGGCCTATTCGGCCCATTAACTGGGAGGCCCAGTTAATCGGTCTGACAAGCCGACTTATCGGTTGTCAGGCCGAATTATTGGCTGGGCTGATTAACTGGGCAGCATATTTTGGCCAAAAACTACTCTCCTATGCCAAGAATGAAAAAGTGGTACTGTTGCTGTGCTGCTCTCCTTTGATGTCAGATAGTGATGTACAATTACTGCTGCCGTGTTGTTGTTGTTGTTGTTGTTGTTGCTGCTGCTGCTACTGCTCTTCATGTATATCTAGACATCATCAGAACATCGAGGTAACACTCTTCCTTGTTGCTATGTAGCCTAGGATTGCATATTTAGACATTCAGTACAATGCATGTTGCTATGTAGGCTCGGATATCTAGATATGGCCCTAGTTAACCTACCGATAAATGGGTTACCGATATATTCAGTTAAATGGCCGATTTGCCGTTTAATCCCTTATCAGCCCCTAACCAATATGGTACCAGTTACCGATATCCTGAACAGTTGGCCTGACGAATGTGGCCCAATGATTGATCATTTAGGGTCCTCGGCCCGACCCACGTCTAGGAGCAGATGTGTTTAGCATCCCCGTATCCAGAACACCATCAGGCACTGGTGCATCGACGTGTTATACAAACGGTTTTTACCCCCTTTCTGTGACAGAGTTTTAAACCGTCGCCTTACCTGTGTGTGCGATAGGGGGGGGGGGTCTTCCCACACGACCCAGAAACCGTCGGCAATACGGAGCATGCAAGCATATGTTTCGCAGAACTAAGCGTATGCGATGCCCGCATCTTTCCCAAACGCTCCGTCCTTGCTACTCGTGTGTGCTCGCATTACCATCGCACTCGGTATTCTGTGGTGCAACATTTACGATAAACGTGTCAGATCTTGATGTTTATCACACACGTTTTTCTTTCGCAAACCATGTGCAGTGTAATGGCCTACAGAGCATAATTTATCCCTAATTTAATCCCTACATTTAAAATTCATAGAATTTGAATTTGAAACAGATTTTCAATATGAAAGTAGGCAATCACTTATTTCATATCGAACCATGTTTATTACAAATACAAGTTCATGGATGAATGCATAATTCGATGCACAGGTACATATACTAAAGAACTACAGAAGGAGCAAGTAAAGAATGATGAACTACAGTTGTACTAAAGACTTTAAAGAGAGAGATGGAAGACATTCTGGTTGCTGGAGAAGGTGAAGCGGAATGCCCATATCACTACAAAAAAAGACACATTCGTGACATTATGGCCCGAACATAAACTTTTTCTGTCATGGTTGTGACACTTCTATGACAATAATTGTGACAAAAACACGTATCATCATAGATGTGGTGGGCTCCTACTTCTATGACAAAAAAATTATGATAGAAAATGGGCTTTTCGTCCTGAGCGGGCCGGAGACGCACCTGCATGACATTCTTTGGGCCGTCCATGACGTAAAAAATCATTTTAGAAGTGAGGCCGAGGAAATTTTCGGGGAATTCCCAGTTAAGGTGGGTGGTCGGGGCCGAGCGATGCAGTGTGGTTTACGCGTTTCTCTCGTACGCGCGCGTGTGTGTGCGAGGCATTCGCTAACTGAACCAGAGCGAGGCGTTCGCTTACTGAACCCGAGCGATCGCACTAGCTAGCTACGTACTGAAGCCGATCGATCCCTTCGCTGCTAACTGAACCCGAGCGATTCCTTCGCAGCTAACTAAACTCGAGCGATTCCTTCGCTGCTAACTGAAGCCGGTCGAGCCCCCGTACGTGCGAGACGTAGTAGGTTGGGTTGCCTCTCGATGAACAGTGCCCATTGCTTCCGCGCGCGAGATACATAGAATGAGTCGAGACGCATCGATCGAGCCCCTTGAGCGAGACGTGGTGAGTTGACCTAGCCGGTTGGTTGGCTGTGGATGAACAGTTCCCGTTGCTGCCACCCGCTCATACGGCCCACCCCAGCCGGTGGGTTGGCTGTGGATGAACCCTGGCCGTGTGAAGGTGGTTGGCGCTGGATGAACAAGACCCCGAGGAGGCCAGCCGGTTGGGGGTGGATGAACAGGACCCCGTGGAGGCTGGATGAACATTAGCCGGTGGAGGCTGGAGGAAGTCGACGGTGGATGAATAGTAGCTGGTGGAGGCTGGAGGGAGGTCGACCGTGGATGAACAGTAGCCCGTGGAGTCCCGTTTTGCGGTACGCCACACCTCTCCTAATGAACAGGACTCCCGTTTCGACCATAGGTAGTTGGGGAGAAGTCTGTTTCCTCCGTTTTGCGGTACACCAGAGCCCTCCCGATCAACAGGACCCCGTTTCAACCGTAGGCGCTCGAACAGAAGTCCGTTTCCTCCGTTTTGCGGTACGCCAGAACCCCAGCTGATGAACAGGACCCGTTTCGACCATAGGCGCTCGAACAGAACATCGTTTCCTCCATTTTGCGGTACGCCAGACCCCGAGTCGATGAACAGGACCCCGTTTCCGCTGTTCCGTCCAAGTCGGTTGGCTCCCAATGAACAGGACGTGTTCTGACCCAGTCACTTGGCTCCCGATGAACACGACGCTGTTTCCTCCATTCTGACCCAGCCGGTTGGCTGCCGATGAACAGGAGGCCGTTGCTGCCGTCCGTTGCCTCTCTCCATGTACACGAGCCCTGGCTGTACGTATGCGCGAGTACGCGTTCGAGACCCCGCCCGTATATGTACGTACGTGGCCATATTTTTTGTTGTGTGGCTGTACGTACGTGTACATGATTTAGACGGGGCTGCCTGAACTGCTACATTCGGGGCTCTACTACGACACGTGCCACTCCTTACATGCCCACGGTTCATCGTTGCAGAAAGACCGATCGACCAGTATGTATGTACATGTTCGCGACCAGACAGACAACGCTATGTACGCTTCAACCGGGTGGGTCCCTCCTGTCAGGGAGGATAAGGAGGTACTTCCTTCCATGCGAAGATAGAGCAGGTGGGTCCCAGCTGTCAGGGGGAGGAATCTTTTGTTTGCGCGTAATATAAGATGTAGCTGGTGGGTCCAGCTGTCAGCCTCACCGCGTACAATCCTCTTCCGATGCCTGTCGTTCATTGACCACGTTGACTACGCCGCGCCGAGAGCACCAAGGTGGTGGACGACGGCGAGGCCTAGGAAGGGAACGACGCAGAGCCGGCGAAGATGCGGTAGTGGATGCCCACGCGGATGGGAGTACGAGGGTTGACTGGTTCGGCTGCGGTGTGAGGCTGCCATCGACGGAGAATAACAGGGGATGTGAGTGAGTAGAGGGAAGGCCTGGCCAGCGGTGGGAGTAGGGTGGGGCGATGAGGCCTGCGCGGCAGCACAGCCGGCCATAGGAGCCAGGAGCAAGCGGTCCCGCCGGCGCTGGTTTGGGCGGGTGGAGCAAGAAGATCAGAGATTGAAGAAGCAGCACGGACGTTGGATTAGCATCCAACGGTCACCGCTGCAATAATTGTTTGTTGACTTTAAGTTGACAAAGCCCTGCGTACGCGTCAACTTAGTAGGCCCACAAGTCAGCACAACATCTGTGGCGGACAGCATATAGCCCATTTGCTATTTTCCTAAATTTAGAGACCATTGGCTAATTATTACGTAATTTATTGCAGCACATATTATATTTTAGAATACCTTACATTTTCTCGCAAGGACAGGATTAAAAAATTCAGCGATATTTCATTGAAATTGCCGAACTATTTCTAATCCCGAAATTTCGAGCCCGATAAAAACTAAATTTAAATTATATTTAAATTATGTTAAAAATTGAAAATTGAAATATCAAAAAATAAAAGAAAATATGCAATTTGAAACTAATTGCCCATTTTCTTTGTTTTTATACATATACGGCCCATTTCATATTACTTATAAGATTTACATCCCTTTTTGTCTGGGCAGACCGAATGTATCCCTCGTCGTCTTGAAAGATTTGCAGCCCAGTAGGGCGGAGAAAAAGAAATCGGCCTGTGTAGGCTATTCTATGAAAAAAAGAGGTGGGCTAGCCATTTTCACCAAGAAAAAAACAGCTGGGCTCGTCATGTTGTAAACATAAAATAAAAGCCTGGGCTAGACGGCCACAGACACCGCACAGCCCAATTGATAACCTACTCCCTCTCAACAACAACAACAAAACTGATCGAGCAACTGGGACCCACGTGTCAGCAGCATTTTTTCATGTAATAAGGAGGAGCTTCCTTGCGTGTGAAGATGTAGCTGGTGGGTCCCAACTGTCAGGGAGTGGAATCATTTTTCTTCCGCGTAATAAGGAGGCACTTCCTTGCGTGCGACCATGGACCTCGTGGGTCCCAGCTGTCAACCTGTCCACGTACAGTCCTCTTCCGTTGGCTGTCGTTTGTTGAGCATGTTTACGACACCGTGCCGAGAGCATCAAGGCGGTGGACGACGGCGAGGCCTAGGGAGGGAAATGACTCGGAGCCGGGGAAGACTCGGTAGTGGACGCCCATGCAGAGGGGAATACGAGGGTTTACTGGCTCGGCTGCGGTGTGAGGCTGCCATCGCCGAAGAATAACAGGAGGTGTGGGTCAGTAGAGGGATGGCCTGGCTAGCGATGGGAGTAGGGTGGCGCGGTGAGGCTTGCGCAACAGTACAGCCGGGCACGGAAGGCAGGAGCAGGTGGTCACGCCGTCACTGGTTTGGGCGGCTGGAGCAGGAAGATCAGAGATTGAAGAAGCACGCCGGCCGTTGGATTGACATCTAACGGTCTCACGCTGCTAGAGTCGATTTTGTTGACTAAATTGACATAGCCCTGTGTACATGTCAACTTAGTAGGCCCACAAGTCAGCCTCCAAATCAGGTGGGACCCAGCTAGCCGGGGGAGGAATTATTTTTCTTGCGCCTAATAAGGAGGCACTTCCTTGAAAAAGATGCAGCTGGTAGATCCCAGCTGACAGAGGGACGAAACTTTTTTTCCGCGTAATAAGGAGGCACTTCCTTGCGTGCAAAGATGTCATTGGTGGGTCCAACCAGTCAGGGGGAAGAATCATTTTTTTTGCGTAATAAGGAGGCACTTGCTTGCGTGCGACCATGGACCATGTGGGGCCCTACTGTCAACCTTTCCACCTACATCCCTCTTCCGATGGCTGTCGTTTGTTGACCACGCCGCGCCGAGAGCACCAACGCGGTGGACGACGGTGAGGCCTAGGAAGGGAACGACCCGGAGCTGGCAAAGACATAGTAGTGGATGCCCATGCAGAGTGGAGTACGAGGGTTGACTGGTTCGACTGCGGGGTGAGGCTGCCGTCGCTGGAAAATAACAGGACGTGCGGGTGGGTAGAGGGATGGCCTGGCTAGCGGTGGGAGTAGGGTGGGAGCAGGCAGTAAAGCCGGCGCTGGTTTGGGCGGCTGGAGCAGGAAGATCAGAGATTGAAGAAGCACGACGGCCATTGGATGGACATCCAACAGTCACTGCTGCTAGAATCGTTTGTTAACTATAAGTTGACAAAGCCTTATGTAGGCGAGCCTGGAAATCTGTGGCGTGTACAGCCCATTTGCTATTATTTTTACAATTTAAAGCCCATTTCCTAATTCATATGGAATTTATTATAGCCCATTTGCCAGTTTTAGTATTGCTGCCCTTTTCTGGTCAGGACCAGTGTTAAAAAATTGCTAAAAAATATGCGAAATTTTCAAAATTTCGCATATTTTTGCTGGGGTCCGAACTATTTTTAATCCCAAAATTACGAGCGAGATTAAAACTAATTTAAAAATGTGAAAATCCAATGAAATATAAAATCTCAAAGAAGAAAAAAACAAAATATGAAATTAATTGCCCATTTGTTGTTTTTTTAAATTTGTGGCCCATTTCATATTACTTTTATGATTTACTGCCCATTTTCTGGCCAAGCCGAATGCATCCCTCCTCGTCTTGAAAGATTTGCAGCCCAGCAAGTCAGAGAAAACAAATAGGCCTAGGTTGGGTATACTTCAAAAAAAATGGTTGGCTACCCATTTCCCCAAAGAAAAAACAGCTGGCCTGGTCATGTTGTTAAACGGGCCACAGACACCGCACAACCCAGTTTATACGCTGCTCCGTCTGAACAACCAAAAAACTACTCGAGCTGCTGGATCCTTGGTGTCAGCCGCTCCTTTTGCAATTTTGTCATTAATTGACTATACGTTGACAATGATGTCGGTCCCAGATATCAGCAAGGTGGATATGAGTAAAAAAATAGAGGGGTGGATCTGAGTAGTAAGGAGGCACTTGCTTGCATTCGGCAGCGGACCTGGTGGGTCCCTACTGTCATACTCTCAAGTAGAGTCCTCCCCCGATTCACCATGTTGACCATGTTGACAAGGCCGGACGACGGCGAGGCCTCGGATAGGAGCCGGGGAAGATGCAGCAGCGTGGTCATAGGCGGCGTGGAGTATGAGGGTTGACTGGTTCTGGTGTGGGGTGGACTGCCGTCGCCGGAGAAGAATAGGATGTGTGGGGGAGTAGAGGGATGGTCTGTGTGACACCCTGGTTTTCGCTCCTCGATTTTTCCTTCGCGGGATTGGACTCCCATCTTTTTTCTTTTGGTGTTATTGCACTTTCTCTCACTCTTGGGTATATGAAAATGGTCATTTAGCCTTGCCTTTCCTATCAAACCAGAGGCTCTTCAATCTTACCTTGCCACCAACAATACTTTCTCAGGTTTTTGCCGTCAAAACCCTACTTCCCGAGTTACCGGAGAGGAAACCCCAATTCTTGCGGTTACAAAGGGACCCTAATTTCCTTTGATCTGTTGCTCCCCAAACTTTTCCCCGAGACTCTCCTTTATCCATCAACCCTGGATATGCAAAAATAGTGCTAAGTCCTTTGCAATATTTTTCATTTAAAATTAATTCATTTTTCTGCCCTAAGAAGGAATTAAATCCCGGAAAATATCTATCCATCTGCAAAGTTTATGAAAATTTGTGGAGATATTCATTGTGACCATATTGAGCTCTGACAAAAATATTGGCCATAATTAAATAAGGGAAATTGCATTTTCCTATTTAAATCTAATATTGTATTTTGGGCACTTTCCAAAGGAACTACCATTTAGGTAGCCAGGAAAAATCCCAAATAATTTGTGGAGCTTCTCCTATCCATATATTCATCATTTCCATCCAAACCTCAAGTTCCATAGTTCAAATTTTGAGCACACCATCCATTTGCAAATTCTGTCCAGATTTCCAATTTGCAGAGGAAGTGCTTGGTCCCTTGATAATTTTGAGCTGAAATTTTTCAGGGTGGTTAACCCTGATAAATCACTTCTGCAAACAAAAAATCAGCTCAATCCAGCTATCCATTCTTCCCCAGCAATTTTCCTAAGTTTCTGTCAAGCAGGGAGCACTGTGAAGGAAGTACCATTTTGGCATACCCAAATGGTATGAAATTTTACCAGTGCTTTCATACTCCTAGATCATCACTCTCCACCAAATTTGAGCCAAAACCATCAAGCCATTTGAGTGCAGCTTCCATTTTCCCATTTCTGTCCAATGGGGCTGTTTGTAAAGAAAGTGGTAGCTAGGTTGATCTAAATGAGGTGAGATTTTGTATACAGAGTAACCTCAGTAGATCATGGCTCTACCCCAAAAACTAGATCCATTAACCAAGCCATTCTCCCACAAAACAGCTCAAGCACCTTGCTGCCATCTCACACTTGGGGATAAAATTGATCACAACAAAGTCCCTAGCTGCTTCAAGATGGTCCAGATTGACTGTTTGAGGCTGTGCCCACTCGGTAGACATGAATCCATAGCGTGTGGGTCATGGCAGTACTGTTGCCATGCGGTGACCGCGTGGATGGCATGCCACCAGTGGCGCTCTGTGCTCGGCTTGCTCCGTGCGGTCACCTCCGGCCAGCCTTCGCTCGTCCGGCCATGTCCATCGTCTACGCAGGCTCTGTGTGCCCCCTCTCCCGCACCTTCCCCCTCCGGTTTCTTCCTTGTTGCGCCACGGCAGGCTCCGTCGCCCTGTGTACCCGTGACCTTCGTCATTTTCTCTCCTATCATCTTCTTCCCCGAGCTCTCTCGAGCACTCCCAAGGCCTCTCCACTCTCCATGAAGTCACCTGACGCCGCAACCGTCCAGCCACGTCTTCTCGCAACTCCAGTCCAGCGATACGGGCGCCATGGCGGTCATCCCCATCCCCTCGCCTCGGCCGGCTATAAAAGCCGCGGCCCGAGCCCTCCCCGGGCATCCTCGAGCACACCAGCGGCCTCTCCTCCCTCCCAGCTCCCTCCTCGACCCACTAGCCCGAGCCGCCGTGCTCCATTTGCCTCCCACGGCCACCATGGCCGCCGCCCTCCCGCGCCTAAATTCGCTCATCTCCGGCCCTCTTTGCTCCACCTAGCCACCGTAGCCGCCACCACCACCACCACGACACTGTCCCTACCTTCATTTTGCCCGGTACAGGCCATGGCTTCGGCCCCAAGAACACCACCGCCGCCGTCAGGTTCCGCCCATGGCCGTCCCTGTAGGCCATTCCCGCCTCCACTTCCACCACTCACCGGCGCGGGGTGAGGCTGGGAGCGCATCCCCACCGCCGCCCAAGGTCAACGAGCCCCACATCGCAGGCAATCGTCGCGGCCGGCGCCCCCTGTCTCTTTCTGTCTCCCTGACGGAGGAGGAAGATGGCCCGACAGGTGGGCCCATGCTGTCGGCCTCTCGCTCGCTCCCTCCTTTTTTTCAAGTGGGGGTGCGGTTGGGCCCGGCCCAGTAGAGCAGTAGCAACAGCAGCAGTTCCAGCCTGAGCCAACCCAGTGCAACAGTGCGCTTTATTCTTTTTCAGCTGAATTTTGGTCAGGGACTTGTTTGCGAATTTTTCTTTTATAGATTGGTCCATGACAATCAACTAGCTATATCTTTTCAACAGTAACTC
Organism: Elymus sibiricus; assembly: GCA_039707655.1. Taxonomy (NCBI): domain Eukaryota; kingdom Viridiplantae; phylum Streptophyta; class Magnoliopsida; order Poales; family Poaceae; genus Elymus; species Elymus sibiricus. The sequence continues at coordinate 287,651,099 of CM077670.1, forward strand.
CGAATCAGGTGATTCCAAAGCCCACGTTCTCGGTTCGTCGAGCCCGTTCCGATGATATCACTTTCACCATGTTGACACATTCTAAAAATACCCATTTTGCCCCTGCCATATATCCAGCCTCTTTGAGGGAGAAACCTTTCCGGCGAATCCTTCCACGAGATGATCGCACTTCTTCCCGGAGTATTCCTTCACCCCAGGCAAGCCGACCATCTGATATATGCCCTGAAGCATTGCTTCTATGTTATTCCTGTGTGTTTAATTAATAAATACGTTTATGTTCGAGAGCCTAGTAGTAGGCGGTATATGATTCTGATGAACCCTTGCTTAGTTTTCTCTAGTAACGGCACCATGCCTGTGTTCTCTGCTGCTTCCGGCCGTCCGGGGTGGATGCCGACTTTGTATTTCTCTTTTCAACAACTGCCCTGAGTTCTGAGCTGCTTTTCGGCCGTCTCGGGCAGCTGTTGAGTTTCTTTTTGTAGCGGTGACCCTATACTCTGAGCTGTTCTTCGGCCGTCTTAGGGAATTGCTACATTCTTCTTATCAACCCCGTCTCATGCTCTGAGTTGCTTTTCAGCCGTCTTGAGCCATGGTTGAGTTATTTCAGTAATGTCCCAGATCTTAGTTGTAAAGACCGTTCTGGTGGCTACTAATTTATGTGCCAGTTTCATGCATTGGTTCGGATGGTCCTTACCCTACAGGTAAGACTTGTAAGGTGATAAACTTGCCATTTAAACGTTGTTGCACTAGTGACTCATATGTGATATAATATGGAGTTAGGTTGTTATGTTTTCATTATGTACTATTACTTTTATTGCAATAATAAAGAATATGATTTAATAATGACAACCTCCTCCGTCGGCTGGACCGAGTCATAGTGCCACCGAACCGAGCTTATCAATGCAGCCACATTTGCCTTTATGGGAATGCCCTAACTTGGTCTATTGTCTTGCCTCTTATCGGTACCTCCAAAGAGGGAAGGTTATGCGTGCGTGCTACCCTGGCCCGGTAGGGGGCGATAACATTGTGAGCCCAGTTGTTTGTTTAACCCGGGGTCCCCATTTGGGACAATTTTGCTTGGCCACGACGGTCGCAGGTGTCAGGAGTGACACAGGGGCCACACAGGACAGGACCCGGAAGGGGTATGAATGTTGGTGGGACTGTAAGAGTGCCAGGCAATATATAAGTTTTGTTGGAGCAGCGCCGGTCCAGCCGAATGGGAACATGTACTAAAGTACGAGGCCGGGAGCTCCATGGTGTGGGTAAAGTGCGCAACCTCCGCAGAGTGTAAATCTATTCGAATAGCCGCGTCCTCGGGTATGGGACACAGTTCGTACTAGGTCACACTATTTGGTCTGTGTCGAGTCTGGAGGAATAAACTAGATAATGTTATTGCCAAGAATGAACCAGAGAAAGGTGAGGTTTGTCAGACTTGCAGTACAGATGCATGGATATCAGATGATGTCAGGGATATGAATGTTAGCCATGCGACGGCTATGAGATGAGTGGTCGGATGACCGCAAGGGTTATATTGGATTTGGATATGATTTGGATTAGATCATGAGAATATTCGGAGTATGAATTCATTACCCGATAGGCTTTACCTTCGTCTTGCTGTTTTTACTTCAGTAATAATGTTGCTGGATAATCCTGCCATGACATGATAATTAATAATGCTAGATAGTTAAACCATAATAATTAATATTGCTATAAGAATTGATACATGCTTGAATGCCATGGATTGCTTTGCTTGGTGTATATGTTGGTTTGGTTTGCTTGCGAGTACATTCAAAAGTACTCAGCGGCCTTCAATGTGGCCAGGTTCACCTAAGGATCCGTCAAGGAGCCGGACCGTTCGCGAGCTAGAAGAGTAACCCAGTCAGATCCCTGTGGGTTGGAGCCTCTCCAAGACAGTGCTGCCTTAGTTAGTATTTTCTGCTGCCCCAGCTTTGTAACCATGATGTATTCATTCCAGCCACAATGGCTAATAAATATATTCTTATTACAGTTGTGCCTATGTTCATGATACTTGTTGTAAACGCGCACGCCAGAGTGATTTCCTGGGCTGGTGTGTGCGGTGACCGTCTAGCTACCGTGGTATTCGGGCGGGGCGCCACATCGGATGGTATCAAAGCCAGGCTGACTTCATTGCCTCTTTGCTCAGTAGATATCCCAGATGGATTTCAGCCATCTTTGCCAAACGGCACGGCTACTATTGATCATAAGGCAATCCCATAGGCTTTGCCCCACATCAGACCCCAACTCTCGTGGCCTTTGCCTCCGGTGTGAAATGTTCACACCCGGCAACGACCCATGATCCCTGAACCCCTAGGTAAACCAGATATCCCTACCTTGCTTCCTCACCATGGCATTTCTCTCCTTAAATCTAGTTTCCTTTGGGAAATGCTTATAAACTCCATATTTCCCCAGACAACCTGAGGATCATTGACCAAGGCACTTTGGTTGTGGTCATGCGTCGAGTTTGATGTTCCCCAAGGAAGTAGTAGAAGCTGGACACCAATTACTACCAGGAGCATTGTGTGGCTCACTTCTAAATCCTTAGAGGTACATCGAGTGCGCTAGGTTAGTTATACTAGTGAATCATTGGCCACGTGTATAAAGTCTGCAAAATTTGAGCTTTATTTGCTTTTTGGTATTTTTGGTTTTTCGCGGTTCTTTCTTCTTTTGTCAATTCTATTCTGTCGCTCTGACTGGATCCATCTGCAAGAACTGCCAGAGAAGACCAGCGTACAACTTGGATAATACCCAATAATCCAAATTCTGTAAGAGCCAAGTCAACTGTCTGATATTCATAACACCAACACCGGATCTGCCAAATAAAGAACGGGCCAGAAGCAGAATCAGACTGCAATCGACAAGGCCAGAATATACCTGAGAGAGTTTGCCTCAGAACAGATCACACCTAAGGAGCAGTCAGATGAGCTATCAGTAATGAACACCAGTAGGGACAAATGATTCCGCCCTCGACACAAGGATTATTTCAGTTAGTGGGGTGAACCTTGAGTCTTTCTCACTGGACTCCAGAATCATTTCTTACCCACAGAAGGCATGTTTCATGAATGTGAATGTGCCGAGAGCCACAGCAAAACTCCGGTATGCTGATATAAATTGCAAAGCATATTTTGGAATTCACCGGTGTATATACAAATTTCCGGGCACTGTGAACAAGGTTTGTGAGGAATATGGATGAGTTCATGGCTGCCCAGAATCAATGAGAATTTTGAATACCTGGAAATACAACTAAACCCAATAGAAATTATCCGTCAACTACTTACTATCAGCACCATCGGGTATCCCAGATTAATTATCAACATGAAGACCTGCATCAGTTGCGTAATCTTTACAGCAAGCATGATCAGACCAACAGAAGGACAAGCGGTGTGCATGACCAACGGAATAATTTTCGTCAAGGTATGGCCTATACCAAGTTGTGGCTTCACTATGGGTAAGTTTTGGATACTCCGGAAGGAAGCCAGGAACGGCCATAGATCCAGTGATGAGCTGGACGGATCAATGAACAACTCTTGTCAAAGAAATAACCCGCAATGGAAGTCTTAAAGGTATATATGGTCTTCAGACCGCCTGTCACAAAGTTTCTACTATAGGAAACCCAGCCTTCCTCCGCAAGCTATCAGGAGGAGCTTACGACACAAGACTCCCAATCTTCCTCGCTATGCCACGAGGGGAAAAAGATCTTCTGGGGTACGGCACTCCAATCTTCCTCAGCCCGCTACCGCGGAAAGCTTCCAGCATAAGGCACCTGTCCTTCTGCAGTAAGCCACATGAGGGAAAGCTTCTGGGGTACGATACCCAGCCTTCTTCGACACACTACCCTGGTAGAAGCTTTGAGCATAAGGTATTCAGCCTTCTTCAGCACACCATCGTGCTCACAACAATCTTGTCAGAAGCACAAACTAGCCCAGACACACGGTTGCTTCAGAACTCAGTGGTTATGAGAGGATTTATCCTACACTTGCATATGTTGTGAGCATGCAGTCTATTTGATCAGTTCATGCGAGCCACTCGTACATGGGAATGACTGTGTTTAGAGAAACATTGGCCCCATACTTCAAAGAAGGATATGAACGCAGCAATCCCTACGAGATATGCAAGAGTAAGTTATGATACGGTCAAGGAGCCGTGTTGGCCGGTCATGACGGGTCCACAAAAAGGAACCCTCAAGAACAAAGAAGTTTCAGATACAGAACCTCCGTGATGCTCAATAAAAGTAAAGCTCCACAGACACGGTGATATTGCTAATCCTTGTCAGACTCTTGCATATACGGCCACAACAATGCGGCAAGCATGTTGTACTCCTCATGAGCATGGGCCATCAACCAAGATAAGAGGCTATGCTCCATAAGATGTGCCAAATGATAGCCAAACTATGTTTAGCTCAGTGATCATAGCAAGGACTACAAAGGATGCCTCACCCGTGACAGTCAGGGTACGGAATATCACAATAAAACCCAAAGCAGCTAGCGCTAGGTCTTGGAAACCAAACTACTTGTCGGTACTATAAGCTACCCACCAAGCCTAGGCAACAAACTACCCGGACAAAGGGTTTGCCTGACAGGAAAGAGAAGGATTCAATGCAGTTGTTGGAAAAGACAGCATCTGAGCCATCAGAAGAGGCAATTAGAAGGCCAGTGAACCGACGAAGACCAGAGACAACTGATGGATCCAAGTCGCACACAGGTATGTCCCCCACGCCAGGAGGTAAGCCCAGAAATCTCGAGGATGAGATTTTCTTAAGGGGGGTAGGTTTGTGACACCCTGGTTTTCGCTCCTTGATTTTTCCTTCGCGGGATTGGACTCCCATCTCTTTTCTTTCGGTGTTATTGGACTTTCTCTCACTCTTGGGTATATGAAGATGGTCATTTAGCCTTGCCTTTCTTATCAAACCAGAGGCTCTTCAATCTTACCTTGCCACCAACAATACTTTCTCAGGGTTTTGCCGTCAAAACCCTACTTCCCGAGTTACCGGAGAGGAAACCCCAATTCTTGCGGTTACAAAGGGACCCTAATTTCCTTTGATATGTTGCCCCCCAAACTTTTCCCACAGACTCTCCTTTATCCATCAACCTTGGATATGCAAAAATAGTGCTAAGTCCTTTGCAATATTTTTCATTTAAAATTAATTCCTTTTTCTGCCCTAAGAAGGAATTAAATCCAGGAAAATATCTATCCATCTACAAAGTTTATGAAAACTTGTGGAGATATTCATTGTGACCATATTGAGCTCTCAAAAAAATATTGGCCATAATTAAATAAGGGAAATTGCATTTTCCTATTTAAAGCTAATATTGTATTTTGGGCACTTTCCAAAGGAACTACCATTTTAGTAGCCAGGAAAAATCCCAAATAATTTGTGGAGCCTCTCCTATCCATATATTCATAATTTCCATCCAAACCTCAAGTTCCATAGTTCAAATTTTGAGCACACCATCCATTTGCAAATTCTGTCCAGATTTCCAATTTGCAAAGGAAGTGCTTGGTCCCTTGATCATTTTGAGCTGAATTTTTTTAGGGTGGTTAACCCTGATAAATCACTCTGGCAAACAAAAAATCAGCTCAATCCAACTATCCATTATTCCCCAGCAATTTTCCTAAGTTTCTGTCCAGCAGGGAGCACTGTGAAGGAAGTACCATTTTGGCATACCCAAATGGTATGAAATTTTACCAGTGTTTTCATACTTCTAGATCATCACTCTCCACCAAATTTGAGCCAAAACCATCAAGCCATTTGAGTGCAGCTTCCATTTTCCCATTTCTGTCCAATGGGGCAGTTTGTAAAGAAAGTGGTAGCTAGGTTGATCTAAATGAGGTGAAATTTTGTATACAGAGTAACCTCAGTAGATCATGGCTCTACCCCAAAAACTAGATCCATTAACGAAGCCATTCTCACACAAAACAGCTCAAGCACCTTGCTGCCATCTCACACTTGGGGCTAAAATTGATCACAACAAAGTCCCTAGCTTCTTCAAGATGGTCCAGATTGACTGTTTGAGGCTGTGCCCACGCGGTAGACATGAATCCATAGAGTGTGGGTCATGGCAGTACTGTTGCCACGCGGTGACCGCGTGGTTGACATGCCACCAGTGGCACTCTGCGCTCAGCTTGCTCCGTGCAGTCACCTCCGGCCGGCCTTCGCTCGTCCGGCCATGTCCATCGTCTCCGCAGCCTCCGCGTGCCCCCTCTCCCGCACCTTACCCCTCCGGTTTCTTCCTTATTGCGCCACGGCAGGCTCCGTCGCCCTGTGTACCCGTGACCTTCGTCCTTTTCTCTCCTGTCATCTTCTTCCCCGAGCTCTCTCGAGCGCTCCCAAGGCCTCTCCACTCCCCATGAAGTCACCCGACGCCGCAACCGTCCAGCCATGTCTTCTTGCAGCTCCAGTGCGGCGATAAGGGCGCCACGGCGGTCATCCCCATCTCCTCGCCTCGGACGGCTATAAAAGCAGTGGCCCGAGCCCTCCCCGGGCATCCTCGTGCACACCTGCGGCCTCTCCTCCCTCCCAGCTCCGTCCTCGACCCACTAGCCCGAGCCGCCGTGCTCCATTTGCCTCCCACAGCCACCATGGCCGCCGCCCTCCCGTGCCTAAATTCGCTCATCACCGGCCCTCTTTGCTCCACCTAGCCACCGTAGTCGCCACCACCACCACCACCCCGACGCTGTCCCTGCCTTAATTTTGCTCGGTACAGGCCATCGCCTCGGCCCCAAGAACACCACTGCCGCCGTCAGGCTCCGCCCACGGCCGTCCCTGCAGGCCATTCCCGCCTCCACTTCCACCACTCACCGGCGCGGGGTGAGGCTGGGAGCGCATCCCCACCGCCGCCCGAGGTCGCCGAGCCCCACATCGCCGGCAATTGTCGCGGTCGGCGCCCCCTGTCTCTTTCTGTCTCCCTGACGGAGGAGGAAGATGGCCCGACAGGTGGGCCCGCGCTGTCGGCCTCTCACTCGCTCCCTCCTTTTTTTTCAAGTGGTGGTGTGGTTGGGCCCGGTCCAGTAGAGCAGTAGCAACAGCAGCAGTTCCAGCCCGAGCCAGCCCAGTGCAATAGTGCACTTTATTCTTTTTCAGCTGAATTTCGGTCAGGGACTTGTTTGCGAATTTTTCTTTTATAGATTGGTCCATGACAATCAACTCGCTATATCTTTTCAACCGTAACTCCGAATCAGGTGATTCCAAAGCCCACGTTCTCGGTTCGTCGAGCCCGTTCCGATGATACCACTTTCACCATGTTGACACATTCTAAAAATACCCATTTTGCCCCTGCCCTATATCCAGCCTCTTTGAGGGAGAAACCTTTCTGGCGAATCCTTCCGCGAGATGATCGCACTTCTTCCCAGAGTATTCCTTCACCCCAGGCAAGCCGACCATCTGATATATGCCCTGAAGCATTGCTTTTATGTTATTCTTGTGTGTTTAATTAATGAATACGTTTATGTTCGAGTGCATAGAAGTAGGAGGTATATGATTCTGATGAACCCTTAATTAGTTTTCTCTGGTAACGGCACCATGTCTGTGTTCTCTGCTGCTTCCGGCCGTCCGGGGTGGATGCCGACTTTGTATTTCTCTTTTCAACAACTGCCCTGAGTTCTGAGCTGCTTTTCGGCCGTCTCGGGCAGCTGTTGAGTTTCTCTTTGTAGCGGTGACCCTATGCTCTGAGCTGTTCTTCGGCCATCTTAGGGAATTGCTACATTCTTCTTATCTACCCCGTCTCATGCTTTGAGCTGCTTTTCAGCCGTCTTGAGCCGTGGTTGAGTTATTTCAGTAATGTCCCAGATCTTAGTTGTAAAGACTGTTCTGGTGGCTACTGATTTATTTGTCGGTTTCATGCATGTGTTCGGATGGTCGTTACCCTACAGCTAAGACTTGTAAGGTGATAAACTTGCCATTTAAACGTTGTTGCACTCGTGACTCATATGTGATATAATATGGAGTTAGGTTGTTATGTGTTCATTATGTACTATTACTATTATTGCAATAATAAAGAATGTGATTTGATAATGACAACCTCCTCCGTCGGCTGGATCGAGTCATAGTGCCACCGAACCGAGCTTATCAGTGCAGCCACATTTGCTTTTATGGGAAGGCCCTAACTTGGTCTATTGTCTTGCCTCTTATCGGTACCTCCAAAGAGGAAGGTTATGCGTGCGTGCTACCCTGGCCCGGTAGGCGGCGATAACCTTGTGAGCCCAGTTATTTGTTTAACCCGGGGTCCCCGTTTGGGACAGTTTTGCTTGGCCACGACGGTGGCAGGTGTCAGGAGTGACACAGGGGCCACCCAGGACAGGACCCGGAAGGGGTATGAATGTCGGTGGGACCGCAAGAGTGCCAAGCAATAGACAAATTTTGTTGGAGCAGCGCTGGTCCACCCGAATGGGAACATGTACTAAAGTACGAGGTCGGGAGCTCCATGGTGTGGGTAAAGTGCGCAACCTCTGCAGAGTGTAAATCTATTCGAATAGCCGCATCCTCGGGCATGGGACATAGTTCGTACTTGGTCACACTATTTGGTCTGTGTCGAGTCTGGAGGAATAAACTATATAATGTTATTGCCAAGAATGAACCAGAGAAAGGTGAGGTTTGTCAGACTTGCAGTACAGATGCATGGATATCAGATGATGTCAGGGATATGAATATTAGCCATGCGACGGCTATGAGATGAGTGGTCGGATGACCGCAAGGGTTAGATTGGATTTGGATATGATTTGGATTAGATCACGAGAATATTCGGAGTATGAATTCATTACCCGATAGGCTTTACCTTCGTCTTGCTGTTTTTACTTCAGTAATAATGTTGCTAGATAATCCTGCCATGACATGATAATTAATAATGCTAGATATTTAAACCATAATAATTAATATTGCTATAAGAATTGATACATGCTTGAATGCCATGGATTGCTTTGCTTGGTGTATATGTTGGTTTGGTTTGCTTGCGAGTACATTCAAAAGTACTCAGCGGCCTTCAACGTGGCCAGGTTCACCTAAGGATCCGTCAAGGAGCCGGAGCGTTCGCGAGCTAGAAGAGTAACCTAGTCAGATCCCTGTGGTTTGGAGTCTCTCCAAGTCAGTGCCGCCTTAGTTAGTATTTTCCGCTGCCCCAGCTTTGTAACCATGATGTATTCATTCCAGCCACAATGGCTAATAAATATATTCTTATTACAGTTGTGCCTATGTTCATGATACTTGTTGTAAACGCGCACGCCAGAGTGATTTCCTGGGCTGGTGTGTGCGGTGACCGTCTGGCTATAGTGGTATTCAGGCGGGGTGCCACAGTCTGGCCAGCATTTCATGGTACGACAGGGCGGCGATCCGAGCATGGCACCGCAACCAACCGTGGAAGGCGCGAGCAGGCCATCCCACCGGCGCTGGTTTGGTTTTGGCGCCTGGATCGGTCCAACCCAAAAACTCAGCATGCTCGATAATAAGAATTAATTTTATATGGCTACAACTTATTGTAAAATGAAGCCGAGCACTTTTTTTTCTTTAGGTGTGAAGCCGAGCACATTCAGAAGCCCTGGGATAAAGTGGGGTCGCCACATGTGTTGGGCTGGGCTGGGCATTCTTATCGAAAAATAATGTTGGGCTAGAACTTTTTATCATAAAAAAACTCGGCTTGTCAAAAAACTTGTGGTACCTGGGTTTCGAAAGGGAGACCTGGGCAGCACAATCCATAAAACATACAAATGCAATGGAAAAAAAATTGTGATATTTATTACAACTTGCCGCTAATAATTGTTTGATGTTGACCACATACACTACGATTTGCATTGGCTTCAACCTTGTGGGTACCATATAACAGTCCGCTGGTTGCACGAAGAAAAGGGTGTGAGAAAAAAGACTGGTCGCTATCTTTGCCTAAAAATAATATCGACTGAATGTAAAGATACTCTCATAGGAAAATAATATCCTCCAGTTAAAATCATACTTTTCAAATCATAAATTTAAACAACCTGTGCATGAACATTTAGCTTTATTTATTTATTTAGGGGAGCATGAGCATGTAGCTGGGTCAGATTCATGTGAGAGCCTCCCTCCCAGTTAATTATGGGCTCTTCTATTGGGCCTAAATCACTGGGCTGCATGTCCTCGACAAGTGGAAGATTTGTTCCCTAGAAAAAAATAGTATGTGCTACGTACGGGGCACTAACCTCTCAAAAAAATGTACGGGGCCGTAAAGGATCGAAGCATGCAACGACTTCCAAAACATTGTTTTTATCATTCTAACACCACTATTTATTCAACCAACAGACAAAATATATTATTCATTGTACATTGAAAACACCAGCAGCATCCATGGCTCTATATTGTTTTAGTAAAAGGGGTTTGCCGCTAATTTTCCGTTAATAGAAACCACTGGAGGTTCACAACAAACTAGAGCCCTACAAAGGAGCCTTGGGATTGAAGATACTACCAGGGGTCGGGGTGCAACAGAAGCAGTAAGCAGGCCAGAAGAGTAAAGACGCAGCTCTCTATTCCAACCAAACATTAGCCAACATTACAGAAGGGCTACCAAAAAAACCAAGTGTATGCATCAAACTTAATAAAGATCCTAGTACACCAAGTGTACGCATCTAACTAACTGGCTCAGTTAGACGTTACTATTTATTAAGCTGTGGAGATTGGCTGAAGGCTTGAACCAGATGGGTGCCTGACGGGGGAAATTCCAGCCAGCAGGTCGAAGTATGATACATGCGACCCTCTCTCCTACTTTGGGCTGCAGAGCGTGGCGGCACATATCAGGGTATGGTGCATGGAGAGACGCATGGTACGCTGTGTACACACAGTTTTGCTTGATGAATGGAACCACGCTGCCATTAGGATCCTTGACGTTGGTGATCTCCTGGTTAATCGGATAATTTAGTCCGAGAAACAGAGCGCATGTGCCGAGGCTAGTTACCGGCCTCCAGTCAAAGATTCCTGAAGGCCCAAAGAAGCTGGGATCCTGCTCAAAGACCATGCAGTGACTGTGATTGTATTCCGCGAAACAACACGTCCGGTACGTGCGAACGATCATCAATCGTTCGCTGTCCTCTGATCGAGCCAGGAACCACCTGCAACTGCCATGCCGCTTTTCTTTGAAAGGTTCTGGGATTAGGAAGGGAAGGGACACCACGCGGCCTACAACATCTTATCAAGTTGGAGTCAAATAAAAATGGGCTGGTACTATAAATCTAAGAACAGCATGTTCAGAGCATGAATATATTTTTAGTAAATATTGACAGTAATATAAGCATGGGAAGGATGATTTGATTTCACCAAAATTCTACTACATCTGATCACCAATGTGGGGCGTTTTGGCAGTTCGAATTAAACTGTCAAAACATCCACGTTACTGAACAGATGGTGTATTTGACAGCGTGGTGTTAATTTCTAACAACAATATCATGATTCTAACTCTTCTCAAACTGTACTCTGACAATAGGAAGCAAGCCATCATGATATCATAGGAAATTAGGAGTAACATACTGCTGTAATAGCCATTTGTAGCGATGACTGGAGTAGGCCAGCAATATGTCCAGCCATAGAAGGAGTCCACAGCATAAATGAAGCCCTTGTGTTCAATGGCATCAGAGAGCCATGGAGGATGTATGATCCTACGATGGACGTGGAGATTTATCCACTTATCGTAGTGACCTGTCAGATAGGCGAGACCGCGGTTGAAGAACGCAATTAGCCTAAAGTCTTTATAATTCGCAGATCTTGTGGGCACTTGGCAGATTACAACCTTGCGCAAATCAAACTTGGTATCATGTTGGCCACTATAAGATTCCGAGTAATCTAGGCCGCGGTGCCAAAGCAGTGCAGTGTTAATCGAAGGAAAGGGTATCAATCGTCGGGTGTAGACCTCCACGAGCATCCACCTGCCACGTTCGTTGATGAGAACCATCCAAGATGTGTTCATGCCGACCCAGTACATACCGTTAATGTAGTTGAGGGTGACGGGGATCGTATCACAGTCGAGGGGGTTGATGCTCGCCTCCCTAGGATCCTTAAGCTGCGTGACACGCCATTTTTGAAGATCAAGCAGCATCAGCAAGCAGGGAGCTGGCTTAAAAAGCTCTGGCCTGAGGGCTTTGAGTAAACAGTACATCCCCGACGAGCACGTGGCGAGCGGCATGGTACTGAGATTGTCCACACATAAAACAATGAGTTTCATTAACTCTGTGGGGAGCGAATTCCAGCCACTCTTTTGGCGGACGCTGCTCGGTTCTGCCATTGTTAGTGCTTGGGTTTTGGAAGAGGGGGGAGGCGCCTAGCGGGGATGGAAGATTGGACGATTTTGTGCTGGCGAGGATGGAGAAGCGAATATGTGCTGCGGGAAGTGGACAGGTGATGATGACAATGTAACAGCAACACGCCGCTTGACTTACGAGACACATCCCAACAGCGTAGGGTCATATCGATGTGAAACAACTTGACTGATTACAGTACTACTAAAATATACTCCTATAAACTGCAGTACCTACTATAGTGGAGTAGGACTCCGCTCTACTGGAGTAGTATAGTAAATAGTACAAATTCAATTCCCGAGCGTGGAACTACTAGGAACCACCATCGGTGCTAACGCCAATCTCCATCAAACGTTCGCTGGAGACATGGCAGTTGCAAACGCCCGCATCGCAATTACATGTGTAAGGGTGGCAGTTTTGTCAAATACCATGGGCTTAAAAAAAAAGGCCACCGTCGGATGGAAATCTGGCGGTTATGTGGGCGTTTGCTAGGATTGGGCTCGTGGCGAACGTTCGCCAGGTATCATTACTAACTACTACCTCCATCCTGGTTTATTGGTCCTCATTGTATTTTGTGCCAAATTTTGACCAAAGATTTAACTAATAAAATGTTAATGCATGTCACCAAAAATTATATCATTGGATTCGTATTTCAACATAGTTTCAGATGATATTATTTTTGATGACATGCATTAATATTTTGTTAGTTAAATCTTTGGTCAAAAGTTGGTACAAAATACAATGAGGACCAATAAACCAAGACGGAGGTAGTAGTAAGTAGTACTAGTAGATGCTCATAATTAATTAAACAAATGTATGGGCGACACACACACTAACTACTTCTCGCATGCTGGCCAGACCCAAATGCGATCATTCTCTTTGTCCTTGTCGGCGGCAGCCCACCGTGCTTGTTGGACCTCTGCCCAGCTCTCCTCACCATCGCGGTAGCTACCGCCGTGATCCTGGCAGGTGGAGGCATCGGGCCATGCTGGCCAGAGACCGTTGTTCTCCTTCCCGGCCTTCTCGGCGGTAGCCCGCCGTGCTTGGATCTCCGCCCGGCTCTCCTCAGTAGCGCGTGCGGCAGCTTCTTTCATGCGGCGGTGGGACTCTCTTTTCTTGAGTGCTTTCTACCTTTTCCGCTCCTTCTATGTGGCTTTGGCCTCCTGTTGCTCCACCGCCCATTCGGCCATGGTAGCTTCAAAGTCCTCCCACGTAGGTGTGCGGTTGCGGGCGGTGATGAACTCGGCACGACGGGATGCCATCGCTTCCTTACCAGTTCGTGTGCGGTCGCGGGCGGCGATGAACTCGGTGCGGCAGGATGCCATTGCTTCCTGACCAGTTAGTGTGCGGCACGGTGGCATGAACGGCGACGCTTGGGGAGAGCTCTGGGACGGGGTGGCCGGACAACCGTATAGTGCGGTGGTTTTTTAGAGCACTCGAGATCTGATTGCCTATGAGAACCATGTGCGCTGACCTATGATGCGTTGCGTTCTGAATGGCCGGAACCCCAGCCACGGGGATCGCGCGTGTTCACCTAGGCATATGCATTACCAAGTTAACTGTTCATCATTAGTCTTCGCTCAATGGAAGCAGCTATCTAAGCATGTGGACACCGACGCTCTCACCGGTTTCATTACCAAGATCCGTACATCTGCCCTTAGCCTTCGTCCTGCAACCCGTGAGAGCCAGCTCCCTCGAGTGTGATTTGTGCTGCTTTATCTTCGTTTGTTTCGTTGGGCCTGCGTGCCTTTTGCCTACTTGGCTATATTAAACCTTCCTTGTTGTCGTACTGTTCATGTTGCTACTCTGTGATTTGGCTGGTTGCGCGGGCGATATGCCTTTTCTCTAAAAAAATCTACCGCTTCCTAGATCCTCTTTGATCATCGAAACTGGTTTCTCGACTCACAGCCATCATAATTTGCATTTGAATGCACTTTCCAGTAATATTATTTGTGCCAGGGCATATAACATACACTATTTTTTAACCCGAATCCAACGTTGATTTTTTTTTGAATTGTTTGGATTGCTTACCACATGTGTCACGTGGTTCCTACGTCGAACTTTATACTGGAGTACTATTTCCCTACTAGTTAAATTTACGGTAACAAATATAGGTCGAAAAGTCGAAATACGAGAGGTGCTAGTAAACCGGGACGGAAGTAGGAGTAGTAGGGGCTACAAGAGTAGAGGGCGGCGCTGCAGGGGAGTCTCACCGCGCTCGTGGCATGGCAGTAAAGTCGTCATATCACAAAACCCCACCACTCCTAGTAATAAGTGGCCTGTTAAAATGAACGAACAAGCAACCATCATATCACTCCTGTCTTTGCATTTCATTTCTCTGCAGTCCGGTTCATCTCTCGACATTTACGGTTGATCCTAAAGCGGCACTCTCGATCCCTATCTACTAGTAGTATTACTCAAGTTGGAATTCCAATTGCACGGCATAACTTCGTGTATGAAGCGATTTGGGAGTAGTAGTAGTACTGGCAAAAAAAATAGTGCTTATAGATTTTTTTGAAAAGTCAAACTTTACAAACTTTGACCTAGTTTATATAGAAAACTACTTGTATCTATAATAGTGAATATATAAATTATGAAACTATGTGTTGTGATGAATCTAATGAAATATGTTTTGCACTCTAGATGCAAATATTTTTCTCCAAAACCTGGGTCAAATTTAGTGAAGTTTGACTTTTGAAAAAGTCTATATGCACTACATTATGGAACGGAGGGTAGTAGGAGTCACTCGTAGGAGTACGTGCTAGTACGTACGGTGTGCCGCCAAAGGCCACTACTCCCTCCCCGGTGCATAGGGCATAGATCGAATGGCTGATCTGTGGGATTCACTTGAACAGTAGCTGCTGCATCGGTACTGTTCTGGAACAATCACAAGGGCACTTGTCCGTAAAATTTGCATGACTCCCGACCAGTGAGATATAACTACTATGATAGAGGAAAATCTACAGAGAGAAGGAAGTAAACAATCAAATGAGAATGAGTCCCACCATTTATAGCTCATCAAAAAACAATCAATGGAGTTTTCACTTCTCATTCTTGCATTTCTTTTGCATTGAATCATTTCACAAGGTTGTCTACTATTTTACTACTTTTACCAAAACCGCATCGTAATATTCGAATGCACGTGTGTATACATATATACTAGTTGTCCTAGGGCATAAGCCTAGATATAGAGAGAGACGTGTACTGCAATATAGTGTTGAACTTCATGCTATGTACGTACTCTACTTACAAAAAGTAACAAGCGTACGAATACAAAAGGTTTTCAAACTTGTTCCTTTCATACATAATTAATTAAGGACACTAATAAGTCCCGAGCGTTCGGGATTTATTATTTCCGTCCCAATACTACAGAAAACTATGAGTACTCCTACCTACTAATGGGATCACCTTTTGACAATAAATTAATCCTAATAAAAGCCACGGCATTCACAGGAGCACTTGCGGCGCGCCACGAGTGCCCTGGTGCGTGGCCGTTTCCCAGTGCGGCGAGACAACGCTTCTTCCTCGGCCTCGCAAGTCGCGAGGTGCTGATTAGCCTCTTGCCGGCGGGCGAGCGCGATATCACCGGTCTGGTGATCCGACGCCAACAGGTACTCGTCCTTGCTGGTAGCGTGCACCCGATCGACGTACCGCCAAGCGTAGATGAGGCGCATCGACCCGACTGCACTCAGGGCTTTGGCACGGGCATCCTTCGTCACCCACACGGCCCTCGCACGAGCCTTCTGCCAAAGAGCGAATTGCCTGACTCTCTAGGAGGCGACATAGGCTTGCTAGGCAGCATCCCTCACGGTGCGCTTCTCTTCCTCGGCCTTCTTCTCCACCTCTCTTTTGGTGCGCTCCGCCGGAGGCAAAGCCTCCAACATGGTGACCTCCATTTGTTTCCATAGCTCCTCCAAGCTGGGCGGCTCGGGGGCCGGTGCGACGTCCTCCTCATAGTGGGGCGGCGACGCATCCTCCGATGCACGTGCTGGCGAGTCTGGGAACGCCAACGCGTCTACCTCAACGCACCGCGGTGACGGGGAGGAGCAGAACACCGAAACATCATCCTCGACTCGTGGCAGCGAGGAGTGGAATGCCGATGCATCCTCCTCGAATCGTGGCAGCGAGGAACAGAACGTCGATGCGTGACCCTTCACGCGGGGTAGCGAGGGGCGCCTAGGGCTAGGGAGGGGCGATGCCATGGTGGTCGACGGGTTCGTAATTGAGAGGGAGGGCAAGGAGATGAATGTGAGCGTTCTTCAAAATGCCATTGGAGGCGCATTATTTATAGCGAGCAATGGTACACCTACGTAAGATAGGTTGCGTGATTAATATAATAGCTAGGTGGGCATTTTTTTGTTGGAGGAAATTAAGGAGGAGGTGGGGGGCACCGAGCTGAATTTAGGGGGCGAGGTGGAGATATTGCTGGTCACAACGGTTTAGGGTTTAGGTGATCTGTGATTTATTAGGCAGGAGGAGATTGGACGAGCACGGGAGGGAGAGTCAACAATCGGCTATACTAGTATGCTATAACACTAATATATAGCCCACATGTTTCTCTCAGAAAGTGTGTTGGAGCTCGTGCTACAGCCGGCTGTAAGTTTGTGTACTAGCTTGCTTCTCTTCTCTCTCCTCTTCTCTCTCATCCAACTCAGCAAAAATAAATTAGTATTTAAAATATTACAGCCCGCCTACATCACCTTATTGTACACTACTTGCTCTCATGCATGCAGATTGTTTTCACATGGGGAGGATAGGTGGGACTGCGGGGGGGGGGGGAGAAGGAGAGTCATGCAGCAGACTATTTTCACACATGGAGAGGAAAAGATTTGGAGGCGAACGGGTTTCCTGGTAGGCCGAACGAGGAAAATGAATTGAGAGGGAGGTGGGCACATGAGGCGGTTGAGTTAAATGAGGCACAGTTTAATTACTACTGTACATCACAGCTAATACTTTAAGATTTTCTGAATTCTCTTAGAGTAAGTACAATAATGAGCTTATAGCCCGCTTACATGGCACTTTTGCCTATGTGGAGTAGAGATAAATGGAAAAATGATGAGACTGGGCTCTCATGCAAGAGCCTACCTATATGCGTACTCCTTGGCAAATGCAAGAAATACGAAGAACAAGATAGAGAGAAGGTTAAAAAAATAGTACTCTTATAGCCAACCTTATAGCTAACCTTGTTGTATGAGTGACTATAAGTGATGACTATATATGACATGGCAACATCATATAGCCTAACGCACCCGGACGGAGGAAGTAGTACTCTGGTCTGGTGTGTAAGGCTCACTAGGAATCACATCGTGACCAAGGTGGATGACTACTGGCTAGTAGCGATTACTCGTCTCGTTCCTTTCCTCCAATCAAGATCCTGTTTATTTAATTAAATAGAGTTGGTTTCCCACGATATGCATGCATGCAATTGTATTCTCATTGGTGCGGTCAATGCAGCCTCCTCATGAAGACCAATGGAATTCCCACCCGCTGGCATGCTAGTCGTTTCCACCAATGGAAAAAAGGAGAAAGGACCGGTAGAGAGTAATTAGCATGAGTAATTCGCATTAGGAGACGAGCCTTAGAGAGAGGGTAAATCGAAAAAAATGCTCATTTATAGCCATCCGAAGTCTCAAAGGGCGCGACCGCGCGAGCGAGGCGACGGTCGTGGGAGGCGCGACGCTTGACGGAATTAAGTCAAAGTCGCATGCACACGCCGGCATGGCGTGCGAACACGCAGATCCTATACTGTCAGCCCTACCAAGTGGGTCTAATAGACATGACATATAGTGGGTCCCCCATAGTACTAGAGAACTCTTTGGGGGCATGCAGCCGTTTATCCACCGGGCAAGCCACTACCCCACACCGTTCGCATGCCCTACTCAGCATTTTTACAATCGAAAAACCGCTAGCAGTTCGCTCCTACTCGTCCCCGTCCTTTAACATTATAGCAGTTTGCTCCCACTCGCCTCGTCCTTCCGCATTACAGCAGTTCCACTTCTCCTAGCCCTCCTCTAAACTCCTTGGCCTCCCAAATCTCCATGATCGGCGGTGAGTACAAGGTTGAAACCATCACCGGCGATGAGTCGACGTCATCTACACCTGTTCTTCCACGACGGTGCAAGGATGCCTTCGTTGCTTCCAACGCATGTTCCCAAATTCAAATGATGAGTGGGTCGCTGGGCTAGATGTTGAGTACACCACAGTCTTGGAGAAAGAGAGGTTGCTAAAGGAGGAAGAGAAGAAGAAGCCCGCCGTGATCCAGGTTTGTGTACATAACTTGTGCTTGGTGTACCACATATGCCATGCCGACGTAAGGTGCCAGAATTTTGAAGAATTCCTCAAGGACGAAAGAGTCAAATTCGTTACTATAGATTTTACCAACGACAAGGAAGTCCTGGGTAGGATAGGCCTCGTTGTACACCAGCCCTGTGACCTCCAAAAGAAACGCCTGGTGTCCTCCTCTCAGCCTTCAATGCTGACCCTGGCAGAAGCCATGATTGATCCTTCGTACGGTAAACTAAAGAAACCTCACTATACGTTTCATTATTCATGGGAGCGGAAGAATATAGATGAAGCTCACATCAGGTACGTAGCACTGGATGCCTACCTTTGTTTAAATATCTACAAGGGTTGGATGAAGAGGCGGAGCCTAGTGTCCGGTTCAAGCAAGGAAGTATCAGCGAAGAGGAAGAGGGACAAGGATGAAGTCGAGGAGGTGGACGAGGACTCCGAGTAAGGTGGCATTGTCGTTGCTCATGCTAGTTCTGATGCAGTTTCAACTGGATTAGTTGCTTAGTTTTATTTCAGGGTGCTTAGTTTTATTTCAGTGTGCTTAGTTTTATTTCAGGGGTGTGTTGTGCTGAGCCCCCAGCAGAACTATGTTATGTTCTTTCTCGTTACTTGAACTCTTTACTGTACGTACTAGTATTTCTTACAGTTCGAGTTGTAGATGGTACTGCTTCTCGTTTCTTCACCTTCCTACTGTACTTAATAAGTACTAGTAGTATTATTTCCATCCATCTAAGTAGTTGGTACTATTCATCTATACTACTCATTTCTTACACAACAGCTGTAGCAATTTGGGTCAGTCGATTTGTGAAAGAAGAAGTTCGCCCGAGGGAAGGAAGAAGACGGCAGAGATGCTACCCCAGTATCTATATTATGGTGGCAGGGTGCCCATGATCTATCTTATGAGTGTTGGGTGTGGGATGCAGTTTGTCGGAAAAAATGGATCGTGCCCGGGGTTAGACGGATGGCAAGGGGGGGAGACGGCAGTGGGAGGCAGTTGAGGGGAGGGCGGGGCGGCGGCAGCAGGCGGTTAGGCCTGTGGCGGCTCGATGTTTGAGAGAGAAGATCAAGAGTGCGTCATTTTCAGAGGTTGAAGAAGCCCTTCTGGCCGTCCATGTTGCATCCAACGGCTCATAAGAGTCGACTGACCCAAATTGTTCTTCAGATTGGATTATCCATGTGGCGTTGAAGGTCTCGAGGGTAGATTCCACGTCCGCACCCGGTTTGCGGCCTCGGCACGGACGCGACCGGCTTCTGCCGTGACAGCCACCATGCGGGCCTCCTCCTCGCCGGCGTGCTGGAGCACGTGCTCGTCCTCCTCCTCTTCATACGCTGTGGGCATAGACGCGGCTGCAGCTGCTCGCGTCCTTGGCTGGGCGGTGGCATCGCCCGGAGGGACTGTAGACGACGTGAGCGGGCGAGCCTGCGACTTCCTAGCACCGGGATGGCAGGGACACGGCGGTGATGGGCGAGAAATGGTCGGCCGAAGCAGTACCACATTAATTAGCACAACATCGATACGGAATCCTCTGCAAGCACGTGCACCGCGGCCGCGCAGTCGATCGAACGGTGCGTCACGGTGTCACACTCGAAGGACATCCACCAAACCTTTGCGTGTGTGTGAAAACAATCCCCGAATATCACACTACACTTTTTTGCTGGAAAAGTTCTTCACGCTACAATATTTACATATGTTTGAATTTAGCTTCAGTTCTTGCTTATTTGGATTTGGACGTTTTAGGTGCACCCTAATAGTATTTTTTCTGAGAGATTCTACGGGTGTGACGGAGAGAGAACGTGTGTATGTGTCTATGTGTTGTGGCACAAGGGCAATGTGGAGACGGTGTGTGTGTGATATAGAGAGGTGTGAATGTGAAAATGATCGTGTATACGTGAGACATAGAGAGATGCCGAGATATGGTGTATGCATGAGCGAACGGTCTTGTATTTGTGTGTTGTGTGTGTGTGTGTGTGAGAGAGAGAGAGAGAGAGAAAGGCATCCGCAACACAACAACCATCTCTCTCGATTCGACCCTCCCTCGCACACTCGCATGTAACACATGCATCAACGCACACATTTTCACACCCTCACCCAGCCCCTGCCCAACTCAAGGCCCCGAATCTCTCTCTCTCTCTCTCTCTCTCTCTCTCTCTCTCTCGCACACACAATCTCTTCCCGAAAACCCTATTTAGCATGTACCTCTCCGTCACATACACCCTATACCACGCACACACATTTATCTCTCGCTATGTCTCTCTACCTCACAAACACACTCCCCATAGTCCTCTCTTCGTATCCCGCACACGGTCTGTCTATATTGCTTAAACACTCACGCACATGATGTATCCATCTCGCACCATTAGCCTCTCTCTCCTGCACACAATGCACACACATTCTCTCCCTAGGTTTGATTTCTCTCAATATTTCGCACACCCCCCCTCACACTATCCATCCCCATCCAAGGTTATATAGCGACCACTATCGCTTGTGCTTCTCTGCACCCCGGCATGCACACCACCTCAATCTTCAAGGAGGGCATCGGGAAGAACGAAGACGCTAACCAGACCGCACTAGAGAATGCAGGGCCAGATGGAAGTAGGTTGACGTAAAACCAGCTGGCTGACTCCTTTGCTCTCTCTCTCTCTCTCTCTCTCTCTCTCTCTCCCTCCCCCGCACAAAAATATCAATCCCAGAACCCACAAGGCCAGAAGAACACACACAAGCTCCCCCCCCTCTCATCCATGTTTTCTTGAGCTCTCTCATCAAACCTTTTGTCTCTTCTCCTTCCACATGTACAAAATCTCGATTGCACGCATGCATCTCACTCTGTATATATACATGTCTCCATCTTTCTCACAGACCTAACTTCTTCCTTCCTATGCAAATGTCCCTTCTCTCACACACTCCCTCTCTCTCTCTCGTGAGGTTTCTCTCCTACTCTCTCACCCACATATATACAATCTTTCTCGCCTTCTATCTCTCTCTTCCATGGGGTGTATATCTTGTGTGTTGTGCACTTGCGCGCACAAATCACTCTCCCGCCATTGCTCCATCGTCACACACTCTCTCTCTACGCTTCATTCACAAAAGCAGGAATTCACACATTGGGATGTGTTCAAATATTGTTTGGAACTGGATCATGTAGAGTTATTGATGGTTTCGTTGCATCCAACTAATTAATAATTCTGAAATGCATTTAGATTTTCATTTGAGTTGGATTATGTGAGTTTGAGTATATTGTGAAGTACCATAGACTTGGTATTCATCTTGGAATTCAACAATGATTCTAACTATTGAATTGTATAAACCATTACATTCGAAGTCAATAGCTTAATATATTTATTTGACAACTACAACAAATAATTAATGTCACGACAGCAAACTAAGAAAATAGATGTGTACTAGTACTCCTAGTTGCTTAGCCCAATCATCCAACACGCCGGGCGGGGAGTACAGTGTTACAAATTTTCAGGTCGGCGGCAAAATCTCCTGCTCCCATCGATATCTCCCACGACCCAGATTCGAGCAATGTGAAATGACCATCATACCCTTTGTACAACTGACCGAAGGACGGTGCTGGGTCGGGGGCTGCTTTGGTAACTTCACATTCACCCTGCCCAGCCACCCCCACCCCCGCACCCAGACGACACCTCAATAATCCCCATTTTCTGTCCCCATAGCAAAATGCACTTCTCCACGGCACCGCAACACCCCACAACAAGTTGGCTGCGGTTAGCCGGCCTTCCTGCCCATCCCCTTCTACATCGGCGTAGTTGTCCACCGTAGCGCATCTGCCTCATCGACGACGTCGTATGCCGCACTGGAGCCAGTCCACCATCGCCGTCGTACACCGCACAGGAGCAACTTCCCCGGCGCCGTCGTCCACGGTCTCGGATCTGCTTCCCGATAGCCGACGGCAAGGGCAGCAGCAACACCGTCGGCGACAATGAACTGACTCCCGTTGCCGCCCATGATGCACAGACGAGGCCGCGACATTCATGCTCCTCTGCGATTGGTAATGTGTACATTGATTCTCTTAGCTGTACTTGTGCAGTTCCGATTTTGTTCATACCTACCCATCAAATTTATGTGCTGCTACTGTTCCCCTTTCCTGGCTGCTATTGTTCCAATAAAAGTAATTGGTTATAGCTTGCATTATCCAACAGAATATCATCTTGTAATTGGGCGTCCCTCCTGTATTGTGGTGTGCTTGCGTAGGTTCTTCATCTCTAACCTGTAGTGTGGCAGATGGTTAAAAGTTTTTGAGAATAGCAGGGAGGTGATCCCCCAGTTCTATTGACTCAGAATGACACCACAACATATTTGTAGCAAAGTTGAATAACCACAAAGTAGGATATTAAAAATTACTCATGCCAACATTGTAGATGAGTGCTTTAATGTTGCCTACAAGATGTGTGAGTATTACTATATTTTTCTTGCCATGTTGGGATTTTACAAAACTACTAATGCCAACATGCAGAGGGGAAATGAAGATCAAATACGGGATGTTGGGGACATCTTCAAGGAACGTCGCAAGATAAAGACGAGTTGCACCGAACCTGTAAAACGTGCTTTGGTAAGTAACAGCCTTCCAATTACTTTGACATGGTATGTGTCTGGCAACAGTATTGTAGACAGGACCAGGCCAGGCCCTGGACATGCCCCGAGCCGAAAACAGCGTCAAAAAATGTTGTGTGCTTGGCTAGGGTTCTTGCCATGCAATCCAGCGGTGTGGCAAATTATTAAACAGTAATAGGCGGGACAAACAATTGCCTCTACACTTGATTAGGCTCTCTATCATTTGTAGGATCTCAATTTACTCACTAGACCCACCATGCCGTAGGATGAAAAACTAGTTAGTCAAACGCGGCTACAAAGGCCCTGGAGATCATCTAGTTACCAGTTGTTTTGCTGTAGCTACCCTTGGCTTAGTGCACCCCTCTGCTGGTTTTCCTATTTGGCTTAGCCTTGTGTTCTTTGATGTATATATTGTAGTTTCTGTAAAGTAGCTCTGCTCGATATGTAATAAGCACACTCTTAATCGTCCTAATGCTTTCCTTTTTAGCCTCTTTGATTCGCATGATTTTGAAAATGTAGGAATAGGAAAAGTATAGGATTGGAGTGGCATGCCAACTTGAATCCTATAGGATTAGCAAGAAGTGTTTGATGCCACATGAAAAACAAAGGAATTGTAAAAGAGGTTGGAGTGCATGTTAGATTTCCTATAAAATGTAGTACAAAAGATTCCATAGGAAAAATTCCTATGGAATCCAATCCTATGAATCAAAGGGCTAACATAGGAAAAATTATTAAGGGTTTCAATCCTCCAGAAATCCTATAGAATTCCTTTGAATCAAAGGAGCCCTAGCTTGATGTAGGAAGTAGGTGTTCTTACCCTACGAGTCTACTAGTCCTGTTTATGGGGCTTCTACTGAATGGATCTGTGGAGCTCTCACTATTGATCTAAAAAAGAAGTAACTTCTTCATGTCAGGATGCAGTTCGTGCAAGGAGGGAAGTATGGTCAACCTCAAGATCAGGTTTTGAGGCTAGTCCTATGTGCCAGTTCCCAAATGATGCTGGATTACACACAAGGTGCCAGTTCCCTAATGATGCCAGATTAGACACAAGGTGCCAATTCCTAAATGATGCTGGATTACACACTAGCCAGGTGAAGTCGTCAAGTGTTCGTGTCCTCATAGCTCTAGTAAAGGCTGAAAGAAAGCGTGCAGCAGCCCTTGAGAATGTAGCTGAGTTCCTGAAGGTGTGAAAAGAGCAATCAGATGCTCTCTTCACCCAAGCCAAACAAGAGATGGAAGAAGCCAGAAAGAAGCTAGCAGAGGCAGAGTAGGCTAAGCGTCTCATGCTATCTAAAACTGATGTCAATCCGAATTTTCATTCATAATAGCTAGGTTCAAATGTTGATCCAGTCAGCATGCATATTGTGATGTTCGTGCATCGACTGAGATGTATGTAAGTCTGATGCCGAGATGTGGCACAGAATATAATTTTGCTGGGTCATGTAATAACTTACTCTATTTCCAGAACAATAACAGACAAACCATGGGACATGGTATAGTTCACATGCAAGCCCAACATTCCAAGTTTAACTTCCACATCAAACTCATGTTCACAGATATCTTCACATTCATAGATAATGTCCACAACCAATTAATAGCCATAGTTGAAATAGTTTATGCATCTCAATGATTCACTTCAAAGCTAAAAACAAAGTGAGGAGAATTAGAAATAAAGAAAAATATATAGTTCTTACTACCAACATCAATGCTTCTCCAAAACAACATTTAGTTCACAGCCAAAACACAAATTCCTTCTGAGAGCATTGATCAAAAAGGTGCATTTTCTACCAATGGCGGAGGGACTCTCGTATAATTTTGTGGTTCACTAAAATTGAGGTATCTGCTTCTGTTTGCACAAACATGCCTAAGATTGACATCCATGTTTGCAAAAAAATGTAAAAGGGTTATCGATGGCATTGCGTCATTTTACAAGTGCCATTGGATTTATCGATGGCACTAGATTAACA
Source organism: Elymus sibiricus (assembly GCA_039707655.1). NCBI lineage: Eukaryota > Viridiplantae > Streptophyta > Magnoliopsida > Poales > Poaceae > Elymus > Elymus sibiricus. The sequence continues at coordinate 287,676,191 of CM077670.1, forward strand.
GTAGCATATTACTCCCTGTGTGACATTGCATCATTTTTCAAGTGACATTGGATTGACAGCAATTAAACAATGGCAATATAAGGGCATGGCGATGTTGGGCGCGCCAACACCATGTAAAGTACCTCCACAGATGCAATAAATTGTCGAGGTAGAGCTAGTTACCGAGAGCAATAAACATATCAGTGCGTGCACAACAAAACTAGACCGTACGAAATTAATTACATTTCGTACATTTTTTAATTGAACGAGAATAGCTTCTAGAGGCAGGTATAATCTAATGCCGGTCGTGGCGGCCCTCCGTGCCTTTCGCCTCTGTGGCCTCCGCCTTCGCCATAACTTCCCTGTGTCCAGCTGCGCTTCAGCGAAAGGGGATGACCCAGGGGAAGAGTGGATCCTCCGCTTCCGTGAAGCCGAGGCGGGGGTCAACACTGTTGTGCGCTAAACCGGGCGACACACCGGGTGTGTATGCCGGCGACGCAGTGGCGGTGGCCTTCGTGGGACCCAAGCGGCGGCGGCTCCCATGGTCTACTTTTCCTCGGTGTCGACGGCGGCCGTGGAGGTGCTGGCCGCCTCCGCCGGCAAGCCGCGGTACCGCCAACGTTTGCAGCGCATGGTGCGGCCGGCCATGGTGCATTGGACGCCGTGCTCCCCCGCGTGCCGGCGTGGAGCACCTGGCCACTCCTCTGCGAGCTGGCTTGGAGTGGCGAGTTGCTGCACTAGGGGCCAGCTTGGAGCGGCGGCTTGCTCCTATGCTTGCTCGCCTGCAGCCTCGCCCATGGTATTGATGTCCAGGGGCGGGGAGGGAGGTGGAGCAGTGAGTTTACTGGCTCGTATCCGGTAGGCTCGGCTTGGCACCCAGCCGGCTTTTATGCCGGAGAATTCGTCTTCATGCTCACCGGATGCTATGGAGAGTGTGGAGAAAATGGTGCAAGGAGGAGATGGGGAGCGGAGATGTGGTGCGATTCTTGCCAGGCGTCTGGCCTCGTTTAACTAGCGAGCGGATGCTAGGAGCCAAGCAGCATTGTGCTGAATGCCGGTAGGCTCGTGGACGGACATGTGGGCGGATTTGGTTTCTCGACACACGCGAGGGTTCAATGGATGTAGGCGGGGCAGTCTGAAGCTGGTTGAGAGCATGGTTTATAATATAGACAACAATTGGCTATAAGAAGTTGCCATGTCATTTGTTAGAGTCAACCTAATATCCGGCTTACAATAGTAAGATTTAAATATGTAGTACTTTGTTAGCTATCCCACCATACATTCCCACAAAGTGTCTTGGGTCTCATGCTATAGCCGGCTCTTATTCTACAACCCGCTTTCCTTCTCTCTCCTCCAACTAAGCAAAGATATAATGCGGCGAGGAGGCGTGTTCAGCCTGGCGTGCAGCGGGTGCTGCTCTCTCGGCCAGCGCGCTGGTTCAATGCATGCGCCAGTGAGAGTTCGCGTCCACTCTGGCACCGGGTGAGAGAGGACGGCATGGTCCACAGATCAGGACGCGCCGGCAGTGTGTCCCCTACCTCACCGAGGGCGACCGCCTCAACGCTTCATCGCCGCCCTTCCACGGTGGACAGGATCCGGTCGGATCTTTCACCGCTGGGAGGAGAGAGACAATGGCTACCGCCCATCTTGTTTAGATCAGGAGAGGGTGAGAGTGCGAAGGGAGCAACCCTGGCTAGCAGCAAGCGCTGAAACTCCAACCTACGTGTATAGTGACAATTTTCATTTTTCGCTCCATACCAATTGTTTTAATAAATTGTATAACACGATTCTAAAAAAAAGTATAACGCACCATTGAAAAACGGAACTCGTGTCCTGCTAAAAAATGTATTTCATAAACGTGACAACTCGATCAGTAGCAAGCCATCGCCTCCAAGTCGTTCACGTGTAGTCCCGGACAGTCAACACCTGCGGATCAAATTATCACGCGAGCTGACTCTTCGTACAAAAGTGCGCTCCACCACGTACCTGGTACCTGCGCATGCAGACATCGTGCGTCTACGGGTTTATTTGTTTACTGTGCATTACGTAACTCTCATATGTGCGAGACAGCGAGGGACTGAGACTGCGTGATCCTCTTCTCTTCGTATATGTACTCCACTGTTTGTGTGATGTCCAAAAAATAATTATAATACTCCAGCGTTCCTATGGGGACCGTTGGATCATCAATCAAACGGACACAGGTAGAGGTCGTAAAAATTTACAGAAAACCCCTCAAAGAGTCTCAAAATTTTGCTCGGGTCCAGAGGTTTTTTCCACTATCCAACGGCCGGAGAACTATCGTATCGTGGGAGCTTGGGAGGCCTTGGAGCACCAGATTTTTTCCTACAAGGGATCGGCCTACAAACAAGTGGTGTGTGTGTGTGAGAACCGGCATAGAGAAAGAGAGTAACCTAGAGAGAGAGGGGGGAGAGCGTGCATATGAGAGATCGATCTCGAGATAGATCATGTGTCTGAGAGAGAGGGAGAGAGAGAGAGAGAGGAGGGAGTACTGCATGTGTGAAAAGACACGAAGAGTGTGTGTTCGAGAGGTATCGACATAAAGAGAGATGGTAGCTAGTGTGTGTGCACGATCAAGAGAAATAGAGGTAGACACAAGATCGAGGATCAGTGAGAGACATCAGAGTATGCGGGTGAGAGATGTAAGGAAGAAGGCTCGGTGATCGATTAAGCGTGTTTGTGTCCGACGGAGAAAGGATGGGAGAAGTTACATGGAGTACACATGAATGGTTAGGGAGCGAGATACATTGTGTGCAAGGGAGGCCAAGAGAGACGGGGTGCGTGGAATGAAGGGGCCTACAAACATTGATCGAGAGAGACCTAGAGAGAGCGCACGAGAAAGAATGCCGAGTGTGTGTGTATGTGTGCTGCGGAGAAAGATAGTTCTTGCTACAAACATATAGGAAGCGTGGGAGACACTACACAGAGAGGGTGTGTTTCAAGAAGGTGCGACATATCTACATAGATACAAGGAGCGTGGGAGAGACATATACGAGAGAGGGGAAGCGAGGGTGTGTAATAGATGGATAAACCTAACTAGAGGTTGGTCTATAAGTGTGTGTGGGAGGGAAAGGAGTCGGGGGTGCGAAAGGGAGAGTTGTGTGTGTGTGTGAGGGGGCAAGGATCGGGAGGGGGCGGTCGAAAGCAAAGAGGTGTGTGTGTGTGTGTGTGTGTGTGTGAGAGAGAGAGAGAGAGAGAGTTAGAGAGAGTGAGAGAGAGATTGTCTGACTAGTAAACAAATGAATAGTTTCAGTTTTGGAACGGAGGTGAAGAGGGAAAGGAGACGCCCACAAACGGTGTATGTGAGAGAGACAGATAAATTTTAGTGGTAGGAGTCATATCTAGAAAGAGATGAGGTGCGTGATAGATCCCTAGAAAGAGAGAGACAAAATGAAAGGCAAGTGAGAGAGTGTGTGTGGCGGGTAAAAATAACGCTAGGTAGCTAGAGAGACACCAGAGCACGATAGAGACGTAAGAGATAATGAAAGCCGAGTGGTCTACAGAGATAGAGAGAGTGTGACACGTGTCGAGAGAGACGGTGAGAGACTGTGTTTGTGAAAAAAGAGAAACATGTACTGAGTGTGCGGGTGAGATAGAGAAAAGAGAGTGATAGCTATACTGCCATATGAAGGGGCACGCGAGAGAGACCTAGAGAGAGATGGGCATGAAAGGAGGTTCAAGTATTTAGTTGCGTGTGTAAAAGATGTCAACATAAAAGGGATTCAAATATTTGATTTAGAGATGATGATACATGTAATTAATACTCGAACCAAAAATGATCTATCAAACATGCATATTCATTTGAATTTGGGCACATGTATGTTATTTAATTTCTTGATATTAGTGATCCATGCACTTGAGTTGAACATAAAGTGGTTTCAAATATTTGAATTCAACCTTATGAATTTGAGATTATGGCAATTGTAAACCATTTATATATATATATAGGGTGTTGTGCTTTTGAAAGTATATATAAAAAAATAATGTATATAGATTTGTATTCGAATACAAACTGGATCCTGCCCGAAAAAAGAATACAAAATGGATTTGAATTGAGATGGCACGGTAAACGTGCAAGCTTATTCTTCTAAAATTTGAATGAAGCGGTGAAACACTCAGTCCCTCATCGGCCGTAACCACCCGAAATCAAATTTTGGGTGATGGAAATTACTGCCTATGCCCTGACACGCAAAACCCGCAGGCTCAATTTCTATAGGTCTCGATAGGGGTAGGTTTGTAATTTCACTCAAACGTGACATAACCGCCTCTCACCCCGATTCATACACGGTGGGTGCCAAAACACAGTCTCTCCTTGGCCGAAATCGGCTCTCACCCCGATTCATACACGGTGGGCGCCAAAACAAACTCTCCTCGGCCGAAATCGCTCTCGCCCAATATTCGGGGTATGCGAGATTACCGGCCTACCCCCAACCGACCAATATCGTCTTGATGTCTGAAAGTTTAAACGGGGGCTAAGTTTGTAACTTTCCCCACATCTGAGACAAGCGCGTCCCAAAGACACGGTTCACCCTACCTCTCTCTCCCTCCATTTCCCCATTCGTACTCCGTGGGCGCCAAAACACCCTCTCCACCCCAGCCTCCTCCGTCTGCCACCCTATCCGCCGCCATCCTCCTCCACCATGCCGGAGCTAATACCCCGACACCGTCGTCCATTACAAGAGATCGATGTCTCTCATCCACGGTTCTGGACTAGGACCCTTGCATCGCGTCCTATCGCTTCATCCGCGTCGTCGTCCACCTTGCCGGGGCTGCTCCTACGACCGTCTCGTCCACCGAGCTGGGACATATCCCACGCCGCCACCGTCTGCCTGCCAGATCTGCTTCCACGCCATCAACTGCCATCGCAACTGCAACACTCTCAACTTCTCAGCAGATGCCTACATGGCACCGCAACAGAGGCGGTACTCTTCCATATCTGCTCAAGTTATTTATCTCAGCCAAAAAATAGATCGCCACTGCTTTACTGTGGTTTCTTGTCCATCACTTAGAATCTTACTTCTTAGTTGAAAGCAAACATTGTTTGCGAAGTGCCTTTGTCTCCTTTGCACCTTCAGATCCGCCATGGTACGCTCAACACTATACAGTACTCACAATGCTTATGGTTTTACCCTTTTATATTCACCACCATCATCGTAGGTGCTTCGTGTTGTGCCAGTACTGTTCCTTAACCCATCAAGCGAAACAACATGCCACTCATATTTCCAAAGCTTAGTTGTTTAAATACGAATCTGATATTAGTAAAACAGAGAACGTTTAATTGGTCAGCTAATGTTCCTACTTTAGTTTCGAAAAAGAATGTGCGCCACATATAGAGAGACATCAGGGAATTGCATTTCTTTATGCACTCTGGTTCATCATGGGTGGGCAACAAACATTGTAGTATCCAAACTCTGGTTGCTCTTCTTTAACCTGTTCCTCTTCTATTCTTTATTAAGTATAGTAGTATAGTATGTTCCTTGCCTGGAAGAGGAGCAGGGACATTTGCAGTCGACAGGTCTATTGTGTCACTTCTAATGGATGCTTTGAACTCTTCGAGTTGGGTCTGCCTTAATATCCAGGAAATGCTGGGAGCTGTGTCGCCTTTGAGAGTCTAGACTGCTAGTAACAGTAGTGCACCTTCGGTTGAAGAGAGCTGCCCCTGTAGGGGATCCAAAGCCTATTTAGCCGTACCGGCAATACAAGCCCATATTTTCTAGCTAGTTCCACTTTCCCAATTTTACTCTCGATGCTTAGGGTTTTCCCATTTTATCTACACTATGATTTGTATGTGATTTGTGTCGTACTAGCAGCACTCCAACCTTCAAGCTAAACAACACACCACTCATAATTCCAAAGCTTAGTTGTTCATATACGAATGTGATGTGATAATGATATTACTTAACTGTGACACCCCTGCTCGACCGTGCACTAATCATACACGCAAACGTGCACGCTCGAGATCAGAGACTCATGGGAAGATATCACAACACAACACTAAACTCAAATTAAACATAAATCTTCATATTACAAACTAGGGGGTCACGAGGACCCGAATACATGAGTCATACACACAAATAATATCTGGGTACAGACATAGTTAGCCAAGTTTACCTTAAGAAGGCTAGCACAAACAGCGACACTGATCGAAAAGGCGAAGGCCTCCTGCCTAGGGCCTCCGAACTACTCCTGGTCGGCGGGCTCAACGTAGTAGTAGTGACCTCCGGGGATCTCCTGCTCCTGGGCTCCGTCGTCTGAACGCAGCAACCGGGTATGGGGAAAAGAAGTAGCAAAGCAACCGTGAGTACTCATCCGAAGTACTCGCAAGACTGACATTAGAACTATACTAATTATGCATCGGTATCAAAGAAATGGGGCTATATCTTTGGACTAAACTACAGAAATGCCAGATCAGAGGGGGAAAGGCCTAGCCTATCGAAGACTAGCATCTTGAAGCAATCTTGCAGCAACAGAAGAGAGTAGAATATAGTAACATATAATAGCAATTATATTTAAATAATGCCCTGAGATCCTTCCTCGACTACCCTGCGAGAAAGTGATCCTGAGAGCGGTAGTATCAGTTTATCATTGTATCAGTATCCATTTGTAGTTGTAGCAGATCAGGATACAACTCCGAGCATCCTGTTACCGTGGACACGGCTATTCGAATAGATAACTTCCCTGCAGGGGTGCACTACGGTTACCCAACACGCTCGATTAACTCTGGCCGGACACACTTTTCTCGGTCATGCACAGCCTCGGCAGATCGACACGACGTAGTCCTACCTAGGCTCAACAGAGAGGTCCCTGCCGGTCTACATCCTAAGCGCTCAGGGGTCTTGGGGCATCGCCCTGTGCACTCCGGGTCATTGTGAGGACGGTGGATACCAGCGCCATCAGCACGATCTGACCGTGCCACAATGCTAAACTAGACGTCTGACAGAGCTTTCGGCTGATACATACGGCGCCGAGGGTCCCATAACCATTATCCCACGTGGTGGTAGTACGTATAGGCCAGCGGCCAACTCAGATCAAATAACCAAATCCTGTAGGAGATATGCCCTAGAGGCAATAACAAATGTTATTATTTATCTCCATGTTCATAATTATGTTTATGTTCCATGCTATAACTTCTATGGTTCTCGAGTCTACAATAACCACGAGGCTCGGAGGAAGACTCATATGCACGTGTGGAATAATAAACGGTAAAAAGTATTCCTAGTCTGGCCTCTAAGACTAGCACAAGTGTTGCATGATGGTTCTGTTTTCCTGATCATGGGCATGACTATGCCGGCAACTTTGAGGGCACAATGTTAGGAGAACACTTGTGTTGAATCGACCCGATTGATGTTATGCTATGAGATTCATTCGTCATAAGTTAATGATTAATAACACAGAGATAGTTAATGTTTGCATAATTCCTTAGACCATGAGAGTGTCGAGTTTCTTCATGCTTGCTTCATGAACTTTGGGGTTTGTTAAACGTCATCCGTAAATGGGTGGCTATTACGGCGGCTTACGGGTTCATGGAAAAGTATGTCAAGTAACTTGATAGCTCAAGATTGGGATTTGCTCCTCCGACGATGGAGAGATATCTCTGGGCCTTCTCGGTGTTACGGTATCCACCATCGTCTGGCCAGACACATTGTGATTTGATCACAGGGATGCCAGAACACGGAAACGAGAAAAGAGAACAAAATCGGCAACGAGGTAACTGGCATTGTGGACAAGTTTTGATCCACAGGGATGCCGATAAATCTCACCTCGGGTATTTGTAACATATCGTGAAGCAACAGGAATAGCACACGGCAACTGGAGGTTCACTCGAATATTCATTCGTGTGGGTATAGGGGTCAATATGGGTGTCCACGGCTCCGATGTTGATCATTGATCGGAAAGTGTTTCGGGTCATGTCTATACTTCACCGAACCTATAGGGTCACACGCTTAAGGGTCATCTATCTACTGAATACTAGACAGGAGTCTGAGAGATAATCACCGGAAAAGTTTCGGACGAAACGGAAACGTTCCGGAGAGGACACCGGAATAGTTCTGGTGAAACTGAAAAGTTGTTTCAGGGTATTCCATTAAGTCATATTGGTTCCGGCACACACCTGGAAATTCTTGGAGGGTGCCAGAATCGTTCTGGAAACTTCTGGGATTTTTCCGGAGGAAAAACCGGAAATGTTCCGGAGCAGCCGGAACCGCTTTGGTAGCTTTTCGCTGAAGAAAAACATTGTTCCGAAATTGTTTCGGAATGCTTTAAAAATTGTTTTGGTGGGTACTAGAATTGTTCTGGCACACAGAAATAATTTGGGATTTAACGGACGCAGAAAAATGTCTTCGTGAATAGTGAAAGTGCTTTTTGGATAACTTTATGGAAAGTCACCTTTTGGGATATTTTCCAAAAGGCTTCTAGAAGGTTTGGGGGATAAGAAACCCCCCTTGCCCCCCCCCAAGAGAGTTGGCCGGCCACATGAGGGGTTCCTCCATGGGGCCCCATTTGCTCCATTAATTCTCCTTTATGCCCTTGTGGAAGTTTTCCTTCATGGGCATTTTGGGTTTTTTGGAAGTGCCCATCCTATCCCTTGGATTTCCTATAAATAGAGGTGGAGGGGCTGCTCTCCACACTCACTCCTTGCTCACATACAAATGCCATGCTCGGTCTGGCTCTCTCTCTCCCTCCCACGAAAAGAGTTTCGTAGAGCCGAAAGGCTGTCTGGGTTCCGGTGGGAACTAGTTCTGGACGGCGAAGCCATGCCGGATAGATGACACCGTATGTGTGCAACTCTGTAGAGAGATCATAGTTTCGGTCTTAGTTCGAGAGTGCCTCCCGAAGGGTTGTCCCAGTAGATGTCCGAGTTTCGAGTGTCCTCCCGAAGGGCTGTCCGAGTGACCGTCCGAGTTTCGAAGGTCCTCCCGGAGGGCTGTCCGCGACACCGTCCGAGGGACTGTCCGACCACCTCCCGGAGGGCTGTCCGAGGGGCAGATGAGGGAGTACATCCTCGCGGTTGGGAGGTTGTAAATCCTAGCTGCGGGGATCTGCATAACGATCGTCATCGACTCTACTTCCGCTGCGCTATGAGTCGGTAACGAAAAAGATCAAACCTTGTATGCAGTCTCCATAGTGGTCCTGGGCTGGTGCGTAGGTCGGAAATTTTTTGTTTTATGCTGCGTTACCCTACAGTGGCATCATGAGCCGTGCTATGCGTAGATGCAGGTTACGATCTAGAATACATAGAGATGTATGGGTATTGCACAATATAATTTGTAGTAGATGAGTTCTATTACTGAAAATTATTTGTGCGGGTAGCAGATGAAATCTGTTACCCGATGTTCTTGTTGCTTCCCTAGAATTTGCATATTTCTGATCTTGATAACAGCATGGTGGAGTTTCAAAGTTCTGGCAATCCGCGATCCTGATTGATCAACGAAGTGCTAACAGTTCTTTGAATTCCACCATAGTTAAAAAGAAAGATGAAATTTCGCAGATGAAAGGGCAATGCAGATATGATCTGCACGGGGGTCATGCGTATGACGAAGTTTAGTATGGGGCTCGAGATTTTATTATCTCGTGTTTCATACACCCTGCGATGTTAATCTAGCGACTTGAATAATCATACTTGATGATAAAACGTTGGTAGCTGCGGTTTGTTCGAAACCTTAGAAGCCACGTAAAATGAAATTATGCATAAACCAATTAGAGGTGTCTAACTTGGTTTTGCAGGATGGTTTGCATGTGCATATGATGTGGTATAGCAGTGCTCATATTAATTTGATTATGTATGAGATGACTATATGATGTAAATTAACATGACCTGCGTGTCATGATTCGGCATGATGGCTGGAGCCATATGATTGTCACTTTAATGACCTGCATGTCAACCTTAAGTAATGCACTTATTTTATTAGCTATAGAGATAGCAATATTATCTAGTGCATCGACAAGGTGGTGGCAAAACTTCGCGAAGGTGAACACCGACGCGAATGCCGAAGACGAAGAAATGCAAGACTTCTCCGTCAGAAAGGGTAATACCATATCATGCTATTATGAATTGCCTGAGATGTTTATCCCTTATGATGCACCCTTCTTGATTGCGCGGTAGTCGCTTTTTATTAGGGTGATCTCTCACAAAAATATCAAGTAGTTAGTGTTCTCCCAAGTGTAGCACCCTCACAACATCTTTCCTTTCGGGGTGCGCCATGATCTACATGGGTACGAACGATTGTACGGGTGTAAGGCGGGTGAGGTCAGACCTCGCAGCGAAATCACTTGGTTGTCTTGACGTTCATGGCAGGATCGTCCTGAGCTCGGAACACACGCATCGAAAGATGAACAAGAGTCACATAGAGATGTGATCGGCAAGTTTGCCTACCGATTGAAGTTGGCGCCATCAGTGTTCATCTCGAACAATGGCGTTGAATGGAAATGCGGATCTTGCATCACTCAAAATTAATTATGAGAGATATTAATTTGAGTGGGAGCGCACTTTAGAATTAACTTGTTTTAATTCTCAGTGCAATTAATTATGAACTTTGTCTAAAGTGTAATTTGCATAATAGTTGTAGAATAATGGCTCGCGTTTCCACCTTCCCTGTTAAAATTGAATAAGCTGTTATATATCTGGTTAAAACTTTACGGTTGGTAACGTAATGTGAGGATTGTCCTCAAGAGTGCCGAGAAGGACTTTGTCCTATCGCATGCTTTTAGTATTCTCCCGCTAATGCTATGGATAATGTGACTCTCGTCCTTCGATCCAAAAGCTAGAATTCCGTTACGGTCAAGTGCAATATGTTTGCTTCCATGAGACCCGAACTTCAAAAGTTTGGGATAGCTATGTGATATTCATGGAACTGAAAATCATTTTTAGACACAAACAAAGGCTAAAAGATATGTGATATCCAAAGCAATGTTTGTTTTGCAAACTATTAGTAAATGTGTTTACTATGCACTTGACTAATAACAGAGGGATCCAGTAGAACGCCTGTCATATGATGAAGGTGAATAAAACAACAACTTAAGAGAAAGGAAATGTCCGAAGGGTGTTAGTATGACTTACACACCTAGGAAGTCCGGGGCTAACGCCACTCTTAAAGTTGGGTGCTTCTTCTGAGAGTAGGAGAAATACTAAAAGTTAAACTGTTAAAAGTATAAAAGCAAAAAGAGAGAATACTGGAATATCCAGCTCATGTATGAAAGTCATACAAGCTATTGATGTATAGAAGGCTGGTCAAAGAAATAGTTCTTGAGAATTATGATTAAACATGTTAATCACTGATTCTTGGGTATTGTGAGTTAATCACAAAGATACCCGCTCGATAGCATTCTGCTGCGACTCGATGCAAGAACTACTACGGCCTAAAAGACTTGCCAGAGTGAGGTTTAGATACGCGCTAGGAATATAGTAAATGTTACTATACCTTCCATCGGTGTATTACCTATGTATTTATTTTCATAAATCATTTAGAGTTTTACACACTCTAGCCCATTGCATAAGGTATCTTGCAAGAAGGTTGTTCATAATAGAACTTTTGATGTTCGATGTTATGAATAACTTAAGGGCCATACTTTCATTATGAATGAGATGTATGTCATGAATATTGATAATAATACATTACCTCTGTATTTACTTTCATAATTCATTTTAGATTTTTTATACACTCTAGCCCATTGCATAATGTTTTGTTGCAAAAGGGTTGTTCATAAAAGAATAATTGTTGTTCAGTATTATGAAAAACATAAGGGCCATGCTTCCATCGTGGATGGGATGTATGTTATGAATATTGATGGTAATATGATACATCCATAACACTGACGCTACATGTCACAAGACTAAGAGAATACCACACATGTGTGGCACTGCATTTGGTCACATTGGAGAAACCCGCATGGAGAAATTCCATTATGATGGATTTTGAAGTCGTTTGATTATGAATCATTTGACACTTGCAACTTTCCTCCGAAAATTAAAGTGACTGAAATACCGTTCACAGGCCATAAGGAATGAGCAACGAACTTATTTGGTGATCATACATTTTGATGTATGTAGTCCGATAAATGTTGTTGCTAGCAGTGGATTTGTCTATCTTCAGAAATGACTCAAGTAGATATATGGATATTTACTTAATGAGACATAAGTCTGGATCCTTTGAAACCATTCAAAAGGTTTTCGAAATGAAGAAGAAATTATTGTAACAAGAAAATTATGTTTCTGCAATTGGATTGCGGAAAGGAATATTTGAGTTACAAGTTTAGCGAATGTCTGATGAGTTGTGAAAGGGGTTTCATAACTTACACCTCCCGGAACACCACTGTGAGTGGAATGTCTGTGAAGATGTATTCAAACCATTTATGACATGGTAAGATCAAAGATGACATAAATCAATTTGCCATTATTCCTTTTAAAGTAATGCTTTAGAGACTGCGGTTTTTACACTGAAAAGAGTGCCATCAGGTCTCTTGAAATGACGCCATGGTATGGTATGCCCAACCATGCTTTGTCTTTTCTTAACATTTGGAATATGGGGCTTGTGCAAAATATTTACAAACCTATTCCAAATCAGACAAGTACTACTTTGTAGGTTATCCCAAGTAATTGGAAATTCCTCCACCACTATACCGAGGCAAAAAGGTTTGCCACCAAAAACGGTATGCTTTTAATAAGAATGGTTCTTGCAAAAAGGTGAGTGGGAGAACAGTGCAACTCGACGAGATAACAGTATCTTCGTCATCAGATCAAAGGAAAGAAACATTGGAAGTAATTCCAGAGTTTCCGACTGCGACTGATACGGAAGCCTCTACATGAGATGTATGGACTTCGGTCGAACTTGCAACTGAACCAGGTAGGCAAAACTCGTGCAAACCTCTCAGGTGCGCAGCGAGATATTGTTGTTAGACAACAGTATACCTACGATACACAAAGAAGCGTTGATGGGCCCTGACTCCGGAATTGGCTAAATGCCAATATAATCCGAAATAGTTTCCATACAAATGATTCAAGATTATATCTTGATAAACCCTTCGGAAGACTTAGAGTCTAACGAACATTAATGGAACTATAAACTAATGTGGATAAAATGTTTTATCCATAAAGCTCGACTTGTTGCAATAACAAATTCAAGGAGTTGACTACGATGAGATTGTCTCACCGTAGCGATGCTTAAAGTCAGATCGGGTTAAACTAGCAATTAATACATATTTCAAACTTGAGATATGATGCATGGATGCCAAAAGGATTTCCATGTGATGGAAATGCAACCTAGGACTTGCATGTGATACAGTCCAAGGTATTTTGTCAATCCAAAGGATGCTAGTAAGTATGCAAACTTCAGAGTTCCAGCAATGGACATAAGAGAGCAAAATGGAGTTGGAATCTTCGTTTATGATGAAATAGTCAAAAGAGTTTGATTTCATCAATGGATAACGAAGATGCTTGTGGTTTCAAGAAAGTAAGTGGGAGCATAATAATATTTCTAAAAACTTTGTGTGCTTGACACATTGTTGATTGGAAATTTCTTGACACGAATTAGGACTTCATTGAAAATAGTTTTCGATGAGGTGCTTGGGCTAAATAGCCTTGATATTAGGCATATTTATCTACGAGATAGAATTGCCTAAATAGGCTAAGTCAAAAATACATATTGACAAGATGCTAAAACAATTTAGCATAAGAACGCCAAGGAGTGATTCTTGCCGAAGTCACATGGAAAGAGTTTTGCAAGACTCGGTGTCCCAAAACACTGATGAGCAAAATACATGATTGAGATTCCACACACTTTCGTGTTTGGATTAATCATGTATTCCATGGTATGTAAAACAACCATATATGTCCGATACTCCCAAAGTTGTTGCGAGTATAGATACCAAAGTGATCAAAGTACTGATCATGGGACAACAGTGAAAAATGTCATTGAGTACTAAAGTAGCACTGATGACATGTTTCCTCGCAAGCAGAGATTATGAAGTGCTCGTTGTAAGTAATTGCATCGATACAGTCTTCATCAATACTCCATGCGATTTTTGATTTAAGTTAAGGGTTTTGTGTAATACACGATATGGTGGCATAGTAGTTGGAAATTGTTCCAAACAGGTTACTGTGGCGAATTCTATAACAAAGGCTAAGTATGTTGCCACTTTTCAAAGCGACATAGAAGATGTTGAATCGTACAGTTCGTTCATGAAATTAGTATGATTCCAAGATGGCTTTGGTCAATGGAACACTATTGAAGATAGTTGCTCCATAACTCAGTCTGAGGAATCAAGGTTTGACCAGTGATTCACATATATACGAAGCCAAGTCCACGCAAAGATACACACGGAACTGAAGTTGTCATATCCGTTGGACATCAGGCTATACCACATGCGAAGCATTTTTTCACCGGTATGCCACAGGTGTAATGTGGATTAGCATTGACTAGATTATTGACTCTAGTGCAAGTGGGAGTCTGTAGGAGATATGCCCTAGAGGCAATAACAAATGTTATTATTTATCTCCATGTTCATAATTATGTTTATGTTCCATGTTGTAACTGTTATGGTTCTCGAGTCTACAATAACCACGAGGCTCGGAGGAAGACTCATATGCACGTGTGGAATAATAAACGGTAAAAAGTATTCCTAGTCTAGCCTCTAAGACTAGCTCAAGTTTTGCATGATGGTTCTGTTTTCCTGATCATGGGCATGACTATGCCGGCAACTTTGAGGGCACAATGTTAGGAGAACACTTGTGTTGAATCGACCCGATTGATCTTATGCTATGAGATTCATTCGTCATAAGTTAATGGTTAATAACACAGAGATAGTTAATGTTTGCATAATTCCTTAGACCATGAGAGTGTCGAGTTTCTTCATGCTTGCTTCATGAACTTTGGGGTTTGTTAAACGTCATCCGTAAATGGGTGGCTATTACGGCGGCTTACTGGTTCATGGAAAAGTATGTCAAGTAACTTGATAGCTCAAGATTGGGATTTTCTCCTCCGACGATGGAGAGATATCTCTGGGCCCTCTCGGTGTTACGGTATCCACCATCGTCTGGCCAGACACATTGTGATTTGATCACAGGGATGCCAGAACACGGAAACGAGAAAAGAGAACAAAACCGGCAACGAGGTAACTGGCATTGTGGACTAGTGTTGATCCATGGGGATGCCGATAAATCTCACCTCGGGTATTTGTAACATATCGCGAAGCAACAGGAATAGCACACGGCAACTGGAGGTTCACTCGAATATTCATTCGTGTGGGTATAGGGGTCAATATGGGTGTCCACGGCTCCGATGTTGATCATTGATCGGAAAGTGTTCCGGGTCATGTCTATACTTCACCGAACCTATAGGGTCACACGCTTAAGGGTCATCTATCTGCTGAATACTAGACAGGAGTCTGAGAGAAAATCACCGGAAAAGTTTCGGACGAAACGGAAACGTTCCGCAGAGGACACCGGAATAGTTCCGGTGAAACTGAAAAGTTGTTTCAGGGTATTCCATTAAGTCATATTGGTTCCGGCACACGCCTGGAAATTCTTGGTGGGTGCCAGAATCGTTCTGGAAACTTCTGGGATTTTTCCGAAGGAAAAACCGGAAATGTTCCGGAGCAGCCGGAACCGCTTTGGTAGCTTTTCGCTGAAGAAAAGCATTGTTTCGGAATGCGTTCAAAATTGTTTTGGTGGGTACTAGAATTTTTCTAGGCACACAGAAATAATTTGGGATTTAACGGACGCAGAAAAATGTCTTCATAAATAGTGAAAGTGCTTTTTGGATAACTTTATGGAAAGTCACCTTTTTGGATATTTTCCAAAAGGCTTTCTAGAAGGCTTGGGGGCTAAGAAACCCCCCTTGGGGGGCCCCCAAGAGAGTTGGTCGGCCACATGAGGGGCTCCTCAATGGGGCCCCACTTGCTCCATTAATTCTCCTTTATGCCCTTGTGGAAGTTTTCCTTCATGGGCATTTTGGGTTTTTTGGAAGTGCCCATCCTACCCCTTGGCTTTCCTATAAATAGAGGTGGAGGGGCTGCTCTCCACACTCACTCCTTGCTCACATACAAATGCCATGCTCGTCTGGCTCTCTCTCTCTCTCCCACGAAAAGAGTTTCGTAGAGCCGAAAGGCTATCTGGGTTCCGGTGGGAACTAATTCTGGACGGCGAAGCCCTGCCGGATATATGACACCGTATGTGTGCAACTCTGTAGAGAGATCGTAGTTTCGGTCTTAGTTCGAGAGTGCCTCCCGAAGGGCTGTCCAAGTAGATGTCCGAGTTTCGAGGGTCCTCCCGAAGGGCTGTCCGAGTGACCGTCCGAGTTTCGAAGGTCCTCCCGGAGGGCTGTCCGCGACACCGTCCGAGGGACTGTACGACCGCCTCCCGGAGGGCTGTCTGAGGGGCAGATGAGGGAGTACATCCTCGCGGTTTGGAGGTTGTAAATCCTAGCTGCGGGGATCTGCACCAACGATCGTCATCGACTCTACTTCCGCTGCGCTACGAGTCGGTAACGAAAAAGATCAAACCTTGTATGCAGTCTCCATAGTGGTCCTGGGCTGGTGCGCAGGTCGGAATTTTTTTGTTTTCTGCTGCGTTACCCTACAAATCCGTTAGGCCTGTTTAGCAACTCGCGAAGACGAACAGGATCTTTGTCGCTCCGACTTGACAACACACAGCTCGCGGGTGCTCTTGGAGCTGACCCGTCTTTAATGTTATTCTCTCACGGGCACTCTTGGAGCCGGCCCGATTTTACAGTTTAAAGTACTGTAATATGTAACCATTTCCATGATCATCACCTAGAGTGATCATGACCCGATAATAAGCATGGCAAACGGACAAGGCGAAGGGCCACAGATGAATCAATAGCATAGCTAACTAAGCATCATGGGATAACAGGTAGGTATCAACAGTAGGCGACGAAAAGAGGCTATGCATCAGAATAGGAGCTATCGGAGCAACAACAGAAGCAATTCTAATGCAAGCATAAGAGAGAAAGAATGGGCGTTATCTGATGATCAAGGGGGTTTTGCTTTCCTGGAAGCTCTTCTGAAGGGGGAAGAAGGGTCGTCGATGACGTAGTCGTACTCAGCAGTGTTGTCGGCAGTCTCGGGGTCTATCGGGAGAGAAGGAGGGGGAAGAAACAATAAATACACGGCAAACAATGCAACACAATTGCATGACATGGCAATATGCAGTGCTAGGGGTGACCTAACGCAGTGCCACATGTGGCAGACGAAGCGAGAAATTAACTGGAACGTTTTCCCGGTTTCGGACATCTGTCAGATAGATGAACCGGAGGGGAAGGTTCCATGTTTGCTGTGCTGGAGGCATCTGACAGGTATGTGGATAGCGTATTCGGGTTCGTCTCATTTTTCTGATCAACTTTCAAAGTTTTAATCATTTTCTGGAATTAATTTAATTCGAAAATAAATTGTAAATTGCTAGGTGCACCCAGCTCTGTGTACACAGAAGTGTACACAGAGGCTGACAGGTGGGTCCAAGGGGTCCCAGTTGACCAGTCAAACTTTGACTGGTCAACAGGGGGTGGGGCCCCCCTGTCATAGTCACATTAGCTAATTAGTTAATTAATTAGGCTAACTACGTAATTAGTTTATTTAAACAAAATTAATTAAGTTAAGTTTATTAATTAATTAATTAATTATTTTAATTCTCTTTTTTCCCTTTTTTTTCTTTCCTCGTTGTTTTTTTTATCTGGGCCGGCCCCACTGGACAGTGGCCCAGGCCGGCCACTGGAGGGGTCAACGCGCGCGCGCGATAGCAGAGAGGGCCGGCGGGCACGGGAAGCAGGAGGCAGCGGCGGCAGCAGCGCGGGCGAGCACGCGGGGCAGAGGCGCGGGCGAGCGCGCGCGGGAGGCAACGGGCGGACGGGCGCGCGCGCAGGCGGAACAGCAGCAGCACACGCAATCGGGCAGAGGCGGGCGAGCGCGACCGGCAGCGGCGAGGCCGCGCGCGGGCGAGGCGCGGCTCGGGCGCGGCGACGCGGGAGGCGAGGCGAGCGGGAGGAGGCCACGGGTGGCGCGGGCTGCGGCGTCGGGACGGAGGGGGGGAGGGGGAATGGCCGCGGGGTCTCACCCCGGTTGCAGAGAAGGGGGCGGCGAGGCTCGGGGAGGCCGTGGCAGTGCGGTTCCGGCGACGAGGACGGCGAGGGAGAGGCGGGGAGGCGACGGCGGCGGCGGCGCCCAGACCCAGGAGGGGGAGGCGAGGGAGAGAGGGGATCGGGGGGTTAGGGTTTCGAGGGTTGGGGGGGTAGGCCATATAGGCCGCGGCTGGGCCGGCCTGGTCGGCCTGGTGGCCAGCTGGGCCGAGGCCCAGTTGGGGGGGGGGGGGCTTTTGTTTTATTTTTTGTTTTCTTATGTTTTTATTTTAATCTTTTGTTTATTTTCTTTTACTTCTTTATTTTTAGTTCCTTTTTATTTTCAGTTTTATAATTATAAATCCCACTCCTAAGTTAGTGTTATAACCTAACCCACTGCCACAAAAAGTTTCACTCCCAATTAAAATAGTTTGATATTTTATAAATTATAAAAGGCATTTAATTAATTGTCTAAGCCACTGTTTTATTTATTTTAGTGCAATTAAATATTTTATAAAAATATGGTTTCTTGACCAATATTTTCTATGAATTATTTGTCACATTTAGAACATTTTAGTTTTGACAGTTGAAAACTTTTATTGTTTGTCCTTATTTTAAATTTGAATTCGAACTGGATTTGAACCAAAGTGAGATTAGCAACAGTAATAATGGTGACATGGCATCATTAGCATGGGATTACTGTAGTTTAATTATCCGGGCGTTACAATTCTCCTCCTCTAAAAGAAATTCTCGTCCCGAGAATTAAGAGGCAGGCTGAAAGAGAGCGGGATACTCTTCACGAAGACGATCTTCGCGTTCCCAAGTAGCTTCATCTTTAGAATGATTCGATCACTGAACTTTAAGGAACTTGATTGCCTTCTGACGGGTTCGACGTTCAGCTTGATCAAGAATGTGGATCGGATATTCTTGATAAGAAAGATCCTCTTGCAGCTCAAGCATTTCATGATCCACTGCTCGGATAGGATCCTTGAAGCAGCGATGGAGTTGTGACACATGAAAGACATCATGTACTTGAGAAAGGTTCGGCAGCAATTCCAATTGATATGCCACTTCTCCTCGTCTTGCGAGAATACGGAACGGTCCAATGTAGCGACGAGCTAACTTGCCTTTCATCCCAAAACGGTGAGTGCCCTTCATCGGAGTGACACGAAGGTAAGCTTGTTCGCCAGGTTGATAGACCATTACCTGGTGTTTTCGATCATAGTTGCTCTTCTGACAAGACTGAGCAGCTTTCAAATGTTCACGGACAATGCGGACTTGTTCTTCAGCTTGTTGGATAATATCCGGACCGAAGAGTGGCCGTTCCCCAGTTTCTGACCAATTCAGTGGGGTCCGGCACTTACGTCCATAGAGAACTTCAAATGGTGCCATCTTCAAACTAGCCTGATAGCTATTGTTGTAAGAGAATTCGGCATACGGGAGAGTTTCCTCCCATTTCTTAGCGAATGAGATGACACAAGCTCGAAGCATATCTTCAAGCACTTGATTGACTCATTCAACTTGTCCCTGGGACTCGGGTGAAAAGCGGTGCTGAAGGACAGATGAGTTCCCATAGCTTCTTGGAAACTGTTCCAAAACCTTGAGGTAAAGAGGCTGCCACAGTCTGAGCTAATCTCCAACGGAATACCGTGGAGTGACACGATTCTGGAAACATATAAGTCTGCTAACTGGCTAGCAGTGATTGTCTCCTTGACTGGCAGAAAGTGAGCAACCTTTGAGAATCGGTCAATGACGACAAAAATAGCGTCATGACCCTTCTGCGATCTGGGAAAACCAGTAATGAAATCCATTTCGACTTTGTCCCATTTCCATTCAGGAATATCAAGGGGATGCAGAGTTCCAGCAGGCCTTTGATGTTCTGCCTTGATGCGACGGCAAACGTCACACTCAGCAACATAACGAGCAATGTCTCGCTTCATATCAGGCCACCAATATCTCTGTCGAATGTCTTGGTACATCTTGGTGCTACCGGGGTGAATTGAAAGAGGTGTATCATGAGCTTCTTTCATGACGCGTGGGGTCAGATCGAGATTAGCCTTTCTAGGTACCACTCAGCGATTTTTGAAGAACAAGGTGCCATCAACATCAATAGTGAAGAATGAGGGCCTTCCCCTTTTGAGATCGCGCTTAATCTTCTCGACCTCAGAGTCAACTTTCTGTATATGCTTGATGAGGTCGTCGAGATCTGGTTCAACTACCAGGGTATTTAGATATCCTTGAGGAACTATCTCGACGTTCAGCTTTCGAAGCTCTTCATACAAGAGTGGCTGCTGTAGTTGAACCTCAAGTTCACAACAGTAGGATTTACGGCTCAAAGCATCAGCCATTACATTAGCCTTGCCAGGGGTGTAAGAAATACCCAAATCATAGTCTGTAATGGCCTCCATCCATCTTTGCTGACGGAGGTTAAGAGATGGCTGAGTGAACAAGTATTTCAAACTTTTATGATCCGTGTAGATCTCGCAACGATTACCAAGTAGGTAATGTCGCCATAACTTCAATGCATAAATAACTGCTGCAAGTTCGAGCTCATGCGTTGGATAGTTCTCTTCATGAGGACGCAACTGTCGAGAGCCATAAGCAATCACTTTCCGCTCTTGCATTAGGACACAACCTAATCCTTGACGAGACGCGTCACAGTTGATCACAAAGTCCTTGCGAGAATCTAGAGGAGCAAGCACTGGTGCAGATGTCAGCTTGTCCTTGAGTGTTTGAAAACTTTCCTAACATTTTTCTGTCCACTCAAATTTAACGCCTTTGTGAAGCAGATCAGTCAGAGGCTTGGCAATCTTGGAGAAGTTCTCGACAAAACGGCGGCAATAGCTTGCGAGTCCGAGAAAACTTCTGACTTGCTTGACATTCTTCGGTGGAGTCCATTCAAGAATAGCCTGAACTCGTTCTGGGTTAAAAGCAATGCCATCTTTGGAAATCACGTGGCCGAGATATGTCACTTCAGATAACCAGAACTCACACTTGGAATACTTAGCATACAGTTGATGCTCGCACAACTTCTCCAGTACAAGCCGAAGATGTTCGGCATGTTCTTCTTCATTCTTGGAGTAGATCAGAATATCGTCGAGATAAACCACGACGAACTTGTCGAGGTAATCCATGAAGATGTAGTTCATTAACCGAGAGAAAGTTGCTGGAGCGTTGGTTAAGCTGAAGGACATGACGGTGTACTCGTAAGAACCATAGCGAGTAACGAAGGCTGTCTTCGGAATATCCTCTTTACGAACCCGGATCTAGTGGTATCCCAATCTCAAATCAAGTTTAGAGAACACTGAGGAACCATCAAGTTGATCATACAGATCGATGATTCTGGGAAGCGGATACTTGTTCTGAATTGTTGCTTGGTTGATAGGTCGGTAATCTTGGACCAACCGATTTGTTCCATCCTTCTTCTTAGCAAAGAGCGAAGGTGCTCCCCAAGCAGGAGAACTGGGGCGGATGAAACCCTTTTGAAGTGACTTGTCGATTTCCTCCTTAAGCTCAAGGAGTTCATGAGGTGGCATCTTGTATGGGCGCTTGGCAATAGGGGTGGTGCCTGGTTTTAAGTCGATGACAAACTCGACAGCTATAACCGGGGGGTATTCCTGGAAGTTCTTCTGGAAGGACGTCTGGAAAATCGCGAACGACTGGAACGTTCAAGAGGTGAAGCGTTCAAAGCATTCAGAGCATATATCTGGCTCTCGGCATTCTGAGCTGCTCAGACTGAGTATTGGATTGTCTGGCCAGAAGGGTGTGTGAGTTGAACTTTCTTAGCAGCACAGTCGACGAAAGCATTATGGGCCTCCAGCCAATCCATACCGAGAATGACAACTATGTTGGATGATTTGAGGGCAACAAGAGAAGCATCGAACACTAGACCTCCAATTATAATGGGAGTGCTATGGCTCACCATGGTGACACGGCTCTGAGATCCGACGGCGTGAACCGCTAAAGGAGTAGCCAAAGATTCCATAGCTAACCCATGTAACTGAGCAAACGGTTGAGACACAAATGAATGTGATGCACCGGAATCCAAGAGAACACTAGCTGCCACTGAATTAACTGGAAGGGTACCCATCACGATTTTAGAGGCCTCACGAGCTTCTTCTATTTTGACATGAGTGACCTGGCCACGACCCATAGTAGACGGCCTAGCATTATAGCTTCTGAAACGACGGTTTCGATAGCTCTTCTTGTGACCAACAGGAGGATGTGGTGTATTCTGAGGCTGATCCGGGCGACAATTGATAGTAAGGTGTCCTGGCTGTCCGCACTTGCGGCATAAATCATCATTATGGGGAAGAGCAATAACATTGGGCTGTCCACTTGGAATATTCAGTTGTCTTGGTGGTGGAGGCAGACGAGGTGCAACATAAGATGGTCTTGGTGTTGGAGCAGGTTGGTGATAGACATTATGCGGAATCCAGACTTGACATTTCTAAGCAGGCTGACCCGAGGATGAGCCAATATCTCGAGTATGCTTGAGCGACTCCTGGTACTCACTCAGACCAGTTTCAGTTCGGAAAGCTTGGCTGACAAGCGTCGCAAAGTCTGCACAATCATGGGCAACAAATGCGAGCTTTATATCAGGCCGCAGTCCTTCACGGAATTTCTCCTGCTTGCGAGCATCAGTGCAGACGTCATCCTCAGCATAGTGGGATAAATCAAGGAATTTCCTTTGATATTCATCAATAGTCATTTTGCCCTGTGTGAGTTTGCGGAATTCCTTCTTCTTCTGGTCCATCAGACCTTCAGGAATGTGTCGTGCTCGGAAGGCTGACTGAAATTCTTGCCAAGTGGTTACCGTTCCCACCGGCAGCATACGCCTGTGGCTTTCCCACCATTGAGCAGCTGAACCCCTCAAGTGATACGTCGCATAGGTGACGTAACTGTCAGGGGCAACATTAGCCGACTCCATCTGAAAGGCGATGTCACGTAACAAATCATCAGCATCCATTGGATCAGTCTAGTTGCGGAAGGTGGATGGGTTGAGGCACACGAATTCTTGTAGTGTTATTGGGGCAGACTGTTGCTGAGCATTCTGAGTTGGGAACTGAGCCATTACTCCAGTCATAAACTGATGATTCAGCTCAAACTGCTGCATCATTGCGGCAATATAGGGTGGAGGTGGAGGATCGTCAGCCATCCTGCCAATTCAACAGGGGCAGTTTAGCAAGAACAACTGCACGAGTAAAAGGTCATTCATGATGTACATGAGTAATGAACAAGAAGGGCACTAGATACATATTAGCAGTCATTATAGGCATACAGATCTATGCACGGAGTTGGATACCAACGGCAGTACGAGTCCGGAAACGCACGCAGCTAGACAAACTAGGCGGCGCGTAGGCACACGGTGAGGAATACAACAACGGGACATAGCAAAGGCTACATCACGCCGGAGAAAAACCACTGGAGCGAGGATGTGACACCCTGGTTTTCGCTCCTTGTTTTTTTTTACTTCGCGGGATTTGACTCCCGTCTTTTTTCGATGTTATTGGATTTTCTCTTGCCTTTGGGTATATGAAGATGGTCATTTAGTCCTACCTTTCCTATCCAACCAGAGACTCTCTCCAATCCAACCTTGCTATTCCAAATTTATTCTCAGGATTTTGCCGCCAAAACCCTACCTTCAGAGTTACCGAAAGGGAAACCCTGATTCCTTCGGTTACAAAGGAACCCCAATTTCCTTTGATCTATTGTCTCCCAAACTTTTCCCAGAGACTCTCCTATGATTATAAACCCTGGATATGCAAAAATATTGCCAAGTCATTTGCAATATTTTTCATTTAAAATTAATTCCTTTTTCTGCCAGTTAAAGGAATTAAATCCAGGAAAATATCTATCCATCTACAAAGTTCATGAAAACTTTGTGGAGATATTATTTGTGATCATATTGAGCTCTCAAAAAAATATTGGCAATAATTAAATAAGGGAAATTGCATTTTCCTATTTAAAGCCAATATTGCACTTTGGGCACTTTCCAAAGGGCTACTATTTTGGTAGCCAGGAAAAATCCCAAATAATTTGTGGAGCTTCTCCTATACATATCTTCACCATTTCCATCAAGATACCGAGTTCCATAGTTCAAATTTTGAGCACATCATCCAATTCTTGTTTCTGGATTTATTTTGGGGTTGTGAAGCAACTATATTTTATATTGCTTCAAAAATCTTGAAATTAATCCAGGACCTCATATTCCCTATATGATGTGAGCATGAACAAATTCACATCATTTTACCTAGCCAATTTCTCCCAAAAAATCCATCAAGTTTCTGTCTAGATTCTAGCTCTGTGAAGGAAATACCATTTTGGTATATCCAAATGAGCTGAAATTTTCCCAGTAACCCCATATTTCCAAATCATCACTCTCCACAAAAATTCAGCTCATTTCACCAAGCTAGTTGAGCACAACATCAAAATCTAATTTCTGGACCAGAATTTGCATTGCAAAGGAAGTGCATGCAAAACTGGTCCAAATGACCTCAAATTTTGCCAGAATCTAGTCCTTCCTACCATATTTCGTTGTGACAAAGTTTCAGCCTCATAACCTTATCCATTTCTCCCCAAGAATCCATCCAAGTTTTATGTCAGAACCTTTGTGAGCTCCAATCAGTCAACTCCTGCCTCCACTTCCATCCAAACCCTCACAGGTCAACTCACTGACCTCTAGTGCATCTGTTTGACAAGGTTCCAGGACCATCTGGTGCCCTGGACACACGGCACCCGTGGTGACCACGCTTAGGACAGGCCAAAACGGTGGTCAGCACACTGTTCTCGTCGGTAGGCCAGCTCCGGCGTGTCCCGGCGTGTCAAACGGCTCCGTGGCGTCCACCTGCCCCTCCCTAGCCCCTTCTCCACTCCTCTCTCTTCCTCCTCACGCACGGCGAGTGCCGCCATGGCCACTGTCGCCCCGTGATCCGCCGTCGTCTTCCTCTCCGTTGGCCTCTTCCCTCCCGAGCCGTCCCTTCCCTCTGAAGCTCATCAGGTCGGCACCTCTCCTCATTTGCCAGCTCGCCGCGAGCACCAATATGTGGCTAAGGATGCCACGGCGGCCGCCCTTATCACCTCGCCTCGGCCGGCTATAAATAGCCGCAGCCCGAGCCTCCCTGGGCATCCCCGAGCTCCTCAACCCCCTCCCCACTCCCTCTAGTTCACCCCCATGCCCTCGCTTGGCCAAGCCCCTCGCCGGAGTGCCGCAATTTAGCCATGGCCACCACCCACAGCCACCACCGTAGCCCCGCAACCAGCCCACCCCGGCGCCAGTGGAGCTGCCCACGAGAAGCGCCGCACGCTGGGGAGCCCTCCCGTGCCCTCGCCGAACCCATTCCCCCCCGGAGCCCCTCCATTGGCCGGAGCCGCCGTCCTCGGCCGAGCCGTGGAGCTCTGCCTCTGGCCATCCCCAACTGCGGCCGAGACCTTCTCTGGACGCGGCGCACGCCGGGGCACCCACCCGTCCGCTCGCCCGCCGGAGTGGCCCATCGGAGCGCAGGAGCCCGCGCCGGATCTGCGGCTCTATTGCCGCGTCGGGAAGGAGGAGGGAGGAAGAAGAAAGAGGACGAGGAGGAGAGAAGTCAACGCGGGACCCACCTGTAAGTCACTACTGCCCGGGCGCGCGTGTCTTAAGTGAAGACGCCCTCGGAAAAATACGTTTTCCAATTCGGAAAACGTACTCCAGCGCAACTACAGAAAAGAATGTGTCTCCCCTGCACCGAAGGCGTATTCCAGCAAAGTGAGCTTTCAGTTTTTCAGCCCAGCGCCGAAAGTACTATTTTGCGGACGTTCACTCGTTAAGCACACGAACGGATAATTTTCTGTTTGATTTCCGCCTAACGAACGAACGGCCGTAACTCCGCAACCGTGACTCCGATTCAGGTGATTCCAAAGCCCATGTCCTCTGTTCGTCGAGCCCGTTCCGATGACATCACTTTCACCATGTTGACACTTTCTAAAAATGCCCATTTTGCCCCTGCCCTATATTCAGCCCCTCCGAGAGGGAATCCTTTCCGGCGATTTTTTTTCCGAGAGGTGATTGCACTTCTCCCGGAGTATTTCTTCGACCCAAGGCAAGCCGACCATCTGATATATGCCCTAAAGCATTGCTCTGTGTTATTCTTGCATGTTTAAATTAGTATGCTTATGCTTGTATGCGTAGTGGTGAGCTGTATGTGACGCTAATTAACCCATGCCCGCCTTTCTTTGGTAACGGCACCACGCCTGTGTTCTGAGCTGCTTCCGGCCATCCGGGTTGGATGCCGACTTTATGTTTCTCTTTTCAACAACTGGCCCGTGTTCTGAGCTGCTTTTCGGCCGTCTCAGGCAGCTGTTGAATTTCTTTCTGTAGCGGTAACCCTATGCTCTGAGCTATTCTTCGGCCGTCTTAGGGGACTGCTACACTCTTTTTATCAGCACCGTCTCATTGTCTGAGCTGATTTTCAGCCGTCTTGAGCCGGGGTTGAGTTACTCCGGTAACATCCCAGATCTGAGTTGTAAAGACCGTTCTGGTGGCTACTGGTTTATTTGTCGGTTTCATGCATGGGTTCAGATGGTCGTAACTTACAGTTAGAACTGGTAAAGTGATAACTTGCCATTTAAATATTGTCTCACTAATGACTCGTTGTGATATTGTATGGAGATAGGTTGTTATGTTTTTCATAATTGTTACATCATGCATTGTTATTGTTGTTGCAATAATAAAGAATGTGATTTGATAAAGACAACCTCCTCCGTCGGCTGGATCGAGTCATAGTGCCACTGAACTGAACTTTCTAGTGCAGCCACACTTGCCAGTATGGGACGGCCTTGGCTTGGTCTGGCAGCGTGCTCCTTTATCGGTACCACCATAGAGGGAAGTTTATGCGTGCGTGCTGCCCTGATCAGGTAGACGACGATAACCTTGTGAGCCCAGTTGTTTGTTTGCGCGCGGTCCCCATTTGGGATAGATTAGTTGGCCACGACGGTGGCAGGTGTCATGGGGTGACACAGGGGCCACCCAGGGCAGGACTTCGGAGGAGGATGATTGTCGGTGGTACGATGGAGGAGTCACGGGTTAGGCAAGTTTCGTTGGAGCAGCACCGGTCCACCCGAATGGGAGTACGAGGCCAGGAGCTCCATAGTGTGGGTAAAGTGCGCAACCTCTGCAGAGTCTAAATCTATTCGAATAGCCGCATCCTCGGTCATGGGACACAGTTCGTACTAGCTCACACTATTTGGTCTGTGTCGAGTCTGGAGGAACAAACTATATAATGCTATTGCTAAGACTGAACCAGAGAATGGTAAGGTTTGTCTGGCTTGCAGTACCAATACAGGGACATCAGATAATGCCAGAAGTATGAATGTTAGCCATGCGATGGCTATGAGATGAGCAGTCGGATGACCGCAAAGTTTGGATCATGAGAATATTTGGGGTATGGATTATTTACTTGATATGTTGTACCTTAGTAGTTACCATGCTGGATAATCCTGTTATGTCATGATAATCTATATTGCTAGCTAGTTATGCCATGCCATGAAAATTAATGTTGCTCTAATAACAAATGCATGCTTGAATGCCATGGATTGCTTTGCTTGGTGTATATGTTGGTTTGGTTTGCTTGCGAGTACATTCAAAAGTACTCAGCGGCCTTCAATGTGGCCAGGTTCACCTAAGGATCCGACGTCCACTAGCGAGGAGCCGGAGCATTCGCAGGCTAGAAGAGTAACCCAGTCAGATCCCTGTGGATTGGAGCCGCACCAAGACCATGCTGCCTTAGATAGAGCTTTTTCCGCTGCCATCACTCTTGTAAATTATCATGTAAGACTTATATATCCCTTAATAGAAAAGCTTGTGTTCATGATACTTGTTGTAAAAGCGCATGCTAGAGTGATTTCCTGGGCTGGTGTGTGCGGTGACCGTCTGACTACAGTGGTATTCAGGCGGGGCGCCACAACAAATGGTATCAGAGCCAGGCTGACTGTAGGTTACCCTAGCCAGATTTCATTGCCTCTTGATCAGTAGAAGGCCCCGATGGATTTCAGCCATCTTTGCCAAGCAGGCACGGCTACTATTGATCATAAGGCAACCCCATAGGTTTTTGGCTCCATCAGACCCCAACTCTCGTGGCCTTTGCCTCCGGTGTGAAATGTCCGCACCAGGCAATGACCCGTGAGCCCTGAACCCCCAAGGTAAACCAGATATCCCCACCTTGCTTGCTAACCATGTCATTTCTCTTCTCAAATCTAGTTTCCTTTGGGAAATGCCTATAAATTCCATCTTTCCCCGACAACCCTAGGATCGTTGACTAAGCCACTTTGGCTATGGTCATGCGTCGAGTCTAATGTTCCCTAAGGAAGTAGTAGGAGCTTGACCCCAATTGCTACCAGGGGCATTGTGTGGTTTTGCTTCTAAGTCCTTAGAGGTACATCGAGTGCGCTATATTAGTTATACTAGTGAATCTTCGGCCACATGTGTAAGGTCCACAAAAATTTGAGCTTTATTTGCCTTTTCAGTATTTTTGGGTTTTCGCGGTTCTTGTTTCTTTTGTCGATTTTGTTCTGCCGCTCCGACTGGATCCATCTGCAAGCACTGCCAAAGAAGACCAGCATACAACTTGGATAATACCCAATAATCCAAATTCAGTAAGAATCAAGACAAGCCAACTGCCTGATATTCAGAACATCATCACCGGATCTGCCAAATGAAGAATGGGTCAGAAGCAGAATCTGAGTGCAACCGGCAAGGTCAGATTATACCTAAGGGAGTTTGCCGCGGAATAGATTACAGCAAGAGCAAATTATTCCGTCCTCGACACAAGGATTATTTTAGCCAGTGGGGTGAACCTTGAGTTTTTTCTCAATGGACTCAAGAATCATTTATTACCCCCGGTAGCCATATTTCAAGAATGTGAAGGTGCCGAGAACAACAACAAAACTATGGTATGTTGATACAAATTTCAAAGCATATTTTGGAATTTATCGGTGCACATACAAAATTTTCTGGGCACTATAAATAAGATTTGCGAGACATATGGATAAGTCCACGGCTATCCGGAATCAATGAGAATTCCAAATACCCGGAAGCTCAGCCAAACCGAATGGAATTATTTGCCAACTGCTTACTACCGGCAACATCTGGTATCCTGGATTTACTATCAACATGAAGTCTGCATCGGTCGTGCAACCTTTACAGCAACAATGATCAGAGCAGCAGAAGGACAAGCGGTGTGCACGACCAACGGAATATCTTCAGACAAGATATGGCCTATAGCAAGTTTTGGCTCCGCTATGGGTAAATTTTGAATACTTCGGAAGGAAGCCAGATCGGCCATAGGTCCGACTGCATATCACAGTGCAAGGCTTTTGGTACAAGGAACCCAACCTTCCTCCGCAAGCTACCAGAAGGAGCTTCTAACGCAAGACTCCCAATCTTCCTTAGCAAGCTATCGTGAAAAGCTTCCGGCATAAGGCACTCAACTTTCCGCAGCAAGTCACATGAGGGAAAGCTTCCGAGGTACGATACCCAGCCTTCTTCAGCACACCACCTTGGCAGAAGCTTCGGGCGTAAGGAAGTTAGCCTTCTTCAACACGCCATCGTACCCACAACAATCTTGCCAGAAGCACGAACTAGTCCGGGCACACGTCTGCTTCAGAACTCAGTGGTTATGAAAGGATTTATCCTACCCCTACATATGTTGTGAGCATGCAGTCCAGTGGATCAGTTCATGTGAGCCACTCGTACAGGGGAATGATTGTGTTCAGAGAAACATTGGCCCCATATTTCAAAGAAGGATATGAACACAGCAATCCCTACGAGATATGCAAGAGTAAGTTGTGAGTACAAGCCCAACAAGCTGGGATATGACCAAGGAGCCATGAGGGTAGGTCATGACAAGTTCCCCAAAAGGAACCCCCAAGAATAAAGAAGTTTTGGATAAACAATCTCTGTGACGGTCAATAAAATGAAATCTCGCAGACAAGGTGATATTATCAATCTTTGTCGGACTCTTGCATATACGGCCACAACAATGCAGCCAGCATGCCATACTCATCATGAATATGGCCATCAATCAAGATAAGAGGCTAGTCTCCGAAAGGTGCACCGAGTGATAGCCGGAACTATAGAGGCTATATATATGGCAGAGCCACCTCAGTGATTGACAAAGTTTGACAGTCTGAATTCACATGGAGACAAGGCATTCAGATAGAATGGCTAAAAGTACATACACATCGACATTGACGGTTCATAAATACCATGGTGGCATTGGAATAAGAGATTACCGTCTATGATTACTTTGTGATCATGCTTGACCTTTCAGTTGGAGATATAGCAGCCGTAGCTCGGTCATGTTGTCCCTTGGATTGTGGATCACCTAAGGACAAAGTCAAGAGTGCATAAAACAGAAAGAAACATCAGTATGGAACCTTGAGCCAGACTGAGCATTCTAACAAGGCAGAAATAAAGCTATCCCTAGTCACTCGAGGCCGTACAAGCACGTGAGCCTTGTACCAGGAAAGGATGTCTCGCCCTTGGCAGTCAGCGTACGAAGTATCACAATAAAATCCGAAGCAGCTAGCTCCAAGCCTTGAAAATGAGCTATTCTGTTGATACTACTTGCTACCAACCAACCTCAGGCTACAAACTACCAAGAGAGAAGGTTTGCCTACCAGGAAAGAGAAAGATTCAATGTAGCCGTGTGAAAATACAACCCCTGAGCCATCAGAAGAGGCAGTTAAAAGGCCAGGGAACCGACGAAGACCAGACAGCTGATGGATCCAAGTCACACAGGTATGTTCCCCTTAGCCGGGAGGTAAGCCCGGAAATCTTGAGGATGAGATTTTCTTAAGGGGGGTAGATTTGTGACACCCTGGTTTTCGCTCCTTGTTTTTTTTGCTTCGCGGGATTTGACTCCCATCTTTTTTTCGATGTTATTGGATTTTCTCTTGCCTTTGGGTATATGAAGATGGTCATTTAGTCCTGCCTTTCCTATCGAACCAGAGACTCTCTCCAATCCAACCTTGCTATTTTGAATTTATTCTCAGGATTTTGCCGCCAAAACCCTACCTTCCGAGTTACTGGAAGGGAAACCCTAATTCCTTCCGTTACAAAGGAACCCCAATTTCCTTTGATCTGTTGTCTCCCAAACTTTTCCCTGAGACTCTCCTATGATTATAAACCCTGGATATGCAAAAATATTGCCAAGTCATTTGCAATATTTTTCATTTAAAATTAATTCCTTTTTCTGCCAGTTAAACGAAATAAATCCAGGAAAATATCTAGTCATCTCCAAAGTTCATGAAAACTTGTGGAGATATTCTTTGTGATCATATTGAGCTCTCATAAAAATATTGGCAATAATTAAATAAGGGAAATTGCATTTTCCTATTTAAAGCCAATATTGCACTTTGGGCACTTTCCAGAGGGGCTACTATTTTGGTAGCCAGGAAAAATCCCAACTAATTTGTGGAGCTTCTCCTATCCATATCTTCACCATTTCCATCAAGATCCCAAGTTCCATAGTTCAAATTTTGAGCACATCATCCAATTCTTGTTTCTGGATTTATTTTGGGGTTGTGAGGCAACTATATTTTATATTGCTTCAAAAATCTTGAAATTAATCCAAGACCTCACATTCCCTATATGATGTGAGCATGCAAAAATTCACATCATTTTACCTAGCCAATTTGTCCCAAAAATTCCATCAAGTTTCTGTCCAGATTCTAGCTCTGTGAAGGAAGTACCATTTTGGTATATCCAAATGAGCTAAAAATTTCCCAGTACCCCCATATTTCCAAATCATCACTCTCCACAAAAATTCAGCTCATTTCACCAAGCCAGTTGAGCACAACATCAAAATCCATTTTTTGGACCAGAATTTGCATTGCAAAGGAAGGGCATGCAAAACTGGTCCAAATGACCTCAAATTTTGCCAGAATCTAGTCCTTCCTATCATATTTCGTTGTGACAAAGTTTCAGCCTCATAACCTTATCCATTTCTCCACAAGAATCCATCCAAGTTTTATGTCAGAACCTTTGTCAGCTCCACTCAGTCAACTCCTGCCTCCACTTCCATCCTAACCCTCACAGGTCAACTCACTAACCTCTAGTGCATCTGTTTGACAAGGTTCCAGGACCATCTGGTGCCCTGGACATGCGACACCCATGGTGACCACGCTTAGGACAGGCCAAAACGGTGGTCAGCACACTGTTCTCGTCGGCAGGCCAGCTCCGGCGTGTCCCGGTGTGTCAAACGGCTCCGCAGCGTCCACCTGCCCCTCCCTAGCCCCTTCTCCACTCCTCTCTCTTCCTCCTCACGCCACGGCGAGTGCTTCCATGGACACTGTTGCCCCGTGATCCGCCGTCGTCTTCCTCTCCGTTGGCCTCTTCCCTCCCGAGCCGTCCCTTCCCTCTGAAGCTCATCAGGTCGGCACCTCTCCTCGTTTGCCACCTCGCCGCGAGCACCAGTATGTGGCTAAGGATGCCACGGCGGTCTCCCTTATCACCTCGCCTCGGCCGGCTATAAATAGCCGTGGCCCGAGCCTCCCCGGGCATCCTCGAGCTCCTCAACCCCCTCCCCACTCCCTCTAGTTCACCCCCATGCCCTCGCTCGGCCAAGCCCTCGCCGGAGTGCCGCAATTTAGCCATGGCCGCCACCCACAGCCACCATCGTAGCCCCGTAGCCAGCCCACCCCGACGCCAATGGAGCTGCCCACGAGAAGTGCCGCACGCTGGGGAGCCCTCCCGTGCCCTCGCCGAACCCATTCCCCCACCGGAGCCACTCCATTGGCTGGAGCCGCCGTCCTCGGCCGAGCCGTGGAGCTCTGCCTCTGGCCGTCCCCAACTGCGGCCGAGACCTCCTCTAGACGTGGCGCACGCCGGGGCACCGGCCCGTCCGCTCGCCCGCTGGAGTGGCCCATCGGAGCGCAGGAGCCCGCGCCGGAGCTGCGGCTCTGTTACCGCGTCGGGAAGGAGGAGGGAGGAAGAAGAAGGACGACGAGGAGGAGAGAAGTCAACGCGGGACCCACCTGTAAGCCACTACTGCCCAGGCCCGCGTGGCTTAAGTGAAGACGCCCTCGGAAAAATACGTTTTCCAATTCGGAGAACGTACTCCAGCGCAACTACAGAAAAGAATGCGTCTCCCCTGCACCGAAGGCGTATTCCAGCAAAGTGCACTTTCAGTTTTTCAGCCCAGCGCCGAAAGTACTATTTTGCGGACGTTCACTCGTTAAGCACAGGAATGGCAGTTTTCTGTTTGTTTTCCGCCTAACGAACGAACGGCCGTAACTCCGCAACCGTGACTCCGATTCAGGTGATTCCAAAGCCCAGGTCCTCTGTTCGTCGAGCCCGTTCCGATGACATCACTTTCACCATGTTGACACTTTCTAAAATGCCCATTTTTCCCCTGCCCTATATTCAGCCCCTCCGAGAGGGAATCCTTTCCGGCGAATTTTTTTCCACGAGGTGATCGCACTTCTCCCGGAGTACTTCTTCGACCCCAGGCAAACTGACCATCTGATATATGCCCTAAAGCATTGCTCTGTGTTATTCTTGCATGTTTAAATTAGTATGCTTATGCTTGTATGCGTAGTGGTGAGCTGTATGTGACGCTAATGAACCCTTGCCTGCCTTTCTTTGGTCACGGCCCCACGCCTGTGTTCTGAGCTGCTTCCGGCCGTCCGGGGTGGATGCCGACTTTATGTTTCTCTTTTCAACAACTGGCCCATGTTCTGAGCTGCTTTTCGGCCGTCTTGGGCAGCTATTGAATTTCTTTCTGTAGCGGTAACCCTATGCTCTGAGCTGTTCTTCGGCCGTCTTAGGGGGCCGCTACACTCTTTTTATCAACACCGTCTCATGCTCTGAGCTGCTTTTCAGCCGTCTTGAGCCGGGGTTGAGTTATTCCGGTAACATCCCAGATCTGAGTTGTAAAGACCGTTCTGGTGGCTACTGGTTTATTTGTCGGTTTCATGCAAGGGTTCAGATGGTCGTAACTTACAGTTAGAACTGGTAAAGTGATAACTTGCCATTTAAATATTGTCTCACTAATGACTCGTTGTGATATTGTATGGAGATAGGTTGTTATGTTTTTCATAATTGTTACATCATGCATTGTTATTGTTGTTGCAATAACAAAGAATGTGATTTGATAAAGACAACCTCCTCCGTCGGCTGGATCGAGTCATAGTGCCACTGAACCGAACTTTCCAGTGCACCCACACTTGCCGGTATGGGACACCCTTGGCTTGGTCTAGCAGCGTGCTCCTTTATCGGTAACACCACAGAGGGAAGGTTATGCGTGCGTGCTGCCCTGATCAGGTAGACGACGATAACCTTGTGAGCCCAGTTGTTTGTTTGCGCACGGTCCCTGTTTGGGACAGATTAGTTGGCCACGACGGTGGCAGGTGTCACGGGGTGACATAGGGGCCACCCAGGGTAGGACTCCGGGGGAGGATGATTGTCGGTGGTATGATGGAGGAGTCACGGGTTAGGCAAGTTTCGTTGGAGCAGCACCGGTCCACCCGAATGGGAGTACGAGGCCAGGAGCTCCATAGTCTGGGTAAAGTGCGCAACCTCTGCAGAATGTAAATCTATTCGAATAGCCATGTCCTCGGTCATGGGACACAGTTCGTACTAGGTCACACTATTTGGTCTGTGTCGAGTCTGGAGGAACAAACTATATAATGCTATTGCTAAGACTGAACCAGAGAATGGCAAGGTTTGTCTGGCTTGCAGTACCGATACAGGGACATCAGATAATACCAGAAGTATGAATGTTAGACATGCGATGGCTATGAGATGAGCGGTCGGATGACCGCAAAGTTTGGATCGGATTTGGATCATGAGAATATTTGGGGTATGGATTATTTACTTGATATGTTGTACCTGAGTAGTTATCATGCTGGATAATCCTGTTATGTCATGATAATCTATATTGCTAGCTAGTTATGCCATGCCATGAAAATTAATGTTGCTCTAATAACAAATGCATGCTTGAATGCCATGGATTGCTTTGCTTGGTGTATATGTTGGTTTGGTTTGCTTGCGAGTACATTCAAAAGTACTCAGCGGCCTTCAATGTGTCCAGGTTCACCTAAGGATCCGACGTCCACTAGCGAGGAGCCGGATCGTTCGCAGGCTAGAAGAGTAACCCAGTCAGATCCCTGTGGATTGGCGCCGCACCAAGACCATGATGCCGTAGATAGAGCTTTTTCCGCTGCCATCACTCTTGTAAATTATCATGTAAGACTTATATATCCCGTAATAGAAAAGCTTGTGTTCATGATACTTGTTGTAAAAGCGCATGCCAGAGTGATTTCCTGGGCTGGTGTGTGCGGTGACCGTCTGACTACAGTGGTATTCAGGGGGGCGCCATAGAGGAATCTGCAAATGATAACGCAGGGTGCCCTCGATAAAAGGATCCTACGGGTCGTGAACACTGTGAAGCAGATCCTGGTCCACAATTCAAAGGTTGATTGAAATCTCCGGGTGGATGTGATCACGAGATCCTAATGTTAGTGTTAGAAAAATCTTTAACCCGAATAGAAGAGAGATCAGAATCCCAGAGTAAGGAAGAGGAATAAAAGATCCTAATACCACCCATTTACAACGTGGGCCCGTAAGCCACACAGCCATGTTAGTAAAACATTTTTTGGAGACTAGACTCAACTTCGGCCAAGGAGTTGGAAGGGGGGTTCCTATAGGCAGTCGGCTCTGATACCAACTTGTGACGCCCCTGCTCGACCGTGCACTAATCATACACGCAAACGTGCACACTCGAGATCAGAGACACATGGGAAGATATCACAACACAACACTAAACTCAAATTAAACATAAATCTTCATATTACAAACCAGGGGGTCACGAGGACCCGAATACATGAGTCATACACACAAATAATATCTGGGTACAGACATAGTTAGCCAAGTTTGCCTTAAGAAGGCTAGCACAAACAGCGACACTGATCGAAAAGGCGAAGGCCTCCTGCCTAGGGCCTCCGAACTACTCCTGGTCGGCGGGCTCAACGTAGTAGTAGTGACCTCCGGGGATCTCCTGCTCCTGGCCTCCGTCGTCTGAACGCAGCAACCGGGTATGGGGAAAAGAAGTAGCAAAGCAACCGTGAGTACTCATCCAAAGTACTCGCAAGACTGACATCAGAACTATACTAATTATGCATCGGTATCAAAGAAATGGGGCTATATCTTCGGACTAAACTGCAGAAATGCCAGATCAGAGGGGGAAAGGCCTAGCCTATCGAAGACTAGCATCTTGAAGCAATCTTACAGCATCAGAAGAGAGTAGAATATAGTAACATATAATAGCAATTATATTTAAATAATGCCCTGAGATCCTTCCTCGACTACCCTATGAGAAAGTGATCCCGAGAGCAGTAGTATCAGTTTATCATTGTATCAGTATCCATTTGTAGTTGTAGCAGATCAGGATACAACTCCGAGCGTCCTGTTACCGTGGACACGGCTATTCGAATAGATAACTTCCCTGCAGGGGTGCACTACTGTTACCCAACACGCTTGATTAACTCTGGCCGAACACACTTTTCTCGGTCATGCCCGGCCTCGGCTGATCGACACAACGTAGTCCTACCTAGGCTCAACAGAGAGGTCCCCGCCGGTCTACATCCTAAGCACTCAGGGGTCTTGGGCCATCGCCCTGTGCACTCCGGGTCGTTGTGAGGACGGTGGATACCAGCGCCATCGGCATGATCCGACCATGCCATAATGCTGAATTGGACGTCTGACAGAGCTTTCGACTGATACATACGGCGCTGAGGGTCCCATAACCATTATCCCACGTGGTGGTGGTGCGTATAGGCCAGCGGCCAACTCAGATCAAATACCCAAATCCGTTAGGCGTGTTTAGCAACTCGCGAAGACGAACAGGAACTCTGTCGCTCCGACTTGACAACACACGGCTCGCGGGTGCTCTTGGAGCCGACCCGTCTTTAATGTTATTCTCTCGCGGGCACTCTTGGAGCCGGCCCGACTTTACAGTTTAAAGTGTTGTAATATGTAACCATTTCCGTGAACATCACCTAGAGTGATCACGACCCGATAATAAGCATGGCAAACAGACAAGGCGAAGGGCCACAGATGAATCAATAGCATAGCTAACTAAGCTTCATGGGATAGCAAGTAGGTATCAACAGTAGGCGACGAAAACAGGCTATGCATCAGAATAGGAGCTATCGGAGCAACAACAGAAGTAATTCTAATGCAAGCATAAGAGAGAAAGAATGGACTATATCTGCTGATGGGGGAAGAAGGGTCGTCGACGACGTAGTCGTACTCAACAGTGTCGTCGGCAGTCTCGGGGTCTATCGAGAGAGAAGGAGGGGGAAGAAACAATAAATACATGGCAAACAATGCAACATAATTGCATGACATGGCAATATGCAGTGCTAGGGGTGACCTAACGCAGTGCCACATGTGGCAGACGAAGCGGGAATTTAACTGGAACGTTTTCCCGGTTTCGGACATCAGTCAGACAGATGAACCGGAGGGGAAGGTTCCATGTTTGCAATGCTGGAGGCATCTGACAGGTATGTGGATAGCGTATTCGGGTTCGTCTCATTTTTCTGATCAACTTTCATGTAGAAAACTTTTTCATCCAAGTTACGGTTTATTTTATATGATTTTTCAAAGTTTTAATCATTTTCTGGAATTAATTTAATTCGAAAATAAATTGTAAATTGCTAGGTGCACCCAGCTCTGTGTACACAAAAGTGTACACAGAGGCTGACAGGTGGGTCCAGGGGGTCCCAGTTGACCAGTCAAACTTTGACTGGTCAACAGGGGGTGGGGCCCCCCTGTCATAGACACATAAGCTAATTAGTTAATTAATTAGGCTAACTAAGTAATTAGTTTATTTAAACAAAATTAATTAAGTTAATTAATTAATTAATTAATTTAATTCTCTTTTTTCCTTTTTTTTTCTTTCCTCGTTGTTTTTTTTATCTGGGCCGGCCCCACTGGACAGTGGCCCAGTCCGGCCACTGGAGGGGTCAACGCGCGCGCGCGTGATAGCAAAGAGGGCCGGCGGGCGCGGCGGCCAGCGGCGCGGGGAGCGGGAGACAGCGGCGGCGGTTAGCAACGGTAGCAGCGCGGCGCGGCGAGCGCAGCAGCAGGAGCAGCAGCGCGGGCGAGCACGCGGGGCAGAGGAGCGGGCGAGCACGCGCGGGAGGCAACGGGCGGACGGGCGCGCGCGCAGGCGGAACAGCAGCAGCACGCGCAATCGGGCAGAGGCAGGCGAGCGCGACCGACAGCGGCGAGGCCGCGCGAGGGTGAGGCGCGGCTCGGGCGCGGCAACGCGGGAGGCGAGGCGAGCGAGAGGAGGCCACGGGCGGCGCGAGCTGCGGCGTCGGGACGGAGGGGGAGAGGGGGAACGGCCGCGGGGTCTCACCCCGGTTGCAGAGAAGGGGGCGGCGAGGCTCGGGGAGGCCGTGGCGGTGCGGTTCCGGTGACGAGGACGGCATGGGAGAGGCGGTGAGGCGACGGCGGCGGCGGCGCCCAGACCCAGGAGGGAAGGCGAGGGAGAGAGGGGATCGGGGGGTTAGGGTTTCGGGGGTTGGGGGGGTAGGCCATCGCGGCTGGGCCGGCTTGGTCGGCCTGGTGGCCAGCTGGGCCGAGGCCCAGTTGGGCGGGGGACCTTTTGTTTTATTTTTTTGTTTTCTTATGTTTTTATTTTAATCTTTTGTTTATTTTCTTTTACTGCTTTATTTTTAGTTCCTTTTTATTTTCAGTTTTATAATTATAAATCCCACTCCTAAGTTAGTGTTATAACCTAACCCACTGCCACAAAAAGTTTCACTCCCAAATAAAATAGTTTGATATTTTATAAATTATAAAAGGCATTTAATTAATTGTCTAAGCCACTGTTTTATTTATTTTAGTGCAATTAAATATTTTATAAAAAATGTGGTTTCTTCACCAATATTTTCTATGAATTATTTGTCACATTTAGAACATTTTAGTTTTGACATTTGAAAACTTTTATTGTTTGTCCTTTTTAAATTTGAATTCGAACTGGATTTGAACCAAAGTGAGATTAGCAACAGTAATAATGGTGACATGGCATCATTAGCATGGGATTACTGTAGTTTAATTATCCAGGCATTACATTAACAGACACACATTTAATTGGTCAGCTAATGTTTCCACTTGAGTTCCCAAGCGCACGTGGCCACATATAGAGAGACAGCAGGGAATTGCATTTCTTTGTGCACTCTGGTTCATCATGGGTGGCAACAAACATTGTATTATCCAAAATGTGCTTGCTCTTCTTTAACATGTTCCTCTTCTGTTCTTCTTTAATAAGTATAGTAGTACAGTATGTTCCTTGTCGGGAAGAGGAGCAGGGACACTTGCAGTCCACAGGTCTATTGGGTCGTTTCTGATCGATGCTTTCAACTCTTCGAGTTGGTCTGCCATAATATCTAGGAAATGCTAAGAGCTGTGTCGCCTTTGATAGTCAAGACAGATAGTAATAGTAGTACCCCTTCAGTTGAAGAGAGCTGCCACTGTAGGGGATCCAAAGCCTTTGTAGCCCTACCGGCAATACAAGCCCATATTTTCCAGCTAGTTCCACTTTCCGAATTTTACTCGTCATGCTTAGGGTCTTCCCATTTTATCTACACTATCAGCTATGTAAGTGCTTTGTGTCATACTAGCAGCACTCCACCCTTCGAGCTAAACAACACACCACTCATATTTCCAAAGCTTAGTTGTTCATATCCGAATGTGATATGATAATGATATTAGTTAACAGACACATTTAATTGGTCAGCTAATGTTCGCACTTGAGTTTCCAAATGCACGTGGCCTGGTTTATCATGATCTTAGTTTCCAAATGTATAGAAAGAAGTGGAATCTCCATAATATGCTTCCTCTTCTATTCTTTAACATGTTCCTCTTCTGTTCTTCTTTAACATGTTCCTCTTCTGTTCTTCTTTAATAAGTACAGTATGTTCCTTGTAAGGAAGGGGAGCAGGGAGATCTGCAGTAAACAGGTCTATTGGCCGCTTTTGCTAGATGCTTTCAGCACTTCGAGTTGGTCTGCCATAATATCCAGGAAATGCTAGGAGCTGTGTGGCCTTTGAGAGACTAGACTGATAGTCACAGTAGTGCGCTTTCAGTAGAATAGAGCTGGCCTCTAGGGGATCGACATGCTTTCGATTAGTAGCTGCAATATAACCTAACCCACTTTCCAGATTTATTTATGATGTTATGGTTTCCCCCTTTTATCTACACTACTATCTGCCTAGATGCTTCTTGTCGTACTAGCAGCACTCCATCCTTCAAGATAAACTACATGCCACTCATAATTCCAAAGCTTAGTTATCAAATTCAAATCTGATACGATACAAATACTAATAAAATAGAGACACATTTAATTGGTCAGCTAATGTTACTACGCGAGTTTTGAAATGCATGTGCGCCACATATAGAGTCATGAGGGAAAACTATTTCTCTGTGCGCTCTCGTCATCATGCTTTGGCAATAAACTTCGCATACAGTATATTTTGACCCTATCATCTGCCAACTATCATTACTTCTAGAGCTCCCAACAGGGAGCCTATTTTTTTGAGCAGTAGTACAAATTATATTAATGTACGCACCAAATTATAGCACACATGGGCTCTCTCATAAGAATTCCATAGGTAGCACACAAGGGTTTGCAGGGAGCCCCTATTATATTAGGATATCCTATGCATTTCGAAGATAATCTCACTACTATTTCTGTTTTCATGCATATCAGATATTGAACATGATTAGAATGAATATGAGAATGCGCGCATCAAAGGAATACCGCGGAAAAGTGCAATGGCTAACAAACCTGGCATCAAGGGATTGAGTT
Source organism: Elymus sibiricus (assembly GCA_039707655.1). NCBI lineage: Eukaryota > Viridiplantae > Streptophyta > Magnoliopsida > Poales > Poaceae > Elymus > Elymus sibiricus. The sequence continues at coordinate 287,717,106 of CM077670.1, forward strand.
CCATTCTGGATGGAATGAAACCCACACGCTCCCCACCTACAGCTTTGTGTTCAGAATATGTTCCTAATGACTATTCTGAGCTCGTGCAGTCAAAGGCAGATTGCCTATCGTGTTCACCCATCAAGGTGCCTATTCTAATTTGGCAAGGTTTTATTGGTTGCACGTATCTTGCATAAGGTGTCTTGCATTTCTTCTAATTCGTTGCACCGCCATCTGCTTAGTTTACTCATCATACATGTGAAGATGCCATGCCCATCCATTATCAATACCTATTCCATCTATCATCATACCATGTTTTTCCATTCAAATGTTGTTCTTGTGTATCAGACATCCAAAAGGAAGAGGGTGATTGCAGAACCTGAAGGAGTACAAACAAAGTTTTTGAAAAATGTGGTGGTACCGGAGAAATCAGATAGCACCCCACTTATATTGGCGACAAAACCAGCGCCACAAAACCTAGGTTCGACTCCAGCAGACAGTACCCATACCGCACTGGCCATACCACTAGCCCCCCCCACACAGGAACCGCACTCCAGCAAAAGGTATGCCGATTTCAGTTTCCATAGCACCAGCAGTACCACAGAAAAATCCCAATCCAGCAAAAAGTACACCAAATCCACAGGCCAAAGACCTATTCCAACTGCAGAGTGCCTCAATTCCTGCAGATTGGAACCCCATTCCAGTTATTCTCAGTTTAAAAGACAATGCTTTCAATGTTGTTAGGAACCATGTGCGTATCTTCCCATCATGGGAAGATTATAGTGAAGACAAACACCATTTTCACATCTTCCTGTCGCACTTACGTGTAAGTGCTATTATTCATGGTGATTATTCTCTTGTTTTCTGTTGATTGAACACATCAATGATTTACATAACATTCTTCAAAATAGGAGAGGGTCAATCTGGATAGTCATAACAAGCAAAGCTTGCTTGCGCTTTTCAAGGACGCATTGCAGCAGTCTCGGTGTTACCTGAGGCAAACACACTTTGATGGCAAGTCTATAAACGAAATTTCGGTGAAGTCTCCTATGCTAAATTTACAAGATATTGAATGGAAAACCTTTTTATGCACTGGTCTCGTCCCCAGGAAGAGGTACTGTCTATGAGATCACATGACAATTTGAACTCCTACATTTCTGCATGTGCCTTACCGATCTCTTTTGCAGGAAAACTGCTCGAAGAAGAATAACGATTTGAAATGGACGACAGGATATCGCAACTATGTTGCTCGCTGCTTTGCTCTTGTTAGTACCTGCTGCCCTGTATCGTTGTACTTACATTCATACCTGGTTGATTATGTGACATCTGTGTGCATGATAGCTTGCTTATCCATTGTTCGCTCCAAATTATCAGATCTATATTAATGCTTACATTAATGTAGAATAAACCCAATGCTTATGAACAAGTTTAGCTCTGCATTGTTCTTGTAAGTACCTGTTGTCCTTTTGCACTGTACTTATATTGACAGCTAGTTGTTCATGTACCATCACTCTGCAGCTTATTTCCCCTTGCCCTCCATTTTCTAGACATTATCAGATCTATATTTACACTTACCAAAATGCTGAAGAAGTTTAGCTCTGCATTGCTCTTGTCAATACCATTTTGCCTGTACCACTGTACTTACATTTCTAGCTAGTTGATTATGTTGCATCACTCGGTATCTTATCTTAAATATTCTCCATTTGTTCCTATATTATCACATATATATTTATGCTTAACAAAATGTAGAATAAAGGCAATGGTTATGAAGAAGATTATGTGGTAAACTACTTGAATTCCCCCCCATCAGCATGGACAAGGGCTTTATAGAGCCCGTCTTCACTACTAACGTAAGTTTTTCCTTCTCGAACCTTCAAACTTTTTTGAGTATATTTGGATAGGCATGACTGCAACTGCTGTTTATTTTTCGCGTTTGCATCAAATTTCATGTTTAAAGTTTCTTATGAAGAACTTCATAAACATAAGTTTGTCCTTCTCAATTTCAGGTTTTAGTTGTACAACCAAGTTCCTTATTCATACCATGTAAATGAAACTAAACAGAGCAAGTGATTTTCTTTAGAGTGCATGCATACTTGTGTCTTGATCTGTAATCCAGGGGTGTGGTGAAACTACCCACTCCAGCACAATGTCATATCCTGCTATGTCTTAACTATGAACTATGCCATATTTTGTTAATGTTATTTAAATCATGTCTCTTTATTTGCCAATCTGAAATGGGATTAATTGACAGCACACTGGCCATTGATGCTTATACGTTCTTTAGCACCGCATGTATGCTTGTGTTCTTGATATGTAATCCAGTGGTGTGGTGAAGCTGGCCACTCCTGCACAATGCCATATCCTACCATGTCTTAACTATGAATAATGCCATATGATGTTAATGCTATTTTAAACCGTGTCTCTTTATTTGCCCATAAGAAATGGGATGAATTGACAGCACTGATGCTTATACGTGCAAAACCTGTTATCTGTTTTCTTGTTTGTCTTTCAGAGTGATATCTCTGACGTCAGGAAGAACTGCCACAATGATAGTGAGACAAAACCATTGCTTGTCCCTCTAACATATATTGCAAGGAAGAAGGCAACACATCTTGGGGATAGCGATACAAACCCAAAGTCATGTCTTGATGTAGTGTCGAAGTTACTCGCTAATAGCAGTGACACAAGCTCGATGAAGTCACCGCCTGAATCTGTTCAACTTCTTCAGTCTCAAATTAAAGTAGAAAGACATGCTTCAGCTCAACTCGTACTGGAACTCCAATCCCTATGGAAGATTAACCAAAAGTACATGACGTTTATTGATGCTATGCAGCTAGAGTTGGAGGATATAAGCATCAAACAAGCGCAGTCTCATCAGCTTGCTCAGCTGCTTGCCCTGCAGCTCCCGGGCAGGACTAACCTTTCTTGAACTGTGTTGAAGTGCTGTCGGTTCTGTATATTATTTTGTCGGCACGTTTATTTGCACTGGTGGCGACCTGTGATGCCCAGCGTATGTAATCCGCTGTCTGGTTGCGCTTTATTATCACTGGTGGCGAAGTTTGATGCCCAGTGGATGTAATATCCCGTTATTTCATTATTGTATAGTCTAGGTTTATTCTTAGTCACTATCATGTAATTTATTTACTGTATATGCTATTGTCGCTAGGAGCTTCGACGGAGATCAATGGGCCGAAACATTATTGGTTCATTAGTGCTATATATTAAAAAATTAGACTACGCAAACGGGCCAGCCCACAACTTTATATATGGGTCGAAACATGGGCCCACAATCATCTCGGGCCGTTAGCAGGCCTGAGCGTAAACCGGGCCCAAGTAGTTTAGGGCCTTTAACAGGCTGAGTAAACCACGGGCCTTAGTTGGGCCAGAAAATACCATGAGCTTTTAACAGGCTGTAAATTAGATCTGGCTTGAATTGTGCCGAACAATTCACGGGCCAACAGCAGGCCTAAATATACCTCGGCCCATGATAGGTCCAATTATACGATGGGCCGTTCACAGGCCAAAATTTATCTCGGGCCGTGTTTGGCCCAATAACATGATGGGCTGTAAGCAGGCCGGATGCAAAGCGGGCCATAATTCGGCCCAATTCTTTCACGGGCCTTTAACAGGCTGATAGTCAGAGTGGGCTTAAATTTATCCACGGAGACCACGGGTCGTTAAGAGGTCAAAAGTCACTAGTACCAGAAATGGGCCAAAATGCTGCACGGACCGTTAAGAGGCCGAAAGTCACTTGAACCAGAAATGGGCCCAAATGCTGCACGGGCCGTTACGAGGCCGAAAGTCACTTGTACCAGAAATTGGCCCAAATGCTGCACGGGCCGTTAAGAGGCCGAAAGTCACTTGCACTTGAAATGGGCCCAAATGCCGCACAGGCCGTTAAATGGCAAAAAGTTAAATCGGGCTGAAAAGGGCCCAATTGCGCGAAGGGCCGCTAACAGGCCGAAACAATCATCGGGCCGAACTGGGTCAAACTGTTCAACGGGCCTTTAACAGGCCGTAATACAAACTGGGCCATAAATGGGCCAAAAATACAATGCACTGTTAACGGGCCATATCTGATATGGGCCGTAATTTGGCCCAAAACATTGCAGGTTGTTAACGGGCCGGTCCACTCTTATCTTACAAAATCTTGTGGGCTTTCGGCTGGGCCGGCCCGTTTAACCTGAATGGGCTACTATTGGGCCGTGCCACGTGTCGACCTGTAATAGGCGTTTCCCATCCAATGAAAGGATGACAACTGTCGCGACGCCGAGCTGACATGTGAATCCTTCGGCCAATGAGAATTTTACACGTGGAAAATCGCCATTGGTCCGAGCTGTTAACGAGTTATCGGATCCAAACCGGAACCCAATAGCTTAACGGCGACCCGTTACGGTGGATGCCACGTGTCGTTTACCCTTGACGAAAACACTTCCATGACACAACATTTATCGTCATGGAAGTGTACACTTCCGTGATGATAATTTCAGTATTGTCATGGAACACTTCTACGACGGCACAGGTATGACTATCTTGATTCTGCCATAAATTTGTCACGGATGTACATGCATGACAGAAAATGTGACCTACTGTGACAAAGACGTATCATCATGGAAGTGTTTTTTTTGTAGTGTATTGTGCCCTCCTCCATGCCTAATGCGCGCACGACTCTAGGCCAAACCCTTGTGATGGCCGCCCGCCCATCCTTCACTGTCTTCATTAGGACTTCTCGATGCTCATTGTAGTCTCGATGAAATACTTTAACCTTCATTGCATGTCCACCAATCATGTACTTTGCGAGGTAATCTTGAGTAAACTGCTTTGGGAACCACTGCAAATGAAAAAGATTTAGACATTGTTGTCTAACAACTCATTATGGGCAGTAAAAGGAGAAGGCTACAGAGTTCGTAGTTACCATCCTACAGCTCACTATTGTGTTGGATAGAGCGTAGAAAAATAATTTAATTGCCATCGTTCGTATCTTTTTGCTAATAATTCTTATCAGGTTCCTCCCTTGATGTTGGTTCATGAATATCTCATTGCCCCATACGCAAAAAGGGTCGAGGCATGGATCTTTGCCTAGGACATATGTACCTACAAGCAACAAGTCAATATTAGAATCTAAAAAGTGTCTAGCCGTGGATCTGTATGCACTACATTATGGAATGGAGGCAGTATAAGCCGAGGGATGAAACTAACCTTGGTGGAAAATGCTGGCCACTCCCGTTGTTGTCCTGCGTAAGTACATGGAAAGGCGTGATAAGTACTACAGGCTTAACATCAACCAAATATAGCCATGGTAAACAACAACTTCTCAAAATGATAGCTTGAATGTGTTGGTTTCAGCATGCTATTAAAGCATATAAAAAATGGAAGGGAATGTTAACTACAACAAGCTTAACAAGGACCAAATATTGTAATTCAAACTGGTACTATTGAAAATGAATAGAATGTAGCTCATGCTTAAACATCACACTACATAAATGTCTAAAACTGAAATAAAAGGGCATGTGTTAACTTCACCAGGCATAACAGGAAGCAAATATAGCCGTTCAATCTGGTATTGATGAAATCAAACTGCACAATTCATACTTGCACATAATGAACATCACATTGTGAATAACTGAAATAAACAAGGCATATATGCTCACTATAACAACCTAATATAGCCATTGAAAACTGGACAGAGGCTCACTGCAACCAACCTAACAAGCAAATATAGATAAACAAGGCATCTGCTTGAAAACTAGACAAAGGCTCACTGCAACCAACCTAACAACCAAATATAGATAAACAAGGCATCTGCTTGAAAACTGGGCAAATGCTCACTGCAACCAACCTAACAACCAAATACACATAAACAAGGCATCTACTCACTATAAACAACCAAATATAGCCATTCGTGAAACTGAAGTGCACAATTCAAACTTAAACATCAGATAGTCCTATTGAACATTACATTTTTGCATAACTAAAATAATTAAACACAGCACAGTTAAAACATCGCATGGCAAAAGCTACTACAACAATGGGTACGAGTTGGCTAGCTAGAAAAAGTAAGATTTCCTTATAGGATATTGCCACACTTGTCATGGATGGGATCCTTCCACTTGGAAGAACACAGGCCCAGGGTGCGCTCCCTGATGTCGCAGATGGGCTGTTTCACCTTGGAAGAGCCATAGTGGGTGCCCATTGATACGTCTCCAACATATCTATAATTTATGAAGTATTCACGCCATGTTTATAACAATTTTATATGGTTTTGTATGATTTGATTAGAACTAACCCGGACTGATGCTATTTTTAGCAGAACTACCGTGGTGTTATTTTTTGTGCAGAAATAAAAGTTCTAGGATTGGGATGAAAATTTACGGTGATGTTTTATGGACCAAAAGAGACCCCTGAAAAGAAACCTAGAACTCCCACGCCGCCGCCTCAAGCCTCTGTACCGAAGCGATCTCATCCGGAGCCCAGTTCCAGCACTCTGCCGGAGGGGGGAATCATCACCGGAGGCCATCTTCATCATCCCGGCGGTCTCCATGATGAGGAGGGAGTAGTTCACCCTCGGGGCTGAGCGTATGTACCAGTAGCTATGTGTTTGATCTCTCTCTCTCATGTTCTTGATTTGGCAGGATCTTGATGTACCGCGAGCTTTGTTAATATAGTTGGATCATATGGTGTTTCTTCCCTCTCTATCTTCTTGTGATGAATTGAGTATTTCCCTTTGAGGTTTTGTTATTGTCGGATTGAATACTTTGTATTTGAGAACACTTGATGTATGTCTTGCATGTGGATACCCGTGGTGACAATGGGGTATTCTATTGAGTCACTTGATGTATGTTTTGGTAATCAACTTGCGGATACCCGTGACCTTGGGGTAATCTAGGCATAGGGGTTGATTGCACATTTTCATCTACTTTTCTCCGATAGAAACTTTGGGGTACTCTTTGAAGTTCTTTGTGTGGATTGGATATTATGAATCTGAAGTTGTTTGATGCATATCGAATAATCAACTCACGGATACTTGTGGTGACATTGGAGTAAGAGTTGGTTGATGCGTATCATATGGTGTTATTTTAGTATGAACTCTAGGGTTGTTTGTGACACTTATAGGGATGGCTCAATAGATTGATCGGAAAGGATAGCTTTGAGGTGGTTTCATACCCTACAACAATTTCATTTTATGTTCTCCGCTAATAGGAACTTTGGAGTGATTCTTTGTCGCACGTTGAGGGATTGTTATATGATTCAATTATGTTAGCATTGTTGAGAGATTGCACTAGTGAAAGTATGAACCCTAGGCCTTGTTTCCAAGCATTGCAATACCGTTTGTGCTCACTTTTGTTACTTGCTACCTTGCTGTTTTTTTATTTTTCAGATTACAAAAACCTATATCTACTATCCATACTACACTTGTATCACCATCTCTTTGCCAAACTAGTGCATCTATACAATTTACCATTGTATTGGGTGTGTTGGGGACACAAGAGATTTCTTGTATTTGATTGCAGGGTTGTTTGAGAGAGACCATCTTCATCCTATGCCTCCCACGGATTGATAAACCTTAGGTCATCCACTTGAGGGAAATTAGCTACTGTCCTACAAAACTCTGTGCTTGGAGGCCCAACAGAGTCTACAAGAATAAAGTTGCATAGTATACATCAAGCTCTTTTCTGGCGCCGTTGCCGCGGAGGTGAGTGCTTGAAGGTATATCTTTAGATCTTGCAATTGAATCTTTTAGTTTCTTGTCTTACCACTAGTTTGGTTTATGGAAGAAAACAACAACAAAATAGAATTGAGGTTGCCTCAAATGCTTTATCTTTATAATGTCTTTCTTGAAAATGATGGATCAGAAAATTGTGCCAAAGTGTTACAGAAGAATTCACTAAAAATGTTTAGCATAAATTCTTTGAATGATAAGCATGATTGAAATGTTGCTAGTATGAATTCTTTGAATATCCATGATGCTGATGATATGCAAAGCCATAAGCTTGGGGATGCTATGTTTGATGAAGATGATATTTTTAGTCCCCCAAGTTTTGATGAGCAAATTTATTAGGATGATAGCATGCCACCTATTTATGATGATTATATTGAGGAAAGTGGGTTTGGAAGAGTGTCAACTCTAGGTACTAATGATCCCACTGTTTTGGAGGGTGTTGAATCTTATTGGAATAATGATAAAAGTGGATTTGGAGAGGTCATGACTTTATTTAATGATAATTCAACTATTTTGGAAGATGTTTCAATTGATTATGAGAAAAAAGTTGCTATCTATGATCATTATTGTGATGACATGTATGCTATAAGTATGAAACTTGTCATCATGATTTTAATTTTCAACTGGATTATGCCATTCAAGTGTCATGTGATAGTTATTTTGTTGAGTTTGCTCCCACTATTATGAATGAGAAGAAAATTGCTTATGTGGAGAGTAGTAAAAATTCTATGCTTGAGGATCATGAAAGGAATGCTTTGTGTGATAGATATATTGTTGAATTTCTTCATGATGCTACTGAAAATTGTTTTGAGAGAGGAATATATGCTTCTACATATCTCAATAATATCAAGTTTCCTCTCTATGTGTTGAAAATTTTGAAGTTATACTTGTTTTGCTTTCCTATGCTAGTTGATTCTTGCTCCCATAAATTATTTGCTCACAAAATCCCTATGCATAGGTAGTGGATTAGGCTTAAATGTGCTTGCCATATGTTTCACGATGCTCCCATTGTTTTTCAATTCTTTAGTTTTATGTGAGCATCATTGAAATCATCATGCCTAGCTAAAAGGCTTTAAAGAAAAGCGCTTGTTGGGAGGCAACCCAATATTTATACCTACTGTTTTTGTGTGTACACATGATTAAGCTACTGTAGTAATCATGTTTTATATGTTTCCTTTCAATAATGTGCCAAGTAAAGCCTTTGGGATAGTGTGGGTACTTGTTGATTTGATTCTGTGCAAAAACAGAAACTTTTGTGTCCAGTACTGGAATTTCTATTCTGTACTGGACCGTGAGAAAATTCTAAAAAATTTATACAGTATTGGGTTACAAATTTTTTACGTTGTCCTAATTTTTTAGAATTGTTTCAGGAATAGAAGTACGCGTTTTAATTCAGTCACAAAATGATGTTCTGTTTTTGACAGATTCTGTTTTTTATTGCATAGTTTGCTTGTTTTAGTGTTTCCATACCTTATATTGAGTAATATAAATTGTGGAAATGATAGAATACAGTAGGTATTATGTAAGAACAATTATGAATATTGTCTTGACAGTACCAAAGTGAATGATTTATTTTCATACTAACTTATCTCACGGAGTTCCGTTAAGTTTTATGTGGTTTAAGTTTTCAAGTTTTGGGTGAGATGACGATTTGAGGAGAATAAGGAGCGGCAAGAACCTAAGCTTGGGGATGCCCAAGGCACCCCAAGGTAATATTCAAGGAAGACTCAAGCTTCCAAGCTTGGGGATGCCCCGGAAGGCATCCCCTCTTTCGTCTTCAACACTATCGGTAACCTCACTCGGAGCTATATTTTTATTCGTCACATAATATGTGTTTTGCTTGGAGCATCATTTTATTTTAGTTTGCTTTGCTTGATGTTATTTAGAATCATGTTTTGTATCTTTTATTTCAATAAAATGCCAAGTATAGCCTTTACCATGCTCAGTTTGCAAGTTTATGTGTTGTTGTTCGAAAACAGAAAGTTTTCTATTATGTCCTGAATTTATGTGAATTGTCAGAACATGATAAAAATCTGAAATTTTTACAGAGTAAGGATGCATGAGTTCTCTGTCACGTGGTAATTTTTCAGAATTTTTGGAGTTAGGGAAGTATGAATGTTGATTCCCCCTTTACAGACTATTCTGCTTAGACAGATTTCGGTTATAGTTGCATTGTTTGCATATGTATGCTTCTTTAATGTGTCTATTTGTGGATAGGGGTATTAAATATGCAGAGGCATTTAGTATGCAATGTTTAATTATAATTTTAGTGATTTTCTACTGTAGAGAATGTTAAGGTTTTGAGTTGATTTATACTAACTTATCTCACGAGTTCTTGTGGAGTTTTGTGTGCATGAAGTTTTTAAGATTTAGGAGAAGCCATGATATGAGAGGAATTAAGGAGACACAAGAGCTCAAGCTTGGGGATGCCCAAGGCTCCCCAAGATAATATTTCAATAAGTCTCAAGCAACTAAGCTTGGGGATGCCCCGGTGGGCATCCCACCTTTCTTCATCAACACCTATCGGTTAGCATAAGTTTTTACTTGTTCACATGATATGTGCTATTCTTGGAGTGTCCTTTTATTTTATTTTGTTTGTTTGAATAAAACATTTAGATCTGAAAGTTTTTATTGAGAGAGAGTCTTCACATAGCTACCCATTCACTTAACTACTCTTTGTTCTTCACTTATATATTTTGGAGTAGTCTGTCATTTACTCTCGTGCTTCACTTATATCCCAAGAGTAAATTGTTGAATGAATTGAATATCATAAAGTTGAAATTATATGTGTTTCATATGCTTGTCCCGTGGGGAGTAGTGACTTCACATAAAAGAAGTATAAGTGGTATAAATTATTGAAAGTTTCCAAACAAAGCATTGGTCACTTGAACAATTCATGAAAGAATATTGAAGGAAGAGAGATTTCACATATAAATATACTATCTTGGACACCTTCTATGATTGTGAACCCCCATTAATTATGTTCAACCTTGATCAAGTAGTTTATGTTGGACAAGGAAGACAACGTAATGGGTTATGTTTGTTTATATTCACATAGAAGTTATATGTTCTTGGATCCTCTAACATGTGGTGCTTGCTGATAATCTTTTGCTAGACAAAATTTTGTACTAAGTAGAAATACTACGTGTACATCCAAAAACCCTTAAACCCAATTTCTAGCCACGAGAGTCCACTATACCTACCTATGGATTGAATAAGATCCTTCAAGTAAGTTGTCATCGGTGCAAAAGTAATAAAAATTGCTCCTAAATATGTATGATCTTTTATTGCAAAGGAAAATAAGCTTTGTACGAACTTGTGATGGTGAAGACATAAAAGCGACGGACTACATAATAAAGGTTGCTTTCACAAGGGGCAATATAAAGTGACGTTCCTTTGCATTAAGAGCTTGCACATCCAAAAATAAAAAGCGCATGACAACCTCTACTTCCCTCTGCGAAAGGCCTATCTTTTACTTTATGTATTTACTTTCATGCAAGAGTCAATGTTGTTCTTCTCTATTCCATTTTTATTTTCTCTCTTGGCAAGCATCATGTGGTGGGGAAAGATCCAGGCACATATATCCAGTTGAATATAGGTGATCATGAGTTATTATTGTTGACATTATCCCTGAGATAAATAAGTTGGGAGGCGAAACATTAAGCCCCTATCTTCCTATGTGTTTGACTGAAACGGTTTGTTCTAAAAATATGATTTGAGAGTCAGCAATCATGGAAGATTATATGATAGTTGAGTATGTGGAATTTGCTAAATCAAAGCTGTTGGGCCCATGGAACCCGGGGTATCCAGGCCCGTCTGCCTTTGGCCCAAGGCGCAATGCCTGGCGTGGGCCCTACTGGCCATCATCACCAAGCACCTCACCAAGGCTCCTCATGAGGCCTTGACCTCCCGAGGCCCCCTCCTCAGGGAGCAGGCAAGCGAGGCTCAGCACCTCCACCAGCGGCCTCGCGAGGTCCTCTCGCGAGGCGACCTCCTGAGGTGGCCTCCCGAGGCCCCCTCCCGAGGGCGCACGAGACGAAGGCCGTTCAGCGGAGCCGCGCGGTCTGGGGCCCATCACGTGGGTGACGCGCGCGGCGACGAGCGGTGACAGAGGCCGCACCAGCAGGCGCAGATGAAGATGGTTTCCTCTTTTGTGTTAAGAGAAGCAAGGCCAGATACCTACTCCCCAAAGCAACCCCAAAGGTTGCCCGATCGGCGAAGGAAGACCAAGACGGCAGGCGCGCAGGGCGGAGGTCATCACCGAGCCCACCGACGCGTCATGGATCACGCTTTGGCAGGCGAAGACTGCCTTTAATCAGGATAGCCCGAGCTCCTGTCCCCTTTCAAAACCCGCCAAGTGTGGCAGCCCTTCCCGCCTAAGTTTCCAGGGGGAAGAGGACCGATGCAGGTATAAGGGGGGCAGAGCTGCCATTGTAGAGGGATCCGATCGAGGCCGGTTCCCATCGCCCTCAACCTTGTACTCTCTCTCTCGCACCAGAGCAATACCAACCAAGCACGAGTAGGGTCTTACACTGCAAGGTGGCCCAAACATGGGTAAACCGCTGAGTCCATGATCTGTCCCTCGCTAGCGCGCTCTCGCCGTAGCCTCGCCGTTGCTTAGCCGTGGTAGGAGACGAAGTGGTAGAACGAGCTCACCCCAGTGTTCGAACCTTTGGGTCCCCGGAGCCCGACTTTCGACATTTGGCACGCCAGGTAGGGGTGTGCTACTGTTCTTCCGCTCCACCCTCTGCTCCACCAACCCCATGGCCGACGCACGTCGCGAGCGCACCGAGCGCAGGGCTGGCCGCGTGGCTCAGACGGAACCAGTGGCCCACGGCAATCGCCGCCGCCCCGAAGCCGAGGTTGCTGCCGCCACCGACCCCGCTGCCCGCGAGCAGCCGGACTCCTCCCTGCACCCCTCCGTGCAGGCAAACGGCCACACCGCGACTGCCTCCTCCCTCGCCCACCGCGGGCCGCCGAACCCGCAGGCCGCGCTGCTCATGGCGCGCGAGCTGCTCCGTTACCGTCTAGCTGACGCCGGCTACGACGCCTGGCTAGGTCGCATCACCGAGCTCGTCAACGCCGCCGGGGACGCTCCGGCGCTTTCCCACTCGCTTCGCCCTCCACCGTCCCGCACTGGGGACCTGGCGCACGGCTCTCCCTCGCCGCCTCCTCTCCGCGACGAGCACGGCGAGCCTCAGCGCGGTGCGCGGGTTCGCGAGCCGTCCCGCGGCGCGTCCTCGCCAGACCGAGACGAGGCCAGCTGCGAGATCATTCGCCGCGCGCCCCCTGATGCGCGTGTGCTCCTCGAGCGGCAGCGCCGGAGCCAGGACCAGGCCATGCAAGACGTTGCGGCGGCTGGGCGTCAAAACCGCGCCGCCCTCGCTGGCGGCGTCCCCTCAAGTGGCGTGGGCTGCCGTGCCTTCACTCGCGAGCTGCGTCGCATGGTCTGGCCCGCGAAGTTCAAGCCTGAGCTGCCTCCGCGCTACGACGGCACCCCCAACCCCACGGAGTTCCTTCAGCTCTACGCGCTGAGCGTCGAGGCGGCGAACGGCGACGACAAGGGCATGGCAAACTGGTTCCCCATGGCCCTCAAGGACGGCCCGTGCTCCTGGCTCATGAACCTCCCCGAGGCGTCCATCTCCTCATGGGCCGAGCTCTGCAGCCATTTTGTCGCCAACTTCAAGGGCATAAAGGACCGCTCCCTCACCATCAACGACCTGCGAGGTGTGCGGCACCGCTCGGACGAGACCCTCCGCAAGTACATCCAGCGCTTCAGCCAGGTGCGCAACAAGACCCCGCGCGCCTCCGACGCGGCCGTCATCTCTGCATTCTCCACCGGCGTCATGGACGTCAAGATGCGCGAGAAGCTCGCCATCAACGGTGAGCTCGACTCCGTGGTAGAGCTGCTCGATCTCGCTGACAAGTGTGCCAAGGCTGAGGAAGGCCGCCTCTTCATCCACAACGACCCCGACGCGGTGCTCGACGCCGCCAAGGCCAAGAGCAAGGACGTCAAGTGTAAGGGCCCGGCTGTGCTCGCGGCGGAGCCCAAGCAGAAGCGCGGCCGTGACTGCGACGAGCCCCGGAAGGACGGTCGGCCGCTCTGCGCCTTCCACAACGTGCGCTCCCACAGCACCGAAGACTGTCAGGAGCTCAAGCTGCTCCGCGACGAGCGCCAAAGCCGCCGAGACGACCGCAATGGCCGCGGCGCCGGCCGCGGAGGTGGCCGTGGCAGCAACCGTTGGGACAGCCGCAACGGCAGCAGCAACTTCCGCCAGGCTTGGCATGGCCAGCCTCGTGAGGCCGTCTGGCGTGACCAGCCTCGTGAGACAGACCCTCAGGGCAATGCCGCTCTTTCGCCGTTGCCTCCGCCACCCCGGAGGAACGACGTCAACCGGCCTGATGAGGGCGCTGCGGGCTACTAGGAGCCTCGTGCGGTCGCTTGCATCCTTGGCGGGTCCCAAGCCCCCGTGTCCATCCGCCACTTCAAGCAGCTCTCTCGCGAGGTGTATGCCGCCCTCCCAAGGCCCGAGGCTGCGCGACCCCTCAAGTGGTCACAGTACGCCATCACCTTCGACTCCAAGGACCACCCCAAATCCACGGCCTCCGCAGGCGCGCTCCCCATGCTGTGCACCCCCACCATCAGCAACGTTGTGGTCACCAAGACCCTCATCGACGGGGGCGCCGGCCTCAACGTGATCTCCATCGAGACCTTCGAGACGCTCCAGGTGCCCTACGACCAGCTGATGCCGACCAGGCCCTTCTCCGGAGTGACCTATGGCTCCACCATCCCTCTGGGGCTAGTGCGCCTCCCCGTCACCTTCGGCACCCGCAAGAACTACCACACCGAGCTCATCGACTTCGACGTTGCGCACATCGGCCTGCCTTACAACGCCATCTTGGGCTACCCAGCTCTCACCAAGTTCATGGCGGCCACCCATCACGCCTACAACATCCTCAAGATGCCCGGTTTCAGCGGCATCATCACCGTCACCTATGACGAGAAGGACGCGGCCAGCACCCTCGAGCGTGCCTACAAGGCCGCCGCGGTCACGCACCCGGCCGACGAGGACGCGGCCGAGCCTCTTGAGGCCGCACCCGCGAGGAAGAAGCAACTGTTCTCTCAGGACCACGCCGAGACGAAGAAGGAGTCGGTGGACGGCAGTGGCTCCGGCCCTGCCTTCACCATCGGCACAGGCCTCTCTCCTGCATAGGAAAGCGCGCTCGTCACCTTCCTTCGGGCAAACTCGGATGTTTTCGCCTGGAAAGCATCTGACTTGTCCGGTGTGCCGAGGGAGGTGATCGAGCACCACTTAGCGGTGTGCCACAATGCACGCCCCGTCAAGCAGAAAGCACGGCGCCAGGCGCCAGAGAAGCAAGATTTCATCGTCAAGGAAGTTTAGAAGCTCCAGGAAGCTGGGGTCGTTCGCGAGGTGCACCATCCCGAATGGCTCGCCAACCCAATCGTCATTCCCAAGAAGGGCGGCAAGGAGCGCATGTGCGTTGACTTTACCAGCCTCAACAACTTATGCCCTCAGGATTCCTTCCGGCTGCCTCGAATTGGCTAGGGCGTTGGCCCCACCGTCAGCGGCATGCGCATGCCTTTCGGGCTGAGGAACGCCGGCGCCTCTTTCCAGAGGCTGACGCCCTTCGTGCCAGAGCCTCGTGAGCCTCCTGCTCCTCGCGAGACCCCAGGGCCTCGTGAGCCCCCTGGCCCCGGAGGAGTGGACCCCCTGGGCGCACCTCGCCAAGCGGTCTGACGTCGCCCCAGCGCGGTCCTGCCAGTGGCGCTCGATGCGTCGCCCTGCGCGGCCCACACTCCTTGCCGCGCCTCCCGCACCTCGCTCCCGGAACCCTTCTACCAAGGTGATTTTGTTTAAATGAGGCTGAGGGCGCCCCACGGGCTGCACCAACCTCGAGCTGATCCGTGCCGGACGCGGCAGCCTAGCTCCTATCCTTTTGGTTATGCAACGAATTTTGCTGATTTTACCTTGATGAGTTATGTTACCTGCTTAATTTCCTGTTAAGTTCGATGCCGACCGGAGAGCGCCACACGCTCGCGACCCCTCCCCTAGCCGATTCCGTGAGCGGGGGCTAGGCATGGTGTCTGTGCTCGGGTCCATCCCTGCAGTGCCGTCAAATCCAAGCAACTGAGCTCTGGCTCACGGGCTTGCTCCCGTGCACACCACCTCACCAAGGTCCTTGGTGCCTTATCTCCTCACGCAACGGCCACGGGCGAGTTAGCGAGCGCGTGCCGCTCCCCCCATCGTGAATTTGTCGACATGCAGCCCCACAGGAGGCGAGCTGCGTGAGGACCTCGCAGGCGGCCTCTCGCGAGTCGGCCTCGCGAGACGAAGACACTTCAAATGCCGAGCCTCGTGAGCACGCCTCGTGAGCTGTGTGAACTCCTCACGAGTTGTGGCTCGCCCGACACCGCTCTCCGCCAAAAGCTAAGTCTAACTACCTCGCCAGACGCCCTTGCCATCATGCAAGCTCTCTCCCCTCGCGATCCCGCTGGGTGCTAGCGTTTTCTCTTCCACGTAAGCCGCTTGCATGCCAAAGGGGGGCTCCCTGAGCATCGTGCCTCAGGAGCCCTCACTAGCTCCCCGTACCCCTCACCTCCTGGCCTTGTCCCGGCATCGCGACCGGACATACCAACGATGGCCGAGGCCCGCTCGGGGGCTGGGTCCTGACGATATAGAGCGTTGAGGCGAACAAACAAAAAAAACCAGCCTCACGAGAGGACTTCGGGAGGGAATGCATACATCCCGAATCACAAACGTGTTAAGCTGAGCATAGAAGATACTGTTTTCATGACCCCGCGGGGCTACATCGGTTCAACGCAAGAAAATAAAAAGAAAGGGCCTAGGCGAGGCACCGTCTCCCCCAAGACTCCAGCGCAGGCGCCACGCGCGTTCCCAAGAAGGTGCTGCGGGTAAGTGCGGCTCCGTCACCATGCGCGCGGTGTCCCGGCTCCGGAGTCGTTGCCGCCCGCGCCTAGTCGGATTCCTCCTCCTCGCTCTTGACGCGGGGGGAGTCGCCGTCGTTCCCACCCCCGCCGGAGGCGGCACCGCTGGAGCTGTCGTCCTCGCTGGAGGAGCCGCTGTAGCTGTCGTCCTCGCTCTCCGCACATCACAGCAGGCGGCTGCCGTAGAGCCCGAAGATCTTCACGAATAGTGTGGCGGCCGTGTCATACTTGAATTGGAGGACGTGCCCCCACTTCAGGCCGCGGGCGAGGGCGAACGACTTCCACCTCTGCCTCAAGAACATGAAGCCCGAAGGAGTCAGCTCCGTCGCCACCCAGGAGGGGCCGTTGCAGCAGCCGTCGGCCTGCACCCACAAGCCCAAGGGCGTGCGCTCCGACACCGCCACCGCGAAGGAGTCCGGAAGCCGGAACCAGGTGCAGGGGCTGCGGTGCATGTTCACGATGAACTCGTGCGCCGCCTCCGCCGAGTAGCTCCTCGCCTGAGGAGGTAGTGCGGTTGCCCCGCCGCGGCCGCCTCGGCCCCGCGTGCCTCGCCCTCCGCGCCCGCGAGCGGCGCCCCTCCCGCGACTGCTGGGCCCGGTGCCGGCAGCCGTCTGGGAGCGCCCGCGCCCCCTGGGCGGAACCTGGGATGCGGCAGCGGAAGCACGGCCACGCCCTCTCCCCCTCACCATTTCCGTGGCGGCTCCAGCAAGAAGACAGAGGAAGCAAGAGGAAGGAGAAGATGGCTGGAGGACTTCAGCTCTTCCCTCTCCCTCTATACACTCGACGCAGAGCTCCCCTCATCGCTCCTCCTTCTCCGGCGTTGGGAATTGAAGCAACAGGGAGGCGCCGAGGAAGGCAATGATGGTCTCGTGTCGCCCGCGGCGGACTTTATGTCAGCGCGGGCGGTTACCGAGACGTCGTGGAGAAGTGGAGGTGTCCCCAGTCACATCGTGCGCCATGTGTCGCGCCTGGCCGTAGGCGGTTAGGGCCCGTGCCATTTCGCCCCCCTGTAGGCAGGAACGTGCGCGCCGCGGGCCCGGGGGCTACTGTCGGGCCCATGGAACCCGGGGTATCTAGGTCCGTCTGCCTTTGGCCCAAGGCGCAATGCCTGGCGTGGGCCCTGCAGGCCATCATCACCAAGCACCTCACCAAGGCTCCTCATGAGGCCTTGGCCTCCCGAGGCCCCCTCCTGAGGGAGCAGGCAAGTGAGGCTCAGCACCTCCACCAGCGGCCTCACGAGGTCCTCTCGCGAGGCGACCTCCTGAGGTGGCCTCCCGAGGCCCCCTCCCGAGTGTCGGTGTAAAAACCGGCAGACCTCGAGGTAGGGGGTCCCGAGCTGCGGATCTCGGATCGATGGTAACAGAGACAATGGAGACGATGTTTACCCAGGTTCGGGCCCTCTTAATAGAGGTAAAACCCTACGTCCTGCTTCTGTTATATTGATGAACATGTATCGAGTACAGAATTGATCTACCTCGAGTTCGTAATACGAGTCTAACTTCTATGGCTAGGTAAGCAATGCTGCGTATATCCCCTTTACGGTCTAAACCCTATGGCTTATATACACGCCAGGGAGGGTATCTAGGGTTACAAAGTCGGTATGCTATGAGAGAGGCGGCAGGAGAGATCTTGGAGTATATGTCAAGTCTTTGGTAGGAACAGCCTTGATCACGCCTCCCACGTACAATCTCCGGAGTCCATCTTGGTTACGTGCGGGGGTACATCGGCCCAAGAGAGGAGACAGGTCGGCCCGGTTAGTACCCCCTAATCCCGGACACCGTCAATAGCCCCTGAACTGGTCTTCGATGCTGAAGTCGTCGCTCTTCACATTCCAGAGTCTTGGCTCGACAGACAAGTTCCCATGCTTTTATTCTCCGAACAGAGTTAAAGACCTCGGCCGACCTTTAGAATTCGCCGAGAGCTCAATATCAGACGTTGAAACTCGTGCCGCTTAGGTAATTGGGCCCCTTTATGGGAAAAACGTCGAAGTGTCAGCCCTTTCTGCCCTTACTTAATAGACGCTTGACCCTTGCTCGTGGCTGTACGCCCTTGCAACCGCAGCGAGAAATTCCCCCTTCCTCAAGCCCCAGCTTAGGAGCCCCAAAAAATGGTGAGCGGCGAGGGATCGTCAAGGCGTCCTCACGGCCCGGATAGGGGGGACTGGGCGAGCTGCTCCGTCGCGCGCCTTCAATTAGAGCGTTTGGCGACGCAGGGATACCTGCCGGATGCGGATCTAGCCGCTACCCGCCCCGGATTAACATCCATTGAAGGTCAAGCCCACGCCGAAAATTTCCCCTCGCCACGGGGGGACGAGCGAGTATGCTTCGTACCTTTCCTCCTCCGTGGCTTAGGGTTCCCAATCCACCCATTCCTCCGCGGCTTGCCGGAGTTCTACGGGTTACAACTACATCATCTCTCTCCGAATTCGGTGCTACATATAGCGGGGTTCGTTGCGCTCTGTGAGCTGCACCTCGGCTGTCAGGCGCACTTCGGGTTATGGCGGAAGTTCTTCTGCATCGTGCCCCGCTCTTCGACCGACAAGCTATTTGAGGTCGGGTGAGCCGAAGTCTGCCGAATCGACAAGACTGGCTATCCAGTGGGAACACCTCGGGAGGAGGCCCATTACAGGCCTTCCGAGTGGTTCTATATCACCGACGTCCTGTTGTACGAGCCAGTCCGGCCAGGCCTTCCACCCTTCTTCCTAGATCCACCGAGGAAGCGTTACAGCTGGAAGCCAATGAGTTCGGCTCAAGAAGAAGACGAAGCCGTGACTAGGCTAGCGGCCAAGGTGAAGCTCCTGTTAACCGCGGGTCTCACCATCATCGATGTGATGGCGGTGGCTCTAGACCGGATAGTCCAGCCTCTTCGGCAGCGCCAACATTTATTGTGCGAGTATAACGGGTCCGAGGACGCCTCTCGATCCATCAAGGGGGCTTTCATGGACCAAATGACCCTTGGAGCTGTACTAGCCAGTATGTCCCAAGGGTCAGTCGAGGAGTTTGCTAAACGCCAGTTCCAGGACGGGTTGTCGTACTACAACCCAGCCGACATTGTAAGTCTTTATTCCGGGTTTTCCTGTTTCACCTCGGGATCCTTATCATTAATCCTTTATATATTGGTTGATCAGCGGTGGAGGCGTTGGCTCGAAGGGGTGAGCAGCCCGGCTCCAGAGCCGGAGTTGCACAGCCGTGCAGAAGATCCTCTCTACCACGAGGACGAAGACCTGGGGCTTATCTATGAGGGGAGGAGTTTTTTCCTGGAGAGCCTTGATGGCTCAAAGGTAGCGGTCGTCCCCGACACGCCGGGGACAAGACCAGCCTCATCGGTAACTCTCCCTTCCTCTAAGCGAAAGAGAGCCCCTCGTCTCCCCGTCTCCAATCTTCTGACTTCTCCTCCAAAGGGGCGGCGCTCCCAACGCCTCCGCAGAGAGGCGGCTCCACCGGAAAGGCACGGCCAGAGGTTCAAGAAGCTCCTTCCGAGGTTGCGAGGGCAAACGAGAGTGCTCCATCCGTAATTAGGTAATATTTTAGTTCCATGTCATAGAAAAAGACACTTTGGGTTCTAACACTGCCAATTATTCGCAGATAGTCTCCACCTTCCACCGCACACGCGAAGGCCGAGGAAGGTGTGGTCCCGCCCAAGGAAGCAGAGGTTCAAAATCCTACAAGGGTTGACCCCGGAGCCGCCCATCCCGAGGACTCAGCGACATCGGCCACTCCGTCCGAAATTCAATGCGCCGCGAATTATCGCCGGCGAAAGGCTTCCTTGAATAATCCAGCCTTTTCGTACAGGGAGCTTAAGGCTCTCAGCGCAGTGGACGCATACCTCGGGGCGACCCGAGGTGCCTTTGACAAGTTGCTGGATGTACTGCCGCGAGGGCTGCGGGTAAGGTTTTCAAAGACGAATATGACTACCAAGTATAGTAGGAGCCCCTAAGGCTTGATACGAGCCCCTGGGGTCGAATCAAGGCTTGAATTCTAACCCGCATTTGTTGTCATAACAGGAAGCTCGCTTGAAGAACGAATAATTGACCTCGGCGTTAGACCAAACGAAGGTGCAGCTTGACGCGGCATTGTCCGAGGTTGAGCAGGTGAAGAAATTCACCAGAGAGGCGCACGGTAAGCGCTTACTCCTTGAAGTGGGTAATGTCAAAAAAGCAGAGCTGACGCCTAGCATTGCTTGTAGCAGCGGAAGCCCTGGGCCATCTTGAAAGAGATCTGAAGTAGGCCCGCGAAGATCTGGCGTATGCTGAAGCGCAACGCCAGGCAATTCAGCATGTGGGCAACGGGAATGCGCTTAGGGCTGAAAACGCCCGGCAGGCCCAGGAAATTGAGAGCTTAAAAACTCGCCTGGCTGCTGCAGAGGCAAAGAATCGGCGAGCGGATGATATGATTGATGGTAAGTTAGAAAATATGAAAGACACTTGTCATGCAAGTTGTCCAAGGAAATTGGTCATTCGAAATGTATTGTTGTTTCACAGTGTGCCTGACTGGCCTTCCTCCGGAGTCACGGGGTCCGATGTCTGAAAACATGAGCAATCGTCTGTCCGAGGTGCATGAAGGAGCTCGGAAAGCGATGAAGGATGTGCACTAGGCGTTATGGCCCGAGGTGACGCCAGTCCCCGAGGACATGGCTGCGCTGGCCGAACGTCTTAAGAGAGCGCGGCGCCAGATCCAAGCGTGGAAAGTATCAGCTTGCCGAGAGGGTGCCAGAGAGGCCTGGGCCATGGTGAAGACCCATTACACCGGTTTGAGGACAACAGAATTAGCAGAGGTAGGACCCCTGGGGCCAGATGGGGAAGAGATCCCGACCAGCCAGGCATACGATAGTGTAATGCCCGCCGCACGATTCTCGCAAAAGGATTGCGCACTAGATACCTTAATAGACGGGTTAGACCGTGCTTGAAAATTGTGGCATGACTTTATGTACCGAGGTATTCTTTGTCAAATATTTCCGCCCGTGTAACCGAACTCTGTCAGCCAGCCATCGGCTTCCGCCTCCTCGGACAAAGTTCGAGGAGTGTCCCATACTAGTGGCCGAGGTTATCGAACCAGATGCGTCAAGGGACCAAGCAATCGGGCAATGTGGCTCGAAAGACGAGAGGGTAATGGAAGGTTATGTTATATTACTGTTTAACGTAAGAAACATCTTCCGAGGAAAATAGTTCTTCCAACAGTTCCTTTCCGCGGGGAATGTATCGAACACGCCCGTCCGAAGACGGATGACCTCGGGGGTAAAGCCCCTGGTCGGGGTTTGAAAAGACCCTTGCCACGTTAGTCCTATGTCATAGCCGACCAATCCGCATTATAAGACAGCTAGCTTTCGGCTTTATCCGTCTGAGGTACTACACCGGTTGACCCGGGAGTAACAATCACAGCGGTGCTCCCTTTGCCCCCTAGCCAAAATATCGGGAATGTAAGGGGCAAGCACAGTAGCCGGGCAACCCAGCTTGACCAAATCTTAAAGCGAATCGATGCATATAGTGGCTCGAAAGACAATAGTACATAAGGGGCGGAATAGTTATTGTTTTGAAAGGAACCAACTAGATTGTCCTCGGGGTCATAAAAGAACTTTCCGAGGTGAGAAGATAAGAAAGAAAAAAGGTTAAATCAAAAGAAAATGCACAAGTTATTTACACAAACTGTATACTTGAAGTTATGCATAGAAGCGTCGGAGTAGCGCCGCGTTCCACGGGTGGGGCTCTAATCGGCCGTCCTCTAGATCTCGGATTCGATAAGCTCCTCCGATGAGCACTTGGTCAATGATAAACGGTCCGTCCCATCTAGCGGAGAGCTTGTGTTTTTGTTTTTTGGGGTGCAGTCTCATTACGAGATCCCCGACGTTGAATTCTTTAGCACGGACCTCTCTACCGTGGTAGCGTCGTGCCTGCTGTTGATAAATAGCAGAACGAGCCCGTGCGATGTTGCGCTCTTCCTCGAGAGCGTCTAAGGCATCTTGCCGATCGAGTTCGGCCTCCAATTCCTCGTACATGCGCACCCAAGGTGCATCATGTATGATGTCGCAAGGGAGGACCGCTTCGGCGCCATACACCATAAAAAATGGGGTATACCCGGTGGACCGATTTGGTGTTGTACGCAAGCCCCATAAGACGGAATCAAGTTCCTCAACCCATTTGCAATCGGCTTTTTTAAGGGAGCGAACTAGCCGTGGCTTAATTCCACTAAGGATAAGCCCGTTGGCTCGCTCCACCTGCCCATTAGACTGCGGGTGATAGACGGACGCGTAGTCGAGCTTAATGCCCATTTTCTAACACCATGCCTTAACCTCTTTAGCCGTGAAGTTGGTTCCGTTGTCTGTAATCAGACTGTGGGGGACACCTTAACGATGGACTACCCCCGAAATGAATCCGATGACCTGGACGGCCTCGGCCGAGGTGACCGGCTTTGCTTCGATCCACTTGGTAAATTTGTCTACCATAACGAGTAGGTACTTTTTTTTGTTTGATCCACCATTGAGTGGCCCAACCATATCAAGCCCCCAGACCGCAAAGCGCCATGTAATGGGAATGGTGCGCAGAGCCGTGGGGGGCATATGGCTCTGTTTCGCGAATACCTGGCAGCCTGGGCAACGCTGTACTAATGCCGAGGCATCGGCGCTTGCCGTTGGCCAATAGAAACCGACGTGAAAATCCTTGCTGACCAGGGTTCGAGCAGCGGCGTGATGTCCGCTCATGCCGGAGTGTATCTCCTGAAGTACAAGTTGTCCTTCTTCCTCGGATATGCATCGCTGGAGGACGCCCGTTGTGCTCATTCTGTAAAGTTCCCCTTCAATAACCTTGTAGGCCTTAGACTGCCTTACGATCCGACGGGAGTCGGCTTGGTTATCAGGGAGTTCTTTTCAGAGTAGGTATGCAAGAAGTGGCTCAGTCCATGGTGCGATCACTGCCATGACGTCATGCGCTGAATCCGTTTTCCGGATCATGGACCCACCTATGATACCATCGTCCTTTTTGGACGGGGGCTGTTGCCCGACATCGTTTGAGTCTGATGTTCATGTGCTGTCTTGCCAGACTACGGATGGCTTAAAAAGCCGCTCGAGGAAGGTGTTTTCGGGAACCTTGTCCCGCTTCGCACCCAGCCGGGCGAGAATGTCCGCGGCGTGATTGCTATCTCGGGGTATATGGTGAAATTCCACCCCCTCGAATTTGGCCGAGATCTTTAGGACGGCATTTCGGTAGGCTGTCATCTTGGGGTCTTTGGCGTCAAACTCGCCGTTGATTTGTGAAATGGTGAGGTTCGAATCACCTCGGACCTCGAGGCATTTAACGCCCATGGAGACCGCTATCCGAAGTCCGTGTAAGAGGGCTTCGCATTCGGCTGCGTTATTGGAGTCTGTGTACATGATTTGCAGTACATATCGAATGTTATCTCCCGTGGGGGACGTGAGTACCACGCCGGCCCCTAGGCTGGCGAGCATTTTGGAGCCATCAAAATACTTCGTCCAATGCGAATAGGTACTGTACTCACGAGGGAGTTCGGCTTCGGTCCATTCAGCCACGAAGTTTGCCAACACTTGGGATTTAATTGCCCGGCGTGGTTTATAGATAATTTCGAAAGGCAGGAGCTCTATAGCCCATTTGGCGATGCGCCCCGTCGCATCTCTATTATTGATTATGTCATTTAACAGGACGTCGGATGCCACGGTCACCGCGCACTCTTGAAAGTAGTGTCGAAGCTTTCGTGATGCCATGAAGACTGCATATGCTATCTTTTGATAGTGAGGGTAACGTGTCTTACAGGGGGTTAAGACCTCGGACACGTAGTATACGAGTTTCTGGACTTGGAACTTATGACCTTCCATGTCTCGTTCGACCACAAGGACTGCGCTAACCACCTGGTTTGTAGCCGAGATGTATAATATCATTGGTTCGCAAACGCCTGGTGCTGCTAGGATTGGGTGGGTGGCGAGGAGGGCCTTGATGTCTTCCAGGGCCGCTGCAGCCTCCTTGGTCCATTTGAACGTTTTAGTCTGCTTTAACAGCCTGTACAATGGTAAAGCTTTTTTGCCAAGCCGTGATATAAAACGACTTAGGGCTGCTACGCAGCCCGCTAGCTTTTGTACATCTTTGACCTCTGTAGGGACCTCTAAGCGATCCAGGGCTCGAATTTTGGCCGGATTGGCCTCAATTCCTTAGCTAGATACAATGAAACCGAGGAGTTTGCCAGCCGGGACCCCGAAGACGCATTTTTCGGGGTTGAGTCTTATTTGATATTCCCGTAGGCTGGCAAATGTATCACGGAGGTTGTCCACCAGTTGGTCGACGCGTTTAGTTTTGACAACCACGTCGTCTACGTAGGCCTCCACAGTTTTTCTGATGTGTTCTTTCAGGCATGTTTGAATCATACGCTGGTACGTAGCGCCAGCATTCTTTAGTCCGAAGGGCATCGTATTGAAGTAAAACGGTCCGTAGGGCGTAATAAATGTTGTTGCTGCCTGGTCCGATTCCTTCATTTTTATTTGATGATACCCTGAATAGGCATCTAGGAAGCATAGTGCGTTGTGGCCCGCAGTGGCGTCCACAATTTGGTCAATACGGGGTAGGGGAAAGGGGTCTTTAGGGCAAGCTTTGTTGAGGTCTTTAAAATCGACACATAACCGCCAGGACCTATCCTTTTTTGGTACCATGACCAGGTTGGCTAGCCAGTCGGGGTGTTTTATATCCTTGATGAATCCCGCCTCCAGCAGCTTTGCCAGTTCCTCGCCCATTGCTTGACGCTTGGGCTCGGAAAAATGCCAAAGTGTTTGTTTAACGGGTTTATAGCCTGCCAATATATTTAGGCTGTGCTCTGCGAGCGTACGGGGTATCCCAGGCATGTCGGAGGGGTGCCAGGCGAATATGTCCCAATTTTCCCTAAGGAAAGCGTGTAGGGCTTCGGCAACCTCTGGGTCGAGGTTAGCCCCTATGGACACCGTTTTAGCGGGGTCCGTGGGGTGAACTTGGAATTTGATAATCTCGTCGGCCGGCTTGAAGGAGGTAGGTTTTGATCTTTTGTCGAGGATGACATCGTCCCGATCGACTTCGGTGCGTAGTGCGGTTAATTCTTCGGCCGCGAAGGCTTCGGCCAGGGTCTCGAGGGCGAGGGACGCCGTTTTATTCTCGGCTTTGAGCGCCCTGTCAGGATCACTCGAAATGGTAATGATCCCTTTTGGGCCCGGCATCTTGAGCTTCATGTAGCCATAATGCGGTACTGCTTGAAATCTTGAAAAGGCGTCCCGTCCGAGGATGGCGTGATATCCGCTTTTTAATGGCGCGATGTGGAATGTAATCTCTTCAGAGCGATAATTGTTCGAGGTCCCGAAGACTACGTCTAAAGTTATCTTTCCACTGCAGCGTGCCTCTCTCCCGGGCACTATTCCTTTAAAGGTAGTGGTGCTCGGTTCTATGCGTGTTTTATCGATGTGCATTTTATCCAAAGTGTCATCATATATCAAATTCAGGCTGCTGCCTCCGTCCATCAGGACCTTATGGAGGCGGCAGCGTCCACGATGGGATCGAGGACTAGCGCGGCGGGGCACCTGTCCAGGGTAGACTTCGGCTGATCATTCTGAGTGAAGGAGATCGGTGTGTCTATCCACGCATCCCGAGGCGATACCCGCCGGACGGCGTTAACTTCCCGTAAGGCCCGTTTACGCTGGTTTTTAGACGTAAATGTCTCATAAATCATTAAGACCTCGTCTTCATCCGAGGTCCGTCCACAGTGGCTGGAGGTGCCCGCCAAGAGGGCGGGCCCCCCTCTGGCCACCTGCCTTAGCACCCAACAGTCTCGAAGGCTGTGGGTTGGGCAGGAGTTAACTAATACGGCGTGGATCAGGCATGGTTTACCCAGAAAGCCATCCAGGGCCGTTCCGGGGTGATCGGAGGTTTTCCTCTTTTTCCAGGGTCGATCACCCGAGGTATTGCATTTGTGATTTTCGCGCCGAGGCGTCGACCGGTCGTGTTCCGGGTAGTCTTCATAGATCGAGTCAGTATTCTCCTTGGTTTGCCAGGTGTCTTCAATGGCGCAAAATCGCGCTACCAAGTTGGTTAATTCAGGGAGTGTTCGGACGCAACGGCGGGCGAGGGCGTTCAAGACGCCTTTATCCTTTCATCCATGCCCGAAAGCGGCGATTATATCAGAGTCTTGGTACTCTAGTATCTTGTCCTTGACGATCAAGAACCAGGCCCAGTATTGCCGGATCGGCTCACCAGGGATCTGCCGTACGTAAGCTAAGTCCCAGATGTCGGATGGGCCGGAGTCGTCGGGGCGATATTCTATAGAAGAGGTGGGCGGACTAGATCCGGTCTCTAAAGACCGCGGGCTGAAGACCTCGTCCCGTTCACCCGACGGTGGATCCGTAGTTATCGGTTTAGCCGATTTGATCTGGGAGTCGGTCATTAGTGGGTCGCCATCCGATCCGATCTCCAGTAAGTATCTTACCCCCTCATCGGCGAGGGGGCCTTCGTTGGAGCCGGGGAAGGGTCTCGATTCGTTTCCACGTTACGTGCGGGTGTCTGCGAGACCAAAGCTTCAGATGTGGAGACATGCTCCGTGGGTTTAAAGCCGTTGACTGGCGATCCCATCGATCCCTCCGGCGATCTCACAGCGGAACTCTCAATGAAAGCACCAGTGTCAGTGTAAAAACCAACAGACGTCGGGGTAGGGGGTCCCGAGCTGCGGATCTCGGATCGATGGTAACAGAGACAATGGAGATGATGTTTACCCAGGTTCGGGCCCTCTTAATAGAGGTAAAACCCTACGTCCTACTTCTGTTATATTGATGAAGATGTATCGAGTACAGAGTTGATCTACCTAGAGATCGTAATATGAATCTAACTTCTATGGCTAGGTAAGCAATGTTGCGTATATCCCCTTTACGGGCTAAACCCTATGGCTTATATACACGCCAGGGAGGGTATCTAGGGTTACAAAGTTGATATGCTAGGAGAAAGGCGGCAGGAGAGATCTTGGAGTATACGTCAAGTCTTTGGTAGGAACAGCCTTGATCACGCCTCCCACGTACAGTCTCCGGAATCCATCTTGGTTATGTGCGGGGGTACATCGGCCCAAACGAGGAGACAGGTCGGCCCGGTTAGTACCCCCTAATCCCGGACACCGTCACCTTGGCCTCCCGAGGCCCCCTCCTCAGGGAGCAGGCAAGCGAGGCTCAGCACCTCCACCAGCGGCCTCGCGAGGTCCTCTCGCGAGGCGACCTCCTGAGGTGGCCTCCCGAGGACCCCTCCCGAGGGCGGACGAGATGAAGGCCGTTCAGCGGAGCCGCGCGGTCTGGGGCCCATCACGTGGGTGACGCACGCGGCGACGAGCGGTGATAGAGGCCGCGCCAGCAGGAGCGGATGAAGATGGTTTCCTCTTTTGTGTTAAGATAAGCAAGGCCAGATACCTACTCCCCAAAGCGAACCCAAAGGTTGCCCGATCAGCGAAGGAAGACCAAGACAGCGGGCGCGCAGGGCGGAGGTCATCACCGAGCCCACCGGCGCGTCATGGATCACGCTTTGGCAGGCGAAGACCGCCTTTAGTCAGGATAGCCTGAGCACCTGTCCCCTTTCAAAACCCGCCAAGTGTGGCAGCCCTTCCCGCCTAAGTTTCCAGGGGGGAGAGGACCGATGCGGGTATAAGGGGGGCAGAGCTGCCATTGTAGAGGGATCCAATCGAGGCCGGTTCCCATCGCCCTCGACCTTGTACTCTCTCTCTTGCACCAGAGCAATACCAACCAAGCAAGAGTAGGGTCTTACACCGCAAGGTGGCCCGAACCTGGGTAAACCGCTGAGTCCACGGTCCGTCCCTCACTAGCGCATTCTCGCCGTAGCCTCGCCGTTGCTTAGCCGTGGTAGGAGACGAAGTGGTAGAACGAGTTCACCCCAGTGTTCGAACCTTTGGGTCCCCGGAGCCCGACTTCCGACAAAAGGTCTTACATGGACCCTTCCTGAACATAAGATGAATTGCAATTGTTTGATGACTGAGAACATAGTTTGTTAGTCTTCAAGAAAGTTTATGATCTATACTTTAACATGTGAATGGCTTGCTACTTGATCATGAGAAGTTTTATGAGATGAGCTACTGCTTATGATATATAATGATGCTAGAAAAAGTGATTGGAATTATCATTGATGAAAGTTATGCACTATGCTAGCATTAACACTTCATAAATTATTTCTTTTATCATTTACCTACTCGAGGACGAGCAAGAATTAAGCTTGGGGATGCTGATACGTCTCCAACGTATCTATAATTTCTGAAGTATTCATGCCATGTTTATAAAAAAATTATTTGGTTTTGGTATGATTTGCTTAGAACTAACCCTAACTGACGCTATTTTCAGCAGAACTACCGTGGTGTTGTTTTTTGTGCAGAAATAAAATTTCTCGGATTGGGCTGAAAATTTATGGTGATTTTTTTATGGACCAAAAGAGACCCCCAAAGCTTCGAGGAAGGACCAGAAGCCTCACGAGGAAGCGACAAGCCTGGGGGCATGCCCTCCCCCTCAGGGCATGCCTACCGAGCTTGTTGCTCCCTTGTGGGCTCCCCCAAGCGTGAATCAAACGACGAAAAATCCTATAAATATAGAAAACCCTGAAAAGAAACCTAGAACTCCCACGCCGTCGCCGCAAGCCTCTGTACCGAAGCGATCTCATCCGGAGCCCTGTTCCAGCACTCTGCTGGAGGGGGAATCATCACCGGAGGCCATCTTCATGATCCCGGTGGTCTCCATGACGAGGAGGGAGTAGTTCACCCTCGGGGCTGAGGGTATGGACCAGTAGCTATGTGTTTGATCTCTCTCTCTCTCTCTCTCTCTCTCTCTCTCTCTCTCTTGTGTTATTGATTTGGCAAGATCTTGATGTACCGCAAGCTTTGTTAATATAGTTGGATCATATGGTGTTTCTTCCCTCCCTATCTTCTTGTGATGAATTGAGTCTTTCCCTTTGAGGTTTCGTTATTGTTGGATTGAATACTTTGGATTTGAGAACACTTGATGTATGTCTTGCATGTGGATACCCGTGGTGACAATGGGGTATTCTATTGAGTCACTTGATGTATGTTTTGGTAATCAACTTGCGGATTCCCGTGACCTTGGGGTAATCTAGGCTTAGGGGTTGATTGCACGTTTTCATCTTCTTTTCTCCGATAGAAACTTTGGGGTACTCTTTGAAGTTCTTTGTGTGGATTGGATATTATGAATCTGAAGTTGTTTGATGCATATTGAATAATCAACTCACGGATACTTGTGGTGACATTGGAGTAAGAGTTGGTTGATGCGTATCATATGGTGTTATTTTAGTACGAACTCTAGGGCTATTTGTGACACATATAGGGATGGCTCAATAGATTGATCGGAAAGGATAGCTTTGAGGTGGTTTCATACCCTACAGCAATTTCATTTTATGTTCTCCGCTAATAGGAACTTTGGAGTGATTCTTTGTCGCACATTGAGGGATTGTTATATGATTCAGTTATGTTAGCATTGTTGAGAGATTGCACTAGTGAAATTATGAAACCTAGGCCTTGTTTCCAAGCATTGCAATACCATTTGTGCTTACTTTTGTTATTTGCTACCTTGCTGTTTTTTATTTTTCAGATTACAAAAACCTATATCTACTATCCATACTACACTTGTACCACCATCTCTTTGCCGAACTAGTGCATCTATACAATTTACCATTGTATTGGGTGTGTTGGGGACACAAGAGATTTCTTGCATTTGATTGCAGGGTTGTTTGAGAGAGACCATCTTCATCCTATGCCTCCCACGGATTGATAAACCTTAGGTCATCCACTTGAGGGAAATTAGCTACTGTCCTACAAAACTCTACGCTTGGAGGCCCAACAGAGTCTACAAGAATAAAGTTTCGTAGTAGACATCAAGCTCTTTTCTGGCGCCGTTGCCGCGGAGGTGAGTGCTTGAAGGTATATCTTTAGATATTGCAATTGAATCTTTTAGTTTCTTGTTTTATCACTAGTTTGGTTTATAGAAGAAAACTACAAATAATGGAATTGAGGTTGCCTCAAATGCTTTATCTTTATAATGTCTTTCTTGAAAATGATGGATCCGAAAATTGTGCCACAGTGTTAGAAGAAGAATTCACTAAAAATATTTAGCATAAATTCTTTGAATGATAAGCATGATTGCAATGTTGTTAGTATGAATTCTTTGAATATCCATGATGCTAATGATATGCAAAGCCATAAGCTTGGGGATGCTATGTTTGATGAAGATGATATTTTTAGTCCCCCAAGTTTTGATGAGCAAATTTATTATGATGATAGCATGCCTCCTATTTATGATGATTATATTGATGAAAGTGGGTTTGGAAGAGTGTCAACTCAAGGTACTAATGATCCCACTATTTTGGAGGGTGTTGAATCTTATTGGAATAATGATAAAAGTGGATTTGGAGAGGTCATGACTTTATTTAATGATGATTCCACTATTTTGGAAAATGTTTCAATTGATTATGAGAAAAAAGTTGCTATCTATGATCATTATTGTGATGACATGTATGCTATAACTATGAAACTTGTCATCATGATTTTAATTTTCAATTGGATTATGCCAATCAAGTGTCATGTGATAGTTATTTTGTTGAGTTTGCTCCCACTATTATGAATGAGAAGAAAATTGATTATGTGGAGAGTAGTAAAAATTCTATGCTTGAGGATCATGAAAGGAATGCTTTGTGTGATGGATATATTGTTGAATTTCTTCATGATGCTACTGAAAATTATTTTGAGATAGGAATATATGCTTCTACTATCTCAATAATATCAAGTTTCCCTTCTATGTGTTGAAATTTTTGAAGTTATACTTGTTTTGCCTTCCTATGCTAGTTGATTCTTGCTCCCATAAATTATTTGCTCACAAAATCCCTATGCATAGGAAGTGGGTTAGGCTTAAATGTGCTTGCCATATGTTTCATGATGCAGCCACTGTGTTTCAATTCTTTACTTTTATGTGAGCATCATTGAAATCATCATGCCTAGCTAAAAGGCTTTAAAGAAAAGCGCTTGTTGGGAGGCAACCCAATATTTATACCTACTGTTTTTGTGTGTACACATGATTAATATACTGTAGTAATCATGTTTTATATGTTTCCTTTCAATAATGTGCCAAGTAAAGCCTTTGGGATAGTGTGGATACTTGTTGATTTGATTCTGTGCAAAAACAGAAACTTTTGCGTCCAGTGCTAGAATTTCTATTCTGTACTGGATCGTGAGAAAATTTCTGAAATTTTTACACTGTATTGGGTTACAAATTGTTTACGTTTTCCTAATTTTTCAGAATTTTTGGAGGTATGGAAGTATGCGTTTTAATTCGCTCACTATATGATGTTCTGTTTTTTACAGATTCTGTTTTTTATTGCATAGTTTGCTTGGTTTGGTGTTTCCATAGCTTATATTGAGTAATATAAATTGTGGAAATGATAAAATACAGTAGGTATTATGTGAGAACAATTATGAATCTTGTCTTGACAGTACCAAAGTGAATGATTTATTTTCATACTAACCTATCTCACGGAGTTCCATTAAGTTTTATGTGATTGAAGTTTTCAAGTTTTGGGTGAGATGACGATTTGAGGAGAATAAGGAGCAGCAAGAACCTAAGCTTGGGGATTCCCAAGGCACTCCAAGGTAATATTCAAGTAAGACTCAAGCTTCCAAGCTTGGGGATGCCCCGGAAGGCATCCCCTCTTTCGTCTTCAACACTATCGGTAACCTCACTCGGAGCTATATTTTTATTCGTCACATAATATGTGTTTTGCTTGGAGCGTCATTTTATTTTAGTTTTCTTTCCTTGCTGTTATTTAGAATCATGTTTTGTATCTTTTATTTCAATAAAATGCCAATTATAGCCTTTAGCATGCTCTGTTTGCAAGTTTATGTATTGCTGTTTGAAAACAGAAAGTTTTCTATTATGTCCTGAATTTATGTGAATTGCCAAAACATGATAAAAATCTGAAATTTTTAAAGAGTAAGCATACATGAGTTCTCTGTCACGTGGTAATTTTTCAGAATTTTTGGAGTTAGGGAACTATGAATTTGTATTCCCTCTTTATAGGCTGTTTTGTTTAGACAGATTTCGGTTATAGTTGCATTGTTTTCATATGTTTGCTTGTTTAATGTTTCTATTCGTGGATAGGGGTATTAAATATGCAGAGGCATTTAGTATGTAATGTTTAATTATAATTTTAGTGATTTGCTACAGTAGAGAATGTTAAGGTTTTGAGTTGATTTATACTAACTTATCTCACGAGTTCTTATTGAGTTTTGTGTGGATGAAGTTTTTAAGATTTAGGAGGAGCCAGGATATGAGAGGAATTAAGGAGACACAAGAGCTCAAGCTTGGGGATGCCCAAGGCTCCCCAAGATAATATTCCAAGAAGTCTCAAGCAACTAAGCTTGGGGATGCCCCGGTGGGCATCCCACCTTTCTTCATCAACACCTGTCGGTTAGCCTAAGTTTTTACTTGTTCACATGATATGTGCTATTCTTGGAGTGTCCTTTTCTTTTATTTTGTTTGTTTGAATAAAACATTTAGATCTTAATTTTTTTATTGAGAGAGAGTCTACACATAGCTACCCATTCACTTAACTACTCTTTGTTCTTCACTTACATTTTTTGGAGTAGTTTGTCATTTACTCTCGTGCTTCACTTATATCCCAAGAGTAAATTGTTGAATGAATTGAATATCATAAAGTTGAAATTATATGTGTTTCATATGATTGTCCCATGGGGAGTAGTGACTTCACATAAAAGAAGTATAAGTGGTAAAATTTATTGAAAGTTAGCAAACAAAGCATTGGTCACTTGAACAATTCATGAAAGAATATTGAAGGAAGAGAGATTTCACATATAAATATACTATCTTGGACATCTTCTATGATTGTGAGCCCCCATTAATTATGTTCAACCATGATCAAGTAGTTGATGTTGGACAAGGAAGACAACGTAATGGATTATGTTTGTTTATATTCACATAGAAGTTATATGTTTTTGGATCCTCTAACATGTGGTGCTTGCTCATAATCTTTTGCTAGCCAAAATTTCGTACTAAGTAGAAATACTACTTGTACATCCAAAAACCCTTAAACCCAGTTTCTTGCCATGAGAGTCCACTATACCTACCTATGGATTGAATAAGATCCTTCAAGTAAGTTGTCATCGGTGCAAAAGCAATAAAAATTGCTCCTAAATATGTATGATCTTTTATTGCAAGGGGAAATAAGCTTTGTACAAACTTGTGATGGTGAAGAAATAAAAGCGACAGACTGCATAATAAAGGTTGCTATCACAAGGGGCAATATAAAGTGACGTTCCTTTGCATTAAGAGCTTGCACATCCAAAAATAAAAAGCGCATGACAACCTCTGCTTCCCTCTGCGAACGGCCTATCTTTTACTTTATGTATTTAGTTTTATGCAAGAGTCAATAGTGTTCTTCTCTATTCCGTTTTTATTTTCTCTCTTGGCAATCATCATGTGGTGGCAAAAGATTCAGGCACATATATCCAGTTGAATATAGGTGATCATGAGTTATTATTGTTGACATTATCCCTGAGATAAATAAGTTGGGAGGCGAAACATTAAGCCCCTATATTCCTATGTGTTTGACTGAAACGGTTTGTTCTAAAAATATGCTTTGAGTGTCAGCAATCATGGAAGATTATATGATAGTTGAGTATGTGGAATTTGCTAAATCAAAGCTCTTACATAGACCCTTCCTGAAAATAAGAAGAATTGCAATTGTTTGATGAGTGAGAACATAGTTTGTTAGTTTTCAAGAAAGTTTATGATCTATACTTTAACATGTGAATAGCTTGATACTTGATCATGAGAAGTTTTATGAGATGAGCTACTTTTTATGATATATAATGATGCTAGAAAAAGTGATTGGAATTATCATTGATCAAACTTATGCACTATGCTAGCATTCACACTTCATAAATTATTTCTTTTATCATTTACCTACTCAAGGACGACCAGGAATTAAGCTTGGGGATGCTGATACGTCTCCAACGTATCTATAATTTATGAAGTATTCATGCCATGTTTATAACAATTTTATATGGTTTTGGTATGATTTGATTAGAACTAACCCGGACTGATGCTATTTTCAGCAGAACTACCGTGGTGTTGTTTTTTGTGCAGAAATAAAAGTTCTCGGATTGGGCTGAAAATATACGATGATTTTTTTATAGACCAAAAGGGACCCCCGAAGCTTCGAAGAAGGACCAGAAGCCTCACGAGGAGGCGACAAGCCTGGGGGCGCGCCCTCCCCCACAGGGCGCGCCTACCGAGCTTGTCGCTCCCTCGTGGGCCCCCTAGTGTGAATCCAATGCTGAAAAATCTTATAAATATAGAAAACCCTAAAAAGAAACCTAGAACTCCCGCGCCGCCACTGCAAGCCTCTATACCGAAGCGATCTGATCTGGAGCCCTCTTCCAGCACTCTACCAGAGGGGGGAATCATCACCGGAGGCCATCTTCATCATCCCGACGGTCTGCATGACAAGGATGGAGTAGTTCACCCTCGGGGCTGAGGGTATGTACCAGTATCTATGTGTTTGATCTCTCTCTCTCTCTCTCTCTCTCTCTCTCTCTCTCTCTGGTGTTCTTGATTTGGCATGATCTTGATGTACCGTGAGCTTTGTTAATTGCTACTTGTAGTCTGCGTTGGTATTTCCCCGAAGAGGAGAGGATGATGCAGTATAGTAGAGATAAGTATTTCCCTCAGTTAAGAACCAAGGTTATCAATCCAGTAGGAGAACCAAGCAAAATTCCATTAAGCGCACCTGCACACAAAAGAGCAAACACTTGCACCCAACGCAAATAAGAGGGTTGTCAATCCTCTTAGGGGTTATTTGCAAGGATTAAATCTTATCGAGGTAAATAGATAAACTAAAATACTAAATAAAATAAAATTAAATAAATTGGAGCAAGGTATTTTTAGGTTTTTAATATATGATAAAGTAGACCGGGCGCCATAGTTTTCACTAGAGGCTTCTCTCTCGAACACATAGCATACGGTGGGTAAACAAATTACTGTTGGGCAATTGATAGAAAAGCAAATAATTATAATGGATTCATGG
The DNA here is from genome assembly GCA_039707655.1 of Elymus sibiricus. Classification (NCBI taxonomy): domain Eukaryota; kingdom Viridiplantae; phylum Streptophyta; class Magnoliopsida; order Poales; family Poaceae; genus Elymus; species Elymus sibiricus. The sequence continues at coordinate 287,752,872 of CM077670.1, forward strand.
CAATGATCATGTATATAGGCATCACGTCCGAGACAAGTAGACCGACTCCTGCCTGCATCTACTGCTATTACTCCACCCATCGACCGCTATCCAGCATGCATTTAGGGTATTAAGTATGAAACAGAGTAACGCCTTAAGCAAGATGACATGATGTAGACAAAGTAAACTCAAGCAATATGATTAAACCCCATATTTTTATCCTTAATGTCAACAATACAAATATGTGTCATGTCCCCTTCTGTCACTGGGATTGAGCGCCGCAAGATTGAACCCATCACAAAGCACCTCTCCCATTGCAAGATAAATCAATCTAGTAGGCCAAACCAAATCGATAGATCGGAGAGAAATACAAAGCTATAATAATCATGCATAAAAGAGTTCAGAGAAGACTCAAATATTTCTCATCAATAATCTGATCATAAACTCACAATTCATCGGATCCCAACAAACACACCGCAAAAGAAGATTACATCGGATAGAACTCCAAGAACATCAAGGAGAACATGGTATAGAAGATCAAAGAGAGAGAAGAAGCCATCTAGCTACTAGCTATGGACCCGTAGGTCTATGGTAAACTACTCACACATCATCAGAAGGGCAGCAAGGTTGATGTAGAAGCCCTCCGTGATCGATTCCCCCTCCGGCAGAGTACCGGAAAGGCCTCCAGATGGGATCGCGGAAGAATAGAGGCTTGCGGCGGTGTAAAGGTTTTCTCTTCAGTCTCTCTGTTGGTTTAGGAATATTTGTGAATTTATAGCGAAAGAATTAGGCCAAGAGGTGCCACGAGGGGCCCACAAGCCTAGGGGGCGCGGCCACCCCCTAGGGCACGCCCTCCATGCTTGTCGCCTCCTCGTGACTCTTCTGGTCTTCTCCCAAAGCTTCCTGGGTCTCTTCTAGTCCAGAAAAAATTAATCCAAAGTTTTTTTTCTTGTTTCGACACTTTTTGATAATGATTTTCTGAAAAGGCAAAAACAAGCAGAAAACAACAACTGGCACTAGGCACTGGGTTAATAGGTTAGTCCCAAAAAATGATATATAATGGCATATAATTGCATATAAAACATCCAAGATTGATACTATAATAGCCTGGAACAATCAAAAATTATAGATACATTGGAGACGTATCAAGCATCCCCAAGCTTAATTCCTGCTCGTCCTCGAGTAGGTAAATGATAAAAATAGAATTTTTGATGTGGAATGCTACCTATCATGTTTCATCATGTAATCTCTCTCTTACGGTATGAATAATAAGATCCGAATGATTCAAAGCAATAATCTATAATTTGACATAAAGACATCAATAGTCAGGCATACTAATAAACAATCATGTCTTTCAAAATAAAAATGCTAAAGAACGTTATCCCTACAAAATCATACAATCCTGTCATGCTGCATCTTCTTAACACAAAGTATTTATCATGCACTACCCCAATGACAAGCCGAGCAATTGGTTCATACTTTTTAACGCCCTTCAGCTTTTTCAACTCCCACGCAATACATGAGCGCAAGCCATGGATATAGCACTATGGGTGGAATAGAGTGTGGTGGTAGAGATAAATAAGAGAAGTCAAAAATAAGAAGATAGTCTCACATCGACGAGGCTAATCAACGGGCAATGGAGATGCCCATCAATTGATGTCAATGCGAGGACTAGGGATTACCATGCAACGGATGCACTAAGAGCTATAAGTGTATGAAAGCTCAACATGAAAACTAAGTGGGTGTGCATCCAACTAGCTTGCTCATGAAGACCTCGGGCATTTGAGGAAGCCCATCATCGGAATAAACAAGCCAAGTTCTATAATGAAAAATTCCCACTAGTATATGAAAGTGACAAAATAGGAGACTCTCTATATGAAAAACATGGTGCTACTCTGAAGCACAAGTGTGGAAAAAGGATAGTAACATTGCCCCTTCTCTCTTTTTCTCTCATTTTTTTTGCATGGCTCTTTTCTGCCTCTTTTTTTTTGTCCGGAGTCTCATCCTGACTTGTGGGGGAATCATGGTCTCCATCATCCTTTCCTCACTAGGACAATGCTCTAATAATGATGATCATCACACTTTAGTTTACTTACAACTCAATATTACAACTAGATACTAGAACAAAAATATGACTCTATATGACTCTGGCAGTGTACCAGGATGTGCAATGATGCTAGCGTAACATGTATAAAAATGATGAACGGTGGCTGAGCCACAAATACTATGTCAGCTATATGATCATGCAAAGCAATATCACAATGACGATGTGTGTCATAAAAACAGAACGGTGGAAGTTGCATGGCAATATATATCGGAATGGCTATGGAAATGCCATGATAGGTAGGTATGGTGTCTGTTTTGAGGAAAATATAAAGAGGCTTATGTGTGATAGAGCGTATCATATCACGGGGTTTGGATGCACCGGCGAAGTTTGCACCAACTCTCGATGTGAGAAAGGGCAATGCACGGTACCGAAGAGGCTAGCAAATTGCGAAAGGGTGAGAGTGCGTATAATCCATGGACTCACATTAGTCATAAAGAACTCACATACTTATTGTGAAAGTTTATTAGCCTTGGAAGCAAAGTACTACTATGCATGCCCCTAGAGGGATAGATTGGTAGGACGAGGTCCATCGCTCGTCCCCGACCGCCACTCATAAGGTAGACAATCAACAATAAATCATGCTCCAACTTCTTAGCATAACGACAGATCATACGTGCATGCTTCAGGAATCACAAACCTTAACACCAATATTTTTACTAATCCACAATTATCTACTAATACCTCCCACATATTACCATCTTAATATCGCAAAACTATTGCAAGGAATCAAACTTATCATATTCAGTGATCTACATGAAAGTTTTTATTATATCCCTCTTGAATACCTATCATATCAAGACCAAATTCATAACCCGTGCATATTACCATTGCTATTCATTAGACTCTCAAAAAGATATAAGTGAAGCATGAGAGTGCAACTATTTCTTTAAAATATAACCACCGCCGTACTCTAAAAGATATAAGTGAAGCACTAGAGCAACTGCCTAGCTCAAAAGATATAAGTGAAGCACATAGAGTATTCTAACAAATCACGAATAATGTGTGTCCCTCTCAAAAAGGTGTGTTCAGCAAAGATGATAGTGACAAACTAAAAAGTAAACAAAAGCAAACAAACTATATCACAAGACGCTCCAAGTAAAACACATATCATGTGATGAATAAAAATATAGCTCCAAGTGAGTTATCGATACATTGTAGACGAAAGAGGGGATGCCTTCCGGGGCATCCCCAAGCTTTGACGCTTGAGTCTTCCTTGAATATTACCTTGGGGTGCCTTGGGCATCCCCAAGCTTAGGCTCTTGCAGCTCCTTATTCCTTTATCCATCGTAGTCTCACCCAAAACTTGAAAACTTCAGCACACAAAACTCAACAGAAACCTCGTGAGATCCGTTAGTATAACCAACAAATCTTAAACTTTAGGTACTGTTGTAAATTGATTCATATTTAATATTGGCATAATGCTACTGTACTCCAACTTCTCGATGACTCATACCCCCCGATACGATCCATAGATTCATCAAAATTCTGAAAGATCTGAATTAACGTCATACTTCTGTAACTCCAAAAACAGAATCTGTCTAAAACAGAACAGTCTGTAAAGATCTGAATTAACGTCATACTTATGTAACTCCAAAAATTCTGAAAGATTAGGACAACGTGGAAAATTCATAAATTAATAATGTGTAAAAAATTCAGAAGGTTCTGACACTCCAGCGAAAAAAAAATCCAGCACTGGACACAAAAGTTTCTGTTTTCCAACAGCATCTATCATACTATCTTCCAAATCATCCCAAAGGCATTACTTGGCACAAACACTAATTAAAACATAAAAAATACAATCATAACAGAAGCTATAATTGTGCAAACACTCAAGAGCAGAAGGTAAAAGCAAAAATTTATTTTATTCATTGGGTTGCCTCCCAACAAGCGCTATTGTTTTATGCCCCTAACTAGGCATAATGCATAGTTTCAAGTGTTGTCATCCTTGGTCTTTGCTAATTTAGATGGGTTGGTTTCGAACCCAGGAGGCTCCTTATGCTTCCCATTATTTTTAGAAAATAAGGCAATTTTACTATCCAAAGTGTCTAACTTCTTGTTGCAAATAGTGAGGAGATTATTCATGCGATTGAGGTTACCGATAACACTTTTAAGAGGTTCATTAGACTTTTGTAGCTCCACCAAGTTCTTTTGTATATATCCTAGCTTTTCCAAAATTTCAATCCCTTCTTGGGTATAATTAGATCCTTTTTGCAAGGGTGGAGTTCCCACTATCCCTTCTATTAATTCATAAGCAGTATTAGGATCACTATCAATGAAATTCCCTTTAGAAATAAAATCCAAGAGTTGTCTATTTGGCATAGTTAGCCCTACATAAAAGTTTCGCAACAAAATTTTCATATCCCCTTTTATGGTGCAAACATGATAAGATTCCATTATCCTATACCAAGAATCCTTTAAATTTTCTCCTTGTTTCTGTTTGAAGCAAAGGACTTCAAAATTCGGAGACAGAGGAGGGATGGTGACACTAGACATGGTAACAACTTCAAGCAAAGCAAGCAAACTAGGAAACAAGCAAATAAAAATATTTTTGTGTTTTTGTACAAAAATTAGAAGTGGGGGAGATGAAAACGAGAGGCAAATGCAAATAAAAGGCAAATAAAATAAATGCGAGTGGATGATAGTTTGTGCGAAGGTACTTGGTAATTTTGATGATGTCTCCCCGGCAACGGCGCCAGAAATTCTTCCTTCTACTTGTAGTCTGCGTTGGTATTTCCCCGAAGAGGAGAGGATGATGCAGTACAGTAGAGATAAGTATTTCCCTCAGTTAAGAACCAAGGTTATCAATCCAGTAGGAGAACCAAGCAAAATTCTGTTAAGCGCACCTGCACACAAAAGAGCAAACACTTGCACCCAACGCAAATAAGAGGGTTGTCATTCCTCTTAGCGGTTATTTGCAAGGATTAATCTTATCGAGGTAAATAGATAAACTAAAATACTAATTAAAATAAAAGTAAATAAATTGCAGCAAGGTATTTTTAGGTTTTTAATATATGATAAAGTAGACCGGGGGCCATAGTTTTCACTAGAGGCTTCTCTCTCGAACACATAGCATACGGTGGGTAAACAAATTACTGTTGGGCAATTGATAGAAAAGCAAATAATTATAACGGATTCATGTCAATGATCATGTATATAGGCATCACGTCCAAGACAAGTAGACTGACTCCTACCTGCATCTACTACTATTACTCCGCCCATCAACCGCTATCCAGTATGCATCTAGGGTATTAAGTATGAAACAGAGTAATGCCTTAAGCAAGATGACATGATGTAGACAAAGTAAACTCAAGCAATATGATTAAACCCCATCTTTTTATCATTAATGGAAACAATACAAATACGTGTCATGTCCCCTTCTGTCACTGGGATTGAGCACCGCAAGATTGAACCCATCACAAAGCACCTCTCTCATTGCAAGATAAATCAATCTAGTAGGCCAAACCAAATCGATAGATCGGAAAGAAATACAAAGCTATAATAATCATGCATAAAAGAGTTCAGAGAAGACTCAAATATTTCTCATGAATAATCTGATCATAAACTCACAATTCATCGGATCCCAACAAACACATTGCAAAAGAAGATTACATCGCATAGAACTCCAAGAACATCGAGGAGAACATGGTATTGAAGATCAAAGAGAGAGAAGAAGCCATCTAGCTACTAGCTATGGACCCGTAGTGTTCGCACATGAACACGTCACCATGTACCCTCGACGTCGGGGGTGATGCACCGCGGCTCACGTCGAAGGAGTCTCACCGGAAGCGTGATTCGCAAGACGACCGGCGAAAGCTTTTGAGGACCCGAAACCCCACACTCCCGGGAGGGACCCCGTCGGGGAGTGCAGCGGATATGGGCTGCCATAGGTCGGTCAAGCCGCCCCTAGAGCCTCGGTACTCGCAGTTCTCCAACACGAAGAACGACGAAGAACGAGGGAGCAAGAACTAGGGAGAGACAAAACGTAGATGAAAAAGTTGTAGATGCGTTTGCGATTGTGTGTTGTTCAATCGGCCGTCACTCCTTAGGTATATAAGAGGCGGCTGGACTTCCCGTGCAACGAAAAGGCTTGGATTCACGTCCAAAACCCTAGTCAAATTCGGATGGTTTTGTCCGAACTTTTCAAAACTGTTCGGTCTAAAACTGGCTGCACCTTGCTGGTCGTTTTTGAGGTGGTAAACAACCTCGGATGGAAACAAGCCCAAAAGCAACTTTGACCGTTTCGACGAGACGAACAACTTTTATGTTGAACGTTTTTTGATCTGAGGCCGTCTTGAGGGGGTTTTCGGCTGTTTTCTGAAGTCTGCAGCAGAGAAATCTGAAACCCGGATGATTGTCCCCGGAGTGTCCGGCCATCCTGATGCAGCATCTTGTACCGCCTTTAACTTTTGCATACGACCTCGGATTGAGACGATTTTTATATCAAAATCAACCGTTTCGACGAGACGAAGACAATTCATGTAGAAAGTTTTCTCATATGAGGCCATCTTGAAGGTGTAATTGGCCGAACAGTACTCTGAATGCCAAAATCTTAGTACTTCGAGCATAGTTTCGGCCCTTTAAATGATATCGGATGGTGATGACCCAAACAGAAAAGTTTCTCATTTTGACAATACGGAACTTTTTCATGTTGACAACTTTTCCATTTGAGGCCTTCTTAATTAAGTTTTTGACCATGCCATAATCTGGTGTCAACACATGCCCCCCCTGTTTTTCGGCAAAACTCGTATGCCGAAAAATAATTTGTACTGCGCTTGCTCTAAGGACGATGTCAACACTCCATCGGCCATTTATATATGCTTAGGGCGATAATTATATATCGGCCATGTCTTTGCTTAGGGCGATAATTATATATCGGCCATGTCTTTGCTTAGGGGCGATAATTATATATCGACCGTTGCCTATTTAGGCTTCTTGCCACACACTTGGGTGGTACTTCTTTAAATATTTGCCATTGAGAGCTCGAGGCAATAATGTCCCTTGTATGGATTCCAGCAAATATGAGTTTCCGGGAACTACCCTTGTAATCTTAAAAGGGCCTTCCCAACTTGGAGACCACTTCCCGAATTTTCTGTCTTTTGAACCAATTGGTAGGATCACCTTCCACACGAGATCGCCAACTTGAAAATTCTTCAACTTGACCCTCTTATTGTAAGCTCGTGACACCCTCAACTTATCTCTCTCAATGGCCTTGAAAGCAGCCAAACGTTTATCGGCGACTTCATCAAATTGTAAAAGTCCACCGCCGATAAGTCGTTTTGTTTGGCTATTCTCAAAGCATTCAAATTCACTTCCACTGGTAAAACGGTCTCTTGACCATATACAAGCTCATATGGAGTTACCTTTGTAGCACCATGCCTTGAGATTCTGTGTTCCCACAAAGCTCCAGACAATAGCTCATGCCATCTCCTTGGATTATCCTCAATCTTCTTCTTGATGAGCTTGATCAGTATTTTATTGCTAGACTCAGCTTGTCCCTTGGCTTGGGCATAATACGGGGAGGAATTGAGCAATTTTATCTTATATGATTTGGCAAATTCTCTAACTTGATGTGACATGAAATATGAACCTTGATCCGTAATTAATGTTTGAGGAATGCCGAATCTATGAATAATGTACTCGGTTATGAATTGAATTACCTCCGTATGCGTCATATTTTTGAGAGGTATTGCTTCAGACCATTTAGTGAAATAGTCAGTTGCCACCAACACGAACCAATGCCCCTTTGAAGAAGAAGGATGAATCTCTCCAATAAAGTCTAATCCCCCAACCTCTAAAAGGCCATGGCTTGATAATAGGATGTAACATAGCGGCGGGAGCCAATTGAATATCACCAAATTTTTGACAAGCTTCACATCCTTTATAATACCTGAAGCAATCATTAATCATCGTCGGCCAATAAAACCCAGCACGTCTCAATAACCATTTCATCTTGGGGGCCGACTGATGAGTACCACAAATTCCTTCATGTACCTCTCCCATAGCAACTCTCTCTTGGTCCTCGTCCAAGCACTTCAAAAGAACATCATCAACCGTTCGGCGATAAAGATCATCATCTCTTATCGTATATTTGAAAGCCATACGCCGAACGGCCCTGTCCACCCTTTTACTAGAATCACACAAATAATCAATAATGGGTTTCCTCCAGTCTTGATTTTCTCCTGCAATAAATTTTTCGTTAGTGGCTGAAACGGTGGGCTCCGGTTTGGCCTCCCCGACGTTGGGAAGACTAGACATCGGCCTTTGAGAAATATGAAACATGCCATGATCAACATGATAGCCGGATGCTTGTTGTGCCAACTCATTTGCTCTCCAATTGTCATGTCTAGATATATGAGCAATGCTAAAATAATCCAAAGTAGAAATTATATCTAGACATTTATCAAGATAAACATTAAGTGATAAGTCAAAACATTGAAAGACTTTGGATATTTGTTGCACCACTAATAACGAATCACCAAAAGCCTCAATATGTGTAGCACCTATGGCAAGCAACATCTCTAAGCCGAATAACAATGCTTCATATGCGGCTTGATTATTTGTGCAAAAATATTCTAAGCGGCATGAGGCTTCAAAAACAGCACCATGAGAAGATATATAAACAATACCAACACCTTGGCCATTGCTACAAACTGAACCATCAAAATATAATCTCCATGGTACTAACGAGACAAGGTTTATATCAATATCATGCTTGTCATCAATCCGATGCTCAACAATAAAATTAGCAACAATTTGGCCTTTCATGGATTTCAGAGATTCATAGGCCAAATCATATTCAATTAAAGCATAAGCCCACTTGTCAATTCTACCACTAAGAATTGGCCTATGCAACATGTATTTGATGACATCGGTTTGACAAGCTATTATGCAAGTACTAGGCACTAGATAATGTCTTAATTTTCTGCAAGCATAATATAAGCACAGGCATAATGTTTCAATAAACGTATACCTCTTCTCGGCGTCCAATAAGCGTTGACTCAAATAAGTAATAGCATGCTCCTTCCCTTTGGTCTCTTGAGTCCAAACAACACCAATAACACCTTCCTCCGCCGCAATATAAAGCCTAAAGGGCTCTCTATGTTTGGGAGCTTTCAACACCGGAGGAGTGCACAAATAATTTTTTGATCATATCAAATGCTTCTTGCTATTTTGCCCCCCAAGTAAAACTGGCATCGTTCTTTAACCGAAGGATGGGAGTGAATGCATCAACCTTCCCCGACAAGTTGGCTATGAATCACCTCAAATAATTGAGTTTGCCAAGGAACTTTTGCATATCTCTCTTGCATGTTGGAGCCTCCACCTTTTGTATAGCTTCTATCTTTTTGGGATCAATTTCTATGCCATCTTGATGAATAATGAAACCCAAAAACTTTCCAGCCGATACACCAAAAGCACACTTTAAAGGATTCATCTTTAGTCCATATTTTTTCATTCTTTCAAAAGCTAAATGCAAATCGACCAAGTGAGACTCAAAAGCATCCGATTTGACAACAATATCATCAATATAGACTTCAAGTATAACGCCGAGTAAGTCATGAAAAATTAAATTCATAGCCCTTTGATGCGTAGCGCCAGCATTTTTTAATCCAAAGGTCATCACTGTCCACTCGAATAAACCAAGGAAACCAGGGCATCGAAAAGCCGTTTTGGACATGTCCTCTTCGGCCATAAAAATTTGGTTATACCCTGCATTACCATCAAGAAAGCTAATGACCTTATGTCTAGAAGCATCATTAATAAGCATATCGGCTATTGGCATGGGATACTCATCTTTAGGTGTAGCTCTATTCAAATCTCTGAAATCAATGCACACCCTCAACTTGCCGGAGCCTTTCTTCTCTACTGGTACAATGTTAGAAATCCACTCGGCATACCTGCAATGTCTAATAAAATTAGCTTTAAGCAAACGACCGATCTCTTCCTTGATCTGGTCATACGTTTTTGGATTAAACTTTCTGGCCGATTGCTTGTACGGTCTAAAAACGGCCTTTATAGGTAACCGATGCTCCACTAGCTCTCGGCTTAAACCTGGCATCTCATGATATTCCCATGCAAAGCAACAAACATATTCTTTCAATAGCTCGATCAACTTAGCTTTATAATCGGCTCTTAAATTTTTGTTTACAAACGTCGGCCTAGGAATTGAACCATCTCCTATATCTATCTCCTCTAATGGATCGGCTGATGTAAAACCTTGTCCTAATTTATCCATATCATCTAACTCCTCTATAGACTCATACATATCGTTCTCATTGGACCGATATTCAACAAGACGCTTTTGCAACCACTCTGAGTTAGAATCCATTTAAATACATGATACCTTGGAGCTGATTACCACCAACCAACTTTAAAGAAACGGGCACAAAACCACTTTTTGTAGCGCAAAGAAAATCAAATTCCGATAAGTCGCGCCCAGTCAAGCAAGTAGCATTGGGATGTTGCCAATCCACCGATGCATCGGCCAAAGCAACACAAGCCGAATTATCCGCATGAATGACTTCCACTTCATCATCAACCCATTGAATTAAAAACTGGTGCATAGTAGATGGCACGCATTGGTTTGCATGAACCCAATCGCGGCCTAATATCACATTGTAGTTACCTTGCACCTCGGCGACAAAGAATGCGGTAGCCAAAGTTTTGCTTCCCACCGTAAGCTCCACATACATTACACCTTTGGCTTCAGTTTTCTCTTTGCCTTCAAATCCATTAAGCACCATGTTGGTCTTTATTAACTCTTCATTGCACAGCCCCAATTTTTTGAAGACCGAATATGGCATAAGATTCACTACAGCACCACCATCGACAAGCATTTTAGCAACCGGCGATACATTAATATGACCTTTAAGGAATAATGGCTTCAAGTTCGTCACTAGTTCTTTTGGCTTCTCGAATATAGTATTTTTAGGACCAAAATCTAGCTGAGCTACTTCCCTTCTTCATCTATAGCACGCAATTCAGCAGGTAAGTAATACACCATATTAATATCCATACCTTCATGAACCGGTGTAGACTCATAATCAAGGATTTCATCTCCTTCCTCAAGCATGTCCACCGACTCCAAAATATCTCCAAGTGAAGAGGAAGTATAATAGGTGAAGTGGATGATGTAATAGTAGCCGCATCGTCCTTCGTTGGTGGTGTAGGTGTTGCTATGATCAATGCAGAAGCTGCTACGTTTTCCTTTTGCTTAGGCTTCCACACTTGTTTTGGGGGCATCATGGGACGGCTTTCATTGAACAATTTATCCCTTTGCTTCTCTGCTTCTTGTTCCTCCTTCTCGTGGCTCCTCATGCGCTGCAATCTCCTTTCTTGTGCCTTGGTCAGATCGGGAGGACACCACTTAGGCTGAGTATATTTTGGATCCCTCAGCTTGGCCTTGCTTGTGCTAGCTTCATAATCATTAGCCATGAGACCTTGCTGGACAGCAGCCACATCTTTATTAGAATCAGCCGGATTATCAACAATAATTGGCTCTTTGATTGTTAATTCTTAAGTGCCTATCATAATAGTTTCAGCACTAGTACTCTTCTCCTTTTGCTTGCTAGGCTCTGAAATTTCAGCACTTGGTGATTTAGCACACCACACTTGCTTGCCAACCCTTCCTTGATTATCTTTCATTGGCCGATTGACACCGTTGTTCAAGCGGCCTCGTGTGGGATAAGAAAGCCTCTCACGAATGGGCCTCCTTGGTTCTGGCCACCCCGGATGAAAAGCATAAAGGGCCATTGGGGGCTGCCCCCATTCATCATTGAAGCCTCCCATGTAGTATGGCGCATAGGGGGGGGTGCCATCCATGGTCATGTTGCCCATGACCCATATGGCCTTGCGTGATGCTGAAATTCTTCCCTTGGAGGTGATCGTGAGCGCTTCAAATTTGATGACCGGTTAGAGCTAGAACTGGCCGCTTGATTGGCATATTTGGACAGCAACATATCAAAAGTTGGCTTGATTCTCTTGCGCTGCACTTTACCTTCATTCGTCTTCCACTTGCCAACCTCTGGACTCTTGGGCTTAACAAATTTGATATGAGTGTTCTCTTGCACTTGTGGTTGCCCCCCGAGTGTAGGATTCTTGATGGTGATCTTGATTCTTTCCTTGCCACTGGGTTGCTTGTCAAGCACAACTTGTCTCCCCAAGAACTTGTCGCTCTCCTTATTTTCCCTGGGCTCACCAATGACAATATTATTCTTATTAGCTGATTCGGCTATGTTGGGCCGAATTAACATCTTCTTCCTCTCCAAATCCATGGTGTTCATTGGGAAAGGTTGCTTATCAACTTGCATCTCAGAACAATTCAATCGTTCGTCATTAATGGTCGATTGTATCTGTCGTCGAAAAATATTACAATCATTAGTAGCATGAGAAACATAATTATGATACTTACAATAAGCACGCCGTTTTAGCTCTTCAAACGGCGGTAAAGTATGAGATATTCTAATAATCTTGGCTTGCAACAAAGCATCAAATATTTTATCACACTTAGCAATGTTGAAAGTAAATTTCATCTCTTCATCACGATTCTTATGAATCGAGTTTAAATCATTGCAAGTAAATGGTTTGGCCTTAGATGGCCAAACAAATTCAGTAGCATAAATATCACCCTCATCGTCTGAGTGATCACTATCATATTCAACCATATTCATCTTAGGACGATCGGTTTTATACCTATGCACCTCTTTAAGATCTTTGCTTCGGCTTTCTTGAGCCAAAGCCCTTTGTAAGACTTGGTTGATACTTAAAACCTCATAGCCTTCTAGCCTTTCTCTAATGTGAGTTCTCAAACCACTAAGCACAAGATCAGCCAAATGTCTCTCGGTTAACACCAAACTATAGCACCGGTTTTTTGTATCTCTAAATCTCTTGACGTAATCGGAGACCGATTCATCATGCTTTTGTCTAACCGATGTAAGGTGTGACAACTTAAGCTCATTGTCGCCACTATAAAAATGATCATGAAATTTTTGTTCTAGTTGCGACCATAAACAAATAGAACCATGTGGTAAAGCGGCAAACCATGAAAATGCGGTACCGGTTAAAGATAAAGGAAACAAACGCACTTTCAATTCAATTAGTGAGCCTGCTTCACCCAATTGTGCCAAGTATTGACTAACATGCTCCCATGTGGTTTTTGTGCCCTCTCCATTAAACTTAACAAAATCTACAATTTTATATCCCGGAGGGCATTGAATTGCATCAAAGTATTCTGGATATGGCTTTTGGTAAATCCGGTTCCTTGGTAACTCAACTCCAAAATTCTATCGGAGCATCTTAGCCATCTCCTCTCTAAGATTAGCTAGACCATCATCCATAGTGGACGATGAAGCTTGTGGCCGTGGCATAGGAGGAGTAGGGTTAGTAACTGCAGGTGTGAATTGTGGCATGTATGCCGAATTGTAATTCGGCAATGATCTAACAGTGTTTGCACTTGTAGGTAGGGTTTGGTTTGGCGTCACCACCGAACTTGCCATACTCATGATAGGATTAATGGGTGCAACAACAATTTGATTTGTTGGGCTAGGATAATAATTCATCGGCATGGGAGACGCCGATGAAATAGGTAAAGTTGGATTAGGGATTTCTGCGGTAACAGGCACACCAACATTACCACTAGATGATTGAGGCATACTTTTTTGAGCATTACTATTTTCCAAGAAAATTTGGTATAAAAGATTATTGCTATCAGTAATGCGACAATCAATTTCAGCCCATACCTCGGGAGAGAAGGTACTACTCACAGAGGGTTTAACCTGCTCATCATGAAGAGGAGGAAACTTGATTTCTCCAACCGGAGTGATATTGCCTTGACGATCCTTCTTGAACTTAGCAAGGAACTCCTGCATCTCCTTATCTTCACGCGCCTTCTTGTACTCCTCATAAACTTGGCGATGTTCCTTCGATAACTCCTCAAAATTGGGCTTGATTATGTTATCGGCGTTGATTTCTGAGGGCTTGGGAATCTTGTCGTTGCCGGACATGATGGATGATGATGATGATTGATCTTTAGTCCCCAATGGAGTCACCAAAAAGTGTGTTCGCACACGAACATGTCACTGTCTACCCTCGACGCCGGGGGTGATGCACCGCGGCTCACGTCGAAGGAGTCTCACCGGAAGCGCGATTCGCAAGACGACCGGCGAGAGCTTTTGAGGACCCCGAAACCCCACACTCCCAGGAGGGACCCCGTCGGGGAGTGCAGCGGCTTTGGGCTGCCCTAGGTCGGTCAAGCCGCCCCTAGAGCCTCGGTACTCGCAGCTCTCCAACACGAAGAACGACGAAGAACGAGGGAGCAAGAACTAGGGAGAGACAAAACGTAGATGAAAAAGTTGTAGATGCGTTTGCGATTGTGTGTTGTTCAATCGGCCGTCACCACTTAGGTATATAAGAGGTGGCTGGACTTCCAGTGCAAGGAAAAGGCTTGGAGTCACGTCCAAAACCCTAGTCAAATTCGGATGGTTTTGTCCGAACTTTCCAAAACTGTTCGGTCTAAAACTGGCTGCACCTTGCGGGTCATTTTTGAGGTGGTAAACAACCTCGGATGGAAACGAGCCCAAAAGAAATTTTGACCGTTTCGATGAGACGAACAACTTCAATGTTGAACATTTTTTGATCAGAGGCCATCCTGAGGGGGTTTTGGGCTGTTTTCCGAAGTCTGCAGCAGAGAAATCTGAAACCCGGATGATTGTCCCCGGAGTGTCCGGCCATCCTAATGCAGCATCTTGTAATTGGCCGAACAGTACTTTGAATGCCAAAATCTTAGTACTTCGAGCATAGTTTCGGCCCTTTAAATGATACCGGATGGTGATGACCCAAACAGCAACGTTTCTCATTTTGACGATACGAAACTTTCTCATGTTCACAACTTTTCCATTTGAGGCCTTCTTAATTAAGTTTTTGACCATGCCAAAATCTGGTGTCAACATGTAGGTCTGTGGTAAACTACTCACACATCATCGCCCTCCGTGATCGATTCCCCCTCCGGCAGAGTACCGGAAAAGGCCTCCAGATGGGATCGCAGAAGAATAGAGGCTTGCGGCGGCGGAAAGGTTTTCTCTTCTGTCTCTCTGTTGGTTTGGGAATATTTGTGAATTTATAGTGAAGGAATTAGGTCAAGAGGTGCCACAAGGGGCCCACAAGCCTGGGGGGCGTGGCCACCCCCCTGGGGCGTGCCTCCAGGCTTGTCGTCTCCTCGTGACTCTTCTGGTCTTCTCCCGAAGCTTCCTAGGTCTTTTCTGGTCCAGAAAAAATTAATCCAAAGTTTTTTTCTCGTTTGGACATTTTTTGATAATGATTTTCTAAAAAAGCAAAAACAAGCAGAAAACAACAACTGGCACTGGGCACTGGGTTAATAGGTTAGTCCCAAAAAATCTCTGCTCCTAAAGGGAGAGTCTTTGGTTGTGATGGTAGGTACTCGTACGTCGTTCGTTTCGTTAGTTGCTCCCTCGAACGACACCACCCACCTCCACCGATTTTTCCAATGAAAGCCCCACCTTTCATCCGGGTTTTTTCCAAAGACTGTCAGACCGATTTTTTTCCTATCCTCAGAACGAATCCTCTCTCCCTCGATCTCTCTCGGCCCTGTCTTCTAGGGTTCCCACACCGCCGCCTCCGTTGCCTCCATGCCACAATCGCCGCCGCCCTCGTTGCCTCCTACATCGTCGCCCCTCGCCGCTGCCAACCATCCATCCATCGTCCAGCTACACGTCCTAGAGCCATAGCCCTCACCCGGTCATGGCTCCTTCTCTTCCGCCGCTAGGGCATGCGTGTCGCGGCTTGCCAGTGGCAGGTGGTAGCGCTGCCCCAATCTTCCGCTCGACGATGTGGCCGTCAAACAGATCGACATGGCACGCTGCGGCGGATAGGGTGACGAAGCGGCAGTCCAAGTACCGGACCGGCGTAAGGCCAGGGTAGGGAGGCGGAGGGAGGTGCCCAATGCACTCCCAATGGACGCGTCAAGTCAGACCTGTAATGGTCGGCTGTGTGTAGAACCACCTCTAGCCATCAAGGTAAAGAACTCCAGATCCATTGATTCTTTTTGTATTTATTTCTATAAATACTTAGTAGTATAAAAAAATGGATCAAAGATAGTTTCAGAGTTTTTTTGTGGCTTGGCGAATAACACAACTACATGGTACTGAAGACGATATAGCAAAGGAGCGAAAACTTGCAGCAGCATCTCCATCACCCTCTAGACGAGTTGTAGGTAGATCGTAGCTGAGGATGCGGTGCTGACCACCGAGGTATGCGCTTCTCTCCTTGCCCTTCATGCTGGCATCAACAAGGCCGAAAGATCTTCATGCTGGCAATCTGCTAGCGACACTAGAAATTAACAATCCTCTGTTTGTGTTTCTACATGGTGGGAGATATACGCACATGACCGGAGTGCATGCCCGGCCGCAGAAGCATCAGGGTGCTCCACGCTCGAGAGTAGCAGTCGGACTCAAAAAGTCACATCATTCTGCAGGTACAGCAACCACTTGACGCCGAACCTTAATGTGTTCGCTTTAGCTTCAGCGGCATCATTAACTAATCTCTCATGTTATATGAACATGTTCTAAATGTTTAGCAACGCAATTCACAGTAGTTTCAGAAGCACAAATTGATGTCCATAACTTATTTAGGATAACGTTTTGCTCCACTTGGTAGATATATAACAAGACAATAGAGAGGGATGTAGAGAGCTATTTTTTCAATACTCTCAATATTTTCATTCATGACTGAACATGCCAGAGTATGACATTATGCTACCTTTTTTCACTACATAATCCATTCTAATTCAGATAATGCAATAATGCATGCTGAACTCACTCCTTTCAGCTGAGTGCATGTTGTCTATGTCTCTTAATTGTTGTAGGCCAAGATGAATTCCTGAAGTGTTAGATTCTTTAAGATGCCGGTGCATAGAGCTTTTAGCATTTAGCCTATCATATTTTTTTGTTAAAATAAGAAGTGGAAATGGTCAGCTTTAATCAGATATGTCTGCTGAAAGCCACATTTGGATAATCTTTTCTCTTTTCTTAGTTTGGTCACCCATGGATCAGCTTAGTGTGTTTGCCTTTTTCACTAAAAGCATTTATACTTGGGAAAAATCCATCGCTACTAGCTCTGAAACATCAACAATGTTAGCCTCTCATAAAGAGAACTCATCGATATGATTGAACATGATACATTTGTCGGTGGTTGACTATGAATTGATCCGGAAATAAGTAGATCTGCAATAGGAAATGATACTTTTATCTTCTTGATGGTGATTAATTTTTGTGTATGAGAAATTACAATCGACAATCTGGCATAGTATGATCTGGATAGCTTCAAACATAGAAGTAGATATCTCATGACCTTGTTTTATATTACTGAAGTGTGGATATTTATGTATAGAGTAAAACGTGTCCATGCTATTTATTTTCCATAGTCATTGTTGCCTATACCCTATTTAAATTGCTGCCTTTATTGTCCTTATTATTATCTGATGATAGCCCGTTGGGAAATAAAAGAAAGTGAGTTAACTACTTTGTTCCTTATTTCAAGTACCAAATTTACATTCATCATTTAGTGGTTCATCGAAATTCTTCTGCCTATGACTTTGAAATTGGCAACATGCCACCCTCTTCACCACCACAGCCTCAGTCAAAGATTTGTTCATTTTAGTGGGAGTAAGGATGGGAACATTGATTTATATATGGTAATGTTTCATGCTCATTTCATTGATCATCAGCGTTACTCCTTTGATAAATGATATTTACAGTACTTCTGGATGATAAAGAGATTGAGTTGTGTGTGAAGCTCCAAAAGGAATACCTGTAAGACTCCTTCAACTTAGTAAGATTGCATATGTCCTTTGCGCTGCACAGGTCCAATGCCTCACTCCTCTACTCATAGTGGAAAACAAATCTTAGGTACTCTGAAATTTAACCTTTCTTCCCCTCACTCTTTGTTAGGATTGGATCAATAGTTTTATCTTATTGGGTGGAATTTTGAGAGTCCGATCGAGTACTCAGAAATGGGAATACTAAATTTATTTGGTCTCTATCCTATTCTCAGATCTGTAACTAGCTTTGCTTGTCATTTATAAGGGACGACCAAAGGAGTAGAGAGATCTGTATGCTTACAGATGTTTGACAATCCTACACCAGGGTCACATATATAGGGACATTCAGCTGACAATCCTACACTAGGTTCACGCATATAGGGACATTCAGCTGACAATCCTACACCAGGTTCACATATATACGAACATGAATCTGTATGCTTAAAACCGGATGTGGTAATCCACTTATCAAGCAGAGCAAAAAAATCTTAGCTATACTCAACATAGCAGAATGTTAAGCTTGGCACTGATGCATTGCTACGGAAACATAGCTATACTGATATAGCTGAATGTTCGGCTTGGCACTGATAATAGCTGAATGTTATTTGAATTTCAGCTATACAAGATTAAAGAAAAACTCAATCACATCAGGCATTGCTACGGGGAAAAATTGCACCGATTTACAAATAAGCATATTATATTATTGTCAATGTCTGGCCGCTTTTGTTCTCCCTAACAAAGATGACACATCCTCTCAGACTCAGAACAGTAAATTGGCTGAAAATTCAAAGGTACCTACTATGCGACAATGTTTAATCTCTACTATTAAAGGGGAGTTGGTAGTCTCACCTCACCGGTTTAATCTCGCAAATTTAGTTGTGGTTCATTTGATACTGATTTGGTTGGCTTCATACCTGCACAAAACTTCAGAAAAAAAGATTACCAGCTTGTGTTTGCTGGATCTTTTTTTAATCAATCAGCTGTAATGAAAGGATACACTGTAGAATCTAGATTATTTATTGGTTCTAATTTTATAGGGTACTGTAATTAGCGGTAGAGAAATGTTTGCTGATATTTTTTTACCTGCAAGACCATAGTAAATTTTCCTGTTTTTCTTTCTATAAGTACGAGATACCAACAATAACAATATATTAGAGTTTATTCATGGATGAACATTCATGGTTCTCTTCCTAATATGCCTTTGGTGCAAGTCATAACCTAATTAGTCATCAACTTTTAGGCGATCCTTCGTTTATGTATGTGGTATTTTCGTCAGTTGAGATGAATTGGCTGAACCTTAAATAGATATTCATCAGGATCCATTGTTGTGCTTTCATTGCATATATGTATGTCTTGGTCTGTCATTGTGTTACTATGCAAATGTAAAACCTGAGCCTTTATGGCCTTGGGCATTGATAAGTAGCATGCTCTTCATGCCTTCCTGTTCTAGACCAATGCAAATTGCAAAAAAAATGGGATTAAATGGATGTTGAGATACTCCACTTATTGTCTTATGAATAAAATATCTGCTACATACAAGTGTTAGAATTTCATTCCTTTCGAGCAAGTGGCAAGATCAGATGTGGTGCTTATGTTTCATTTATTTTTTTACATTGCACATGTGAGCTTCCATCCTTCAGAAAGTTACCCTCTTATATTTGTAGTTGATTTTGACCCTTGGGGTCATCTCCCGAAAGGTTTTCTGAAGAAACTTCCCTTCCAAAGATAAATAGTGCTTCATTTGGATTTGGGATGTTTTGGTCGTAGTTACTTAGATTTTTAGACCAATGCATGATGGATTAATATGATTTTCTTAATTGGATGTAGATGTAGAACTGACAAACATGGTAGGCGCAGATGGAGCTAGCCATTCAGGAGGTTGCACAGATGGAGTTGACCGTGGAGGAGCTTACCCAAGGGTTAACAAAGTCGGAGGACGAATATCAGCACGCCATGGACATGTTCTTACATGGCGCTGGCCGTGGCCATGGGGATGCCTAGGCCCATGTCCGTGGCGTTGGTTGTGGGCATGGCCGTGCCAGTGGCCGAGGCGTCGGAGGTGCCCGTGGACATCCCGGGGGTGGTCCCCATGGGCGTGGCTGCAATTAGTCCTCGTCGCGGACGTGCCTATAGTTATAATTAGTTGTAGCTGTTCCATGAATGTAGGTCATAGTGCGACAAATTTTCTGCTTTTGTTTATCGGAATGAAATCGAAACATGTGTATTTGTTGTTCGTGTGGGTTCTTTGATTTTGCCGCGGAGGCTCCATACGGACCACCGACGAGCCACAAAGAGTCACCACGGGGTAGGCCGCGGAGGCTCCATACGGACCACCGACGAGCCACAAAGAGTCACCACGGGGTAGGCGTTAGAGTTTCGCGTGGAGGAGGCATGATGCAAGCAATCTTGTGTGTGTGTCTGCGCTGATGGGTGCCAGTGCTGAGCAACTGTCTGCACCGACTCAAAGAGTTGTGTCGGTGCTTGAAATAGCTATTGGTTGTGCTTCTGCTCTGCCCGACTAAATTGACATAACCCCATTTGGAAGATTGCCTAGCTGATGTAGAGTCCCTTTTTAGTTACGGCTGTCTGAGCGGAATAATTTTCCTACTTTAGAAAATGTGACAAATTGCATTTCATTAGAGGTGGCTTTGCAGCAAATTGCATGAGTGGGTGGCTCATATTTCATTTCAGCAGTCATACATTTATTTGGTTAAGATAGAAGGGTAAATGCATTAATTGATTGCTTCAAGAGTTAATAATAGACACGGTGGCGTATCAGTTGCATGCCCAACAACAAACATCATATTTTTGTTTCGTGGTAATACAGGACATTCAACTATACGTTACAACATGGCAATGACTTAGGAGACATCGGATCGGACTTCTTGGCTCAGGGGTGTCACGGGCAGCGCACGCCTCCTCCCCCTTGATGGCGATGGTGGATCGACACGAACACGGGGGAGAGGTTCAAGGTGGAGAGCGGGGCGGTTGGCGGGCGACTCCTCCTTGGCAGTCCATGGGGAAGTATGGTGTGAAAGAGAGATGACATATGGTGATGGTGAGGTGGGCGTCATCCGGTTTTAAAGGAGAGGGCTCCAGCAAGAAATGTCCGGCTACAGCGGGAAACCGGGCGAGAAGGGGAGGGTCCGACAGGAAATGGGAAGGGTCCGTCGTTGGGTGGATTTTTTTGTGTTGGGACTTTGTGTTGCAGATAACATGGTGGATAGTCCGAACAAGCACATTTCTCCCCGACATATGGTCTGGATTTGGGGGAGCCCGGACTGTCCATACGGTTGAATTTTGAGGAGCCCGTGGGGAGTACGTTTGATGTCCAAACATGCCCAGATGTATGAGGAAGAAATGAGCTTCGACCTTAAAGTTCAACTTAACATTTTTCTGATTTATTTATATGCATTGTAGCCCGTAGCAACGCACGGGCATTCTACTAGTGATATATAATGGCATACAATTGCATATAAAACATCCAAGATTGATACTATAATAGCATGTAACAATCAAAAATTATAGATACGTTGGAGACGTATCATTAATATAGTTGGATCATATGGTGTTTCTTCCCTCTCTATCTTCTTGTGATGAATTGAGTCTTTCCCTTTGAGGTTCCGTTATTGTCGGATTGATACTTTCGATTTGAGAACACTTGATGTGTGTCTTGCATGTGGATACCCATGGTGACAATGGGCTATTCTATTGAGTCACTTGATGTATGTTTTCGTAATCAACTTGCGGATTCCCGTGACCTTGGGGTAATCTAGGCATAGGGGTTGATTGCACGTTTTCATCTTCTTTTCTCCGATAGAAACTTTGGGGTACTCTTTGAAGTTCTTTGTGTGGATTGGATATTATGAATCTGAAGTTGTTTGATGCATATCGAATAATCAACTCACGGATACTTGTGGTGACATTGGAGTAAGAGTTGGTTGATGCGTATCATATGGTGTTATTTTAGTACGAACTCTAGGGCTGTTTGTGACACTTATAGGGATGGCTCAATAGATTGATCGGAAAGGATAACTTTGAGGTGGTTTCGTACCCTACAACAAATTCATTTTATGTTCTCCGCTAATAGGAACTTTGGAGTGATTCTTTGTCGCACGTTGAGGGATTGTTATATGATTCAATTATGCTAGCATTGTTGAGAGATTGCACTAGTGAAAGTATGAACCCTAGGCCTTGTTTCCAAGCATTGCAATACCTTTTGTGCTCACTTTTGTCACTTGCTACCTTGCTGTTTTTTATTTTTCAGATTACAAAAACCTATATCTACTATCCATACTACACTTGTATCACCATCTCTTTGCCGAACTAGTGCATCTATACAATTTACCATTGTATTGGGTGTGTTGGGGACACAAGAGATTTCTTGTATTTGATTGCAGGGTTGTTTGAGAGAGACCATCTTCATCCTACGCCTCCCACGGATTGATAAACCTTAGGTCATCCACTTGAGGGAAATTTGCTACTGTCCTACAAAACTCTATGCTTGGAGGCCCAACAGAGTCTACAAGAATAAAGCTGCGTAGTAGACATCACCCTTTGCATGGTCGTGGTTGATGAGATCTGACTTGGCAGCTGAGGATCCCAAGCCACCGCCGTAGAACGTGTCCTTCAGAAATGACATAATGGGCTCAATGCGTACAAATCCTTGACCGCGAGGTGGAGGAGATCAGTGGCAGGGCCTTCAAAGAGATTGACGGCGGTTGAACCAGAGGCGTTGGGGATGGACCACTTAACCTATGACATGGCCCGCGTGAAGCCTTCGCTGTCGATGAGCTTGATGTTGTAGCCGGCTGTCCTGAGATTCAGTAAAAAACGAGCCCGCTGACGTGAAGCCTTCGGCATGGCGACGTAGTCAACGTCCTCGCCGGCTTCCGCGGTGAGGTGTTCCTCCAGGATCGACAGGTCGGCATGAACGGCGGCCACGTCGACATCGTCCGGCGGAGAGGCCATGATAGACCTCCTTTTGGTCGTACGCTCCTCGGGCTCCCCGGGATATGTGGTCGGGCTTAGGCTGCGACTCTCTGGTGTAGGGGATGGGGATCTGGGGGGAGGGACACCGCAGGCCTCATCTAAAAACTCAGGGCGGCGAGGGTATGGGAATCGGTGGGTAACCTGAACTTGTCTAAGCTAGGAGGCACGGGCAGACCGGCAGGGGTTGGTGGTGGCGGCGGTGGCGAGCTAGGGTTCGAGCGGGGGGTGTAGACTGTGGAGGGGGCAGGGTTAGGGCAAGTGGTATTTGAGGGTATGCTGCGGCTACTGAAAATTTTAGTAATGGTGGGTGGAGATGGTGGTGGACGAGGGAGGGCAACGGTTCAAATGCCTCGGCTACTGGAATTTTACTATAAGGTAGGTGGTGGAGGAGTGAGGGCGACGGTTGAAATACCGCGGCAACTAAAATTTGGGTAAAGGAAGTGAAGCGGGGCGGGAGCAACCAAGATCGCACATGGTCCAAACATAATAATTGTGTATGATAATAAGGAAAAGCCGCAGAACCACCAATTTTTGCATCGCTCAAGGCAGGTAGCTTTTTTTGAGATTTCTGGCTAGCTGGTTTATCATACACGGTTCGTCCTAATTTTCAGACGCATACATGGAATTCATCCTAAATATCCTGTACACATTACCCCTTCACCCTTGCTGGCGCTTGCAAAGTCGTGGCGATTTTACAGGGCACGAGCTTCGCACACGGTTAAGCCGGTGCACCCGTGTCCGTTGCGCATATGTTCATAGGCAGTTTTTCATCCGAGTCGTCTGCTATTTTATATAGCACCATTTGGCAACAAAAAAACACGAGAGAGGGTAATAAGACAACCACACCAGCATGTGGCCCAAATATATATGTATGAAAAGGGTGGTGTGTGATGTTCAAATTCCCAATGCACAACTTTGACGCGCGGGCCCACAGGTGGGCGTGTCGTCGAAGATCGGGTGAGAGGGGCCCAAAGACAACAACCACCTGGAAGTGGCCAAATATATGTAGGAATAAAGGGTGTGATGTTTAAATACACAATGCATGAATTTGATGTGGCACCTCCCTCGCAAACCGGAAAGCCCCCTTAGATATCTATAATGACAGGTTAAGGTCGTAACTAGGGTGCCTGCCCCACCCCCACTTCGTGTCGGCGGGACGCATGCACGTACTCATACTTTGGTCGGACATGCATGTCACCATGACCTACCATAAGACGGACCAAGTGAATCTATCTTGGTCAAACGACCATTGTTGTTGTTGGTCAAAAAGGGATGTAATAGACCGCTCGGGCCCATAGATTGGACCATCACCGTAAACCGCACGAGAGGGGCCACAAAACCAGCACCACCTGCATGGGGCCCAAAATGATGTACGTTGGAAGGGTGATGTGTTTTAAATACCCAGTAATGTACAATTTTGTTGTGGCGCCTACCTCACGAAACGGACAACCCCCATGAAAGCTAGGTAGTAATTAAGGACGACATCGACATACGTAGGGTGTCGATCCAACCCACCAATTCGAGCGTATGGGAGGGAATCCTGAGAACGCATGAGCTCGAACTTTGCTCGGACATGTCACCATGACCCGTGGTAACACGAACCAGGAGGAATCCATTCATGGCCAAACCCCCTCGTTGTCGGCCAAAGGGATGATATATATAGACAAGGCCCACAGATAGGCGTGTCGTTGAAAACCGCACATGGGAGACGGGGTCGATCAGAAGACCCTATACCATGCATGCGGCCCAAATATATGTATGGGTGGTGTGTGATGTGTTCAAATACCCAATGCACAACTTCGATGGGGCACCAGCTGCATTACAAACCGAACACCGTACCCCCAGGAAGCCAGGTTACGTATTATGTCGGTTCCCCAACTTCGAGCCGGCGGGAGCGGGAGGGAATCCAACAAATCTTCCAAAACTAAATTTGGTCTGACATGCATGCCACCATGACCTATACCAAGAGGAACCCGTCATGGTCAAACCCTTCTCGTACGTTGTGGATCAAAGGATAGAATGTGCAGGCCCACCGATCTCAAACGTTGTGGGTCAAAGGATAGAACGTGGCAGGCCCACAGATCGATCTCGATCATTATCCGATTTTTCAAAACAACAAATAACAAAAAAGACATCATTCTCCAAATTTTCAAAACAAGGATCTCAAGGTTTTTTTAATCGACATGACAGGTCACTACAGACACATTTAGATGCCAAATGTCTGTAATGACCGTATCATGGCGCTTAAATGAAGCTTGAGATATAGCAACTTCCCACCGATCACCCATCCTTAGACTGCTCCAGCCCCAGCACGCTTAACTCATGTGTTCTATTCGACTAGGCTAGCGGATGGGAAGCTGCCCCTTGCTGATAAGAGTTGCCTCCTCGCGTTTAAGGCATTTACCAATGGTCACCGTGTGGGACGTACTCCTTACTATCACACACGTTTGTGCTTTTAGAAACTGTGTGCAATCTTTACATACCAGACCACTTCCATTCAAAATTACATTATTTTTTTACTTAAAACTAGCCGAAAGAAGCAAATGCTTTGCCTTTTCATTAATTAAGAACAAGATAGTTTCCCAGTTAATTGCGGAAAACTGGGCAAAAACCGATACAAACAGGGCCTAAACCTACGGGAACTCTTGGCTGAGCATGAACTGGTACAGGCCTTCTTCCACGTGTATGATACGCTCGCAGAACTGTTGTACTGCAATATTGATCTCTACCCAAGATATTTCATCGGCAACGGTCGATTCCAAGCCGCGACGAGCATTTTGCTCTGCTTCGTCGTTGGCGGCACCTTGGGGGCCGAGGAGGTCGAAGAGCCAATCGACCAGCCCGTTGGCGTCGTGGCGGCGGATTCTGGCAGTGCGTACGCCGTCCGGCGCAATTATGGCGCTGACGGCAGCTGCCCATTCCTGGTGGGGAATCGGGATGCTTACCGGCCCTGGAAACGGCCTCTCGAGTGGTTGAGTCAACAGGATGCTGACATGGCTCCGCTCAGATAGTGCGGTGCACCGCACCTGATGCGCGGCGGCGTTCTCCCGCTCTTGCACAGCAGCGCTTTCCCACTCTTGCCCTGCTCCGCTCCATGGGCAGCGACGAACACATGTGTAGACATTGGCCCGCTCAAGCACTGGAGCGTGATGATACCCCTCACGCTCGGCGGCGCACTGCCGCTCTTGCTCGGCAGCGCACGGCCATTCTGGCTCTCCGGCCTACTTCGGCTTGTTCTCCTCGTCGAGGAGGTTGATGACGGCGGTGGCGCTTCGCCGGATTGGCATGCTTGGAATGGTATACTGCGGTATGGCTGGTGTGTCGCCGCCTAGCCTTCCATGCCCACTAACACTGGTAGCAGGAAACCAATGGGGGGAAGTGGCGGGAAACCGATTGAGGGGAGTGGTGGGAAACCGATTGGGGGAGTGGCGGGAAATGGTAGCGTGTTTGGATATATAACACCATTAATATAGAAAACTTGGGAAAGAAGGAAGCGCGAGCTAGCACGACCCGTGCGCACAGTGCTTACCCACGGGTGCCAGACGGTTGAGCAGAACTGCTTTAAATTATTCAAGGTTCGTTTGGCATTTTTTATACATTATAATAGAGTTTTCTAGGCATTTAATGTCCATAATTCAAATTTGAACTACAAGAACATGATCCAGTGCACCAAAATGGCTTAAAAACCATACACGTGTCCTTCGGTGCATGTTTGGGTCCCATGCAAGGAATGGGGATGAATTACAAACATCTCGGCGTACTGGCTCGGCCTCAAACATTGTGAATCTCGGTTTTTAAATCCCCGTAAATCCAAAACTCACCCGAAATTCATGAAACTTGGCATCGTGTCATGACATGGCAAATATATGCCATGGTAAAAAACTGACCAATTTGGGGCAAGTTTTGGTACAAGCCTCTTACAAACCAGAGCTTCTCGCAAGAAGCCTCGTGGTTCCGATAGGGAACATGTCACCCTTGTGGGCGAAACGACAATCGCTGCCTCTTCTCACCTTGCATTTTTTTCTATGGGCAACATAGACCAACAGGAGATTCATGCTGAAATATGGAATTATTCAGGGTTCGTTTGGCCTTTTTATACATTAATTTAGTATGCAAGGCATTTAATGTCCATAATTCAAATTTGAACTACAAGCACATGATCCAGTGCACCAAAATGGCTTCAAAAACCATACATGTGTCCTTGGGTGCATGTTTGGGTTCCATGCAATAAATGGGAATGAATTACAAACATCTCGGCGTACTGGCTCGGCCTCAAACATTGAGAATCTCGATTTCTAAATCCCCGTAAATCCAAAACTCACCCAAAATTCATGAAACTTGGCATCGTGTCATGACATGGCACATATATGCCGTGGTAAAAAAATTATCCAATTGGGCAAGTTTTGGTACAAGCCTCTTACAAACTAGAGCTTCTAGAAAGAAGCATCATGGTTCCCATAGGGAACGTGTCACCCTTGTGGGCGAAACGACAATCGCTGCCTCTTCTCGCCTTGTATTTTTTTTCTACAGGCAACATAGACCAACAGGAGATTCGCGCTGAAATATGGATTTATTCAGGGTTCGTTTGGCCTTTTTATACATTAATTGACTTTTCTAGGCATTTAATGTCCATAATTCAAATTTGAACTACAAGCACATGCTCCAGTGCACCAAAATGGCTTCAAAAACCATACATGTGTCCTTGGGTGCATGTTTTGGTCCCATGCAAGAAATGGGGATGAATTACAAACATCTCGACATACTGGCTCGACCACAAACATTGAGAATCTCGGTTTTTAAATCTTTGTAAGTCCAAAACTCACCCACAAATCATGAAACTTGGCATAGTGTCATGACATGTCACATATATGCCGTGGTAAAAAAAATTGTCCAATTTGGGGCAAGTTTTGGTACAAGCCTCTTACAAACCGGAGCTTCTAGCAAGAAGCCTCATGGTTCCGATAGGGAACGTGTCACCCTTGTGGGTGAAACGACAATCGTCGCTGCCTCTTCTCGCCTTGTATTTTTTCTATAGGCAACATAGACCAACAGGAGATTCATGCTGAAATATGGAATTATTTAGGGTTTTTTTGGCCTTTTTATACATTAATTGAGTTTTCTAGGCATTTAATGTCCATAATTCAAATTTGAATTACAAGCACATGCTCCAGTGCACCAAAATGGCTTCAAAAACCATACATGTGTCCTTGGGTGCATGTTTAGGTCCCATGCAAGAAATAAGAATGAATTACAAACATCTCGGCGTCCTGGCTCGGCTTCAAACATTGAGAATCTCGGTTTTTAAATCCCCGTAAATCCAAAACTCACCTAAAATTCATGAAACTTGGCATCATGTCATTATATGGCACATATATGCCGTCGTAAATTTTTTGTCCAATTTGAGACAAGGCGCACACATTAATAGCCAACGTAGGCATTTTGGAACAAATAGATGACACGTTACTATCGCAAACGGTTGTATTGTTTGAACCGTGGGTGTTTCACTAACCATTTACGTGCGGCCACGCGTCCCTCTTTTTATGGGAGAGTACTACCTCGGTCCTAGTTTATTGGTCCTCTTTGTATTTTGTGCCAAAATTTGACCATACTAGGTGGCGTGCGTGCAGCTGTTTGATTAGATGGGACGAGTGCGAGAAGTCCACCGCGTAGGCTCGACAGGATGCATGCGAGCAGTCCGCCACGCAGGCTCGATGGGACGCGTGTGACCAGTCCGCCGCGCAGGCTCGACGGGACGCGTGTGACCAGTCTGTCGCTGATACGTCTCCGTCGCATCTACTTTTCCAAACACTTTTGCTCCTGTTTTGGACTCTAATTTGCATGATTTGAATGAAACTAACCCGGACTGACGCTGTTTTCAGCAGAACTACCATGGTGTTGTTTTTTGTGTAGAAATAAAAGTTCTTGGAATTGGATGAAACTTTTTGGAGATTTTTTATGGAATAAATAAAAAATGCTGGAGCCAAGACCCACTGGAGGAGGGCATCTGCTGCCCACGAGGCACCTGGGCGCGCCACCCCCCCTGGCGCGCCCTGGTGGCTTGTGGGGCCCACGTGGCTCCACTGACCCTAATCTTAGGCCTATAAATTCACAATTCCATAGAAAAAAATAAGAGAGGAAGTTTTATTGCGTTTCACGATACGAAGCCACCGCCACCTCCTGTTCTTCATCGGGAGGCCAGATCTGGAGTCCGTTCGGGGCTCCGGAGAGGGGGATCTTCCAGCATCGTCATCATCAACCATCCTTCATCACCAATTTCATGATGCTCACCACCGGGAGTGAGTAATTCCTTTGTAGGCTTGCTGGACGGTGACGAGCTGGATGAGATTTATCATGTAATCGAGTTAGTTTTGTTAGGGCTTGATCCCTAGTATCCACTATGTTCTGAGATTGATGTTGCTATGACTTTGCTATGCTTAATGCTTGTCACTAGGGCCCGAGTGCCATGATTTCAGATCTGAACCCTTTATGTTTTCATGAATATATTTGTGTTCTTGATCCGATCTTGCGAGTTATATGCACCTGCTACGTGTTATGATCCACATACCCCAAGGTGACAATAATTGGGATTCTTTCCGGTGATTACCGTAGTTTGAGGAGTTCATGTATTCACTATGTGTTAATGCTTTGTTCCGGTTCTCTATTAAAAGGAGGCCTTAATATCCCTTAGTTTCCTTATGGACCCCGCTGCCACGGGAGGGTAGGACAAAAGATGTCATGCAAGTTCTTATCGCAAGCACGTATGACTATATACGGAATACATGCCTACATTACATTGATGAATTGGAGCTAGTTCTGTGTCGCCCTAGGTTATGACTATTACATGATGAATGTTATCCAACATAATCACCGATCCAATGCCTACGAGTTTTTCACATATTGTTCTTGCTAAGTTACTTCTATTGCTACTGCTGTCACAATTGCTACTACTATTGCTGCTACCGTTACTGTCACCATTACTCTTATTGCTACTGCTATCAAACTATAATACTACTGTGCTACTGATCACTCTGCTGTAGATATTTAGTCTCCAGGTGTGGTTGAATTGACAACTCAACTGCTAATACTTGCAAATATTCTTTGGCTCCCCTTGTGTCGAATCAATAAATTTGGGTTGAATACTCTACCCTCGAAAACTATTGTGATCCCCTATACTTGTGGGTTATCAAGACCTTTTTCTGGCGCCATTGCCGGGGAGCATAGCTCTATTTGCTGAGTCACTTGGGATTTATATCTGTTGATCACTATGAAGAATCTGAAAGACGCTAAGACCAAGATCGTTCCCTCTAAGACGAGGGGAGGTAAGACTGCCATCTAGCTCTGCACTCGATTCACCTTTTGTTTTGAGTAAACTTGCAACACCACCACTTGCTATTAATTCTGATATGTCACAAGTTATTGATGATACCACTTTTGCTATGAGTGATACTTATGATGATGCTAGTACTATGCTTGATAATACTATGCCACTTGGTGAATTTCTTAGTGAACAACTTGCTAAAGCTAAAGAAATTGAAAATGTTGAAACTCTTGAGAATTATGATTCACCTATTATGCCTAGCTCTCCTACTAGAGTTGAAACACCTAATGAACATTGCTTTGATAGGGAGACGGCTAGAGCCATTCTTGCTTGTAATGATAGAAATGAAGTTATAAAATTGCTTGCTGAAATGAAAGAAAAATCTATGAGGGAGAGAATGAAATATGATCCTAAGTTTGCTACCTCTCCTATATTTGGTACTGATAAGGATTATGAATTCTCTGTCGATCCTGAGTTAATTACTTTGGTTGAATCTGATCCTTTCCATGGCTATGAAATTGAAACAGTTGTGGCACATCTTACTAAATTAAATGATATAGCCACCCTATTTGCTCATGAGGAAAAAATTCACTATTACTATATTCTTAAGTTATTTCCTTTCTCATTAAAGGGTGATGCTAAGGAATAGTATAATACTCTTGCTCCTGGTTGTTTGCGTAGCCCCCAGGATATGATTTATCACTTCTCTGAAAAATATTTTCCTGCTCATAAGAAACAAGCTGCTTTACAGGAAATATTTAACTTTGTGCAAATTAAAGAAGAGAATCTCCCTCAAGCTTGGGGGAGGCTTCTCCAATTACTTAATGCTTTACCTGATCATCCTCTTAAGAAAAATGAAATACTTGATATCTTTTAAAATGGACTAACCGATGCTTCTAGGGACTACCTAGATAGTTGTGCGAGTTGTGTTTTCAGGGAACGAACTATTGAACAAGCTGAGGAACTATTGAATAATATATTGAAAAATGATAATGATTGGACAGTTCCCGAACCACCGCCTAAACCCACTCTGAAGAAGAGGGGTATTTTATTTCTCAGTCCTGAAGATATGCAAGAAGCAAAGAAATGTATGAAGGAAAAAGGTATTAAAGCTGAAGATGTTAAGAATTTGCCACCTATTGAAGAAATACATGGTCTTGACACACCGCCATAGGTATTAGAGGTAAATTCTCTTATAAAGTTTGATGAAAGTGATATTCCTTATAACAAACCTCCTAGTCAATGCTTGTATGAATTTGACAATTATATTATTAAGCAAGATCACTTTAATGCAAATGTTATGAAACAATTGAAACGAAATGCCTACAAGATTGATCGCTTGAGTGACTTGTTATTTAGAATTGCTAATGATGTTAAAGGTGTAAGTAAACATGCATCTATGGTTCCAACCCAATTAGAACAAGTTGCTAAATCTCAGAGTGAATTGCTCAATGAAATGAATAACAATATGAATGACCATGTTGTTAGAGTAATGACTAGAGGAGGTAGAATGGCTCAGGAGCCACTTTATCCAGAAGGTCACCCTAAAAGAATTGGACAAGACTCTCAAAGAATTAATGTTGATGCACCTAGTCCATCTAAAAAGAAAAAGAAAAAGAAAAAGAAAAATGATAGGACTTTGCATACTTCTAGTGAACCCGAGGTAGAAAAACCCTTGGAGGATAGTAATGATGTTTCTATTTCTGATACTGAAACACAATCTGGTAATAAACATTCACCAGATGATGATAATAATGATGATGCTCATGTGGATGCCCAACCAGATAATAATAAAGAACTTGATAATGATGTTGAAATAGAACCTGCTGTTGATCTTGATAACCCACCTCCTAAAAACAAACGTTATGATAAAAGAGACTTCGTTGCTAGAAAACATGGTAAAGGAAGAGAATCATGGGTTCAAAAACCCATGCCCTTTCCTCCTAAACCATCTAAGAAAAAAGATGAGGAAGAATTTGAACGCTTTGCTGAAATGCTTAGGCCGGTCTTTTTGCGCACTCGTTTGACTGATATTTTAAAGATGCCCCCTTATGCTAAATATATGAAAGACATTGTCACAAATAAAGGAAAGATACCTGAAGCTGAAATTTCTACCATGCTTGCAAATTATTCTTTTAAGGATGGAGTACCTAAGAAATTAGGAGATCAGGAATACCAACTATAACATGCTCCATTAAAAGAAACTATGTCAAAACTGCTTTGTGTGATTTAGGAGTCGGTGTTAGTGTTATGCCTTTCTCTTTATATAAAAGACTTGATTTGAATAAACTCACTCCCACTGAAATATCATTGCAAATGGCTGACAAATCAACTGCCATACCTATCGGTGTTTGTGAGGATGTCCCCGTTGTAGTTGCAAATGTTACTATTCTAACAGACTTTGTTATACTTGATATGCCCAAGGATAACAACATGTCGATTATCCTTCGTAGACCCTTTTTGAATACTGCAAGGGCTGTTATTGATTGCAACAAAAGCAAGGTCACTTTTCATATCAATGGTAATGCACATACAGTGCACTTTCCGAAGAAACAATTTCAAGTAAATGGTATTCATGTTATTGAAAAGACTCTGACAATTACTATTGGAAGTTTTCAACTCCCTCTTCCTACTGTCAAAAAGAAATATGAAACTCTTATTATTTGGGAGATGCATATCCCCGTTAAGGTAACTTAGTGTTATACGAAAGTTCTTCGGTTTCATGTTACTCGGAAATGGTTTGTTAATAAGACTTGATCAACCTTATTAATGGATTATTTTTGAGCGGCATGTGGTCGATGAATTTAGTAAGCACAACCTTCTGTACCCACTTTTTGTTTTCTGTTATTTTTAGTTAAATGAAATAAAATGCCATGATTACCCTATTTTCTGAATTACCCATGCAATAAAAAAATGCCCAAAAATAAAAGTGCTCAGAATGCAATAAATTTTTGATATTAATTTTTATAGAATATTTAAGAATTTTTGGCACTTAAAACATACCAGGGGGATGCCCCAGGTGCCCACAAGGCACCAGGGCACGCCACCACCCCTGGCGCGCCCTGGTGGCTTGTGGGCCCCACAGGGACCCCCTCACTTATTCCCTCAGCCCACTTCGTCTCTTACCTCTAGCAAAAATTCCTGGTAGCTCTCTCTCTCGTGTTCTTGCTCCCAAACCTGAAATTTTCGATCTCTTTGCTCGGAGCTCCGTTTCTGAAACTGTTTTGGGAGATTGCTCCTTGGTATGTGACTCTTCCATTGCTCCAATTAGTTTTTGCTCTAGTGGATTATATTTTGCATAATTAGCTGCTCTTGGTGCTACTGAAAATAAGCTTGCATGTTGAATGCTTTGAGTTCCAAGTAGTTTGAATGCTTGATATAGCCTCTAGACATCCATATGAGTAGTTGCTATCAATCTTGTGAAGTTTTATTGATATCATTTTGTGGCCCAAAATTTTTCAGAAATTTGTTCTTAGGAAAATGAATATCTTCCGGAGGAGTTCTTCGAAGCGGACCGCCAAGGGAGTCCTTGGGGACTCCTCGGACAACGACCTCAACATTCCGCGTAGGACGGAGGTCCGGCCGTGCAAATGGCCGCACAATGCCTTTACGAATGAAGCCAGATTCTACCAAGAGTTCACGCAATTTGTTGCTAATGCCGGATTAACCGACTTCCTCGCAGATGAGTGTGACCATCACCACATACTTACGAATTCCTTTGTGCAAAACTTTCATTTTCTGAATAGGCTCGAACCCCCTGAGGTGCGCTTTGATTTATATGCTGAACATCATCAGATACCTCTGGCTGACTTTTGTGAGATTTGTTTTATCCCCTTTGATGGGGGAAATTAGAGAGCCTTGACCGGAGGAGTTTGAGGGCTTCCTCCGCACATTAACTGTGGGAGAGGAAAGGGGCGTGTCGAGAGCCCGAGCCACTAGCTTGCAGTTTCCCTCTGTTCATTACTTCGCTTTATTCATAGGGAAATGCTTGACTGCTAGAGAGGAAGGTGGCGCGCTATGTGCACCTGACTTTGCCATTTTATGCCGTGCACTTTATAATGACAACACTTATAACCTGGGAGCTATCATTGCACACCGCCTGCACACTAACAGGACTAAGGGTAAAATTCATGGCGGTATTTATGCTACTCGCTTAGCGAGACATTTTAATGTTAACATTCACCCTCATGATTACTTGTTGCCTAGAGTTTACTTAGATCACCAGTCTATGAGGGACCACCACTTTCTTGATGCTCCTGAGCCTCCTCACCACATTCGTTATAACTTGGTTTTTAGTGAGGATACTCGTGATATTATTCCGTTGCCTGCACCCGCTTTGTTTGCTTCTCATGCCAGGAACGGATATATCGTGATGCCACCGGACATCGTTGCTTACCGGAACACCTTGGCAGCGACAGAGGAGGAGGCCCAGGATTGGGACGCTCGGGTGCCGCCGCCTCAACACTTTCACATGGGACCGGATGGCTACTACGGATGGCCGTAGACCAAGCTAGGCCAAAAGCCTAAGCTTGGGGGAGTACGTATCTCTCACCGACATTACATTCATGCCCACACATTTCATTCCAGTTGTCGGTGTTCATACTTTTTCATTGTATAATCCATGCTAGTTTTATTTTCTCGCTTTCTTCTTGTGTGTTTGAAAAACTTTGAGAAAATCCAAAAATATTTCTCGTTTCTTTTCGCTTTTTCTTTCTAGCTTAATTAGTAGTAATATTAAAAGAAAACCCAAAAAGATTTCCCATTTCTTCTTTTACTTGTTGGGAGCTTTCCCGTGTAAATAGTTTTTCTTTTTTTTGTTTTTCTTCTTTATTTTGTTTTCTTTAGAAAAACTAAAAACTCCAGAAATATTTCAGTGTGTTTCTCTGAAATTCTTTTCTTTTGTTGAGTCATTGTAAGGAGAAGACCACGATGAAAATGTTGAGTGGCTCTCATATGCATTGTTGTTGATCTAACAAAGAGCCCATTTTACCTTGTCTTCTCCTTTGAATAAAATGCTTGCAGATTCCAGCTTAGTCCACGGCACACTTGCACTATTTTTCTTTTCATATCATTCGGTCGTGCAAGTGAAAGGAAATAATGATGATGATTTGATGAAGTGACTGTGGCAAGGAAAAGCGGGTATGAACTCAAATTGTTCTTTGTTTTTGTAAATATGTTTAACTCAGTATCCATGATTCAGCATATTATGATTAAACATGTTTATGATGACAATTAGACATTATAGTCGCTCATGCCATGCTTAAGTAGCTAGGAGTGGATAATGATTTATCTTGGGTGTCAACATGCATTAAAACATTCATGATGTAGTATGATGATGTGGTATCCTCCTCTGAATGTTTCGAGTGGCTTGACTTGGCACATGTTCACGCATGTAGTTGATTCAAAACCAACATAGCCTCCACGATATTTATGTTTGTCGGAAGTCGGGATCCGGGGACCGTGGACTCAGCGGTTTACCCAGGTTCGGGCCACCTTGCGGTGTAAGACCCTACTCCTACTTGGTTGGTATTGCTCTGGTGCGAGAGAGAGAGAGTACAAGGTCGAGGGCGATGGGAACCGGCCTTGATCGGATCCCTCTACAATGGCAGCTCTGCCCCCCTTATACCCACATCAGTCCTCTTCCCCCTGGAAACTTAGGCGGGAAGGGCTGCCACACTTGGCGGGTTTTTAAAGAGGACAGGCGCTCAGGCTATCCTAACTAAAGGCGGTCTTCGCCTGCCAAAGCGTGATCCATGACGCGTCGGTGGGCTCAGTGATGACCTCCGCCCTGCGCGCCCGCCGTCTTGGTCTTCCTTCGCCGATCGGGCGGTCTTTGGGGTCACTTTGGGGAGCAGGTATCTGGCCTTGCTGTCTTAACACAAAAGAAGAAAACATCTTCACCCGCGCCGACTGGCGCGGCCTCTGTCACCGCTCGTTGCCGCGCGCGTCACCCACGTGATGGGCCCCAGACTGCGCGGCTCCGCTGAACGGCCTTCGTCTCGTGCTCCCTCGGGAGGGGGCCTCGGGAGGCCACCTCAGGAAGTCGCCTCACGAGAGGACCTCGCGAGGCCGCTGGTGGAGGTGCTGAGCCTCGCTTGCCTGCTCCCTGAGGAGGGGGCCTCGGGAGGCCAAGGCCTCATGAGGAGCCTTGGTGAGGTGCTTGGTGATGATGGCCTGCAGGGCCCACGCCAGGTGTTGCGCCTTGGGCCAAAGGCAGATGGGCCTGGATACCCTGGGTTCCTTGGTCCTGACAGTAGCCCCCGGGCCCGCGGCACGCACGTTCCCGCCTACAGGGGGGCCAAACGACGTGGGCCCTAACCGCTTGCAGCCAGGCGCGACACGTGGCGCACGATGTGATTGGGGACGCCTCCACTTCTCCCACGACGTCTCGGTAACCGCCCGCGCTGACATAAAGTCCGCCGCGGGCGACGCGAGACCATCATTGCCTTCCTCAGCGCCTCCCTGTTGCTTCAATTCCCAATGCCAGAGAAGGCGGAGCGACGAGGGGAGCTCCACGCCGAGTGTAAAGAGGGAGAGGGGAGAGCTGAAGTCCTCCACCCATCTTCTCCTTCCTCCTGCTTCCTCTGTCGTCTTGCTAGAGCCGCCACAGAAATGGTAAGGGGGAGAGGGCGTGGCCGTGCTTCCGCCGCCGCATCCCCGGTTCCACCCTGGGGGCGCGGGCGCTCCCCGACGGCTGCCGGCGCCGGGCCCAGCAGTCACGGGAGGGGCGCCGCTCGCGGGCATGGAGGGCGAGGCGCGTGGGGCCGAGGCGGCTGCGGCGGGGCAACCGCACTACCTCCTCAGGCGGAGAGCCAATCGGCGGAGGCGGCGCACGAGTTCATCGTGAACATGCACCACAGCCCCTGCACCTGGCTCCGGCTTCCGGACTCCTTCGTGGCGGCGATTGTGGAGCGCGCGCCCTTGGGCTTGTGGGTGCAGGCCGACGGCTGCTGCAATGGCCCCTCCTGGGTGGCGATGGAGCTCACTCCTTCGGGCTTCATGTTCTTGAGGCAGGGGTGGAAGTCGTTTGCCCTCGCCCGCGGCCTGAAGTGGGGGCACGTCCTCCAATGCAAGTACAACAGGGCCGCCACACTCTTCGTGAAGATCTTCGGGCTCTCCGGCAGCCGCCTGGAGTGCTGCGCGGAGAGCGAGGACGGCAGCTACAGCGGCTCCTCCAGCGAGGACGACAGCTCCAGCGGTGCCGCCTCCGGTGGGGGTGGGAACGACGGTGACTCCCCCCGCGTCAAGAGCGAGGACGAGGACTCCGACTAGGCGCAGGCGGCGACGACTCCGGAGCCGGGACACCGCGCGCACGGTGATGGAGCCGCACTTACCCGCAGCGCCTTCTTGGGAACGCGCGCGGCGCCTGCGCTGGAGTCTTGGGGGAGACGGCGCCTCGCCTAGGCCCTTTCTTTTTTATTTTCCTGCATTGAACCAATGTAGCCCCGCGGGGTCGTGAAAACAGTATCTTCTATGCTCAGCTTAATGCTTTTGTGATTCGGGATGTATGCATTCCCTCCCGAAGTCCTCTCGTGAGGCCGGTTTTTTTTCTTTGTTCGCCTCAACGCTCTACGCCGTGAGGACCCAGCCCCCGAGCGGGCCTCGGCCGTCACTGGTATGTCCGGTCACGATGCCAGGACAAGGCCAGGAGGGGAGGGGCACGAGGAGCTTGTGAGGGCTCCTGAGGCGCGATGCTCAGGGAGCCCCCCTTTGGCGTGCAAGCGACTTACACAGAAGAGAAAATGCTAGCACCCAGCAGGATCGCGAGGGGAGAGAGCTTGCGTGACGGCAAGGGCGTCTCGCAAGGTAGTTAGACTTAGCTTTTGGCGGAGAGCGGTGTCGGGCGAGCCACAGCTCGTGAGGAGTTCACACAGCTCGCGAGGCGTGCTCACGAGGCTCGGCGTTTGAAGTGTCTTCGTCTCGCAAGGCTGGCTCGCGAGAGGCTACCTGCGAGGTCCTCGCGCATCTCACCTCTTGAGGGGTTGCATGTCAACAAATTCACGATGGGGGGAGCGGCACGCGCTCGCTAACTCGCCCGTGGCCGTTGCGTGAGGAGATAAGGCACCAAGGACCTTGGTGAGGTGGCGTGCACGGGAGCAGGCCCGCGAGCCAGAGCTCAGTCGCTTGGATTTGACGGCACTGCAGGGACGGACCCGAGTATAGACACCGTGCCTAGCCCCCACTCACAGAATCGGCCATGGGAGGGGTCGGGAGCGTGTGGTGCTCTCTGGTCGGCATCGAACTTAACAGGCAATTAAGCAGGTAACATAACTCATCAAGGTAAAATCAGCAAAATTCGTTGCACAACCAAAAGGATAGGGGCTAGGCTGCCGCGTCCGGCACGGATCAGCTCCAGGTTGGTGCAGCCCATGGGGTGCCCTTAGCCGCATTTAAACAAAATCACCTTGGTAGAAGGGTTCCGGGAGCGAGGCGCGGGAGGCGCGGCAAGAAGGAGTGTGGGCCGCGCAGGGCGACGCATCGAGCGCACCTGGCAGGACCGCACTGGGGCGACGTCAGACCGCTTGGCAAGGCGCGCCCAGGGGGTCCGCTCCTCCGGGGCCAGGGGGCTCATGAGGACCTGGGGGCTCGCGAGGAGCAGGAGGCTCACGAGGCTCTGGCACGAAGGGCGCCAGCCTCTGGAAAGAGGCGCCGGCGTTCCTCAGCCCGAAAGGCATGGGCATGCCTCTGACGGTGGGGCCAATGCCCTGGCCAATCCGAGGCAGCCGGAAGGGATCCTAAGGGCAAAACTTGTTGAGGCTGGTGAAGTCAACGCACATGCGCTCCTTGCCGCCCTTCTTGGGAACGACGACTGGGTTGGCGAGCCATTCGGGATGGCACACCTCATGAACGACCCCAGCTTCCTGGAGCTTCTAAAATTCCTTGACGATGAAATCTTGCTTCTCTGGCGCCTGGCGTCGTGCTTTCTGCTTGACGGGGCGTGCATTGGGGCACACCGCTAAGTGGTGCTCGATCACCTCCCTCGGCACACCGGACAAGTCAGATCCTTTCCAGGCGAAAACATCCGAGTTTGCCCGAAGGAAGGTGACGAGTGCGCTTTCCTATGCAGGAGGGAGGCCTGTGCCGATGGTGAAGGCAGGGCCGGAGCCGCTGCCGTCCACCGACACCTTCTTCGTCTCGGCGCGGTCCTGAGAGAACATCTGCTTCTTCTTCGCGGGCGCGGCCTCAGGAGGCTCGGACGGGTGCGCGACCGCGGCGGCCTTGTAGGCACGCTCGAGGGTGCTAGCCGTGTCCTTCTCGTCACAGGTGACGGTGATGATGGCGCTGTAGCCGGGCATCTTGAGGACGTTGTAGGCGTGATGGGTGGCCGCCATGAACTTGGTGATAGCTGGGTAGCCCAAGATGGTGTTGTAAAGCAGGCCGATGTGCGCGACGTCGAAGTCGATGAGCTCGGTGTGGTAGTTCTTGCGGGTGCCGAAGGTGACGGGGAGGCGCACATGCCCCAGAGGGATGGTGGAGCCCTCGGTCACTCCGGAGAAGGGCCTGGTCGGCATCAGCTGGTCGTAGGGCACCTGGAGCATCTCGAAGGTCTCGATGGAGATCACGTTGAGGCCGGCGCCCCCGTCGATGAGGGTCTCGCTGATGGTGGGGGTGCATAGCATGGGGAGCACGCCTGCGGAGACCGTGGATTTGGGGTGGTCCTTGGAGTCGAAGGTGATGGCGTACTGCGACCACTTGAGGGGTCGCGCGGCCTCGGGTCTTGGGAGGGCGGCATACACCTCGCGAGAGAGCTGCTTGAAGTGGCGGATGGACGTGGGGGCTTGGGACCCGCCAAGGATGCAGGCGACCGCGCGAGGCTCCTGGTAGCCCCCAGCGCCCTCATCAAGCCAGTTGACGTCTTTCCTCCGGGGTGGCGGCGGCAATGGCGGAAGAGCGGCATTGCCCTGAGGGTCTGTCTCACGAGGCTGGTCGTGCCAGACGGCCTCACGAGGCTAGTCGCGCCAACCCTGGCGGAAGTTGCCGTTGCCGTTGTGGCTGTCCCAACGGTTGCTGCCGCGGCCACCTCCGTAGCCGGCGCCGCGGCCATTGCGGTCATCTCGGCGGCTTTGGCGCTCGTCGCGGAGCAGCTTGAGCTCCTGACAGTCTTCGGTGCTGTGGGAGCGCACGTTGTGCAAGGCGCAGAGCGGCCGACCGTCCTTCCTGGGCTCATCACGGTCACGGCCGCGCTTCTGCTCGGGCTCCGCCGCGAGCACAGTCGGGCCCTTACGCTTGACGTCCTTGCTCTTGGCCTTGGCGGTGTCGAGCGCCACGTCAGGGTCATAGTGGATGAAGAGGCGGCCTTCCTCAGCCTTGGCGCACTTGTCGGCGAGATTGAGCAGCTCTACCACGGAGTCGAGCTCACCGTTGATGGCGAGCTTCTCGCGCATCTTGACATCCATGACGCCGGTGGAGAATGCAGAGATGACGGCCGCGTCGGAGGCGCGCGGGTTCTTGTTGCGCACCTGGCTGAAGCGCTGGATGTACTTGCGGAGGGTCTCGTCCGAGCGCTGCCGCACACGCCGTAGGTCGTTGATGGTGAGGGAGCGGTCCTGTGTGCCCTTGAAATTGGCGACAAACTGGCTGCAGAGCTCGGCCCATGAGGAGATGGACGCCTCGGGGAGGTTCATGAGCCAGGAGCACGGGCCGTCCTTGAGGGCCATGGGGAACCAGTTTTCCACGACCTTGTCTTCGCCGTTTGCCGCCTTGACGCTCAGCGCGTAGAGCTGAAGGAACTTCGCGGGCTTGGGGGTGCCGTCATAGCGCGGAGGCAGCTCAGGCTTGAACTTCGCGGGCCAGACCACGCGACGCAGCTCGCGAATGAAGGCACGGCAGCCCACGCCGCTTGAGGGGACGCCGCCAGCGAGGGCGGCGCGGTTTTGACGCCCAACCACCGCAATGTCTTGCACGGCCTAGTCCTGGCTTCGGCGCTGCCGCTCGAGGAGCACACGCGCATCAGGGGGCGTGTGGCGAATGATCTGGCAGCTGGCCTCGTCTCGGTCCGGCAAGGACGTGTCGTGGGACGGCTCGCGAACCCGCGCGCCGCGCTGAGGCCCGCCGTGCTCGACACGCAGAGGAGGCGGCAGCGGAGCGCCGTGCGCCAGGTCCCCAGCGCGGGACGGCGGAGGGCGAAGCAAGTGGGAAGGCGCCGGAGCGTCCCCGGCGGCGTTGACGAGCTCGGTGATGCGACCTAGCCAGGCGTCGTAGCCGGCGTCGTAGCCGGCGTCAGCTAGACGGTAACGGAGCAGCTCGCGCACCATGAGCAGCGCGGCCTGTGGGTTCAGCGGCCCGCAGTGGGCGAGGGAGGAGGCAGTGGCGGTGTGGCCGTTTGCCTGCATGGAGGGGTGCAGGGAGGAGTCCTACTGCTCGCGGGCAGCGGGGTCGGTGGCGGCAGCAACCTCGGCTTCGGGGCGGCGGCGATTGCCGTGGGCCACTGGCTCCGTCTGAGCCACGCGGCCAGCCCTGCGCTCGGCGTGCTCACGACGTGCGTCGGCCATGGGGTTGGTGGAGCAGAGGGCGAAGCGGAAGAACAGTAGCACACCCCTACCTGGCGCGCCAAATGTCGGAAGTCGGGCTCTGGGGACCCAAAGGTTCGAACACTGGGGTGCGCTCGTTCTACCACTTCGTATCCTACCACGGCTAAGCAACGGCGAGGCTACGGCGAGAGCACGCTAGCAAGGGACAGACCGTGGACTCAGCGGTTTACCCAGGTTCGGGCCACCTTGCGGTGTAAGACCCTACTCCTGCTTGGTTGGTATTGCTCTGGTGCGAGAGAGAGAGTACAAGGTCGAGGGTGATGGGAACCGGCCTTGATCGGATCCCTCTACAATGGCAGCTCTGCCCCCCTTATACCCGCATCGGTCCTCTTCCCCCTGGAAACTTAGGCGGGAAGGGCTGCCACACTTGGCGGGTTTTTAAAGGCGGTCTTCGCCTGCCAAAGCGTGATCCATGACGCGCCGGTGGGCTCGGTAATGACCTCCGCCCTGCGCGCCCGCCGTCTTGGTCTTCCTTCGCCGATCGGGCGACCTTTGTGGTCGCTTTGGGGAGCAGGTATCTGGCCTTGCTCTCTTAACACAAAAGAGGAAAACATCTTCATCCGCGCCTGCTAGCGCGGCCTCTGTCACCGCTCGTCGCCACGCGTGTCACCCACGTGATGGGCCCCAGACCGCGCGGCTCCGCTGAACGGCCTTCGTCTCGTGCGCCCTCGGGAGGGGGCCTCGGGAGGCCACCTCAGGAGGTCACCTCGCGAGAGGACCTCGTGAGGCCGCTGGTGGAGGTACCGAGCCTCGCTTGCCTGCTCCCTGAGAAGGGGGCCTCGGGAGGCCAAGGCCTCATGAGGAGCCTTGGCGAGGTGCTTGGTGATGATGGCATGCAGGGCCCACGCTAGGTGTTGCGCCTTGGGCCAAAGGCAGACGGGCCTGGATACCCCGGGTTCCATGGGCCCGACAATGTTCATGGTGCTTATATCCTACTCATGCTAGTATTCAATGTTGATTATTTATAATTCATGATTATGACCGCTTTCGCTCTCTAGCCGGTCGCTTCTCAACTTATTTGCTAGCCTCCGCCTGTACTAAGCGGGAATACTGCTTGTGCATCAAAACCCCTAAACCAAAGTTATTCCAGATGAGTCCACTATATCTACCTATATACGGTATTACTCTGCCGTTCTAAGTAAATTTGCATGTGTGTAACACCCCGAGATTAAGTCTAGTCATTAACCAGAAATAATGTGCCATGTCATCATGATGATCTTCATTAAGTTGCAATAGGAAATGATTCAACTTCAATTCAAAATTCAAAATGCAAGTCAAATAATTATTTCTTCAAACAGCAAAACAAAAATGTTCATATAATTGCAAAAATTCCCAAAGAAATTCTAAAAATAAAACCAACATTATTTGAAGTTCCAATTTGACCCTAACATCCAAAAAACAGTACCTAAACAGCCCCATTTAATCCATTTTCATTTATGCAAAATTGAAATGAAATCATCTTGGCTCCAAAATTTTTATGGCAATGCTAAATAATGCATAGTATTTATGTGGCAAGTCCCACATTTAACAAAAATCAATTGCTATTTGATTTAAATGCAAAACAGAAAGGAAAAATAGAAGCAGAAAAACAAAAAGGGAAAATGGAAAAACCCTCACTGTGCACTCTAGCCCACTTACTACAGGCAGGCCCAGCCGACTCCCGCGGCCTTCTCCTTCCTCCGTCTCTCTCCCCTGCCGTAGCAGAATGTGCGCGCGCCCATGCCGCCCCCCCCCCTCTCCTGCGATCAACAGCAGCACTCGCCAGGGGGTGGATAAGGTCCCCCGCGCCCCCAGCCTAACCCTAGCACCTCCCCTTTCCCTCCCTCCTTCTTCCCCGCATAGATCGAGCCCGCACCCGAGCCACCATCGCCACACCCTCGTTGATGCCATGTTCCGGAGCCGCCTCGAGCCAAGGGAGGATATCCAGGAGCATCGTAGGCATCTTCTACGTCAGCTGCTTCTAGCCATTTGCCGCGGATCATCGCCGAGACGTCGTGTTCATCCATCTTCCCCGACTGGATCCGCCATGGCCCGTCGTCGTTTGCGTCTTCGTCAAGCTTTCCCCGGCCTCACCGTCGCCTCCATTAGATTCGCTGTGAGCTCCGCCTCCTTTTCCCCCTATCCCCGTCGCCCAGCTCGTCCTCTAGCCTAGCTTCCCTCCATGGCCGAGAACTCTCGCCGCCGCGCTTGACGCCACTGTCGTTGCTATGGGCAAACTCCACGTCTGAGCACATGGCCGTGCTTCTGCTCCCCCATAGAGGCCGCCTAGCCGCCTAGTTCGCTCTGCTTCAAGCCGCAGCCTCGCGCACCAATGAACCCGAGCTCCACCGCCGCTTGACCTCGTCGCCGAGCTCAACTCCGGCCAGCCCCGTACCCGCTGCAGCTCCAGATCGACGCGCGCCGTCACCCTGATCCCGTATATGCTCGCGGCGGTCCAAACGGACCCCTGTAGCCGTTTTCTGGCCATGAACGCGTCGCGCCGCCGCGGTTGTGGTCCCCGCCGGCGCCAGCACCTTTTGAATCTGACCGGTGGGCCCGTTTTGACATGATTAGCCACTAATCAGTCGCTGACAGTGGGCCATGGTTACTGTAGCGATTAGGATTACAATTAAATTAATCCTATAACCACTGTGTCACTGTTAAATGGGCCCCACCTCCCTAAATAGCTAGTTAACTAAATTAACACACTGTTATAATTAACAGTCACTGTCAGCTGGGTCCGACTGGACCCAGTTGACCCAGTCAACCTGCTGATTAGGCAAGCCCAGTCACTGGCAGGTGGGTCCAGTGGGCCCCTTTGACCAGTCAACGTGGACGAGTCCACTGCTGACTGGGCAGTTGACTGGCCCCACATGTCAGCCTCTGTGCATATTTCTGGATTAATATTTAAATAATTTTCGAATTAAATTAAATACAGAAATTCCAGAAAATGATTAAAACTTTGAAAAATCATATAAAATAAACCATAACTCAGATGA
Source organism: Elymus sibiricus (assembly GCA_039707655.1). Taxonomy (NCBI): domain Eukaryota; kingdom Viridiplantae; phylum Streptophyta; class Magnoliopsida; order Poales; family Poaceae; genus Elymus; species Elymus sibiricus. The sequence goes on from CM077670.1 coordinate 287,797,606, forward strand.
AAATAATTTATATATGAAAAATGATCAGAAAAATATGAAGAATCCGAATATGCCCTCCACATACCTGTCACATGCCTCTAACATACTGAACGTTGAACATTTGCTACCGAAACCGCTAAATGAATAGTGTTCGGAGCTGGGAAAATATTCCCGGATATTTTCCCACCCCGTTTAAAATACCTAGCTCTGCGTTAGGGCACCCTAGAACAGCCTATTGCCATGCCAAGCATCTGTGTGCATTTGTTTGCTTTATATCTATTGTTTCTTCCCCCTCTTCTCTCCGATAGACTCCGAGACCGCTGACGAACCGGGGATCGACTACACCATTGCAGATTCCTTTTCGCCTGTAGAGCAACCAGGCAAGCAAAACCCCCTTGATCATTCCTATATCGCCCATTCTTTCTCTCCCGTGCTTCCATTAGATTTTGCTACTGTATTTGATTGCTCCTATTCTGATGCATAGCCAGTTTTTGTAACTGCTGTTGATACTTTACCTGTTGACCTAAATGCTTAGTAAAGACTGGCTAGTGATCCATCAATGGCCCCACACCCTTGTCCTTGTTGACATGCTTTACCACCAGTGACTCGATCAATGTGATCGACGTGCTGAGACCGACACAGCACCGCACACCCCTTAGTTGTACGACTCTGCAGAGCGACTATCGAGTGCCGAGGGTGATACCTCCTACCTCACTCCTGATGATATCTTTGTAGGGTAGCTAGTCGGTTGTGGGTTACCGAGGGTGATTCCTCTTTCACCACCTCTGATGATGCCCCTGTCGTGCAGCCCATCAAGTGTGAACCCATCGAGGGTGATTCCTCCAAGTTCACCTTGACGGTTACATCGAGTGGGAATCCATCGAGGGTGATTCCTCGGATTTCCCCCTTGATGTTACGAACACACTGTTACCTTTAACGGTTGCCCCTTTTAACTATTACTGAAGGACTAAAGGGACAGGCGTACCACCCCAGTAGAGGTGGACCTGAGTTCCCGACAGTCTCCTGGGAAGTCGGATTGACCAGGAGGGTACCCGCGAGATAATTACATGGCACGGCTGGGCAGGTAGACCGCCCCAGGAGAGGGATGGGCCTGGCCCTTGCTGTAAGGCCACGAGATGGGGCGACGGGGTCACATGATCATGAGTCTCTGCTCGTCACCACGAGTTCCCAATACACTAACGGATTTGGGTATTTGATCTGAGTTGGCCACAGGCCTATACGCACTACCACCACGCAGGATAATGTTTTAATGGGGCCCTCGGTGCCGTATGTATCAGCCGAAAGCTCTGTCAAATGTCCAGTTCAGCATTGTGGCCGGGTCGGATCGTGCCATCCAGTAGAGGGGTGGTGCTGGTATCTACCCTGCACACAACGACCCGGAGTGCAAAGGGCGATGGACCCAAGACCCCTGAGCACTTAGGATGTAGACCGGCGGGGACCTCTCTGCTGAGCCTAGGTAGGACTACGTCGTGTCGATCAGCCGAGGCCGAGCATGACCCAGAAAAGTGTGTCCGGCCAGAGTTAATCGAGCGTGTTGGGTAACAGTAGTGCACCCCTGCAGGGAAGTTATCTATTTGAATAGCCGTGTCCACGGTAACAGGACGCTCAGTGTTGTATCCTGATCTACTACTACTTCAACTAGATACGTATTAATTATTTGTAAGCTCCGGGATTGCTTTCTCGTAGGGAGACGAGGAAGGATCTCTAGGCTTTGCTACTACATACTACATACTTTATGTTATGCTGCTAATCTGCACTCTTCTAATGCTGCAAGACGCTGAAGATGCTAGTCTTCGATAGGCTAGGCCTTCTCTCTATTCTGGCAATTCTGCAGTCTAGTCCACGGATACAGCCCCTTCCCTTTGATACCGATGCATTCTTAGCATAAACCTGATGTAAGTCTTGCGAGTACTTTGGATGAGTACTCACAGTTGCTTTGCTACCTCTTTTCCCCCTACCCGATTGCTGTGATCAGATGATGGAGCCCCGGAGCCAGATGATCCTGCCGACGACTACTACTACACCGTTGGTGCCTACTTCTATGTGGAGAATGACGACCAGGAGTAGTTTTGGAGGCGCCCAGGCAGGAGGCCTGCGCCTTTTCGATCAGATGTCGTTGTTTTGCTCGGCCTTCTTAAGGCATCTTGTTTAACTTTGTGTCTGTACTCAGATACTGTTGTTGCTTCCGCTAACGCTTATACTCGAGCTTATGTATTTGAGCCCTCGAGGCCCCTGGCTTGTAATATAAAGCTTGTATTATTTTATTTTGTGTCTAGAGTTGTGTTGTGATATCTTCCCATGAGTCCCTGGGCTTGATCGTGTGCATTTGCGTGTATGATTAGTGCACGATCGGGTTGGGGGCGTCACAAGCTGGTATCAGAGCCGACTGCCTGTAGGAACCCCCTTTCCAACTCCTTGGTCGAAGTTGAGTCTAGACTTTGAAAAACTATTTTACTAACATGGTTGTGTGGCTTACGGGCCCACGTCGCCTATGGATGGGTTAGGATCTTTTATTCCTCTTCTTTACTCTGGGACTCTGATCTCTCTTCCATTCGGGTTAAGCTTTGCTAACTCTAACATTAGGATCTCGTGATCACATCCACCCAGAGAGCTGGATTGTCTGCAATTATTCCTTTCCATTGGTCTGTTTAATCTGATCATCACATTTTCCTTTCCATTGGTCTGTTTAACCTTTCTTGTAATCGAGCTTTTATCTGAGCAGTGATAATTCCCTGCTTAAGTCAACACCCCCAATTAAAACCTTGTTACTATTGTTCATGACCTTCCGGTAACCGACGGTGGATGAGAACTTTGCCTATTGTTCCGTCTTGTCTTAACGAGCGGGAAAATTGTTCTCTTCGTCCCTCGCCCTTGGTACCGACGTTGTTGCCAACATAGCTGACAAGCTATCCTCTGACATGCCTTGCTATCATGGTCATGCAAGATGTCACCGCCCTTCCTACTTTAACCCACAGTTCCACAGGATCAAAACCTGACTCTCCTGTACATCCTTGATCCCGAAGATACCCCTTACTCCACCTCTTAAATCTCGGGACAAGATTTCTTGTAGTGGGGGAGATTTGTAACACCCCCAGATTAAGTCCATTCATTAACTAGAAATAATGTGCCATGTCATCATGATCATCTTCATTAAGTTGCATTAGGAAATGATTCAACTTCAATTCAAAATTCAAAATGCAAGTCAAATAATTATTTCTTCAAACAGCAAAACAAAAATGTTCATAATATTGCAAAAATTCCCAAAGAAATTATAAAAATAAAACCAACATTATTTGAAGTTTTAATTTGACCCTAACATCCAAAAAACAGTACCTAAACAGCCCCATTTAATCCATTTTCATTTATGCAAAATTGAAATGAAATCATCTTGGCTCCAAACTTTTTATGGCAATGCTAAATAATGCATAGTATTTACGTGGCAAGTCCCACATTTAACAAAAATCAATTGCTATTTGATTTAAATGCAAAACAGAAAGGAAAAATAGAAGCAGAAAAACAAAAAGGGGAAATGGAAAAACCCTCACTATGCACTCTAGCCTACTTACTACAGGGAGGCCCGGCCCACTCCTGTGGCCTTCTCCTTCCTCTCTCTCTCTCCCCTACCATGGCAGAACGCGCGCGCACCCGCGCCAGCCCCCCCTCTCCTGTGATCGACAGTAGCGCTCGCCAGGGGGTGGATAAGGCCCCCTGCGCCCCCAGCCTAACGCTAGCACCTCCCCTTTCCCTCCCTCCTTCTTCCCCACGTAGATCGAGCCCGCACCCGAGCCGCCATAGCCACGCCCTCGTTGATGCCGTGCTTCGGAGCCGCCTCGAGCCAAGGGAGGATGTCCAGGAGCATCGTAGGCATCTTCTACATCGGCTTCTTCTAGCCATTTGCCACGGATCATCGCCGAGACGTCGTGTTCATCCATCTTCCCCGACTGGATCCGCCATGGCCCGCCGTCGTTTGCGTCTTTGTCAAGCTTTCCCTGCCCTCACTGTCGCCTCCGTTAGATTCGCTGTGAGCTCCGCCTCCTTTTCCCCCTATCCCCGTCGCCCCGCTCATCCTCTAGCCTAGCTTCCCGCCATGGCCGAGAGCTCTCGCCGCCGCGCTTGACGCCGCTGTCATTGCTATGGGCAAACTCCACGTCTGAGCACATGTCCGTGCTTCTGCTCCCCCCTAAAGGCCGCCTAGCCGCCTAGTTCGCTCTGCTTCAAGCCACAGCCACGCGCACCAACGAACCCGAGCTCCGCCGCCGCTTGACCTCGTCGCCGAGCTCAACTCCGGCCAGCCCCGTACCCGCAGCTGCTCCAGATCGACGCGCGCCATCACCCTGATCCCGTAGATACTCACGGCGTTCCAAACGGACCCCTGTGGCCATTTTCCGGCCATGACCGCATCGCGCTGCCGCGGTTGTGGTCTCCGTCGATGCCAGTACCGTTTGAATCTGACCGGTGGGCCCGTTTTGACATGATTAGCCACTAATCAGTCGCTGACAGTGGGCCATGGTTATTGTAGCGATTAGGATTACAATTAAATTAATCTTCTAACCACTGTGTCACTGTTAAATGTGCCCGACCTCCCTAATTAGCTAGTTAACTAAATTAACACACTGTTATAATTAACAGTCAGTGTCAGCTGGGTCCCACTGGACCCAGTTGACCCAGTCAACCTGCTGACTAGGCAAGACCAGTCACTGGCAGGTGGGTCCAGTGGGCCCCTTTGACCAGTCAACGTGGACCAGTCAACTGCTGACTGGGCAGTTGACTGGCCCCACATGTCAGCCTCTGTGCATATTTCTGGGTACACAGAAGTGTACCCATAGCAATTAATATTTAAATAATTTTTGAATTAAATTAATTCCAGTAATTCTAGGAAATGATTAAAACTTTGAAAAATCATATAAAATAAACCGTAAGTCGGATGAAAATAATTTATATATGAAAAATGATCAGAAAAATATGAAGAATCCAAATATGCCCTCCACATACCTGTCACATGCCTCTAACATATTGAACGTTGAACATTCGATACCGAAACCGCTAAATGAATAGTGTTCAGAGCTGGGAAAATATTCCCGGATATTTTCCCGCCCCGTTTAAAATACCTAGCTCTGCGTTAGGGCACCCTAGCACAGCCTATTGCCATGCCAAGCATCTGTGTGCATTTGTTTGCTTTATATTTATTGTTTCTTCCCCCTCTTCTCTCCGGTAGACTCCGAGACCGCTGACGAACCGGGGATCGACTACACCATTGCAGATTCCTTTTCGCCTGCAGAGCAACCAGGCAAGCAAAACCCCCTTGATCATTCCTATATCGCCCATTCTTTCTCTCCCGTGCTTGCATTAGATTTTGCTACTGTATTTGATTGCTCCTATTCTGATGCATAGCCTATTTTTGTAACTGTTGTTGATACTTTATCTGTTGACCTAAATGCTTAGTATAGACCGATTAGTGATCCATCTATGGCCCCACACCCTTGTCCTTGTTGCCATGCTTTACCACCGGTGACTCGATCAATGTGATCGACGTGCGGAGACCGACACAGCACCGCACACCCCCTTAGTTGTACGACTCTGTAGAGCTACTATCGAGTGCCGAGGGTGATACCTCCTACCTCACTCCTGATGATATCTCTGTAGCGTAGCTAGTCGGTTGTGGGTTACCAAGGGTGATTCCTCTTTCACCACCTCCGATGATGCCCCTGTCATGCAGCCCCTCAAGTGTGAACCCATCGAGGGTGATTCCTCCAAGTTTACCTTGACGGTTACATCGAGTGGGAATCCATCGAGGGTGATTCCTCGGATTTCCCCCTTGATGTTACGAACACACTGTTACCTTTAACGGTTGCCCCTTTTAACTGTTACTGCGGGACTGAAGGGACAGGCGGTACCACCCCGGTAGAGGTGGACCTGAGTTCCCGATAGTCTCCTGGGAAGTCGCGTTGACCTGGAGGGTACCTGCGAGATAATTACGTGGCACGGCCGGGCAGGAAGACCGCCCCAGGAGAGGGATGGGCCTGGCCCTTGCCGTAAGTCCACGAGACAGGGCGACGGGGTCACATGATCGTGAGTCTCTGCTTGTCACCGCGAGCTCCCAATACACTAACGGATTTGGGTATTTGAGCTGAGTTGGCCACTGGCCTATACGCACTACCACCACGCGGGATAATGATTTAATGGGGCCCTCGGCGTCGTATGTATCAGCCGAAAGCTCTGTCAGATGTCCAATTCAGCATTGTGGCCGGGTCGGATCGTGCCATCCAGGAGAGGGGTGGTGCTGGTATCCACCCTGCACACAACGACCCGGAGTGCAAAGGGAGATGGGCCCAAGACACCTGAGCACTTAGGATGTAGACCGACGGGGACCTCTCTGCTGAACCTAGGTAGGACTACGTCGTGTCGATCAGCCGAGGCCGGGCATGACCCGGAAAAGTGTGTCCGGCCAGAGTTAATCGAGCGTGTTGGGTAACAGTAGTGCACCCCTATAGGGAAGTTATCTATTCGAATAGCCGTGTCCACGGTAACAGGACGCTCAGTGTTGTATCCCGATCTACTACAACTTGAACTGGATACATATTAATTATTTGTAAGCTCCGGGATCGCTTTCTCGTAGGGAGACGAGGAAGGATCTCTAGGCTTTGCTACTACATACTTATTACTTTATGTTATGCTGCTATTCTGCACTCTTCTACTGCTACAAGACGCTGAAGATGCTAGTGTTCGATAGGCTAGGCCTTCTCTCTATTCTGGCAAATCTACAATCTAGTCCACAGATACAGCCCCTTCCCTTTGATACCGATGCATTCTTAGCAAAGATCTGATGTAAGTCTTGCGAGTACTTTGGATGAGTACTCACGGTTGCTTTGCTACCTCTTTTCCCCCTACCCGATTGCTGCGATCAGATGACGGAGCCCCGGAGCCAGATGATCCCGCCGACGACTACTACTACACCGTTGGTGCCTACTTCTACGTGGAGAACGATGACCAGGAGTAGTTTAGGAGGCTCCCAGGCAGGAGGCCTACGCCTTTTCGATCAGATGTCGTTGTTTTGCTTGGCCTTCTTAAGGCATCTTGTTTAACTTTGTGTCTATACTCAGATACTGTTGTTGCTTCCGCTAACGCTTGTACTCGAGCTTATGTATTCGAGCCCTCGAGGCCCCTGGCTTGTAATATAAAGCTTGTATTATTTTATTTTGTGTCTAGAGTTGTGTTGTGATATCTTCCCGTGAGTCCCTAGGCTTGATCGTGTGGATTTGCGTGTATGATTAGTGCACGGTCGGGTCGGGGGCGTCACAATGTGCCACCTCTTAATACTCAAATGAACATTTGTTTTTCGTGCTCGTACCGCTCATGGAGCGACAGGGGGCGGTCAGTATCTTCCATTCTAAGCGGGTTATTCTCATGGCGAGTGTTTATTCACTTGTCCTTGCATGAGTGGGGTTGGTAATTGGGATGCCCAGTCCCATTATTAAAATTGCAAAATAATAAAACAAACTCACCCGAAAAGTTGTTGGTATGGAGGGCACCCGAGGATTCGGCTAGCCATGGCTTGTGTTTGTTGGTGGAGGGGGAGTAAACTTTACTTTACAGCTTGGGAACCGCCGCTAATGTGTTTAGCATGGAAGATATTGAAAACTCTCGGTCGTGACGTTGACAGGAAAGGCATACCTCCCAAAATTTTATTTATATCTGATTTAAGCTTCGAGCTCTGGCACCTCTGCAAATCCATGCTTCCCTCTGCGAAGGGCCTATCTATTTACTTTTATGTTATTTTACTTCTATTGTTGAGTCACCACCTTCTCAAATAAGCACCAGTCCTGAGAGCACTATTATCATTCTCATGCATCGTGTATAGTTAATGTTGTGTGCATCATGACTGGATCTCTTCTACCATGAATTACAATGTTTAGTCGCTGCTTGAACTTTGGAGGTGCTCTGCATTTATGTTTTGCGGTCTCAGAAAGGGCTAGCGAGATACCATGTTGTCATATTATATCATGATTGTTTTGACAAAGTGTTGGCATTTGAGATATCTTATTGTTGCTCGCAAGTTGATTATGCCATCGATATGAGTGAATATAATTTCTAAGAGTTATCACTTGCATGGTTAGTTCATGATCTTTGCTAAAAACTTGGGTATTATTTAAGCATATATATAAATACAAGAACAAAAGAGTTCATAAAAGTTTTTCTTTATCACTTTCAGTTTGTCAACTGAATTGCTTGAGGACAAGCAATGAGTTAAGCTTGGGGGAGTTGATACGTCTCCGTCGTATCTAGTTTTCCAAACACTGTTGCTCTTGTTTTGGACTCTAATTTGCATGATTTGAATGAAACTAACCCGGACTGACGCTGTTTTCAGCAGAACTACCATGGTGTTGTTTTTTGTGCAGAAATAAAAGTTCTTGGAATTGGACAAAACTTTTTGGAGATTTTTTATGGAATAAATAAAAAATACTGGAGCCAAGACCCATTGGAGGGGGGCCATCTGCTGCCCACGAGGCACCAGGGCGCGCCACCCCCCTGGCGCGCCCTGGTGGCTTGTGAGGCCCACGTGGCTCCGCTGACCCTAATCTCAGGCCTATAAATTCACAATTCCAGAGAAAAAAAATAAGAGAGGAAGTTTTTTTGCGTTTCACGATATGGAGCCGCCGCCACCTCCTGTTCTTCATCGGGAGCCAAGATCTGGTGTCCGTTCGGGGCTCCGGAGAGGGGGATCTTCCGGCATCATCATCATCAACCATCCTTCATCATCAATTTCATGATGCTCACCGCCGGGAGTGAGTAATTCCTTCGTAGGCTTGCTGGACAGTGATGAGTTGGATGAGATTTATCATGTAATCGAGTTAGTTTTGTTAGGGCTTGATCCCTAGTATCCACTATGTTCTGAGATTGATGTTGCTATGACTTTGCTATGCTTAATGCTTGTCACTAGGGCCCGAGTGCCATGATTTCAGATCTGAACCCTTTATGTTTTCATGAATATATTTGTGTTCTTGATCCGATCTTGCGAGTTATACGCACCTGCTACGTGTTATGATCTGCATACCCCAAGGTGACAATAATTGGGATTCTTTCCGGTGATTACCGTAGTTTGAGGAGTTCATGTATTCACTATGTGTTAATGCTTTGTTCCGGTTCTCTATTAAAAGGAGGCATTAATATCCCTTAGTTTCCTTATGGACCCCGCTGCCACGGGAGGGTAGGACAAAAGATGTCATGCAAGTTCTTATCGCAAGCACGTATGACTATATACGGAATACCTGCCTACATTACATTGATGAATTGGAGCTAGTTCTGTGTCGCCCTAGGTTATGACTGTTACATGATGAATGTTATCCAACATAATCATCGATCCAATGCCTACGAGCTTTTCACATATTGTTCTTGCTAAGTTACTTCTGTTGCTACTGCTGTCACAATTGCTACTACTATTGCTACTACCGTTACTGTCACCGTTACTCTTATTGCTACTGCTATCAAACTATCATACTACTGTGCTACTGATCACTCTGCTGCAGATATTTAGTCTCCAGGTGTGGTTGAATTGACAACTCAACTACTAATACTTGCAAATATTCTTTGGCTCCCCTTGTGTCGAATCAATAAATTTGGGTTGAATACTCTACCCTCAAAAACTGTTGCGATCCCCTATACTTGTGGGTTATCAGCCGTGTAGGCTCACCGGGAAGTGCTACATGTAGACTGCGTTGGTATTTCCCCGAAGAGGAGTGGATGATGCAGTATAGTAGAGATAAGTATTTCCCTTAGTTAAGAACCAAGGTTATCAATCCAGTAGGAGAACCACGCAAAATCCTTTTGCAGCACCTACACGAACAAAAGCAAACACTTGCACCCAACGCAAATAAGAGGGTTGTCAATCCTCTTAGCGGTTATTTGCAAGGATTAATTCTGATAGTGATAGATAGAAATATAAATTGAAAAATAAAATAAAAGTAAATAAATTGCAGCACAGTATTTTTTGGGTTTTTATATAAGATAAAGATAGACCCGGGGGCCATAGTTTTGACTAGAGGCTTCTGTCTCGAACACATAGCATACGGTGGGTAAACAAATTACTATTGGGCAATTGATAGAAAAGCAAATAATTATGATGGATTCATGGCAATGATCATGTATATAGGCATCACGTCCGAGACAAGTAGACCGACTCCTGCCTGCATCTACTACTATTACTCCACCCATCGACCGCTATCCTGCATGCATCTAGGGTATTAAGTATGAAACAGAGTAATGCTTTAAGCAAGATGACATGATGTAGACAAAGTAAACTCAAGCAATATGATTAAACCCCATCTTTTTATCCTTAATGGCAACAATACAAATACATGCCATGTCCCTTTCTATCACTGGGATTGGGCACCACAAGATTGAACCCATCACAAAGCACCTCTCCCATTGTAAGAAAAACCAATCTAGTTGGTCAAACCAAATTGATAGATCGGAGAGAAATACAAAGCTATAACAATCATGCATAAAAGAGTTTAGATAAGACTCAAATATTTCTCATGAATAATCTGATCATAAACTCACAATTTATCGGATCCCAACAAACACACCGCAAAAGAAGATTGCATCGGATAGAACTCCAAGAACATCAAGGAGAACATGGTATTGAAGATCAAAGAGAGAAAAGAAGCCATCTGGCTACTAGCTATGGACCCGTAGGTCTATGGTAAACTACTCACACATCATCGGAAGGGCAACAAGGTTGATGTAGAAGCCCTCCGTGATCGATTCCCCCTCCGGCAAAGTACCGGAAAAGGCCTCAAGGGATTGCGGAAGAACAGAGGCTTGCGGCGGCGTAAAATTTTTCGGGGTGGCTCTCTGTTGGTTTCTGAATATTTGAGAATTTATAGAAGTGGAATTAGGTCAAAAGGAGCCATGAGGGGCCCACAAGGCATCAGGGCACCCCCCCTGGGGCCGCGCCCTGTTGCCTTGTGGAGGCCTCGTGAAGCTTTTGGCCTCCTCTCCAAGTCTCCAGGATCTCTTTTTTCTAGAAAAAAAATCTCCAAAAATTTTTGTGGCATTTGGACTTCGTTTGGTACTGATTTCCTGAAAAACTAAAAACAAGCAGAAAACAACAACTGGCACTGGGCACTAGGTTAATAGGCTAGTCCCAAAAAATGATATATAAATGCATATAATTGCATATAAAAACATCCAAGATTGATACTATAATAGCATGGAACAATCAAAAATTATAGATACGTTGGAGACGTATCAAGCATCCCCAAGCTTAATTCCTGCTCGTCCTCAAGTAGGTAAATGATAAAAATAGAATTTTTGATGTGGAATGCTACCTAACACGTTTCATCATGAAATCTCTCTTACGGTATGAATAATAAGATCTGAATGATTCAAAGCAATAGTCTATAATTTGATATAAAGACATCTATACTCAGGCATACTAACAAACAATCATGCCTTTCAAAATAAAAATGCTAAAGAAAGTTATCCCTAAAAAATCATATAATCCTGTCATGCTCCATCTTCTTAACACAAAGTATTTATCATGCACTACCCCGATGACAAGCCGAGCAATTGGTTCATACTTTTTAATGCGCTTCAGCTTTTTCAACCCCCACGCAATACATGAGTGCAAGCCATGGATATAGCACTATGGGTGGAATAGAGTGTGGTGGTAGAGATTAATAAGGGGAAGTCAAAAATAAGAAGATAGTCTCACATCGATGCAGCTAATCAACGGGCTATGGAGATGCCCATCAATTGATGTCAATGCGAGGAGTAGGGATTGCCATGCAACGGATGCACTAAGAGCTATAAGTGTATGAAAGCTGTCACGCCCAATATGCGTTCCTATCCACAAGGGACTCAAAAATCCCACTAAGGATAGAAGCGCATATCGGAGACGCTTCGCAAGGTGGATATCATTACAACATACCATGTACTGAATAGATGAGAATACCAGATAAAGTCTTACACTCGCCACAAGCTACAACATGAATACATCAATACCTCAATACATGGCAATCATCATACAGAAGAGCGGGATCCGACTACGGATGAAATCAAACGAAAAAGAAGAACGACATCCACCCTGCTAATCCCAGGCTGCCAACCGGGAACCCATCCTATGATCGACGAAGAAGAAGAAGCAGAAGAAGAACTCCAAAAGAACAAGCAGCGCTCTCACATCAAATCATCGCTTTACCTGTACCTGCACCTATTGTTGTAGTAATCTGTGAGCCACGAGGACTCAGCAATCCCATAACCATGGGTAACAAGACTATCAAAGCTTAAATGGGTATGGAAGGGTAAGGTGGTGAGGTTGCAGCAAGCACTAAGCATTGTATGGTGGCTAACTTACGAGTACAAGAATAAGAAGAGTAAACTACGCATAACGGTCGCAAACTAATAATGATCAAGAAGTGATCCTGAACACCTACTTACGAGTACAAACATAACCCCATCGTGTTCTCTTCCCGAACTCCCTCGAAAAGAGACAATCACGGTTACGCACGCGGTTGGTGTATTTTAATTAGAATTAGTGTCAAGTTCTCTACAACCGGAGGTTATAAATTTCCAAGTCGCCACATAACCGCGGGCACGGCTTCGGGAAAGATTTAACCCTGCATGGGTGCTTCAAGTAGTCCATTATAAATTACCACATGCATCCGATGGAACATCCTCACACCATGATAACACGATGGTTACGATAAGGAATCCCGGTGGACAAGCCACTCGTAACAGGCAAAACTAAACCAGCAAGACCTCCCGGTGAGCCAGATCCGTATCTAGAGCCGTGCGCTCTCTATCTACGGGCATCATCCATCTATGCATAGTGGACGGTAGCCAAATACCTCGAGTTGCCCCAAGGCGGCTCCGCTGACTGCTAGGTAGGTCGACCAACGGTTGTGTTTTGCCGCTGGCCCGAGTTATGTTGGAATTAAAAGAGTCCCCGAGGTGGCGACCCTCTATGCATTAATTATTAGGTTCATGTTGGTAAATGTTAAAACCAATGAGGGGCCTTGCTGGAGAAGTCTTATCCTAAAACAAGTGATCAGGGGGGTTCCCATATGCCCCACATGTGTTAGAAGCGCTCATCAAGGAACATAACACCGGTATTACGAAAACTAGGGCGGCATGAGTGGAACAAAACACTAGGCAAAAGGCCGAGCCTTCCACACACAACTAAGTATATAGATGCATTAATTAAATAAGAGATATTGTGATATCCCAACATATCCATGTCCCAACATGGAACAACCTGCAACTGCACCTGCAACTAGCAACGCTATAAGAAAGGGGCTGAGCAAAGCGGTAACATAGCCAAACAATGGTTTGCAGGGGTAAGGGTGGTTAGAGGCTGTATCATGGCATATGGGAGGCTGACATGTATGTGGTAGGAAGCGCGACATAGCGATAGCAACGAGACAACTAGCAAGCAAAGATAGTAGAGATATCCAAGGTCATGATCATCTTGCCTGAAATCCTGCTAGGAAGAAGATCGAGTCCATGAAGAAGACGAACACGCGTAGTCGAATGAATCCTCACACTTCACAACATTACTGGAACTATCGAGAAGAAGCACAACCAGAAAGAAACAAACAACATGGTAAACAAACATAATCATGGCATGATGCACAACCAAGTATGATGCATGTCCGGTTTAATGAGGCATGGCATGGAAAAATGCACAAACAATCAAAATGCACAAGATTAAATGTTGTTAAACAGCAAAATAAAGTGCACCATGTTATTCTACACATTTTTCTAGACCATTTACATATAAAGTTCATTTAATTCGGAGCTACGGTTATTTAGTTAGGAAATAAATCATTTTAGCATGTAATTTATGCAAATTAATGCAAACAACAATTTTTAAACATTTTGAACATGGATGAAAGCTGCAAATTATTAAACTACATGAAATCCTAAACATTTTATATATAGGAGTCATTTTAATCCGATGCACGGTTTGTGAGTTATTATATGCATGAGGATGGCATTTCAAGTTGATGCAAATTTTATGAAATGATGGCATAAATGATATGGAGCATTTGGTCACCATGACGGAAAGATATGGGTGCCACGGCGGCGAAAATGGAAATGGTGCCATGGCAACATTCCGAAGATCCGGCAACTCATTGAGACACCGGTGCAAAAGAGCAAGTGTGCGGATGTGCGGAACATGCAAGAGATGGTGGGGTGATCCCGGTTACTGGGTTCCCACGTGTCATGGAAACAGTAGTGGAACTTGATGAATCCAACGTCCTTGGGGCAATGGTAGTCGTACACGGCAACCGTAGTCGAACTTGAAGGGCCGCCGATGTCGTGGTACTTGGTGACATGCACGGTGTCGGGGTACGACCATCTATGGGGCCATGCAGCCCCTTGTGGTTCGGCGGGGGAGGTCGACGTGCACAAAGAGCATGGACAATGGGGAGCGCGAGGGATTTACCCAGGTTCGAGCCGCTGAGAAGCATAAAACCCTACTCCTGCCTTTGGTGTATTGATGGTGCAGAAGCACAGTACAAGGAGCGCCTGTCCCGGCAAGGCGCGGGGGCGAGCAGCTACGCGAGACATGCTTGTGTTCGAAAAGGGGTCCGAATCCCTCTAACTGTTGCCTTGGCCCTCCTTTTATATCTCAAGGGGTTACCATAGTGGCAAAATAGTAATTACATAGCGATTAGATAGCAAACAGTGCTATCATACCTAACTCTGCCAGTTTAGGACAAAGGCATTAAATGCGCCGTTAGGTGTCACGTAGGGAGGTAGTCCCGGCAAGGTTTCTGCACTGCTTGCCCAGCTACCTCGTATTATCCTGACACACCTCTTGGACGGGTGTCGTTAGGGGCAAATCTTGTCCTAGCGTGCTGACACGTGCCCGACAAACCTCACCAACCAACCTGCGCGGTCGACACCTCACTCGCCCGCGAACACCTGTGCAGCGAGGTGGAGGGCTGGTTTAAGCTTGCCGGCACAGAGCTTGCCGGGTCTTCACCTTGCCGGTCCAGCCTTGCCGGCAAGGAATGTCTTCATCTTTGGTACTAGTCGAGGGTTGTGTTTTGAGCTTCTTTCTGGTAGCTTCTGCGACTGGACTCCGAATCTTGATCTTGGCGGTTCCCGGCAAAGCTTGGCCGGCAAGGAGGCCGCTACTGTCTGTGCATAAGTTAGGGTATAAAATACCCATGTTTTATACACCGACACACGGGTGGTAGTTGTACACGTTTGTAGACGTCCGGTGTCGTTCGTAGAGGTACTTGGTGCATCCTTGTACTTGGCGTATCCGTGTGCGTAGGGGTACTTGGCAGCGGAACGGCGAGTGTGCCCATGATGGCCAAATGAACCAGCCGCAAACGAAGACAGCGGGGTTGCGGACAGCGACACACACGACGGTCACAAAAGTCTTTAAGAGGCCAACAACACGGGATCCAGGGGTCGTCGGGCCATGGAGGTCGAACGAACAGGGCAGGAGCAAGGCTGGTCGAGGATGTTGGGAACGCGTTGGTCGGTCTACTGCAGGTCCACGACCATTGTGGAGAGGAGCAAAGGCTCGTGGCAGCTCCAAGCACAGGGAATGGTGGCAGGGGAGGTCAACAAAGGAGGAAGGCTAGATGAGGCGGCGGCTTGCTGGCGCGATGCAGCCACGGCTGCGGTGTCCATGGGCGCCTGTGCCCAGAGGTGCTAGGTGGTGGCTGCCATGGAAAGCCGATGGGGTTGCAGGCGATGGCGCTTGGCGCGAGAGAGGAGAAACAGGAGAAGGGAGGCGACTCGGCGACGGGAAGAAGCGGAGGTGAAGCTTCGACAGCTGCGGGCCTTGCCGGAGACGACGAGAGCCGGCGAGACGGCGCACGGGAAGAGGTCAGGAGGTGGGGGAGCTTCTCGGGGTCGGCACGAGGGAGATAGAGAGAGGAAGCGGGGCTGGCTCTTCGGTGGCCAGAGGCGCGAGATGGAGGTGCAGGCGAGGCGCGGGCCACGACAGCTGCAGCCATGGCCGGCGAGCGGGGGCGTGTAGAGGCATGGCACAGGCGGCGGAGGAGAGGCAGGGCGTGGGTCGTGGGGGCGCGGGGGAAGGAGTCGCCGGGCGGCGCGCTGGTCGGTGGTGGGCGCAAGGAGGCGCATGGCTGGGCATGCGCGGCGGAGTGTGTCCGGGGCGTTACAAGTTAGTATCAGAGCCGACCCTCGTGGTTACACGGATGTTTGCGGGTCAGGTGCGCGGTCATGTTGTTCATGACGTTTGTGACCCGTCGTGGCACACGGCATGGCACATGTACCGGACTGGACGCACAGACGTATGTGCCAAGAGGGAACGTTCCTATGGCCCGACGAGGACGTCGGTTCCTCTGAGTGGGGGTATATATTATAGCCTGGCTTATTAGGGATGGTAGACTACTCATATCAATAAGGAATTCCTTCTTTTCCGGGAGCCCATTCGGAAAGAACTCCAAAGTTAAGCGTGCTCAACTTGGAGTAATTTTAGGATGGATGACCGACCGGGAAGTTGCTCCCGGGTGCGCACGAGTGAGGACAAAGTGCGCAGGAAAGACTAGTATTGATCTGTGAGGCCAGTCTAGATCTCGCTAGGAGTAACGACCGCCGGCGGGTGTGTCCGGGGCGTTACAAAAGCTCAACTTGAAAGTTAAGTGGGTGTGCATCCAAGTTGCTTGCTCATGAAAACCTCGGGCATTTGAGGAAGCCCATCATCGGAATATACAAGCCAAGTTCTATAATGAAAAATTCCCACTAGTATATGAAAGTGACAAAATAGGAGACTCTCTATATGAAAAACATGGTGCTACTTTGAAGCACAAGTATGGAAAAGGATAGTAACATTGCCCCTTCTCTCTTTTTCTCTCATTTTTTTGTGGGCTCTTTTTGGCCTCTTTTTTAATTTTTCGTGGGCTCTTTTGGCCTTTTTTATTATTATTTCCTTACTGGGACAATGCTCTAATAATGATGATCATCATACCTCTATTTACTTACAACTCAAAAGAAAATTACAACTCGAAACTAGAACAAAAATATGACTCTATATGAATGCCTCTGGTGGTGTACCAAGATGTGCAATGATACTAGCGTAACATGTATAAAAATGATGAACGGTGGCTGAGCCACAAATACTATGTCAGCTATACGATCATGCAAAGCAATATGACAATGACGATGTGTGTCATAAAAAACGGAACGGTGGAACTTGCATGGCAATATATCTCGGAATGGCTATGGAAATGCCATGATAGGTAGGTTTGGTGGCTGTTTTGAGGAAGATATAAGGAGGCTTATGTGTGATAGAGCGTATCATCGCACAGGGTTTGGATGCACCGGCGAAGTTTGCACCAACTCTCGATGTGAGAAAGGGCAATCACGGTACCGAAGAGGCTAGCAAATTGCGGAAAGGTGAGAGTGCGTATAATCCATGGACTCACATTAGTCATAAAGAACTCATATACTTATTGCGAAAGTTTATTAGCCCTCAAAGCAAAGTACTACTACGCATGCCCCTAGGAGGATAGATTGGTAGGAAAAGACCATCGCTCGTCCCCGACTGCCACTCATAAGGTAGACAATCAAGAATAAATCATGCTCCAACTTCTTAGCATAACGACAGATCATGCGTGCATGCTTCGGGAATCACAAACCTTAACACCAATATTCTTACTAAACCACAATTATCTACTAGCACCTCCCACATATTACCATCTTAATATCGCAAAACTATTGCTAGGAATCAAACTTATCATATTCAGTGATCTACATGAAAGTTTTTATTATATCCCTCTTGAATACCTATCATATGAGGACCAAATTCATAACTCGTGCATATTACCATTGCTATTCATTAGACTCTCAAAAAGATATAAGTGAAGCATGAGAGTGCAACTATTTCTATAAAATATAACCACCGCCGTGCTCTAAAAGATATAAGTGAAGCACTAGAGCAACTGCCTAGTTCAAAAGATATAAGTGAAGCACATAGAGTATTCTAACAAATCATGAATAATGTGTGTCCCTCTCAAAAAGGTGTGTCTGGAAAAGATGATTGTGACAAACTAAAAAGCAAACAAACTATAGCACCCAAGTAAAACACATATCATGTGATGAATAAAAATATAGCTCCAAGTGAGACACCGATAGATTCTAGACGAAAGAGGGGATGCCATCCGGGGCATCCCCAAGCTTAGATGGTTGAGTCTTCCTTGAATATTACCTTGGGGTGCCTTGGTCATCCCCAAGCTTGGGCTCTTGCCGCTCCTTATTCCATTATCCATCGTAGTCTCACCCAAAACTTGAAAACTTCAGCACACAAAACTCAACAGAAACCTCGTGAGATCCGTTAGTATAACAAACAAATCTTAAACTTTAGGTACTACTGTAAATTGATTCATATTTAATATTGGCATAATGCTACTGTACTCCAAATTCTCCATGACTCATACCCCCCGATACGATCCATAGATTCATCAAAATAAGCAAACTATGCAACAAAAACAGAATCTATCTAAAACAGAACAGTCTGTAAAGATCTGAATTAACGTCATACTTATGTAACTCCAAAAATTCTGAAAAATGAGGATAACATGGGAAATTCATATATCAATAATGTGTAAAAAATTTAGAAGATTTTGTCGCTCTAGAAAAAAATGAAAATTCCAGCATTGGACGCAAAAGTTTCTGTTTTCAAACAGCATCAATTATACTATCTTCCAAATCATCCCAAAGGCATTACTTGGCACAAACACTAATTAAAATATAAAAAAACAATCATAACAGAGGCTATAATTGTGTAGACACACAAAAACAGAAAGTAAAACTATTGGGTTGTCTCCCAACAAGCTCTTTCTTTATAGCCATTAAGATTGTCTTGGAGATTTTAATGATGCTCACGTCAAAGACAAGAATTGAAACACAAATAGAGCATCATAGAACATGTGACAAACACTTTTAAGTCTGACATACTTCCTATGCATAGGCATTTTATAGGAAAACAAATTATCAAGACAAGCAATATCTAGCATATGCATATAAAGGGAATGAAACATTAATAATTCCAACACAAAGAGAGGTAATTTAGTGATATGAAGATTTTTATAACCATATTTTCCTCTCTCATACTAATTACATGTAGGATCATAATCAAATTCAACAATATAGCTATCATATAAAATATTCTCTTCACGATCCGCATGCATAAAAGTTTTATAATCTTCCAAGATAGTGGGATTAACATCAACTAAAGTCATGTCCTCTCCAAACACACTCTTATCCAAAAATTCATAAGATTGATAATTCTCCAAAGTAGTGGGATCATTATTACCTAAAGTTGACGCTCTTCCAAACCCACTTTTAATAGTATTGCAAACATTATTATCAATAACATATTCATCATGAGGCTTAAATAAATTTTCAAGATCATAAAAAGCATTATCACCCCAATGATGATCATTGTAATAAGTAGTGGACATAACAAAATTTTCATCCCCAAGCTTGTAGCTTGGCATATAATTAGCACAATTGACATTAATATAACTTATAATAACATCATTGCAACCATGCTTGTCATTCAAGGAGCTATCAAGTGTGGGTGCAATAGCAATAATTTCATTTTTAACATAAGGAACTATAGCAAGCTCATCTCTATAAGCATCATTAATATTGGCATCATGGACATAAGAATAGCAAGCATCACGTTCATCAAGAGGGGATATTTCAATCGAATCAACGGAATCATAATTATCTATGGATTCAAGCATATCATTATTTTTCTCCAAAGAGCACACATTCTCTCAATAAATTCATTAACATAGGCATTAGGGGCATAGTTTTCATAGCAATATTTAAGTATGTCAAAAATTTCAGACTTGTAGAGAGTAGCATCATACTTTTCAATCAAAGAAGCAACTTCATAAGCACCCTTAAAAGCAACAAATTCTTCAATTTGTTCGATATCATAGTAACTATAAACACCCTTGGCATAAGAAGATAAGATTTCATTATCATTAAACTCACATAGGTAGGGAAGGTGTTTTTTAGGGTTCTTAGAGCAACAAGTAAAATCATAAATTTTACATAGATTCCAAGCATAACATAGCAAACAATTTATTTGATTCCATAAGAGTCTCCCTTTTTTAGACAAACGGTGACGCATAAAATGAGCATGCTCATCTAATGATTTTCCCTCAACTAAACTAGTTGGGGTTTTACCACGAGCACAAATGGATCGAAGATGATCCAAGTAGAAAACTTTAAGTGGATCCATAGTCATCTTAAATTTTTGCTTTCATTTTCTGTTTTTGTGTGTTGACTTGAAGGCAATAAAAGCAAGCAAACAAAATATTTTTGTGTTTTTGTAAAATTGTTTTAGAAGTGGGGGAGATAAAAATGAGAGGCAAATGCAAATAAAAAGGCAAATAAAAATAAAAATAGGAGCAAGTGGATGATAGTTTATGCGAAGGTACTTGATAATTTTAGTGATGTCTCCCCAGCAACGGCGCCAGAAATTCTTCCTGCTACTTGTAGACTGCGTTGGTATTTCCCCGAAGAGGAGAGGATGATGCAGTATAGTAGAGATAAGTATTTCCATCAGTTAAGAACCAAGGTTATCAATCCAGTAGGAGAACCACACAAAATTCATTAGCAGCACCTACACACACAAAAGCAAACACTTGCAGCCAACGCAAATAAGAGGGTTGTCAATTCTCTTAGCGGTTATTTGCAAGGATTAATTTTGATAGTGATAGATAGAAATATAAATTGTAAAATAAAATAAAAGTAAATAAATTGCAGCAAAGTATTTTTGGGTTTTAATATATGATAAAGATAGACCCGGGGGCCATAGTTTTCACTAGAGGATTCTCACTCGAACACATAGCATACGGTGGGTAAACAAATTACTGTTGGGCAATTGATAGAAAAGCAAATAATTATGACAGATTTATGGCAATGATCAAGTATATAGGCATCACGTCCAAGACAAGTAGACCGACTCCTGCCTGCATCTACTACTATTACTCCACCCATCGACCGCTATCCAGCATGCATCTAGGGTATTAAGTATGAAACAGAGTAACGCTTTAAACAAGATGACATGATGTAGACAAAGTAAACTCAAGCAATATGATTAAACCCCATCTTTTTATCCTTAATGGCAAAAATACAAATACGTGTCATGTCCCTTTCTATCACTGGGATTGAGCACCGCAAGATTGAACCCATCACAAAGCACCTCTCCCATTGCAAGATAAACCAATCTAGTTGGCCAAACTAAATCGATAGATCAGAGAGAAATACAAAGCTATAACAATCATGCATAAAAGAGTTTAGAGAAGACTAAAATATTTCTCAGGAATAATCTGATCATAAACTCACAATTCATCGGATCCCAACAAACACACCACAAAAGAAGATTACATCGGATAGAACTCCAAGAACATCGAGGAGAACATGGTATTGAAGATCAAAGAGAGAGAAGAAGCCATCTAGCTACTAGCTATGGACCAGCAGGTCGGTGGTGAACTACTCACACATCATTGGAAGGGCAGCAAGGATGATGTAGAAGCCCTCCGTGATCGATTCCCCCTCCGACAGAGTACCGGAAAAGGCCTCCAGATGGGATCGCGGAATAACAGAGGCTTGCGACGGCGTAAAAGTTATTCGGGGTGGCTCTCTATTGGTTTCCGAATATTTGAGAATTTATAGAAGTGGAATTAGTTCAAAAGGAGCCACGAGGGGCCCACAAGGCATCAGGGCACGCCCCCCTGGGGCCGCGCCCTGTTGCCTTGTGGAGGCCTCGTGAAGCTTCTGGCCTCCTCTCCAAGTCTCCAGGGTCTCTTTTGTCCAAAAAAAATCTCCAAAAAGTTTCGTGGCATTTGGACTTCGTTTGGTACTGATTTCCTGAAAAACCAAAAACAAGCAGAAAACAGCAAATGGCACAGGGCACTAGGTAAATAGGTTAGTCCCAAAAAATGATATATAAAAGCATATAATTGCATATAAAAACATCCAAGATTGATACTATAATAGCATGGAACAATCAAAAAATTATGGATACATTGGAGACGTATCAGGAAGCGAGCTCCTTAACCTCCACCCGCCGCCTCGCTCCCAACTTCTCCATTAATGGTGGCTGATGTCTACTATGCAACTTTTATTCTTGTAGACGTTGTTGGGCCTCCAAGTGCAGAGTTTTGTAGGACAGTAGCAAATTTCACTCAAGTGGATGACCTAAGGTTTATCAATCCATGGGAGGTGTGGGATGAAGATGGTCTCTCTCAAACAACCCTACAATCAAATACAGGAAATCTCTTGTGTCCCCAACACACCCAATACAATGGTAAATTGTATAGGTGCACTAGTTCGGCGAAGAGATGGCGATACAAGTGTAGTATGGATAGTAGATATAGGTTTTTGTCATCACAATAATCATCATAGATAGCAACTTTGTTGTTATAATCAATTAAAACCTCTTCCAAAATAGTGGAATCATCATTAAATAAATTCATGACCTCTCCAAATCCACTTTCATCAATATTGTAAAAAGACTCAACACCCTCCAAAATAGTGGGATCATTACCTAGAGTTGACACTCTTCCAAACCCACTTTCATCAATATAATCATCATAAATAGGAGGCATGCTATCATCATAATAAATTTGCTCATCAAATCTTGGGGGACTAAAAATATCATCTTTATCAAACATAGCATCCCCAAGCTTGTAGCTCTGCATATCATTAGCATCATGAATATTCATAGAAAGCATACTAACAACATTGCAAAAATGCTCATCATTCAAAGGACTCACGTTAAACATTTTATTCAATTCTTCCTCTAACAATTGAGCACAATTATCGGAATCCATATTTTCAAGAAAGACATCATATAGATGAAGCATGTGAGACAACCTCAATTCCATTTTTATTTTGTAATTTTTTTTTGTAAACCAAACTAGTGAATAAACAAGAAACTAAAAGATTCAATTACAAGATCTAAAGATATACCTTCAAGCACTCACCTCCCTGGCAACGGCGCCAGAAAAGAGCTTGATGTCTACTACGCAACTTTTATTCTTGTAGACGTTGTTGGGACTCCAAGTGCAGAGTTTTGTAGGACAGTAGCAAATTTCCCTCAAGTGGATGACCGAAGGTTTATCAATCCGTGGGAGGCATAGGATGAAGATGGTCTCTCTCAAACAACCCTGCAATCAAATACAAGAAATCTCTTGTGTCCCCAACACACCCAATACAATGGTAAATTGAATAGGTGCACTAGTTCGGCGAACAGATGGTGATACAAGTGTAGTATGGATTGTAGATATAGGTTTTTGTAATCTGAAGAAAAAAAGGAAGGTAGCAAGTAACAAAAGTGAGCACAAATGGTATTGCAATGCTTGGAAACAAGGCCTAGGGTTCATACTTTCACTAGTGCAATCTCTCAATAGTGCTAACATAATTGAATCATATAACAATCCCTCAACGTGTTACAAAGAATCACTCCAAAGTTCCTATTAGTGGAGAACATAAGTTAGAAATTGTTGTAGGGAATGAAAACACCTCAAAGTTATCATTTCCGATCAATCTATTGAGCCATCCCTATAAGTGTCACAAACAGCCCTAGAGTTCATACTAAAATAACACCATATGATACGCATCAACCAACTCTAATGTCACCTAGATACTCCAATGTCACCACAAGTATCCGTGAGTTGATTATTCGATATGCATCAAACAACTTCATATTCATAATATTCAATCCACACAAAGAACTTCAAAGAGTACCCCAAAGTTTCTTATAGGAGAAAAGATAATGAAAACATGCAACCAACCCCTATGCCTAGATCACCCCAAGGTCACGGGAATCCGCGAGTTGATTACCAAAACATATATCAAGTGAATCAATAGAATACCCCATTGTCACCATGGGTATCCACATGCAAGACATACATCAAGTGTTCTCAAATCTGAAATATTCAATCCGACAATAACGAAACCTCAAAGGGAAAGACTCAATTCATCACAAGAAGATAGAGAGGGAAGAAACACCATATGATCCAACTATATTAACAAAGCTAGCGTTACATCAAGATCATGCCAAATCAAGAACACGAGAGAGAGAGAGAGAGAGAGAGAGAGAGAGAGAGCAAACACATAGCTACTGGTACATACCCTCAGCCCTGAGGGTGAACTACTCCCTCCTCGTCATGGAGACTGTCGGGATGATGAAGATGGCCTCCGGCGATGATTTCCCCCTCTGGCAGGGTGCCGGAACAGGGCTCCAGATGGTATTTCTTTGGTACAAAGGCTTGCGGCGGCGGCGTGGAAGTTCTAGATTTCTTTTCGGGGTTTCTGGTATTTATAGGAATTTCCAGCGTTGGATTTACGCCAAGGGGGCCCACGAGGAAGCAACAAGCCTGCTCCGCGTGCCCTGGGGGGAGGGCGCGCCCCCCAGGCTTGTCGCGTCCTCATGGCTCTTCTGGTCCTTGCACGAAGCTTCGGGGGTCTCTTTTGGTCCATAAAAAAACACCAAAAAGTTTCAGCCAATTCCGAGAACTTTTATTTCTGCACAAAAAACAACACCACGGTAGTTCTGCTGAAAACAGCGCCAGTCTGGGTTAGTTCCATTCAAATCATATCAAAACCATATAAAATTGTTCTAAACATGGCATGAATACTTCATAAATTATAGATACATTGGAGACGTATCAACATCCCCAAGCTTAATTCCTGCCCGTCCTCGAGTAGGTAAATGATAAAAGAAATAATTTATGAAGTGTGAATGCTAGCATAGTGCACAAGTTTGATCAATGATAATTTCTGTCACTTTTCTAGCATCATTATATATCATAAATAGTAGCTCATCTCATAAAACTTCTCATGATCAAGTAGCAAGTTATTCACATGTTAAAGTATAGATCATAAACTTTCTTGAAAACTAACAAACTATGTTCTCAGTCATCAAACAATTGCAATTCATCTTATTTTTAGGAAGGGTCTATGTAAGAGCTTTCATTTAGCAAATTCCACATACTCAACTATCATTTAGTCTTCCTTGATTGCAGACACTCAAAGCATATTTTTAGAACAAACCGTTTCAGTCAAACACATAGGAAGATAGGGGCATAATGTTTTGCCTCCCAACTTATTTATCTCAGAGATAATGTCAACAATAATAACTCATGATCACCTATATTCAACTGGATATATGTGCCTGGATCATTCCCCACCAGATGATGCTTGCTAAGAGAGAAAATAAAAACGGAATAGAGAAGAACACTATTGACTCTTGCATAAAAGTAAATACATAAAGTAAAAGATAGGCCCTTCACAGAGGGAAGCAGAGGTTGTCATGCGCTTTTTATTTTTGGATGTGCAAACTCTTAATACAAAGGAACGTCACTTTATATTGCCCCTTGTGATAGCAACCTTTATTATGCAGTTCGTCGCTTTTATTTCTTCACCATCACAAGTTCGTACAAAGCCTATTTTCCCTTACAATAAAAGATCATACATATTTAGGAGTAATTTTTATTGATTTTGCACCAATGACAACTTACTTGAAGGATCTTATTCAATCCATAGGTAGATATGGTGGACTCTCATGGCAAGAAACTGGGTTTAAGGGTTTTTGGATGCACAAGTAGTATCTCTACTTAGTACGAAATTTTGGCTAGCAAAAGACTATGGGCAAGCACCACATGTTAGAGGATCCAAGAACATATAACTTCTATGTGAATATAAACAAACATAACCCATTACGTTGTCTTCCTTGTACAACATCAACTACTTGATCAAGTTTGAAAATAACTAATGGGGGCTCACAATCATAGAATATGTCCAAGATAGTATATTTATATGTGAAATCTCTCTTCCTTCAATATTATTTCATGAATTGTTCAAGTGACCAATGCTATGTTTGCTAACTTTCAATAAATTTTACAACTTATACTTTTTATATGTGAAGTCACTACTCCCCATGGGACAAGCATACGAAGCATATATAATTTCATATTTATGATATTCAATTCATTCAACAATTTACTCTTGGGATATAAATGAAGCACGAGAGCAAATGACAAACTACTCCAAAAGATATAAGTGAAGAACAAAGAGTAGTCAAACAATTAAGTGGATATGTGAAGACTCTCTCTCAATAAAAAATTTAGATCTAAGTATTTTATTCAAATATCAAACAAAATGAAAATAAAAGGACACTCCAAGAATAGCACATATCATGTGAATAACTAAAAACTTAGGCTAACCGATAAGTGTTGATGAAGAAAGGTGGGATGCCTACCGGGGCATCCCCAAGCTTAGTTTCTTAAGACTTCTTGGAATGTTATCTTGGGGTGCCTTGGGAATCCCCAAGCTTGAGCTCTTGTGTCTCCTTAATTCCTCTCATATCATGGTTACTCCTAAATCTTAAAAACTTCATCCACACAAAACTCAACAAGAACTCGTGAGATAAGTTAGTATAAATCAA
This sequence comes from Elymus sibiricus, assembly GCA_039707655.1. Lineage (NCBI taxonomy): Eukaryota > Viridiplantae > Streptophyta > Magnoliopsida > Poales > Poaceae > Elymus > Elymus sibiricus. Next base: position 287,824,070 of record CM077670.1, read on the forward strand.
CTCAAAACCTTAACATTCTCTACTGTAACAAATCACTAAAATTATAATTAAACATTGCATACTAAATGCCTCTGCATATTTAGTACTCCTATCCACAAATAGAAACATTAAACAAGCAACATATGCAAACAATGCAATTATAACTGAAATCTGTCTAAACAGAACAGTCTGTAAAGGGTGAATAAGAATTCATACTTCCCTAACTCCAAAAACTCTAAAAACTTACCACGTGACAGATAACTCATGCATTCTTACTGTGTAAAAATTTCAGATTTTTATCATGTTTTGACTATTCAGGAATATTCTGGACATAACAGAAAACTTTCTGTTTTCAAATAGCAACACATGAACTTGCAACTGAGCATGGTAAAGGCTATAATTGGCATTTTATTGAACTAAAAGATACAAAACATGATTATTGATAACAGCAAGCAAATCTCAACAAAAGAAAATGACGCTCCAAGCAAAACTCATATTGTGTGACGAATAAAAATATAGCTCCAAGTGAGGTTACCGGTAGTGTTGAAGACGAAAGAGGGGATGCCTTCCGGGGCTTCCCCAAGCTTAGACGCTTGAGTCTTCCTTGAATATTAACTTGGGGTGCCTTGGGCATCCCCAAGCTTAGGGTCTTGCTGCTCCTTATTCTCCTCATATCGATATCTCACCCAAAACTTGAAAATTTCAATCACACAAAACTTAACGGAACTCCGTGAGATAGGTTAGTATGATAAAAATAAATCATCCACTTAGGTACTGTCAAGACAAGATTCATAATTGTTCTCACATAATTACTACTGTATTGCATCATTTCCACAATTTATATTACTCAATATGAGCTATGGAAACACTAAAACAAGCAAACAATGCATTGAAAACAGAATCTGTCAAAAACAGAATAGCATGTAGTGAGCGAATTAGAAACCATACTTTTTTACCTCCAAAAATTCTGAAAAATTAGTAAAACGTAAAAAAAATTTAACCCAATACTATGTAAAAAATTCTGAATTTTCTCACGCTCCAGTACAGAATAGAAATTCCAGCACTGGACGCAAAAGTTTCTCTTTTTGCACATAATCAAATCAACAAGCATCCACACTATCCCAAAGGTCTTACTTGGCACTTTATTGAAAGAAAACATATAAAACATGATTAGTACAGTATCTTAATCATGTGGACACAAAAACAGTAGGTATAAATATTGGGTTGTCTCCCAACAAGCGCTTTTCTTTAATGCCTTTTAGCTAGGCATGATGATTTCAATGATGCTCGCATAAAAGTGAAGAATTGAAACATAATGGGAGCATCATGAAGCATATGACAAGCATATTTAAGCCTAACCCACTTACTATGCATAGGGATTTTGTGAGCAAACAATTTATGGGAGAAAGAATCAACTAGCATAGGAAGGCAAAACAAGCATACCTTCAAATCTTTCAACACATAGAGAGGAAACTTGATATTATTGAGATATGTAAAAGCATATGTTCCTCTCTCAAAAAAAATCAGTTGCATCACGGATGAATTCAACAATATAACTATCACATAAAGCATTTTTTTCATGATCTACAAGCATAATTTTTTTGTTACTCTCCACATAAGCAAATTTCTTCTCATTCATAGTAGTGGGAGCAGACTCAACAAAATAACTATCATCAGGTACTTGATTGGCATAATCCAATTGAAAATTAAAATCATGATGACAAGTTTGATATTTAACATTATTCTTTATAGCATACATGTCATCACAATAATCATCATAGATAGCAACTATTTTGTCATAATCAATTAAAACCTCTTCCAAAATAGTGGAATCATCATTAAATAAAGTCATGACCTATCCAAATCCACTTTCATCAATATTGTAAAAAGATTCAACACCCTCCAAAATAGTGGGATCATTACCTAGAGTTGACACTCTTCCAAACCCACTTTCATCAATATAATCATCATAAATAGGAGGCATGCTATCATCATAATAAATTTGCTCATCAAATCTTGGGGGACTAAAAATATCATCTTTATCAAACATAGCATCCCCAAGCTTGTAGCTTTGCATATCATTAGCATCATGGATATTCATAGAAAGCATACTAAAAACATTGCAATCATGCTCATCATTCAAAGGACTCATGTTAAATATTTTATTAAATTCTTCCTCTAACAATTGAGCACAATTATTGGAATCCATATTTTTAAGAAAGACATCATATAGATGAAGCATGTGAGGCAACCTCAATTCCATTTTTATTTTGTAATTTTTTTTGTAAACCAAACTAGTGAATAAACAAGAAACTAAAAGATTCAATTGCAAGATCTAAAGATATACCTTCAAGCACTCACCTCCCCGACAATGGCGCCAGAAAAGAGCTTGATGTCTACTATGCAACTTTTATTCTTGTAGACGTTGTTGGGCCTCCAAGTGCAGTTTTGTAGGACAGTAGCAAATTTCCCTCAAGTGAATGACCTAAGGTTTATCAATCCGTCGGAGGTGTAGGATGAAGATTGTCTTTCTCAACCAACCCTGCAATCAAATACAAGAAATCTCTTGTGTCCCCAACACACCCAATACAATGGTAAATTGTATAGGTGCACTAGTTCGGCGAAGAGATGGTGATACAAGTGTTGTATGGATAGTAGATATAGGTTTTTGTAATCTGAAAATAAAAAAACAGCAAGGTAGCAAGTAACAATAGTGAGCACAAACGGTATTGCAATGCTTGGAAACAAGGCCTAGGGTTCATACTTTCACTAGTGCAATCTCTCAACAGTGCTAACATAATTGAATCATATAACAGTCCCTCAACATGCGACAAAGAATCACTCCAAAGTTCCTATTAGCGGAGAACATAAGATAGAAATTGTTGTAGGGTACAAAACCACCTCAAAGTTATCCTTTCCGATCAATCTATTGAGCCATCCCTGTAAGTGTCACAAACAGCCCTAGAGTTCATTCTAAAATAACACCATATGATACGCATCAACCAACTCTAATGTCACCTAGATACTCCAATGTCACTACAAGTATCCGTCAGTTGATTATTCGATATGCATCAAACAACTTCAAATTCATAATATTCAATCCACACAAAGAACTTCAAAGAGTACCCCAAAGTTTCTTATCAGAGAAAAGATAATGAAAACATGTAACCTACCCCTATGCCTAGATCACCCCAAGGTCACGGGAATCCGCGAGTTGATTACCAAAACATATATCAAGTGAATCAATAGAATACCCCATTATCACCACGGGTATCCACATGCAAGACATACATCAAGTGTTCTCAAATCTGAAATATTCAATCCGACAATAACGAAACCTCAAAGGGAAAGACTCAATTCATCACAAGATAGAGAGGGAAGAAACACCATATGATCCAACTATATTAACAAAGCTCGCGATATATCAAGATCGTGCCAAATCAAGAACACGAGAGAGGAAGAGAGAGAGCAAACACATAGCTACTGGTACATACCCTCAACCCCGAAGGTGAACTACTCCCTCCTCATCATGGAGACCGCCGGGATGATGAAGATGGCCTCCGGCGATGATTTCCCCCTCCGGCAGTGTGCCAGAACAGGGCTCTAGATGGTATTTCTTCAGTACAGAGGCTTGCGGCGGTGGCGTGGAAGTTCTAGGTTTCTTTTCGGGATTTCTGGTATTTATAGGATTTTTCAGCGTTGGATTTACGCCAGGGGGACCCACGAGGAAGCGACAAGCATGCTCCACGCGCCCTGGTGGGGAGGGCGCGCCCCAGGCTTGTCACGTCCTTGTGACTCTTTTGGTCCTTCCACGAAGCTTCGGGGGTCTCTTTTGGTCCATTAAAAATCACCAAAATGTTTCAGCCAATTTCGAGAACTTTTATTTCTGCACAAAAAACAGCACCACGGTAGTTCTGCTGAAAACAGAGTCAGTCCGGGTTAGTTCCATTCAAATCATATCAAAACCATATAAAATTGTTGAAAGCATGGCATGAATACTTCATAAATTATAGATACGTTGGAGACGTATCAGCGGCCGAGCAGGCTCACCGGGAAGCGAGCTCTTTGACCTCCACCCGCCGCCTCGCTCCCAACTTCTCCATTAATGGCGGCCGAGCTGCTGTTTAACATGTGGTTAGTGCACCTAGACGAAATAATACGGCAACAAATTTGCAATGGCAACGGATAATAATTGTCTTACATATTCCGGATAATTTAAAATGCCACATGCGGCAAAGCCCGAAAGACACAGGGGCAAGAGAAGAAGGAAGTCACAGACAACGATCTGGGTCGCTACTCTCTACTTCTCGATGGATCGCTAGGCGAGTTCCTCCAGCTCCTTCTTCACATCCTCATGACTTTGCTTGACAGCAGCCACGGATTCCCCTACCTGCAGCTCACGCTTGATTCGGAGCTTCTTCAAGTCATCCCTAAGTTCATGGACGACGGCTGTCAGCGTCATCCGCGAGGCACTGCTCTTCTCATGCAGCTTCTTCCAGCCGGCGGCCTCCTCCTTCTGCTTGTCGAGCTCCATGTGGAGCTTCGCATTGTCACCCATGAGTTGCACGATGAGGCCAGTCGCCTTATCAACCGAGGCATCGCTAATCTCGAGCAGCTTCACCAAGCCGGCGACCAGCTCCTGCTGGTTAATTAGGCCAGCGAGAATGTCATCGTCGCTGGCTAAGGACTTTAGCCCCGCCAGCTTGTCGAGTTCGCCGACGCGGCGAGTGCACTTGTGAGAGCCCTCGCCTGCCCATGAGAGCTCGTTCGAGGGCTCTGCGGCGCGGCAGGACATCTCTGCTGCGGCTGCCACGTTGCGGTGGGACCTCTCTAGTGCTTCCGCGGCCTTGGTCTTTGCTCCCTGGTTATATGTCGACCTAGAACTCCTCCTACTAGACATGGCAGACGCAAGGAACGACTTAACAGGAAAGACCTGCTTTTTTGGTGATGAGGAGAGGAATGTGCAGTAATTTTCGAGTGGGTAGTTTTTATAGCCCAGTGCTAAGTGGGATCTTGTTTAGGTGTGATCGGTGTGAACAGATTTGCAATTACTTATTGCATGGTAATTTGGAATGTGACGGGAAACAAGCTCAAAAGTTATTGATGGTTTTGGGTTCGAAGCCCGAAATGGTTCCCGGATGGCGTACATGGCCCGCGTTCTCGGATGTGTACGTGTCTGTCCAGTATCACAAATAGTCCAGATATTGTCAGCGTGTCCGATGGATGGGCCGTCTCGCCTCCCACGCGTGCCAGACGATTGACCAAAACTGTTATACGCAGGTGGTTGCTCGTCGTTGAGGCGACCGCGGCGCGCTCTGCTCGCGTCCCTTCGCGCTCTCTGCTCGACATTGAGGCAGCCGCGGCGCTCTGCTCGCGTCCCTCCGCACGCGCTCTTTCAGCGGTTGGGGCCGGCGCACGATCACGTTTTGGGCGCCATATGCATGCGGTTGCGTCTGCGCGCGTCGCCACGATGCAGTTAATACATGCGACACGATGCAGTTACGCGCTGCAACAACTGCCATCCATGCGCGGAGGGATGCCAGGCCGTTCGGCCTCCCCATTTATTCCCACGGCCATTATAACCTTAGTCTCTTCAACTTTTCGATCGCGCCCCACAACACAACAAGCACACCCATGACGACACATAGAGAGAGGATATCTAGCGGCGCTCTAATGGAGTTCAGCGTGCATCATGTGGACACCCACGTGAGGGGGAAGGACCTCTCGGTGGTGTACACCGTCGACCCGGCCGTGGTGGAGGACTCCATCAACACCATGGAGCAGTTGCTTGCTAATGATGACAAGTATAAAGTGGTCGGCTTCGACCTCCAGTACACCGCGGGTCGTCCCGGGGTTGATCAGACGGTTGCCGTCGCCCAATTGTGCGTGGGCCATCACGTCCTCGTCTACCACTACTGCCTGGCCACAAGGCCTTGTGAGCGTTTCGTCAGGTTTGTCAACAGCCCCAATGATGACCCACAAGTATAGGGGATCAATCTTAGTCCTTTCGATAAGTAAGAGTGTCGAACCCAACGAGGAGCAGAAGGAAATGACAAGCGGTTTTCAGCAAGGTATTCTCTGCAAGTACTGAAAGTAGCGGTAATAGATAGTTTCGATAGCACGATAATTCGTAACAAGTAACAAGTATAATAAAGTGCAGCAAGGTGGCCCAATCCTTTTTGTAGCAAAGGACAATGTCGGGCCCATGGAACCCGGGGTATCCAGACCCGTTTGCCTTTGGCCCAGGGCTCAACGCCTGGCGTGGGCCCAGCGGGCCGTCATCACCAAGCACCTCACCAAGACCCCTCATGAGGCCCCTGGCCTCCTGAGGACCCCTCCTCAGGGAGCGGCGAGCAAGACTCGGCATCCTCGCCAACGGCCTCGCGAGGCGGCCTCCTGAGGCCTCCTCCCGAAGGCGTCCAAGACGAAGGCTGTTCGGCACAGCTGCGCGGTCTGGGGCCCATCACGTGGGTGACGCGTACGATGACGAGCAGCGACAGAGGCCGCGCCAGCAGGCGCGGATGAAGATGGTTTCCTCTTTTGTGTTAAGGGAGCAGGGCCAACTATCTACTCCCCAAAGCGACCCCAAAGGTTGCCCGATCGGTGGAGGAAGACCAAGATGGCTGGCGCGTAGGGCGGAGGTCATGACCGAGCCCATCGGCGCGTCATGGATCATGCTTTGGCAGGCAAAGACCACCTTTAGTCAGGATAGCCTGAGCGCCTGTCCCCTTTCAAAACCGCCAAGTGTGGCAACCCTTCCGGCCTAAGTTTTCGAGGGGGAAGAGGACCAAGGCTGGTATAAAGGGCAGTGCTGCCGTTGTAGAGGGAGACTTCGGTTGAGTTCTTCCTCCTCCACCTTGTACGCAAGAACTCTCTTGCCCCTTGCAATCCCAACCACAAGCAGGTGTAGGGTTTTACACCACAAGGTGGTCCAAACCTGGGTAACCGCTGAGTCCATGGTCCATTCCTCGCTAGCGCGCTCTCGCCATAGCCTCACCATCGCTTAGCCGTGGTAGGAGACGAAGTGGTAGAACGAGCTCACCCCAGTGTTCGAACCTTTGGGTCCCCGGAGCCCTACTTCCGACATTTGGCGCGCCAGCTAGGGGTGCGCTACTGTTCTTCCGCTCTACCCTCTGCTCCACCAACCTCATGGCCGACACACGTCGCGAGCGCGCCGAGCGCAGGGCTGGCCGCGTGGCTCAGACAGAGCCAGTGGCCCGTGGCAATCGCCGCCACCCCGACACCAAGGCTACTGCAGCAGGACTCCTCCCTGTACCCCTTTGTGCAGGCGAACGGCCACACCGCCACAGCCTCCTCCCTCGCCCACCGCGGACTGCCGAACCCGCAGGCCGCGCTGCTCATGGCGCGCGAGCTGCTCCGCTACCGTCCAGCCGACGCAGGCTACGACGCCTGGCTTGGCCGCATCACCGAGCTCGTCAACGCCGCCGGGGACGCCCACTCGCTCCGCCCTCCGCCGTCTCACGCTGGGGACCTGGCGCACGACGCTCCCCTGCCGCCACCTCTACACGACGAGCATCTCACCGCGAGCCTCAGAGCCCCGGCGTCTTCGAGGAAAGGCTCCTCAAGCCATCAGCCGCACCTCCTGCCGCGAGCACGGCGCTCCTTCACGAGGAACTCCCACCCGCACCACCCACGGGCATGCCAAACTGCGGCCCAGCCTCAGAAGCCTGCCTGCTGCTGGCGCTGGAGCCTCAAGTGGATAGCTGGGCCACGGAGTTCAAGGCTTACTTGCTTCGCGGCACCCTCCCGGAGAAAGACTCAGAAGCAGAGCGCGTGGCCCGACAGGCCACCGCTTACTGCCTACAAGATGGCGAGCTGTACCGCAGGCACCCCAATGGTGTCTCCCTGCGGTGCATCTCTGAAGAGCAAGGGCGCGAGTTGCTCGCTGATATCCATGGAGGAGACTGCGGCCACCACTCCTCGTCACGCACCCTTGTCGGCATGGTGTTCCGCAGCGGCTTCTACTGGCCCACTGCGCTGCGTGATGCTACCGCACTGGTCCAAGCCTGCGAGGCCTGCCAATTCCACGCCAAGCAGATCCACCAGCCGGCGCAGGGCCTTCAGACGATTCCCCTCTCATGGCCCTTCGCGGTCTGGGGGCTGGACATCCTGGGGCCCTTCCCTCGCGCGGCTGGCAGTTACCGCTACCTCTACGTCGCCATCGACAAGTTCACCAAGTGGGCTGAAGTCGAGCTGGTGCGCACCATCCTGGCAGGCTCCGCCATCAAGTTCATCAAGGGCCTCGTGAGCCGCTTTGGAGTTCCCAACCGCATCATCACCGACAATGGTTCCCAGTTCACAAGCGGCCTCTTCAAGTCCTACTGCGCCAGCCTCGGCACGCAGATCTTCTACGCCTCGGTGGCACACCCGCGAAGTAATGGCCAGGCCGAGCGTGCCAACGCCGAGGTCCTCATGGGCCTCAAAACAAGGAGCTTCAAGAAGAAACTCGAGAATTGCGGCAAGGGCTGGCTCGACGAGCTGCAGTCCGTGCTGTGGTCCATCCGCACGACGGCAAGCAAGCCTACCGGCGAGACCCCCTTCTTCCTTGTCTACGGCACTGAGGCGGTCCTCCCACTGGAGCTTAAGCACGGGTCCCCGCGAGTCCTTGCCTTCGACGAGGCGCGTCAGGACGGCTCGCGGGAGACCGATCTGCTACTCCTTGAGGAGAGCCGCCGCCAGGCAACCATTCGCGACGCGGGGTACCAGCAGGCCTTGCGTCGCTACCACAGCCGCAGCATCCGCCCTCGCACTCTCGAAGTCGGCGACCTCGTCCTGTGCAGAATCCTCTCCAGAGAGGGGCTCCACAAACTCTCACCTATGTGGGAAGGCCCTTTCAGAGTTACTCATGTCTCCAGGCCCGGCTCAGCCCGGCTGGAGACGAAGGACGGAGTTCCTGTGCCTAACGCCTGGAACATCCAACACCTCCACAAATTCTACCCGTGACCCTCACGCGTACGAACGAAATGGGGCTGTACACGCCCCGGAGCCTCTCATTGCGTTCGCCTGATGGGCCCGCGAGAGCTCCCACCCACGCCCAAGTGGAAGCCCCATGCTCTGCGCTGGTGGAATGATCGACCCGCGATCATACCCACACCCCTGTGGAAGCCCCATGCTCCGCACTGGCGGAAAAATCAACTGAGGGCGCCCCACGGGCTGCACCAACCTCAAGCTGACCCGTGCCGGACACGGCAACACTCTTTTTCTCATTTCGATGTGTAATTGAGGGCGCCCCATGGGTTGCACCAACCTCAAGCTGACCCGTGCCGGACACGGCACCCGCATCTTATTTTAGTTATGTAATGGGTTGCTATCTTACTTCAGTAAAGTTTGGTTTCTTACATGGCATTTCATTTTGTCCTTGCCTCACGAGCCTCGCGCGCTCACGACATCCCTCATGAGCCTCGCACGAGTGGGGGCTGGACACGGTGTCTGTGCTCGGGTCAGTCCCAGTAGCGCTGAAAAATCTAAGCAACCGGGCTCTGGCTCGCGGGTCTGCTCCAGTGCACGCCACCCCACCAAGGTTCTTGGTGTCTTGTCTCCTCGCGTAATGCCCATGAGCAAATCGATGAGCGTGCGCTTCTCCCCTATCGTTAAGTACTCTGCATGCAGTTATCTCAGGAGCAGGTTCCCGGAAAGGCCTCGCGAGGATGACTCGCGAGGTGGCCCCCTCAGGGCCTCAGGAAGCTGGCAGGCCCTGCCTCGGGAGCTAACCCTCGGCGGCCGTCTCAGCAGGAGATCTCGCGAGCGGAACCCTCACGAGGCGTACCCTACGAGAGATGGCCCGCCGGACACTACCTTGTACAGAGCTAAGTCTCCCACCTCGCGAGCCGCCCTCGCCGTCTCTCAAGCCTTCCCCTCCGGCAGCCTCACGAGTGCCAGCGTTTCTCTTGGCGCAAGCCGCTTGCGCATCAATGGGGGCTCCCTGAGCATCGCGCCTCAGGAGCCCTAACTAGCTCCCGGTGCCCCTCACCTCTTGGCCTTGTCCAGGCATCGCGACCTGACATACCAGCGACGGCTATGGCCCGCTCAGGGGCTAGGTCCTGACGACGCAGAGCACCATGGCAAGCAAAAAGAGCAAAACAGGCTTCAAGAGAGAGCGTTACGAGGGCATGGGCATTCGATACAACCAGAAGCAAAGTACTTAAAATATAAAGCATTGTCCTCACGCCCCCATGGGGTCACGATCAACTATACGCAGGATATGGGGAAGGGCCTAAGAAGACGTGTCGCCATCACCGTTGCTGCCACCGTCATCGTCACTTCCCTCGACTCCGCTTGCGCTCTCGCTGCCGCCAGGGGCGAAGTGCCCGTGCAAGGCATCCACGTGATCCTCCACCGCCTTCCCAAGGGTGTCGCGGACCTCCTCTGGGACGGGGGCTATCACCTTGCCGAAGTCAAAGTTGGGGTCGGCGTCGAGAAGATGGCTGAAGATGCGCATGGCGGCCTGGGTGAGGAGATCGCGGCTCTCCTCCTCAATGATTCCGCCCACCTTCTTGGCACCCACCTCGAGCCACTCCACGAGCTTGGTGAAGAAGTCGAGGTAGCTGCCGTCATGAGTCTAGAGGGGGCTGCTGACGTCCTCCTTGCAAATGGAGCCTAAGGCGCGGCGGGCCCGGAGCTCGACGGCATGGAAGATCTAAGAGCGCTGGAGTTGCGGCCCCCGCGCTCGGGCCGCCTCGTCCCGCGCCTGCTCCACGACCGTGGTGACGCCCCCCACCTGCTGCCAAAGGGAAGCCAGCTCGGCCTCGGCGTCGGCCCGGGCATTCAGCGTGGTCTCCCGCCGTCTTTCGGCTTCGGCCAGCATCTCCTTAAGGCCCGCGATCTCGTGCTGGAACTCCTCGCGCTTGGCCTTGAAGCGGTCCTCCTGTTGCTTCAGCTTCTTGCTGTTCTCACTGGCAAGCGCTTCGCGGCTCTGCGCGACCCTCCTGTCGGCGTCCTCCTGGATCTTCTTCTCCTTGGCCGTCAGATTGGCGTTGGCCTTGTCTAGGTGCTCGGCGTAGGAACCTTGGGCAGCGGACACCTCTCGCTCCAACGTCTCCAGCCTTTCGCACTCCAAGTACTGCGCGGATGCCGACCACGCGAGCTCCTGCTCACGGATGCCAAGGTCCGCCTCGCAGGCCGCAAGCCCCTCTTCGAGGGCGGAGATGGTGTCTCTCTGTGCCTGGAGTTGTCGCTCCAGCAAGGTGTTCTGGTCCAGGAGCTCCTTCCTGCGGGCCTCTGCCGCCTCGCGCCGCCTGTCGGCCTCGTCGGCCTCCCTGACAGCGTTCTCGAAGATTTCCTTCATGTCCTGGGCAGCCTTCTCGCGCTTCCCCCGCGCGGCGTCGTCTTGACGGCGGCCCAGTTTGATGGCCACAACAAGCTGGTGCCACCTCTCCATGAGGCGCTGGCGCTCCTCGATGATGCGTGCCTCCTCCACCCGGAGGTCTGCTTCCAGCTGGTCCAGGGCAGCCCTGGCGCCTTGCAGGGCCCCGCGCTTGAGCACGGCGCTGCTACTCATGAGCTGCAGGGCCCAGCTGGTGTGCGCCCCAGTGCCGCCCTCTCGTGAGGGCCCAGCGCCACCGGTCAGGAGCGGAGAGCTCACGGGGGCCCCCTCTTCGTCCCGCCGTGGCGATGCACCCCGCGGGCTCAGCGGCCCCCCGGAAGGTGCCCCATGCGCTGGCAAGTCCGGCCGACCCCCCGCGACGCCGCCGCCACCGGTGGTGCGGGGTGGGAGAATCGGCGTCTCCGCCTTTGTTGCCGAAACATCCGCCCTGGCAGTGGGCGCCCCAGGAACTGCGGAGCCGCCTCCTGACGACGCCTCCTGAGGCTCGCCTGCTTGTGTCCCCCGAGCCACGTCCTCCTGCGGCTCAGGAGGGGCCGTCTGCCCCTCTGCCCTCATGAGGCCAGCCTCTGCATCGAGGCTGCTGGTGTTCTCTTCACGCCCCCCGGCCCTAGAAACCGGCGGTGTAGCCCCCGCTAGGCCTGAGGACCTCTCCTCCTTCTTCCTCTTCTTGCTCGAGGAGGTCCTGAAAAAGGGAAAAGAAACAAGGGCTCAGGCGCGCGCAACACACCAGGCGCAGGGGGAAGGAAGACGAATGCTTACTGGTCCCTGGCAAACCATCTCCTCTTCTTCAGCGGCCACGGAGGAACGTCGCCGCCGCCGCCTTCACGGGGCCCTTTCTCGCGACCGGCACCCCTCGCGGGAGGGCCACGGGATCCGCCCTCGCCACCGCTTCCGGAGCCCCGCAGCTTTGCAGCTGCCACACGGGGGCTTCCCGCGCCCTCCCCCTGGTCGGGCGAGTCCTCAGGCGGGGTGACGTCATCATCGTCTCCAAGCCCACGGACGAGCCGGCGGCGGGTCCGCCAAACCAGGCTGCCTCCGCCCTCCGCAGCGCCTGTCGAGGCCCCGGCGTCGCCACGGTCGCTTGAACCAGGAACCACAAGAAAGGGGTTGTCCCGGGGCCCTTCGAAGCCCACTGGGAGCGGTCCCCACTTGTCAAAACGCGGCATTGAGCCGGCCAGCGCCTCCTTGTTCTTGTAGCGATACAAGGGAAGCCCATCCATGGGTGGCTCGCTCGCCTCTTCGCCGGTCAGGGTATGGAGCACCCCGTTCAGCACCTCCAGCAGCAAGCTGTCCGTGCTCGACCGCAACCGGTCCTCCGGGCCGGTGAAGGCCCACATCGGGCGGGAGTGTCGCTGGAGAGGAGCTATGCGGCGCCGGAGGAACTCCCTCACGACCGTGACCACCATTACTTTCGCAGCCCTCAGCTCGGCCAACCTCCTCCATACCCGCGCCAGCCTCGGGTCAGCGAGCCTTTCATGCCCCCACCCGGAGCTTCTTGCCGCCGGAGATGCCGGCAGCTGCAGCAGGGGGCTGTATTGGCCGCGTCCACATACACCCATTGCCGCCTGAAGCCCTCGACCTCCTTGGTAAGCCTCGTGTCAATACCGTCACCCACCGTCTCGTCTGCGATGCGGAACGAGACGCACCCGGAACATTGGTTCGCCGCGGTCAGCCGCAGGCTAAAGAAGTGGCGGAAGAGTGCCACTGAGGGCGTCACGCCTAGGAAGGCTTCGCATAAAAAGGCAAAGGCGGAAAGAAGAAGGACGGAGTTCGGCTCGAGATGCAGCGGATGGACCTGGTAGTGGGAAAGGGCGGCGTTGAAGAAATCGGAGAATGGAGGTAGCAGGCCCGCGAAGAGCGTGGGAAGGAAGAGGACGGCAGGGGTGGTGTCGAGGTCGGTGGTCGGGCGCGAAGCCGGCCAGATGCGAGTGCCCCCCCCCCCCACTCGCTAGAAGCAGCTGCGATCATTGGAAGCACCTTGCTGAGCCCCTCGGCGTTGACAATCGTGGGCCTACCCAGAGCAGGCTCTGCCACCACCCCCGCAACCACCGTGTCCGCCGCCTCTTCCTCCCTGCCGGGGGGCGACATGGCGGCACGGCAAGGGTTTAGGGCGGCGGAGTTTTGGGAGAGGTAGGAGGAGCTGTGCGTGGGAAGGAAGGCGCAGGGAGATGGAATGTGCGAAGGGAGGCAATGATGGCCTCGCGTCGCCCGCGGCAGGTTTTATGTCAGCGCGGGCGGTTACCGAGGCATCGTGGGAGAAGTGGGGGCGTCCGTCACATCATGCACCACGCGTCGCGCCTGGCCACAGGCGGTTAGGGTGCGCGCCGTTTTGCCCACCAGTAGGCGGGAATGTGCACGTCGCGGGCCCGGGAGCTACTATCGGGCCCATGGAACCTGGGGTATCCAGACCCGTCTGCCTTTGGCCCAGGGCGCAACGCCTGGCGTGGGCCCAGCGGGCCGTCATCAGCAAGCACCTCACCAAGACCCCTCATGAGGCCCCTGGCCTCCTGAGGACCCCTCCTCAGGGAGCAGCGAGCAAGGCTTGGCATCCTCGCCAACGGCCTCACGAGGCGGCCTCCCGAGGCCTCCTCCCGAAGGCGTCCAAGACGAAGGCTGTCCGACATAGCCGCGCGATCTGGGGCCCATCACGTGGGTGACGCGTGCGACGACGAGCAGCGACAGAGGCCGCGCCAGCAAGCGCGGATGAAGATGGTTTCCTCTTTTGTGTTAAGGGAGCAGGGACAGCTATCTACTCCCCAAAGCGACCCCAAAGGTTGCCCGATCGGTGGAGGAAGACCAAGACGGCGGGTGCGCAGGGCAGAGGTCATCACCAAGCCCACCGGCGCGTCATGGATCATGCTTTGGCAAGCGAAGACCGCCTTTAGTCAGGATAGCCTGAGCGCATGTCCCCTTTCAAAACCGCCAAGTGTGGCAACCCTTCCCGCCTAAGTTTTCGAGGGGGAAGAGGACCAAGGCTGCTATAAAGGGCAGTGCTGCCGTTGTAGAGGGAGACTTCAGTTGAGTTCTTCCTCCTCCACCTTGTACGCAAGAACTCTCTTGCCCCTTGCAATCCCAACCACAAGCAGGAGTAGGGTTTTACACCGCAAGGTGGCCCAAACCTGGGTAACCGCTGAGTCCACGGTCCATTCCTCGCTAGCACGCTCTCGCCGTAGCCTCGCCGTCGCTTAGCCGTGGTAAGAGACGAAGTGGTAGAACGAGCTCACCCCAGTGTTTGAACCTTTGGGTCCCCGAAGCCCTACTTCCGACAGACAAGACAGAACAAACTCGTATAATAAGCAAAGCGTTCTCGAGGACACATGGGAATTTCATCTAGTCACTTTCATCATGTTTGTTTGTTTCATGTTCGCTACTTTGATAATTTGATATATATGGGTGGACCGGTGCTTGGGTGCTCTTGTTACTTGAACAAGCCTCCCACTTATGATTACCCCCTCTCGCAAGCATCCGCAACTACGAAAGAAGAATTAAGATAAATTTGACCATAGCATGAAACATATGGATCCAAATCAGCCCCTTACGGAATAGCGCATAAACTAGGGTTTAAGCTTCTGTCACTCTAGCAACCCATCATCTAATTACTACTCCACAATGCCTTCCCTTAGGCCCAAAGATGGTGAAGTGTCATGTAGTCGACGTTCACACGACACCACTAAAGTAAGCAACAACATACATATCATCAAAATATCGAACGAATACCAAATTCACATGATTACTTATGACAAGACTTCTCCCATGTCCTCAAGAACAAAAGTAACTACTCACAAATCATATTCATGTTCAAGATTAGAGGGGTATTGAATATCATTAAGGATCTGAACATATAATCTTCCACCAAATAAACCAACTAGCATCAACTACAAGATGTAATCAACACTACTAGCAACCTACAGGTACCAGTCTGAGGTTTTGAGACAAAGATTGAATACAAGAGATGAACTAGGGTTTGAGATGAGATGTTGCTGGTGAAGATGTTGATAAAGATTGGTCCTCCCATGATGAGAGGATCGTTGGTGATGTCGATGGCTTCAATTTCCCCCTCCCGGAGGGAAGTATCCCCGGCGGAATCGCTCCGCCGGAGAACAAAATTGCTCCTGCCCAGGTTCCGCCTCGAGACGGCGGCGCTTCATCTCGAAAGTCTTCTCTATATTTTTTCAGGGCAAACAAGCTTATATAGCAGAAGGAGGGGGCCAGAGGCCAGCCAGTGGCCCCACATGGCATCAGGGCGTGCCCAGGGGGGCCGCGCCCTGTTGCCTTGTGGGCAACTGGTGGGTCCCCTCCAGTATCTCTTTTCTCCAGTATTTTTTGTATATTCAATAAAAAATCTCCGTGAAGTTTCAAGTCAATTGGAGCTCTATAGGTATCTCTGCTGTAGCTATTTCAGGTCCAGAATTCCAGCTGCCGGTATTCTCCCTCTTCATATAAATCTTGCAAATTAAGAGAGAAAAGGCATAAGAATTGCATCATAAAGTGAAATAATGATCAAATACATTATAAATAACAGTAGGAAATCATGATGCAAATTGGACGTATCAACTCCCCCAAGCTTAGACCTCGCTTGTCCTCAAGCGAAAGCCAAAATCGATAATCATGACCACATGTTTAGAGAGAGAGGTGTCGATAAAAATAAAATAGGACATGAAGGCATCATGATCTTTATTATAACAGCAATATATCATCATAAAACTTCTCATGAAAAAGTGACAATTCATTCACAAGTTAAAGTATGAACCATAAACCGTATTGAAAACTAACAAACTATGATCTCAGTCACTGAAGCAATTGCAATTCATCATATTATCAGAAAGAGTCTATGTAAGAGCTTTGTTTAGCAAGTTCACATACTCAACTATCATTTAGTCTTCTATGATTGCTGACACTCACAGCATACTTATGGAGCAAAAGTTTCAGCCAGACACATAGAAAGATAGGGGCTTATAATTTCGCCTCCCAACTTATATACCTCAAGGGTAACATCAACAATAATAACTCATGATCACCTACATCCAACTGAATATATATGCCTGGATCTATCCCCACCAGATGATGCTTGCCAAGAGAGAAAATAAAAATGGAATAGAGGAGAATACTATTGACTCTTGCATGAAAGTAAATACATAAAGTAAAAGATAGGCCCTTCGCAGAGGGAAGCAGAGGTTGTCATGCGCTTTTTGTTTTGAGATGTACAAGCTCTTAATGTAAAGGAACGTCACTTAATATTGCCCCTTGTGATAGCGACCTTTATTATGCAGTCTGTCGCTTTTATTTCTTCACCATCACAAGTTCGTACAAAGCTTATTTTCCCTTATAATAAAAGATCATACATATTTAGGAGCAATTTTTATTGCTTTTGCACCGATGACAACTTACTTGAAGGATCTTATTCAATCCATAGGTAGATATAGTGGACTCTCATGACATGAAACTGGGTTTAAGGGTTTTTGGATGCACAAGTAGTATCTCTACTTAGTACAGAATTTTGGCTAGCAAAAGATAGGGGGGAAGCACCACATGTTAGAGGATCCAACAAGTTTTATCAATTATACTTCTTTTATGTGAAGTCATCACTCCCCATGGGATTAGCATATGATCTTTACTTTTTTATTCTCTTTATTTATTTCTAAGATTGGATCAACAAAAGTAAAACACTCAACTCAAACTACTCTTTATTATATAACTTTCACACATGATTACATAGATAGGTAGACCACAAAGCTAGCACATAAAACTAAATCATACTAAAACTTTATTCTTCTAAATTACGAAATAACTAAGGATCAAACTAAGATAGATAATGATGATAAAAGTGATGGTGATACGATACCGGGGCACCTCCCCCAAGCTTGGCACAAGCCAAGGGTGGTGCCCATACCCATGTACTCAAGTCTCCTTCGGTGATGGTGGTGATGAAGGGATAGGCTTGTCCTTTGCCTTCAGCAAGTACTCCAAATTGCCATTAATCCTCCGGAAGGCACGTTTCTGCTCTTCTAACACAATAACTTCACAGGTAAGCAATGTATTCTAAGCACAAATTGCTTCAAAAACCTTTAGTGTATCGATTTCAGATGGGGGAAGGTTATTATAAAGAGTTTGCCATGTATCTCCCTTTTCTGGTGCTTCTCCCATGTGCGTGGCTTGATCTTCTTCTCCTTGAATCCGGTCCTCCATTACCTCTCCTGACTCCTCCTTCATAGCGGTGTCCTCTTCCCCGGACGACCACTCATAATAGACTTTGCTAAAAGGACATTTGCCGGGTGAAAGTTGCACAATCCGGTGCTTGGTGCGGAGCTTTCGGGGAGCCATGGGAATCTAGATCTGTCAGAAAAACAGCCCGAAACAAGAATAGAAGGGAAACTTACGATGCGGTGGTCAAAACACCCGTGAGTATATATAAAGAATTTTTATCATGCAAAACAAGCATACGAGAGGAAAACGGAGTCGGGAGGGCACATGAGGGGCCCACAAGGCAACACGGCGCGCCTCGGGGGGGTCGCGCCCTGTTGCCTTGTGACCTCCTCGTGGGTCCTCTCGGTTATTTCTTATTTTTGTATTTTTTCTAATATTCCAAAACGGACAGAAATAATTTTTATCGAATTTTTGGAGTCGGTTTACTTACCGTATCACATACCTACCCCTTTTCAGGGTTCTGGAGCATTCCGGAAGGACTCTTCGATGTGTTCCTCCGGTGTCATTGTCTGAATAATATTAGTTTCAACATTAATGGGGTGTCGGTGTAAAAACCGGCAGACCTCGGGGGAGGGGGTCCCGAGCTGCAGATCTCGGATCGGTGGTCCTACGGGCTAAACCCTATGTCTTATATACACGCCAGGAAGGGTATCTAGGGTTACAAGGTCGGTATCTAGGAGTAAGGCGGCTGGAGAAATCTTGAAGTGTACTACAAGTCTTCGGTAGAGACAGCCTCAATCACGTCTCCCATGTGCGGCCTTCGGAGTCCATCTTGATCACGTACGGGGGCATATCGGCCCAACCGAGGAGACGGGCCGGCTAGGTTAGCACCCCCTAATCCAGGACACCATCAGTAGCCCCCGAACTGGTCTTCTACGCCGAGGACGACCTTCAACAAACACCACTTCGGATCCGGAGTCTCCGGCTTGACAGACGAGTTCCACTTTGCATTTCGGATTCTCTTAACAGAGCATCAACATCCGCGGTCCAACCGAGCTTGTACCCTGCCCGAGGTGGGTAGGTATCTTAGCCTCAAAGACTGGTTGTGCAGGTCTGAACAATCCAATCTGGCCTGACAACTTTATCGGAGAGGCTCACCCCACGACAGGTCGAGCAGTTACTGCCTCCCCCTCAAATCGTGGTTCGAGGCAGCCTTTTTACTGGCACGTCCCTTCGAGGCAAAGATCGTGCCTGCTTTCTTAGGGATATCATCAAGATTTTGTTTCCCCCCATATGCTTCAATGGCATTTTTTATGGCAACCGCGATTTTATCGGCGCTGCGGGCAGGACTCTTAGCCTTTCATAGGCCTATAAGAGCCAAAGGGAGAACAGCGCACTAGCGCACGCTCCCATTCCTCCCCCACTCCTGCTTCGTCTAGCTCCAGCACCCAGATCCAACCAGCACGCTTTTCCCTTTCGTGAGCCCAACTCTTCAATCCAGCCATGGCCGACACCCTCAAGGGGCATTGGGGCGTCTCCACCGTGACAGCGGCGACCATCGCGGAGCTGCGCGATGTGGGCTACCTGGCCCCCACCATCGCTGCCCGAGCTCCAGCGGCCGGCCAGCTGGTGGCTGCTCCCAACGCCGGGGAGCGGCTAGTCTTCGTCCCCCACCTCATCCGAGGCCTGGGGTTCCTGTTGCACCCCTTTGTGCGCGGGGTAATGTATTATTACGGGTTAGATTTCCACCATCTGGCCCCTAACTCCGTTTTGCACATCGCCGCCTTTATCACAGTCTGCGAGGCCTTCCTCCGCTGTGAGCCACACTTCGGCTTATGGCTAAAGCTCTTCGGGATCAAGCCGAAGCCGAGTGGCTCGGATCTCGCAGAGTGCGGAGGGGCTATGATCAGCAAGAACCAGGGGGGCACCTGGTTCAAGGGCACCTTCATCGAAACTGTGAAGGAGTGGCAAAGAGAGTGGTTCTACATCATCGAGTCACTCGCCCCTGGTCAAACCGAAGTCCCGGCCTTCTCGGCCGGGCCCCCCAAGAAGCTCAAGTCCTGGAAGGAGAAGGGCGTCGCTTGGGGAAAGCCAGAAGAGGTGGAGACCCTGATCGACAGGATCTTGTGGTGGTCCACAACGGGAAAGGTCGAGCTGGCCTACGTCATCAATGTCATGCTCAACCGCCGTATACTCCCTCTCCAGCTTTCGGCTACCCCGATGTGGGCACAAAAGCCCGAGGACATGCACACCATCAACACCTTCTTCCGCTCCACCTTGGCCGCCATGTGGTCGAAGCTCATGAAGCTGGCCAAGGACAAAATCCCCAAGGCGGGGGAGGACCGCGGCCTCGAGCACGGCTATGAGGCCCCCCCGGTGAGTGGTTTCACCCTTCAACCTTTATTTTTTGCTCATCGGCAAAGTTTTTACTTGAATTGCCATGTTTTGATATTTTGCAGAAGTGGTTGGCCTGGGTACAAGGGGTACGATGCCCAGCCCCACTGCCAGAGCTGCCCCCAACTCCCCTGCTCTCAGCGCTTCTGACCGAGGAGCCGCATGTGGTGGCCTCCAAAGGGACGAAGTCCCAGACGGGGAGGTCAAGTGCTCGGACCCGGGGGACTTCGGTCACCCGGTCAGAAGAGACCCACACCTCCGCCGCTCAAGACGGCGGCGCCAAGGAGGGTGAGGAGGAGGAGGTTCCCCCTCCAAAGGGGAAGAGGTCGGCATTGGAAGACGCCGACGTGGACATGCCACCGAAGGGCCCAAAGAGGCCGAGGCGAGCCTCATCCGAGGCCGCCAACAAGTCGCCGGAGAGGGCCAAGCTCTCCGGTGACTCAGAGGAAGACCTCCTCACTATGGGGAGGAAGAAACCGGCACCGCGAGGGTAAGCCCTTGTCCTTGTCTTCCTTCCTTGAGTCATTTTTTAAGCAAGGGAAATCTTTACAGAAGCAATCTTTCATATGCAGCCCGCCGAGGGTAATCCCCAGCGGTTATTCAAGCGGGCTGCCATCCGCCAGCGGGACTCCAGAGCCCGCCGCCTCTCCCCCGAAGCATGACGGGCTAGGGGAGGCGACATCCACCATGGTCCCCGACGTCAACCTTATGGGGGCCAACGAGGTGGCGATCATGGCCAGGGTCAATACCTCGGCCCAACAAGACCCGGGGACGGAGCGCCCCGAGGTCATCAAAGAAGGGTTGGGCCAATCATTGGCCCAGCCGGCGTCTACCTCGGCTCCGCCACACCAGGCGGAGGCTGTTCGGCTGGATACACCCGAGGTCATCCCTTCACCCCAGCCTACTGCCCAAGGACCGAGGAGGTGGAGGAGGCCCTAAAGGGCTCTTTCATCAAGGAGAAGCACCGTGCCTTGATAGGCATGACGCTGGAAGGCTACCGGTCTGCAGGGGCCGGCCTGCACGAGGTTTTCAAGAACCTCGTAGCAGGTTTCGAGGTACACCTTCTGCGCATTCAATTTGTTTAATTAAGTTGTTTGTTTTATGAATTTTGTCCAAAGACATAAAAGTACAGCCTGCTAAACGGCTTAGTGAGTGAGTAGCCCCCGAGCCTGAAGTCGGTTTTAAGAAACCGGCATCGGGGTCGCTTGATTAAGTAGGAGCCTGATGAGTAGCCCCCAGGACGCTGCTCGAGGCAGCCGTCCTGGAGCCTGTTAGTGTTTTGAACTATTCCCTTTGTGATAAGGATCTGTTTTATTCCAGGTTTCGACCTCGGTTCCGGACTCCGTCTCCGAAGAGATGGCGGAGATGAACCGGAAACTTGAGCGATCTCAAGGTAAGCAAGTTTAAACTTGCCTTGTATTCTGGATGAAGAGGTATAATGTATGTTAAAGAAAACAACTAAGACCGAACTGTGTTGACAGCGGAGTGGGAGACGCTCAAGGCTGAGCTCGAAAGGGCTCGGAAGGAGGTGCGGCAGTAGGAGGCTGCTGCCGCCGCGGCCGAGAAGGCCCGGGCCGCCGAAAAGGCAGCTGGGGAAAGCACCAAGCACGAGTGCTAGAGGTCAAGGAGACCCTGAAGGGCGTGTTCGAAGCACGCGACAAACTTCAGGAGGAGGGGCAACAAACAAAGGAGGAGCTCGAGAAGCTTCAACGCGCCCACTCCGAGCTCAAGACCTCGGCCCGAGCTGATCACGAGGTGCTCCAGCAAGTGGAGCAAATCGCCTCGGGTAAGATATTTTTGCCGCAGTGTGCTTTTGGCAGCAAAGGGTGTGTCGAGCTCACCCAGTTATGGCGTTTCGCAGAGGTCTTTGAGGATCTCCCGCAGAGCGCGGTGGATGCGGTGGCATACTTTGGCCAGTTGGCGGGTCATGAGGCGGAGAAGGCCTTTTGGGGGCAGTTTCCAGGGTCACCGTCCGCACAGCTGCTGAATCGTCGAGTGAAGCATCTGGTGGAACTATTTCGCATGACGAAACCGGCGCTCCAGGACCTCTGCGTCGCTCTGTTGCCTACCAAAGTGTGACACCCTGGTTTTCGCTCCTCGATTTTTTCCTTCGCGGGATTTGGCTCCCGTCTTTTTTTCGGTGTTATTGGATTTTCTCTTGCCTTTGGGTATATGAAGATGGTCATTTAGTCTTGCCTTCCCTATCCAACCAGAGATTCTCCCAAGTCCAACCTTGCCACCCAAGATATTTTTCTCAAGATTTTGCCACCGAAACCCTACTCTCCGATCTACCGGAAGGGAAACCCTAATTCCTTCCATTACAAAGGAACCCCAATTTCCTTTGATCTAGTGCCTCCCAAACTTTTCCCAGTGATCATCCCATATCCATAAACCCTGGATATGCAAAAATATTGCCAAGTCATTTGCAATATTTTTCATTTAAAATTAATTCCTTTTTCTGCCGTTTAAAGGAATTAAATCCAGGAAAATATCTATCCATCTCCAAAGTTCATGAAAACTTGTGGAGATATTCTTTGTGATCATATTGAGCTCCAATAAAAATATTGGCCATAATTAAATAAGGGAACTTGCCTTTCCTATTTAAAGCCAATATTGCAATTTGGGCACTTTCCAAAGGAGCTACTATTTTGGTAGCCAGGAAAAATCCCAAATAATTTGTGGAGCTTCTCCTATCCATATATTCACCATTTCCCTCAAGAACCCAAGTTCCATAGTTCATATTTTGAGCTTATCATCCAATTCTTGTTTCTGGATTTATTTTGAGGTTGTGAAGCAACTATATTTTATATTGCTTCAAAAATTCTCAAATTAATCCAGGACCTCAAATTCCCTATATGATGTGAGTATGCAAAAATTCACCTCATTTCATCTAGCCAATTTCTCCCAACAATTCCATCTAGTTTCTGTCCAGATCCAAGCTCTGTGAAGGAAGTACCACTTTGGCATTTCCAAATGAGCTGAAATATTTCCAGTACCTTCATATCTACAAATCACCTCCCTCCACCAAAATTCAGTTCATTTCATCAAGCCAAATGAGTGCAGCTTCAAGGTAAAGTTTCTGGACCAAATTTGGCATTGCAAAGGAAGTATATGCAAATGAGGTCCAAATGCCTTCAAATTTTGTCAGCAGCTACTCCTTCCTACCCCATCTTATTTTGGCAACCTCTCAACCTCACTTGATAAGTCATTTCACCTCAGCTTGGTCCCCAAGTTTCTATCCAGAGACTATTCTGGATCACCCCGGCCACTCTAGAGCAATCCTGGTCCATCCAATGATCCATCTCATCTATATGATCAGTGCCTTCCGTGTTTGACAAGATTTGGCACCCAGAGGAGGGCCAGAACACGACATGCCCGTGGTGATCGCGTGAGCTGCACGCAGAAACAGTGCACCGCGTGCTCATCGCGTCGGGCAGGCCAGCTCAGGCCACCGTAGTTTGTCCATTCGTGGCGACCTGACTCCCCGTCGTCCACACCCCCATCTCCGGTCATTTCCCCCTTCGTTCCTTTCCTCGCCGCACCGCGACGAACCTCGCCATGGTGCTGTGATGCTCGTGACCCGTGCCGTCGTCTTCTCCCGTGGCTCCTTCCTCCCCGAGCCCTCTCGAATGCGCCCGAGCTCCCTCCGCTCCCCCGTGAGCCCTCTGGACACCTCTCCCCTTCTCCCAGCGTGTTCCCGAAGCTCCGGCGCGCGGCACACGCGTCGCCGTGGCCGTGCTCGCCCACCCACGCCGTCCGGCTATATATAGCCTCTCCTGATCCTGTTCGAGCTCACCAGCCTCTCTCCGCCCTCCTAGCCTCCTCCCGGCCAGCTATTGGAGCTCGAGGAGCTCTCCTCGCTTCCCTCTGCCGCCATGGCCGCCGCCCATCTCGGCCTAAATTCGCTCTATCCTGAGCCCCTCCTCTCCTCCTATCACCACCAGCCGACCACCGCCACCACCCGCAAGCCCTCCCCGCCTCCATTTCCTCCGGGGGCATTCCATAGCTCCGGCCCGAGCTCACCACTGCCGCCGTCTGCCTCCACCCCGACCAGCCACCGCAGTGCACCCCCGCCTCTGCCGCGACTACCCACGGGCACGGCGGGGAGCGCCGCTTCCATCCCGCCCCTCACCGCGGGCTCTTGGCCACCGGAGCTACGGCAACGGCGATGGCCAGCCGCTCTCTATAGCCGGCGGCGGGAAAGGAAGGGAGGAAGAAGAAAAGAGGAGGAGGAGGAGAGAAGTCAACGCGGGATCCACCTGTAAGCCTCTACCACCCGGGCCCGCGGTGACTTAAGTGGAGGCGCCCTCTCCAAAGTTCGCTTTCCAGCTTCGAAAGCGTATTTTTATAAAATTCAATTTCAATTTCTCAGCCGCCGGCCGAGACCACTATATTGCGGACGTTCACTGGTTTAGGGCGAAAATGAATACATTTTTATTTATTTTCTTCCTAAACAACGAACGGCCACAACTTTTCGCTCGTAACTCCGATTCAGGTGATTCCAAAGCCCACTTCTTCAGTTCGTCGAGCCCGTTCCGATGGTACCCTTTTCACAGTGTTGACACTTTCTAAAAATGCCCATTTTGCCCCTGCCTTCTATTCAGCCTCTCCGAGAGAGAATCTTTTCCGGCGAACTTTTCCGCGAGGTGATCGCACTTCTCCCGGAGTATTCCTTCACCCCCAGGCAAGCCGACCATCTGATATGTGCCCTAAAGCATTGCTCTGTGTTATTCTTGCGTGTTTAAATTAATATGCTTATGCTTGTATGCGTAGTAGTGAGCTGTATGTGACGCTGATGAACCCTTGCTTGCCTTTCTTTGATGACGGCACCACGCCTGCGTTCTGAGATGCTTTCGGCCGTCCGGGGTGGATGCCGACTTTATGTTTCTCTTTTCAACAACTGGCCCGTGTTCTGAGCTACTTTCCGGCCGTTCCGGACAGCTGTTGAATTTCTTTCTCTAGCGGTGACCCTATGCTCTGAGTTGTTCCTCGGCCGTCTTAGGGAACCGCTACACTCTTTTTATCAACACCGTCTCATGTTCTGAGCTGCTTTTCAGCCGTCTTGAGCCGGGGTTGAGTTATTCCGGTAACGTCCCAGATCTGAGTTGTAAAGACCGTTCTGGTGGCTACTGGGTTTAATTGCCGGTTTCATGCGAGGGTTCAGATGGTCGTGACTTACAGCTAGAACTTGTAAAGTAATAACTTGCCATTTAAATATTGTTTCACTAATGACTCACTGTGATATTGTATGGAGATAGGTTGTTATGCTTTCATAATTGTTACATCATGCATGGTTACTATCATTGCAATATTAAAGAATGTGACTTAATGACAACAATCTCCTCCGTCGGCTGGATCGAGTCATAGTGCCACCTAACCGAGCTCATCAAGTGCAACCACATTTGCCGGTATGGGACGGCCCTGACTTAGTCTATTGTCTTGCCTCTTGTCGGTACCACCAAACTAGGGAAGGTTATGGGTGCGCGCTACCTTGCCTGGTAGGCGGCGATAACCTTGTGAGCCCAGTTGTTTGTTTGCGCGTGGTCCCCGTTTGGGACAGTTTTGTTTGGCCACGACGGTGGCAGGTGTCACGGGGTGACACAGGGCCCACCCAGGACATGACCTTGGGAGGGTATGATTGTCGGTGGGACCGTAAGAGTACCAGGCAATAGACAAGGTTTTGTTGGAGCAGCACTGGTCCACCCGAATGGGAACATGTACTAACGTACGAGGCCAGGCGCTCCATGTTGTGGGTAGAGTGCGCAACCTCTGCAGAGTGTAAATCTATTCGAATAGCCGCGTCCTCGGTCATGGACAGTTCGTACTAGGCCACTATTTGGTCCGTGTCGAGTTTGGAGGAACAAACTATATAACGTATTGTTAAGCCTGAACCAGAGAGTGGTAAGGGTTGTCAGACTTGCAGTGCAGATGCATGGACATCAGATGATGTCAAAGGTTTGAATGTTAGCCATGAGATGGCTATGAGATGAGTGGTCGGGTGACCGCAAAGCTTGGATCAGATTTGGATCATGAGCATAATTCGGAGTTCGGATCATTTACCTGATATACTTGACTTTACTGCATTTACTTCAGTAATTATCATGCTAGATAATCCTGCTATGACATGATAATTTATATTGCTAACTAGTTAGGTCATGCCATGATAATTAATATTGCTCTAATGATTAATAGATGCTTGAATACCATGGATTGCATTGCTTGGTGTATATGTTGGTTTGGTTTGCTTGCGAGTACATTCAAAAGTACTCAGCGGCCTTCAATGTGGCCAGGTTCACCTAAGGATCCGATGTCCACTAGCGAGGAGCCGGAGCGTTCGCGGGCTAGAAGAGTAACCCAGTCAGATCCCTGTGGATTGGAGCCGCACCAGGACCATGCTGCCTTAGATAGAACTTTTCCGCTGCCATCACCCTTGTAATATATCATGTAAGACTGATATATTCATTAATAGAAAAGCTTGTGTTCATGATACTTGTTGTAAAAGCGCATGCCAGAGTGATTCTCCTGGGCTGGTATGTGCGGTGACCGTCTGACTATAGTGGTATTCAGGCGGGGCGCCACACAAAGCCATGCCGAAGAGCCTCTTCGGCCTGACGGCCCGTCTCCGAGATGCGGTGCCTTGCGTGGATCGCTGGAAAAGGTCTGCGTGCTTTGAAGGGGCGCGGAGGGCATATGCTTGCGTGAAGACTCACTTCCACAAGGTTGATGCAGAGACATGTGCCGCGGGCCCCCTGCCGACAAGCCGCGGACCGCCGAGCAGTTCTTCGCCGAGGAGGAGGCGGGAGCTTGGACCACCGAGGCCATGTGCCCCAAAGACACTCTGTATTTTTAGATGATACTTCGGAATGTCGAGGTGTACAATGTAAAAACCTTATCTTTTGTTGAATGAGAATGGCTTAAGATTCCATGTGTGTTGTTTTATAATTTTAATTATTCCTTCTATATGACTGTTTAAAATGAGAGTAGCCAGTTGTCGGCTTCGGCCCCAGTGTAGGTCATACAAAGTGTGTTCCTTAAGGCACACTGCACCCTTAGCCGACGTCTCAGTACCCGGAGGCGGTCGGTGTCTTATAGGAACTAGGCAATCGGACTATAGTGGCTTGATATATTTCATTTAGTCATAGGAGTTTGACTGTGGGGGCTGATGACCAGCCCCCGGTGTAAGAAGTGTTCGGCCAGCTCGGCCGAGGTCTAGGCCAGACCACACTTCGGCTAGGAATGGAAGCCCTTCGTTTGACACGGGTGATCTCTATCGTCACATCGCTTGACGCGGTCTCCGGATGGCAGACCAGTTTACGCCTACCTAGATAGTCAGTTTTCGGCTTTCTCCACTGAGGCGCCATGCCAATTGACCTGGCAGCGCAATCGCAGTGGTTCTCCCATTACACCCTTAGCCGAATTTATCGGAAACTTAAGGGGTACACATAGGAGCTGGGCAACCCAACTATTGACCAAAATCTAGGTTCAAAACTGATGCATATAAGGCCAAAATCCGAGACGCCGAATACATCGGACTTTTCTATACAATTGCATATTTTTAGAGAACTGCATCGTCCCATAGCTATGCTGATAAAGAAATACAATAGAGACCTTGAAAGGGCATGGTTTCTTTATTTCATAATATCAATCGTGTACATGCCCAGCTGTGACGAGAGTAATTGAAAGAGTACAATGTAAATGGTAAAGAAGGAAAAGGAAGAAACAGGTCGGATAATTGCTAACGGATTTTAAAGGATCCGGGCCGCGACCTGCCGCACGTCTGCGTTTCTGAACTGTTGACCAGATGTTCACCATCGATGGTGAGGAATTTGCAAGGGTCGATGCCCCTCCGGCCCTTTATACACTCTAAATGCTTGATTGACCGCGTTCCTTGAGGGAAGATGTTGCCGAATTCACTTTGTGGTTAAAACCACGTAGTCATGTTTGGCTGTTTCTTTTACAGATACTTGCCTATGCAGGGGCTCTAAGCCTCGTCTTCGCGTGGTTAATCCACGCCTGACGTTTGGGTAATTGTTCTGGCTCCTCGACGTCCCAGGGAATCTTGAGTGCGAAGTTATGCACTTTGGGGACGTAGTGCCCACTGCAGAGAGGGCACACGAGGAGCCCGCATCCCTATTTCGGGTGCGGGGGCACCTGGCCGAGGTCAATTTGTGCAGCATGGGCGTGCTTCAAAGAGCGGGCGGTGCGTTTATCGCTGCGGGCTGCCTCCTCGGATGCTTGAACCTCGGCTGCGAAAGCCACGGTCTGTTCCTTTGTCCGGAGTGAACGTTCTGTGTTGCCATTGACTGTGATGACGCCGTTGGGTCTCGGCATTTTGAGCTTGAGATAGGCGTAATGCGGGACCGCGTTAAAGCGTGCAAAGGCTGTGCGCCCTAAGAGCGCATGTTATCCGCTCCGGAAGGGTACGATATCGAAGATTAACTCTTTGTTTTGGAAGTTCTCGGGCGAACCGAAGACTACCTCTAGGGTGACTGTTCAGGTACAACGGGCTTCGACACCCGGAATGACACCTTTAAAGGTGGTAGAGCTCGGCTTAATCCGAGATGAGTCGATGCCCATCTTCCGAACTATGTCCTCGTAGATGAGGTTAAGGCTGCTTCCCCCGTCCATCAGGACGCGCGTTAGATGATAACCATCAACAATAGGGTCCAGGACGAGTGCCGCCAATCCGCCATGCCTGATGCTGGTCGGATGATCGTGCTTGTCGAAAGTGATCGGGTAGGCCGACCATGGGTTATACTTCGGGGCGACTAGCTCCAGCGCGTATACGTCCTGAAGTGCACGTTTCCTCTCCCTTTTAGGGATGTGGGTGACATAGATCATGTTGATCTCTGTTACCTCATTAGGAAATTTCTTTTGGCCTCCATTATTGGGCTGCCGAGGTTCATCCTCGTCGTCGCTGCGGTGTTGGGTTTTACTCTGACCCTCTGCCTCTATCTTGCCGGCTTGTTTAAAGACCCAGCCATTCCTATTGGTGTGGTTTGCTGGTTTTTCCTGAATACCGTGGATCCCGCATGGGCGGTCCAGGAGTCTATCAAGCTGGCTAGGCCCGTCTTTGTTCCCTTTAAAGGGTTTCCTTTTCTGCTCGGATTTAGGTCCGGTGAATCCTGCGTTGACCACGGCGTCTTCGGTGTCGCTTCCGCCATTCTTGTACCTGCGCTTATTTTTGTTGCGCTTTGGTTTTCCATTGGTGTCGTGAGTTTCCGAGGTGCCTACCTCGCCATTATGAGTACTTCGGGCGAGCCAGCTATCTTCTCCCGCACAAAAGCGAGTCATCAGTGAGGTCAGGGCTGCCATGGTTCTCGGCTTATCCTGGCCAAGTTGTCGAGCCAACCATTCATCTCGAATATTGTTTTTAAATGCGGCGATGGCCTCGGCTTCGGAACAGTCAATGATCTGGTTCTTCTTAGTGAGGAACCTATTCCAGAATTTCCGGGCTGATTCGCCTGGCTACTGGGTGACACGGCTGAGGTCATCAGCGTCCGGAGGTCGGACATATGTGCCCTGGAAGTTTGCTCGAAAAGCATCTTCTAGGGCCTCCCAGCTGCCGATAGAGTGAGGAGGGAGGCTATTAAGCCAGTGCCTCGCCGGCCCCTTTAGCTTGAGCGGTAGATACTTAATGGCATGGAGATCATCTCCATTGGCCATGTGTATGTGCAGGAGGAAATCTTCGATCCAAACTGCGGGGTCCGTGGTGCCATCATATGATTCTATGTTGATGGGTTTAAACCCTTCCGGTAACTGATGTTCCATCACCCTGTCTGTGAAGCAGATCGGGTGGGCCGGACCTCGGGACCGAGGAGCATCTCGTCGGAGGTCGGGGGAAAGCCGTGAGTAGGCTTGATCTCGGGCACGGCCGTTCCTGTCCACCCAGGCATTGTAGCCGTCAGGCCTGGCGGGCGCACGTCCCCTTGATCCGTAGATGGACCGAGGGGGAGCCCTATTTTCCTCAATACGACATCTAGCATCGTGAGGATCTGGGTAGTCCACGGGGTCTTTGCCATGACGGCGTGGAGGTGGCCGTTCACCGGGGTCTTCTCGTCTTGGCCTGTCCCGGCCTCTAGGGGGGGCGATCGAGGCCGTCAGCGAGCTCCTCGTCGAACTCCGGCAACAGACGTCTGCGTGGGTATGATTTCGGCGCACTATGGTGTCAGTTCTCCATGTCTTGCTCTGCGGAGAGCACTTTGATCCACTTTTCATTTAGTGCATCGGTATTAGCCTGCAGCTGCTGCTTGCGTTTTAAGCTCCGGGCCGTCGCGACGAGGCATCGCCGGAAGCGTTCTTGTTCAAAAGGGTCCTCGGGGACGATGTAGTCCTCGGTACCGAGGCTCTCATCCTCCTCGGACTCCGGCATGTAGTTGTCATCGGCCCCTTCAAAGAGGTCATCAGGATCTGAGTCCCCAAGAGGTCGGTCTGGTGTGTCGTTCCTTACTGGGGAGGCTTGAACGTCCTCCTCGTGGCTATCGGCATCGCCGTCCTCCGCATCGCCGTTTTTGGCTATCGCGTCGTTGCCACTGGGTTCCCCATTATTGCCCCTTCGGCGCCTTCGCCGACGTCTTGGAGGGGATTTGGGGGTGTCCACCATGTACACATCGTAGGTGGACGTGGCGGTCCACCGGCCCTTGTTTACCGGGGGCAAGGTGGTCTCGATGGGGCCATCAGCGTCTTCCTCCATGTCTGACGGTTCGCCGTAGTCCAACACGTCGGTTAAATCATCGATCGTGGCGACTAGGTGGGTGGTGGGTGGGATGTAAATTTCCCTATCGTTGGCTTTAAGTCCGATCTGATTGTAAACCGAAGTCTTGCCGTCCGAGATGGACATGCTCCAGATGCGGTCAAGCATCTCATCGAGGTGAGATAACTCTTCGGGATTCATGGATATGCCATAGGCGGGGCTGATTCGAGGTACACCCGGCATGTAACCCGATGCGCCTTCGGGGCAGCAGGCGCCTGAACATAGTTCCGGGTTCTATGCCGAAATCAATCCTGGCACCGACGCAATTTCAGGGGTGGGAGCCGGATCTATCTCTGGACTAGTGATCGGGGAGAGACAGGCCGGAGTGGCGGCGTTAGGGGTCTCAAGAAGTGCTGTGACAGAGTTCGGTTCCGGAGTCGAGCCTCTAGAACTGGCCGAGATCTCGATCCGTCCAGGAGTCCATCCCGATAAGATGAGCTCGCCGCGGGAATCCGCAGTGTACTCAAGGCCATCGAAAGTCAGGATCCGACCTGGGGCGTAGTTCTCGACAGAGGTCAGGTGACCCGTCGAATCGGCTCAAAATACCATGCTGCCGAAGACGAAAAGCTGTCCGGGGGCATAGACGTCCCCACAGCCATTAACGCAGTTGATCTGGAGGTAAGCCATCAATCCTTCTGGTGATCGCGCAGCGGAACTCTCAATGAAAGCACCAGTGTCGGTGTAAAAACCGGCAGACCTCGGGGTAGGGGGTCCCGAGCTGCGGATCTCGGATCGGTGGTAACAGAGACAAAGGAGACGATGTTTACCCAGGTTCGGGCCCTCTTAATGGAGGTAAAACCCTACGTCATGCTTCTGTTTATATTGATGGAGATGTGTCGAGTACAGAGTTGATCTACCTCGAGATCGTAATGTATGTCTAACTTCTAGGGCTAGGTGAGCGATAATGCGTTGATGTCCCCTACGGGCTAAACCCTATGGCTTATATACACGCCAGGAAGGGTATCTAGGGTTACAAGGTTGGTATCTAGGAGTAAGGCGGCTGGAGAAATCTTGAAGTGTACTACAAGTCTTCAGTAGAGACAGCCTCGATCACGTCTCCCGTGTGCGGCCTCCGGAGTCCATCTTGATCACGTACGGGGGCATATCGGCCCAACCGAGGAGACGGGCTGGATAGGTTAGCACCCCCTAATCCAGGACACTGTCATGGGGGTACCTGAGATATAATGCTTAATTCTTTGTCCATTCACCACTCTCGGGTTGGTGCCTTCGGAGTTGTTGATTTTGATAGCTCCGGAACGGTAAACTTCTTTGATGATATATGGTCCTTCCCATTTAGAGAGAAGTTTTCCTGCAAAAAATATGAAATGAGAGTTGTACAATAGAACTTGCTCACCCACTTTAAATGCCCATTTTTGGATTCTTTTATCATGCCATCTTTTAACCTTTTCTTTAAATAACTTGGCATTTTCATAGGCTTGGGTTCTCCATTCATCTAGAGAGCTAATATCAAATAACCTCTTTTCACCGGCAAGTTTAAAATCATAGTTAAGTTCTTTTATTGCCCAATAAGCCTTATGTTCTAACTCAAGAGGTAAATGACATGCTTTTCCATCAACCATTTTTTATGGAGACATACCCATAGGATTTTTATAAGCAGTTCTGTAGGCCCACAATGCATCATCAAGTTTCTTAGACCATTTTTTCCTGGATCTATTAATGGTCTTTTGCAAAATTAATTTTATTTCTCTATTACTCAATTCAACTTGACCACTAGACTGAGGATGATAAGGAGATGCAATTCTATGATTAACATCATATTTAGCAAGCAATTTACGGAAAGCACCATGAATAAAATGTGAGCCACCATCAGTCATCAAATATCCAGGGACTCCAAACCTCGGAAATATAATTTCTTTAAGCATTTTAATAGAAGTGTTATGATCAGCACTACTAGTTGGAATAGCTTCTACCCACTTAGTAACGTAATCAACAGCAACTAAAATATGAGTATACCCATTAGAGGAAGGAAAAGGACCCATATAATCAAAACCCCAGACATCAAATGGTTCAATAACAAGTGAATACTTCATAGGCATTTCCTGACGTCTACCAACATTACCAATTCTTTGACATTCATCACTAGAAAGGACAAACTTACGTGCATCTTTGAAGAGAGTAGGCCAATAAAAACCAGATTGTAATACCTTATGTGCAGTTCTGTCTCCCGCATGGTGTCCTCCGTATGCCTCGGAGTGACACTTCCGTAGGATTTGTTCCTGTTCATGCTCAGGTACACAACGTCTAATAATACCATCTACTCCTTATTTATATAAATGTGGGTCATCCCAAAAGTAATGCCTTAAATCAAAGAAGAACGTTTTCTTTTGTTGGTATGTGAAACTAGGTGGTATATATTTAGCAACAATGTAATTAGCATAGTCTGCATACCACGGAGTGTTACGAGAAGCATTTATTGCAACTAATTGTTCATCCGGGAAATCATCATTAATAGGGAGTGGGTCATCAAGAACATTTTCCATTCTAGACAAATTATCTGCTACGGGATTCTCAGCTCCCTTTCTATCAACAATATGCAAATCAAATTCTTGTAGCAAAAGAACCCACCTAATAAGTCTAGGTTTAGCATCTTTCTTTTCCATAAGATATTTAATAGCAGCATGATCAGTGTGAATAGTAACTTTGGAATCAACAATGTAAGATCTGAATTTATCACATGCAAACATAACTGCTAAAAATTCTTTCTCAGTAGTAGCATAAATTCTTTGAGCACTGTCTAGAGTATTACTAGCATAATGAATAACATTCAATTTCTTGTCAACTCTTTGTCCTAGAACAACACCAACAGCATAATCACTAGCATCACACATAATTTCAAAGGGTAGGTTCCAATCAGGTGGTTGAACAATAGGTGCAAAAATTAAGGCTTTCTTAATTATTTCAAAGGCTTCTACGCAATCATCATCGAAAACAAATGGAACATCTTTTTGCAAAAGATTAGTAAGAGGCCTAGAAATTTTAGAGAAGTCTTTTATAAACCTTCTATAGAAACCAGCATGACCGAGGAAACTTCTTATACCTTTGATATCTTTAGGGCATGGCATTTTCTCAATTGCATCAACTTTAGCTTTATCAACTTCAATACCTCTTTCAGAAATTTTATGCCCAAGGACTATACCTTCATTCACCATAAAGTGGCACTTCTCCCAATTCAAGGCAAGATTAGTTTCTTCACATCACTACAAAACTCAATCAAGGTTGCTTAAGCAATCATCAAAAGAACTTCCATAAACGGAAAAATCATCCATGAAAACCTCAACAATCTTTTCACAAAACTCAGAGAATATAGCAGTCATACATCTTTGAAAGGTAGCAGGTGCATTACACAAACCAAAAGGCATACGACAATAAGCATAAGTTCCAAAAGGACAAGTAAATATGGTTTTCTCTGATCTTCTGGTGATACAGGTATTTGAGAGAAACCAGAATAACCATCTAGGAAGCAGAAGTGTGTATGCTTAGATAATCTTTCTAACATTCGATCAATAAAAGGAAAGGGGTAATGATCTTTCCTAGTAGCTTTATTTAATTTTCTGAAATCAATTACCATCCTATAACCAGTTACAATTCTTTGTGGGATAAGTTCGTTTTTATCATTAGGAACAACAGTAATACCTCCTTTCTTAGGAACACAATGAACATGACTTACCCATCTACTATCACCTATGGGATAAATTATACCTGCCTCCAGAAGCTTTAATATTTTAGTTCTTACCACATCCTTCATTTTAGGATTCAGCCTTCTTTGATGATCAACAACGGGTTTAGCATCTGGCTCCATATGAATTTTATGCTGACATAGAGTGGGACTAATGCCCTTAAGATCATCGAGAGTATATCCAATAGTAGCACGGTGTTTCTTCAGAGTTTTGAGTAATCTCTTTTCTTCATGCTCTGCAAGGTTAGCACTAATAATAATAGGATATATCTTCTTTTCATCAAGATAAGCATATTTCAGCGTATCGGGTAATTGCTTTAATTCAAACACAGGATCACTCTTCGGTGGAAGAGGATCCCCCAAAGTTTCAACAGGCAAATTATGTTTAAGGATAGGTGCTTGCTTAAAGAACAACTCATCTATTTCATTTCTTTCATTCATATGCATATCATTTTCATGGTCTAGCAAATATTGTTCTAAAGGATTAGTAGGAGGCACAACCTATAATTTCATCTTTATTGGGTAATTCTTTATCATGAGATTGCATACGAAACTTAGAGAAATTAAATTCATGAGATATATCACCAAACTTAACCCTAACTTTCTCTTTAACACAATCAATTTCAGCATTACATATCTCGTTCATTTCTAACAGGTTAGCAATTCTAGCAGCCTCATCACAAAAGTAAATAACATGCCCATCAATATCATCAACCAAAAGATCTTTAACCATTGCAATATTAGGTTCAACTTTAATTTGTTCAGAAGGTCTAGGTGTTCTTATATTACTTTTGTTAACCATAGTTGAAACTTTAGCATGTTCCTTAATCCTAACAGGGAAAAGGGGTTTCTCAATATAAGCAGTAGGCACAACTGGATCAACATTGTAAACAATTTTTTCTTCTTTAACACTAACAGGTTCTTCATTTAATTCAATGGGCAGATGATATTTAAACCATTTCTCCTTAGGGAGATCAACATGAGCAGCAAAGGATTCACAAAAGGTAGCTACTATCTCAGAGTCAAGTCCATATTTAGTACTAAACTTATGAAAAGCATCAGTCTCCATAAAACATTTAACACAATCAAACTCAAGATTTATACCTGACTCTTTACCTTTGTCGATTTCCCAATCTTCAGAGTTATGTTTAATTCTTTCCAGAAGATCCCATCTGAATTCAATAGTTCTCTTCATAAAGGAACCAGCAGAAGAAGTATCGAGCATGGATTGATCATTATGAGAAAGCCGAGCATAAAAGTTTTGGATGATTATTTCTCTTGAGAGCTCATGATTGGGACATGTGTGCAACATATACTTAAGCCTCCCCCAATCTTGAGCGATACTTTCTCCTTCATGAGGCCAAAAATTATATATATAATTCCGATCACGATGAACCAAATGCATAGGATAAAATTTCTGGTGGAATTCCAGCTTCAACCAGTTCCAATCCCATGTTCCAGTATCATCACATAGCCTATACCATCACTACAAAAAAAGACACATCCATGACATTATGGCCCAAACGAAAACTTTTTCTGTCATGGTTGTGACACTTCTATGACAATAATTGTGACAAAAACACATATCATCATAGATGTGGTGGGCTCCTACTTCTATGACAAAAAATTATGACAGAAAATGGGCTTTTCATCCTGGGCGGGTTGGACGCACCTGCAAGACATTCTTTAGGCCGTGCATGACATAAAAAATCTTGGTAGAAGAGAGGGTGAGGAAATTTTCGGGGAGTTCCCGGTTACGGTGGGTGGTCGGGGCCGAGCGATGCAGTGTGGTTTGCACGTTTCTCTCGTACGCGTGCGTGTGTGCGGGGCGCTCGCTAACTGAACCCGAGCAAGGCGTACATTCGCTTACTGAACCCAAGTGATCGATCGCCCTCGCACTACATACTGAACACGAGCGATCGATCCCTCGCACTACGTACTGAACCCGATCGATCCCTTCGCTGCTAATTAAACCCGAGTGATCCCTTCACTGCTAACTGAACCCGAGTGATTCCTTCACTACTAACTGAACCCAATCGGTCCTTCTCGCTACTTACTGAAGCCGATCGAGCCCCCGTGCGAGATGTAGCCAGCCGGTGCTGGGTTGCCTCTCCATGAACAGTGCATGTTGCTGCCGCGCGCGCGATACACGTAGAACAAGTTGAGACTTGCATCGATCGAGCCGGTTGGTTGGCTGTGGATGAACAGTTCCCGTTGCTGCCGCCCGCTCGTACGCCCCACCCCAGCCGGTGGGTTGGCTATGGATGAACAGTACCCTGGCCGTGTGAAGGTGGTTGGCGCTGGATGAACAGGACCCCGAGAGGAGACCACCACACCCCAGTCGGTTGGGGGTGGATGAACATGACCCCGTGGAGCATGGATGAACAGTAGCCGATGGAGGCTAGAGGAAGTCGACGATGGATGAACGTAGCCGGTGGAGGCTGGAGGAGGTCGACCGTGGATGAACAGTAGCCCGTGGAGTCCCGTTTTGCGGTACGCCACACCCCTCCCGATGAACAGGACTCCGTTTTGACCATAGGCAGTTGGGTAGAAGTCCGTTTCCTCCATTTTGTGGTACGCCAGACCCCTCCCGATCAACAGGACCCCGTTTCGATCGTAGGCGGTTGAACAGAACTCCGTTTCCTCCGTTTTGCGGTACGCCAGACCCCCAGCCGATGAACAGGACCCCGTTTCGACCGTAGGCGGTTGAACAGAAGACCGTTTCCTCCGTTTTGCGGTATGCCAGACCCCGATTCGATGAACAGGACCCCGTTTCGGCTGTTCCGTCCAAGCAGGTTGGCTCCCAATGAACAGGACGCGTTCTGACCCAGTCGCTTAGCTCCCGATGTTGTTTCCTTCGTTCCGACCCAGCCGGTTGGCTGCCGATGAACAGGAGGCCGTTGCTGCCGTCCGTTACCTCTCTCCATGTACACGAGCCCTGGCCCTACGTATGCGTGAATACGCGTTCGAGACCCCGCCCGTATGTACGTACATGGCCGTATTTTTTGCAGCATGGCTGTACGTACGTGTACTAGATTTAGACAAGACTGCCTGAACTACTACGTATGGGGCTCTACTACGACACGTGCCGCTCCTTTTTTTTGACGTGACGTGCCGCTCCTTATAAGCCCATGGTTCATCGTTGCAGAGAGACCGATCGACCAGTATATACGTACACGTTCGCGACCAGATAGACAACGCTATGTACGCTTTGACCGGGTGGGTCCCAGCAGTCAGGGAGGATACGGAGGCACTTCCTTGCATGCGAAGATATAGAAGGTGGGTCCCAGCTGTCAGCGGGAGGAATCATTTTTTTGCGTGTAATAAGGAGGCACTTACTTGCATGCGAAGATGTAACTGGTGGGTTCAGCTGTCAGCCTCATCGCGTACAGTCCTCTTCCGATGGTTGTCGTTCATTGACCACGTTGACTATGCCGCACCAAGAGCACCAAGGCGGTGGACGACGGCGAGGCCTAGGAAGGGAACGACGTGGAGCCTGGGAAGACGCGGCAGTGGGTGCCCACGCCGAGGGGAGTACGAGCGTTGACTGGTTCGGCTGTGGTGTGAGGCTACCGTCGCCGGAGAATAACAGGGGATGTGGGTGAGTAGAGGGAAGGCCTGGCCAACGGTAGGAGTAGGGTGGGGTAGTGAGGCATGTGCGGCAGCACAGCCGGCCACGGGAGGCAGGAGCAGGTGGTCCCGCCGGCGCTAGTTTGGGCGGCTGGAGCAGGAAGATCAGAGATTGAAGAAGCAGCATGGCCGTTGGATTAACATCCAACGGTCACTGCTGCTAGAATCATTTGTTGACTAAGTTGACAAAGCCCTGCGTACGCGTCACCCTAGTAGTCCCACAAGTCAGCCTCTAAATCTGGTAGGTCCCAGCTGTCATGAGGAGGAACCATTTTTTTGCGTAATAAGGCGGCACTTCCTTCCATGCAACGATAGAGCCGGTGGGGCCCAGCTGTCAGGGGAGGAATCATTTTTTTTATCGCATAATAAGGAGGCACTTGCTTCCGTGCGGCCATCCACCATGTGGGTACCTACTATCAGCCTCTCCACTTACATCCTGCTTCTGATGGCTGTCCTTTGTTGACCACGCCACCCCGATAGAACCAACGCGGTGGACGACGGCGAGACCCAGGAAGGGAATGACCCGGAGCCAGCGAAGACAGAGCAGTGGATGCCCATGCTAAGGAGAGTATGAGGGTTGACTGGTTCGGCTGCGGTGTGAGGCTGTCATCACCGGAGAATAACAGGAGGTGTGGGTGAGTAGAGGGATGGCCTGGCCAGCGGTGGGAGTAGGAGGGGCGGTAGGGCCTGCGCGGCAGCACAGCCGGCCATGGGAGGCGGGAGCAGGCGGTCCCGCCGGCACTGGTTTGGGCGGCTGGAGCAAGAAGATCAGAGATTGAAGAAGCGGCACGACCGTTGGATTAACATCCAACGGTCACTGCTGCTAGAATCGTTTGTTGACTAAGTTGACAAAGCCCTGCGTACGCGTCAATTTAGTAGGCCCACAAGTCAGCCTCCAAATCTGCCGGTGCCCAGCTGTCATGGGGAGGAATCTTTTTTTCGCGTAATAAGGAGGCACTTCCTTCCGTGCAAAGATATAGCTGGTGGGTCCCAGCTGTCAGGGGGAGGAATCATTTTCTTATTCGTAATAAGGAGGCACTTGCTTGCGTGCGGCCATGGACCATGTGGGTCCCTACTGTCAGCGTCTCCACATACATCCCTCTTCCGATGGCTGTCGTTTGTTGACCACGTTGACCACGCCGTGCCGATAGAACCAACGTAGTGGACGACGGCGAGTCCTAGAAAGGAACGACCGGTAGCCGGCGAAGACACGGAAGTGGATGCCAACGCGGAGGGGAGTACGAGGGTTGACTGGTTCGGCTGCGGTGTGAGGCTACCGTCGCCAGAGAATAACAGGAGGTGTGGGTAAGTATAGGGATGGCCTGGCCAGTGATACGTCTCCAACGTATCTATAATTTTTGATTGTTCCATGCTATTATAGTATCAATCTTGGATGTTTTATATGCAATTATATGCCATTATGTATCATTTTTTGGGACTAACCTATTAACCCAGTGCCCACTGCCAGTTGTTGTTTTCTACTTGTTTTTGCCTTTTCAGAAAATCATTATCAAAAAGTGTCCAAACGAGAAAAAAAACTTTGGACTAATTTTTTCTGGACCAGAAGAGACCCACGAAGCTTCGGGAGAAGACCAGAAGAGCCACGAGGAGGCGACAAGCCTGGAGGGCGCGCCCAGGGGGTAGGCGCGCCCCCAGGCTTGTGGGCCCCTTGTAGCCCCTCCTGACCTAATTCCAGCGCTATAAATTGCCAAATGTCAGTGTATAAAACATGGGTATTTTATACCCTGACTTATGCACAGACAGTAGCAGCCTCCTTGCCGGCCAAGCCTTGCTAGGAACCGCCAAGACCAAGACTCAGGACCCAGTTGCGGAAGCCACTGGGGAGAAGCTCAAGACAAAACATCAACAAGCACTTAACTAGTACCAAAGATGAAGACATTCCTTGCCGGCAAGGCTAAACCGGCAAGGTGGATACCCGACAAGCTCCGTACCGGCAAGCTTCTGCCAGCCCTCCAGCGCTCCACCGCTCCACCTCACCGCACAGATGTTCGCTAGTGGATGAGGTGTCGACCGCGCAGGCTGGTTGGTAAGGCTTGTCAGGCACGTGTCAGCACACTGGGACAGGATTTGCCTCTAAATGACACCCGTCCAGGAGGCGTGTCAGAAAAATACGAGGTATCTGGGCAAGCGGTGCAGAAACCTTGCCGGGACAACCTCTCCACATGACACCTAACAGTGCATTTAATGCTTTTGTCCTAAACTGGCAGAGTTAGGTTTGATAGCACTGTTTGCTATCTAATCAATATGTAATTACTGTTTTGCCACTGTGGTAACCCCTTTGAGCTATAAAAGGAGGGCCAAGGCAACAGTTAGAGGGATTCAGACCCTTTTTCAAACACTTGCACGTCTCGCGTAGCAGCATTCTCCGCACCTTGCCGGGAGAAGCGCTCCCTGTACATGTGCTTTCATACAACCAATACACTAAAAGCAGGAGTAGGGTTTTACGCTCCTCAGCGGCCTGAACCTGGGTAAATCCCTTGCATCTTCCATTGTGCATGCTCTTTGTGCACGTTGATCCCCCCTGCTGAACCACAAGGGGCTGGATGGCCCCATAGATGGTCGTACCCACGAAATCTTTGGCGCGCCAGGTAGGGGACTTCGCTTGCGCGAACCTTGATCAGTGGATTGCGCGTCTTCTTCATCATCTTCATCAATTTCCTCGTCGTCCTCCTCATCGTCTATGGTGCCCAAGAAGAAGGGCATCACGATGACGGCCACCCCGCACGCATCCGCAGGCGGTGCAGGCGGCGCGGCCAATGCGGGCGGTGCGGATACCGCGGTTGGCACTACCAGTGCAGGCGGCGCGGTCGCCACGCCTACCGCGGTCGGCGCAGGAGACGAGCGCGCTTGAGGCAGTCAACCTCCTCGATCCTTCGGCGAACAGAGCCGTGACGGCGCGGGCGGAGCGGACGGACGACCTCTCCTTCCTCCTCCTCCTCACCGCGCCGACGAACGCAGCCACCGGAGCGGCAACGCCCGGGCCAGCGCGAGCCAAGATCCCGCCATGGCGGTGTCCAAGGATGCAGCTTCGAGATAGACGCCATGTCCCTCGCACAACGGGCGCAAAACAGCCCCGAGCGGCGCCAACGACTCTGGGCAGCGGCGACCTCACGGCAAGACTCATGTTGATCAAATCCCAGATCCTCAGGCACCACCTCCGCCACGACGACCCACTACTGATCATGTGCCGCGGAAGCAAGACCGCGATGGCGCTCCTGCTAGGTCCGCCAGGAGTAGAGTGACGTCGTACTCTTCGCTTCCGACCATGCCAGCCACAGCGGCAGAAGCAATGGTGCGAGCCCAGATGCTGCTGAACTTCCCTCCAGCGGCAGAAAAGATGGATGAGTGGAGAGCCACCATCCAAAGCTTGATTGGGTTTGTCGAGGCCAGTAAATCACAGCAAGCAGAGCCCTCACGGTGTCCGCAAACAGCACCGGCAGCTCTAGCTGATGGCCGCGTTGACG
Source organism: Elymus sibiricus (assembly GCA_039707655.1). Taxonomy (NCBI): domain Eukaryota; kingdom Viridiplantae; phylum Streptophyta; class Magnoliopsida; order Poales; family Poaceae; genus Elymus; species Elymus sibiricus. Next base: position 287,865,496 of record CM077670.1, read on the forward strand.
GTACTACGCTAACGGTGCAATCACCTCAGCGGCAACAGTCTCAATAGCAGCAACGCCAACAACTGCGGCAGGCTCGACGATCTTTCGAGCCCGACGAAGTGTCGATGGCCTCTTCGGATCCGCGAGCGCGGCAAGATCAGCGGCAAGTGCTGCAAGACAGGTGGGCAGAAGATGCCCGCACCACCATCGAACGGCGCCAGGAGGCGCGCCGTCAATCCGACGCGCGCAACGGCCCCATCGTTGATGAGCCTGCGCCAGGGGTTGGCGGATATCTACCTTACGAGGTTGGGTGTCCCGCCTTCACCCGCGAGCTGCGACAAGTCCGATGGGCGTCTGTCCAGGCCTTCAAGCTAGAAGTATCAGAGAAGTACGATGGCAAGCTAAACCCGGCAGAGTTTCTGGGCATCTAGACGATTGCCGTACAAGCTGCCGGGGGAAGAGATGAGAAAATCCTTGCCAACTACTTCCCGTTGGTACTGAAACCCAATGTGAGGTCTTGGCTGATGAACTTGCCAGAGAACTCCATTTCTTCGTGGTCAGATCTCTGCAACGAATTCGTTGGTGCCTTTACCGAAGGCCACAAGGCCCCTGGACAGCCCAGCGATCTGCAAGTGATCCCGCAAAGAGATGGTGAAACTTTACGCAAGTACATCCAGAGGTTCAGCCGTGTGCACCATAACATTCCAAATGTGCACCCCGCAGCCGTCATTGCCGCCTTTCACACGAATGTGTGCAATCGGAGGATGTGAGAGAAAATGAACGTCAAGTTGCCCAAGACCGTCAACGAGCTCTACACATTGGCGGATAAGTGTGCACGTGCTGAGGAAGGTAGAAGGCTTCCCGGGGAGGACGCTGGTGCCGAGGTAGATTCTGAGGACGATGATGCTGCCACCCCAAGGAAGAAAGGCCGAAAGCACAACAGGAAGCGCAAGGGCAAAACCGTTATGGCCGTCGAAGGCTCTCGCAACTCCGAGTCTGCCAAAAAAGCCAAGACTAAAAACTCCGGCAAGGAGGCAGCTGTATGCACCGCTTGCCAGGAGGCGGCGGCAAACGAGAAGGCTGGCAAGTCTGATGGGCCGCACTGCAAGATTCACCGCACCAAAGGCCATGATCTCCAAGAGTGCCGACAAGTCAAGCACCTTGTTGAGAAACAAAAGGCTGAATACGAAAAGCGTGACAAAGAGAAGGGTCAAGATGGTGCCGGTGGATCCGGCAAAAAGGGCCGTGGTGGTCGAGGAGGCTGCTGCGGCAAGGCCTAGCAAAAAGAGAAGCCTGCTAGAGGCCGAGAAAAGAAAGAAGAAGACGATGGAAGTGACGAAGAGGACGATGATGAGACCAGCGAACAGGAATTCCATAAGGCAACTGACGCCATGTGCATTGACGGAGGAGCATCCTTAAACTCCTCTCACCGCCAACTTAAACAGTGGGCATGTGAGGTTAATGCGGCAGAACTAGCAATGGGCTCTCAAAAACCGCTCAAATGGTCACACACGCCTATCATTTTTTATGCTGAGGACCACCCTGGTCGCATAACTGTGGTCGGGTGTTTGCCGTTGTTGGTTTCACCAACAATTCGCAACCTCCAAGTAACAAAGATGTTAGTTGACGGTGGGGCCGGTCTGAATGTGATCTCTTCAGAAGTTATTAAGAGGCTGCAGATCCCCGATCAGTGCCACCCTTGACAGCAAATAGGAAGGCACGCTCGTTGCCTTCCCTCGGGCGAATGTCGATGTGTTTGCATGACGACCATCTGACATCCCTCGCGTTCCTAGGGAGGTAATTGAGCACCACCTTGCTGTCTGTCCCCACGCCCGGCCCGTCAAGCAAAAAGTCCGGAAGAAAGCGTTGGAGCGGCAACAGTTCATTGCTGAAGAAATCAAGAAGCTTCAAGCAGCAGGATTGGTTAGAGGTGTACTACATCCAACTTGGTTGGCAAATCCAGTTGTGGTGCGCAAAGCAAACGGAAAGTGGAGACTTTGTATTAACTACACTGATATCAACAAAGCATGTCCAAAGGATCCTTTCCCTTTGCCGCGCATTGATCAAATTGTAGACTCTACTTCCGGCTATGATTTGCTCTTCTTCCTTGATGCATACTCTGGATACCATCAGATATTCATGGCCAAGCAGGATGAGGATAAAACCGCATTCATTACTCCATGTGGCACGTACTGCTTCGTGCGTATGCCTTTCGGATTAAAGAGTGACGGTTCGACATTTGCAAGGGCAGACCAGATTGGTTTTGAGCCCCAGCTGCACAGGAATGTGGAAGCATACATGGATGATATAGTGGTCAAAACCAAGGACAAATCTACCCTCATTCAAGATTTAGAAGAGACATTTGCAAACCTGCGCAAAATCAATTTGAAGCTTAATCCTAAGAAGTGTGTGTTTGGCGTTCCATCCGGCAAACTTCTCGGATTCTTTGTATCTCAGCGAGGAATTGAAGCTAATCCCGACAAGATCAAAGCCATTTAACAGATTCAAGCACCAAAAAGCGTCAAAGATGTGCGGCGTCTTACCGGCTGCATTGCTTCCTTGAGTAGGTTCATTTCAAGATCCGCTGAGCGCGCCCGCAAGTTTTTCAAGATTTTGAAAAAGGCAGGTCCGATGAAATGGACTTCGGAAGCGGAGGCCGCGCTGCAGTTGAAACGATACCTCTCCTCCACGCTAACACTAGTTGCACCTAGACCGCAAGAACCGTTGCTGCTATACATAGCGGCAACGAATCAAGTGGCTAGTGCTGGATTAGTGGCACAGAGGGAAGTCGATGATGAGGAAACTGCCATGGCAAGCCCGTCCAGCGACAAACCGGAATCTTCTCCGGCAAGGCCTGGTGCCGATAAGTCAAAGGTAGCGCAAGCAAGTGAAGCTGATCAGCAAGTGGTGCCAAAGAAGAAGATGGTGCAGCGACCCATGTATTTTGTTAGTTCCCTTCTGCAGGAGGCTAGATCAAGATACTCTGGCATCCAGAAGCTGCTTTTTGGCCTCCTTATGGCCTCGAGAAAGTTGTGCCACTACTTCCAAGCACATGAAATCACCGTCGTCACCCGCTTTCCGTTGCAACGCATTTTGAGAAATCTAGAGGCAACCAGCAGGATAGTGGAGTGGGCGTTGGAATTGTCAAGCTTTGCACTTAAGTTTGAAAGCACTTCAACCATCCAGAGCAGAGCCTTGGCAGAGTTCATTGTTGAATGGACGCCAACGCAGGACAAAGAGACTCAAGAAACAGCTCTCCCCAGCAAAGAAACAGCCAAAGAATGGATCATGTACTTTGACGGTGCCTTCTCGCTGCAAGGCGCTGGTGCCAGAGTGCTGCTCGTCGCACCCACCGGGGAGCACCTCAAGTACGTGGTTCAAATGCACTTTCCCAGGGAGCAAGCTACAAACAACACTGCTGAGTACGAAGGACTCCATGCCGGTCTTAGGATCGCAGTGGACCTTGGGATCAAAAAATTGATCATCCGCGATGACTCGTAGCTTGTTGTGAAGCAAGTAAACAAAGATTACCAGATCCCGTTGATGGAAGCGTACGTGGAAGAAGTGAGGAAATTGGAAGAACACTTTGACGGGTTACAAACAGAGCACGTCCCTCGTGCGGAAAACAGCATTGCTGATAGCCTGTCAAAGTGTGCCGCTCAAAAGCTTCCCGTGGAACCGGAAACGTTTGTGCTCCATTTGAATCAACCAACAGTCACTCCATCAACGCAGGCCAGTAAGAGAAGGAAGTTGAATACCGGCAAGTATTTTTCGGCAGAGCTCCCGGAAGCCGCCGGCAAAGATGTTGCCGGGAACAACGACACGGTTGTCGGCAAGCAGCAGCTTCACGCAAAATCCCAGGTTCTTGCCGCCGAGGCAAGCGCTCCCACGGCCGAAGAAATGCCTTTAGTCCTTGTCGTCGAGCCGCAGGCTCCGGCATGGGCACAGCAGATAGTCCGTTTCCTTCAAACAGGAGCACTTCCCGATGAGCAAGAAGAAGCTGAGAAAGTAGCCCGTCAGTCAAGTATGTATCAGTTTGTAGATAGCATTCTGTACAAAAAGCGACCAAACGGCGTGAAATTGAAGTGCATTTGCCGGGGAGATGGACTAAAGCTGTCGGCAGAGATACACGGAGGCATATGTGGCTCTCACATAGGATCAAGGGCACTTGCCGGCAAAGCTTTCCGGCAAGGCTTCTATTGGCCCACTACCCTCCAGGATGCGACTGAGCTAGTAACCAAGTGTGAAGCATGCCAGTTCCATTCGAAGAACATACATCAACCAGCTCAAGCTCTCCAAACAATCCCTCTCTCCTGGCCCTTTTCGGTCTGGGGGCTCGATATCTTGGGCCCCTTCCCCCGTGCTGCCAGGGGCTTTGAGTTCGTGTACGTCGCCATCGACAAGTTCACAAAGTGGCCTGAAGTGGAGCTAGTGAGAAAGGTGACAGCGCAATCAGCCGTCAACTTCTTCAAAGGATTAGTTTGCCGTTTCGGGGTTCCTAACAGAATCATCACCGACAACGGCACACAATTCACGAGCCACACCTTCATGCAGTATATCCAAGACCTTGGCAGCAAAATCTGTTTTGCATCTGTTGCTCACCCGAGAAGCAACGGCCAGCCAGAAAGGATGAATGCTGAAGTGCTGCGTGGCCTCAAGACAAGAACCTTTGACAAGCTGCGCAAATGTGGAAGACACTGGATTGATGAGTTGCCGGCGGTTCTTTGGTCACTCAGGACGACACCAAATCGAGCTACCGGCCAAAGACCCTTCTCCCTAATCTATGGTGCAGAAGCAGTGCTCCCCACGGAACACATATACGGGTCACCTCGAGTGCTCGCTTACGATGAAGCTGAGCAAGAGCAGTTGCGGCAAGACGACGTAACGCTCCTTGAGGAAGATTGTCTTCGGGCGGCTGTGTGAGCTGCACGCTACCAGCAAGCCTTGTGCCGCTACCATAGCCGCAAAGTGCATGCCCGAAGCCTTGAGGAAGGCGACCTTGTTCTTCGGCGCGTTCAGTCCGCCAAGGGATCAAACAAGTTGACGCCAAAGTGGGAAGGCCCTTACCGGGTAGTACGAGTCACCAGACCTGGCGCAGTCCGTCTGGAGACCGAAGATGGCACCCCAGTGCAGAACTCATGGAATATTGAGCATCTTCGCAAGTTCTACCCATAAGGCGCAGTTGCCGGGACGCCTCCCGGCAACCCCTTTTGTACAAGCTTTGTCGGCGAGACATGTAACCCTTTGTACAAAGCCAGGCGCAGATCCTGTGCATAATAAAGCTAAGTGTTTCGCAACTCCTCGTACATATTCATTTATATGGGAATGCATGTGATGTTGTGATTTACACTTCAGTTTGTATGGAATGACTGATGGACCATCAAGGTTCCCAAACCATTCTTTTCACTTCTTTCTTTTTCTTAAAAGGACAGAAGGATCCCTCGCGTGCAAGTTTCCCGGGGGGAGTGGAGATGGGGTACCATTTTAATAACGTTCAAGCGGTCATTTCATACAACGAGAGAAACGACACAAGGAAAAGCTAAGTTGAAAAACTTTGAAAAAATTTCCTTGTTACATTCACGATTTCCCTTGAACGATTCTGTGCTTTGTATGAGAAACCTGCACACGAAGGAACCTTGTCGCGAGCGGTCTGCGCTCTAGCTTGCCTCGAGTCCGCTCGGCAAGCCTAGCAGCTGCATTCTATCCCGGCAAGTTGCCTTGCCGACAGTGGCACTTCCAGCAGGCCGCTAAGGACCCGCTCCTCAAAGCGCTCACGACAAGTGTGCGCACCGGCAAGCTTCCAAACAAGCGTAGGGAACACAATGATACAAAGGCAAAATAAAACAAGGGAAACAACACGCATTTACTTAAACCCGGTAAACGACAGATATTCATTGAAAAGGTACTCGATTACATTTTCATTGGCCCTTTGCCAGGGTTTATCTCGAGTGCAAGGAGGACAAAAGGGGCGCCTAGGCGGAGTCCGGCTTGTTCCCGGAAGGCCAGATGATGGTGCTGCCGGTGATCAGCCAGACTCTTTGCCATCGTCTCCGATCTTCACGCCCGGAGAGTCATCGTCGTCGCCGTCATCATCGTCATCCTCAGCATCGCTGGAGGAAGCAGTGCCACTGTCGCTCGAGCTCTTCGCGCAGCACTCCAGACGAGCGCCTGAAGCCCCGAAGAACTTCACGACAAGCACGTCTGGTCCATCCAGCCGGAAGTGAAGGAGGTGCCCTTGCCCTAAGCAACGGGCACGGGCAAAGGATTTCCACCCGCGCGTGAGGTACATAATACCATTGTTGGAGGTGTCAACGGTTACCCAGACCGGGCCGTTGCAGCACCCATCCACGCGCAGCCATAGGCCGCGCAGGTGGCGGCCTTCCATCTCCCAAGCGAAAGGGCGAGGAAGTCATAGCCAGCTCCGCGGCTGATCGCGCAGCTGCAAGATGAATTCTTGTGCCGTGTCCTCCGTGTGGCCTTCCGCCTGCGGAGGAGGGGCCGAAGACGGAGCTGCAAGCGCCCCGCCACGGTCGCCCCGACAACGAGCACCGCATCGTTCGCGACCACGGGCCGCGGCCCTCCCTTCAGCGCTGGAGCCAGCCTCTGCAGCTGCGACTGAAGCATGAGCGTGGAGCCGAGGAGAAGCTCTCGCCGCGACGGCAGAGACATGGCCACGACCTCTCCCTCTCGCCATGCCAGTGTCAGATGCAGGGGGAGAAGATGAGAGAAAGAGACGACGGTTGTTGAGGATCAAGGCATGAGGGGATGAGTGAGCATCACATCCCACAGTCCCCTCTTTATAGGGGGAGTGCGGGGGGCTGGCTCCTCACCGTCTACGGGAGGCCACCCACGTTCGCCAATCCCGCGCCCTGCGCTCTTGGCCAGGCGCATTACTCCAGCAACCGCCCACGATCGCCAATCCCGCGCCCTGCGCCCCCTGGCCCGGCGCATCACTCCAACAGCCACCCTTCTCCACCAATCTGCTGCCTTGCATGCGAATGCGTGTGATGAAGGGGCGCAGAAAAAGGAGGAGAAAAGACAGACATGGCAGTTATCCTTTGCCACACGTGGCCGCGTGCCGGTTCAGTTTGAACCCACGACGCTCCACCTATGAGCATGCCAAGCGGCCGCCCGTTCGACGGCAAGGGCTGCCGGAAGACGAGCGAGAACACACCCGAATTCAGATTAATGAGGAAGCAAAGAAGATATCAAAAAAGAGGATAATTACAACGGCAGTTTCCCGCCGCGTGTCTGTGCATTGTTTGGGCCTAGCCCAACGACGCTTCGGACGCACGTATGGCCCAGGCCCGGGGGCTCCTGTTGGTGTATAAAACATGGGTATTTTATACCCTGACTTATGCACAGACAGTAGTAGCCACCTTGCCGGCCAAGCCTTGCCGGGAACCGCCAAGACCAAGACTCAGGACCCAATTGTGGAAGCCACTGGGGAGAAGCTCAAGACAAAACATCAACAAGCACTTAACTAGTACCGAAGATGAAGACATTCCTTGCCGGCAAGGTGAATACCCGACAAGCTCCGTACCGGCAAGCTTCTGCCAGCCCTCCAGCGCTCCACCGCTCCACCTCACCGCACAGATGTTCGCTAGTGGATGAGGTGTCGACCACGCAGGCTGGTTGGTAAGGCTTGTCGGGCACGTGTCATCACACTGGGACAGGATTTGCCTCTAAATGACACCCATCCAGGAGGCGTGTCAGAATAATACGATGTAGCTGGGCAAGCGGTGCAGAAACCTTGCCAGGACTACCTCTCCACATGACACCGAATAGTGCATTTAATGCTTTTGTCCTAAACTGGCAGAGTTCGGTTTGATAGCACCGTTTACTATCTAATCGATATGTAATTATAGTTTTGCCACTGCGGTAACCCCATTGAGCTATAAAAGGAGGGCCAAGGCAACAGTTAGAGGGATTCGGACCCTTTTTCAAACACTTGCACGTCTCGCGTAGCAGCACTCTCAGCACCTTGCCGGGAGAAGCGCTCCCTGTACATGTGCTTTCATACAACCAATACACTAAAAGCAGGAGTAGGGTTTTATGCTCCTCAGCGGCCCGAACCTGGGTAAATCCCTTGCGTCTTCCATTGTTCATGCTCTTTGTGCACATTGATCCCCCCTGTCGAACCACAAGGGGCTGGATGGCCCCATAGATGGTCGTACCCACGACACCAAATATTCCCAATATACCAGAGAGACAGAAGAGAAAACCTTTCTGCCGCCGCAAGCCTCTGTTCTTCCGCGATCCCATCTGGAGGCCTTTTCCGGTACTCTGTCGGAGGGGGAATCGATCACGGAGGGCTTCTTCATCAACCTTGCTGCCCTTCTGATGATGTGTGAGTAGTTTACCACAGACCTACGGGTCCATAGCTAGTAGCTAGATGGCTTCTTCTCTCTCTTTGATCTTCAATACCATGTTCTCCTCGATGTTCTTGGAGTTCTATCCGATGTAATCTTCTTTTGCGGTGTGTTTGTTGGGATCCGATGAATTATGAGTTTATGATCAGATTATTCAAGAGAAATATTTGAGTCTTCTCTGAACTCTTTTATGCATGATTATTATAGCTTTGTATTTCTCTCCGATCTATCGATTTGGTTTGGCCTACTAGATTGATTTATCTTGCAATGGTAGAGGTGCTTTGTGATGGGTTCAATCTTGCGGTGCTCAATCCCAGTGACAGAAGAGGACATGACACGTATTTGTATTGTTGCCATTAAGGATAAAAAGATGGGGTTTAATCATATTGCTTGAGTTTACCTTGTCTACATCATGTCATCTTGCTTAAGGCGTTACTCTGTTTCATAATTAATACCCTAGATGCATGCTGGATAGCGGTCGATGGGTGGAGTAATAGTAGTAGATGTAGACAGGAGTCGGTCTACTTGTTTTGGACTTGATGCCTATATACATGATCATTGCCATGAATCCATCATAATTATTTGCTTTTCTATGAATTGCCCAACAGTAATTTGTTTACCCACCGTATGCTATGTGTTCGAGAGAGAAGCCTCTAGTGAAAACTATGGCCCCCGGGTCTACTTTATCATATATAAAAAACCTAAAATTACCTTGCTGCAATTTATTTACTTTTATTTTGTTTAGTATTTTAGATTAGCTATCTATCACTATCAGAATTAATCCTTGCAAATAACCGCTAAGAGGATTGACAACCCTCTTATTTGCGTTGGGTGCAAGTGTTTGCTTTTGTGTGTGCAGGTGCGCTTAACGGAATTTTGCTTGGTTCTCCTACTGGATTGATAACCTTGGTTCTTAACTGAGGGAAATACTTATCTCTACTATACTGCATCATCCTCTCCTCTTCGGGGAAATACCAACGCAGTCTGCATGTAGCAGGAAGAATTTCTAGCGCCGTTGCCGGGGAGACATCATCAAAATTACCAAGTACCTTCGCACAAACTATCATCCACTTGCATTTATTTTATTTACCTTTTTATTTGCATTTGCCTCTCATTTTCATCTCCCCCACTTCTAAAACAATTTTACAAAAACACAAAAATATTTTATTTGCTTGCTTGTTTTTTTTGCCATGTCAACACACAAAAACAGAAAGTAAAACAAAAATTTAAGATCACTATGGATCACCTTAAAGTTTTCTACTTGGATAATCTTCTATCCATTTGTGCTCGTGCTGAAACCCCAACTAGTTTAGTTGAGGGAAAATCATTAGATGAGCATGCTCAAATTTTGTGCGTCACCGGTTGTCTAAAAAAGGGAGACTCTTATGGAATCAAATAAATTGTCTGCTATGCTATGCTTGGAATCTATGTGAAATTCATGATTTTACTTGTTGCTCCGAGAACCCTAAAAAACACCTTCCCTACCTATGTGAGTTTAATGATAATGAAATCTTATCTTCTTATGCCAAGGGTGTTTATAGCTATTATGATATCGAACAAATTGAAGAATTTGTTGCTTTTAAGGGTGCCCATGAAGTTGCTTCTTTGATTGAAAAGTATGATATTACTCTCTACAAATCTAAAAAAAATTGCCATACTTAAATATTGTGATGAAAACTATGCTTCCAATACCTATGTTAGTGAATTCATTGGGAGAATGTCTACTGCTTTGGAAGAGAATAATGGTATGCATGAATCTATAGATAATTATGATTTCGTTGATTCGATTGAAATATCCCCTCTTAATGAATGTGATGCTTGCTATGGCCATGATGCCAATATTAATGATGCTTATAGAGATGAACTTGCTATAGTTCCTTATGTTAAAAATGAAATTATTGCTATAGCACCCATACTTGATAGCTCCTTGAATGAAAAGCATGATTGCAATGATGTTACTATAAATTATATTAATGTCAATTGTGCTAATTATATGCCAAGCTACAAGCTTGGGGATGATAATTTTGTTATGTCTACTACTTATTGCAATGATCACGATTGGGGTGATAATACTTCTTATGATCTTGAAAATTTATTTAAGCCTCATGATGAATATGTTATTGATAATAATGTTTGCAATACTATTAAAAGTGGGTTTGGAAGAGTGTCAACTTTAGGTAATAATAATTCCACTATCTTGGAAGATTATAAAACTTTTATGCATGCGGATCGCGAAGGGAATATTTTATATGATAGCTATATTATTGAATTTGACTAGGATCCTACATGTAATCATTATGAGAGAGGAAAATATGGTTGTAGAAATTTTTGTGTTACTCAATTACCTCTCTTGAATTTCAAATTGTTAATGCTTCGTTCTTCTTCCTTGCATATGCTAGGTACTTCTTGTCTTGATAATTTGTTTGCTTATAAAGTGCCTATGCATAGGACGTATGTTAGACTTAAATATGTTTCTTACATGCTATATGATGCTCTCTTTTTGCTTCAATTCTTATCTTTTATGTGAGCATCATTAAAATCTCGAAGCCTATCTTAATGGCTATAAAGAAAGAGCTTGTTGGGAGACAACCCAATATTTTGTTCTTATGTGTTTACACAACTATAACCTCTGTTATGATTGTGTTTTTATCTTTTAATTAGTGTTTGTGCCAAGTAATGCCTTTGGGATGATGTTCATGATAGTATAATTGATGCTGTTTGGAAAACATAAAGTTTTGCGTCCAGTGCTGGAATTTTAGTTCTGTACTGGAGCGTCAGAAAAATCTGAAAGTTTACACAGTATTGGTATATGAATTGTTTGCATTGTCCTAATTTTTCAGAATTTTTGGAGTTACCGAAGTATGGCTTTTAAATAGATCTTTACAGACTGTTCTGTTTTAGACAGATTCTGTTTTTGTTGCATAGTTTGCTTATTTTGATGAATCTATGGATCGTATCGGGGGGTATGAGTCATGGAGAAGTTGGAGTACAGTAGCATTATGCCAATATTAAATATGAATCAATTTACAATAGTACCTAAAGTTTAAGATTTGTTTGTTATACTAACGGATCTCACGAGGTTTCTGTTGAGTTTTGTGTGCTGAAGTTTTCAAGTTTTGGGTGAGACTACGATGGATAAAGGAATAAGGAGCGGCAAGAGCCTAGGCTTGGGGATGCCCAAGGCACCCCAAGGTAATATTCAAGGAAGACTCAAGCGTCTAGGCTTGGGGATGCCCTGGAAGGCATCCCCTCTTTCGTCTACAATCTATCGGTAACTCACTTGGAGCTATATTTTTATTCATCCAATGATATGTGTTTTCCTTGGAGCGTCTTGTGATATAGTTTGTTTGATTTTTAGTTTGTCACAATCATCTTTGCTGAACACACCTTTTTGAGAGGGACACACATTATTCGAGATTTGTTAGAATACTCTATGTGCTTCACTTATATCTTTTGAGCTAGGCAGTTGCTCTAGTGCTTCACTTATATCTTTTAGAGCATGGTGGTGGTTATATTCTAAAGAAATAGTTGCACTCTCATGCTTCACTTATATCTTTTTGAGAGTCTAATGAATAGCAATGGTAATATGCACGGGTTTTGAATTTGGTCCTGATATGATAGGTATTCAAGAGAGATATAATAAAAACTTTCATGTAGATCACTGAATATGATAAGTTTGATTCCTTGCAATAGTTTTGCAATATGAAGATGGTAATATGTGGGATGTGCTAGTAGATAATTGTGGTTTAGTAAGAATATTGGTGTTAAGGTTTGTGATTCTCGAAGCATGAACGTATGATCTGTCGTTATGCTAAGAAGTCGGAGCATGATTTTTTCTTGATTGTCTACCTTATGAGTGGCGGTCGGGGACGAGCAATGGAGTGTCCTACCAATCTATCCCCCTAGGGGCATGCGTAGTAGTACTTTGCTTCGAGGGCTAATAAACTTTCGCAATAAGTATGTGAGTTCTTTATGACTAATGTGAGTCCATGGATTATACGCACTCTCACCTTTCCGCAATTTGCTAGCCTCTTCGGTACCATGCATTGCCCTTTCTGACATCGAGAGTTGGTGCAAACTTCGCCGGTGCATCCAAACCCCGTGATATGATACGCTCTATCACACATAAACCTCCTTATATCTTCCTCAAAACAACCACCATACTTACCTATCATGGCATTTCCATAGCCATTCCGATTTATATTGCCATGCAACTTCCACCGTTCCGTTTTTATGACACACATCGTCATTGTCATATTGCTTTGCATGATCATATAGCTGACATAGTATTTGTGGCTCAGCCACCATTCATCATTTTTATACATGTTACGCTAGCATCATTGCACATCCTGGTACATGATACGTCTCCAACGTATCTATAATTTATGAAGTATTCATGCCATGTTTATTATAGTTTTGTATGATTTTGGTGCACTTTTATATGGCTTTTATATGATTTTCATGGACTAACATATTGACCTAGTGCCCAGTGCCAGTTGTTGTTTTCTGCTTGTTTTTGGTTTTCCAGAAAATCTATATCAAATGAAGTCCAAATGCAGCAAAACTTTTTGATGATTTTTTCTGGAACATAAGAGACACTAGAAGCTTTGGGAGGTGGCCAGAAGACCCACAGGGGCCCCACGAGCCACCAGGGCACGCCACCCTCCCAGGCGTGCCCTGGTGCCTCGTGGGACCCCTGTGGCCCTTCTTCGCGTGATTCCAACGCCAAAAAACCATATATATTCAGAAACCCCCGAAAGTTAACCTTGATGAGTTTTACGCCGCCGCAAGTCACTGTACCTCCACGATCTCATCTACAGCTCTTTTTCGGCACCCTGCCGGAGGGGGGAATCATCACCAGAGGCCATCTTCATCATCCCGGCGGTCTCCATGACGAGGAGGGAGTAGTTCACCCTCGGGGCTGAGGGTATGTACTAGTAGCTATGTGTTTGATCTCTCTCTCTCTCGTGTTCTTGATTTGGCACGATCTTGATGTACCGCGAGCTTTGTTAATATAGTTGGATCATATGGTGTTTCTTCCCTCTCTATCCTTCTTGTGATGGATCGAATCTTTTCCCTTTGAGGTTTCGTTATTGTCGGATTGAATATTCAGATTTGAGAACACTTGATGTATGTCTTGCATATGAAAACACGTGGTGACAATGGGGTATTATATTGATTCACTTGATGTATGTTTTGGCACTTGATACGTCCATTTTGCATCATGTTTTACTACTGTTATATATAGTGTTTTTAATCAATAGTATAACACTTTGTGGAGCTATTCTAATGCCTTTTCCTCTCTAAATATGCAAGATTCACACAAGGAGGGAGAATACCGGCAGCTGGAATTCTGGACCTGAAAAAGCTCTGTCAAGATACCTATTCTGCACAACTCCAAATGAAGCAAAAAGTACCAGAGGGGGCCACCTAGGTGCCCACGAGGCACCAGGGCGCGCCACCACCCCCCCCAGGCGCGCCCTGGTACCTCGTGGGGCCCCTGGCCCACTTCTGGCCCCCATTTTCTGGTATATAAGGGCATTTGACCTAAAAAATAGAGAGAAGACTTTGAGGACGGTGCGCCGCCGTCTCGAGGCGGAAATTGGGCAGGAGCACTTTTGCTCTCCGGCGGAGAGATTTTGCCGGGGATACTTCCCTCCGGGAGGGGGAAATCGTCGCCATCGACACCACCAGCGACCCTCTCATCGTGGGAGGGCTAATCTTCATCAACATCTTCACCAGCACCATCTCATCTCAAACCCTAGTTCATCTCTTGTATTCAATCTTTGTCTCAAAACCTCAGATTGGTACCTGTGGGTTGCTAGTAGTGTTGATTACATCTTGTAGTTGATGCTTGTTGGTTTACTTGGTGGAAGATTATATGTTCAGATCTATTATGCAATTCAATACCCTACTGGTCATGATCATGTTGATGATGTGTGAGTAGTTACTTTTGTTCTTGAGGACATGGGAGAAGTCTTGTCATAAGTAATCATGTGAATTTGGTATTCGTTCGATATTTTGATGATGTGTATGTTGTGATTCCCTTAGTGGTGTCATGTGAACGTCGACTACATGACACTTCACCATCTTTGGGCCTAAGGAAATGCATTGTGGAGTAGTAATTAGATGATGGGTTGCTAGAGTGACAGAAGCTTAAACCCTAGTTTATGCGCTATTCCGTAAGGGGCTGATTTGGATCCACATGTTTAATGCTATGGTTAGAGTAATCTTAATTCTTGTTGCGGATGCTTGCGAGAGGGGGTAATCATAAGTGGGAGGTTTGTCCAAGTAAGGGCAGCACCCAAGCACCGGTCCACCCACATATCAAATTATCAAAGTAGCAAACGCGAATCAAAATAACATGGTGAAAGTGACTAGATGAAATTCCCATGTGTCCTCGAGAACGCTTTACTTATTGTAAGAGATCGTTCCGGCCTATCCTTTACTACAAAAAAGATTGGGCTATATTGCTGCACTCTTTGTTACTATTGTTACTTGTCACTTGTTACAAATTACCTTGCTATCAAACTACCTGTTACCAATAATTTCAGTGCTTGCAGAAAACACCTTGCTGAAAACCGCTTGTCATTTCCTTCTGCTCCTCGTTGGGTTCGACACTCTTACTTATCGAAAGGACTACGATTGATACCCTATACTTGTGGGTCATCAAGACTCTTTTCTGGCGCCGTTGCTGGGGAGTGAAGCGCCTTTGGTAAGTGGAATTTGGTAAGGAAACATTTATATTACGTGCTGAAATTTACTATTACTTGTCACTATGGAAAGTAATCCTTTGAGGGGTTTGTTCGGGGTATCTTCACCTCGACCGGAAACACAAATATTTGCTCCTCAACCTACTGCACCTACTGAAAAATATATTTAATATGAAATTCCTCCGGGCAAGTTAGAGAAACTGCTAGATAATCCTTATGCAGGAGATGGAACGGTACATCCTGATATGCACTTGATTTATGTGGAAGAAATTTGTGGAATGTTTAAGCTTGCAGGTATAACCGGAGATGGAGTTAAGAAGAAAGTTTTCCCTTTATCTTTGGAGGGAAAAGCATTAATATGGTATAGGCTATGTGATGATACTGATACATGGGATTGGAACCGCCTGAAACTAGAATTCCATCAGAAATTTTATCCTATGCATTTGGTTCATCGTGATCGGAATTATATATATAACTTTTGGCCTCGTGAAGGAGAAAGCATCGCTCAAGCTTGGGGGAGGCTTAAGTATATGTTGCATACATGCCCCAATCATGACCTCTCAAGAAAAATTATCTTAGAAAATTTTTATGCTCGGCTTTCTCATGATAATCAAACTATGCTCGATTCTTCTTCGACTGGCTCCTTTATGAAGAAAACTATTGAATTCAGATGGGATCTTTTGGAAAGAATTAAACACAACTCTAAAGATTGGGAAATCGACAAAGGTAATGAGTCAGGTATAATACTTGAGTTCGATTGTGTTAAATCTTTTATGGCCACCGATGCTTTTCATAAGTTTAGCACTAAATATGGACTTGACTCTGAGATAGTAGCCTCCTTTTCTGAATCCTTTGCTACTCATGTTGATCTCCCTAAGGATAAGTGGTTTAAATATCATCCCCCTGTTAAAGAAAAGATAGAGGAACATGTTAGTGTTAAAGAAGAAACAATTGTTTATCATGTTGACCCAGTTGTTCCTACCGCATATATTGAGAAACCACCTTTTCCTGTTAGGATTAAGGAACATGCTAAGGTTTCAACTGTGGTTAACAAAAGTCATAATAGAACACCTAGACCCGCTGAAAAAATTAAAGTTGAACCTAATGTTGCTATGGTTAAAGATCTCTTAGTTGATAATATAGATGGGCATGTTATTTACTTCTGCGATGAAGCAGCTCGAATTGCTAAACCTGATTCTAAATATAAAAACAGACCCGTTGTGGGCATGCCTATTGTCTCAGTTAAAATAGGAGATCATTGCTATCATGGCTTATGTGATTTGGGTGCTAGTGTGAGTGCTATTCCTTTTACTTTATATCAAGAAATTATGAATGATATTGCACCTGCTGAATTAGAGGACATTGATGTTACTATTAAACTTGCAAACAGAGATACCATTACACCACTTGGGATTGTTAGAGATGTTGAAGTCTTGTGTGGAAAAATAAAATACCCTACTGATTTTCTAGTCCTTGGTTCTCCACAAGATGATTTTTGTCCCATTATATTTGGTAGACCTTTCTTGAACACGGTTAATGCTAAGATTGATTGCACTAAAGAAACAGTCAGTGTTGATTTTGGTGGTATGACTCATGAGTTTAATTTCTCCAAATTTCGTAGACAACCTCATGACAAAGAATTGCCTAGTAAAGATGAAATTATTGGTCTTGCTTCTATTGCCGTACCTCCTACTGATCCGTTAGAACAATATTTGCTAGACCATAAGAATGATATGCATATGCATGAAAGAAATGAAATTGATAAGATGTTCTTTGATCAACCACCTATCCTTAAACATAGTTTGCCTGTCGAAACTCTTGGAGGTCCTCCTCCACCTAAAGGTGATCCTGTGTTTGAATTGAAGCAATTGCCTGATACATTGAAATATGCTTATCTAGATGAAAAGAAGATATATCCTGTTATTATTAGTGCTAACCTTTCAGCGTATGAAGAAAAGAGATTGCTGAAAACTCTAAGGAAGCACCGATCCGCTATTGGATATACTCTTGATGATCTTAAGGGCATTAGTCCCACTCTACGTCAGCACAAAATTAATATGGAGCCTGATGCTAAACCAGTTGTCGACCACCAACGTCGATTAAATCCTAAGATGAAGGAGGTGGTAAGAACTGAAATATTAAAACTTTTGGAAGCAGGTATAATATATCCCATAGCTGATAGTAGATGGGTAAGTCCAGTTCATTGTGTCCCTAAGAAAGGAGGTATAACCGTTGTTCCTAATGATAAAAATGAACTCATTCCACAAAGAATTGTAACTGGTTATAGGAAGGTAATCGATTTTAGAAAATTAAACAAAGCTACTAGAAAAGATCATTACCCCTTACCTTTTATTGATCAAATGTTAGAAAGATTGTCTAAGCATACACATTTTTGTTTCCTAGATGGTTATTCTGGTTTTTCTCAAATACCCGTACCACAACCCGATCAAGAGAAAACCACATTTACTTGTCCTTTTGGAACTTATGCTTATAGACGTATGCCTTTTGGTTTATGCAATGCACCTGCTACCTTTCAAAAATGTATGACTGCTATATTCTCTGACTTTTGTGAAAAGATTGTTGAGGTTTTCATGGATGATTTTTCCGTTTACGGAACTTCTTTTGATGATTGCTTAAGCAACCTTGAACGAGTTTTGCAGAGATGTGAAGAAACTAATCTTGTCTTGAATTGGGAGAAGTGCCAATTTATGGTGAATGAAGGTATTGTCTTGGGCCATAAAGTTTCTGAGAGAGGTATTGAAGTTGATAAAGCTAAGGTTGATGCTATTGAGAAAATGCCATGTCCCAAAGATATTAAAGGTATAAGAAGTTTCCTTGGTCATGCTGGTTTCTATAGGAGATTTATTAAAGACTTCTCCAAAATTTCTAGGCCTCTCACCAATCTTTTGCAAAAAGATGTTCCATTTGTTTTTGATGATGATTGTCTAGAAGCCTTTGAAACACTTAAGAAAGCCTTAACCACTGCACCTATTGTTCAACCACCTGACTGGAACTTGCCTCTTGAAATTATGTGTGATGCTAGCGATTATGTTGTTGGTGCTGTTCTAGGACAAAGAGTTGATAAGCAATTAAATGTTATCCATTATGCTAGTAAAACTCTAGATAGTGCCCAAAGAAATTATGCTACTACTGAAAAAGAATTTTTAGCAGTTGTGTTTGCATGTGATAAATTCAGATCTTATATAGTTGATTCTAAAGTAACTATTCACACCGATCATGCTGCTATTAAATATCTTATGGAAAAGAAAGATGCTAAACCTAGACTCATTAGGTGGGTTTTCTTGCTACAAGAATTTGACTTGCATATTATTGATAGAAAGGGAGCTGAGAATCCCGTAGCAGATAATTTGTCTAGAATAGAAAATATTCTTGATGACCCACTACCTATTAATGATGATTTTCCTGATGAGCAATTAGCTATCATAAATGCTTCTCGTAATACTCCTTGGTTTGCAGACTATGCTAATTACATTGTTGCTAAATATATACCACCTAGTTTTACATACCAACAAAAGAAAAAATTCTTCTTTGACTTAAGACATTACTTCTGGGATGACCCACATATTTATAAAGAAGGAGTAGATGGTATTATTAGACGATGTATACCTGAGCATGAACAGGAACAAATCCTACGGAAGTGTCACTCCGAAGCTTACGGAGGACACCATGCGGGAGACAGAACTGCACACAAGGTATTACAATCTGGTTTTTATTGGCCTACTCTTTTCAAGGATGCTCGTAAATTTGTCTCCTCTTGTGATGAATGTCAAAGAATTGGTAATGTTGGTAGACGTCAGGAAATGCCTATGAATTATTCACTTGATGTTGAACCATTTGATGTTTGGGGATTTGATTATATGGGACCTTTTCCTAAATCCAATGGGTATACTCATATTTTAGTTGCTGTTGATTACGTTACTAAGTGGGTAGAAGCTATTCCAACTAGTAGTGCTGATCATAACACTTCTATTAAATGCTTAAAGATGTTATTTTCCCAAGGTTTGGAGTCCCTAGATATTTAATAACTGATGGTGGTTCACATTTTATTCATGGTGCATTCCGTAAATTACTTGCTAAATATGATGTCAACCACAGAATTGCATCTCCCTATCATCCTCAGACTAGTGGTCAAGTTGAATTAAGCAATAGAGAAATAAAATTAATTTTGCAGAAAACCATCAACAGATCTAGAAAGAATTGGTCTAAGAAACTTGACGATGCACTGTGGGCTTATAGAACTGCTTATAAAAATCCTATGGGTATGTCTCCTTATAAAATGGCTTATGGAAAAGCATGTCATTTGCCTCTTGAGTTAGAACATAAAGCATATTGGGCAATTAAAGAATTAAATTATGATTTCAAACTTGCCGGTGAGAAGAGGTTATTTGACATTAGCTCATTAGATGAATGGAGAACCCAAGCTTATGAAAATGCTAAATTGTTTAAAGAAAAAGTTAAAAGATGGCATGATAGAAGAATTCAGAAATGGGAATTTAAAGTAGGTGAGCAAGTTCTATTGTACAATTCTCGTTTAAGATTCTTTGCAGGAAAACTTCTCTCTAAGTGGGAAGGTCCGTATATTATCGAAGAAGTTTATCGCTCCGGAGCCATCAGAATAAATAACTCCGATGGCACTAATCCGAGAGTGGTGAATGAGCAAAGAATTAAGCATTATATTTCAGGTACCCCTATTAATGTTGAAACTAATATTATTGAAACAATTACACCGGAAGAATACATAAGGGAGACCTTCCGGAACACTCCAGAACCCTGAAAAGGAAGAGGTATGTGATACGGTAAGTAAACCGACTCCAAAAATTCCATAAAAATACTTTCTGTCGGTTTTGGAATATTTATAAAAACACAAAAATAAGAAACAGCCGGGGGGACCCACCTGGTGCCCACGAGGCACCAGGGCGCGCCACCCCCCCCCCCCCCCAGGCGCGCCCTGGTGGCTCGTGGGCCCCACGTGTGCCTTCCCGACTTAGTTTTTCTTCTGGATTACTTGTTTTGCAAGATAAAAATCTATATATGGCTTTCCAGACGTTTTGACCACCGTATCGCAGAAATCTTCTCTGTTCTTGTTTCGTGCTGATTTCCTGGCAGATCTGAAAATATGTCGTCTAAAGACTCAGATGGGGAGAGCTTCATATCACACTATCTTGCAAATCCGAAAGCCTATGGGGATTTAGACCCCTATGGATTGTTCGAGGAGGAGCAAGAGGCCAACATAAAGGGGATGGAAGACGCGAGTTCGGATGAAGATGATGCCCCTTTACCTCGACCTGGAGATATGCATGAGAGCAAGGAGGCATTATGTAAAAGGGTATTGAAGCTTGAGCAAGAAGTCGATGATTTGAGGGAGGAAAATTTCATCCTCAAACATAAGCTGGCCAAGCTTACCATTACTCCACCACCATCATCACCGGAGAAGGACACTTGAGCACATGGGTATGGGCACTCCCCTTGGCTTGCGCCAAGCTTGGGGGAGGTGCCCCGGTATCGTATCACCATCACTTCTATTATCTTTACTTACTTTTAGTTCGATCCTCAGTTATTTCGTGATCTAGTTGAATAAAAGCTTAGCATGATCTATTTTCGAGTGTTAGTTTCGTGACCCATCCATCTATGTAATCGAGTTGAGAGCTATATAATAAAGAGTAGTTTGAGCCTGTGTTGCTTTACTTTCATGTTTCAATCATAGTAATGAAAATAACGAAAAAGATCATATGCTAACCTTATGAAAAGTAATGACATTACATAAAGAAAAGTATAAGTGGTAAAAATTATTGGAGGATAACACAGATAGTATTAGTCAATGATGCAATTCATGAAAGAATTAATAAGGGAAGAGAAGATTCACATGCAAATATACTATCTTGGACATCTTTTATGATTGTGAGCCCCCCATTAAGTATTTTGTGTCAAATTGTTGACGTTGGACAAGGAATACAACGTAATGAGTTATGTTTGTTCATATTCACATAGAAGTTATATTGTTATAGATCCTCCAACATGTGGTGCTTGCCCAATATCTTTGCTAGCCAAAAATTCGCACTAAGTAGAGATACTACTTGTGTATCCAAAACCCTTAGACCCAGTTTCATGTCATGAGAGTCCACTATATCTACCTATGGATTGAATAAGATCCTTCAAGTAAGTTGTCATCGGTATAAAAAGCAATAAAAAAATTGCCTCTAAATATGTCTGAACTTTTATTGTAAGGGAAATAAGCGTTGTACGAGCTTGTGATGGTAAAGAAATAAAAGCGACGGACTGCATAATAAAGGTTGCTATCACAAGGGGCAATATAACGTGATGCTCCTTTGCATTAAGAGCTCTAGCATTCAAAAACAAAAAACGCATGACAACCTCTGCTTCCCTCTGCGAAGGGCCTATCCTTTACTTTTATGTATTTTACTTTTTATACAAGAGTCAATAGTATTCTCCTCTATTTCCTTTTTATTTTTCTCTTTTGCAAGCATCATGTGGTGGGGAAAGATCTAAGCACATATATCCAGTTGGATATGAGTGATCATGAGTTATTATTGTTGACATCACCCTTGAGGTGAATAAGTTGGGAGGCAGAACTATAAGCCCCCATCTTTCTATGTGCCTGGCTGAGACTTTTTGCTCCATATATATGTCGTGAGTGTTAGCAATCATGGAAGACTAAATGATGGTTGAGTATGTGGACTTGCTGAATAGCTCCTACATGTGACCCTTCCTCAAAATATGATGAATTGTAATTGCATTGTTGACTGAGAACATAGTTTGTTAGCTTTCAAGAAGGTTTATGCCTTATACTCCACTGTTGTGGTGAATTGTTACTTGCTCATAAGAAGTTTATGATAATAAATATTGCTGCCATGATAATAAATATTGCTGTTATAATAATGATCATGATGCTTCTATGTCCGTATTTTGTTTTTATCGACACCTCTCTCTCTAAACATGAAGACATGATTATCGATATCGGCTTTCGCTTGAGGACAAGCGAGGTCTAAGCTTGGGGGAGTTGATACGTCCATTTTGCATCATGTTTTACTACTGTTATTTATAGTGTTTTTAATCAATATAACACTTTGTGGAGCTATTCTAATGCCTTTTTCTCTCTAAATATGCAAGATTCACACAAGGAGGGAGAATACCGGCAGCTGGAATTCTGGACCTGAAAAAGCTCTGTCAAGATACCTATTCTGCACTACTCCAAATGAGCTGAAATTTTCTAGAGAATTATTTTGGAATATATAAAAAATATTGGAAGCAAAAAGTACCAGAGGGGGCCACCTAGGTGCCCACGAGGCACCAGGGCGCGCCACCCCCCCCCCCCCCCCCCCCAGGCGCGCCCTGGTACCTCGTGGGGCCCTTGGCCCACTTCTGGCCCCCATTTTCTGGTATATAAGGGCATTTGACCAAAAAAAATAGAGAGAAGACTTTGAGGATGGTGCGCCGCCGTCTCGAGGCGGAACTTGGGCAGGAGCACTTTTGCTCTCCGGCAGAGAGATTCTGCCGGGGATACTTCCCTCCGGGAGGGGGAAATCGTCGCCATCGACACCACCAGCGACCCTCTCATCATGGGAGGGCTAATCTTCATCAACATCTTCACCAGAACCATCTCATCTCAAACCCTAGTTCATCTCTTGTATTCAATCTTTGTCTCAAAACCTCAGATTGGTACCTGTGGGTTGCTAGTAGTGTTGATTACATCTTGTAGTTGATGCTTGTTGGTTTACTTGGTGGAAGATTATATGTTCAGATCTATTATGCAATTCAATACCCTACTGGTCATGAACATCTTGATGATGTGTGAGTAGTTACTTTTGTTCTTGAGGACATGGGAGAAGTCTTGTCATAAGTAATCATGTGAATTTGGTATTCGTTCGATATTTTGATGATGTGTATGTTGTGATTCCCTTAGTGGTGTCATGTGAACGTCGACTACATGACACTTCACCATATTTGGGCCTAAGGGAATGCATTGTGGAGTAGTAATTAGATGATGGGTTGCTAGAGTGACAGAAGCTTAAACCCTAGTTTATGCGCTATTCCGTAAGGGGCTGATTTGGATCCACATGTTTAATGCTATGGTTAGAGTAATCTTAATTCTTCTTTCGTAGTTGCGGATGCTTGCGAGAGGGGGTAATCATAAGTGGGAGGTTTGTCCAAGTAAGGGCAGCACCCAAGCACCGGTCCACCCACATATCAAATTATCAAAGTAGCGAACGCGAATCAAACTAACATGGTGAAAGTGACTAGATGAAATTCCCATGTGTCCTCAAGAATGCTTTACTTATTGTAAGAGATCGTTCCGACCTGTCCTTTACTACAAAAAGGATTGGGCTATATTGCTGCACTCTTTGTTACTATTGTTACTTGTCACTTGTTACAAATTACCTTGCTATCAAACTACCTGTTACCGATAATTTCAGTGCTTGCAGAAAACACCTTGCTGAAAACCACTTGTCATTTCCTTCTGCTCCTCGTTGGGTTCGACACTCTTACTTATCGAAAGGACTACGATTGATCCCCTATACTTGTGGGTCATCAGCACTCAACTCGCGGATTCCCGAGGTGACATTGGGGTAATCTATGCATAGGGGTTGATGCATGTTTTCATTATCTTTACTCCGATAAGAAACTTTGGGGTACTCTTTGAAGTTCTTTGTGTGGATTGAATATTATGATTATGAAGTTGTTTGATGCATATCGAATAATCAACTCACGGATACTTGTGGTGACATTGGAGTATCTAGGTGACATTAGAGTTGGTTGATGTGTATCATATGGTGTTATTTTAGTACGAACTCTAGGGCTGTTTGTGACACTTATAGGAATAGCTCAATAGATCGATCGGAAAGGATAACTTTGAGGTGGTTTCGTACCCTACAAACAATTTCTATCTTATGTTCTTTGCTAATAGGAACTTGAGACTGATTCTTTATTGCACGTTGAGGGATGGTTATATGATCCAATTATATTAGCATTGTTGAGAGATTGCACTAGCGAAAGTATGAACCCTAGGCCTTGTTTTTAAGCATTGCAATACCGTTTGTGCTCACTTTTGTTACTTGCTACCTTGCTGTTTTTATATTTTCAGATTACAAAAACCTATATCTACTATCCATACTACACTTGTATCACCATCTCTTCGCCAAACTAGTGCACCTATACAATTTACCATTGTATTGGGTGTGTTGGGGACACAAGAGATTTCTTGTATTTGGTTGCAGGGTTGTTTGAGAGATACCATCTTCAACCTACGCCTCCCATGGATTGATAAACCTTAGGTCATCCACTTGAGGGAAAATTGCTACTGTCCTACAAAACTCTGCGCTTGGAGGCCCAACACGAGTCTACAAGAATAAGTTGTGTAGTAGACATCAGTACACTGCCAGAGGCATTCATATAGAGTCATATTTTTGTTCTAGTATCGAGTTGTAATATTGAGTTGTAAGTAAATAAAAGTGTGATGATCATCATTATTAGAGCATTGTCCCAGTGAGGAAACAATGGTGGAGACTAATGAGTCCTCGAAAAAGTGGGGATGAGGTCCATGAGACCGTTCTAAAAAAAAGGGAGGCCAAAAAGAGCCCACGAAAAAAAATGAGAGAAAAAGAGAGAAGGGGCAATGTTACTATCCTTTTTCCACACTTGTGCTTCAGAGTAGCACCATGTTTTTCATATAGAGAGTCTCCTATTTTGTCACTTTGATATACTAGTGGTAATTTATCATTATAGAACTTGGGTTGTATATTCCGATGATAGGCTTCCTCAAATGCCCGAGGTCTTCATGAGTAAGCAAGTTGGATGCACACCCACTTAGTTTTCATGTCGAGCTTTCATACACTTATAGCTCTTAGTGCATCTGTTGCATGGCAATCCCTACTCCTCGCATTGACATCAATTGATGGGCATCTCCATAGCCCGTTGATTAGCCTCATCGATGTGAGACTATCTTCTTATTTTTGACTTCTCCTTATTAATCTCTACCACCATACTCTATTCCACCCATAGTGCTATATCCATGGCTTACGCTCATGTATTGCGTGGGGGTTGAAAAAGATGAAGCGCGTTAAAAAGTATGAACCAATTGCTCGGCTTGTCATCGGGGTAGTGCATGATAAATATTTTGTGTTAAGAAGATGGAGCATGACAGGATTATATGATTTTGTAGGGATAACGTTCTTTAGCATTTTTATTTTTAAAGACATGATTGTTTATTAGTATGCCTGAGTATTGATGTCTTTATATCAAACTATAGACTATTGCTTTGAATCATTCAGATCTTATTATTCATACCGTAAGAGAGAGATTACATGATGAAACATGATAGGTAGCATTCCACATCAAAAATTCTATTTTTATCATTTACCTACTCGAGGACGAGCAGGAATTAAGCTTGGGGATACTTGATACATCTCCAAAATATCTATAATTTTTTATTGTTCCATGCTATTATAGTATCAATCTTGGATGTTTTATATGCAATTATATGCCATTATGTATCATTTTTTGGGACTAACCTATTAACCCAGTGCCCAGTGCCAGTTGTTGTTTTTGCTTGTTTTTGCCTTTTCAGAAAATCATTATCAAAAAGTATCCAAACGAGAAAAAACTTTGGATTAATTTTTTCTGGACCAGAAGAGACCCACGAAGCTTCGGGAGAAGACCAGAAGAGCCAAGAGGAGGCGACAAGCCTGGAGGGCGCACCCCCCAGGCTTGTGCGCCCCTCGTAGCCCCTCCTGGCCTAATTCCAGTGCTATAAATTCCCAAATATTCCCAATATACCAGAGAGACAGAAGAGAAAACCTTTTCGCCATCGCAAGCCTCTGTTCTTCCGCGATCCCATCTGGAGGCCTTTTCCGGTACTCTGCCGGAGGGGGAATCGATCACGGAGGGCTTCTTCATCAACCTTGCTACCCTTCCGATGATGTGTGAGTAGTTTACTATAGACCTATGGGTCCATAGCTAGTAGCTAGATGGCTTCTTCTCTCTCTTTGATCTTCAATACCATGTTCTCCTTGATGTTCTTGGAGTTCTATCCGATGTAATCTTCTTTTGTGGTGTGTTTGTTGGGATCCGATGAATTGTGAGTTTATGATCAGATTATTCATGAGAAATATCTGAGTCTTCTCTGAACTCTTTTATGCATGATTATTATAGCTTTGTATTTCTCTCCGATCTATCGATTTGGTTTGGCCTACTAGATTGATTTATCTTGCAATGGGAGAGGTGCTTTGTGATGGGTTCAATCTTGCGGTGCTCAATCCCAGTGATAGAAGGGGACATGACACGTATTTGTATTGTTGACATTAAGGATAAAAAGATGGGGTTTAATCATATTGCTTGAGTTTACTTTATCTACTTCATGTCATCTTGCTTAAGGTGTTACAATGTTTCATACTTAATACCCTAGATGCATGCTGGATAGCGGTCGATGGATGGAGTAATAGTAGTAGATGCAGGCAGGAGTCGTTCTACTTGTCTCGAACGTGATGCCTATATACGTGATCACTTCCATGAATCCATCATAATTATTTGCTTTTCTATCAATTGCCCAACAGTAATTTGTTTACCCACCGTATGCTATGTGTTCGAGAGAGAAGCCTCTAGTGAAAACTATGGCCCCCGGGTCTACTTTATCATATATAAAAAACCTAAAAATACCTTGCTGCAATTTATTTACTTTTATTTTGTTTAGTATTTTAGTTTATCTATCTATCACTATCAGAATTAATCCTTGCAAATAACCGCTAAGAGGATTGACAACCCTCTTATTTGCGTTGGGTGCAAATCTTTGCTTTTGTGTGTGCAGGTGCGCTTAACGGAATTTTGCTTGGTTCTCCTACTGGATTGATAACCTTGGTTCTTAACTGAGGGAAATACTTATCTCTACTATATTGCATCATCCTCTCCTCTTCGGGGAAATACCAACGCAGTCTGCAAGTAGCAGCCAGCGATGCGAGTAGGGTTGGGCGGTGAGGCCTGCGCGGCAGCACAGCCGTCCACGGGCAGCGGGAGCAGGCGGTCCCGCCGGTGGTGGTTTGGGTGACTGAAGCAAGAAGATCTGAGATTGAAGAAGCACGACAGCCGTTGGATGTGTAGGAGATATGCCCTAGAGGCAGTAATAACAGTTATTTTGTATCTCCGGGTTTGTAATGAATGTTTATGTTCCATGCTATAACTGCAATGATTCTCGAGTCTACAATATCCACGAGGCTCGGAGGGAAACTCATGTGCATGTGTGGTATAATAAATGGTAAAAAGTATTCCTAGTCATGCCTCTAAGACTAGCTCAAGTATTGCATGATGTTCATGTCTTCCTGATCATGGGCATGGCTATGCCGGCAATTTTGAGGGCACAATGTTAGCAGAACACTTGTGTTGAATCGACCCGAATTGATGTTATGCTATGAGATACATTCGTCACAAGTTAATGGTTAATAACACAGAGATAGTTAATATTTGCATAATTCCTTAGACCATGAGAGTATCGAGTTCCTTCGTACTTGCTTCGTGAACTTTGGGGTTTGTTAAACGTCATCCGTAACTGGGTGGCTATTACGGCGGCTTACGGGTTCACGGAAAAGCATGACAAGAAACGAGATAGCTCAAGATTGGGATTTGCTCCTCCGACGATGCAGAGATATTCTTGGGCCCTCTCGGTGTTACGGTATCCATCATCATCTGGCCAGACACATTGTGATTTGATCACTGGGATGCCGGAACGCGGAAACGAGAAAAGAGAACAAAACCGGTAACGAGGTAACTGGCATAGTGGACAAGTTGTTGATCCGCGGGGATGCCAATAAATCTCACCTCGGGTATTTGTAACATATCGTGAAGCAACAGGAATAGCACACGGCAACTGGAGGTTCACTCGAATATTCATTCGTGTGGGTATAGGGGTCAATATGGGTGTCCACGGTTCCGATGTTGATCATTGATCGGAAAGTGTTCCGGGTCATGTCTATACTTCACCAAACCTATAGGGTCACACGCTTAAGGGTCATCTATCTGCTGAATACTAGACAGGGAGTCTGAGAGAAAGTCACCGGAAAAGTTTCGGAGACAACGGAAACGTTTCGGAGAGAACACCGGAATAGTTTCGGTGAAACTGAAAAGTTGTTTCAGGGTATTCCATTAAGTCATATTGGTTTCGGCACACGCCTGGAAATTCTTGGAGGGTGCCAGAATCGTTCTGGTAACTTCTGGAATTTTTCCGGAGAGAAAAACCGGAAATGTTCTGGAGTAGCCGGAACCGCTATGGTAGCTTTTCGCTGAAGAAAAACATTGTTCTAGAATTGTTTCGGAATGCGTTCAAAATTGTTTTAGTGGGTACTAGAATTATTGTAGGCACACAGAAATAATTTGGGATTTAACGGACGCAGAAAAATGTCTTCGTGAATAGTAAAAGTGCTTTTTGGTTCACTTTTTGGATAGCCACCTTTTGGGACTTTAGTCAAAGTTTCTAGAAGGAAGAGGCTTGCAAGGGAAGGAAACCCATTTGGGGGGGCAAGGGGTGGCCGGCCAAGGGTGGTGGAGCTCCTTGGAGCTCCACATGGCCTCCCATTATGCCCTAAATGCCCACCATTTGTGACCTAATGCATGGGTATTTTGGTATTTTTGGAGGCAGCCCTACCCCTTGTCTTTCCTATAAATAGAGGTGGAGAGGAGCTCTCCACACTCATCCCTTGCTCTCATACACATGCCATGACATTTCTGGCTTCGCTCTCCCTCCCAGCGAAATAGTTTCGTAGAGCCGAAAGCCTGTCTGGGTTCCGGCAGGTACTAGTTCTGGACGGCGAAGCCCTGCCGGATAGCTGACACCGTATGTGTGCCACCCCGTAGAGAGGTCGTAGTTTTGATCTTTTGCCTGAGGGGCTATTCGAGGGTCCTCCCAAAGGGCTGTCCGAGTTACCGTTCGAGTTTCAAGGGTCCTCCCGAAGGGCTGTCCGTGACATCGTCCGAGGGACTGTCCGACCGCCTCCCAAAGGGCTGTCCGACGAGAGAGTACATCCTCGCGGTTGGGAGGTTGTAAATCCTAGCTGCGGGGATCTGCACTGACGATCTATATCGACTCTTCTTCCGCTGCGCTACGAGTCGGTAATGATCAAATCAAACCTTGTATGCAGTCTCCATAGTGGTCCTGGGCGTGCTCGCTGTACCAAAAAATTTTGTTTTCTGTCACGTTCCCCTATAGTGGCATCAAGAGCCATGCTATGCGGAGATGTAGGTTACGATCTAGAATACATGGAGATGGGTATTGCATAATATAATTTTGGAGTAGATGAGATCTATTGCTGAAAATTATTTATGCGGGTAGCAGATGAAATCTGTTACCCGATGTTCTTGTTGCTTCCCTAGAATTTGCGTATTTCTGATCTCGAGACAGCATGGTGGAATTTGACAAAGTTCTAGCAATCTGCGATCCTGATTGATCAACGAAGTGCTATCAGTTATTTGGGTTCCACCATAGTCAAAAGAAAAATGAAATTTCGCAGACAAAAGGGCAATGCAGATATGATCTGCACGGGGGTTATGTGTATGACGAAGTTTAGTATGGGGCTCGAGATTTCATTATCTCGTGTTTCATACACCCCGCGATGTTAATCTAGCGACTTGAATAATCATACTTGATGATAAAATGTTGGTAGCTGTGGTTTAAGTCAAAACCTTAGAAGCCACGTAAAATAAAATTTTGCATAAACCGATTAGAGGCGTCTAACTTGGTTTTGCAGGATGTGCATGTGATGTGGTATAGCAGTGCTCATATTAATTCGATTATGTATGAGATGACTATATGATGTAAATTTATTAACATGACCTGCGTGTCATGATTCGGCATGATGGCTGGGGCCATATGATTGTCACTTTAATGACCTGCGTGTCAACCTTAAGTAATGCACTTATTTTATTAGCTATAGAGATAGCAATATTATCTGGTGCATCGACAAGGTTGTGGCAATCTTCGCGAAGGTGAACACCGACGCAAATGCTGAAGACGAAGAAATTAAAGACTTCTCCGTCAGAAAGGGCTATACCATATCATGCTATTATGAATTGCCTGAGATGTTTATCCCTTATTATGCACCCTTTTGATTGCGCGGTAGTCGCTTTTTATTAGGGTGATCTCTCACTTAAAATATCAAGTAGTTAGTGTTCTCCCAAGTGTAGCACCGTCATGGCACCTATCTCTTCGGGGTATCACAAGATCTCCCTGGGTACGAACGATTAGAGAAGTGTGAGGTGGGTGAGTTGAGACCTCGCAGCAAGATCACTTGGTTGTCTTGATGTTCTGGAAGGATCTCCCTGAGCTCGGAACACGCCCATCGAAAGATGAACAAGGGTCACATAGAGATGTGATCGCAAGTTTGCCTACCGATTGAAGTTTGCGCCATCAGTGTTCATCTCATTCAATGGCGTTGAATGGAAATGCGGGTCTTGTATCACTCATAATCAATTTTGAGAGATATTGATTTGAGTGGGAGCGCACTTTGGAATAAAATTGTTTATTCACTAGTGCAAAAATCATTATGAACAAAGTCTAAGTGAAACTTGTGTTTACCATTGTAGATCAAATGGCTCGCAATGCGGCGTTCAACTTAGGCCCGATGTTAGAGAAAGAGAAGTTAGCTGCGACTGGAAACAACTATGCGGACTGGGTCTGTAACCTGAGGATTGTGCTCAGGAGCGCTAAGAGAATGTATGTGCTTGAAAATGCTCTTCCATCTAGACCGACGGCAACTGCCCCGAAAGATGAACAAAATGTCTGGGCCACTAAGGATGATGTTTACAACTTCGTGCAGTGCCTCATGCTAGCTTGCATGAGTCCAGAGCTTCAAAAATGTTTTGAATTCCATAATGCCCGCGATATGATCCGGGAATTGGATGCTCTGTACAAGGAAACCGCGTGGTCTGAACGATTTGATATCATGAAGGCCGTGATGGATTGCAGGATGGCTGAGGGCAGTTCAGTTGGCGAACACGTGGTCAAAATGATTGGCTATGCTGAATGGCTTAAAACCCTGGAATTTCCAATTCCACCAGCCCATATGATGGACATGTTGCTTGCTTCACTCCCCCCGTCTTACGACGGTTTTACCATGAACTACAACATGAGTGGGATGGAGAAGACACCGGAAGAGGTGCTCGCCATGCTAAAAACTGCGGAAGGAGGACTGCGGAAAAATTGCAAGCAAGTGTTGCTTGTGAATAAAACCGCCAGTTTCAAAAAGAAAGGCAAGCCAAAGAAGGGCAAGGGCACCGGTAAGACCAGCTCCCAAAGCAACTCTAAAGGCGAAGCCAAGAATGAAACTGAGTGCTTCTACTGCAAGGGCACAGCACACTGGAAGAGAAACTGCAAGAAGTATCTGGAAGATAAGAAGTCCGGGAAAACCGGAAAAGGTATAATTTTTATACAAGTTAATGTCATTGACGTTTTGCTTGCTAGCAAAAATTCTAAGTCTTGGGTATTTGATACCAGATCGGTTGCTCACATTTGCAACTCAATACAGGGACTGCAGAAGGTGCGCAAGCTAGCAAAGAATGAAGTCGTGATGCGCGTCGGGAACGGCGCTGGGATCGCCGCTCAAGCCATCGGCATTATGCCTCTACGTCTCCCTTCAGGATTTATCTTAGAACTAAGTAACTGTTATTTTGTTCCACTATTGTGTAGAAACATTATCTCCGGGTCATGTTTAGTACACGATGGGTATTCATGCAAGTCTGAGAACAATGGTTGTTCACTTTATTGTAAGGATATCTTTTATGGATTTGCACCCATTGTTGGGGGCCTTTTCATACTAAATCTTGAATGTGGAAATGATGTCTTTAACGTGAATGCTAAACGCCTTAAGAAGGCTGATACCACCACCACTTTCATGTGGCACTGTCGGCTTGGCCAC
This sequence comes from Elymus sibiricus, assembly GCA_039707655.1. Classification (NCBI taxonomy): domain Eukaryota; kingdom Viridiplantae; phylum Streptophyta; class Magnoliopsida; order Poales; family Poaceae; genus Elymus; species Elymus sibiricus. The sequence goes on from CM077670.1 coordinate 287,897,491, forward strand.
ATCGGAAAGAAACGCATGCAAAGACTCCATAAAGATGGAGTTTTACCGTCCTTTGATTTTGAATCATTTGACACATGTGAAGCTTGCTTGATGGGGAAAATGACCAAGACGCCGTTCACGGGTCATCCTGAACGGGCGAGTGAATTGTTGGAAATAATACATAGTGATGTATGTGGTCCAATGAGCACAATCGCACGGGGTGGGTATTTCTACTTCGTGACTTTTACTGATGATTTGAGTAGGTATGGATATATCTACTTGATGAAGCATAAGTCGGAAACCTTTGAAAAGTTCAAAGAATTTCAGACTGAGGTAGAAAATCATCGTAACAAAAGGATTAAGTTTCTGCGGTCTGATCGCGGGGGCGGGTATCTTAGTCATGAGTTTGGCCAACATCTGAGTGACCGTGGAATCGTTTCACAGCTTACGCCTCCCGGAACTCCACAGCGAAACGGAGTGTCAGAAAGACGTAACCAAACCCTGTTAGACATGGTAAGGTCGATGATGTCTCTTACAGATCTACCGATATCTTTTTGGGGTCACGCACTACTCACTGTCGCTTATACATTAAACAAAGCACCGTCTAAGTCTGTTAAGACGACGCCATTTGAATTATGGTATGGGAAGAAACCCAATGTGTCGCATCTCAAGGTTTGGGGTTGTGAAGCTTATGTAAAATGTTTACAACCAAGCAAACTCGACCCCAGATCAGACAAATGTTACTTTGTAGGTTATCCCAAAGACACCATTGGGTATTCCTTCTACAACTAGTCCGAGGGCAAAGTGTTTGTCGCAAAAGTTGGACACTTTCTCGAGAAAGAGTTTCTCGCCAAAGAATTAAGTGGGAGGACAGTACAACTTAATGAGATTAGTGAATCTTCGGTGACCATTGATATGGCTAAGGAACCGGAAGAAATTCCACAAATTATCCCTACAACCGAGCCAGAAGTTGTCGCATGTGATGCGGAAACTTCAGACAATGTTGTAACTGAACCGCGCAGATCAGGTAGAGCTATCCAGCCACTTGAGTGGTTTCATAACAAAATCTTCATTCTTTAAGACGATGAACCTGCGCACTACAAGGAAGCGATGGCGGGGCCCAGCTCAAGGGAATGGCACAAGGCCATGAAATCCGAGATGGAATCCATGTACGAAAACCAAGTTTGGAACTTGGAAGAACTTCCAGAAGGCGTAAAGCCCATTGGTTGTAAATGGATTTTCAAAAGAAAGATGGACGCGGATGGTAACATTACTATCCACAAAGCTAGACTTGTCGCGAAAGGGTTCACGCAAGTTCCAGGAGTGGACTACGACGAGACTTTCTCGCCCGTAGCTATGCTTAGGTCTGTTCAGATATTACTAGCAATTGCTGCTTATTTTGATTATGAAATATGGTAGATGGATGTCAAAATGGCTTTCCTAAATGGAAACCTCAAAGAGGATGTATACATGATACAGCCAGAAGGTTTTGTCATTCATAAGGATGCTGGAAACGTATGCAAACTTTAGAAAGCCATTTATGGTCTGAAGCAAGCGTCAAGGAGCTGGAACATTCATTTTGATGAAGTGGTCAAAGAGTTTGGCTTCATCAGGAATGAGAAAGAATCTTGTGTTTACAAGAAGTTTAGTGGGAGCGCAAAAGCATTTCTAATCTTGTATGTGGATGACATATTGTTGATTGGAAATGACGTGAATTTTCTTAGCGAAATAAAAGACTCATTGAAGAAGAGTTTTTCAATGAAAGACTTAGGCGAAGCAGCATATGTATTGGGCATCAGAATCTATAGAGATAGATCAAAACGCCTAATAGCACTTAGCCAAAGCACGTACATTGACAAGGTGTTGAAAAGGTTCAACATGGAGAACTCCAAGAAAGGCCTACTCCCCATGTCACCTGGCATAGTGCTTTGCAAGAATTAGTGTCCTCGGACTCTCGATGAGCGAGTACAGATGAATGATGTTCCATATGCTTCGGCAGTTGGTTCTATTATGTATGCCATGCTATGTACAAGACCGGACGTTTCCTATGCGCTAAGTGTTAGCAGCCGGTACCAAAGTGATCCAGGATTGGAGCACTGGGCCGCAGTCAAGGGTATTCTTAAGTACCTCAAAAGGACCAAGGATTTACTCCTTGTGTACGGAGGTGATGAAGAGCTCATTGTAAGTGGTTACACTGATGCAGGCTTCATGACTGACCCAGATGACTTCAAATCTCAATCAGGCTATGTTTTCATATTGAACGGTGGCGCAGTTGATTGGAAAAGTTCCAAACAAAAGATTGTGGCGGATTCTACGACGGAGGCGGAATATGTTGCAGCTTCAGAAGCCTCCAAGGAGGCGGTATGGATCAAGCAATTTCTTGAAGACCTTGGTGTGGTTCCAAGTGCTCTGGACCCGGTGGAGATCTATTATGATAATAGTGGCGCCGTGGCTCAGGCAAGGGAGCCAAGTTCGCACCATAAGACAAGACATATTGAACGCAAATATAAACTCATTCGACATCATGTCGAAGCGGGTTTAGTGAAAGTACGCAAAGTTCACACGGATCTGAACGTGTCAGACCCGATGACAAAGCCTCTACCACGAGCAAAGCATGAGCAGCACCGGATAGCCATTGGTGTTAGGGAAGCCATGTAACTGGATTATGACTCTAGTGCAAGTGGGAGTCTGTAGGAGATATGCCCTAGAGGCAGTAATAACAGTTATTTTGTATCTCCGAGTTTGTAATGAATGTTTATGTTCCATGCTATAACTGCAATGATTCTCGAGTCTACAATATCCACGAGGCTCGGAGGGAAACTCATGTGCACGTGTGGTATAATAAACGGTAAACAGAATTCCTAGTCATGCCTCTAAGACTAGCTCAAGTATTGCATGATGATCATGTTTTCCTAATCATGGGCATGGCTATGCCGGCAATTTTGAGGGCACAATGTTAGCAGAACACTTGTATTGAATCGACCCGAATTGATGTTATGCTATGAGATACATTCGTCACAAGTTAATGGTTAATAACACAAAGATAGTTAATGTTTGCATATTTCCTTAGACCATGAGAGTATCGAGTTCCTTCGTACTTGCTTCGTGAACTTTGGGGTTTGTTAAATGTCATCCGTAACTAGGTGGCTATTACGGCGGCTTACGGGTTCACAGAAAAGTATGACAAGAAATGAGATAGCTCAAGATTGGGATTTGCTCCTCTGACGATGGAGAGATATTCTCGGGCCCTCTCGGTGTTACGGTATCCATCATCATCTGGCCAGACACATTGTGATTTGATCACTGGGATGCCGGAACGCGGAAACGAGAAAAGAGAACAAAACCAGTAACGAGGTAACTGGCAAAGTGAACAAGTTGTTGATCCGCGGGGATGCCAATAAATCTCACCTCGGGTATTTGTAACATATCGTGAAGCAACAGGAATAGCGCACGGCAACTTGAGGTTCACTCGAATATTCATTCGTGTGGGTATAGGGGTCAATATGGGTGTCCACGGCTCTGATGTTGATCATTGATCGGAAAGTGTTCCGGGTCATGTCTATACTTCACCGAACCTATAAGGTCACACGCTTAAGGGTCATCTATCTGCTGAATACTAGACAGGGAGTCTGAGAGATAGTCACCGGAAAAGTTTCAGAGACAACGGAAATGTTCCGGAAAGAACACCGGAATAGTTTCGGTGAAACTAAAAAGTTGTTTCAGGGTATTCCATTAAGTCATATTGGTTTCGGCACACGCTTGGAAATTCTTGGAGGGTGCCAGAATCGTTCTGGTAACTTCTGGAATTTTTCCGGAGAGAAAAACCGGAAATGTTCTGGAGCAGCCGGAACTGCTATGGTAGCTTTTCGCTGAAGAAAAACATTGTTCCGGAATTGTTTCAGAATGCATTAAAAATTGTTTTAGTGGGTACTGGAATTATTCTAGGCACACAGAAATAATTTGGGATTTAACGGACGCAGAAAAATGTCTTCGTGAATAGTGAAAGTGCTTTTTGGTTCACTTTTTGGATAGCCACCTTTTGGGACTTTAGTCAAAGTTTCTAGAAGGAAGAGGCTTGCAAGGGAAGGAACCCCATTTGGGGGGGGGCCAAGGGGTGGCCGGCCAAGGGTGGTGGAGCTCCTTGGAGCTCCACATGGCCTCCCATTATGCCCTAAATGCCCACCATTTGTGACCTAATGCATGGGTATTTTGGTATTTTTGGAGGCAGCCCTACCCCTTGGCTTTCCTATAAATAGAGGTGGAGAGGAGCTCTCCACACTCATCCCTTGCTCTCATACACGTGCCATGACATTTCTGGCTTCTCTCTCCCTCCCAGCGAAATAGTTTCGTAGAGCCAAAAGGTTGTCTGGGTTCCGGCAGGAACTAGTTCTGGACGGCGAAGCCCTGCCGGATAGCTGACACCGTATGTGTGCAACCCTGTAGAGAGGTCGTAGTTTCGATATTTTGCCCGAGGGGCTGTTCGAGGGTCCTCCCGAAGGGCTGTCCGTGACATCGTCCGAGGGACTATCCGACCGCCTCCCGAAGGGCTATCCGACGAGGGAGTAGATCCTCACGGTTGGGAGGTTGTAAATCCTAGCTGCAGGGATCTGCACCGACGATCTACATCGACTCTTCTTTCACTGCGCTACGAGTCGGTAATGATCAGATCAAGCCCTGTATGCAGTCTCCATAGTGGTCCTGGGCGTGCTCGCTATACCGAAATTTTTTGTTTTCTGTCGCGTTCCCCTACAGGATGTCCATCCAACGGCCTCTACTGCTAGAATCGTGTGTTGACTATAAGTTGACAAAGCCTTGCATTCGCGTCAACTTAGTAGGCCAACGAATCAGCATCACATCAGTGGCGGACAGCATACAGCTCATTTAGTATTTTTTTATAATTTAGAGCCCATTTTTTAATTCCTATGGAATTTACTGCAGACCATTTACTGTTTCTAACAGTACAGCCCATTTTCTATCCAGGGCCAGGGTTAAAAATTTCAACCAAACTTCCCACATTTTGGTGGGGTCTGAATTATTTTTATCCCAAAATTTCAATTCAGATTCAATCTAATTTCAAAATTATTTTATATTAGGTTAAAATCCAATGAAATTGTGCGCGCGCAACAAAAAAATCTAATGAAATAAAAAATCTCAAAATCCAAAAAAACTAATTTTCAAACTAATTACCGGTTCACTGTGTTTTTTTATATTTACAGGCCATTTATTATTACTTAAAGCCCGTTTTCTGGGCAAGCCGAATGCACCCCTCCTCGTTTTTGCAACCCAGCCGGGAGGAGAAAAACAAGTTGGCCTACGTTGGGTATTCGTCAAAAAAAACTGGGCTAGCCATTTTCACAAAGGAAAAAACAGCTGGGCTGGTTATTTGGTAGACATAAAATAATAGCCTGGGCTACACGGGCCACAGCCCCCGCACAGACCAGTTGATACCCTGCTGCGTCTCAGCAACAAAAAAACATCTCTAAAAAATGCATGATCTGCTGGGTCCCTACTGTCAGCAGCTCCTCGTGCAATTCTCTCCTTTATTGAGTATTTTGACAATGGCATCGGACCCAGATGTCAGCAAACCATTAGGGGGAAGTTTTTTTTCTTGTAGTAATAAGGAGGCACTTGCCTGAGTACGGCCATGGCCCTGGTGGGTGCCTACTGTCATCCTCACCACATACAGTCATCTCCTGATTCCTCTCGTTTGTTCAGCAGGTTGACAACCCGAGACGGCGGCGCCACGGCGAGCACAACAAGGCCCAGGACGACGGAGAGGGCCTCGTGGGCCCTACGGATGGTCTGGTACAGCGCCCGCTGCTCGTCCAGGAAGCCAGGATCATCGGGCCCTATGCCCGCGATGGCATTGTCGTTCGCCTGTTCACCGGCGATTTGTCCCTCCGCAAGCCGATGCTCATTGAGGAGACGGAGGTTGTAGCACTGGTCCTCCTGCGCTTGCCGGAATGCCGACACAGGTGGCATTGGTAGCTCTTCCGCCATTAGGGCGTCGAAGTGCGGCCGCACCTGCTCTATGGTGAACACGTCATGAACCGGCGCGGGCGGTGGCGCCGGCTCCTGGTCAGAAGCCTCGTCCATCGTCTGGTCATCGTCACTGAGCTCGGCGAGTTCGCTGGCGAGCCAGCATGTCCGGCTGCTGCACTGGACCGCTGCCAAGCCCGCGTCTGAATGCCCTGGCCCACCCAAACACCCTCCCTCGCCCGCGCGCGCTTCTCGCTCGAAACGGTCAGCGCCACCCGCGCCGCTTCCCGGAGCAGGCAACTGTTCCGCGATCAAATGACACAACTGCCGTCCGTCCGTCCGTCCGTCTACCGCCCACATTAATGACACGCGGTTGCCGAGGCGGCTACTCCGGCATCACCCGTCCGTCCCTCTGCCGCCCACCATTGCTATATGAACTGTTGCCCCGGCCATAGCCACAGTCATCCGCCTCCGTTCCCTTTATCCTCTCCACACCACTTCCACCATGGCTTCCTCGCGCTCCATTGCTCTCCGAGATGGGCGAACGGCGGACCAGAAGAAGGATATGACCGCCATTGCTGCCGACTAGCTGGCCGGCAGGCAGTCGGAGGACGACGACGTCCCAATGGAGGACGTGGTCATCGACGAGCCGGCGCCACCCTCCTCCGCACCATCCTCGCCGGTGCATTGCACCATGACCATCGGCGAGGCCCGTGCCCAAGACATGGACATGGTGCAGGAGCAGCGGGAGGAGCAGTTCCGGAAGGCGCAGGCCGACGCCGCCTACAACCACCAGCTCCTCCAGGAGCACCTCTAGGCAAAGGAGCAGATCGCCACGGACCTGGCGGAGCAGGCGGCGCTGCTCGAGTCCTACCGCTTCGCCCGCGAGAGCCGCCTCGAGCGCTGGCGGTACCGCCAGCGGGTGGTGGAGGTTGCGGCCGCCTACAAGGAGGGCGACGAGGTGGGCGAGGACTGTTTGGCAAGACAAACGATGAGGCAGAGGACATGGCCGGCTCCGTCGAGGCCCCGCCCCGCCGGCAACGAGGCGGAGGACATCGCCGGCTCCACCGAGGCCCCGCCCCACCGGCAACGAGGCGGAGGACTTTGCCGGTGCCGCCAGACATGGGGAACGGGCGCCGGAGATCATAGATTATTTTAGTTAATTATACATCCAGAGCCGAATGAGCACTGCTATTTAGTTGAAGAATGTCCGAAATGTAATGAGATCCGGCCATGTTTGAAATCCGGACGTGTTTGAATGAATTTAGCCCGGTTAGTTCGAATTGTTGTATCAGAGGCATTAGACGAACATGCAAAACAATACGTACTACTCCCTCCGTCCTAAAATAAGTGTCTCAACTTTATATTCCCTTTGTCCAGGTGTATAAGTCATCTTAGATTGTGCACCGTGACCAAGGTGAGGGAAAAATGAGAGAACTTGATGTTTATTTGCTAATTAATGCCATTGAATTCAGAGAATTAACCACTGCATGTTGTGCTAAGTCATCTCAAGTAATTGAATGCATACACGCCCCACGTCTCCTATTGGCTAATTTCTTTTTTCGTGGCAAAACACAGAAAACGAGGTGGGTAGTTTTGGGATTATTTGGTTTTTGTAATGGGACTTATGCACCGGTATGGAGGGAGTACTAACTTTAGTACGAAGTTGTACTAAGCTTGAGACAATTATTTTGGGAAGGAGGGAGTAGGATTTTTTGTCAGGACGCACAGTGATCACTTTGTTTGCCGCAGTTTCACACGTACCATAAAGTTTTTTAGCGTGGCTATACATTGCAATCAAAATCACAGGCCTGGCAATTCATAACATTCACAACAATCGATCAGAGCCAATATTTTTACTTCACAACTAAAGACACAAATAAAGAAAAATCGATCGATGCTGCTGACAGCAAAGGCGTTCCATTCCAAAATATCAAATGTATGTCTTTTTAACCATCAATGAGCAAAATTTGACAAGGTTTCCCTTTCCAAAATATCAAATGCATGTCTTCTTGCGAACACCAATGAGCAAACTTTGAGAAGGTTTTCCCATTGCAAAATATCAAATGCCTATGATTGTGGAAAGGGAGGTGTTTGTCATCAGTTTGCACATTGACATGGAACCTCGTGCTGGATTAACCAGCTAATCTTTTTGTGCAGTTCCACTGAAATCGAGCAATGTCATGCATAGCTTGGTGGATTTCGTATTTACATGTTGCAAGGCCTTGAACACGTTGGCAGCTCCTTTCATGTAGCTAGTTTAGTGGCTCAAAGTGACAATGAATGATTAGAGAACCATTCGATGTATTGTGCATGATGAAGTATTATGGAGGGCACGAACCATCCGAACATTTTGTGTAGTTCCACTGAAATCAAGCTGAGCATCCCTGTCTGCATAAATAGTCTGCATAAATATAGAAAAAGTGTGATTACTATAATAGTGGTACTAGTTGATGAAACATACGCTCACAAATATAATCATCTTCATTATCTTAACAGGAAAAGATAGCAATGCAATAGCTTCAATTAAACATTTATTCAAAATAGTACCACAATATAAGTAGCACAACATAACAAAGCACGATCATGTGGATGAAGACCGATGCTGACCACCTGACCTCATTTGTTACAGCTGCGTCCATGAGTGACTTGGTCATACCTTTCCTGGTTGTAGAATCTTGCACTTCACATGCTGTTGAGTTGCCACATGAGCTCTGCAGACTGGTCATGTCACCAGCGTCTACTAATACTTTGTAAAGCTTCTCGATTATTCCTTCTGTAATGTATCGCAACCAATGACTGCTTCTTTCTGCAAAGTGGAAGGATCAACTGGGCCCAAGAATGCAACAGTTTGCCTTAAATACATTGGCTCCTTTTGTGCAGTTCAACTGAAATCAAAATCGAAATAGCAATGAGCAAAAGTTTTGATATCCCTGTTTGCACAGAGGTATAAAGGAATGAATTACTTACCAATAATGGTTGATGACTTATACGCCCGCAAGAAAAAATATCTACCTTATTTTAATGGGAAACAAAGCAGGACAGTAGCAATTCTCAAACAGTGTCATTGATTCATATTAATAAAGACATTATGTTAATAATACCTTGCTTAAACATGTAGAGAGAATGATAAAGCAGGATAGTACCATTTCTCAAACAGTGTAACTGATTCATATTAACAGAGACATCATCTTAACAATACATTGGTTCAACATGTACTCCTGCCGATACGTAATAAGTGTTGCAGTTCTGAACTAAGGTTCAGTAGTTACTTCTAAGACTGACATTGCTTTATTTTACCAGTGGCCTTAGAATAACAAAAAGCTTAAACAGTTGCATGGCAGAGTGGGCGCAACAGCACCATGTGCTTCCATCGATGTATAAAGGGCTGATGCAGAGTTTGTTGCAACAAAGAAACAAGCAACATATCTGGCTTGGTAGCATTTTTGTTCACTTAATGGGAGAAGACAGCAATACGATAGCTTCCATTCAACATTTATTCAAAACAGTACTAATACAAGTAGCACAGCATCTCAAAGCACACTGCACAATCATGTGGATGAAGGCCGGGACTGACCTTTCATGAGGCAGACTTGAAAGACCTCAAGATCAAATACCAATCTGCCAACACGGATAGGAAATCCGATCTCCTTTTGTGTGAGTTCCACTAAATCTAGCAACGTTGCTAGTGTCACATTTTAGTTGAACTGCACAAAATAGTCTTCAAACAAAAGTGTTTTGCGCAGTGCACCAAAAGGTCGCAATAGCAACGAGGTGAAAGAGATCCCTGTTTGCACAGAGGTAAAAAAGGAAACAATTACTGGCCAATAACGGAGGATGACACATACAGCCACAAAAAGAAGCATCTACCTTATCTTAATGGGAAACAAAGAAGGACAGTTGCATTTCTAAAACAGTGACATTGATTCATATGAACAGAGACATTCTCTTAAAATTAACATTCGTTATACATGTAATTTACTTTTAACAGTGGCATTGCTTCAATTTTCCAGTGGCATTATGAGATTAACAACAGCTAAACAGTTGTATGGGACAGGGAACACACCAGCACCATGTGCCTCCACACGTATAAATGGGTGATGCAGAGTCTGTTGCAACAAAGAACCAAGCAGCATATCTTTGTTGGTCCCATATTTGTTCTCTTTCAACCTTTTTCCTATATGAGGGCAGCAAATCTAGTCCTGCACAAACTCTACTGCCTTGTCCCCCAACCCCCGGTTTCTTTCCTTTTTCAAGAAAGAGATCAATTCCTTACAGATGTGTGTACTACGATTTCCCTTTTTCCCTTTTTGACCAACAGAGCGGCTGGATAGCCAGTATGTACTACTTTCCCCCCTTCCTTCCCTCTTTGAACCACGTCCTAGATTCATGCTATAAAACTCACCCCCCCCCTTCTTTCCTATTTGAACCAGACCTAGATTAGACTGCAGAAGCGAAAAAGATCCACATGAAGCTAGAGCAATGTCGGTTTCAAAGTAAAGTTATACCTTAGGGTCATCGGGATGTGGCTAGGTGGGCGGCGGGAGGACGGATCTGCCCACACTATGTATGGCAGTGGTGAAGACGGGATCAGGGGCCCTCCCGCGCAGGCGTTGGGTGAAAGAGAACAGCGCCGCCGGCAGTGGATTCGCTCCCTCGCCGACGGTAACAGAGTCAACGCTGCACCTCCTCACCTTCCCCAGCCGACGAGATCCGGACGGCTCTTTGACCAGCGGTGAGGGGAGAGAGAGAGAGAGAGGCCACCGCAATCTTGTTTAGATTTGGAGAGGGTGAGAGAGTGTGAACAGAGCAAACCCTAGCAAACAAACGATGTGGCTCCACCGTGAATATATATAGTGGAGAGACAGAGTGTGAAGAGAGCAAACCCTAGCAAACAAAGGCGGAGGCTCCAGCTTATATAGTATTATATGGTGGAGTTGTTTTATTTTTCTCTCCATAACAATCATTTTAAATTGTGTACGAAACAAAACTCTTTATTTAATGTACCAGTGAAGAAAACTAAGATCAAACTAACGCTCCACGCGTCCTGGTCGCACTTTCTATCGTTGACGTGTGGTACCTCCGTTCGGGTTTTTACTACACATCATATTTTTTATCAAAGTTTGACCACATATTTAACTAGCAAACGGCTAATACGTGCCAACAATTGGCTTCATATTTCTTATGTAGTTATATGAGTAATATATTTTATCAAAGTTTGGCAACATAATTAACTAGTCGGAAAAATTCAGAACCAACTCATAAATAAAATGTTTATATACAACTCAATGATTGAAAGATCATAGCCAACATTTAGAAACCAATATAGGGGAGCTGAAGACAAAGTTGTGAGAAGGCTTAGAAACCAATACAAATCTTTTGCTCTTAGTACCAACATCGATGCTTCTACGAGGAAACATTTGGTTCATAGCGAAAGACAAATTTGCACCAAGGTGGAAGACGACTGCGTCTCCAACGCAACCAAGGTGCACTGATGAATGATATCTTTGTCTTCGTGGCTACCCAGCAAAGAGCACTGATGGAAGATAGCTCATTTTTCATCGAGCATCGATCAGCTTCACCAACCGATGCAACCATGATACTCAACCATGAGCATCGATAGGTCATCGTGGTGATGCATCATCCATTTGGAATCAAGTTTGGGTGCGGCACCACTGAGGTTTGATAAATCCTCACTGTGGTCTGTTTCTTCTCGGTAATCAAGCTCGAGAAAGGTAGAACCATGTGGCAGAGGACAATGAGGCGGAGCAACAGTGGCCATCCAATTTTGTGCAGTTCCACTAAAATTGAGGAAGACATGTCCTCGTGTGGAGATATGCATCCCTGTTTGCAAAAATATAAAAAAGGAATATTTAAGTAGTGTCATTACATTGTTTTGGCAGTGGTACAAGATTAATAGCAGCATCTGAATTGTCAATAACAATTAATGAAATGTACCCCACAAATAGAAACATCATGATTATCTTCATGCGGACTAAAGCAGGACAGAAGCATTTCTTAAAACGGTGTCATTGCTTCTATTTATCGATGCCTCTAGATTGACAGCAGCATTGCTTAAAAGGGACATCACTTTATCATGGGCATTGCTTCATTTTACCAGTGATATTAGATTAGCAGCAGCAATAGGAGCATATGGACAGTGAGCGCACAACCATCATGTACCTCCACCGAGGCATAAACCAGGACAACTTTTTTTTGACAGAAAAACCAGGACAACTTTTGGAGTGGCCTTTCCTGTAACCAAAAAATTTAGGTGATGTTGGACCAGCTGACGAAGCCTAGCTACTGTACATGGCGAGCTGGGCAGTACTAGTACATACAAAACCCGCATGCAGCGACGTGGGAAGCTGGACCGGTAGAACAAAGCATGAAATCCAAAAGAAGTTATACCTCAGATGGGTGAGATGTGGCTTAGGCGGGCGGCGGGATCTGCCCACACGACGGCAGCGAACAAGGGCACGGAGGACCTTCGTCCGCGCCAGCGCCGGCTCAGAGAGGACGGTGCGCGTCGGCTTCCTCCCTCGCCGATGGCGACCACGTCAATGCTGCACTTCCTCCCCTCCCACAGCGGACGGGATCCGGCCGGATATGTGACCACCGGTGAGGAGAGATATCAGAGTGGACACTGTCATCTTGTTTTGATTTGGAGAGGGTGAGAGAGTGAGACGCAAGAAACCCTATCAACCAAGCCCTCTCAAGCCTACATATACAATGGAGGAAAAAAATATCTCCATAGCCATGGTTTCAAACAGAATACGCGCGTTCCCGGAAACAAAAACGAAAACTCGTGGAGGAATCTCTTTTTAACATACGAGGAAAGAAAACTCGATCAATAACACGCCACCGCTTCCAGGAGTATCGCTCACGTGTGGTCCCCGGCCCTCCATTATTAAGTGACCAAATTAAAGGGTCAAATTATCACGTAAGCTTCCTCTTCGTGTACAAACGCGCTCCATCGTGTACTCACGGGTGTGTCAGAGGCAGAGTGCATGCGTGTACCTCTTCTCTTCTTGTACGTAGTACTACTCCATTTTATTTTATTTTGAACTGGTAGTACTACTCCTTTTATCTCACGTCCTATTTTTTTCCCACTCCCATGATATTCCTATCCTAGGAACCAAATGAGGCCGAACTTTGTGTGTGTGTGTGTGTGTGTGTGTGCGCGTGTGTGTGTGTGTGTGTTAGAGAGAATGAGACATCGACCTACAGAGAGATGGTGTGTACGAGTAGTCGCGAGAGTCATGACTATGTGTGTGTGCGCGCGCGCACACATACACATACATATCCGTGTTTACGTAAAATTCCTACTTTCATCTCCAACCCCCCCCGCTGAATTTCAGGGGGATTGGCCCGTCCTCCTTTCATCTCCAATCATATTTGTCCAACTGGCTCATTATTACGTTAATTACGTAATAATTAACGTAAACCTTAAACCCTAGCAATATTTACGTAGGTCCAGCGTCTCTCGTTTGCGGGCATTCGGACAGCTTCCACACCCGCTCCTGACCGCCCCGGCCTAACAAAACCATCTCCATCACCCGCGCGCGCTCCCGGCCCGAAAAGGTCAATGCCGCATTCATGCCCGGCCAGAGCAGACGCGACCTCTCACTGGCGCCGCCCGCGCCGCTTCCCGGTGCACGCGGCTGCTCCGCGTTCAAACGACACCACGGCCGGCCACAACATGCATGCAAAAAAGTTCTTGGGAGTCCGTGCTACAGCTAGCTATCCTCTCCCCCCTCGTCTATCTCTTCCAGTAGTAGTACTCCATGGCGCGATCCATCGACACGCGGGCGGGGAAGTTTGCGTATACTCGCTTTGCGATGAGCGGCGTGCCGAGCAACGGTGTGGGGTGAGACGTGAACGCAACAGACGTGATTTATATAAACGTTAGTTTTGCTCCATGGCGCGATCCATCGACAAGAAACGTTGGTTTCCGAAAGAACACTGTAGTATACTGTACTGCATGAGGGAGAAGCGGATTCAACGAAGAGTGATGGTTGCTTCGTCCGTCCAACTTCCTGCCGGGTCTATGTGATTTGCCGGCTCATTGGTCATTATTACTGCAGCGGTACGACCATCGTGATTGTCAGTTGTAGTACTACACTCTACTTTGGTGCATGGCACGTGGACCCGGATGCTGGATGTCCCACGTTTCGGCGAAAGGAGGTAGAATGATTTTGGAGCCAGGAACCGCGCCATAGAGCGTGTGCACTCTTTTTTTATTCTGTGATAAAACTAAATTTATCCACTCTTACACCGGAGGAGTGCAAAACACGGCAGCCCAGTGAGTAGTACATGGCCCACCTCACACTATCACCATATTCCTTGGACACCGTGCGACACCTAGCTCTCTAGTAATAGTAGTAGGAGTAGTACATACTACTATAATTTCTCAGCGAGATAAAATTGTACTTACAATGCTATGAAGCTTTCAGCTTTTGTTTCATGTATCTTGCCTCCAAGGTTGCCCCGTTACAACATTCCATCATCAAATACAAAGGAAACTAACATGCATGTTGATGCGTCTCAATGATTCACAGATCATAGCCAATATTTACTTCACAACTAAAGACAAATGTTGTGAGAAGGTGTACAAATAAAGAACAAAACGATCGATGCAGTCCCTAGGCCTTGAACCCTAAACCCTATACAGGCTTTAATTTCCTGGCGAGGTTGAAACTTCCAAAGGAACGAAGTCTGGAACCCATGGACCATCCGATGATTTTGTGCACTTCCACTAAAATTGACCTGAGCATCCCTATTGGCAAAGATATTGAAGAAGTGTGATTAGAATAATAGTAGTGGCACTAGTTGATGAGACATAAACTCATCACAAATAGAAGCCGGTAGAGCAACGTGCGGGGCAAAGAAGTAGAGAAAGACCCGCACGGAGCGACGTGGGGAGCTGGGGCAGTGGAGGAAGCCGGCTCGAAAGGAAGTTGTACCTAAGGGACGTCGGGATGTAGCTAGGAGGGCGATGGGAGGCGGCATCAGCCCATACGGCGGTAGTGAGCAAGGGGCGAAGGCTACCGCGCCGGAGCTTTGTGAGAGAGAGTGGCTGGGACCCCTGATCGGGATGAGCCCATAGTGGGTTTTCTCCCTCGCCGCTGGCGACCGTGTCTACGCAAAACATCCACCACTTCCCCCGGCAGACGGGATCCGGCCGGATATGTGAACAGCGGTGTGGCCACCGTCGTTTTGTGCGAGAGTGTGTGAAGAGAGCAACCCCAGCAAGCAAGCGTGTAGCTTAGGCTCCTGGCTATATTATGTATATATAGTGGAGCGGTTTTCCTTTTCTTTCCATATCAACCTTTTTATATTGCGTGCGTGCCATTGAAGAGAGAAATGATGGTTGCTTCATCCGAGCAACTTACTGTGTGATTTGACTGCTCATTAGGCATTATTACTACGTCCCCTGCTGGTACCCCACCTACGTGTGTGACCGTTCCTGAGTCTCACTTGTACTCCCAATTACTTATCTCTAATTTCTTGCATGACACGTGGATCCGGATTCTGGATGTCCCACATGTCGGTGAAAGGAAGAAGAACGAGTTCCGACGACCGAGAAGTAGTATTTCCATGCAAACGGATCTTACGATGCATGAGTTGTTTGTTATGCTATCGACCAAAATACCCCTGCATGCAGGTTTGTCTCACTCCCATGTGCCCTACCTGCTCTAACATCCATCATTTCAGCAAGGGGTAATGCCATCTAAAATTCCGTCCACGCAGTACATTATGAAATATGAACATGTGAAGACTACAACCCTCATGCATGCATGCAGTAGTCACACGTACACATGCACACAAAAATGCACGCGACGCCCTAATGCATGCATGCGGAAGTCACACGTACACATGCACGCACGCATGCATGTGTACAACACACGATGCAACACACACGCTCACGCTCAAGTGCTCAGCCTACACGTGCATGCGCACACATACACAGCCAGGGTGGTTCCCGCGCAAGGGTTGAACTCCTGCTGTGCTTGTGTAAAATTTTGTTTAGCTTATTTCTTTCCTCTGCCAACTGACAGGTGGGACCCACAGTCCACGTGTCAATTTAACCAGTCAACAAAGTGCTACGTAGACTATTTGGCTGGTCAACAGAGTGCAATACGGTGCTCTACGGTGAGCTAGTGACCGTATAAACACCGCAAAATGTATATATTGACCGTAATGAGCGTATTATGAAGTCCAGTGACCGCCATTAAGCCATATTAACTGGAAAGGAGGCAGTATGGACTAGTAATGGACTAGTAGTAGTACTAATACTACACCACGCCCTCTCCCTCTCCCACACACGTGGTGGCTCGCAGGACGAGGAGAAGCTTTTGACTATTGCGCACTCTCCTCACCCACACGGTGGACGTGCAGCAGTTCATTCGGTGTCAGATTGCCAGAAGCATACACTGTAGTACTACCATAATTGTTCGACTTCACGAAGAGACGAAGAGCCAAGCGCAAGGTTTAATCGTACGAGTAGTACAGTATACAGGTACACTAGGAACCACACGGTGGAGTGTCTGTACTCTTATTTTATTTTAATCTGTGATAAAGCAATCTTCTACTACTACTAGTACGCATTTACTCCGGAGCCCAGTGAAGTATTTACTCCTCAGATCACACTATCACCATATGGCCTCCGTGCGACACCTAGCCCGTCTGTGTTCTCCTTAGTAGAGTATTTATAGTTGCTCCTAGTAGTAGGAGCAGATTCAAAGAAGATTGAATTGATGGTTGCTTCCTCCGAGCAACTTACTGTGGGAAAGGTAGGGCTTGTGATTTGACTGCTCATTACTACTAGTATATTACAGCGGCGAAACGACCGAGCTGGAGTCTCCCGTGTGGTTGTGCACTCTAATTTGGTGCATGGCACGTGGACTCGGATGCTGGAGTAGTAGAATTGCTTCTGGCAATGCTATCAAGCTTTCAGCATTTGTTTACATAATATATGTACACATAATTTTTGAGCGACATGAAATTGTACAACGCTATGAATCTTTCAACTTTGTTTCATGTGTCTTGCAAGCTGGAAGCTTGTCTCGTTACAACATTCCATCAAATACAAAGGAAACTAACATTCATGCTCTTTCGAAAAAGAAAAAACACTAACTAACTTGCTAATGCATCTCAATGATTCGCAGATCAGAGCCAATATTTACATCACAACTGAAGACAAAGTTGTGAGAAGGTGTACAAATAAAGAAAAAAGAAAAAAATGATCGATGCTCTCCATAGGAATGCTTTCATTTCCTGACCACGATATTCATTGGTTGGCAGCTACTTTCCCGCAGCTCTGCAAAATCAGCACGACATGTTGGCAAAGAAAGGAGCTGTCAGAAGCATGGAACATTCCGATCATTTTGTGCAGTTCCACTAAAATAGAGCTAAGCGTCCCTGTTAGCAAAGATATTGAGTAAGTGTGATTACAGTAATAGTGGCATTGTTGATGAAACAATAAACACACAAATAGAAGCCGGTCACCTTTGCAGTCTCTCTTGAGACTAACTACTTGTTGGAGAAGATTAGGCTGATAGTTGGATGAGGAGGATAGGAACTCCAAACTCCCTTTGTGCAGTCCATTGAAATGTAGAAACGTTGCCAGTGAGACATTTTAGTAGAACTACACAAAACACTCTTAAGAAAAAAGTGCTTTGTGCAGTTCACCAAAAGGCCGCAATAGCAACGAGGTGAAATGGATATCCCTATTTGCAAAAAGAGGTAGAAAGGAAACAATTACTGGCCAATGACAGTTGATGACACATACACCGACAAAAAGAAGCATATTCATTGTCTTAAGGGAAAGATAACAGCACAGTGGTTTCTCTCAAACGGTGTGAGGACGAGATTGCAAAATGGAAAGTACGCCGGCCGAGCTAGTATGTTTTAGGCAAAGAACTAGAGAAGATCCACATGCAGCGACGTGGGAAGTTGGGCAGTGGAGCAAGGCCGGTTCCAGAGGAAGCTATACCTGAGGGTCATCGGGATGTAAGTACGAGGGCGGCGGCAGGCGGGATCTGCTGCGGCAGCGAGCAAGGGTCGAAGGCCCTACCGCGCCGGAGCTTGGTCGGAGAGAACGGCGGGTACCGCAGATCAGGACGCGCCGGCAGAGGGTTTCCTATCTCGACGCCGGCGACCGGAGCAACGCTGCACATCCTCCCTTTCCGCCGGCGGACGAGATCCGGCCAGATCAGTGACCAGCGGTTAGAGAGAGAGATTGGCCACTGCCGTCTTGTGTGAGAAAGTGTGAAGAGACGA
Source organism: Elymus sibiricus (assembly GCA_039707655.1). Classification (NCBI taxonomy): domain Eukaryota; kingdom Viridiplantae; phylum Streptophyta; class Magnoliopsida; order Poales; family Poaceae; genus Elymus; species Elymus sibiricus. The sequence continues at coordinate 287,915,734 of CM077670.1, forward strand.
ACCCCAGCAAGCAAGCATTGAGGCTCCTGCCTATATTTGTATAGTGGAGCGGTTTTCATTTTTCTCTCCATACAATCGTTTTATATTCTTTACGTGCCATTGAGGAATAAAACTTTATTTAAAAATAACGCGCCGACGCGTCAAGTCGCACTTTGTTTCGTTCACGCGTGGTACACGACCCTCCATTAAGTGAATAACCGACACGCGTCAAATTATCATGTGGGCTGCCTTTTCGTACAGAAATGAGCTCCACCTTGTACCCGCGCGGATGTGGTTGGGAACGAGATGTGAGTACGTGCGTCGTGCGTGCACCTCTTCTCTTCGTGCACGTACCCCACCTACGTGGGTGTGTGTGAGAGAGATACAAACCTAGAGAGAGATGGTGAGTGCGTTCATGGTGTTTTTTGGGGGGGGTGATTTTATAAGTATATTTGTGTGCGTGAGAGATAGACAGGGAATATGAGTCGATGATATCTCAAAAAAAAATGTAACATATGCAATGCGTGTGAAACGGAGGCCTAGATATATCATATATAGAGGGGGCGATCCACGAGAAGAGAGGGGAGGGATCATTGGCGTGAGATATCGATAGAATCGAAGAGAGGGATGAAGGTGTATGGGTGCGAGATCGATAAAGAGAGCCAGCGAAATTGTGTGTGCGCACGTTAAAGATATAGGGTGGCTGGCCTACTGGAACGTGAAAGGGGACATGTGCAGTTTGTGTGTGGTAGGGAGACCTAACTGAGCGTTCGACTATCGGTGCGTGGGGGGGGGCAGAGACCTAACTAGAGAGGTAGATCGACAGGTAGACGTGTGGAGAAGGAGAGACCTGGCTATGTATTGAGGGAGATCGATCGGTATCCATGCATATGTGTAGGAGAGGAATAATTAAGGTTGGGAGAGAGACAGAGCTAGAGTGCCAGAGGAGTGGTGGTGGAGTTGCTTCTCGGAGATGGTGGGAGAGGCCTACTAGACAAACGGAGGGTACGACTGCAATATCAATAAGAGAGGCGATGTGTGTCTGTGTGCGTGTGTGTGAGAGAGACGAGTCGGGAGGCATGCATGGATGATGGGGGGGGCGATATGTCTCTGGTAAGCAGACCTAACTAGATAGGTAGAGCAATCGTCGTGTGTCGGGGAAAGGGAGAGACTTATCTAGTGAGGTAGATCGATCAGTGCGTGGTGAAAAAGAGTTATAGTCGACCTAGCTATATGTACAGAGGGAGATCGATCGATATACATGCATGTGTTAGAGGCAAATAAGGCCCGGAGAGACGGATAGAGAGACAGGGATGTGTCTAGGAGTTGGTGCGATAGGCCTACTATATAGAGATGGAGGAGTGTGCGAGTGCGAGGTCGATGAAAAGAGGGGCGAGAGTGTGCATATGTCTGTGACCGTATGAGAGATAGAGGGCATGGACGGTGAGATAGAGGAGAAGAGGGAAAGTGTGTGTATGTGGTAGGCAGACCTAGCTAGAGAGGTATATCGATCGGTGTGTGCCAGAAAGAAGGAGCTGGGGAGACCTATAGTGACCATGGGTGAACGACCTAAAGAAAAATAACGAATGTGCGTGACGGAGAGAATGCTGAGGGAGGGGAGGGCGAGGAGGGCGTGTGCATGCACCAGAGAAAGTTAGTGCTAGCTACAAAGAGAACAGGATTGTGTGGGTGTAAAGTCTAACAGAGATCATAATTCATTACAAAAGTGGATTCAGATATTTGAATAAGAGATCATAGTGATTTAAACCCATGCATGCATGAATATAATGGTGATACACATGGTGTGGTTATGAACATGTTATACTATATATATATATATATATATATATATATATATATATATATATATATATATATATATATATATATATTATATATATATATATCGAACAATCTCACATTTATCTGAATTTGTGATAATGTGTGGCTTTTGCAGCTCACAGCTAAGTACTTGTAGGCGTAGGGGGCGGGGCAGTATACATTGTGCGATAAACACATTATACATATGAAACATGGTTTAGATTATGAAGATCTAGCTAGAGCTTGAAATGTACTATTATTTGAAATCAGCATAAAGTGGATTCAAAAATTTGAATTCGAGTTCATATAGTACACACAGTTCATATCTAGCTTGACATCAATCATGTGGTGTGTTGTGAAGATTATATACAGATGATGGTTTAACTTGACAACAATCATGATTGTAGATTCTTATTCAAATAGTGAAACGAATTCAAATTTAGTTCATATTGCAGCGGTAGTATATACATTTGGAATGCACTAAATTGTTCATTTGATTAGATTACATGAATTATACACCTAGCGAAATATTTTAATTGAACATAACATGGATTCAAAAATTTGAATGACATTTGTAGTAATTCATACAGTAAAACAGGACAAGACCCTCTCTTGTGTGGTGCGAATTGTTTTTTTTGTTTTTGTTTTTTTGGTTGAGGGAAGTGTGAATTGATATGGTACCGTACACGTTAGCCTTGTCCCAAAATTTCAACCCGCGCCTTATTATGCCGAAATTTCAAGATATCTCTTTGTCTGTTTCTGCTCCGAAAACTCCCTCCTTCTCAACCCGCGCCTTGCTATCCCAAAATTACAACGTGCGCAAAAACTCCCTCCTCCTGCGAAATCCTGACACGCGAAATCCCCGTTCTACCCCTGATCAGAAAGAGCCGCTACTTCAAATTGGTGGGGGTACTTTTATAACTTACCCTACATTTCGGACAAGCGCGTCCCTAAGTCATGGTTCCCCCCTCCAATCCCCTTCTTTTCCCCATTCGAAAACTGAGGCCGCCAAAACCTCTCTCCACCAGCCACGAAACCCCACCCTCCTCCGTCCGCCCCCCATCGCCGCCCAACCGGAGCCACTTCCCCGACGATGTCGTCCACCGCAATAGCTCGACGTCCCTCATCCACCGCACCGGATGAGGATCCATCGTTGTTCTCATCGTCCCGCCGGTTCAGCCGCCCCATCCTCCACCTCCAAGGAGCTGCTCCGACGATCGCCTCGTCTATCGCGGCTGCTCCATTCCCATAGCGCCGCCTTAACCTGCCCCACCGAAACCGCAGCATCCTCACCGACTCCTCGAATGAAGCCGAGGCCTACTCGGCGCCACCAAAGAGGTTGTACACTCATCGCATCTTCTCCTTCACTCGACCTCACAGCGCCGCCGGTGCTCGATCCCGCTCCGCCATGGCGCGGCTCCCTCGACGTCGGCGCTGATACGTCTCCGTCGTATCTATAATTTTTGATTGTTTCATGCCAATATCCTACAATTTCCACAAACTTTTGGCAACATTTTATATTATTTTTGGGACTAACATATTGATCCAGTACCCAGTGCCAATTCCTGTTTTCTGCTTGTTTTTTGTTTCACAGAAAATCCATATCAAACGAAATCCAAATGCAATAAAATTTTACGGAGAATTATTTTCAAATATATGTGATTTTTGGGAGGTGGAATCAACGCAAACGGAGGCCCACAGCCTCCACAAGGCATTTTGGCACGACCCCCCCAGGCCGCGTGGCAGTGCCTTGTGGGCACACCGTAAGTCGGTTGGGGCTCTTCTTCGGCCGCAAGGAAGCTTATATTGAGAAAAAAATCGTGTTAAAATTTCAACGCAATCGGAGTTACGGATCTCCAGGAATTTAACAAATGGTGAAAGGCCAGAAAACAGAAACGCGAAACAAAAGAGAACAGAGAGAGAGAGAGATCCAATCTCGGAGGGGCTCCTCCCCTCCGGGAGCCATGGCGGCCATGGACCAGAGGGGAAACTCTCCTCCCATCTAGGGGGGAGGCCAAGGAAGAATAAGAAGGAGGGGGCTCTCTCCCCCTCTCTCCCGGTGGCGCCGAAACGCCGCCGGGGGAACCATCGTGATGGCGATCTACACCAACAACTTCGCCACCTTCAACACCAACTCTCTCCCCCTCTATGCAAGGGTGTAACACCTCTTCTCCCCGCTGTAATCTCTACTTAAACATGGTGCTTAACGCTACATATTATTATCCAATGATGTGTGGCCATCCTATGATGTTTGAGTAGATTCTTTTTGTCCTATGGGTTGATTGATGATCGTGATTGGTTTGAGTTGTATGTTTTATTTTGGTGCTGTCCTATGGTGCCCTTCGTGTCGCGCAAGCATGAGGGATTCCCGCTGTAGGGTTTGCAATACGTTCATAATTCTCTAATAGTGGGCGGCTAGAGTGACAGAAGCTTAGACCCGAGTAAGGGGGTTGTTGCGTATGGGAGTAAAGAGGACTTGTTACTTAATGCTATGGTTGGGTTTTACCTTAATGATATTTGGTAGTTGCGGATGCTTGCTAGAGTTCCAATCATAAGTGCATATGATCCATGTACGGAAAGTATGTTAGCTCATGCCTCTCCATCATATAAAATTGCAATAATGACTTCCGGTCTAGTTATCGATTGCCTAGGGACAAATCTTTCTCTTGTGTTACAACAGCTTTCTACTAAACAACTAGCTTTTATTATCTTGCAAATTACTCGTAGTTTTATTCTCATAAAGTACTCCTAGTTTTATTCTTGCAAAGTAGTTCTAGCATTACACCTACAAAGTACTTCTAGTTTTATTCTTGTTCTAGGTAAAGCGAACGTTAAGTGTGCGTAGAGTTGTATCGGTGGTCGATAGAACTTGAAGGGAATATTAATTCTAGCTTTAGCTCCTCGTTGGGTTCGACACTCTTATTTATCGAAAAAGTTACAATTGATACCCTATACTTGTGGGTTATCAAGACCTTTTTCTGGCGCTGTTGCCGGGGAGCAATAGCGTGGGGTTGATATTCTCGTGTGTGCTTGTTTGCTTTATCACTAAGTAGTTTTTATTTTCTGTTCTAAGTTGTTCTCTATCTTTAGTTATGGATATGGAACACAAAACACCAAAAAAAATTAGTTGTACTCGCTACTCATGGAGATGGGGAACCTCCTAAAACCCTCGATGCTGGTTATGTGGAAAACATTAAATACTACTTTGATAATCCTGATAAATCTCCATTCAACTTGATAATGGGAGATACTTTGGATCAACGGGAATACTTTAGGGATTATCACTTGTCTAATAAAGGGAAACACTTATGGGATCAAATTAAAATGTTGCAATGGTATGCTTGGAATTTATGCTTAAGATATGATTATACTTGCTGCTCTAGGATGAAGGCTCCACACCTTCCCTTTTCATGTGAATTTAATGATAATGAAACCTTAGCTTCTTATGCTAATGGTATATATGATTACTATGATGTGGAACAAATAAAAGAATTTGTTGATTTTAAGGGTGCTTATGAAATTGAATCTTTGTTGGAAAAGTGTGAAAATTATGATGATGCTGTTTACAGATCTGAAAATTATGCTATACTTAAATATTGCTATGAGAATTATGAATACAATGCCTATATTGATGAATTTATTGAGAAAGTCTCTGCTGTCCGAGAAGAGACTAATATTTTGCAGGCTCCTATGGAAGAAGAAATTGATGACACTGTGAGCTCATTAGATGAAAAAGATGACGAGGAGAGCGAAGAACAAAAGGAGGAAGAGCGGATTAGCTACCCGTGCCCACCTTCTAATGAGAGTAACTCTTCAATCCATACATTGTTTAATTTCCCTTCGTGCTTACCGAAGGATGAATGCTATGATGATTGCTATGATTCCTTTGATTCGTTTGAAATATCCCTTTTTGATGAAATTGATGCTTACTATGCTTGTGGCCATGATGCCAATATGAATTATGCTTATGGAGATGAACTTGCTATAGTTCCTTATGTTAAACATGAAATTGTTGCTATTGCACCCACACATGATAGTCCTATTATCTTTTTGAATTCTCCCAACTACACTATATCGGAGAAGTTTGCTCTTATTAAGGATTATATTGATGGGTTGCGTTTTCCCATTACACATGATGATTTTGATGAATATAATATGCATGTGCTTGCTGCTCCTACTTGCAATTATTATGAGAGAGGAACTACATCTCCACCTCTTTATGTTTCCAATACGATAAAATTGCAAGAAACTGTTTATGCTATGTATCAGCCTTTATTATATGTGCATGAATTGTTCTTTTATGACATGCCGATGCATAGGAAGAGAGTTAGACTTCGTCATTGCATGATATATGTTGCTTTGTGCTCACTAATAAATTACAAATCAATGTTAATTAAAATTGGCTTTGATATACCTTGGGATCCGGGTGGATCGATTACTTGAGCACTTTATGCCTAGCTTAATGGCTTTAAAGAAAGCTCTGCCTGGGAGACAACCCGGAAGTTTTAGAGAGTCATTTTATTCTGTTGTGTGCTTTTAAAAAGTTTAAAAACAAAAAAAATATAGAGGGGAACCTAAAAACTTTTTCAAAAAGAGAAGCGATTGGAAGGTTATGCATTGGAGAAGTGAGGGTTGACCTTGAACACTTGTGTTCATGCTCATGGAAACAATGTAGAATTTTTCATGGAAGTTTCTCACAAAAATAATTATCCCCTTGTACAAATCCATTGTATTATAAAAATAATGTGCAAAGATTTACCTTTAGGATGATTAAATTGCTTGTTTGGTGTGTGGTGTGAAAAAACAGAAACTTTTGCTGTAGTGCTTGAATTTTGTTATTTTACTGGAATGTGAAAAAATTCTGAAATTTTTACAAAGTACTGCTATGAAAATTGTTTATTTTGTCCTAATGTTTCAGAATTTTTTGAGTTACAGAAGTATATGTACCATCTACATCTTTACAGACTGTCCTGTTTTCACAAATTGCTATTATAGTATCGTTATTTGCGTATGTTTGAAATCTTGTTGAGCCCCATTGACTTGGGAGCCATAGAATTGTGATAGCATACAGTGGGTAATGTTTGATTATAATTATACAATAATGTTACAGAAGGACATGATGGGATTTGATGTTATATGTACTAACCCCTCTAATAAAAAGTTCGGTCAAGTTTTGTGTGGATGAAGTGTTTGAAGAACGAGGATGTATCGATATGAGGAGAATAAGGAGAGGCAAGAGTTCAAGCTTGGGGATGCCCAAGGCACCCCAAGTAAATATTCAAGGAGACTCAAGCGTCTAAGCTTGGGGATGCCCCAGAAGGCATCCCATCTTTCTTTAACAATTATCGGTATGTTTCGGTTTTTGTTTTGTTCACATGATATGCGTAAATTCTTGGAGCGTCGTCCGCTCTTTATTTTTATTTTAATAATGCACCATGCTAGTATGAGATAGTCCTTGGTTGATTTATAGAATGCTTTATGTGCTTCACTTATATCATTTGAAGTTTGGATGCCTGTTTCTCTTCATATAGAAAACCGTTATTTGTAGAATGCTCTTTTGCTTCACTTATATTTATTAAAGTGTGGTCTTTTGTAGAAAGAATTAAACTCTCATGCTTCACTTATATCTATTTAGAGAGTCAACAGGAATTGGTCATTCACATGGTTAGTCATAAAATCCTACATAAAACTTGTAGATCACTGAATATGATAAGTGAAAGGGCATGTAGCCCCTAAGTGTGGTTTTGGTAATTAATGACAATCTCTATGGACTAATGTTTTCAATGAGATATATTTGAAGGTTTTGTCCATAGATGGTGCCACAAGGATATTGGATGGAATCAAGGATGAAGTCCATATATATGAAGATATATTTGCTGTAAGCTTTGGAATTAAATGACAAATTCCTATGGAGCATCAAGTGCATTGAATCTTATATAATGATATGTTCCATAGTGATGCTTGAAGTGCTTTGGGTTGTTTTGTGAAGAATGCCATCAAAGCATCCGAAGAAGTCCTTATGGTATCCCTCTCTGGATACCCCATGCTCACGGGCTTGTACCGTGTGCACGGGGTCGAGTGTCAACTCTCTGGATACCCCGTGTTAACGGGGCCTAAGTTTTTGGCTTTCGAGATCCCATGTCCAGTGAGGTTTCAAGTTGGTCCTCGGGAATTTCTATTGAAGCCATCAAGATTGATTTCAATGCCTAATCTATTTATGTTCATGATGGAGTTCATTGGAGGATCTCAAAGATTGACATATTTGGGCTTTTAAGGATCAAGGGCTTGAGAGAATAATCAAAGAGAAGAATTCAAGTTATGGTTTCAAGACAAGATCATGGTGAGCTCATGTGTTGGGTTTCGGTTGATCAAGTCTTGAAGCAAGCAACTAGAGTGAAGAATTCATTGTGCCTCTCAAGAGCTTGTGATGGAGTTTTTAGAAGGGCAAGTGGTGACCAAGATAATATTCATAGTGGAATTTGATATGGTCATGAAAGAGTCTTTGGTGATATAGTCTTGAAGCAATGAAGGGAAATGAAGAGTTCATTGTGGCTTTCAAGAAACCAATATGGGGCATAAAGTAAAGATGTTGGTTGACCAAGATGAAGCTCGAAGATTATATCTAGATGGTCAACTCACAAAGCGCAAACATTGTACCACATGTGATCAAGTGATCTAGTGGTATGGTAAGTAGTTATGAATTGTGCTTTGTTACCTAACCCATGCTATGTGTTTGTTATGTCTATGTGGGTTAGGTGTTTCTCATGGGCTTGCATCAAAAGGAAAGATTTCAAGTAGCCTATATGTGGATGACATCAAGTGGTGATGGTCATCGGGTTCGAGGAGTCCAAGTGCAAGATGAGAAGCCGAAGGTTATATGCTTTGAAGCTTGCGGTCCACATCATGATAATATGCATGTGAAGATGGGCTTAAGTTAAGGCTTCCCTCATTGCATTACGAGGAAGCAATTCGAGTATCTTCACCAAGTGGTTGTGGACAAGAAAGGGATTCCAACTTGAGGCAAGCATTAAAGTCATCATCAAGCTCAAGTTGAATATGCAAGGCAAAGGTATAACTTAGCTAGGTTTTCCTAGTTTTGCCGGTCTCATAGTGCTTGGTGGGAGACCGGATTATAGGTTTGATAGCCGTACTATCAAGAGGGACTTTCGGACGAGTAGCTTGATCACATCGCATGTAGAGATCTCAAACCTTTGCATAATTTGCATCTTTCTTTCTTGTTGATCTTGGGTGGTTCTCTATGTGAGGACCTTGGGCTTTTCCATAGCTTCAAAACGAGCCCAAGATCATCGAATTCGGAGTTCGTATGCCAAAGTTATGCTTGTTTCAGTGGGCTGCTGCAGGCTATCCTGGGTACCCCGTGCGCACGGGGCTGTTTGGCCTTGTACCGTGCACACGGGGCCCCGTGGGCACGGGGTGTCCAGGAAGTGTCCGTTGGAGCCCCAACGGCTAGTTTTGGGTTTTGGCTATTTAAGGGCTCCTTCCTCCCACCGGTTGGGGGTTGGTTTTAACACTTTCTAAACACCATTTTGAGCCTCTTACCACCTCTCCCAAACCCCTATCTCCCCTCTATGTGAAGGGGGGTTTGTGGATGGATTTGTGAGTCATTTGTTGATCTCCTCCATTACTACTTCTCTCTTCAATCTCCTACTTTCTTAAGTTGCATCTTGTGAGATTGAGAGAGGGTGTTGAGCATTTGTTGCTTGACCTTGCATTGCATTTGTTGCATTGGTTTGAGCTCCCCGCATCGATTAGTTCGAGTGAGAGTTCGTGAGTTTATTACTCTTGGAGGTTTCCGCCTCCTAGACGGTTTGGTGATTTTCTTGAGAAGATTGTGAAGAGGCCTAGGTGGCCAAGGTTCCTCCGGAAGCTTCCTTTTGTGGTGTGATCCGGGGAAGGGTGTGAAGTGGCCTAGGTGGCCAAGTTCCTCCGGAAGCTTCCGTATTTGTGGTGTGCTCCAGAGAAGTTTGTAAAGGTGTGGTGGTCGCCTTCAAGACCAACCCCGAGTGAATCGAGGCTCATCCGTTGGGGGTGACTCGAAAGGGAGAATACGGTGAGCCACTTGGTGGCGCCCCGAAGCTTTGGCTTCGGCACCGCTCTAACGGAGATTAGCACTCTCATGAGTGTGAACTTCGGGATAAATCCGTGTCCCCGACTCACTTGTGGTTATCTCATACCCACACCCTTTACTTTCCGCATTTCATACTTGCTCTCATTGATATATCTTGTGCTAGTTGAATTGCTTTGTTGTTCCTACATTTCCATATCTTGTGATATAGTTTGTGCTTGCTAGTTTCCTTAAGTGCCTCTTGTTTAGCATAGGTTGTTGGTGCACTTAGATGAGCCTAGCATATTTAGGATTTGTGCTTGAAAGGTATCCGTTTAGTTCAATTCCGCATTAGGATAAAGCCAAATCCGTAACAGTTTTAAAACGCCTATTCACCCCCCCCCCTCTAGTCGTCATCTAGATCCTTTCAATTGGTATCAGATCTTTGGTCTCTCATTGCTAGGCTTCACCGCCTAGAGAGTAAAGATGTCGACTAGTGGTTTAGTGCACGATGACACTTTTTGTTTTAGTGGCACAAACTATCACTTGTGGAAAATTCGCATGCTTTGTCATTTCTGGGCCATGGGTCCAAATTTTGTGCGAATTGTTCTTGTAGGGGCTTCTCCGTGGAAGGATGACCTTTTTCCAACTAGTGAGGAAAATGATGATATGCTTTGTGGATATGGTGCTAAGAATGCCATAATCCGGTCTATATCCCTCGAAGTGTTTGAGTCAATCATGACTTGTGTGTCGGCTCATGAGATGTGGACCAAGCTTGAAGAAATATATGGTGGGTCCAATCTTGATGAGGTCAATCATCTTTCGGAAGAGTCACTTGAGGAGTTCTCCACATCTTCATATCATGAAGAACTCCATATTGCGTCCCCTTCCGTGTGCTCGGTCATTTCAAATTCTTCCACCTCACCATCACATGGCTTGTCCCAAGGTAATGACATGGTGAGTGGAAATATCATTTGTGATGATGATGGTGTGCTCAACATTGATTATCTTTCATGCATAAATGCTAATGTTGTAGCTTCTTTGGACTTGAACACATCTAGCAAAAATGACATACATTCTTGTGTTGATAGTCCTTGCATATCTTATAGAGATTTCTTGAATAAATCTTGTGATGATATGCTTGATACTCCTTGTTGCCATTATCTATATGCTTCTATTTCCTCTAGTTGTTGTTTGACTAACAATGTAGAGGAAATAAAGAAAAATAGTGGACACATCATTAATGAAGAAATTGCTAGAAGAGCAAAGAAGGACATCACCACGTTGGAGAGGAAATGCTATGAGTGTCAAGAGGATGGACATGGATATCCTACTCTTGATGATGAAGAATCTCCCTCTCCAAAAGAATCATCATCAACCTCCGATGTTCACATGTGCCTCATGGCAAGAGGTACTACCGAGGTATCATCTACTCATAGTAATGATAATGATGAGAGTGATGATGAATGTGATAGGGATATGAGTCAAGAAATATATGAAATTGGTAATTCTCTTCGTGGGGTAAATAAGAACACTTATGAGATGTTTAAAGATCTTATTACTCATTTTGGAAAGTGTAATGATTTACTTCACGAAGAGCAAGAACAAAATGATAAACTTGATTGTAACCTTCTTGATGCTCTAGAAACTCTTAGAGACTTAGAATCTTCCAAAGAAGAGATTGAAGTTGCCCATGATCAACTTAAAGAGGATTTTGAGCACCTTGACCTTGGCTACAAGGATATCAAAGGAGAGCTCACCAAACTCTCTAAGTCTTATGAGGAACTTCAAGCTACTCATGTGAAGTCTCTAGTTTCTACTAGCTCCTCTCATATTGTCAATAATGCTTGTGCTACTAACTCTATCTCTTGTGAAGCATCCATCTTGAAGGAGAATGTTGAGCTAAGGGCTCAACTTGATTTGCTAACTAGCAATTATGGGGAATTAGAAGAAAGTTATGAAAAGCTCTCGGGCTCTCATGATGACCTTCTAATCTCCCATGAAAGGCTAAAGTTAGCTCATGAGGCTATTGTGACCAAGGTAACATCTCGTGAGCCTCATGTGGACATTAGCACTATTTCTACTCAAAATGCTTTATTGACATGTGCTAGTCCTAGTGATTCATCTAGACATATTATTGCCAACTCTTGTGATGAATTGCTTTCCTTGCCTTGTTGCTCTAACAATGAAGCTTCTACTTCCTCTAGTACTTTTGTTGATACTAACCTTGTAGAGGAAAACAAAGAGCTCAAGGCCCAAGTCACTAATTTGAAGAAAGACTTGGAAATGTGTCATGAAGGAAATTCCACTCTCAACACTATCTTGAGTGTTCAAAAATCCCCTCATGACAAGGGTGGACTTGGATTCATCTCCAACAACAAGAAGTCCAAGAACAAGAAGAAGGGACAAGACCAAGTCAAGAATGAGGCCAACATTACATGCTTCAAGTGCAAGAATGTTGGACACCATGTGAGATCTTGTCCATTGAAGAAGAAGGCTTCAAATGTGAAACAACAAGGAAAGTGGCCTCAAGTTCAATCTCAAGGTCAACCTCAACTTGAAGAAAGGCCACTACCAATGAGGAACCAAGATAATGCTCCCCAAGTTGAGAAAATAAAGAAGAAGAGAAGGGGGAGCACATGTTGCTATAATTGTCGTGAGAAGGGACACATATCCTCATCTTGTCCCAACGGTAACATTCCTAAGCCACCTCTAGTCAATGATCATTATTCGCTTAGGAAGGATGTTGTTGGCAATTTGTTTGCCAAGTTTGTTGGCGCCCAAAGTGGTTTGGAAATGAAAAAGGCCATTTGTTTTGCCAAGCCTATTGTGACTAACTTCTTAGGACCCAACTTCGTTGGGGACCATCAAGCTCAACCTTGATCAATAGGTGTGTGGAGGACATTGGAGATTTGGCTAGTTCATGAAGAAAAGAATATTCACCATTTATTTGTTCGAGCCAAGTCATGTGGATTATCTTCATATTATCTATCCAATGTTCCTCTTTGCGGTAACTTGTATTTATATTGCTTACATTGAAAGTTACTCGCCCCTTGCTTGCTTAGGTTTTGTATCTAGCATGTGCATTTTTATGTTGTGTTTTCTAGTATGCTTGATTTGTGTTATCTAGCATGTGTAGGTTGCATTGCACATCATATAAGATTAGTGGTGTTTGTTGTCTTGAGCCTCATTTGTATCTTGTTTGGCTCTTGCGAGATATTAGTGGATCATCACATTATGGGGGAGTGTTATGTTTTGTGAACATCACAAACCCAAAATGTGAATATGAGAAATACCACGTAGTATTGATATTCAATTTTATCTAGTCACTATGTGGTATGTCAAGCTCATTTGAAATTCAAGTTCTCAAAGTATCCATTAATTATCTCTTGTTAGTTTTTATTTGCCTTTGTAGCGTGCTTCGCCGAGGTGTCCTTAGAGTTTCACAGAAACTTACTGGACACCCCGTGCGCACGGGGTCTTTGACCACCGTGCGCACGGGGTGGTCAGTAACTCTCTGGACACCCCGTGCGCACGGGGTCTTTGACCCCCGTGCGCACGGGGTGCCACGAAACTCTCTGGACACCCCGTGCGCACGGGGTCCTGGACCCCCGTGCGCACGGGGTCCTGGACCCCCGTGCGCACAGGGTGGTGTTTTCTTCTCTGGACACACCGTGTGCACGGGGCTGACCTAGCCCGTGCGCACGGGGTCCAATGGGCAGAAACTCCCACCCGGCCAAGTACGCTATAAAGCTCTCTTATGCTTTGGATTGATTTTGATCTTGTGCATCTTCGGAATCTTCCACTGAGTGTTATTTCCAAATACCATTTGTATTCTCTTACAATTGGTATTTCTTCATGTGGTAGAACTTTATGATCATCTTCTTCTCGGCTCGTGTTTCAACTTGCCGTACCTCACCGCTCGTACTATCTATTATCTACTTGAGTGAGATAAGCCTTTGAGCATGTGTGTAATGTATTTCCTATATGCTCATTGGTTTTTGCTTAGTTCATATGTTGTTCTTTGTGTGCGGTCCTGTGTGGATTCGTCACTTTGATATAATTTGGACAACTTGAATGCTTTGTGATATTTTTGGAATATTCATCGTTTATGTGTTCTTTTGTCCAAATTGTATCTCTGTGAATCTTGGTAGGCATGTGCATGCATATTTATTTATATTCTTCTTCATGCCTTGCTTGCTCTACGTGATCCTCTATATAGGGTAAACTCCATGAAATCATTATTGGTTAAAAGTGTGCATGAACTTCAAGTTCATATCCTTTTGCACATATTTAATGTGGAGTTTGCCCTATGTATTGTAGTTGGACTAACTACTTCGGACCCAATAAGTTTGGGGACCAAATTGTACCTTAATGTGCTTTAGGTACGTTGGAGAAGCATTGGATGCTTGGCTTATACATGAGGAAGGTGGAGACACCGTGGAAAATTATTAGAGCCAAGCTTGGTTGATTCTTTGATTTGAGGGAGAAGATAAATGAAAACCGGTTCGGTTGTAAGTGTTTCATTCTCATCATGAAAACCCGGTTAACAAAATTTGGGTCTTTTTGTTGGATATGCATCAAGCTCCCACACTTACTTATTCTCAATAAATCCACGGGATGTATTGAGGAAACGGTGACTGTGGAGTTTGATGAGGATAACGGCTTCCATGCAAAGCAAATTGTTTCAAGTGTTGTAGGTGATGAGGCTCCTTCCCAAGCTACAAGTACAATGGGGATGGGTCATACTCTTCCACAAGAAACACCCCATGTCCATGTAGAAGAAGAAGGAGTAAGAGCCCCTCTTGTGGATCCATCACAAGGGAAGTCATCACCCCCAACACAAGAGCAAGATGCTATGGGAGATCATGTACCTATCCAAGAACAAGATCAAGTCCCTCATGTTCGCGTGCTAGATCAAGGGCCCCTTGAACCAATGCTCTCTCGGTAACAAGTACTTACTTCATGCATTTATTTAAATTAGAGTCAACATTGTGTATGTTGCATCATGGCATGATTAGTACTTGTTGAGTTTGTGTTTCTTGCAATAGCTTAAACCTCCTTATTGCTTCTATGAGACATTTGAGAAGAAGCATATCATGGGGATCTATAAAACCATGCTCATGGCTCACTTATCCCAAATATGCCATTTAAGCAATTTATTGCATACCAATTCCTCAAAGTGCTCTTATGTGCAATATTAATAAAATTGCAAGAAACAATCTTTTTGGTTGTGGAATTTGCTCTCATGCTTAGTAATTCGTTTTTATGCAAATGAGATCAATTTGCGCCATGTGCCTTGTGCCATGTGCCATGTGACAAAGCTCTTATGCTAAGATCAAGTTTGTATAATAATGGATTCATTCATGGATATCATGCTCTTATCTTTTGTATCTTTTTGTGTGTGTAAAAGTTTCTTTGTGGATGCTCATCTTGATGAGGCCACATAAGAAACTTATACACATGAGAAAATGCATATCCCTCGTTGATACCCTTTATTCCTTGCCTGTCACTTGGATTATCTCTTTTTATTCTTTGGTGGATCCGGTAAGAGGTTGAGAAATGAGTGCTTGTATGTATTTCTTATATCTTTGCACTCATGGGTTTTTGGATATATTTTAGACCCATGCTTAGCATGATTATCATATTGGATATCTCCATTATCCCTTGTCCAAAATATGTTCTTTGGATCCTTTGAATGTTTGATTCTCATGTCATATCTTCTTGTTGCATTCTATGGATCCCCAATATAGTTTGAGCTCCTCCATTTATTCATAAATGGGTATGTGCATTTGATTCCACTCACATATGAGAAATGCGCAAATTAAGGAGGAACTCATACTATATTGGCCTTCTGGATTTCTTCCATTTTGGCATTTGATGCCAATGGGGGAGAAGTTTAGAGGGTTTAGGAGAAGTAGGTTGGTTCTTGTCATTCATGCATATCTACATTTGTTATGCTTGCTTGTTGCATGGATGTGTATATAGAGAAAACTCCACCAATTTCTTTCACGTGCATATATTGTGGGGGAGTTTGCTCTATATAGTGTGGTTCTACTAGCATCAAATTCTTGTGTAGTATTTCGATGCTAGTACAACCGGTTTTGATAACATAAACTATCTTTGTGATATTTGAGGCTATCAAAACCACCTCAAGTATACAATTTATTCTCGGATAGATTGCATACTTGTTTTACATTCATTATATAAACCCTCTTGTTGAGATTGTCATCAATTACCAAAATGAGGGAGATTGAAAGGGCATGTAGCCCCTAAGTGTGGTTTTGGTAATTAATGACAATCTCTATGGACTAATGTTTTCAATGAGATATATTTGAATGTTTTGTCCATAGATGGTGCCTCAAAGATATTGGATGGAATCAAGGATGAAGTCCATATATATGAAGATATATTTGCTCTAAGCTTTGGAATTAAATGACAAATTCCTATGGAGCATCAAATGCATTGAATCTTATATAAAGATATGTTCCATAGTGATGCTTGAAGTGCTTTGGGTTGTTTTGTGAAGAAAGCCATCAAAGCATCCGAAGAAGACCTTATGGTATCCCTCTCTGGATACCCCGTGCTCACGGGCTTGTACCGTGTGCACGGGGTCGAGTGTCAACTCTCTGGATACCCCGTGTTAACGGGGCCTAGGTTTTTGGCTTTCAAGATCCCATGTCCAGTGAGGTTTCAAGTTGGTCCTCGGGAATTTCTATTGAAGCCATCAAGATTTATTTCAATGCCTAATCTATTTATGTTCATGGTGGAGTTCATTGGAGGATCTCAAAGATTGACATATTTGGGCTTTTAAGGATCAAGGGCTTGAGAGAATAATCAAAGAGAAGAATTCCAGTTATGGTTTCAAGACAAGATCATGGTGAGCTCATGTGTTGGGTTTCGGTTGATCAAGTCTTGAAGCAAGCAACTAGAGTGAAGAATTCATTGTGCCTCTCAAGAGCTTGTGATGGAGTTTTTAGAAGGGCAAGTGGTGACCAAGATAATATTCATAGTGGAATTTGATATGGTCATGAAAGAGTCTTTGGTGATATAGTCTTGAAGCAATGAAGGGAAATGAAGAGTTCATTGTGGCTTTCAAGAAACCAATATGGGGCATAAAGTAAAGATGTTGGTTGACCAAGATGAAGCTCGAAGATTATATCTAGATGGTCAACTCACAAAGCGCAAACATTGTACCACATGGGATCAAGTGATCTAGTGGTATGGTAAGTAGTTATGAATTGTGCTTTGTTACCTAACCCATGCTATGTGTTTGTTATGTCTATGTGGGTTAGGTGTTTCTCATGGGCTTGCATCAAAAGGAAAGATTTCCAGTAGCCTATGTGTGGATGACATCAAGTGGTGATGTTCATCGGGTTCGAGGAGTCCAAGTGCAAGATGAGAAGCCGAAGGTTATATGCTTTGAAGCTTGCGGTCCACATCATGATAATATGCATGTGAAGATGGGCTTAAGTTAAGGCTTCCCTCATTGCATTACGAGGAAGCAATTCGAGTATCTTCACCAAGTGGTTGTGGACAAGAAAGGGATTCCAACTTGAGGCAAGCATTAAAGTCATCATCAAGCTCAAGTTGAATATGCAAGGCAAAGGTATAACTTAGCTAGGTTTTCCTAGTTTTGCCGGTCTCATAGTGCTTGGTGGGAGACCGGATTATAGGTTTGATAGCCGTACTATCAAGAGGGACTTTCGGACGAGTAGCTTGATCATGTCGCATGTAGAGAGCTCAAACCTTTGCATAATTTGCATCTTTCTTTCTTGTTGATCTTGGGTGGTTCTCTATGTGAGGACCTTGGGCTTTTCCATAGCTTCAAAACGAGCCCAAGATCATCGAATTCGGAGTTCGTATGCCAAAGTTATGCTTGTTTCAGTGGGCTGCTGCAGGCTGTCCTGGGTACCCCGTGCGCACGGGGCTGTTTGGCCTTGTACCATGCACACGGGGCCCCGTGGGCACGGGGTGTCCAGGAAGTGTCCGTTGGAGCCCCAACGGCTAGTTTTGGGTTTTGGCTATTTAAGGGCTCCTTCCTCCCACCGGTTGGGGGTTGGTTTTAACACTTTCTAAACACCATTTTGAGCCTCTTACCACCTCTCCCAAACCCCTATCTCCCCTCTATGTGAAGGGGGGTTTGTGGATGGATTTGTGAGTCATTTGTTGATCTCCTCCATTACTACTTCTCTCTTCAATCTCCTACTTTCTTAAGTTGCATCTTGTGAGATTGAGAGAGTGTGTTGAGCATTTGTTGCTTGACCTTGCATTGCATTTGTTGCATTGGTTTGAGCTCCCCGCATAGATTAGTTCGAGTGAGAGTTCGTGAGTTTATTACTCTTGGAGGTTTCCGCCTCCTAGACGGTTTGGTGATTTTCTTGAGAAGATTGTGAAGAGGCCTAGGTGGCCAAGGTTCCTCCGGAAGCTTCCTTTTGTGGTGTGCTCCGGGGAAGGGTGTGAAGTGGCCTAAGTGGCCAAGTTCCTCCGGAAGCTTCCGTATTTGTGGTGTGCTCCGGAGAAGTTTGTAAAGGTGTGGTGGTCGCCTTCAAGACCAACCCCGAGTGAATCAAGGCTCATCCGTTGGGGATGACTCGAAAGGGAGAATATGGTGAGCCACTTGGTGGCGCCCCGAAGCTTTGGCTTCGGCACCGCTCTAACGGAGATTAGCACTCTCATGAGTGTGAACTTCGGGATAAATCCGCGTCCCCGACTCACTTGTGGTTATCTCATACCCACACCCTTTACTTTCCGCATTTCATACTTGCTCTCATTGATATATCTTGTGCTAGTTGAATTGCTTTGTTGTTCCTACATTTCCATATCTTGTGATATAGTTTGTTCTTGCTAGTTTCCTTAAGTGCCTCTTGTTTAGCATAGGTTGTTGGTGCACTTAGATGAGCCTAGCATATTTAGGATTTGTGCTTGAAAGGTATCCGTTTAGTTCAATTCCGCATTAGGATAAAGCCAAATCTGTAACAGTTTTAAAACGCCTATTCACCCCCCCCCCCCTCTAGTCGTCATCTAGATCCTTTCAATAAGTTTGATTCCTTGCAATAGTTTCGCGATATTAAGAAGGTGATATGTGGGAGGTACTAGTGAATGATTGTGGTTTAGTAAGAATATTGGTGTTAAGGTTTGTGATTCCCGAAGCATGCACGTATGGTCTGTCGTCATGCTAAGAAGTTGGAGCATGATTTATTCTTGATTGTCTTCCTTTGTGTGGCGGTCGGGGGCGCGCGATGGTTAACTCCTACCAACCTCCCCCCTAGGGGCATGCGTAGTAGTACTTTGCTTCGAGGGCTAATAGACTTTCGCAATAAGTATGTGAGTTCTTTATGACTAATGTGAGTCCATGGATTATACACACTCTCACCTTTCCACAATTTGCTAGCCTCTTCGGTACCGTGCATTGCCCTTTCTCACCTCGAGAGTTGGTGCAAACTTCGCCGGTGCATCCAAACCCCGTGATATGATACGCTCTATCACACATAAGCCTCCTTATATCTTCCTCAAAACAGCCACCATACCTACCTATTATGCCATTTCCATAGCCATTCCGAGATATATTGCCATGCAACTTCCATCATCATCATATACATGACTTGAGCATTCATTGTCATATTGCTTTGCATGATCGTAAGATAGCTAGCATGATATTTTCATGGCTTGTCCATTTTTTGATATGTTTGCTACGCTAGATCATTGCACATCCTGGTACACTGCCAGAGCCATTCATATAGAGTCATCTTGTATAGTTTTTATCGAGTTGTAATATCGAGTTGTAAGTAAATAAAAGTGTGATGATCATCATTAATAGAGCATTGTCCCAGTGAGGAAAGGATGATGGAGACTATGATTCCCCCACAAGTCGGGATGAGACTCCGGACAAAAAATAAAAAAGAAAAGAAAAGAAAAAAGGAGGCCAAAAAGAGCCCACAAAAAAGGAAAAAAAGAAGAAAAAAAGAGAAAACAATAAAAATGAAATGAGAGAAAAAGAGAGAAGGGGCAATGTTACTATCCTTTTACCACACTTGTGCTTCAGAGTAGCACCATGTTCTTCATATAGAGAGTCTCCTGAGTTGTCACTTTTATATACTAGTGGGAATTTTTCATTATAGAACTTGGCTTGTATATTCCGATGATGGGCTTCCTCAAATGCCCGAGGTCTTCATGAGCAAGCAAGTTGGATGCACACCCACTTAGTTTTCAATTTGAGCTTTCATAC
The DNA here is from genome assembly GCA_039707655.1 of Elymus sibiricus. Taxonomy (NCBI): domain Eukaryota; kingdom Viridiplantae; phylum Streptophyta; class Magnoliopsida; order Poales; family Poaceae; genus Elymus; species Elymus sibiricus. The sequence goes on from CM077670.1 coordinate 287,935,827, forward strand.
ACTTATAGCTCTTAGTGCATCTGTTGCATGGCAATCCCTACTCCTCGCATTGACATCAATTGATGGGCATCTCCATAGCCTGTTGATTAGCCACGTCGATGTGAGACTTTCTCCCTTTTTGACTTCTCCTTATTGATCCCTACCACCGCACTCTATTCCACCTATAGTGCTATATCCATGGCTTGCGCTCATGTATTGCGTGGGAGTTGAAAAAGCTGAAGCACGTTAAAAAGTATGAACCAATTGCTTGGCTAAAACTGGGGATGTTCATGATAAATATTTTGTGTTAAGAAGATGGAGCATGACAGGATTATATGATTTTGTAGGGATAGCGTTCTTTAGCATTTTTATTTTGAAAGACATGATTGTTTGTTGGTATGCCTGAGTATTGATGTCTTTATATCAAATTATAGACTATTGCTTTCAATCACTCATATCTTAATATTCATGCCATGATTAGATTACATAATCAAGATTATGCTAGGTAGCATTCCACATCAAAAATTATCTTTTTTATCATTTACCTACTCGAGGACGAGCAGGAATTAAGTTTGGGGATACTGATACGTCTCCGTTGTATCTATAATTTTTGATTTTTTTCATGCCAATATCCTACAATTTCCACATACTTTTGGCAACATTTTATATTATTTTTGGGACTAACATATTGATCCAGTGCCCAGTGCCAGTTCCTATTTTCTGCTTGTTTTTTGTTTCACAGAAAATCCATATCAAACGAAGTCCAAATGCAATAAAATTTTACGGAAAATTATTTTGGAATATATGTGATTTTTGGGAGGTGGAATCAACGCAAACGGAGGCCCACAGCCTCCACAAGGCACTTTGGCATGACCCCCCCAGGCCGCTTGGTAGTGCCTTGTGGGCACACCGTAAGTCGGTTGGGGCTCTTCTTCGGCCGCAAGGAAGCTTATATTGAGAAAAAAATCATGTTAAAATTTCAGCGCAATCAGAGTTACGGATCTCCGGGAATTTAAGAAACGGTGAAAGGCCAGAAAACAGAAACGCGAAACAGAAGAGAACAGAGAGAGAGATCCAATCTCGGAGGGGCTCCTCCCCTCCGGGAGCCATGGCGGCCATGGACCAGAGGGGAAACTCTCCTCCCATCTAGGGGGGGCAAGGAAGAAGAAGAAGGAGGGGGCTCTCTCCCCCTCTCTCCCGGTGGCGCCGGAACGCCGTCGGGGGAACCATCGTGACAGCGATCTACACAAACAACTTCGCCGCTGTCAACACCAACTCTCTCCCCCTCTATGCAGCGGTGTAACACCTCTTATCCCCGATGTAATCTCTACTTAAACATGGTGCTTAATGCTACATATTATTATCCAATGATGTGTGGCTATCATATGATGTTTGAGTAGATTCTTTTTGTCCTATGGGTTGATTGATGATCGTGATTGGTTTGAGTTGTATGTTTTATTTTGGTGCTGTCCTATGGTGCCCTCCGTGTCGCGCAAGTGTGAGGGATTCCCGCTGTAGGGTTTGCAATACGTCCATAATTCTCTTATAGTGGGCGGCTAGAGTGACAGAAGCTTACACCCGAGTAAGGGGGTTGTTGCGTATGGGAGTAAAGAGGACTTGTTACTTAATGCTATGGTTGGGTTTTACCTTAATGATCTTTGGTAGTTGCGGATGCTTGCTAGAGTTCCAATCATAAGTGCATATGATCCATGTATGGAAAGTATGTTAGCTCATGCCTCTCCCTCATATAAAATTGCAATAATGATTACCGGTCTAGTTATCGATTGCCTAGGGACAAATCTTTCTCTTGTGTTACAAAAGCTTTCTACTAAACAACTAGCTTTTATTATCTTGCAAATTACTCGTAGTTTTATTCTCGCAAAGTACTCCTAGTTTTATTCTTGCAAAGTAGTTCTAGCATTACACCTACAAAGTACTTCTAGTTTTATTCCTGTTCTAGGTAAAGCAAACGTTAAGTGTGCGTAGAGTTGTATCGGTGGTCAATAGAACTTGAAGGGAATATTAATTCTACCTTTAGCTTCTCGTTGGGTTCGACACTCTTATTTATCGAAAAAGCTACAATTGATCCCCTATACTTGTGGGTTATCAGGCGCCGCCGGCGACATCCTCCACGGCGGATCTCCCCCATTGCGAGGCTCCCTCGGCGGCGGCGTCCATACCAGCCGGAGCTGCTGCTGCTGCTCCGGCTCTCGCTCGTGCTGCTGCTCTGCTCTTGCTCTCGCTCGTGCTGCTGCTCTCCTCTTGCTCTCGCTCGCGCTGCTGATGCTGGTACACGGGCTGCTGCAGCTACACGAGTTGCTGCTCTGGCTCTCGTTCGCGCTGCTACTCTGCTGATTTAGATCACTGCTTCTCTGCTACCACTAGTGCTCGAGCGGCCTAAACTACCAATGAAGTGCTTCTCTACTACTAGTGCGTTCAGTTTCGACAGTAAAATTCAGTTTCGATAGTAACAGTCAGTTTCGATAGTAAAATTCAGTTTCGACAGTTAAGTTCAGAGTCAACAGTTTTTACATCTTCGGTTGGAGTTGGTTGTTTTTTGGTGATGTAAATTTTACAGCTAGCACTTTTTTGTGATGTATATTACATCATCTATTGGAGATGGTATTAGAATCCCACTTCAGATTAACGATGTCCGTCTTGTACTGCTTCAGCCTCGACGTCGCACGGCTCGCCAGAGCTGCTCCAACGACGGAACCATCCATCACAATAGAGCAGTACCCTCGACGCCGTCTACATACGCCTCAGATCTTCTTCCCCAGCTCCGACAGCCACCTCCGCCGCAACATCTTCAGCGACCGACCCAATGATGCTGAGGTCGAGACGGCTACGCCAAAGAGGTTGTACACTTGTCACATCACTTTTTACTCTACATTCATGTCGACCCCTTAGGGCTATTTTGGTTCAAAGGAATTAGTGAAGGAAAAACATAGCAATAGGAACTTTTTCTATGGTACTCTACTATTCAATTATTCATGCATTTGGTTGAAAGGAATGGAGCAAAACAAAACTCAAGGATTTTTTTCCTTTCGTGTCTGTTTCAAAGGAAAAACACAGAAATTTTAACATCCACCTCGACCTACTTATCAAAATCCTATGCATGAAAAGAAGACTAAGTGCATTAGTGGCATAATAACATTCTAACTTTACACATTTGCAGGTGGTTTGACTTTAATTTGGCCGTGTTTCTTTGCATTCATGTGCTCTTCCTTCAAGCCAAAGGAGCACTTACAGAATTACTTCGGCTACAGATAGGTGTCGAAGAAAACTTTGTGTGGTTTGTCCTGCTCCTGCCGCGCCGTCGTCCACCTCACCTAAGTTGCTCCATCGACAGAAGCGTCCACCATACCAGACATCATGACTCCTTACTGTATTTCACTGCCTCAGATCTCCTTCCCCGCCACCGACAGCCACCACAACTGCATCACCATCATCGATCAGCAGATGAACCTGAGGAGTACACGGGTCGGCAAGAGAGGTCGCACTCTTTTGTTTCTGCTTACTTTATGCATTGCTTAATATTACCTGCTAGTTTATCATCCTGTTCGTCTCTTAGACACTAAGTCAGGTCCAAATTAATGTTCAAACTTGAGTTTTAAAATGCTTGTGGGGCACATATCGAGGCAGTAATGAATAGTATATCGATCTACTATCTCTTTCATCTAGGGTATCTACTATGTCGTTCATTGATACGTCTCCAACGTATCTATAATTTTTTATTGTTCCATGCTGTTATAATATCAATCTTGGATGTTTTTATAATCATTTACAGCAATTATATATCATTTTTGGAGACTAACCTATTAACCTAGTGCCCAGTGCCAGTTGCTGTTTTCTGCCCTGTTTTTGTTTTACAGAAAATCAATACCAAACGAAGTCCAAATGCCACGAAACTTTTTGGAGATTTTTTATTGGACAAGATAAACACTAGAAGCTTCGGGAGAGGGCCAGAAGATGAAGGAGTGGGCCACGAGGCACCAGGGCCCACCCCACGAGGGTGGCGCGCCCTGGTACCTCGTGGGGCCCACCCAGCTCCGTTTGACCTAATTCCAGCACTATAAATTCAGAAAAAATCAGAAACCCTTAGGAGAGTCCACGAAATACTTTTTCGTCGCCGCAAGTTTCTATTCCAGAGAGATCCCATCTGGGGTCCTTCTCCGGTGATCTGCCGGAGGGGGAATCGATCACGGAGGGGCTCTACATCAACCTTGCTGCCCTTCCGATGATGCGTGAGTAGTTTACCATAGACCTTCGGGTCCATAGGAAGTAGCTAGATGGCTTCTTCTCTCTTTTTGATCTTCAATACAATGTTCTCCTCGATGTTCTTGGAGTTCTATCCGATGTAATCACTCTTTTTGCGGTGTGTTTGTTGGGATCCGATGAATTGTGAGTTTATGATCAGATTATCCATGAAATTATTTGAGTCTTTGCTGCACTCTTTTATGCGTGATTATTATAGCCTCGTATTTCTTCTCCGATCTATTGATTTGGTTTGGCCAACTAGATTGATTTATCTTGCCATGGGAAGAGGTGCTTTGTAGTGGGTTTGATCTTGCGGTGCTCAATCCCAGTGACAGAAAGGGACATGACACATATGTATCATTGCTACTAAGGGTAAAAAGATGGGGTTTATTCATACGTGAGTTTATCTTGTCTACATCATGTCATCGTTCTTAAGGCATTACTCCGTTCTTATGGACTTAATACACTAGATGCATGCTGGATAGCGGTCGATGTGTGGAGTAATAGTAGTAGATGCAGGCAGGAGTCGGTCTACTAATCTTGGACGTGATGCCTATATACATGATCATTGCCTTGGATATCGTCATGATTATTTGCTTTTCTATCAATTGCCCAACAGTAATTTGTCTACCCACCGTATGCTATTTCCTTGAGAGAAGCCTCTAGTGAAATCTATGGGCCCCGGGTCTATCTAAATTGTATTACTAAAACCCTAAAAATATTGCTGCCATTTTGTTGGGGAGACGACCATCTATGGGGCCATGCAGCCCCTTGTGGTTCGGCGGGGGAAGATCGATGTGCACAAAGAGCATGAACAATGGGACGCGAGGGATTTTATCCAGGTTCGGGCCGCTGAGAAGCGTAAAACCCTACTCCTGCCTTTGGTGTATTAGTGGTACGGAAACACAGTACAAGGAGGGCTTCTCCCCAGCAAGGCGTGGGGAGAGCAGCTACACGAGAGGTGCTTGTGTTTGAAAAGGGGTCCGAATCCTCTAAACTGTTGCCTTGGCCCTCCTTTTATAGCTTAAGGGGTTACCACAGTGGCAAAACAGTAATTACATCGTGACTAAATAGCAAACAGTGCTATCATACCTAACTCTGCCAGTTTAGGACAAAGGCATTAAATGCGCCATTAGGTGTCATGCGGAGAGGTAGTCCCGGCAAGGTTTCTGCACCGCTTGCCCAGCTACCTCGTATTATCCTGACACGCCTCCTAGACAGGTGTCTTTAGAAGCAAATCTTGTCCCAGCATGCCGACACGTGTCCGACAAGTCTCACCAACCAGCCTGCGCGGTCGACACCTCACTTATCAGTGAACACCTGTGCAGCGAGGTGGAGCGCCGGAGGGCTAGTATAAGCTTGCCGGCGCGTAGCTTGCTGGGTCGTCACCTTGCCGGTTTAGCCTTGCCGGCAAGGAACGTCTTCATCTTTGGTACTAGTTGAGTGTCGTGCCTTGAGCTTCTTTCTGGTAGCTTCTTTGGCTGGACTCCGAATCTTGGCCTTGGCAGTTCCCGGCAAGGCCTTGGCCGGCAAGGAAGCTGCTACTGTCTGTGCATAAGTCAGGGTATAAAATTCCCATGTTTTATACACCGATAGGAGCCCCCGGGCCTGGGCCATACGCGCGTCCGAAGCGTCGTTGGGCTAGGCCCAAACAATGCACAGACACGCGGCGGGAAACTGCCGTTGTAATTTCTGCTATGATGGCTTGTCATCCTTTGAGATCTTCTTTGCTCCTTCGTTAAGCTGGTCTTGAGCGTGCTCTTGGCAAACTTCGTCATCAGGGGACGGCTTGTTGGCGTGCTAAGACCAGGGGCATGCTCATATGCCTGGTGCCGTTTGGTTCAAATCGGACAGGCGTGTAGCCACGCGTGGCAAAGGTTAACCGCCACGCCCGCCTTTATTTCTACTTTTTCTGTGCTCCTCCATCACACGCGTCTGCATGTATGCAGGGCAGCAGATTGGTGGAGAAGGGCGGTCGTTGGAGTGGTGCGCCTGGTAATGGGCGCAGAACGCGGGATTGGAGAACATGGATGGTCGCTGGAGTAATGCGTCCGCCCGTGAGTGCAGAGCGCAGGATTAGGGAGGCTGGGCGGCCGCCTGAAGACGGTGAAGAGCCAGCCCCCGCGCTCTCCCTATAAAGAGGAGGGCCGCGGGATGCGACGCTCATCCACTTCTCCCATCCCATCCTTTCTGCAGCCGCCATCTCCATCTTCTTCTCCTTCCTTCCCCCCGCTCCCGCGATCGTCATGGCGAGGGGGAGAGGGCGAGATCGTGGATCTGCCGCCGCTACGAGGGCCTCTCTTCGGGATCATGCCGGCACTTCAGCTACGGCCGCGGAGGCCGCCCCCAGAGCTCAGGGAGGAACCGCGGGTCATGGTCGTGGAAGACGCGACGCCCGGGGTCGGAGTGGCCGTGGCGGTGCGCTTGCTACTCCGTCCCCGGCCATCCAGCCCCCGGTAGAAGGCCATACGGAGGACACGGGGTGCGAGTTCATCGTGGAGCTACGCGACCGGCCACGGAGCCGGCTGCGGCTTCCCCATCCCTTCGCCAGGGAGATGGAGGGCGTCGACTTGCACGGCTTGTGGTTGCGCGTTGACGGTTGCTGTAACGGCTCGGTCTGGGTGGCCGTCGAGACTTCCGCCAACGGCATCTTGTACTTCACGCGGGGGTGGAAGTCCTTCGTCCGTGCTCGCTGCCTGGGGCGGGGGCATCTCCTCCACTTCAGGTTGGACGGACCCGACACACGCGTCGTGAAGTTCTTCGGGGCTTCAGGCGCTCGTCTGGAGTGCTGTGCGGAAAGCTCGAGCAACTCTGACACCGCTTCCTCCAGCGAGACTGAGGAAGGCGATGATGACGGCGGCGCTCCAGGCGTGAAGGTCGAGGACGACGGCTCCGACTCCTTCATCTCGTATTGATTGCCGGCAGCACCATCATCTGGTCTTCCGGCGATGAGCCATCCTAGGCGCCCCTTTTGCCCTCGCGTCGCTCTTGAGATAAACCCTGGCAAAGGGCCAAGGAAAATGTAATCAAGCTCTTTCTTAATGAAAATCTCATCGTTGTCGGGTTTAGACAAATGCATGTTGTTTCCCTCATTTTATTTTGCCTTTGAATGATTGTATCCCTACGCTGTTCGGAATCTTGCCGGTGTGCACGCTTGCCGTGAGCGCTTTGAGGAACGGGTCCTTAGTAGCCTGCTGGAAACGCCACCGCCGGCAAGCTTGCCGGAGCGTGTACTTGCTGTTGGGGAACGTTGCATGGGAAACAAAAAATTTCCTATGCACACACAAGATCTATCCATGGTGATGAGCATCTACGAGAGGGAGAGTGAATCTACATACCCTTGTAGATCGCTAAGCGGGAAGCGTTAAGAAACGCGGTTGATGTAGTCGAACGTCTTCGTGATCCAAATCACCGAGCGTCCCGCGATCCAATCACGATCCGTCCCGATCAAGTACCGAACGGACGGCACCTCCGTGTTCAGCACACGTACAGCTTGATGATGATCTCCGCCTTCTTGATCCAGCAAGAGAGAGCGAAGAGATAGACGAGTTCTCCGCCAGCACAACGGCGTAGTGGGGGTGGTGGTGGAGCTGTTCCGACAGGGCTTCGCCTAAGCACCGACAAAAACAGATTTGAGGAAAACCGTATAGACGGGGGGAGAGAGGGCTGCACCGTGGCTTAGGGTGTTTGGCCCTCTCTCCCCTCTAGTATATATAGGAGGGAGGGGGAGGGGGCTGGCGCCCTAGGGTTTCCACCCTAGGTGCGGCCAAACCAGGGAGGAGGAGGTGGACTCCTCCACTTTTCCTTGTCCAATTAGGACTCCTTCCTTATTTGTTTCCCCTTCCCTTTTCTTTGGGGTTTTTCCTTCCCACTTAATTCCAGCCGCATGGGCCTTATAGGGCTGGCTTGCCCAGCCCACTAAGGGCTGGTGCAACTCCCTTTAGGCCCATGTGGCCTCCCGGCGTGGGTGGCCCCTCCTGATGGCCCTCCGGCACTCCCGGTACACTACCGGAAATACCCGAAACTTTTCTGGTGGCCAAAACGGGACTTCCTATATATCAATCTTTACCTCCGGACCATTCCGGAGCTCCTCGTGATGTCCGTGATCTCATCCAGGACTCCGAACAACCTTCGGTCACCAACATGCATAACTCAAATCTGCCGAAACGTCACCGAACCTTAAGTGTGCAGACCCTGCGGGTTCGAGAACTATGTAGACATGACCGAGACACCTCTACGGCCAATAACCAATAGCGGGACCTGGATGCCCATATTGGTTCCTACATATTCTACGAAGATCTATATCGGTCGAACCTCTATGTCAAGGATTCAATCAATCCCGTATGCTGTTCCCTTTGTTCTTCGATATGTTACTTGCCCGAGATTCGATCGTCGGTATCTCTATACCTAGTTCAATCTCCTTACTGGCAAGTCTCTTTACTCGTTCCGTAATACAAGATCTCGTGGCTAACACTTTAGTCACATTGCTTGCAAGGCTCATTGTGATGTTGTATTACCGAGTGGGCCCTGAGATACCTCTCCGTCACACGGAGTAACAAATCCCAGTCTTGATCCATGCCAACCCAACAGACACCCTCGAAAATACCTGTAGAGCATCTTTATAGTCACCCAGTTACGTTGCGACGTTTGATACACACAAGGTATTCCTCCGGTGTCAGTGAGTTGCATGATCTCATGGTCATAGGAACAGATACTTGACATGCAGCAAACAATAGCAATAAACTGACACGATCAAATGCTACGTTTATAGTTTGGGTCTTGTCCATCACATCATTCTCCTAATGATGTGATCCCGTTATCAAATGACATCTCATGTCCATGGCTAGGAAACCTTCACCATCTTTTGATCAACGAGCTAGTTAACTAGAGGCATAGTAGGGACACAGTGTTGTCTATGTATCCACACATGTACTTGAGTTTCCAATCAATACAATTATAGCATGGATAATAAACAATTATCATGAACAAGGAAATATAATAATAACCAATTTATTATTGCCTCTAGGGCATATTTCCAACAGTCTCCCACTTGCACTAGAGTCAATAATCTAGCTCACATCACTATGTGATTTACATTGTAATGAATCGAACACCCATGCAGTTCTGGTGTTGTTCATGTTTAGCCCTTGGAAGAGGTTTAGTCATCGGATCTGCAACATTCAGATCTGTGTGTACTTTGCAAATATTTATGTCGTCCTCCTTGATGTAATCGCGGATGGAATTGAAATGTCGCTTTATGTGTCTGGTCCTCTTGTGAAATCTTGGTTCCTTGGCCAGAGCAATGGCACCAGTATTATCACAAAACAGAGTCATTGGGTTAAGCGCACTAGGCACTACTCCAAGATCTGTCATGAACTCCTTCATCCAGACACCTTCCTTCGCCGCCTCCAAGGCAGCGATGTACTCCGCTTCGCATGTAGAATCAGCTACCACGCTTTGCTTGGAACTGCACCAGCTAACCGCACCCCCATTAAGAATAAATACGTATCCGGTTTGTGACTTAGAGTCATCCGGATCAGTGTCAAAGCTTGCATCGACGTAACCCTTTACGACGAGCTCTTGATTACCTCCATAAACGAGAAACATGTCCTTAGTCCTTTCGAGGTACTTTAGTATATTCTTGACCGCCGTCCAGTGTTCCATTCCTGGATCACTTTGAAACCTTCCGACCATACTTATGGCAAGGCTGACATCGGGTCTTGTGCACAGCATTGCATACATGATAGAGCCTATGGCTGAAGCATAGGGGATGACACTCATCTTTTCTCTATCTTCTGCAGTTACTGGGCATTGAGTCTTACTCAACTTCACACCTTGCAAAACAGGCAAGAACCCCTTCTTGGACTGATCCATTTTGAACTTTTTCAAAATCTTATCAAGGTATGTGCTTTGTGAAAGTCCTATCAAGCGTCTTGATCTATCTCTATAGATCTTGATGCCTAATATGAAAGCAGCTTCTCCTAGGTCCTTCATTGAAAAACTCTTGTTCAAATATTCCTTCACGCCTTCCAACATTTCTATATTGTTTCCAATCTGCAATATGTCATCTACATATAATATTAGAAACGCTATAGAGCTCCCACTCACTTTCTTGTAAATACAAGCTTCTCCGTAAACTTGTATAAACTCGAACGCTTTGATCACCTCATCAAAGCGAAGATTCTAACTCCGAGATGCTTGCACCAGTCCATAAATGGATCGCTGGAGTTTGCAAACTTTGTCAGCATTCTCTGGATCGACAAAACCTTCTGGTTGCATCATATACAACTCTTCCTTAAGGAAACCGTTAAGGAACGCTGTTTTGACATCCATCTGCCAAATTTCATAATCGAAAAAGGCAGCTATTGCTAACATGATTCTGACGGACTTAAGCATCGCTACGGGTGAGAAGGTCTCATCGTAGTCAACTTCTTGAACTTGTGAAAAACCCTTTGCCACAAGTCGAGCTTTATAGACGGTGACATTACCGTCCACGTCCGTCTTCCTCTTAAAGATCCATTTGTTCTGAATGGCCTTACGCCCTTCAGGTAATACTTCCAAAGTCCATACTTTGTTTTCATACATGGATCCCATCTCGGATTTCATGGCCTCTAACCACTTATCAAAATCCGGGCCCATCATCGCTTCTCCATAGCTCGTAGGTTCATCGTTGTCTAACAACATGACTTCTAAGACAGGGTTGTCGTACCACTCAGGAGCAGTACGCGTCCTTGTCGACCTACGAGGTTCGATAGCAACTTGATTCGAAGGTTCATGATCATCATCATTAAATTCCTCTTCAACTGATGCAGGCTCTACAGAAACATCTTTCTGTACTGTGCTACTCTCAGGTTGAAGTAAAGGTTCAACAACCTCATCAAGTTCTATCTTCCTCCCACTCAATTCTTTCGAGAGAAACTCTTTCTCAAGAAATGTTCCGTTTTTAGCGACAAACACTTTGCCTTCGGTTCTGAGGTAGAAGGTATATCCAACTGTCTCTTTTGGATATCCTATGAAGACGCATTTCTCCGCTTTGGGTTCCAGCTTTTCAGGCTGAAGCTTTTTGACATAAGCATCACATCCCCAAACTTTAAGAAACGACAGCTTTGGCTTCTTACCAAACCAAAGTTCATATGGCGTCGTCTCAACGGATTTCGATGGTGCCCTGTTTAAAGTGAATGCAGCTGTCTCTAATGCATAACCCCAAAACGATAGTGGAAAATCGGAAAGAGACATCATAGATCGCACCATATCCAATAAGGTTCGATTACGACGTTCGGACACACCATTACGCTGTGGTGTTCCAGGCGGTGTCAGTTGTGAAACAATTCCACATTGTCTTAAGTGACTGCCAAACTCATAACTCAGATATTCTCCTCCTCGATCAGATCGTAGGAATTTAATCTTCTTGTTACGATGATTCTCAACTTCACTCTGAAATTGTTTGAACTTTTCAAACGTTTCAGACTTGTGTTTCATTAAGTAAATATACCCATATCTACTTAAGTCATCAGTGAAGGTGAGAAAGTAACGATAACCACCGCGCGCTTCAATGCTCATCGGACCGCACACATCAGTATGTATGATTTCCAACAAGTCACTAGCCCGTTCCATTGTTCCAGAGAACGGCGTTTTAGTCATCTTGCCCATGAGGCATGGCTCACATGTGTCAAGTGATTCAAAATCAAGTGATTCCAAAAGTCCATCAGCATGGAGCTTCCTCATGCGTTTTACGCCAATATGACCTAAACGGCAGTGCCACAAGAAAGTGGTTTTATCATTATCAATTCTACATCTTTTGGCATCAATGTTATAAATATGTGTATCATTACTATCGAGATTCAATAAGAATAAACCCCTCACATCGGGTGCATGACCATAAAAGATATTACTCATATAAATAGAACAACCATTATTCTTTGATTTAAACGAGTAACCGTCTCGCAATAAACAAGATCCAGATATAATGTTCATGCTTAACGCAGGCACCAAATAACATTTATTCAGGTTCATCACTAATCCCGATGGTAATCGAAGAGCGAGCGTGCCGACGGCGATCACATCAACCTTGGAACCATTTCCCACGCGCATCGTCACTTCGTCCTTTGCCAGCCTCCGTCTATTCCGCAGTTCCTGTTTAGAGTTGCAAATGTGAGCAACCGCACCGGTATCAAATACCCAGGCACTACAACGAGAGTTGGTAAGGTACACATCAATAACATGTATATCATATATACCTTGTTTGTTGTTGGCCGCCTTCTTGTCAGCCAAATACTTGGGGCAGTTCCGCTTCCAGTGTCCAGTTCCCTTGCAATGAAAACACACAGTTTCTGGTTTGGGTCCAGCCTTGGGTTTCTTCACGGGAGGAGCAACTGCTTTGCCACTCTTCTTGGAGTTACCCTTCTTACCCTTGCCATTTTTCTTGAAACTAGTGGTTTTATTGACCATCAACACTTGATGCTCCTTCTGAATTTCAGACTCAGCGACTTTCAGCATCGCAAACAGCTCGGCGACTGACTTGTTCATCCCGTGCATGTTATAGTTCAACACGAAGCTCTTGTAGCTAGGTGGCAATGATTGAAGAACTCTGTCAGTGATAGCCTCTGGCGGAAGGGGCATCCCCAATTCAGCCAGACGGGTGGAGTACCCAGACATTCTGAGTATGTGATCACTAACAGACCCGTTCTCTTCCATCTTGCAAGCATAGAACTTATCGGAGGTCTCATACCTCTCGATCCGGGCATTCTTCTGAAAGATAAACTTCAACTCCTGGAACATCTCATATGCTCCATGACGTTCAAAACATCTTTGAAGTCCCGGTTCTAAGCCATACAACATTGCACATTGAACTATTGAGTAATCATCAGAACGAGCCTGCCAGGCGTTCACAACGTCTAGAGACTCAACTGGAGCGGGTGGATCACCAAGCGGTGCATCAAGGACATAAGCCTTCTGGTAAGCCGTAAGGATAATCCTTAGATTACGGGCCCAGTCCACAAAGTTACTTCCATCATCTTTCAACTTAGCTTTCTCTAGGAACGCATTAAAATTCAGGGGTGCTACTGCGCGAGCCATGATCTACAACATAAATATAGCAAAGACAACTTAGACTATTGTTCAAGATAATGAGTTTAGTTAATCATATTACTTAAAAAACTCCCACTCAAATTGACATCCCTCCGGTCATTCGAGTGTCACATGATCCAAATCCACCAACTCAAGTCCGATCATCACGTGAGTTGAGGTGGTTTCAATGGTGAACATCTTCATGTTGATCATATCTACTATATGACTCATGTTCGACCTTTCGGTCTCTTGTGTTCCGAGGCCATGTCTGTACATGCTAGGCTCGTCAAGTTTAACCCGAGTGTTCCGCACGTGCAACATGGCTTACACCCGTTGTATGTGAACGTAGAGTCTATCACACCCGATCATCACGGCGTGTCTCGAAACGACGAACTTTCGCAACGGTGCACACTCAGGGAGAACACAATTTATCTTGAAATTTAAGTGAGGGATCACCTTATAATGCTACCGTCGTCCTAAGCAAAATAAGATGCACAAAAGGATTAACATCACATGCTAATCATAAGTGACATGATATGGCCATGAACTCGTGCTTTTGATCTCCATCTCCAAAGCACCGGCATGATCTCCATCGTCACCGGCATGACACCATGATCTCCATCATCTTGATCTCCATCAACGTGTCACCATGAGGTTGTCGCGCCGACTGTTGCTTCCACGACTATTGCTAACGTTTAGCGATAAAGTAAAGCATTACATAGCGCTTAATGATTGACACGCAGGTCATACAATAATTAAAGACAACTCTATGGCTCCTGCCAGTTGCCGTACTCATCGACATGCAAGTCGTGATATTCTATACAACACATGATCATCTCATACATCACATATATCTCATCATGTAATTGGCCATATCACATCACAACATACCCTGCAAAAACAAGTTAGACGTCCTCTAATTGTTGTTGCATGTTTTACGTGGCTGCTACGGGTATCTAGCAAGAACGATTCTTACCTACGCAAAAACCACAACGGTGATATAAAAGTTGCTATTTCACCTTCTACAAGGACCGCCTCTGTCGAATCCGATTCAACTAAAGTGGGAGAGACAGACACCCGCCAGCCATCTTATGCAACAAAGTTACATGTCAGTCGATGGAACCGGTCTCTCCTACGTGGACGAGTAAGGTTGGTCCGAGCCGCTTCATCCCACAATACCGCTGAATCAAGAAAAGACTAAGGGAAGCAATCTGAATATCAACGCCCACAAACTCCTTTGTGTTCTACTCGAGATCTCATCTACGCATAGACCTAGCTCAGATGCCACTGTTGGGGAACGTTGCATGGGAAACAAAAATTTCCTACGCACACACAAGATCTATCCATGGTGATGAGCATCTATGAGAGGGAGAGTGAATCTACATACCCTTGTAGATCGCTAAGCGGGAAGCGTTAAGAAACGCGGTTGATGTAGTCGAACGTCTTCGTGATCCAAATCACCGAGCGTCCCGCGATCCAATCACGATCGTCCCGATCAACTACCGAACGGACGGCACCTCCGCGTTCAGCACACGTACAGCTTGATGATGATCTCCGCCTTCTTGATCCAGCAAGAGAGAGCGAAGAGATAGACGAGTTCTCCGCCAGCACAACGGCGTAGTGGGGGTGGTGGTGGAGCTGTTCCGACAGGGCTTCGCCTAAGCACCGACAAAAACAGATTTGAGGAAAACCGTATAGACGGGGGGAGAGAGGGCTGCACCGTGGCTTAGGGTGTTTGGCCCTCTCTCCCCTCTAGTATATATAGGAGGGAGGGGGAGGGGGCTGGCGCCCTAGGGTTTCCACCCTAGGTGCGGCCAAACCAGGGAGGAGGAGGTGGACTCCTCCACTTTTCCTTGTCCAATTAGGACTCCTTCCTTATTTGTTTCCCCTTCCCTTTTCTTTGGGGTTTTTCCTTCCCACTTAATTCCAGCCGCATGGGCCTTATAGGGCTGGCTTGCCCAGCCCACTAAGGGCTGGTGCAACTCCCTTTAGGCCCATGTGGCCTCCCGGCGTGGGTGGCCCCTCCTGATGGCCCTCCAGCACTCCCGGTACACTACCGGAAATACCCGAAACTTTTCTGGTGGCCAAAACGGGACTTCCTATATATCAATCTTTACCTCCGGACCATTCCGGAGCTCCTCGTGATGTCCGTGATCTCATCCGGGACTCCGAACAACCTTCGGTCACCAACATGCATAACTCAAATCTGCCGAAACGTCACCGAACCTTAAGTGTGCAGACCCTGCGGGTTCGAGAACTATGTAGACATGACCGAGACACCTCTACGGCCAATAACCAATAGCGGGACCTGGATGCCCATATTGGTTCCTACATATTCTACGAAGATCTATATCGGTCGAACCTCTATGTCAAGGATTCAATCAACCCCGTATGATGTTCCCTTTGTTCTTCGATATGTTACTTGCCCGAGATTCGATCGTCGGTATCTCTATACCTAGTTCAATCTCGTTACTGGCAAGTCTCTTTACTCGTTCCGTAATACAAGATCTCGTGGCTAACACTTTAGTCACATTGCTTGCAAGGCTCATTGTGATGTTGTATTACCGAGTGGGCCCTGAGATACCTCTCCGTCACACGGAGTAACAAATCCCAGTCTTGATCCATGCCAACCCAACAGACACCCTCGAAAATACCTGTAGAGCATCTTTATAGTCACCCAGTTACGTTGCGACGTTTGATACACACAAGGTATTCCTCCGGTGTCAGTGAGTTGCATGATCTCATGGTCATAGGAACAGATACTTGACATGCAGCAAACAATAGCAATAAACTGACACGATCAAATGCTACGTTTATAGTTTGGGTCTTGTCCATCACATCATTCTCCTAATGATGTGATCCCGTTATCAAATGACATCTCATGTCCATGGCTAGGAAACCTTCACCATCTTTTGATCAACGAGCTAGTTAACTAGAGGCATACTAGGGACACAGTGTTGTCTATGTATCCACACATGTACTTGAGTTTCCAATCAATACAATTATAGCATGGATAATAAACAATTATCATGAACAAGGAAATATAATAATAACCAATTTATTATTGCCTCTAGGGCATATTTCCAACACTTGCCGCGAGCGCTTTGAGGAACAGGTCCTTAGCAGCCTGCTGGAAGTACCGAGGCTGGCAAGTTTTCCTTAGCCGCTTTCACTGCATCTTCTTAAATTGTCGAGCGGACTCGAAACAAAATAAGAGCACGAATAATTGCGACAAGGTTCCTTCACGTGCAGGTTTCTCATACAAAGTGCAAAATCGTTCAAGGGAGAACGCGAATGTAATTAAGGAAAAATTTCAAAGTTTTGCAACTTAGCTTTTCCCTGCGTCGTTTCTCTTGCTGCGTGAAATGATTACTTGAACGTCATTAAAAATGGTGCCCATCTCCACTCCCCCCGGGAAACTTGCGCGCGAGGGATCCTTCTTATCCTTTTAAGAAAAAGAAAGAAGAGAAAAGAGCGGTTGAGGAACCTTGACGGTCCGCTAGTCATTTCATACAAACTAAAGTGTAAATCACAACATCACATGCATGGACACGTAAATGGATATGTACGAGGAGTTGCGAAACACTTAGCTTTATTATGCACAGGGTCTGCGCCTGGCTTTGTACAAAGGGTTACATGTCTTGCCGACAAGGCTTGTACAAAAGAGGTTGCCGGGAGATGTCCCGGCAACTGCGCCTCACTGGTAGAACTTGTGAAGATGCTCGATATTCCATGAGTTTTGCACTGGGGTGCCATCTTCGGTCTCCAGCCGGACTGCGCCAGGCCTGGTGACTCGTACTACCCGGTAAGGGCCTTCCCACTTTGGCATCAACTTATTTGATCCTCTGGCGGACTGAGCGCGCCGAAGAACAAGGTCGCCTTCCTCAAGGCTTCGGGCGTGCACTTTGCGGCTATGGTAGCGGCGCAAGGCTTACTGGTAGCGTGCAGCTCGCACAGCCGCCCGAAGACGATCTTCCTCAAGGAGCAACGCCTTGTCTTGCCGCAGCTGCTCTTGCTCAGCTTCATCGTAAGCGAGCACTCGAGGTGACCCGTATATGAGTTCCGTGGGGAGCACCACTTCTGCACCATAGATTAGGGAGAAGGGTGTCTGGCCGGTAGCTCGATTTGGTGTCGTCCTGAGTGACCAAAGAACCGCCGGCAACTCATCAACCCAGCGCTTTCCGCACTTGCGCAGCTTGTCAAAAGTTCTGGTCTTGAGACCACGCAGCACTTCAGCATTCATCCTTTCCGCTTGGCCGTTGCTTCTCGGGTGAGCGACAGACGCAAAACATATTTTGCTGCCAAGGTCTTGGATATATTGCATGAAGGTGCGGCTCGTGATTTGTGTGCCATTGTCAGTGATGATCCTGTTAGGAACCCCGAAACGGCAAACTAATCCTTTAAGGAACTTGACGGCTGATTGCGTTGTCACCTTTCTCACTGGCTCCACTTCAGGCCACTTTGTGAACTTGTCGATGGTGACGTACAAGAACTCAAAGCCCCCGTCAGCATGGGGGAAGGGACCCTAGATATCGAGCCCCCAGACCGAAAAGGGCCAGGAGAGAGGGATCATTTGGAGAGCTTGGGCTGGTTGATGTATATTCTTTGAATGGAACTGGCATGCTTCACATCTGGTTACTAGCGCAGTTGCATCCTGGAGGGCAGTGGGCCAATAGAAGCCTTGCCGGAAAGCTTTGCCGGCGAGTGCTCTTGATCCTATGTGAGAGCCACATATGCCTCCATGTATCTCTGCCAATAGCTCTAGTTCGTCTTCCCGGCAGATACACTTCAATTTCACACCGTTTGGTCGTTCCCTGTACAAGATGTTATCCACAAACTGATACATACTTGACTGACGGGCTACTTTTTTTCGCTTCTCCTTGCTCATCGGGAAGCTCTCCTGTTTGAAGGAAACGGACTATCTGCTGCGCCCACGTCGGAGCCTGCGGCTCGACGACAAGGACTAAAGGCATCTCTTCGGCTACGGGAGCGCTTGCTTCTACGGCAAGAACCTGAGGTTCTACGCTCAGCGGCTGCTCACCGGTAACCGTGTTGTTGTTCCCGGCAACATCCTTACCGGTGGCTTCTGAGAGCTCTGCCGGGAAATACTTGCCGGTATTCAACTTCCTTCTTTTACTAGCCTGCGTCGAAGGAGTGACTGTGGGTTGATTCAAATGGAGCACAAAGGTTCCCGGTTCCACGGGGAGCTTTTGTGCGGCACACTTTGAGAGGCTATCAGCGATGTTGTTTTCCGCACGAGGAATGTGCTCTGTTTGCAACCCGTCAAAGTGTTCTTCCAATTTCCTCACTTCTTCTACATACGCCTCCATCAACGGGCTCTGATAATCTTTGTTCACTTGCTTTACAACAAGCTGCGAGTCGCCGCGGATGATCAATTTTTTGATTCCAAGGTCTACCGCGATCCTGAGACCGGCAAGGAGTCCTTCGTACTCAGCAGTGTTGTTCGTAGCTTGCTCCCTGGGAAAGTGCATTTGAACCACATACTTGAGGTGTTCTCCGGTGGGTGCGACAAGCAGCACTCCGGCACCGGCGCCTTGTAGCGAGAAAGCACCATCAAAGTACATGACCCATTCTTTTACTGACTCTTTGCCGGGGAGAGCTGTTTCTTGCATTTCTTCGTCTTGCGTTGGTGTCCATTCGGCAATGAACTCCGCCAAGGCTCTGCTTTGGCTGGTTGAGGTACTCTCAAACTTAAGTGCAAAGCTTGATAACTCCAACGCCCACTCCACTATCCTGCCGGTTGCCTCTGGATTTCTCAAGATGCGTTGCAACGGAAAGCGAGTGATGACGGTAATCTCGTGTGCTTGGAAGTAGTGGCGCAGCTTTCTTGAGGCCATAAGAAGGCCGAAAAGCAATTTCTGCACCCCCGAATATCTTGGCCTAGCCCCCTGCAAGAGGGAACTAACAAAATAAATAGGTCACTGCACCACTTTCTTCTTTGGCACCACTTGCTGATCAGCTTCATTCGCTTGCGCTGTATTCGTCTCGTCGGCGTCAGACCCTGCCGGAGAAGATTCCGGTTTGTCATTGGATGGGCTTGCCGTGGTTGCTTCCTCGTCATCGATTTCCCTCTGCGCCACTAATGCAGCACTAGCTACTTGATTCGTTGCCGCTACGTATAGCAGCAACGGCTCCTGTGGTCTAGGTGCAACTAGTGTTGGTGCAGAGGAGAGGTACCTTTTCAAGTCTTGCAGCGCGGCCTCTGCTTCCGGAGTCCATTTCATTGGTCCTGCCTTTTTCAAAACCTTGAAAAACGGCAAGGTGCGCTCGGCAGATCTTGAAATGAACCTACTCAAAGTAGCAACACAACCGGCAAGACGCCGCACATCCTTGACGCTTTTTGGTGCTTGAATCTGCTCAATTGCCTTGATCTTGTCAGGATTTGCTTCAATTCCCCGCTGAGATACAAAGAACCCAAGGAGCTTGCCGGACGGGACGCCAAACACACACTTCTCGGGGTTGAGCTTCAGATTAATCTTGCGCAAGTTTGCAAATGTCTCTTCCAAGTCTTGAATGAGGGTTGATTTGTCCTTGGTTTTGACCACTATGTCATCCATGTAGGCTTCTACATTCCTGTGCAGCTGGGGCCCAAAACCAATCTGGACTGCTCTTGCAAACGTAGAACCGGCACTCTTTAATCCGAAAGGCATACGCACGAAGCAGTATGTGCCACATGGAGTAATGAATGCGGTTTTCTCCTCGTCCTCCTTGGCCATGAATATCTGATGGTATCCAGAGTATGCATCAAGGAAGGAGAGCAGATCACAGCCAGAGGTGGAGTCCACAATCTGATCGATGCGCGGCAATGGGAAAGGATCTTTTGGACAAGCTTTGTTGATATCAGTGTAGTCAATACAAAGTCTCCACTTCTCGTTTGCTTTGCGCACCACCACTGGATTTGCCAACCACGTGGGATGTAACACTCCTCTGACCAGGCCTGCCGCTTCGAGTTTCTTAATTTCTTCGGCAATGAACTGTTGCCGCTCCAAAGCTTGCTTCCGGACTTTCTGTTTGATGGGCCGAGCGTGGGGACAGACGGCAAGGTGGTGCTCAATTACCTTCCTGGGAACGACGGGGATGTCAGACGGTCGCCATGCGAACACATCGACATTTGCCCGTAGGAAGGCAACGAGCGCGCTTTCCTATTTGCTGTCAAGGGTGGCACTGATAGTGAAGGTACCGTCAGCGCCGCCCTCCCTTGCTGGCACCTTCTTGGTCGCCGGTGTAGGGGTTTTGGATCTCTTACCGGCAGAGCACTCCGGCAAGTCTTCAACGAGTGCGCAGCACTCCGAAGAGGTGCGCTTCCCGGAATCCTTGCTAGAGGTCTTGCCGGAGTTCTTCTTTTCCTTCTTCTTGGCGGGAGCTTGCGCCTTGGTGGCTTCAGCTGCAACTGCATCTCTGTACATCTTTTCGATGCAAATGACTGCATCTTTCTTATCGGAGTTGATGAAAATGACACCCATCGGCCCTGGTATCTTCAATGTGTTGTAAGCATAGTGGGATGCTTCCATGAATTTTGCCAAAGCCGGGCGGCCAAGAATTCCATTGTATGGCAAGGGGGTCTTGACGACGTCAAAGACAATCTTTTCCGTTCTATAGTTCAGTTCCCCGCCAAACGTTACCGGCAAAGTGATCTTCCCCTTGGGCTGGCTCCTTCCCCGGTTCACTCCCTGAAACGTGCCCGTTTTCTCGAGTTCCTCGTCGGGGATCTGCAGCCTCTTGATAACTTCCGGAGAGATCAGGTTCAGACCGGCCCCACCGTCAACTAACATCTTCGTTACCCGGAGGTTGCGAATTGTTGGTGAGACCAACAACGGCAAACACCCGACCGCGGTTATGCGATCAGGGTGGTCCTCAGCATCGAAGATGATAGGCGTGTGTGACCATTTGAGTGGCTTTTGAGAGCCTATTGCCGGTTCTGCTGCGTTAACCTCACGAGCCCACTGTTTAAGTTGGCAGTGAGAGGAGTGCAAGGATGCGCCTCCGTCAACGCACATGGTGTCGGTTGCCTTCTGGAATTCTTGTTCGCTGGTTTCATCGTCATCCTCTTCTTCCTCACTTCCATCATCTCCGTCTTTCTTCTCACGGCCTCTAGCAGGCTTTTCTTTCTGCTGTTTGGCCTTGCCGCGGCGGCCTCCTCGACCACCGCGGCCCTTTTTACCGGACACACCGGCACCATCTTGGCCCTTTTCCTTGTCGCGCTTCTCATATTCAGCCTTCTGTTTCTCGACAAGGTGCTAGACTTGTCGGCACTCTTGGAGATCATGGCCCTTGGTGCGGTGAATCTTGCAGTATGGCCCATCTGACTTGCCGGCCTTCTCGTTAGCCGCTGCCTCCTGGCAAGCGGCGCATACAGCAGCCTCCTTGCCGGAGTTCTCAGTTTTGGCTTTCTTGGCGGACTCGGAGTTGCCGGAGCCTTCGACGGCCATAACAGTTTTGCCTTTGCGCTTCCTGTTGCGCTTTCGTCCTTTCTTCCTTGGGGTGGCAGCATCATCGTCCTCAGAATCTACTTCGGCGCCAGCGTCCTCCCCGGGAAGCCTTCTTCCTTCTTCAGCCCGTGCACACATATCCGCCAACGTATAGAGCTCGTTGACGGTCTTGGGCAACTTAACGTTCATTTTCTCCCGCATTCTCCGATTGTGCACATTCGCGTGAAAGGCGGCAATCACGGCCGCGGGGTGCACGTCTGGAATGTTGCGGTGCACACGGCTAAACCTATGGATGTACTTTCGTAAGGTTTCACCATCTCTTTGCGGGATCACCTGCAGATCGCTGGGCTGTCCAGGAGCCTTGTGGCCTCCGGTAAAGGCGCCAACGAACTCATTGCAGAGGTCTGACCACGACGAGATGGAGTTCTCCGGCAAGTTCATCAGCCAAGACCTCATGTTGGGTTTCAGTACTAACGGAAAGTAGTTGGCGATGATTTTCTCATCTCTTCCTCCGGCGGCTTGTACGGCAATCGTATAGAGGCCCAGAAATTCTGCCGGGTTCAGCTTGCCGTCATATTTTTCTGGCACTTCCGGTTTGAAGGCTCGAACGGACAGCCATCGGACTTGCCGCAGCTCACGAGTGAAGGCAGGACACCCAACCTCGTAAGGTAGGTATCCGCCAACCCCTGGCGCAGGCTCATCAACGATGGGGCCATTACGCGCGTCGGATTGTCGGCGTGCCTCGCGGCGCCGTTCGATGGTGGTGCGGGCGTCTTCGGCCTGCCTGTCTCGCAGCACTTGCCGCTGATCTTGCCGCGGTCGTGGATCCGAAGACGCGATCGACATCTCGTCGGGTCCAAAAGACTGCTGGACTTGTCGCGGCTGTTGGCGTTGCTGTTGTTGAGGTTGTTGCCGCGGCGGCGACTGCACCGTTATTGTAGTTCCGTCAGCGCGGCCACTAGCTGGAGATGCCGGCGCCGGTTGCGGACGTCGTGAGGGTTCTGCTTGCTGCGATTTACCGGCTTCGGCAAATCCGATCAAGCTCTGGATGGTGGCTCTCCACTCGTCCATCTTCTCTGCTGCCGGAGGGAAGTTTAGCAGCATCTGAGCTCGCCCTATTGCTTCTGCCGCTGTGGCTGGCATGGCTGGGAGCGAAGAGAGCGACGTTGCTCTACTCCTGGCAGAGCCAGTAGGAGCGCCATCGCGGTTTTGCTGCCGTGGCACATGATCAACAACAGGTTGCCATGGCGGAGGCGGTGCCTGAGGACCTGGGATCTGGTCCATAGGTGTCTTGCCGTGGGGTCGCCGCTGCCCGGAGTCGTTGGCGTCGCTTGGGGCTGTACCGCGCCCATTGTGTGAGGGGCACGGCGTCTGTCCTGAAGCAGCGTCCTTGGACGTCACCGCAGCGGGGGCTCGGCTCGCGCCGGCCCGGGCGTTGCCGCTCCGGTGGCTGCGTTCGTCGTCGTGGCGGGGAGGAGGAGGAGGAAGACGTCCGCCTGCGCCGTCGCGGCTCTGTTCGCCAGAGGACCGAGGAGGTCGACCGGCTCCGTCGTGCTCGTCCCTTGCGCCGACTGCGGTGGGCGTAACGACCGCGCCGCCTGCGCTGGTCGCGCCGACCACAGTACCCGCGCCGCCCGCATTGGTTGCGTCGCCTGCGCCGCCTGCGGACGCGCGCGAGGTGGCCGTCATCGTGATGCCCTTCTTCTTGGGCGCCATCGACGACGAGAAGGACGGTGATGAAGTTGATGATGAAGACGAAGAAGACGCGTGGTCCACTGATCAAGGTTCGCACAGCACTCCTCCCCTACCTGGCGCGCCAAAGATGTCGGGGAGACGACCATCTATGGGGCCATGCAGCCCCTTGTGGTTCGGCGAGGGAAGATCGACGTGCACAAAGAGCATGAACAATGGGACGCAAGGGATTTTACCCAGGTTCGGGCCGCTGAGAAGCGTAAAACCCTACTCCTGCCTTTGGTGTATTAGTGGTACGGAAGCACAGTACAAGGAGCGCTTCTCCCCGGCAAGGCGTGGGGAGAGCAGCTACACGAGAGGTGCTTGTGTTTGAAAAGGGGTCCGAATCCTCTAAACTGTTGCCTTGGCCCTGCTTTTATAGCTTAAGGGGTTACCACAGTGGCAAAACAGTAATTACATCGTGACTAGATAGCAAACAGTGCTATCATACCTAACTCTGCCAGTTTAGGACAAAGGCATTAAATGCGCCGTTAGGTGTCATGCGGAGAGGTAGTCCCGGCAAGGTTTCTGCACCGCTTGCCCAGCTACCTCGTATTATCCTGACACGCCTCCTAGACGGGTGTCTTTAGAAGCAAATCTTGTCCCAGCGTGCCGACACGTGTCCAACAAGTCTCACCAACCAGCCTGCGCGGTCGACACCTCACTTATCAGCGAACACCTGTGCAGCGAGGTGGAGCGCCGGAGGGCTGGTATAAGCTTGCCGGCGCGTAGCTTGCCGGGTCTTCACCTTGCCGGTTTAGCCTTGCCGGCAAGGAACGTCTTCATCTTTGCTACTAGTTGAGTGTCGTGCCTTGAGCTTCTTTCTGGTAGCTTCTTTGGCTGGACTCCGAATCTTGGCCTTGGCAGTTCCCGGCAAGGCCTTGGCCGGCAAGGAGGCTGCTACTGTCTGTGCATAAGTCGGGGTATAAAATGCCCATGTTTTATACACCGACACATTTTCTTTTATTTATTTTATTTTGTATTTTTTTTCTATCTATCTATCTATCCCATACAATTTAATCTTGCAATTGACCGCCGAGAGATTGACAACCTCTCGTTTGCGTTGGGTGCAAGGATTTGTTGTTTGTGTGCAGGTGCTGCTAACGAGGTGTTGCATGATTCTTCTACTGGTTCGATAACCTTGGTTTCATAACTGAGGGAAATACTTATCTCTACTGTGCTGCATCATCCCTTCCTCTTCGGGGAAATACCAACGCAAGCTACAAGTAGCAGGAAGAATTTCTGGCGCCGTTGCCGGGGAGACATCATCAACATCTATCAAGTACCTTTGCATAAACTCTCATCTCCTTGCATTTATTTTTGCCATTTGCCTCTCGTTTTCATGTCCCCCACTTCTAAAACATTTTTACAAAAATACAAAAATATTTTCTATTTGCCTTTTCGCTTGTTTGCTATCTTTGCTTGTGTTGCCATGTGCCTTCTATTTGCTTGCATCTTCGCTTACTAAGAATCTATTGATATGGATCCACTTAAAGTTCACTACTTGGATCATCTTCTATCCATTCGTGCTCGTGCCGAAACCCCAACTAGTTTAGTTGAGGGAAAATCTTTAGATGAGCATGCTCATTTTGTGCGTCACCGTTTGTCTGAAAAAGGGAGACTCTTATGGCGTCAAATAAATTGTTTGCTATGCTATGCTTGGAATCTATGTGAAATTTATGATTTTACTTTTTGCTCTAAGAACCCTAAAAAACACCTTCCCTACCTATGTGAGTTTAATTATAATGAAATCTTGTCTTCTTATGCCAAGGGTGTTTATAATTACTATGATATCGAACAAATTGAAGAATTTGTTGCTTTTAAGGGTGCTTATGAAGTTGCTTCTTTGATGGAAAAGTATGATATTACTTTCCACAAATCTGAAAATTTTGCCATACTTAAGTATTGCTATGAAAATTATGCATCTAATGCCTATGTTAGTGAATTTATTGAGAGAATGTCTACTGCTTTGGAAGAGAATAATGATACACATGAATCTATAGATAATCATGATTCCGATGATTCGATTGAAATATTCCCTCTTGATGAACATGATGCTTGTTATTCTTATGGCCATGATGCCAATATTAAAGATGCTTATAGAGATGAACTTGCTATAGTTCCTTATGTTAAAAATGAAATTATTGCTATAACATTCATGCTTGATAGCCCCTTGAATGAAAAGCATGATTGCAATGATGTTACTATAAATTCTATTAGTGTCAATTGTGCTAATGATGTGCAAAACCACAAGCTTGGGGATGATAATTTTGTCATGTCCACTACTTATTGCAATGATCATGATTTGGGTGATAATGCTTTTTATGATCTTGAAAATTTATTTAAGCCTCATGATGAATATGTTATTGATAATAAAATTTGCAACACTATTAAAAGTAGGTTTGTAAGAGCGTCAACTTTAGGTAATAATGATCCCACTACTTTGGAGAATTATCAATCTTATGAAAATTTTGATAAAAGTGGGTTTGGAGAGGTCATAACTTTCGTTGATGATAATCCCACTATTTTGGAAGATAATAAAAAATTTATGCATGTGGATCATGATGAGAATATTTTATATGATAGCTATATTGTTGAATTTTATTATGATCCTACATGTAATTATTATGAGAGAGGAAAATATGGTTGTAGAAATTTTCATGTTACTAAATTACCTCTCGTTATGTTGAGATTGTCAATGTTTTACTCCTCTCCTCTACATATGCTAAATACTTCTCGTCTTGATAATTTGTTTGCATATAAAATGCCTATGCATAGGAAGTATGTTAGACTTAAATGTGTTTGTCACATGTATTATGATGCTCTCTTTGTGCTTCAATTATTATCTTTCGTGTGAGCATCAATAAAATCTGAAGCTTATCTTAATGGCTATAAATAAAGAGCTTCTTGGGAGGCAACCCAATGAATAAAATATATTTTTTTCTGTTATTGTGTGTTTTCACAATTATGCTACTGGTATGATTGTGTTTTTGTGTTTTTAATTAGTGTTTGTGCCAAGTAATACCTTTAGGATGATTTGGAAGATAATATAATTGATGCTGTTTGGAAAACAGAAAGTTTTGCGTCCAGTGCCCGATTTTTTTTTCTATACTGGAGCGTCAGAAAAATCTGAAATTTTTACACAGTATTGGTATATGAATTTCCCACGTTGTACTAATTTTTCAGAATTTTTGGAGCTACAGAAGTATGGCTTTTAAATAGATTTATACAGACTGTTCTGTTTTTGACAGATTCTGTTTTTGATGCACTACTTGCTTGTTTTGATGAATCTATGGATTGTATCGGGGAGTATAAGCCATGGTGAAGTTAGAGTACAGTAGGTATAATGCAAAAATAAAATATGAATAGGTTTGCAATAGTACTTAAAGTGGTGATTTATTTTGTTATACTAACGGATCTCACGAAGGTTTTGTTGAGTTTTGTGTGATTGAAGTTTTCAAGTTTTGGGTGAGATCACGATGGATGAAGGAATAAGGAGTAGCAAAAGCCTAAGCTTGGGGATGCCCGAGGCACCCCAAGGTAATATTCTAGGAAAACTCAAGCGTCTAAGCTTGGGGATGCCCCGGAAGGCATCCCATCTTTCTTCTACCAACCATCGGTAATTTTACTTGGAGCTATATTTTTATTCGTCACATGATATGAGTTTTGCTTGGAGCGTCTTGTATTATATGAGTCTTTGCTTTGTTTGCTTTTTAGTTTGTCACAATCATCTTTGCTGAACACACCTATCTTGAGAGAGCCACGCGTTATCATAATTTGTTAGAATACTCTATGTGCTTCACTTAATTTTTTTTTAGCTAGGCAGTTGCTCTAGTGCTTCACTTAAATCTTTTTGAGCACGTTGGTGGCTATATTTTGAAGAAATAAACTCTCATGCTTCACTTATATTATTTTGAGAGTTGATTAAAATTTTGAAGAAATGAATTCTCATGCTTCACTTATATTATTTTGAGAATTGACAAGATTAAAATTTTGAAGAAATGAATTCTCATGCTTCACTTATATTATTTTGAGAATTGATAAGATTGAAATTTTGAAGAAATATTTGCACTCTCATGCTTCACTTACATCTTTTTGAGAGTTAATAATGGTAACGGTAATTTGCACAAGATATGAAGTTGGTCCCAAAGTGATGAATATTCAAGAGGGATATAAATAAAAACTTTCATATAGATCATTGGATATGATAAGTGTGATTCCTTGCAATAGTTTTGCGATATGGAAATGATAATATGTGAGTCATGTTAGTGAGTAATTGTGATTTAGCAAGAATATTAGTGTTAAGGTTTGTGACTCCCTATGCATGCACGTTAAGTCAATAGTTATGCAATGAAATTATATCCTGCTTATGGTGCATTATTCGGTGTTAGTTGTGTTCAATGCATGTTTATGACCGTTTTCGTTTTTTGGTTGGTTGCTTCTCAATCTTTTGCTAGCCTTCATTTGTACTAAGCAGAAATACTGCTTGTATCTAAAATCCTTAAACCCAAGTTGTGCCAAATGAGTCCACTATATCTACCTATATGCGGTATTTCAATGCCATTCCAAGTAAATTTGCGTGTGCCAACTCTAATTTTCAAAATAATTTTCCATTTTGTGTGCCCGTACCACTCATGAAGCGGCAGGGGGTGGCCATTATTTTCCATGCTAGGTGTGTTATTCTCACGATGAGTGTTATTCACTTGTCATTGCACGAGAGAATGGTTGGTAATAGGGATGCCCAGTCCCACAATGAAATCAAAAATTAATAACAACAAAATTCCTTGGAAAGTGTTGGTATGGAGGGCACCCGTGGATACGGCTAGCCATGGATTGTGAAAGAATGGTGGAAAGGAAATAAACTTTACTTTCTGTTTGGGAACCACCTATGATGTGTCTAGCATGGAAAATATTGGGAATTCTCGGTCGTTTTCGTTGACAGGAAAAGCATGCCTCTCAAAATATTTTTATCTCTTTAATTTCAGCTTTGAGCTCTGGCACATTTGACAAATCTCTGCTTCCCTTTGCGAAGGGCCTATCTATTTACTTTTATGCAATTTTTATTTTTACTTGAGGCTCCATCTTCTCTTACAAAAGCACCAACTAGAGAGCACTATTGTCATACATGTGCATTGTGTGTAGCTAATATTTGAGTGTGTTTCATGAATGGATCAATGATTGAGCATAATGGGCTAGGGATAACTTTTTTTTAGCGTTGATATTTTGAAAAACATGGTTGCTTGTTAGCATGCTTGAGTATTTATATCTTCATGTCAAATTATAGACTATCGCTTTGAATCATTCGAGTCCAATGTCCATGCTATAAAAGAAAAGAATATGTCATGAATATGTTGGGCAGCATTCCACATCAAAAAATCTGTTTTTATCATTTACCTACTCGAGCGAGCGGGAATTAAGCTTGGGGATGCTGATACGTCTCCAACTTATCTATAATTTTTTATTGTTCCATGTTGTTATAATATCAATCTTGGATGTTTTTATAATCATTTACAGCAATTATATATCATTTTTGGAGACTAACCTATTAACCTAGTGCCCAGTGCCAGTTGCTGTTTTCTGCCCTGTTTTTGTTTTACAGAAAATCAATACCAAACGAAGTCCAAATGCCACGAAACTTTTTGGAGATTTTTTATTGGACAAGATAAACACTAGAAGCTTCGAGAGAGGGCCAGAAGATGAAGAAGTGGGCCACGAGGCACCAAGGCGCGCCCTAGGGGGGGTGGCGCGCCCTGGTACCTCGTGGGGCCCATCCAGCTCCGTTTGACCTAATTCCAGCACTATAAATTCAGAAAAAATCAGAAACCCTCAGGAGAGTCCATGAAATACTTTTTCCGCCGCCGCAAGTTTCTGTTCCAGAGAGATCCCATCTGGGGTCCTTCTCCGGTGATCTGCCGGAGGGGGAATCGATCACGGAGGGGCTCTACATCAACCTTGCTGCCCTTCCGATGATGCGTGAGTAGTTTACCATAGACCTTCGGGTCCATAGGCAGTAGCTAGATGGCTTCTTCTCTCTTTTTGATCTTCAATACAATGTTCTCCTCGATGTTCTTGGAGTTCTATCCGATGTAATCACTCTTTTTGCGGTGTGTTTGTTGGGATCCGATGAATTGTGAGTTTATGATCAGATTATCCATGAAATTATTTGAGTATTTGTTGCACTCTTTTATGCGTGATTATTATAGCCTCGTATTTCTTCTCCGATCTATTGATTTGGTTTGGCCAACTAGATTGATTTATCTTGCCATGGGAAGAGGTGCTTTGTAGTGGGTTAGATCTTGTGGTGCTCAATCCCAGTGACAGAAAGGGACATGACACATATGTATCATTGCTACTAAGGGTAAAAAGATGCGGTTTATTCATACGTGAGTTTATCTTGTCTACATCACGTCATCGTTCTTAAGGCATTACTCCGTTCTTATGGACTTAATACACTAGATGCATGCTGGATAGCGGTCGATGTGTGGAGTAATAGTAGTAGATGCAGGCAGGAATCGGTCTACTAATCTTGGACGTGATGCCTATATACATGATCATTGCCTTGGATATCGTCATGATTATTTGCTTTTCTATCAATTGCCCAACGGTAATTTGTCTACCCACCGTATGCTATTTCCTTGAGAGAAGCCTCTAGTGAAATCTATGGCCCCCGGGTCTATCTAAATCATATTACTAAAACCCTAAAAATATTGCTACCATTTTCTTTTATTTATTTTATTTGGTATTTTTGTTTCAATCTATCTATCTATCCCATACAATTTAATCTTGCAATTGACCGCCGAGAGATTGACAACCTCTCATTTGCGTTGGGTGCAAGGATTTGTTGTTTGTGTGCAGGTGCTGCTAACGAGGTGTTGCGTGATTCTCCTACTGGTTCGATAACCTTGTTTTCATAACTGAGGGAAATACTTATCTCTACTGTGTTGCATCATCCCTTCCTCTTCGGGGAAATACCAACGCAAGCTACAAGTAGCATTCATCTTGGGTGGGAAACAAACAGTAAAGCAGCCATCATTTGTCTTTTTATTAAATTAAGCTATCATTTGCCTGCTATCATTATTTTTGGATCTATCCACTGGTTGTTACCATCACTCTAGATTTCTGCATGCTCTCCTTACTTAATCTCACTATATATTTTTCGTATGCATGTCAGTTATTGTATACAATCATGCTGAACATGTAGAGAAAAAGAGAAGAGTCTTGTGTGGCAATACAATGTCATGCAGACATCGCTCCATGGTGGGTGCAATGGCAACCCCACCCCCCCTCCTCCAGATTGTAATCCAGAGGAAGATAGTTGTTCAGAGGTGGAGTCAGAGGGAGCTGACCACTCCTATTTACCCCCCGAGGTGTTTGCTCTAACTTGGCATGATGATGTTGGTCATATCATGCATATGGTGCCTTGCTTTGCTTACTTTCGACATCATATATGTCATCTGCTTAGTTTAGACATGTTCTCTAATGTTGTTTAGTTTCTATACCATATATGTGAATTATGCAATGCCATCTTTTTTAGCCAGCCATAATATATGTGAAATATGCAATGCCATCATGTTTAGCCAGGCATCATATATTTGAATTATATCTTGCCATTCCTTTTTTTTCATTACATTTCCATTTGTCGACAATGTTTGTACATTCAACTACTCTTCCTGTGAATCAGCCATTTGAGTGGGTGATGAAAAAATCTGGAGTGAAAACAAGTTCTTCAGAGCAGACAGTGCTACCTGTCAAAGCAGATCTCTTGTTGGGTCCAGATAGCTCCTCAGAGGAGGATTCAGAGACAGATGACCAGTCCTATCCCCCCCCCCCCCCGAGGTGTATGCTCTAACTTGGCAGGGTTATACTGCTTGTATCATGCATATGGTGTCTTGCATTGCATAGTTTAGACATCATATACACAATATTCAACACCATCTGCTTAGTTTAGACATCATATATGCGAATGCCATCTGTTTAGTATATAAACCACATATGTGAATTATATCATGCCATCCTGTTTACTTAGATAACATGTATGTGAATTATGTCATGCGAACTTGTTTACTAAAGACATCATATAATTATCTCATGCCATCCTTTTTAGTTAGTCATCATATCTTTGAATTATGACATGCTATACTGTTTAGATAGACATCATATATGTGAAATTATGTCATGCTATTCTGTTTAGTTAAACAACATATATGAACTATTTCATGCCCTCTTTTTTCCTCACTATCTATTGCATCTGTCTCATACAAGGTCTGTACATTCAATTACTTTTCTTGTTTATCAGCCATTTGAATTGGAGGGTGTGATGGCAGTATCTAGCGAAGTAAAAACACGGTCTTCAAATAAAACAGTGCTACATGTCGATGCAGATAGCACCCCGGCTGTACTTGCACAGGAACCAGCCCTGCCACACATAACCCAGACTATCGCAGATTGTACCCCTACTCCGATGGACAGAGAACCAGCTTCACCCAATCTAACCCCAACCCCAGTAGATAGTAACCCAGTTCCAGTTGACATAGCACCATCTACACGACAGAGCTCCCAAACAAGAGCAGTTAGCAAGGCAGCTCCAGTGCCCAAAGCGCCAGGAGTACCACGGCGAACCCCAACTCCACCAGTTAGTACACCTATTCCTGTGGACGAAGCAGAACCAGTCATCCGTAGTTTAGCGTCTATCGCATTTGATGTTGTTAAATCCTATATGTGTATCTTCCCATCATGGAAATATTATACTGAAGATGAAGGAAAAAGCCAGTTGCAGGTGTTCCTCCAGGAGTTATGTGTAAGTATTCATGGCAATTACTTTGCTTTGTCCCATACTTTCTACCTCCCTGCTGGTTATAACACAGCAAATGTTCCCATTTTTCTGTGTAGAGAACGACCGATTTGGAAACCCGGGATGAGGTAACATGTGCGAATACCTCTGCTATCTTCAAGAATGCTTTGCGGCAGTATCAGAATTACAAGAAGAAAACGTATTTCACTGGCAAAGAAACTCATCAAATTCCCTTACTTTCTCCGGAGACACATTTACGAGACGATGACTGGGAACGCCTTGTTCTGTATTGGTCTAGTCCCATGAATCTGGTAGGGTCTATGAGATCATATTTCATTTTGAAGTACTATATGGCTGCATCTTACTGTACTCTCTTCTTGTAGAACAAGTGCTTAAACCTGCAGAACAACTGTTCTCAGGTAAGATTCCATAGCTGTGGTGCATACTGCTTTGCTCTTGTATCACTTTATTTACTCATACCAACTAATTTTTAAATAGAAGGATCCAATCGAAACTCCAATGGCACAACAGGTATGTTTAAACA
This sequence comes from Elymus sibiricus, assembly GCA_039707655.1. Taxonomy (NCBI): domain Eukaryota; kingdom Viridiplantae; phylum Streptophyta; class Magnoliopsida; order Poales; family Poaceae; genus Elymus; species Elymus sibiricus. The sequence continues at coordinate 287,968,648 of CM077670.1, forward strand.
TGTTTCTTTAACTGGTTTGCTCTTCTAAATTGCTCTATGTTGATTTCAATTTCAATTTTGTAGACAGTTGTCTTCTCATATCATGCACATTACTAGAATCAAAACAGAGCCAATAATGTTGTTAGTTGTACATGTATACCCGTGGTACCCATCTGAAAAGTTTCCCACACTTATATTCTTTCAATGCTATTTTGTCTTGAACTGATATGATTTGAACTGTGTCTCTATTTTGATTTGGAAAGACAATGTAGTGACAGTAGCACATAGATATATGTTTGTTTGATGCTTTTATAATGTACTACTTTGCAATAGAAGACTTGATAGTTTAATCATGTCCACCTTACTACTAAACTGGTTCACCAAAATGAGTTTCATATACTACATGCTAAACCTGTTATGTGTCTGCTTGTTTCTTCTTTTAGAATGCTGACAGAATATTGGAGAAGAGTACCACATTAAGCAATGGTAAAGGAAGTAATGTAGATAAGGTTGAAGATAGTGAGACAACCTTGCTGGTCTCCAACAAAGCTGATAAAACAGATAAGGAAAACTATCTTGAAGACAGTGAGACAACTCCAAAGTCCTGTCTTGATGTAGTGTTCGAGTTACTGGCCACTACCGCTCGCACAAGCTCTTCAAACTCGCTGTCTGAATTAGTTCGGTTTCTTGAGTCTGAACTACAAGCTGAAATACATCGGTCAGCTGTGCTGCGACAAGAAGCCGAAGGACTGAGGAAGTCCCTGGAGAATTCAGATGCGTACTTTCTGGTGCAACAGCAAGCGTTGGAGGATTTTAGCGCCAAACAAGAGAAAGCTAATAAGCTTGCTAAGCTTATTGCTAGCATGGTGGATACCCAGGATAACGTTTCTTGAGCTCTTCTGAAGTTGTTTCAGTTCTGGACTTGTTTTGCTGCCGCGTTTATCTACACTGGTGGCCAATTTAGACGCCCAGTGTATTTAATATGGTGCTTTGTTGTTCCCTTTATTTGCACTGGTGGCGAACTTTGATGCCCAGTGGATGTAATGTCTGTAATCGCCGTAATAGCCTAGCGTTAGTTGCTTGCTGATTTATTTACTTATAGTCTTGTTTATTTGTTTCCTTATAGTCACTGCAGTTCTTTTTCCTCGGTTTGCTAGTGGCCACAATAACCATGGGCCACATACGGGCCGTGGTAACGATGGGCCTCGTACGCGCCGTAGGATCCATGGATCATACTGTTCGTGGGCCAAAACCGGACCGCAATATGGACCATAAACGGGCCAAAATTGGAACCGTCCGTTTATGGGCCCAGACCATAACGGGCCGTTAACAGGCCGGAAGACAGCACAAGCTTAATTCTATCAACAGGCATGACGGGTCATTAATGGGCCGGATTACAGGAGAGGATGAAAACGGCCCAACGAGTTAACGGGCCACAAACGGACCGATTGTTACAACGGGCTGAATTTGGCCCATTAGCATAACAGGCCAGTATCGGACCGTAAGTAACCGAGGGCCGGAAATGAGCCCAAGAATTTATGGGCCCTTAGAAGGCCGAAAGAAAACACGGGCTGGAAATGGCCCAACTGAATCATGGGCCGTTAATGGGCTCAAAGCAGTTTACTGTTCATGATGGGCCTGATTCATCACGGGCCATTAATGGGCCTAGAGATGCAAAAGGCCTCATATGGGCCGAAAGACTTCACGGGCCATAGATGGGCCGAAAGTGACAACGGGCTGGAATCATATGGGACGACCCACATGACGCTACTTGGCCAAATTTTGAAAAGCCATAACGGGTCGTGAGTACCCGGGCCGTAAATGGGCTGTATGCGAACAAGCCGGTAACAGGCTTTCCATGGGCTGGCCAGCTAACTTTTGACCAAGTCAAATGGGCTGGCCTTTTTAACCTAAATGGGCCACTGTTGGGTCGTGCCACCTGTCGACGTATCATAGGCGTCTCTTGTCCAATGAATGGATGACATCCGTCGCAACGCCGAGCTGACACGTGGATCCGCCGGCGAATGAGAATTTTACACGTGGAAAATCCCCATTGGTCCGAGCTGTTAACGGGTTATCGGATCCAAATCGGAACCCGATAGCTTAACGGTGACCCGTTACGGTGGATGCCACGTGTCGGTCACCCTTGACGAAAACACTTCCATGATGCGACATTTATCGTCATGGAAGTGGACACTTCCGTGATGATAATTTCAGTATTGTCATGGAACACTTCTACGACAGCACAGGTATGACTATCTTGATTCTATCATAAAATTGTCACGGATGTACATGCATGACAGAAAACTTGACCTACTGTGACAAAGACGTATCATCACGGAAGTGTTTTTTTTGTAGTGCATGTCAATGCCTTTCCCTCCAAAGATAAAGGGAATACTTTCATCTTAACTCCATCTCCAGATAAACCTGCAAGCCTAAACAATCCGCAAATTTCATCCACATATATCAAGTGCACATCAGGATGCACCGTTCCATCTCCTGCATAAGGATTAGCTAACAGTTTCTCTATCATACCCGAAGGAATTTCATAATAAATATTTTCAGTAGGTTCAGTAGGTTGAGGAGCAACTCTCAATGCTTCTGGTCGAGGTGAAGATACCCCGAACAAGCCCCTCAAAGGATTACTTTCCATAGTGACAAGTGAGAGTAAATTTCAGCACGTAATATAAATGTTTCCTTACCAAATTCCACTGACCAAAGGCGCTTCACTTCCCGGCAACGGCGCCAGAAAAGAGTCTTGATGACCCACAAGTATAGGGGATCAATCGTAGTCCTTTCGATAAGTAAGAGTGTCGAACCTAACGAGGAGCAGAAGGAAATGACAAGCGGTTTTCAGCAAGGTATTCTCTGCAAGTACTGAAAGTAGCGGTAACAGATAGTTTCGATAGCAAGATAATTCGTAACAAGTAACAAGTATAATAAAGTGCAGCAAGGTGGACCAATCCTTTTTATAGCAAAGGACAAGCCAGAACAAACTCGTATAATAAGAAAAGCGTTCTCGAAGACACATGGGAATTTCATCTAGTCACTTTCATCATGTTTGTTTGATTCGCGATCGGTACTTTGATAATTTGATATGTGGGTGGTCCGGTGCTTGGGTGTTGTTCTTACTTGAACAAGCCTCCCGCTTATGATTACCCCCTCTCGCAAGCATCCGCAACTACGAAAGAAGAATTAAGATAAATCTAACCATGGCATGAAACATATGGATCCAAATCAGCCCCTTACGGAATAGCGCATAAACTAGGGTTTAAGCTTCTGTCACTCTAGCAACCCATCATCTAATTACTACTCCACAATGCCTTCCCTTAGGCCCAAAGATAGTGAAGTGTCATGTAGTCGACGTTCACACGACACCACTAAAGGAAGCAACAACATACATATCATCAAAATATCGAACGAATACCAAATTCACATGATTACTTATGACAAGACTTCTCCCATATCCTCAAGAACAAAAATAACTACTCACAAATCATATTCATTTTCAAGATCAGCGGGGTATTGAATATTATTAAGGATCTGAACATATAGTCTTCCACCAAATAAACCAACTAGAATCAGCTACAAGATGTAATCAACACTACTAGCAACCCACAGGTACCAATATGAGGTTTTGAGACAAAGATTGAATACAAGAGATGAACTAGGGTTTGAGATGAGATGGTGCTGGTGAAGATGTTGATGAAGATTGGTCCTCCCATGATGAGAGGATCGTTGGTGATGTTGATGGCTTTGATTTTCCCCTCCCGGAGGGAAGTATCCCTGGCGGAATCGCTCCGCCGGAGAGCAAAATTGCTCCTACCCAGGTTCCACCTCGAGACGGTGGCGCTTCGTCCCGAAACTCTTCTCTCTATATTTTTAGGGAAAATGAGCTTATATAGCAGAAGGAGTGGGCTAGAGGCCAGTCAGGGGCCCCACAAGGCATCAGGGCGCGCCCAGGGAGGGCCGCGCCCTGGTGCCTTGTGGGCAACTGGTGGTCCCCTCCAGTATCTCTTTTCTGTAGTATTTTTTATATATTTAATAAAAAATCTCCGTGAAATTTCAAGTCAATTGGAGCTCTGTAGGATAGGTATCTCTGCTGTAGCTATTTCAGGTCCAGAATTCCAGCTGCCGCTATTCTCCCTCTTCATATAAATCTTGCAAATTAAGAGAGAAAAGGCATAAGAATTGCATCATAAAGTGAAATAATGATCAAATACATTATAAATAACAGTAGGAAATCATGATGCAAATTGGACGTATCACCCAGCTACAAGTTCGCTACGGTGGACACCGCCGACGATGTAAAAGCGCTCCAGATTTCGGGCTTGGCCTGCCTGAAGCTTGTCGACATCCGTGGCCACTACATGGTCTGGGGCAGGCACGGAGAAGGACTCCCTGGTTGAACTCACCGCGGCCATCATCGACCCCTACTACGAAAACATGACGGAAGGTTCCAAGAAAAATCCTGTAGCCTGGCACGATGCCTGGGTGCGGAGACTGAATGAAGCTCACCTCAAGTTTGTTGCCAAGAACGTGTACACATGCTACGAGATGCACAGGCGGATCATCGACATGAGGGAGTGCCTCCTTCCTGTAAAGGACAAGGGATCGAGCCACCAGCAGAGCAGCAGCGGCAAGCGTCACAAGAAGAAGTAGATGATGATTAGATATGATCGTTTATCCTAGTTTATTATGCATGTAATTGTTTACTTTGGTGTGTGCAAATGTTATGTGTGTAGTCAGTTATGTAATTAGATGTTTAATTTGGTTATGCAATCATGTCCTTATAAGATATATGTTGTTGTTCTGTAGACAAATCATAGATGTTGTGCCGACAGAGCAGATCACATCGCCCACGGCTAAACTAGGGAACCCGTCGGTGATGATTTCATCAATCGCTGACAATTGTATACCAGCAAGCGTTTGCCTACAACACACACGGGTTATTAGCAGGAATCGTCCGTGTTGTTATCCGCCTTCCCACACATTTTGGATTACTAACCTGTTTGCTGCGTATCACACACATCTTGTTAAGTTGAACCGTTTCTGTTGTGTTGGGTAATCGCAAACAGTTCATTCGAGTGAACCGCATGCCGTATATCACACACACCTTGATCTGGCTGACTGTTTCTATTGTGTTGGGTAATCGCAAACAGTTCATCCGAGTGAACTGTATGCCGTATATCGCACACACCTCGATTTGGCTGACCGTTTTTGTTGTTCTGCCTCATCGCAAATAGTTCGTATGGATCAACCATATGCCACGTATCACACACGCAGCTCGAATCTGAATCGTGCTTGATGTCTCCGCCATCGCACACAGTTCGTCTTATTGATGACGGTTTTATTACGATACCATTTGCGATTCATGCATCGCACATAGTTTGGTCGGGGGGTCTCTGATTCATGTGTCGCGTTAGCAGTCGCCTGCATTAGTGAGGGGCCGACAATTGCGTTTCTCCTTATATGCATAATACGAAATGTTCGCTTAGGTAGATTTGGAATAATCATTTTCCATGGTTAGTTGAAGGTAGAAATCTGAGAGATAATACACACATTGCCATAGTAATGGTTGAATGAAAGCATTGTGGTCACCTTTGACGAAGCAACTGATATGGATAAGGTCCCGAAGTCTAAGGAAAGTGCGGTATTGAAGCTCCTTGCACTGATTCAAAATAGATCTCCACCTCACCCAAAAGTGAGGTATATTGAACTTAAGGCTAGTTCTTTTGTTGGCTTCTAGAATAAGCTGGAATAATCTGCCCCCTACCCAACTTATTCTAGAAGCCCAATCAAATATATTTTTTAGAAGCCTGGTAGTTAAGACTTGACTATTAGGCTTCTAAAAAAACAAATTTGGTTGGGCTTCTAGATAAGCTGGGTAAGGGCAGCTTATTCTGGAAGCTCAAAAAAGCCAGCAAAAGAACTGGCCCTTACTTTTTTTGCGATAAAGGTATATTGAACTTACTCACACATAGTTACATACAAATAGAGTGGAGCTGGTTGCAGTTTACCATTTTTTGGTCGTTAAGTAGATCTTATACTTTGGAAACACGAACATCTTTCGGAATTTTTGAAACAATTTTCGAAAAACACAATATATTTTTTCAATTTTCCAAACTTACTAATTTTTTTCTAATTTTTTTATTTGACAAAAATAAAAATAAAAACCGAAATAAACCTGCAAAGAAAAAAAGAAACTAAAAAACCATTCAAGAACCTTCTAGAAGGTTTTGAAAAACCGGAACCAGAATCTCGCCTGCCTAGTGCAAATAGGCCGGACCATCTCTCGGTCGACCGATCCCTCAACTATGCGAATAGTAGAGTTTGTGACGCAATAAATGTTATATCGAGATTACGAGGGCTCCTATATGACGCCCGTGTCCGTCAAACAGAGGACGCGTCACACAAAGCACCCCACAAAAACAACATAAAAACCCCGTTAAGGAACCTTGTAGAATGTTCCCAAAATGGGGATCGCTAGCGAAGCCGAAATATGGGCCGGCCCAACTGGATGAGTCGGGTGGCTCTCTATCATTGAAACCACCGCTGTCTGACGCACATAGGTGTCATACAAGATTTGTTTTAGAGCACCTATTCAGCAATCTACGCGTTGGAAACAGAGCAAATCATGCACCGAAATCACTAGTTAAGGGTACCCTTGCAAAGGGGAAACAGAGCAAACGTTTTGAATATATGTGCGAATCTTGTCGCAATCTGTGAGTTTTCCTCTTCCTAGATTCGTTTATTCAAAACATTTTATCTTTTTAAGCGTGCCTCCAAATACCGAACCGATTGCTTACTCTCAGCCACGTTTTCGCTTATGCTTAGTCAGGATTCTATTCGAAGTAACGTTCACCGTTGAATATCTCACGTCGAGATCTTCAAGACTAGATCCCCTGTTAATAGGTTTCGACGAACTTTTTTTCAGAAAAAATGGAAGGGAAAAAAACCCGAACTGGAAGCATGTTTTTTTTCACTTTCTGTTCCCTTTCCGAGAGGCATAGTTATGTCTCTTGCGGAAGCAAATCTGTGCCTCTGCGAGAAGCAAATCTGTACCTCTCATGGGAAAAAAAACATGTGCCTCTCGGGGAAGCAAACTAGTGCCTCCACGAGAAGCAAATCTGTGCCTTTCGCGGAAGCAAAAAAGAATGCGTTTTTTTCCATTTCCGAGAGGCACAGTTGTGCCTCTCGCAAAATCAAACCTGTGCCTGAGAAGCAAATCTGTGCACCTCGCGGAAGCAAAAAAACACGTTTTTTCGCATATTTTTTCTCTCCAATTTTTTGTTAAAAACCTAAGAGAAAACGCGCAAAAACCGAAAAGCCGAAAAAACCCCATAAAACGCATCTAAAACCTGAAAATGCGTAAAAAAAATCCTGATGGATCGTCCAACATGCGACATGTGGCGGCGGTTGAGAAAGCACTCTCAGTCCCCCAAGAGTGACACCTGTGGGGCTCGCGAAAGGGGGTACTCCTTGGTTAGTTTCTCCCTGGCCCTAGCACTAGTGGGCCGGCCGAGTTACAAGTGCACATGTAATGCTCCCTGGCGTTTGCCTTGTTATTTTTTCGCGTGTTTCTTTAAGCATAATATATTTATTTCGCTAGGTTTTGTACTAAAATATTACCAAAGTGTACAAAATTGTTCATGATTTCAAGAAAAATATTCTTCAATTAGAAAAAAATACGAATTCAAAAACTATTTGCTATTTTGAAAGAATCTTCGTGATTTGAAAAGCTTATGAATTCCAAAAATGTACACTACTTCATAAAATATCCACAAAGTCAAAAAAAGTTTCTGAATTTGAAAGCGTTAATGAATTTGCAAAAGTTTTACAAATTCAAAAGAGGTTCGTGATTCCGAAAAATGTTCATGAATTCAAAAATGTCCGCGAACTAAAAAAATGCTCACGAAATTCAAAACTTGTTCTCGATTTCGACAAATGTCCATGAATTCAAAAGAGTTCATGAATTAAAAAAATTCATGAATTCATTTTGAAAAGTTTCAAAAATGTTCACGAATCATCTTTTGTACGAATTTCAAAAGTTTTTTATCATTTTGAAGTATGTTTATGGAATTAAAATGTTCGTGAATTCAAAGAAGTGGTTATGATTCCAAAAAAATATTCTCAAAATTTAAAAATGTTATCTAATTCAAAAAATGTCGTTGTATTCGAAATATATTTTTGAATTTAGAAAACGATCACCAAATAAAAAAATGTTCACAAGTTTAAAGGGGAAAAGGTAAAATTGAAAAACCAAAAGAATAAACAAAAAATACTAGCAGGGAAGGTTCTAGATCCTTTCCCAAATCCGGTGTGTCGGCGTACGACACCTATGGGATCGAGGGGATCCCTTTACGGTTCGGTGGGGGAAAAGATTTGCACAAAGAGCGGATCCAACGATCAACGCAAGGATCTTTACCCAGGTTCGGGCCACTAAGAAGCGTAAAACCCTACTCTTGCTGTTGTTTATTGTGGATGTTCTTCAACTCAAGTACACGGAGCGCTTGCGATGAACAGTACGTTCAAGAAGCAGCTACGCATGCAGAATGGGCCAGAAGGTCCTCTCCCATGTAGCTCCGCCTTGGGCCTCCTTTTATACGTCCAAAGGGGTCACCAACATTGGCAGACGGGAGTACAAGAGGTGTAAAGTTGCTACAGTGTTACATGATTACCACTGACGGATTAGGACAAACGCATTAAATGCCTCCCATAGGTGTCCCTAACTTTCTTGGGGACGGAAAAAGGACCCGTCCCATCAGCACCGCTTAACCCCATCCGCGGTCAGTGCCATGACACGCAACCAGGAGGACAAGCCCTAAACAACGGACTGGTCGCTGCGCTGGAGCGGTGGCAGTACGGCGAGATCTTGCCGGGTGTGAGATCTTGCCGGGTGCGAAGCCTTGCCGGGCCTTCTCGAGTCCTCCTGGCAGGGCTCTTGCCGGGAACCCAGCCTTTAGTCTTCTGTCTTTTGGTCATCGGCTTGAACGCCTTCTTGATATCCTTGGTATATGTTTCCAGCTGTTCCCCGGGAAGCCCTGCCGCTGGTATGGCTACAACCGTCCGTGCACAAGTATGGGGTACTAAAAGACCCAAACTTTAGTACACCGACAGGAGCCCCCGGGCATAGGCCATACACGGGTGCGAGGCGTTGTTGGGCTAGGCCCAAACAGTGCACGGGCACGCGTGGCAGGAGTTAACTGTAATAACCATCTTATTTACTGCGCTCCCCCACGACGCGCATTAAATGCTTTCACACGCTGCGCTGGAGCGGTGGCAGTACGATGGTTATTACAGTTAACTCCTGCCACGGTGCGCGGAACGGCCGCAGCAGTGCGCTTGTAAAAATGCTTTCACATCGGTCAGTAAAGAGCCAGCCTCGCGCCTTCCCTATAAAAAAGAATCCGCAGAGGCGCTGCTCATTTACCTCTCATCTCTTCCAATCTGGGAACCGCCGTCGCCCTCTTCCTCGAGCCTGGAACAGATCCTCTCCTATCCATCCGCCACCCCCACGCCCTCATCATCCTCGGACTCCACTTCCACAGTCGCCATGCCGCCCAAGGCAAGCAAGGGCAAAGCGGTGAAAGCCGTCGATTCGGACGCAGAGGCAGAGAAGATCGATCTGGTGGAGATGCGGAAGGAGCACGCCGTCTTCGCCCCGACGCTCGACATGCGCACCCTGGTTGAGCGGTACATGTGCATGTGGGGGAAGGAGACGAAGGCTCACCCTAGGACTCGCGCGCTTCCAGCTTCCGCCAAGGGCGGCCCAGATAAATTCCCTTTCTTCACGCTTACTTTTATTGCGGGCTCTACCCTCCATTTTCCGATTTCTTCATCGACATCATGTACACATACGGCTTCCGCCTCTTGGATTTCACGCCGAATGCCGTGACATGCATGTCAGTCTTTGCTCATCTTTGTGAAAATTTCGCCGGAGTAGCACCCAGCACAACCCTCTTCCGCCATTACTTCGTTCCCCTTATCGAGATGGGAGACACCCTTTCTGGTTCTATCACTTGGATTCCAAGGGCATGGAATAAGGAGACATACCCAGATGGTCTCTACCGGAAGAAGTGGGACGAATGGCGGGACCAGTGGTGCTGGATTAAGGAGAAAGATCCTCAGCCGTTCTGTATGCCCCGGCAAACGAAAGTGGTCTGCGACAAGGACTGGAGCGGCCTCGATCCTCAGGATGAGAAGCTCGCAATCGTAGTTACCAGGATCCACCGTCTCAAGGTTGCCGGGCTCACAATAGAAATGGTCGGCGCTGATTTCCTCCGCCGCCGCATCGCCCCCCTGCAGAATAAAGGGAGACCAGCCTGGGACTTCAAGAATGCAGCAGATATCATGAGGCTGCGCCCTGGTCTGAACAACAACTTGACGGTCTTCCAGCACACAGCCCTCTGCCACAAACTATTCAGGCCTGACGGGAAATTTAAGTTGCCGGCTGGTGTAGTTCCCTTGTGCAACAACTCTGCTTTGGGCTCAATCATCGCCATGATGCCGGTGTGTAATGCCCACGGCCCTGACGGAACTTGGGAAGAGCCATCCTCAGAGCGCGCACAGGAGTTCTTTGACAACTTGTCGGAGAAAACCATCCGGGAAGAGTCAACTTTCATCCGCCCCACTACTGATGAAGAAGTGGCTTACATCGCTAGCAGGGCGGAAGAGGCGAATCTTGCCGCGGAGGCCGGCAGCTTTGGCTTCGCGGAAGAGGAAGTCGGTGAAGAAGAAATAACGTTAGAGGAGACCCTTGCCGAGGAAGGTGAAGTTGCCGGGGAACAGAGTGGCGTGGTTGCCGGGAGCTCTCCTGTCGAAGACACGGCTGAAGAGCAGCCGCACGAGGAGCCCCCAGCTCCGGAGAAGAAGAAATGGGTTCTTCGAAAAGCCGTCTCTGGCGTCCCAACATGTCAGCCTCCCTCGAGTAGTGAGGGTTCTGGCAAGGGGGCAACCGGCAAGGCTGCGCAGCGGCAAGAAGCCCAACAGCAACCCGTGCGACGTACGACACGCTCGACCGCGGCAACAACGGGTGCGGTGGGGGCATCCCATACGACGGCACCGACGGCTGGAGCAGCAGGATCACATCAACCCACTGCTTCTGCTGTAGCCAAGCGTCCCAGGACCCCTTCTCCTCCCCCTCGCACGGACATTGTAGAGGAGGTTGATTTTGACATCTCTTCTTTTAGTCCGGAAAGAGAAGAGTAAGGGCCCTTGCCGCATCTTTTAGCTTCTGAATTCCTGGTTTCACTTTAACTCATTTGTTTTGCTTTGGCCTGTCTCCGCAGAGATACGGAAACGTTGGCGCAAAGGATGGCGAAGAAGGCGAAGACTTCAACGGGTGACGAGCCTTCGGCAAGCACCGTAGGTGCGCCAGAGCCCATCATCATCAGCCCGGAGCCCAGCCCTCAACGCAGCCTCCAACCCAGCCCCCAGCGTGAGCCCACTACTCATTTTCCGCTGGCGAGCATTGGGGAGAATATCTTCACTACTGACATCACCGGGCTTGTAGGAGAAGAACGGCAACAAGGAGAGCCACCGGAGGCCGCCCCTGACGTGCCGCCTCCGTCAACCATGCCGCCCATGGATGAACCTTCGGCAAGGGCCTCCACTGGCGAGCCCATTCGCGTTGAAGAGGATCCGGCAAGCACGGGCACTGGCAATCCTACATCGGCAACCAACGTTGCCGGGAAAGGAGAAGCCACCTCTCAACAGCTCGACACAGGTAAACCGCTCGCCTTGGTGCACTTGTCATTCTTTCTTTATTTTTGTCTTCTTGAACTTCAACCTTGATCTCATCTTGTTTCCTTTCCTGGTCTTCAGAGCTCCCTTCGGTGGAACAAATGGATGTTGACGTTGCCATCGAAGAGACCGCCAAGGACGCTGCTGCCGAAGCCGACAGGATCGCAGTTGCCGAGGCCGCCAAGGCCGTACAGGAAGAAACCGCCAAGGGATCTGCTGAGGGGGCCGGCAAGGAGTCCAGCGACCATACTGACGGCATTCCTGCCGCAGGAGCGCCTGGCGCTACACCGGTCGTGGAGCCCCCAGTTGTCGGTGAGGCGGTTGTCGAGGATCAACCGTCAACATCCGACGCCCCCCCGTCAAGCAGATACCTTAAGGTTGGCGACAACCTGTTCGTCAGCATACCAGGGACGGCAAGCATTGGGGTGCCAACTGAAGGAGAAATCTTTGACGAAGACGTCATCGCCGCCGCTGGGCTCAAGATCAGTGATGAGCCATGCGCTAGCAGCAGCGGGTCCAGGGAAGAACAGCTCCTCCAAGCCATGAGCGACAACTTCCAAAAGCTCCAGGCGCTTCACCGCACCCGAAAGGAGAGGTTGGACTCCAGGGCGGCAGTTGTCGAAGCAGCAGAGGCGGATTTCCAGAAGCGCGTCGAGGAGATGCAAGTCTGGTATGGCGAGGCCTTCCAGGAGCTGACGGCTGGCCGGGAGCAGCTGAACCAAAGTTGGAACGAGCTCCTCTTAAAGCAATCCGACGTCGAGAGGGCACAAGAGGAGGCCGCGCAGCAGGCTGCTGCAGAGGGAGCTCGCCTGACGGGACGCCACGTCGAGCTTGATGCTTATGAAGAAGACCTTGCCGCTCGCGAGGAAGCACTTGCCGCCAAGCTCCGCAGCAAGGACGAAGAGATTAAGAAGCTTGTCGCGCAGCGAACCTAGGAGCTGGAGCAGAGACACAAGGAAACGCTCGAAGCTCTGGCCGTGGATCACGCCGGCAAACTCAAGGAAGCCATCGATGCTACCGAAGCTGCAGAGGCCTCCAAGAACGAGCCGGGCGATCAAGTGAAGAGGCTGGAAGCAGATCTTGAAGGCCACGGCAAGGAGATCTCAACGCTCAAAGCCGACAGAGAGAAGACTCTCTTCAGCCTAGCGGAGATGCAAGCCGCCATGTCCGACAAGACCAAGGAGCTCTCCTCAGCCAACGAATCCATTGCTGATCTGAAACTGAAGCTGGCGACGCTGGAGGAGTCCCTTGAGAACGGCTTGGCTCGCGAGAGGGCTTTGATGAAAGACCTCCAGAGCGAGAAGAGCCTGCTCAACAGCGCTGCCGCCACTTATAATGATTTTGAGAGAGGCGTGAAGATCTGGACTGAGCGCCTTGTCGACGTCGCAGAAAAGCTTGCCGCGGAACTGTCCACCATGGGCTTGGATAACTTCAACTACTCTTCTGACGAGAGGGTGTCTTCGAGCGCCAAGCTGACCATGTTCTTCGAGGGTGTCGTTGATGCCGTCAAGCTGCTCCAGTCTAACCGAGAGAGCCAGCTGGCCAATGAATCTCGCAAGCTCTGCCGGGCCGTCCTCCGCAAGGTACTCGTCAAAGTGGTGCACAAGAACCCTGGCATCAACCTCACCAACATTCTTGCTAGCTTGCCGAAGGATGTAGACCTCAAGGCACTCGAAGAGCTTGTCGCGCCCATCGTCGACCGAGTGAGCCAAGTCAAGAGGGTCGAAGGCCAGCGCAGAGACTAGCCGCTTCGCTCCACTTTGTCGTCACCATTCCATGTAAAAGACAGTTTTATCTTAAGTTAGGATCGTGGCGACTATCAATGTAATATAACTTGCTGTGTTTTGGATGAATGTATGCTATTTCCCTTGTCTTATTTCTTTCTGTATGGTCTTTGCCCTACGCTTATTGGTAACCTGCCGGTGCGCGCACCCTTGCCGCGTGCGCTTTGAGGAACGGATCCTTAGCAGCCTGCTGGAGGTGTCGCTGCCGGCAAGATACCTTGACGCTTTTAGTGCAGCCACTTAAACTGTTGAGCGGACTCGAAACAAAGTAAGGGCGCAACCAATCACGACAAGGTTCCTTCGTGTGCAGGTTTTCCATACAAAAGCCGAAATCGTTCAAGGAAAATAACTCTACAATAAAAATTTTGCTTAGAAGTTTTGCAACTTAGCTTTTCATTGTTGTACTCCTTATTGCAAGATGTCAACTTGAACGTCGCCTGTCGGTATCCATACCATCATCCCCCCCCGGCAAACGTGCACGCGAGGGAACCTTCTGTCCTTTGAGAAAAAGAAAGAAGAGAAAATAGAGATATGGAACCTTGGCGGTTCATTAGTGCTTACCGGAAGCAGGTGTACTAAAATATCTCAGATAAGCATGCATATAAAATGACATGAAAATCGACAAGAATTGTAAAACACTTAATTTTATTCAACTATGCATAGGGTCTGCGCCTGGCTTTGTACAAAGGATCGTATGCCTTGCCGGCAAGACTTGTACAAAAGGTGGTTGCCGGGGGACCCGGCAACCGCGCCTTATGGGTAGAACTTACGAAGGTGTTCGATATTCCAGGAATTGCTCACTGGAATGCCATCTTCGGTCTCCAGGCGGACTGCGCCGGGCCTGGTGACTCGTACTACCCGATAAGGGCCTTCCCACTTCGGCGTCAACTTGTTGGAATTCTTGGCCGACTAAACACGCCGAAGAACAAGGTCGCCTTCCTCAAGGCTTCGGGCATGAACCTTGCGGCTATGATAGCGGCGCAAGGCTTGCTGGTAGCGTGCAGCTCGCATAGCAGCCCGAAGACGATCTTCCTCAAGGAGCGTGGCGTCATCTTGGCGCAGCTGCTCTTGCTCGAGCTCATCATAAGCGAGCACTCGAGGTGACCCGTATATGAGTTCCGTGGGGAGAACTGCTTCTGCCCCGTAGACCAGGGAGAAGGGTGTCTGGCCAGTAGCTCGATTTGGTGTCGTTCTGATTGACCAAAGAACCGCCGACAGCTCATTAATCCAGCGTCTTACGCACTTGCGCAGCTTGTCGAAAGTTCTTGTTCTGAGACCTCGCAGCACTTCAGCATTTGCCCTCTCCGCTTGGCCGTTACTTCTCGGGTGAGAAATAGACGCAAAACAGATTCTGCCGCCAAGGTCTTGGACATACTGCATGAAGGTGCGGCTCGTGAACTGCGTGCCATTGTCGGTGATGATCCTGTTTGGCACACCAAAACGGCACACTATTCCCCTAAAGAACTTGACGGCTGACTGTGCTGTCACCTTTCTCACTGCTTCCACTTCCGGCCACTTCGTGAACTTGTCGATGGCAACGTACAAGTACTCGAAGCCCCCGGCAGCGCGGGGAAAGGGGCCCAATATGTCGAGCCCCCAGACCAAAAATGGCCAGGAAATAGGGATTGTTTGAAGAGCTTGAGCTGACTGATGCAATTGCTTTGAATGGAACTGGCACGCTTCACACTTGGTTACTAGTGCAGTTGCATCCTGGAGAGCAGTGGGCCAGAAGAAACCTTGCCGGAATGCCTTGCCGACAAGAGCTCTTGAGCCTATGTGGGAGCCACATATGCCTCCATGTATCTCTGCCAACAGCTCCAGTCCATCCTCCCGAGGAATACACTTCAATTTCACACCGTTCGGTCTCTTTCTGTACAGGACGTCGTCGACGAACTGGTACATACTAGACTGACGGGCTACTTTCTTCGCTTCTTCCTGTTCTTCAGGGAGTTCTCCTGTTTGAAGGAACTGGACGATGTGTTGTGCCCATGTTGGAGCCTGCGGCTCGACAACAAGGACCAAAGGCATATCTTCGGCCGCGGGAGCGCTTGCTTCGGCGGCAAGAACCTGAGGTTCTGCGCGAGGCTGCTGCTCACCGGCAACCGTGTCGTTCCCGGCAACTTCCTTGCCGGCGGCTTCTGGAAGCTCTGCCGGAAAGTACTGGCCGGAACTCAACTTCCTTCTCTTGTCTTGCCTCGTCGATGGTGTTACGGATGGCTGAGTTAAGCGGAGCACAAAAGTTCCCGGTTCCACAGGTAACTGGAGGGCAGCACGCTTTGACAGGTCATCGGCAATGTTGTTCTCTGCTCGAGGAACATGCTCTGTTTGCAACCCGTCAAAACGCTCTTCCAACTTTCTCACTGCATCTACATATGCTTCCATCAACGGGCTCTGATAATCTTTGTTGACTTGCCTAACGACAAGCTGTGAGTCACCTCTGACGATGAGCTTCTTGATCCCAAGGTTTGCCGCGATCCTGAGACTGGCAAGCAGCCCTTCATATTCTGCAGTGTTGTTTGTTGATCTCTTCCGGGGAAAGTGCATCTGAATTACATACTTGAGGTGCTCTTCGGTGGGTGCGACAAGCAGCACGCCAGCACCGGCGCCTTGCAGCAAAAAAGCCCCATCAAAGTATATAATCCATACTCGATCTGTTTCCTTGCCGGGGACGGTTATCTCTTGAATTTCTTCGTCTGGCGTCGGTGTCCATTCTGCAATGAACTCTGCCAAGGCTCTGCTCTGAATAGTTGAAGTGCTTTCAAATCTGAGACCAAAGCTTGACAGTTCCAACGCCCACTCCACAATCCTGCCGGTCGCATATGGATTTCGTAAAATCCGCTGCAATGGGAAGCGAGTGACGACGGTGATTTCATGTGCTTGGAAATAATGGCGCAGCTTCCTTGAGGCCATGAGAAGGCCAAAGAGCAACTTCTGCACATCAGAATATCTTGACCTAGCCCCCTGCAACAGGGAGCTGACAAAATAGACCGAGCGTTGCACCATCTTCTTTTTCTGCGTTGCCTCATTCGACTGCGCAGATCCTGCTGTGTCGGCACCAGATTCTGCCGGGGAGGATCCCAGCTTGTCGCTTGACGGGCTTGCTGCTGCCGCTGCTTCTTCGTTGACTTCTCTCTGCCCACTAATGCAGCACTAACCACTTGATTCGTTGCCGCTAGATATAGTAGCAACGGCTCTTGTGGTTTAGGCGCAACTAGTGTTGGCGAAGAGGAGAGGTACCTCTTCAAATCCTGCAGCGCTGCCTCCGCTTCCGGAGTCCATTTCATTGGACCGGCCTTCTTCAAGATTTTGAAGAAAGGCAGGGTGCGCTCAGCGGATTTGGAGATGAACCTGCTCAGAGCAGCAACGCAGCCGGCAAGTCGGCGCACATCTTTGACACGTCTTGGCGCTTCAATCTGCTCAATTGCCTTGATCTTGTCGGGATTAGCTTCAATTCCACGTTGAGACACAAAGAACCCGAGAAGCTTGCCGGATGGAACGCCAAACACACACTTCTCAGGATTGAGCTTCAGATTGATCCTGCACAGATTTGCAAACGTCTCTTCTAGATCTTGTATGAGCGTTGCCTTGTCCTTGGTTTTAACCACTATGTCATCCATATAAGCTTCCATATTTCTATGTAGCTGGGGCTCAAAACCAATCTGGACCGCTCTTGGAAACGTTGAACCAGCACTTTTCAACCCGAAAGGCATGCGTATGAAGCAATACGTGCCACATGGGGTGATGGATGCGGTTTTCTCTTCATCTTCCTTTGACATGAAAATCTGATGGTACCCTGAATAAGCGTCAAGAAACGATAGCAAATCGCAGCCAGCAGTGGAGTCCACAATCTGGTCGATGCGCGGCAAGGGAAAATGATCTTTTGGACAGGCCTTATTGATATATGTATAGTCAATACATAGCCTCCATTTTTCATTCGCCTTGCGCACTACAACCGGATTGGCCAACCACGTTGGGTGGAGCACTCCTCTGACTAAACCTGCCGCTTCTAGCTTCCTGATTTCTTCGGCAATAAATTCTTGCCGCTCCAAAGCTTGCTTCCTAACCTTCTGCTTGATGGGCCGCGCATGAGGACAGACAGCAAGGTGGTGCTCGATTACCTCCCTGGGAACACCGGGGATATCAGATGGTTGCCACGCAAACACATCGATATTCGTCCGCAGGAAGGCAATGAGCGCGCTTTCCTATTTGTCATCGAGGGTGGAACTTATGGTGAAAGTTCCTCCCGTACCATCCTCCTTGGCGGGCACCTTCTTGGTCGCTGGTGGAGCTGCCTTGGATTTCTTGCTCTTGCCGGTGGAGCTCTCTGGCGCATCCTCAATGGGAGCGCAGCACTCCGAGGAGGTGCGCTTGTTGGAGTGTGTGCTAGAGGTCTTGCCGGTCTTCTTCCCCCTGGGAGCTTCGGCGGCAGGAGCAAGTGCCTTGGCGGCAGGTGCTGCGACTGCCTCCCGGTAGAGTTGGTCGGTGCAAATAAGTGCATCCTTCTTGTCGGAGTTGATAGTGATGACGCTCATCGGCCCGGGCATCTTTAATGTATTATAGGCGTAGTGTGGTGCCGCCATAAACTTAGCCAGCGCCGGGCGACCAAGTATCCCATTATATGGTAATAGAATCTTGGCGACATCGAAGACGATCTTCTCTGTCCTGTAGTTCAGCTCACTACCAAATGTTACTGGTAGCGTGATCTTGCCCTTCGGCTGGCTCCTTCCCGAATTGATCCCTTGAAACGTGCCCGTCTCCTCGAGATCTTCGTCAAGAATTTGCAACCTCTTGATCACGTCAGGCGAGATCAAGTTCAAACCGGCCCCACCGTCAACTAACATCTTTGTCACCTTGAGGTTGCGGATTGTTGGTGAAACCAACAATGGCAAACACCCGACCGCAGTTGTGCGATCAGGGTGATCCTCGGCGTCAAAGATGATAGGCGTGTGGGACCACTTTAATGGTTTCCGGGCATCGATCGATGGCTCTGCCGCATTGATCTCGCGCGCCCACTGTTTGAGTCGGCGGTGAGAATAATGCAACGAGGCGCCTCCGTCAACGCACATGGCTTCTGTGGCTTTCTGGAACTCGTGCTCGCTGGACTCGTCGCCGTCTTCATCATCATCGTCACCCCCCTGCTCCTTGTCACGGCCTCGAGCGGGCCTCTCCTTCTGTTGCTTGGCCTTGCCGCGGCGACCTCCTCGACCACCGCGTTTCTTGCCAGACCCCTCAGCACCATCCTGGGCCTTCTCCTTGTCTCGCCTCTCATACTTGGCTTTCTGCTTCTCGACAAACTGTTCAACTTGCCGGCAGTTCTGGAGATCATGACCCTTGGTGCGATGGATCTTGCAGTACTGCTTGTCGGAGCCCTCCGGCTTGTCGGCAGCCACCAAGGCCTGACATGCGGCACACGCGGCAACCTCCTTGCCGAGGCCATCATTCTTGACCTTCTTGGCGGTGCTGGGGTTGCCGGACCCCTCGGCGGCGAGCACGGCCTTGCCCTTACGCTTCCTGTTCCGCCGTCGGCCTTTCTTCGTCGAGGTGGTGGCGTCTTCGGCTTCAGAGTCGAGCTCCGCGCCAGCATCCTTGCCGGGGAGTCTCCTTCCCTCCTCGGCCTGAGCACATCTGTCAGCCAGAGCATAGAGCTCGGCGACATCCCTGACTTTGTTCATCGCCAGCTCTTCCCGCATTTTACGGTTGCGTGCGTTCTGATGAAATGCGCTGATAACAGTGGCAGGATGAACGTCTGGGATGTTGTGATGTATACGGCTGAATCTCTGTATATACTTGCGCAAGGTTTCGCCCTCTTTCTGGGGGATGAGATGTAGATCACTCTCCTGGCCAGGAGCCTGGTGGCCTCCAGTAAAGGCGCCAACAAACTCATGACACAGATCTGCCCAGGAGGAAATGGAATTCTCCGGCAGATGCATCAACCACGACCGGACGTTGGGCTTAAGCACCAACGGGAAGTAGTTGGCGAATATCTTGTCGTCTCGAGCTCCGGCAGCCTGCACCGCAATGGTGTAGACGCTCAGGAACTCTAACGGGTGAGTCTTGCCGTCGTATTTCTCCGGCACCTCCGGCTTGAAAGTTCGGGAGTTGGGCCACTGGACTCGCCGCAGCTCATGAGTAAAAGCTGGACAACCCACCTCGTAAGGCAAGTTACCAGAATACCCTGGCGCAGGCTCGTCGACAGTGGGTCCCACGCGCCTGTCGGATTGACGGCGCGCTTCCCGCCGCCGCTCGATGGTAGTTCAAGCGTCCTCCTTGTGTCATTCCCGAAGAAGTAGACGTTGATCGCGGCGAACCCGCGGATCAGACGACGCCGTGGAGTCGTCATCACGGGCGTCGATCCGCCTAGTTAGCGACCGCTCTTGTCGTAGCGGAGGGGAACGCATCGTAGTCGTACCACCTCCGGTCTTCTCGCCACCAGCACGCACCGGCTCAGTGGACTGCCGCCGCGAAGGCTCCGCCTGCTGCGGCCTGTCGTCGTTAGCCAAGCCGATGAGGCTTTGGATAGCGGATCTCCATTCATCTAGCTTCTCCGCAGCGGGAGGGAAGTCTAGGAGCAGCTGAGCTCGCGCCAACGCT
The DNA here is from genome assembly GCA_039707655.1 of Elymus sibiricus. Lineage (NCBI taxonomy): Eukaryota > Viridiplantae > Streptophyta > Magnoliopsida > Poales > Poaceae > Elymus > Elymus sibiricus. The sequence goes on from CM077670.1 coordinate 287,988,747, forward strand.
TCTGCCGGTGTAGGCGGTGGCGAAAGGTGCGAAGAACGTGTGGTGCTCTGACTCCTAACTGGGTTAGAAGGAGCTCCATCACGGCCTTGCGATCGCGCCCTGCTTCCGCCGGCAAGTTGGCGTGGATCTTGGCCCCGCGCATCTTGGGAGTGATGCGCAGGGTTTTTTCCATGGGAGCGCCTGGAACCACCGACGTTGCGGCGCTGTCCGTCGCGCGCAACCTGGGGAGGCCGCGACGCGTGCGCTGGCGTGGGTGCCTTGGAAGGCGTCGTCCCATCCTTGGAGTTTGTTGCGCCACCCATGGGTAGCACGGCTCCGTCCTTAGACCCGGCAGCGCCGTTGCGAACGATGCCGCTCGCCTGGCTCTGGTCGCCAGAACGTCATGGAGGCTCAAGACCTCCACCTCCTCCACCAGCGCCCACGCCGTCGCCCGTCTGTGTAGGTACGGGTAGGCCGGACGCGGATGGATCCACCACGGTCGCACCCTTCTTCTTGGGAGCCATGGCGATGAAAGTGATCAAGAACTGGCGCGCTGACCGCTAGATCGGGTTCGCGCAATCTTCTTCCCCTACCTGGCGCACCAAAGATGTCGGCGTACGACACCTATGGGATCGAGGGGATCCCTTTACGGTTCGGCGGGGGAAAAGATTTGCACAAAGAGCGGATCCAACGATCAATGCAAGGATCTTTACCCAGGTTCGGGCCACTAAGAAGCGTAAAACCCTACTCCTGCTGTTGTTTATTGTGGATGTTCTTCAACTCAAGTACACAGAGCGCTTGCGATGAACAGTACGTTCAAGAAGCAGCTACGCATGCAGAATGGGCCAGAAGGTCCTCTCCCCCTGTAGCTCCGCCTTGGGCCTCCTTTTATACGTCCAAAGGGGTCATCAACAGTGGCAGGCGGGAGTACAAGAGGTGTAAAGTTGCTACAGTGTTACATGATTACCACTGACGGATTAGGACAAACGCATTAAATGCCTCCCATAGGTGTCCCTAACTTTCTTGGGGACGGAAAAAGGACCCGTCCCATCAGCACCGCTTAACCCCATCCGCGGTCAGTGCCATGACACGCAACCAGGAGGACAAGCCCTAAACGACGGACTGGTCGCTGCGCTGGAGCGGTGGCAGTACGGCGAGATCTTGCCGGGTGCGAAGCCTTGCCGGGCCTTCGCGAGTCCTCCCGGCAGGGCTCTTGCCGGGAACCCAGCCTTTAGTCTTCTGTCTTTTGGTCATCGGCTTGAACGCCTTCTTGATATCCTTGGTATATGTTTCCAGCTGTTCCCCGGGAAGCCTTGCCGCTAGTATGGCTACAACCGTCCGTGCACAAGTATGGGGTACTAAAAGACCCAAACTTTAGTACACCGACACGGTGGGAGCATACAGATAAACAATCGAACTGGGCGGGCCAATACGGTACATGCGGTTGTGGGAGCATGCGCCTTCGGCCGATATTCATCCGCCTACGCAGGGAATAGGGATTGTTGTGTTTGCCAGGGGTTACCTTTGACAAAGGGCTCTTGTACGAAATCACTAATTGAGGAGTACTCCTTCCAAAGATCACTCCCACCTCCTCAGGTTGCGACAAGTGGCGCACTGCATACGCGCCACTTGTCGCAACCCGAGAGTTTTCCCTTTTTTCGTAGATCCGTTTATTCAAAATGTTTTATCTCTTAAATCGTGCGTCCAAATCTAGAACCGTTTTCACCATTGGATTCCTCGCATCGAGATTTTCAAAACTAGATCCCATGTTGATAGGTTTTGATGAATTTTTTTTTCACAAAAAAACCGGACAAAAAAACCAAACCGGAAGCACGTTTTTTCCCTTACCGAAAGAGGCACGGCCGTGCCTCTCGTAAAATCAAAACCGTGCCTCTCACGGAAGCAAAACCGTGCCTCTCGCAAAAGCAAGGCTGTGCCTCTCGCGAAAGCAAAACCGTGCCTCTCGCGGAAGAAGAAAAAACAGAAAACGTGTTTTTTTCTGTTTCCGAGAGGCACGGCCGTACCTCTCGCGAAAGCAAAACCTCGCAGAAGCAAAAAAAACACGTTTTTTTCGCGCAAATTTTTTTTCTCTCCAAAAGCTAAGGAATACCGGTCGAAAACCAAAAAGCCGATAAAACCCGTTTAAAAAGCCGAAAACGCGTGCGGAAAAATAAAAAAATAAAATCCGGAGGAAGCGCCAGAGCGCGACACGTGGCGGCGGCTGAGAGCCCACCCCCAAGTGATCGTTGGGAGGCTCGCGAAAGAGCGCTCGTCAACTAGTTGCTCTCGCTCTTGTATAACACCTTTTTTTTAGAATCACTCTTGTATAACACCAGTGGGAGTCAAACAAACGAGCCATTGCTGAATGCCAGCGCAACAATCTTCCCGTGACCGTTTTTTTTAAAAAAATTCTTCGTTTTTTAGTCAGGGTTTCACCCCAAAAAAAATCTAATATAGTTTTTTAGGAGCTAGATATTTTGAAAATATTTTAAATAGAATTATATATACTCCCTCTGTAAACTTTTACGTTAACAGTTCAATGTATAATAACATTGTTCACTGCGTGTTATAAAAATGTTCATTGTATAAATGAAACATAATACAATGTATATTACTTTTTTTGGTGTATATATCAAAAAATGTTCATCACATATTAGAAAAATCTTCACCTTAATTTAAATAAATGCTTACCATATATTAAAAAAATCTTCACCTTTTTTTGGAGTATTGAGAAACTATAAAAAGTAGAAAATGTAAAAAATCATTTTTTTTAAACAAAAATCTGAAAACAGGAGAAAAATTACAAGTGAAAGAGAAAAAACTGAAACAAAAACCACAGTAAAAGGAACGAAAAAGAAAAACTCAAACACCTATATGACGCACACGGGTGTACGTCATATAGGGTTCACAAAGAATATATGTCGCTCAACGCGAGTGTAATGATATCCCCTGACATGTAGCTACTAGGTCAGTTCATTTTCATCTTTTTTTCCGCTGGGTTTCGATCTAATTTGCTGGATTTCATTTGTTGGGTTCAGCTGGGTTTTGTTCGATATGTTTTTTCCTTTTCGTTTTTTTCTTTCTTCACTGCGTTCTCCTATTTTTTGTGTTTTCCCTTGCTTTTTACCGGTTTTCTTTGTTTCTTTCTTGGTGTTGACTGAATTTTTTTGTCCGTTTCATTAGGTTTTTCTTCAGTTGTCTTTGTTTTTTCTTTGTCGTTTTTATTGGTTTTTTCAACACATGTCTACTTTTATTTAGTACATAATATATCTTTTCAGTGTGCATGTGAAATATTTTTTGATACACACGATGTACATTTTTTTAATACATGTTTTGAAAACTCTTCTAATACATAGTCAAGATTTTTCCAAATACAGAAGTCTATATTTTTAGTATACATCAGGTACATTTTCTAATATATATTTGTCATTTTTCACATACATAATCAACAATTTTCACTATATGTTTTGATTCTAATTTCTTTTTAGTACACATTATATATTTTTGGTATACATATAAACATTTTTAATATACATTTAACATTTTAAATACATGATTAATATATTTTTTTCAAACATATTTTTTAATAGCAACTTTTTTTCATACACGCTATACATTTTTCTTTTACATCACGAAGAATCGTACCCGTCGTGGCGTTTTTGCAAAAAAGTCCCTATGGTTTTGGGTATTCAACCCGCAGGACCTATTTAAGTGGATATATCTGAAAAAACGTTTCGTTTTTACAAACAGGACCTGCTTATTTTAGTATTCAACCCGCGGTCACGTCCTACGTTAGAAACAACAGAGTTTCTGCCCGTCCAACCATCATGCACGCACGCAAACTCGCGTTGATTACGTTCAATTTTTTGTCCCACCTCGCTCCCTTAAACTGATTCTCATCAATTTATATACGATTGCAGATTAGCCATAATATCAATCAGCCTCCTCAAAAATCAACAAACAGGCTGCCAATACATGGGAGAGAACAATAAGGAGCGAGGAGGGATCCGCAGGCCAGACAACTAATCCTGACCATGATTTACAGAAAATTCTCACCAGACATGAGAATCAGAGGCAAAAAAGAATTAACCCAACATGATGGGAAGGCAACAACGAAGTGGTCAAATCCACACATATTCGAATGATAATGAAATTACGACAGCACCGACCGCGAGGAGCGTTCGAGACGGGGAAGGGCGCGCGACGCTGTCCCGGTTCTTGCCGGGAGTCGTTGACGAGGACGAAGGGTTCCTACGGCGGTTGTTGATGCAGACGTGACGGGGCCGGGATCCGGCGGCGGCACTCCGGATCTGGTGGTCTGGAACGGGGTGCCAGCGACTCATCAGCCTGCAAGAACGATGAGGAAATGAGAGAGAGACACACTCAGAGGAGGGGAGGGGAGGAGGGGATGGGATCCGGCAGCGACAGCTCACTCTGATGGAACGGGGGGGAGGGGATGGGATCCGACAGTGGCGCTCGCTCCGGTGGAACGGGGGGAGGCGACGGGATCCGGCGGTGGCGCTCGCTCCGGTGGAACGGGGGGCGCCAGCGACTTTGGAGGCTTCACTGTAGGAGATATGCCCTAGAGGCAATAACAAATGTTATTATTTATCTCCATGTTCATAATTATGTTTATGTTCCATGCTATAACTGCTATGGTTCTCGAGTCTACAATAACCACGAGGCTCGGAGGAAGACTCATATGCACGTGTGGAATAATAAACGGTAAAATGTATTCCTAGTCATGCCTCTAAGACTAGCTCAAGTGTTGCATGATGGTCCTGTTTTCCTGATCATGGGCATGTCTATGCCGGCAACTTTGAGGGCACAATGTTAGGAGAACACTTGTGTTGAATCGACCCGATTGATGTTATGCTATGAGATTCATTCGTCACAAGTTAATAGCTCAAGATTGGGATTTGCTCCTCCGACGATGGAGAGATATCTCTGGGCCCTCTCGGTGTTACGGTATCCATCATCGTCTGGCCAGACACAAGTGTGATTTGATCACAGGGATGCCGGAACACAGAAACGAGAAAAGAGAACAAAACCGGCAACGAGGTAACTGGCATTGTGGACAAGTGTTGATCCACGGGGATGCCGATGTTTCTCACCTCGGGTATTTGTAACATATCGCGAAGCAACAGGAATAGCACACGACAACTGGAGGTTCACTCGAATATTCATTCGTGTGGGTATAGGGGTCAATATGGGTGTCCACGGCTCCGATGTTGATCATTGATCGAAAAGAGTTCCGGTCATGTCTATACTTCACCGAACCTATAGGGTTACACGCTTAAGGGTCATCTATCTGATGGAAATATGCCCTAGAGGCAATAATAAAGTTGTTATTATTTTATATTTCCTTGTTCATGATAAAGGTTTATTATTCATGCTAGAATTGTATTGACCGGAAACTTAAATACATGTGTGAATACATAAACAAATACCGTGTCCCTAGTGAGCCTCTAATAGACTAGCTCGTTGATCAAAGATGGTTAAGGTTTCCTAACCATAGACATGAGTTGTCATTTGATAACGGGATCACATCATTAGGAGAATGATGTGATGGACAAGACCCATCTGTTAGCTTAGCATATGATCGTTCTGTTTATTGCTACTGCTTTCTTGAATGTCAAATACATGTTCCTCCGACCATGAGATCATGCAACTCCCGGATACCGGAGGAATACCTTGTGTGCTATCAAACGTCACAACGTAACTGGGTGATCATAAAGATGCTCTACAGGTATCTCCGAAGGTGTCTGTTGAGTTGGCATGGATCGAGACTGGGATTTGTCACTCCGTGTTTCGGAGAGGTATCTCTGGGCCCTCTCGGTAATGCACATCATAAGAAGCTTGCAAGCAAAGTGACTAAGGAGTTAGTTACGGGATGATGTATTACGGAACGAGTAAAGAGACTTGTTGGTAACGAGATTGAACTAGGTATGGAGATACCGACGATCGAATCTCGGGCAAGTAACATACCGACGGACAAAGGGAATTACGTATGTTGTCATTGCGGTTCGACCGATAAGATCTTCGTGGAATATGTAGGAACCGATATGGGCATCCAGGTTCCGCTATTGATTATTGACCGGAGAGGCGTCTCGGTCATGTCTACATCATTCCCGAACCCGTAGGGTCCGCACGCTTAACGTTCGTTGACGATATAGTGTTATATGAGTTATGTGAATTGGTAACCGAATGTTGTTCAGAGTCCCGGATGAGATCCTGGACATCACGAGGAGTCTTGGAATGGTCGAGAGGTAAAGATTTATATATGGGAAGTCATATTTTGGGTTCCGAAAAAAGGTGCAGTTTTTTCGGTATTGTACCGGGAAGCTTCCAGAAGGTTCCGGAGGATTCCGGAGGGGTCCGGAAGTCCACAAGTGGATCCACCACGTCCCAAGGGCTGGCATGGGCTAAGGGGAGGCGCCCTGGCCTTATTGGGCCAGGCGCACCAAGTCCTCAAAAGCCCACGCAGCTAGGGAAGGAAAAAAGGAGAGTCCTAGTAGGAATAGGATTGGACTCTGGAGTCCAAGTCCACGTGTGTACTATTCACGTGGTACTGTTCACGTGGTACTGTTCATGTGGCACTATTCCTTCTACTCCAAGCCCCTACACATATATAAATAGAGGAGAGGGGGCGCCCCAAACAAGCCACAACATTGTCTTAGCCGTGTGCGGCGCCCCCCTCCACAGTTCCGTCCCTCGGTCATATTTTCGCAGTGCTTGGGCGAAGCCCTATGGAGATAGCATCACCATCACCGTCACCACGCCGTCGTGCTGCCGGAACTCATCCACTACCTCACCATCTTGCTAGATCAAGAAGTCGAGGACGTCACCGAGTTGAACGTGTGCTGAACGCGGAGGTGTCGTACGTTCGGTGCTCGGTCGGTTGGATCGTGAAGTTGTTCGACGACATCAACCGCGTTGTTCTAACGCTTCCGCTTACGGTCTACGACGGTACGTAGACACACTCCCCCTCTCGTAGCTATGCATCTCCATGGATAGATCTTGCGTGTGCGTAGAAAATTTTTGTTTTCCATGCAACGTTCCCCAACAGTGGCATCATGAGCCAGGTCTATGCGTAGATGATATGCACGAGTAGAACACAAAGAGTTGTGGGCGGTGATCGTCATACTGCTTACCACCAACATCATATTTTGATTCGGCGGTATTGTAAGATGAAGCGGCCCGGACCAACCTTACATGTCCACGTACATGAGACCGGTTCCACCGACAGACATGCAACTTGTTTTGCATAAAGGTGGCTGGCGGGTGTCTGTTTCTCCTACTTTAGTTGAATCGAATTTGACTGCGGCCGGTCCTTGTTGAAGGTTAAGACAGCAAACTTGATAAATCACCGTTGTGGTTTTGTGCCGTAGGTAAGAACGGTTCTTGCTAGAAGCCCGTAGCAGCCACGTAAAACTTGCAACAACAAAGTAGATGACGTCTAACTTGTTTTTGCAGGGTATGCTATGATGTGATATGGTCAAGACATGATGTGATATACATTATTGTATGAGATGATCATGTTTTGTAATTTATCGGCAACCGGCAGGAGCCTTATGGTTGTCTCTTTATTGTATGAAATGCAAGCGCCATGTAATTGCTTTACTTTATCGCTATGCGTTAGCAATAGTTGTAGAAGCAATAGTTGGCGAGACGGCCACGACGCAACGATGGAGATCAAGGTGTCGAGCCGGTGACGATGGAGATCATGACGATGCTTTGGAGATGGAGATCAAAAGCACAAGATGATGATGGCCATATCATGTCACATATTTTGATTGCATGTGATGTTTATCCTTTATGCATCTTATTTTGCTTAGAATGGCGGTAGAATTATAAGATGATCCCTTCACTAAATTTCAAGATAAAAGTGTTCTCCCCGAGTATGCACCGTTGCTAAAGTTCGTCGTTTCGAAGCACCTCGTGATGATCGGGTGTGATAGATTCTACGTTCACATACAACGGGTGTAAGCCAGTTTTACACAAGCAGAATACTTGGGTTAAACTTGACGAGCCTAGCATGTACAGACATGGTCTCGGAACACTGGAGACCGAAAGGTCGAACATGAGTCATATAGTAGATATGATCAACATGGAGATGTTCACCATTGATGACTATCCCATCTCACGTGATGATCAGACATGGGCTAGTTGATTTGGATCATGTATCACTTAGTTAACTTGAGGGATGTTAATTTAAGTGGGAGTTCATTAGTAATTTGATTAATTGAACTTAATTTATCATGAACTTAGTCCTGATAGTCTTTGCAAATTATGTTGTAGATCAATAGCTCGCGTTGTAGCTCCCCTGTTTTTGATACGTTCCTAGAGAAAGCTAAGTTGAAAGATGATGGTAGCAACTACACGGACTGGGTCCGTAACTTGAGGATTATCCTCATTGCTGCACAGAAGAATTATGTCCTTGATGCACCGCTAGGTGATGGACCTGCTGCAGGAGCTGCTGCAGACATTGTGAACGCCTGGCAGGCTCGATCTGATGACTACTCGATAGTTCAGTGTGCCATGCTCTACGGCTTAGAACCGGGACTGCAAAAGCGTTTTGAACGCCACGGAGCATATGAGATGTTCCAAGAGCTGAAATTGATATTTCAAGCTAATGCCTGGGTTGAGAGATATGAAGTCTCCAACAAGTTCTTTAGCTATAAGATGGAGGAGAACAGTTCTGTCAGTGAACACATACTCAGAATGTCTGGGTACCACAACCACTTGACTCAGCTGGGAATTGATCTTCTGGTTGAGAGTGTTATTGACAGAGTTCTTCAGTCACTGCCACCAAGCTATAAAGGCTTCGTGATGAACTATAATATGCAAGGGATGGAGAAGACAATTCCCGAGCTCTTCGCGATGCTGAAATCGGCGGAGGTAGAAATCAAGAAGGAGCATCAAGTGTTGATGGTTAACAAGACCACTAGTTTCAAGAAAAAGGGCAAGGGAAAGAAGGGGAACTTCAAGAAGAACGGCAAGCAAGCTGTCGCTCCCACGAAGAAACCCAAAGTTGGACCCAAGCCTGAAACTGAGTGCTTCTACTGCAAAGGAACTGGTCACTGGAAGCGGAACTGCCCCAAGGATTTGGCGGATAAGAAGGATGGCAAAGTGAACAAAGGTATATTTGATATACATGTTATTGATATGTACCTCACTAGTGCTCGTAGCAGCGTCTGGGTATTTGATACCGATTCAGTTGCTAATATTAGTAACTTGAAGCAGGAGCTGCAGAGTAACGGAGACTAGCTGAGGGCGAGGTGACGATATGTGTTGGAAGTGTCTCCAAGATTGATATGATCAATATCGACACGCTCGTAATACCTTCGGGATTAGTATTAAACCTAAATAATGGTTATTTGGTGCTTGCGTTGAGCATAAAACATTATATATGGATATTGTTTATTGCAAGACGGTTATTCATTTAAGTCAGAGAATAATGGTTATTCTGTTTATATGAATAATATCCCTCGTGATCATGCACCCTTGTGAATGGTTTATTCTTGTTGAATCTCGATCGTAGTGATACACATATTCATAATATTGATGCCAAAAGATGCAAAGTTGATAATGATAGTGCAACATACTTGTGGCACTGCCGTTTAGGTCATATTGGTGTAAAGCGCATGAAGAAACTCCATGCGGATGGACTTTTGGAATCTCTTGATTATGAATCATTTGATACTTGCGAACCATGCCTCATGGGCAAGATGACTAAAACTCCGTTCTCCGGAACAATGGAGCGAGCTACTGATTTGTTGGAAATAATACATACCGATGTATGCGGTCTGATGAATGTTGAAGCACGCGGCGGGTATCGTTATTTTCTAACCTTCACAGATGATTTGAGTAGATATGGGTATATCTACTTGATGAAACACAAGTCTGAAACATTTGAAAAGTTCAAAGAATTTCAGAGTGAAGTAGAGAATCATCATAACAAGAAAATAAAGTTTCTACAATCTGATCGCGGAGGCGAATATTTGAGTTACGAGTTTGGCCTTCATTTAAGAAAATGTGGAATTGTTTCACAACTCACGCCACCTGGAACACCACAGCGTAATGGTGTGTCCGAACGTCGTAACCGTACTTTATTGGATATGGTGCATTCTATGATGTCTCTTACCGATTTGCCACTATCGTTTTGGAGTTATGCATTAGAGACAGCTGCATTCACGTTAAATAGGGCACCGTCTAAATCCGTTGAGACGACACCGTATGAACTATGGTTTGGCAAGAAACCTAAGCTGTCGTTTCTTAAAGTTTGGGGATGCGATGCTTATGTGAAAAAGCTTCAACCTGATAAGCTCGAACCCAAAGCGGAGAAGTGCGTCTTCATAGGATACCCTAAAGAAACAATTGGGTACACCTTCTACCACAGATCCGAAGGCAAGGTCTTTGTTGCCAAGAATGGGTCCTTTCTAGAGAAGGAGTTTCTCTCGAAAGAAGTGAGTGGGAGGAAAGTAGAACTTGATGAGGTAATTGTACCTTCTCTCGAATTGGAAAGTAGCTCATCAGAGAAAACCGTTCCCGTGATGCCTACACCAATAAGAGAGGAAGATAATGATAAAGATCATGAAACTTCAGATCAAGTTACTACTAAACTTCGTAGGTCGACCAGAGTACGTTCCGCACCAGAGTGGTACGGTAATCCTGTTCTGGAAGTTATGTTGTTAGATAACGGCGAACCTACGAACTATGAAGAAGCTATGATAAGCCCGGATTCCGACAAATGGCTTGAGGCCATGAAATCTGAGATAGGATCCATGTATGAGAACAAAGTGTGGACTTTGGTGGACTTGCCCGGTGATCGGCAAGCCATTGAGAATAAATGGATTTTTAAGAGGAAGACGGATGCTGATGGTAATATCACTGTCTACAAAGCTCGACTTGTCGCGAAAGGTTTTTGACAAGTTCAAGGGGTTGACTACGATGACACTTTCTCACCCGTAGCGATGCTTAAGTCTGTCCGAATCATGTTAGCAATTGCCACATTTTATGATTATGAAATCTGACAAATGGATGTCAAAACTGCATTCCTTAATGGTTTTCTCAAAGAAGAGTTGTATATGATGCAACCAGAAGGTTTTGTCGGTCCTAAGTGTGCTAACAAAGTGTGCAAGCTCCAGCGATCCATCTATGGACTGGTGCAAGCATCTCGGAGTTGGAATATACGTTTTGATGAGGTGATCAAAGCATATGTTTTTGTACAGACTTACGGTGAAGCCTGTATTTACAAGAAAGTGAGTGGGAGCTCTGTAGCATTTCTAATATTATATGTGGATGATATATTGTTGATTGGAAATGATATAGAATTTCTGGATGGCATAAAGGGATACTTGAATAAGAATTTTTCAATGAAAGACCTCGGTGAAGCTGCTTATATATTGGGCATCAAGATCTATAGGGATAGATCAAGACGCTTGATAAGACTTTCAATGAGTACATACCTTGACAAGATTTTGAAGGAGTTCAAAATGGATCAGTTAAAGAAGGAGTTCTTGCCTGTATTGTAAGGTGTAAAGTTGAGTAAGACTCAAAGCTCGACCACGGCAGAAGATAGAGAGAGAATGAAAGTCATTCCCTATGCCTCAGCCATAGGTTCTATTATGTATGCCATGCTGTGTACCAGACCTAATGTGTGCCTTGCCACGTGTCTGGCAAAGGGGGTACAAGAGTGATCCAGGAGTGGATCACTGGACAGCGGTCAAAATTATCCTTAGTAACTAAAGGACTAAGGAAATGTTTCTCGATTATGGAGGTGATAAAGAGTTCGTCGTAAAGGGTTACGTCGATGCAAGCTTTGACACCAATCTGGATATCTCTGAGTAGCAAACCGGATACGTATAATGGAGCAGTCATTTGGAATAGCTCCAAGTAAAGCGTGATAGCAGCATCTACAGTATGACATAAGGATTTGCAAAGTACACATGGATCTGAATATTGCAGACCCATTGACTAAAATTCTCTCTCACGAGCAAAACATGATCACACCTTAGAACTCTTTGAGTGTTAATCACATGCTGATGTGAACTAGATTATTGACTCTAGTGAACTCTTGGGTGTTAATCACATGGCGATGTGAACTAGATTATTGACTCTAGTGCAAGTGGGAGACTGATGGAAATATGCCCTAGAGGCAATAATAAAGTTGTTATTATTTTATATTTCCTTGTTCATGATAAAGGTTTATTATTTATGCTAGAATTGTATTGACCGGAAACTTAAATACATGTGTGAATACATAAACAAATACCGTGTCCCTAGTGAGCCTCTAATAGACTAGCTCGTTGATCAAAGATGGTTAAGGTTTCCTAACCATAGACATGAGTTGTCATTTGATAACGGGATCACATCATTAGGAGAATGATGTGATGGACAAGACCCATCTGTTAGCTTAGCATATGATCGTTCTGTTTATTGCTACTGCTTTCTTGAATGTCAAATACATGTTCCTCCGACCATGAGATCATGCAACTCCCGGATACCGGAGGAATACCTTGTGTGCTATCAAACGTCACAACGTAACTGGGTGATCATAAAGATGCTCTACAGGTATCTCCGAAGGTGTCTGTTGAGTTGGCATGGATCGAGACTGGGATTTGTCACTCCGTGTTTCGGAGAGGTATCTCTGGGCCCTCTCGGTAATGCACATCATAAGAAGCTTGCAAGCAAAGTGACTAAGGAGTTAGTTACGGGATGATGTATTACGGAACGAGTAAAGAGACTTGCCGGTAACGAGATTGAACTAGGTATGGAGATACCGACGATCGAATCTCGGGCAAGTAACATACCGACGGACAAAGGGAATTACGTATGTTGTCATTGCGGTTCGACCGATAAGATCTTCGTGGAATATGTAGGAACCAATATGGGCATCCAGGTTTCGCTATTGATTATTGACCGGAGAGGCGTCTCGGTCATGTCTACATCATTCCCGAACCCGTAGGGTCCGCACGCTTAACGTTCGTTGACGATATAGTGTTATATGAGTTATGTGAATTGGTAACCGAATGTTGTTCGAAGTCCCGGATGAGATCCCGGACGTCACGAGGAGTCTCAGAATGGTCGAGAGGTAAAGATTTATATATGGGAAGTCATATTTTGGGTTCCGGAAAAAGGTGCAGTTTTTTCGGTATTGTACCGGGAAGCTTCCAGAAGGTTTCGGAGGATTCCGGAGGGGTCCGGAAGTCCACAAGTGGGTCCACCACATCCCAAGGGCTGGCATGGGCTAAGGGGAGGCGCCCTGGCCTTATTGGGCCAGGCGCACCAAGTCCTCAAAAGCCCACGCAGCTAGGGAAGGAAAAAAGGAGAGTCCTAGTAGGAATAGGATTGGACTTTGGAGTCCAAGTCCACGTGTGTACTATTCATGTGGTACTGTTCACGTGGTACTGTTCATGTGGCACTATTCCTTCTACTCCAAGCCCCTACACATATATAAATAGAGGAGAGGGGGCGCCCCAAACAAGCCACAACATTGTCTTAGTCGTGTGCGGCGCCCCCCTCCACAGTTCCGTCCCTCGGTCATATTTTCGCAGTGCTTGGGCGAAGCCCTGCGGAGATAGCATCACCATCACCGTCACCACGCCGTCGTGCTGCCGGAACTCATCCACTACCTCGCCGTCTTGCTAGATCAAGAAGTCGAGGACGTCACCGAGTTGAACGTGTGCTGAACGCGGAGGTGCCGTACGTTCGGTGCTCGGTCGGTTGGATCGTGAAGTTGTTCGACGACACCAACCGCGTTGTTCTAACGCTTCCGCTTACGGTCTACGAGGGTACGTAGACACACTCCCCCTCTCGTAGCTATGCATCTCCATGGATAGATCTTGCGTGTGCGTAGAAATTTTTTGTTTTCCATGCAACGTTCCCCAACACTATCTGCTGAATACTAGACACGGAGTCTGAGAGAAAATTACCGAAAAAGTTTCGGACGAAATGGAAAAGTTTCGGAGAGGAAACCGGAATAGTTCCGGTAAAACTGAAAAGTTGTTTCAGGGTATTCCATTAAGTCAAATTGGTTCCGGCACATGTCTGGAAATTCTTGGAGGGTGCCAGAATCATTCTGGAAACTTTTGGGATTTTTCCGGAGGAAAAACCGGAAATGTTCCGGAGCAGCCGGAACCGCTATGATAGCTTTTCCGCTGAAGAAACATTGTTCCGGAATGCGTTCAAAATTATTTTAGTGGGTACAGGAATTGTTCTAGACACACAGAAATAATTTGGGATTTAACGGACGCAGAAAAATGTCTTCATGAATAGTGAAAGTGTTTTTTGGATATATTTTTGGAAAGCACCTTTTTGGATATTTCCAAAAAGGCTTCTAGAGGACTTGGGAGACAAGGAAGCTCCTCATGGGGGGTCCCATCAAGGGGTGGCCGGCCACATGTGGTGCTCCATCATGGAGCCCCACTTGTCTCATGGCTTCACCTTTATGCCCTTGTGAAGGACTTCTTTTATGTGCACTTTGGGTTTTATTGTAAAACCACCCTACCCCTTGGCTTTCCTATAAATAGAGGTGGAGGGGCTGCCTCCACACTCACTCCTTGCTCACATACAAATGCCATGCTCGTCTGGCTCTCTCTCTCCCTCCCACGAAAAGAGTTTTCGTAGAGCCGAAAGGTTGTCTGTGTTCCGGTGGGAACTAGTTCTGGAGGGCGAAGCCCTGCCGGATAGATGACACCGTATGTGTGCAACTCTGTAGAGAGATCGTAGTTTCGGTCTTAGTTCGAGAGTGCCTCCCGAAGGGCTGTCCAAGTGACCGTCTTAGTTTCGAGGGTCCTCCCGAAGGGCTGTCCGAGTGACTGTCCGGTTTTCGAAGGTCCTCCCGAAGGGCTGTCCGCGACACCATCCGAGGGACTGTCCGACCGCCTCCCGGAGGGCTGTCCGAGGGCAGATGTGGGAGTACATCCTCGCGGTTGGGAGGTTGTAAATCCTAGCTGCGGGGATCTGCACCGCCGATCGTCATCGACTCTACTTCCGCTGAGCTACGAGTCGGTAACGAAAAAGATCAAACCTTGTATGCAGTCTCCATAGTGGTCCTGGGCTGGTGCGTAGGTCGGAATTTTTTTGTTTTCTGCTGCGTTACCCTCCAGTGGCATCATGAGCCGTGCTAGGCGTAGATGCAGGTTGCGATCTAGAATACATAGTGATGTATGGGTATTGCACAATATAATTTGTAGTAGATGAGTTCTGCTGCTGATAATTATTTGTGCGGGTAGCAGATGAAATCTGTTACCTGATGTTCTTGTTGCTTCCCTGGAATTTGCATATTTCTGATCTTGATAACAGCATGGTGGAATTTCAAAGTTCTGGCAATCCGCGATCCTGATTGATCAACGAAGTGCTAACAGTTCGTTGAATTCCACCATAGTTAAAAAGAAAGATGAAATTTCGCAGACGAAAGGGCAATGCAGATATGATCTGCACGGGGGTCATGCGTATGACAAAGTTTAGTATGGGGCTTGAGATTTAATTATCTCGTGTTTCATACACCCCGAGATGTTAATCTAGCGACTTGAATAATCATACTTGATGATAAAACGTTGGTAGCTGCGGTTTGTTCGAAACCTTAGAAGCCACGTAAAATAAAAATTTGCATAAACCGATTAGAGGCGTCTAACTTGGTTTTGCAGGATGGTTTGCATGTGCATGTGATGTGGTATAGCAGTGCTCATATTAATTTGATTATGTATGAGATGACTATATGATGTAAATAAACATGACCTGCGTGTCATGATTCGGCATGATGGCTGGAGCCATATGATTGTCACTTTAATGACCTGCGTGTCAACCTTTTGTAATGCACTTATTTTATTAGCTATAGAGATAGCAATATTATCTGGTGCATCGACAAGGTGGTGGCAAACTTCGCGAAGGTGAACACCGACGCGAATGCCGAAGACGAAGAAATACAAGACTTCTCCGTCAGAAAGGGCTATACCATATCATGCTATTATGAATTGCCTGAGATGTTTATCCCTTATGATGCACCCTTCTTGATTGCGTCGTAGTCGCTTTTTATTACGGTGATCTCTCACAAAAATATCAAGTAGTTAGTGTTCTCCCAAGTGTAGCACCGTCACGGCACCTAACTTCTCGGAGTGCGTCATGTCCATATGAGTACAAACGATTAGGGAAGTGTGAGGCGGGTGAGGTCAGACCTCGCAGCGAGATCACTTGGTTGTCTTGACGTTCTGGCTTGATCGTCCTGAGCTCGGAACACACGCATCGAAAGATGAACAAGAATCACATAGAGATGTGATTGGCAAGTTGGCCTACCGATTAAAATTTTCGTCATCAATGATGCCCACATCAATGGCGTTGAATTGAAATGCGGATCTTGAATCACTCAAAATCAATTATGAGAGATATTGATTTGAGTGGGAGCGCACTATAGAATTAACTTGTTTAAATTCTCGGTGCAATTAATTATGAACTTTGTCTAAAGTGAAATTTGCATAATAGTTGTAGAATAATGGCTCGCGTTTCCACCTTCCTTATTAAAATTGAATAGCTGTTATATATCTGGTTAAAACTTTACGGTTGGTAACGTAATGTGAGGATTGTCCTCAAGAGTGCCGAGAAGGACTTTGTCCTATCGCATGCTTTCGGTATCCTCCCGCTAATGCTATGGATAATGCGACTCTCGTCCTTTGATCCAAAAGCTAGAATTCCGTTACGGTCAAGTGCAATATGTTTGCTTCCATGAGACCCGGACTTCAAAAGTTTGGGATAGCTATGTGATATTCATGGAACTGAAAATCATTTTTCAGACACAAACAAAGGCTTAAAGATATGGGATATCCAAAGCAATGTTTGTTTTGCAAACTGTTAGTAAAAGTGTTTACTATGCATTTAACTAATAACAGAGGGATCCAGTAGAACGCCTGTCATATGATGAAGGTGAATAAAACAACAACTTAAAGGAAATGTCCAAAGGGTGTTAGTATGACTTACGCGCCTAGGAAGTCCAGGGCTAATGCCACTCTTAAGTTGGATGCTTCTTCTGAGAGTAGGAGAAATACTAAAAGTTAAACTGTTAGAAGTATAAAGGCAAAAAGAGAGAAGACTGGAATATCCAGCTCATGTATGAAAGTCATACAAGCTATTGATGTATAGAAGGCTGGTCAAAGAAATAGTTCTTGGGAATTATGATTAAACATGTTAATCACTGATTCTTGGGTATTGTGAGTTGATCACAGAGATACCCGCTGGATTGCTTTCCGTTGCAATTCGATGCAAGAACTACTACGGCCTAAAAGACTGGCCGGAGTGAGGTTCAGATACGCGCCGGGAACATAGTAAAAGTTACTATACATTCCATCGGTGTATTACCCATGTATTTATTTTCATAATTCATTTAGAGTTTTACACACTCTAGCCCATTGCATAAGGTATCTTGCAAGAAGGTTGTTCATAAGAGAACTTTTGATGTTCGGTGTTATGAATAACATAAGAGCCATACTTTCATTATGAATGAGATGTATGTTATGAATATTGATAATAATACATTACCTCTGTATTTACTTTCATAAATCATTTTAGAGTTTTATACACTCTAGCCCATTTGCATAATGTTTGTTGCAGGAGTGTTGTTCATGAAAGAACAATTGTTGTTCGGAATCATGAATAACATAAGGGCCATGCTTCCATCGTGGATGGGATGTATGTTATGAATATTGATGGTAATATGATACATCCATAACACTGACGCTAAATGCCGCAAGACTAAGGGAATACCACACATGTGTGGCACTGCATTTGGTCACATTGGAGAAACCCGCATGGAGAAATTCCATTATGATGGATTTTGAAGTCATTTGATTATGAATCATCTGAGACTTGCAACTTTCCTTTGGAAATGTGAAGTGACTGAAATACCGTTCACATGCCATAAGGAACGAGCAACGAACTTATTGGTGATCATACATTTTGATGTATGTAGTCCAATAAATGTTGTTGCTAGCAGTGGATTTTATCTATCTTCAGAAATGACTCAAGTAGATACATGGATATCTACTTGATGAGACGTAAGTCTGAATCTTTTGAAATCATTCGAAAGGTTTTCAAAATGAAGTAGAAATTATTGTAACAAGAAAATTATGTTTCTGCAATTGGATTGTGGAAAGAAATATTTGAGTTACAAGTTTAGCGAATGTCTGATGAGTTATGAAAAGAGTTTCATAACTTACACCTCCCGGAACACCGCTATGAGTGGAATGTCCGTGAAGATGTAATCAAACCATTTATGATATGGTAAGATCAAAGATGACATAAATCAATTTGCCATTATCCCTTTTAAAGTAATGCTTTAGAGACTGCGGCTTTTACACTGAAAAGAGCACCATCAGGTCTGTTGAAATGACACCATGGTGTGGTACGCCCAATCATGTTACATCTTTTCTTAAACATTTGGAATATGGGGCTTGTGTAAAAGGTTACAAACCTATTCCAAATCAGACAAGAGCTACTTTGTAGGTTATCCCAAGATGTTGGGTATTCCCCCACCACAATACCGAGGCAACATGTTTTACCACAAAAACGGTATGCTTTTAAAGAGAATGGTTCTTGCAAAAAGGTGAGTGGGAGGACAGTGCAACTCGACGAGATAACAGTATCTTCATCATCAGATCAAAGGAAAGGAACCTTGGAAGTGATTTTAGAGTTTCCTACTACGACTGATACGGAAGCCTCTACATGAGATGTAGGGACTTCGATCGAACTTGCAGCTGAACGACGTAGGCAAAACTCATGCAAACCTCTCAGGTGCGCAAACGAGATATTGTTGTTAGACAACAGTATACCTACGATACACAAGGAAGCATTGATGGGCCCTGACTCCGGAATTGGCTAAATGCCAATACAATCTGAGATAGTTTCCATATACGTGATTCAAGATTAAAATCTTGTTACACCTTTCGGAGGACTTAGAGTCTAACGAATATTTATGGAACTGTAAACTGATGTGGATAAAATGTTTTATCCATAAAGCTCGACTTGTTGCAATAACAAGTTCAAGGAGTTGACTACGATGAGATTGTCTCACCGTAGCGATGCTAAAAGTCGGTTCGGGTTGAACTAGCAATTGATACATATTTCGACATGAGATATGAAACATGGATGCCAAAAGGATTTCCATCTGATGGAAATGCAACCTAGGACTTGCATGTGGTACAGTCCAAAGTATTTTGTCGATCCAGAGGATGCTAGTAAGTATGCAAACTTCAGAGTTCCAGCAATGGACAGAAGAGAGCAAAAGGGAGTTGGAATCTTCGTTTTTGATGAAATATTCAAAGGAGTTTGATTTCATCAATGGATAACGAAGATGCTTGTGGTTTCAAGAAAGTAAGTGGGAGCATAATAATATTTCTAAAAACCTTGTGTGCTTGACAAATTGTTGATTGGAAATAATATAAATTTCTTGACACGAATTAAGGACTTCCTTGAAAATAGTTTTCGATGAAGTGCTTGGGCTAAATAGCCTTGTTATTAGGCATATTTATCTATGAGATAGAATTGCCTAATAGGCTAAGCCAAAAATACATATTGACAAGATGCTAAAACAGTTTAGCATAAGAACGCCAAGGAGTGATTCTTGCCGAAGTCACATGGAAAGAGTTTTGCAAGACTCGGTGTCCCAAAACACTGATGAGCAAAATACATGGTGGAGATTCCACACACTCTTGTGTTTGGATTAATCATGTATTCCATGGTATGTAAAACAACCAGATATGTCCGATACTCCCAATGGTGTTGCGAGTATAGATACCAAAGTGATCAAAGTACTGATCATGGGACAACAGTGAAAAATGTCATTGAGTACTAAGGTAGCACAGATGACATGTTTTCTCGCAAGCAGAGATTATGAAGTGCTCGTTGTAAGAAATTACATCGATACAGTCTTCATTAATGCTCCATGCGATTTTCAATTTAAGTTAAGGGTTTTGTGTAATACAATATGGTGGCACGGTAGTTGGAAATTGTTCCAAACAAGTTACTGTGGCGATTTCTATAACAAAGGCTAAGTATGTTGACGCTTTAGAAGCGACAAAGAAGATGTTGAATCATATAGTTCATTCATGAACTTAGTATGGTTCCAAGAAGGCTTTGGTCAATGGAACACTATTGAAGATAGTTGCTCCATAGCTCAGTCTAAGGAATCAAGGTTTGACCAGTGATTCCCATATATACGAAGCCAAGTCCACACAAAATATGAATTTTGTGAAAGCGTGAAAACGCGAGGACATGCAAAGATACACACGGAACTGAAGTAGTCAGATCCGTTGGACATCAGGCTATACCACATGCGAAGCATTTTTTCACCGGTATGCCACAGGTGTAAATGTGCATTAGCATTGACTAGATTATTGACTCTAGTGCAAGTGGGAGTCTGTAGGAGATATGCCCTAGAGGCAATAAAAAATGTTATTATTTATCTCCATGTTCATAATTATGTTTATGTTCCATGCTATAACTGCTATGGTTCTCGAGTCTACAATAACCACGAGGCTCGGAGGAAGAATCATATGCACGTGTGGAATAATAAACAGTAAAATGTATTCCTAGTCATGCCTCTAAGACTAGCTCAAGTGTTGCATGATGGTCCTGTTTTCCTGATCATGGGCATGTCTATGCCGGCAACTTTGAGGGCACAATGTTAGGAGAACACTTGTGTTGAATCGACCCGATTGATGTTATGCTATGAGATTCATTCGTCACAAGTTAATGGTTAATAACACAGACATAGTTAATGTTTGCATAATTCCTTAGACCATGAGAGTGTCGACTTTCTTCATGCTTGCTTCATGAACTTTGGGGTTTGTTAAACGTCATCCGTAAATGGGTGGCTATTACGGCGGCTTACGGGTTCATGGAAAAGTATGTCAAGTAACTTGATAGCTCAAGATTGGGATTTGCTCCTCCGACGATGGAGAGATATCTCTGGGCCCTCTCGGTGTTACGGTATCCATCATCGTCTGGCCAGACATAAGTGTGATTTGATCACAGGGATGCCAGAACACAGAAACGAGAAAAGAGAACAAAATCGGCAACGAGGTAACTGGCATTGTGGACAAGTGTTGATCCACGGGGATGCCGATGTTTCTCACCTCGGGTATTTGTAACATATCGCGAAGCAACAGGAATAGCACACGGCAACTGGAGGTTCACTCGAATATTCATTCTTGTGGGTATAGGGGTCAATATGGGTGTCCACGGCTCCGATGTTGATCATTGATCGAAAAGAGTTCCGGTCATGTCTATACTTCACCGAACCTATAGGGTCACACGCTTAAGGGTCATCTATCTGCTGAATACTAGACAGGGAGTCTGAGAGAAAATTACCGAAAAAGTTTCAGACGAAACGGAAAAGTTCCGGAGAGGAAACCGGAATAGTTCCGGTAAAACTGAAAAGTTGTTTCAGGGTATTCCATTAAGTCAAATTGGTTCCGGCACATGTCTGGAAATTCTTGGAGGGTGCCAGAATCATTCTGGAAACTTCTGGGATTTTTCCGGAGGAAAAACCGAAAATGTTCCGGAGCAGCCGGAACCGCTATGATAGCTTTTTCGCTGAAGAAACATTGTTCCGGAATTGTTTCAGAATGCGTTCAAAATTATTTTAGTGGGTACTGGAATTGTTCTAGGCACACAGAAATAATTTGGGATTTAACAGACGCAGAAAAATGTCTTTGTGAATAGTGAAAGTGTTTTTTGGATATTTTTTTGGAAAGCATCTTTTTGGATATTTCCAAAAAGGCTTCTAGAGGACTTGGGAGCCAAGGAAGCTCCTCATGGGGGGACCCATCAAGGGGTGGCCGGCCACATGTGGTGCTCCATCATGGAGCCCCACTTGTCTCATGGCTTCACCTTTATGCCCTTGTGAAGGACTTCTTTTATGTGCACTTTGGGTTTTATTGTAAAACCACCCTACCCCTTGGCTTTCCTATAAATAGAGGTGGAGGGGCTGCCTCCACACTCACTCCTTGCTCACATACAAATGCCATGCTCGTCTGGCTCTCTCTCTCCTTCCCACGAAAAGAGTTTTCGTAGAGCCGAAAGGCTGTCTGTGTTCCGGTGGGAACTAGTTCTGGACGGCGAAGCCCTGCCGGATAGATGACACCGTATGTGTGCAACTCTGTAGAGAGATCGTAGTTTCGGTCTTAGTTCGAGAGTGCCTCCCGAAGGGCTGTCCAAGTGACCGTCTTAGTTTCGAGGGTCCTCCCGAAGGGCTGTCCGAGTGACTGTCCGGTTTTCGAAGGTCCTCCCGAAGGGCTGTCCGCGACACCGTCCGAGGGACTGTCCGACCGCCTCCCGGAGGGCTGTCCGAGGGCAGATGTGGGAGTACATCCTCGCGGTTGGGAGGTTGTAAATCCTAGCTGCGGGGATCTGCACCGCCGATCGTCATCGACTCTACTTCCGCTGCGCTACGAGTCGGTAACCAAAAAGATCAAACCTTGTATGCAGTTTCCATAGTGGTCCTGGGCTGGTGCGTAGGTCGGAAATTTTTTGTTTTCTGCTGCGTTACCCTACATTCACATCCGGGCCCCCTGCATGCGGTGGAAGCACGGGAATGAGAGAGAGATTGAGCGAGAGAAGTAATGGAGCTGGATTCAAGTAGGCATCTCGGTGGAGACGAATGGATATGCTAGCGGTGGAGGTACACGCGTGGCCTGATGGGGTGTTACGTGCCAGCCGCTCGGCCCCAACATTGTTTTTATCAGCGGTTGTACACGGGAGTTATAATATTTTTTGCGTTTGGGCCAACAATACTGCAAAAAAAAATTGGGAATAAAATATAATCTTTCAAATCAAACAAATCTTCCATTAATAAAAACTACATAATCAAAATCATTAGAATTCAAATCTTTTGATAATTTTATAAAATACTTTAAATGAATTATTAAACTCTGAAAGAGTATGTAAGGGCATCTCCAACACAGACCCTAAAAAACGCCCGCAATCGTCCAAACCGCACGGTGTGGACGTGTTTTGCCAGCCAACGCGGGCCTGTATCGGTCCGCCGACCGGTCCAGATTTACTTTCTCCCCGCAATCCGAAAACAAACTGGGGGCTTTGCGGGTGACCGGACCGCTGCCTCGCTCGATTCTGTCTTCCATGGCCTACCTTATTTTTTAAAATTACTTATAAATTTTGGATTTGAAGGCAGGGAAGGTCCAAATCTTTTAATAATGTTATTTTTCCAAATTCAATTTTAAATTTCAGAATGGACTAATAATTTTAACTTGGCGTTGTTCATCCTAATCAATTGACCTGGGACCACATCACATGGTCTAAACTGGGGTCATGAAAAACTCTACCCTCAATCAATTCATTGTTTTGACATGTTGAATTATAGGACGTAGACCTGTGGTCTGTGGATGGTCTTGAGCATGCTTATCAAGCTAGGGGTGTGCTATTTTTTATCTCCCGTTGCAACGCACGGGCATGTTTGCTAGTGTATATATATATATGGTTAACATTTTAAATGCATGATTAACATTTTTTAAATATATACATTTGATGTCTAATTGTTTCCCTACACCTTGTACATATTTAATACACGTTGTACATTTTTCATATAATTTTTTTTTGCATGGATTTTTCATATACATTAGAAACATTTTTTTATACAGGTTTAATATTTTTCAAATACATGAGTAGGGGAAAACGCCGACAGGCTCATGTATGTATGTGTGGACTGCGTACACGGCCCAGTTAGACTGGTACGGCCGCAGCCAATCAGCGTCTACGGTCACCCTGCCCACAAACCCGATCCGGTTGTCTGCGTTCACAGAGGATCCGGTGCGCATATGACGCACGCAGTGACGTCAAATGGGCGCAAGTGGCGGCATGCCGGTGCGATCCAGCTGTCACAACCAACCACCACGCGCCACGCGTGGCGCATCTCGACCGTCGAAGCCCAACCACTCCATCGCAACCGTCCACTTCGGCCTACCAGACAATAAATACCTCTCCACCGCATATCCTCCCACCAGACAAACAAAAAACCTAGCCGCGTTCTCCTCTGCGGCACGCAACCTTTGTCCCCTCTTGATATAGAACAACACGCCTCGTCCAGCCTGACCTGTTGTCTCCGTATCGAATTCGCTTCGATCTGGGTAGGTTGTCGATCATGATTTATTCGAATCACCCCTGTGTTTTCTGATTCCCAGTTTCCTCGTTTTGATCGGCGAGTTGGGATTGCGGCAATCTTGGAGCAACGACGCAAGGCAGCTGGATCTGCGCATGGATGCATCCGATCCGTTCGGCTGGCGTTTCAGATCTGTTGCTGGTGAGTAGCTTTCCCCGTCCAGATCGCCTCTTCAGCATGGCTTGAGCTAAAAATTTCCTGTAGCGCTTGCCGATACGTGTATTCTGACGTTCTGTGCCAATTTGACCTGTAGATCTGATGCTTCAAGGCGGATCTGGTTGTTCCCGGCGGTCTCGAGTTGGCGCCGCGGCGGGCGAGGAGTTGTGTCCGGCAAGTGCGTGGATCCCGTCTGCTCCACCTCGCGCGACGACGGCCGACGGCTCTTGTGTTGATAATTATTCGATGATATGTCGATAATTATTAGATCTAAGAGATCGGAGGTGACCGAAGGTAAGAGCATGTAACAAGCGAGGTGCTTGTCGAGAGGTGGAAAAGGAGTGAAAAAAAAGAGAGATGTGAACATCTAGAGGCCTTTGCCATGTTGGGTGCGCTCGCATGGCAGGCCGCCACCATAATAAAGATGTTTTTTTGTCTCGGGGGGAGATCGCACGGGGGTTATCTTGTTTTAGCCCCGGGTTCTCCCCCCTGTGTGCTGGTGTGCTCCTTGTCTGCACCTTTCGTCCGATCCGACTACATGGCACAACGTTCTACCTTCGCGAATCGATCCTGGAGCTACGGACGAAAGACCAAAGGTACCATCGACAATTTACATCAGCTGAACCGCACATAAACATTGACGAAGTACAGTTTTATTCATTATCTTCATTACATACAAGAATTAGAATCCATTTAATTTACTTACATGGACATCGAGAAACTTTATGGCACATCACCACAAATCTGAACTCAACAACTACAGGCAGTCCAGCATAACCAAATCGTTTGTACATATCATTGAAACGATTCAAGTAGATTCTTCACTCTAAATTGTGTTTATTTGTGTGATATTCTGATCTAAATTTAAGTACAATTATCTCTATGGATGGATCATATTATTCTGTAAGGAACATATTGGACCGTTTTTCCTGTGGTCTCCTGGTTTATATTGTAAGCTCTGTCTTATGTTAGATATATAATTTATGTAGCTTGAACAGCTGGATGCATCTTTGTATTACCCAAATGAAGCTTACAGCTAGCTGCCCGTGGACGTATGCATCTTTGTTGGAGCTTCATTGGCTGAAGAGACGTGAAGAGCTCTTTGATTCTGGACAAATCTGCGAAATAGCCCGATGGGTGGCTGGTTCAGATGTACTCGGTCTACTAATCTGGAAAATCATTTATTAAGTCGCTATTTGAACAGTTTTGCTTTTACATCTCATGGTTTGTTATAGCTTCATTACATCGATTTGTCTCGGTTGATTATACATAATTTCATATTTATTGTTTTTGTGGATCTTGCTTCACTATTTATGTTGAAGCAGTGTATGAGAACTATTAAATTGTTTCATGTTTCATACTGTTAAGTGATTCGCATTTTAGACTTAATTCTTAATTTCAGGTAAATTGAGAAGTTGAGCAACATTCTTCAACAATTTACGAGTTGTCTTTCTTTGTTTGGGCATTATCTGTTGCTGGTGCGATTGCTTACTTGTCAAACTTAGCTTACATAATTTTAATAATTAAATTGAGTAATATACTCTCACCGTATCAAAATGTGAGACGTTTTTGTAGGCCCACAAAAATGTCTTGTATTTTGATACAGGTTTAGCTTTTTGTGCTGATAACCTTCATTTAACATAGAGTAAATATGGAACTGGTAAATCATATGCACTTTGTTTTATTAAAATATACTACCTCTGTTCACAAATATAGTACTCTGTAAAGAAAAATGCAAGATAAGATAGTTTAGATCACTAA
Source organism: Elymus sibiricus (assembly GCA_039707655.1). NCBI lineage: Eukaryota > Viridiplantae > Streptophyta > Magnoliopsida > Poales > Poaceae > Elymus > Elymus sibiricus. The sequence continues at coordinate 288,014,812 of CM077670.1, forward strand.
AGATCGGAATCTAATGATCTTATTTCTTTACAGCGTGAGTATGTTTTAACCTTTTCTTAATCGGATGTACATAGTGTTTGTGTTGTCATTGCAATCCGTATGTAATGTATATTTGTGAACGGAGAGAGTATTATGGAGGAAATATGTCAGAGAAATTTCCGTTTGTACATGTGGATCTTATCTCTGCCTGGAGAGATTCTCTGTGGATATACTGAACTTATGTTCAGATCCCGGATGAAAGGTGGTTCAATTCCACCAGGTTCTTTAGCGGTCTAATATTTGGTGACTTACAAATCTGATTGTTTGGTTTCCTAGTGTTAATAGTTGTGAAAATATTAATTATTTTTGAATCTTTTGTGTATATGTTGCAGGAAATAGGATCCTCGTCCAGCTATAATTTATTGGGCGCTTCCAATCAAATAGACCAATTCCCCCACTATGGAAATTGACCCTTTCCAATATGAGTCTGAAAAGTATCAACCTGCTGATGCCAGCTATTGCTGGAGAGAGAGAACATCACATTGACAAATGGGACATGTAGGTCAGATCGAGTATTGGGAAAAAAATCTCCGGTTGGAGAGAGAAAATATTACGAGCATAATTGGTTTGATGTTAAAAATTGGCATGCCAATGTTTGGCATTGTGTCAAATATTGGCTGCTAATTGGTTGGTTACCAAGTTGTGTTGCCTATCTTATATAAAGTTGCCAATATTTGGCAAGTATTGGTATTGCCAATATTTGGCAATGCCAACATTTGGCTAGCCAAATATTGGTAGCAAACCAATCATGCTCTACATTCAAATGGGACATGTAGGTCAGATCGAGTATTGGGAAAGAAATTGTCCGGATTATAAGAAAGTACCACACCTTTTTTTTTTTTTTTTGAGGGACAAGCACTTCTTTATTCAACCATAACCTGAAGTGGCAAATACATGAAGTCCGGGGGAGCAAGAAGCCACACATGGCGCCCCACTTCAAAGGAAACAACAGACTTAGCAAGATCGTGAGCTTCCCAATTCTTCTCTCTCCTAACATGGATAATTTCAGCACCTGCAAACTCTCCCATCTTCTCCTTTATGTCGTGTATGATTGCTGCATTTGGTCCGAGGTATTGGCCCTTCAGATGGTTGACGGTAGACATACAGTCAGTTGCTACTAAAATCTTGTCGATGTAGAGATCCGAGGCCATCGCCTCCAAACACTCAGGTTGCACCATGTCTTGAAAGATCACTGCTGAAGACCCTTGGTATATTCCTTGCGCGTCCCTGCACACCACTGCAATTGCTCCTCTATTGCCATGTCGTGATATTGCAGCATCAGCCATCAACTTCATATATCCCTGCTGAGGGGGTGACCATGTCCTAAATCATTAAAAGCCCACCTAACCCAGTTAGGGGTTTTATTGTAAACCTATTGGTCAGTTGGACTAGTACTTAACCAAATCCTTTGAATATGAAATGGTTCAAAAAGATAGTACTCTCTAATCCATATTAATTGTTGCTGATCTAAAGCTTATATATTTAAGCTAATACATTCATATAGGTGAATGCATCAAAGCACTCATATTATCTATTTTAACTGATCATTTCTCAAAAAAATAAGGAAAAAAAACCTACTCTGTGAAGAGAAACAAGGTGAACTATCTAGTCTTAACTATGAGTTAACAAGGTGAACTAGGGGAAATCCAATTTGGTTCTAGGTAGCATATGCCTGGACGTGCAAAATGTATTTTTGCAAATGTAAAAAGAAAATTGAAAAAAAATATTATATGTCATTGTCTATCTGCAAATTTTCAGGGGAAAAGCTTAGGCATTGATATGTAAGAAAAACAAGTCGAACCACAAATGTTACACTTAAATTATTATTTTTGTTTGTTGACGGAGCACTTTTCGTTTCACATGAAAATTGTCAAGCACGCTTGTTAAAATAACATAAAAGTCTACTAAAAAAATATCAATTTTTTAAATTTTATTTACTATTTATTTTATTTACTGTTCATCCGAGTGCATTTGCTCCCCAGAACCAAAATGGCACTCCCTGCATGCAGTCCTTTGGTGATTTATTATTTCAATTCATGGTTCACGTTCTTCTATTTGAGGTTGAATTCTCACGTCTCATTGCAGCAACAAAAGGACCCCACATGTAGGTTTCGTACTATTACTTTTTCTCATGGTAAATAATGTGTAAGAACATTGCTGCATTCAAACACATCCATTCGAAAATCATTCGGAAAATGGGTATACAAAATGAAAAAATGCAGGAACACTTCTGTAGCATGCATGTACCTTTGTGATGGAGGTCTGAAATTATGGCAACATGTTGTTCTGTGTATGTAGCAGAACATACACGAGCTTACAACATACTGAACATATAGCCTAATAATGACTTACGGAACGTCAACAGAGATATGGTTCTGATGGGGATTTCCTTTTGTTATCTAGGATTTCATAGGAAGAGAGATATGTTTCTGATGAGGATTTCGTTTTGTTATCTTGGATTTCAGATGGAGTGGACAAGGGAAGAATCAGTGAGTCGCTGGCTTGTTCGTGAGATGAGAAGGGAAAGTGACAAGCAGGAAAGAGGTAGCGCAAACCTGGTGGGAGCAGCCGCTTGACGAGAAAGTATCCGCTGATTGACAGCAAATACATCGGTTTCCCTGCTTGACATGTCCAGTCGAGGCAATCGGTGGATCAGTGGCCACTGATTCACGTTAAGGTAGAGAAAAGATTTTGATCTTTTTGACAGTTATTTGGCTTCAAATTTTACATGCTTGGTCTTTCAGTAGCAAAACTACGTTGTTGAGAGTATTTTCAATCTTAATCTGATAAACATTTGGCTGAAAACTCGTTGACCTCCAACTAGAAGTTTTGAATCCCAATCTCTAGTTTAATCTTCTCCGATTTCTAGTTAAAATTTGTTAGGTGTAAAGTTTCTAGTCTTAGTTGAATGTTACTGTGGTCCTCGATTAGTAGGCATACTGTTGATTCTAACTGATTTCCTCGGCATTGACTTTCTTGGAGGCATTGCCTTGGAGTAGTAGATCCAATTGCCGGAGTTGGTGGTAGCTTGTTTTGCGTGGATGCTGCCCTGGATCCGCTTGGCGCAGGGAGGCAATGTTGACAACGTTGACTCTCTGTAGGGTCGCGACATGGGTTTCGGTAGTTGGTCTTCCCGATGGGTTTTTCGAGCTTCATCATTCATTGTGGAGTCGGAGTTGCCATGGTGGGCTTGGTGGCGACGATGAGACATGGAGGGCGGCCATCTCGGGAGGCTTGATCGACTCAAGCCTTACGTATTTTCCTTGTGAAGCTCGCCATCGAAGTCGGAGCTTCATGTCTGCTGGCATTGCGGTTGACTGGCTGATGTAATCCTCATGCAGTCATTGTGTGGACTGTGCGAGTGGTGGTCATCTATGGCAAAGTCGGAGTCGCTAGGTCGAACGCGATAATGGTGATGATGACGATGCTTATGGGCAGCCTCGTCGTTTTCTCTCTTCTCAACAGTGTGTGCGAATTTGTATTGGTAGTCAGGTTGGCAGCTATCATGGGGACAACCATCCTTTCTGTTTGTAATTTCAGTTTTTGCCCAGTTTTTTCTTAATTCACCGGGATGCTCTCTCCTGCTCAATTAATAGATCGAAGCCTTAGACCTCCTATTAAAAAAAGGTTCAATGTGATGTATGTGGTTGTCGGTTTTTGCAGCGACTTGGCAATGGATGTCGTTGTTGGACCTCTTCAATGTGTATTGATGTAATTGCATGGAAGTGCTTTTTCTGACCCTTTTGTTGAGGAGGTAGAGTTTTTCATAGGAAGATGTAGCAAATTTTGTTGTTCGATACTTAGGACTTAATGCCAAACGTGTGGACATAATTCTCGTTTTTTACTTTGTTTTCCTTCCATATACTCTGAAAATAAAATCATTAAAGTCACCTCTATAAAATATGTACTACCCAGAATAAACTCTTATCTTGTCATGCGGAGATATGTAGAGTTCATGTTAGATATGATGCAAAATTTTAGACTTGAGTACAATATTAGTTCTTTAACTGCAGCATAATGTTTGGGATGAACTCATGTTACTCCCCACATTGTTTCAACGTTCTCCATGTTGCCTAGACCAAGACTGTGACGCCCCCGACTCGACCGTGCACTAATCATACACGCAAATGCGCATGATCAAGACCAGGGACTCACGGGAAGATATCACAACACAACTCTAGACACAAGATAAAATAATACAAGCTTTATATTACAAACCAGGGGCCTCGAGGGCTCGAATACATAAGCTCGAGTTACACAAGAGTCAGCGGAAGCATTAGTATCTGAGTACAGACATAATTAGACAAGTTTGCCTTAAGAAGGCTGAGCAAAACAACGACATCTAGATCGAAAAGGCGCAAACCTCCTGCCTGGGAGCCTCCGAACTACTCCTGGTCGTCGGTCCCCACGTAGTAGTAGGCTCCGTCGGGGTAGTAGTAGTCATCGACGGGATCAGCTGTCTCCGGGGCTCCGTCATCTGATCGCAGCAATCGGGTAGGGGGGAAAAAGGTAGTAAAGCAACCGTGAGTACTCATCCAAAGTACTCGCAAGACTTACATCAGTTCTATGCTAAGTATGCATCGGTATCAAAGGGAAGGGGCTGTATCTGTGGACTAAACTGCAGAAATGCTAGAATAGAGGGGAAGGCCTAGCCTATCGAAGACTAGCATCTTGCAACATCTTGCAGCATTAGAAGAGTGCAGATTAGCAGCATAACATAAAGTAATAAGTAATAGTAGCAATGCCCAGAGATCCTTCCTCGACTCCCTGCGAGAAAGCGATCCCGGAGCCATCATATCAGCTTAGTGTAACCAGTATCCAGTTCTAGTTGTAGTAGATCGGGATACAACTCCGAGTGTCCTGTTACCGTGGACACGGCTATTCGAATAGATAACTTCCCTGCAGGGGTGCACCAACTTACCCAACACGCTCGATTAACTCTGACCGGACACACTTTTCCTGGTCATGCCCGGCCTCGGCTGATCGACACGATGTAGTCCTACCTAGGCTCCGCAAAGAGGTCCCCGTCGGTCTACATCCTAAGTGCGAAGGGGTCATGAGCCAATCGTCCCAAGCACTCCAGGTCGTTGTGCGCAGGGTGAATACCAGCGCCACCTCTCTCCTGGATGGCGCGATCCGACCGTGCCACAATGCTGAACTGGACGTCTGCCAGAGCTTTCGGAAGAAACGTACGACGCCGAGTGCCCATAACTTATCCCGCGTGGTGGTTAGTGCGAAAAGGCCAGATGCCTACTCAGATCATATATCCAAACTCGTTAGTGTGTTGGGAGCTCGCGGTGACGATCAGTGCTCCTGTCGCCCCGTCTCGTGGACTTACGGCAAGGGCCAGGCCCATCCCTCTCTAGGGCGGTCTCTGCCTGCCCGACCGTGCCGCATAATTACCCTCCTGGTCAACCCGACTTATCCAGAGACTGTCGGGAACTCAGGTCCACCTCTACCGGGGTGGTACCGCCTGTCCCTTCAGTCCCGCAGTAACAGTTAAAAAGGGGCAGCAGTTAAAGGTAACACTGTGTTTTTAACATCAAGGGGGAAGTCCGAGGAATCACCCTCGATGGACTCCCACTCGATGTAACCGTCAAGGTGAACTCGAAGGAATCACCCTCGATGAGTTCATACTTGAGGGGCTGCACGACAGAGGCATCATCGGAGGTGGTGAAAGAGGAATCACCCTCGGTAACCCACCACCGACTAGCTACGCTACAGAGATATCATCAGGAGTGAGGTAGGAGGTATCACCCTCGGCACTCGATAGTAGCTCTGCAGAGTCATACAACTAAGGGGGATGTGTGGTGATGTGTCGGTCTCTACACGTCGATCACCTTGATCGAATCTTCCGGTAGTAAAGCCTGGCAACACGGACAAGGGTGTAGGGCCTCTGATGGATCACTAACCATCCTATACTAAGCATATAGGACAACAGTTAAAGTATCAACAGCAGGTTACAAAATCAGGCTATGCATCAGAATAGGAGCTATTGAACAACAGTAGCAAAATCTAATGCAAGCACGGTAGAGAAAGAATGGGCGATATAGGAATGATCAAGGGGGTTTTGCTTGCCTGGAAGCTCTGTGGCAAGTGGCTGGGCGTCTGCGACGTGGTCGTACTCAGGGGCAACATCGGTCTCGGGGTCTACCGGAGAGAAGAGGGGGAGGAAACAAATAAATACACAGCATACAAATGCAATCACAGAGCATGACATGGCAAAAATGCAATGCATGGGTGACCTAATGCATCTCTAACCATTTTAGCTAATTTAGGATTTAAATTGGAATTAATTACCGAAGGGCATGCACTATTCATCTGCCAGAAACAGGCCTAAAGTTATAGGTTCTCCTACTTAGTGGATTCTAACATGCATGCAGATGACACAAACGGATTCGTTAGATTTTTCTGATCAACTTTCATATAGAAAACATTTTCATCTGAGCTACGGTTGAATTTCTACGAATTTCCAAAGTTCTAGCAATATTCTGAAAATCCTGGATTTATTTAATTCAAAAATCATTTAACCTAAAATGCTTCGGGTACCCAGAAGTGTACCCAGCAGAGTGGTACTGTGACTGACATGTGGGGCCAGAGTCAACGGTTGACCGGTCAAAGCTGACTAGTCAACAGGGGTTGTGGGGGCCACTTGCCAGCTGGACACAGTCGCTGATGACTGGGCCCAGTCAACGCCCACGTGGCCAGGTCAAACTGACCAGTGGGGCCCCTGGTTAATTTTAATTAATCCAAACATTTATTTAACCAGCTAGTTAAACCTCGCGGGTCCCACTGTCATAGGCATGGGGGGGGTACTTAACTGCGTCATTAGCGGCTAATGACGGCGCCATGTCAGCACCGCCGGAGTTAAGCCGGCGAGGCCATCCCAACGGCGGACGAGCTCCAACCGCTCGCTACGGTGCACCAAATCGAGCGTGGCTTGTGGCATTGTGCTCCTGGGATCGAGCACTACTCGCTGGTGCCGGAGATGGACCGAATGGTCGCCGGAGTTGAGGCCGGCGACGAGCTTTGCGGTGGTTGCATTCTGGCTTGAACGGGCACGCGGCTACGGATCATTTTCGAGCGCGCAAAGCGGCTAGGCGGCCTCCTGGGCGCTCCCGGAACGCGATGGACTGCAAGAGAGGGCTCGGGCGGCTCGGCATCGAGCCGCTACACAACCATGGCGCTGCCGAGCTCGGGCCTCTGCGGTGACGGTGTTTGGGCGACCAACAGTGCGAGAAAGAGAAGACGACCGACGCGGGGCTCACCGTGGGGCACAAGATGGCCGGCGAAAGGCTTAGGAGCGTTGGGACGAGGCGGATCGACGCGTTGCAGAAGCGTCGGTCGACGGAAGGGGGCGAGTTGATGGCGGCGTTGAACTGCTCCCCGAGATGAAGCAGAGCACCAGGACGACGGGGTCGAGGCCCTCGGAGCTCCTGGACAGGACGCGATGGCGGGTGGACGCCGGTGGCCGCGTCGGTGGCAGCGGCGCGCCGACAAGCCCGCTCGGACCAGAGGAAACAAAGAGGGGGAGATCGAGGGAGGAGGGGAGAATGGCCAGGGTGGCGTCAGGGAGTAGCTGGGCGTCGACCTTATCCTCCCTGGGGCGCCTGTAGCCGGCAGGTGGCGAGCAACGGCCGGCGCCACTGTGCTCTGGCCATGGCGGTGTCGACACGGCGACGGGAGCAGGTAAGGGAAAGGGAGGTGGGCTGGGCCGGCTCGGGCCTTAGGCCAGAGGCCTGGTAAGCCCTTCTCCATTTCTGTTTTTTTTTTCTGTTTTCACTTTTAAATAAAAACAGAGACAACTAGGGAAAAAGTTTGGGGCTACCAAATGACTTTGGAAAAATGTGGAAATAGGCCACATAAATTCCTTGCATTATTTGGCACTGCCACAAAAAGTTTGGAGACAAGATGAATCCATTTGATTTTTTCACCAATGAAATGGCATTTTAAAATGCTATAATAGCACTGATTTAGTTGCTATAGCCCATCTTAGCTTAGGGGTGATGCTGTTTTCCTTAACAAACAATTGTTATGGAATTTTTGCTAAATGATGAACTATTTTGCAGCAACTTTTGTGCAACTCCATTTTCCACTTGCAAATTGAATTTGAATTCAGTGAAGGAGTTTGAAATGAGATATGATTTCACTGTGATCATTTTTTTTTGCAAAACAAAGTAGCTTAGCATTAGTATGAAGATCACTGTGGCTCATTTACACAGGGGGTGTTACAATTCTCCTCCTCTAAAAGAAATTCTCGTCCCGAGAATTCAGGAGGTAGAAGGGAAAAGGTCGAGGTATTCTTCCCATAGGCTTCATCTTCAGTGTGATTCGACCACTGCACTTTAAGGAACTTGATTACCTTCTGACGGGTTCGACGTTCATCTTGATCAAGAATGCGGATCAGATGCTCCTTATAAAATAGATCATCTTGCAATTCAAGCATTTCATGATCCACCGCATGGTGCGGATCCTTGAAACAACGACGAAGTTGCGACATATGAATGACATCGTGGATGTGAGAGAACTGTGGTCGCATCTTGTAAGGATACTTCGCAATATGAGTAGTGCCTGGTTTCAAGTCGATGACGAACTCGACAGTTCTAACATGGGGTACTCCTGGAACGTTTTCGATTCCCTCAAGAGGAGAAGCGTTCAACCCATTCAGGTAATAAATCTAGGCTTCGGCATCTCGTATAAGATAAGCATGGTAGTTTAGTATCTCATCCGAAGGATGCAGGAGTTGGACGGTTTTAGTGGCAAAATCGATTGAAGCAGTATGAGCCTTCAACCAATCCATTCCTAGAATGAGGTCAATATTGGAAGACTTCAAAATGATGGGAAAAACAGGGAACTCCAACCCTTCAATTTCAACGACATCAAAAGACAGTGTGTGAATGATATATCAGACATTTAATGAAATAATTACAGGTAATCCGGCTCTCCGGATAGATGTCATTACGAGAACCTAATGTTAGAGTTAGTAAAATCTTTAACCCGAATAGAAGAGAGATCAGAGTCCCAGAGTAAAGAAGAGAAATAAAAGATACAAAACCCATCCATTGGCGATGTGGGCCCGTAAGCCACACAACCATGCTAGTAAAATAGTTTTTCAAAGACTAGACTCAACTTCGGCCAAGGAGTTGGAAAGGGGGCAACCTACTGGAAGTCGGCTTTGATACCAACTTGTGACGCCCCCGACTCGACCGTGCACTAATCATACACGCAAATGCGCACGATCAAGCCCAAGGACTCACGGGAAGATATCACAACACAACTCTAGACACAAGATAAAATAATACATGCTTTATATTACAAGCCAGGGGCCTCGAGGGCTCGAATACATAAGCTCGAGTTACACAAGAGTCAGCGGAAGCATTAGTATCTAAGTACAGACATAATTAGACAAGTTTCTCTTAAGAAGGCTGAGCAAAACAACGACATCTAGATCGAAAAGGCGTAGGCCTCCCGCCTGGGAGCCTCCGAACTACTCCTGGTCGTTGGTCCCCACGTAGTAGTAGGCTCCGTCAGGGTAGTAGTAGTCATCGACGGGATCAGCTGTCTCCGGGGCTCCGTCATCTGATCGCAGCAATCGGGTAGGGCGGAAAAAGGTAGCAAAGCAACTGTGAGTACTCATCCAAAGTACTCGCAAGACTTACATCAGTTCTATGCTAAGTATGCATCGGTATCAAAGCGAAGGGGCTGCATCTGTGGACTAAACTGCAGAAATGCCAGAATAGAGGGGAAGGCCTAGCCTATCGAAGACTAGCATCTTGCAGCGTCTTGCAGCATTAGAAGAGTGCAGATTAGCAGCATAACATAAAGTAATAAGTAATAGTAGTAATGCCCAGAGATCCTTCCTCGACTCCCTGCGAGAAAGTGATCCCGGAGCCATCATATCAGCTTAGTGTAACCAGTATCCAGTTCTAGTTGTAGTAGATCGGGATACAACTCCGAGCGTCCTGTTACCGTGGACACGGCTATTCGAATAGATAACTTCCCTGTAGGGGTGCACCAACTTACCCAACACGCTCGATTAACTCTGGCCAGACACACTTTTCCTGGTCATGCCCGGCCTCGGCTGATCGACACGACGTAGTCCTACCTAGGATCCGCAGAGAGGTCCCCGCCGGTCTACATCCTAAGTGCGAAGGGGTCATGGGCCAATAGTCCCAAGCACTCCGGGTCGTTGTGCGTAGGGTGAATACCATCGCCACCTCTCTCCTGGATGGCGCGATCCGACCGTGCCACAATGATGAACTAGACGTCTGACATAGCTTTCGGAAGAAACATATGACGCCGAGTGCCCATAACTTATCCCGCATGGTGGTTAGTGCAAAAAGGCCAGAGGCCTACTCAGATCATATATCCAAACCCGTTAGTGTGTTGGGAGCTCGCGATGACGATCAGTGCTCCTGTCGCCCCGTCTCACGGACTTACGGCAAGGGCCAGGCCCATCCCTCTCTAGGGCGGTCTATGCCTATCCGGCCGTGCCGCGTAATTATCTCGCGGGTAACCTCCTGGTCAACCCGACTTATCCAGAGTCTGTCGGGAACTCAGGTCCACCACTACCGGAGTGGTACCGCCTGTCCCTTCAGTCTCGCAGTAACAGTTAAAAAGGGGCAACAGTTAAAGGTAACAGTGTGTTGTTAACATCAAGGGGGAAGTCCGAGGAATCACCCTCGATGGACTCCCACTCGATGTAACCGTCAAGGTGAACTCGGAGGAATCACCCTCGATGAGTTCATACTTGAGGGGCTGCACGACAGAGGCATCATCGGAGGTGGTGAAAGAGGAATCACCCTCGGTAACCCACCACCGACTAGCTACGCTACAGAGATATGATCAGGAGTGAGGTAGGAGGTATCACCCTCGGCACTCGATAGTAGCTCTGCAGAGTCGTACAACTAAGGGGGATGTGCGGTGATGCGTCGGTCTCTACACGTCGATCACCTTGATCGAATCTTCCGGTAGTAAAGCCTGGCAACACGAAAAAGGGTGTAGGGCCTCTGATGGATCACTAACCATCCTATACTAAGCATATAGGACAACAGGTAAAGTATCAACAGCAGGTTACAAAATCAGGCTCTGCATCAGAATAGGAGCTATTGAACAACAGTAGCAAAATCTAATGCAAGCATGGGAGAGAAAGAATGGGCGATATAGGAATGATCAAGGGGGTTTTGCTTGCCTAGAAGCTCTACGGCAAGTGGCTGGGCGTCTGCGACGTGGTTGTACTCAGGGGCAACGTCGGTCTCGGGGTCTACCGGAGAGAAGAGGGGAGGTAACAAATAAATACACAACATACAAATGCAATCACAGAGCATGACATGGCAAAAATGCAATGCATGGGTGACCTAATGCATCTCTAACCTTTTTAGCTAATTTAGGATTTAAATTGGAATTAATTACCGAAGGTCATGCACTATTCATCTGTCAGAAACAGGCCTAAAGTTACAGGTTCTCCTACTTAGTGGATTCTAACATGCTTGCAGATGACATAAACAGATTCGTTAGATTTTTCTGATCAACTTTCATATAGAAAACATTTTCATCTGAGCTACGGTTGAATTTCTACGAATTTCCAAAGTTTTAGCAATATTCTGAAAATCCTGGATTTATTAAATTCGAAAATCATTTAACCGAAAATCCTTCGGGTACCCAGAAGTGTACCCAGTAGAGTGGTACTGTGACTGACATGTGGGCCAGAGTCAACGGTTGACCGGTCAAAGCTGACTGGTCAACAGGGGCTGTGGGGGCCAGTTGTTAGCTGGACACAGTCGCTGATGACTGGGCCCAGTCAACGCCCACGTGGCCAGGTCAAACTGACCAGTGGGGCCCCTGGTTAAATTTAATTAATCCAAACGTTTATTTAACCAGCTAGTTAAACCTCGCGGGTCCTACTGTCATAGGCACGGGGGGGGGGGGGGGGGGGTACTTAACCGCGTCATTAGCGGCTAATGACGACGCCATGTCAGCATCGCCGGAGTTAAGACGGCGAGGCCATCCCGATGGCGGACGAGCTCCGGCCGCTCGCTACGGTGCACCAAATCCAGCATGGCTTGCGGCAGTGTGCTCCTGGGATCGAGCGCTACTCGCTGGTGCCGGAGATGGACCGAATGGTCGCCGGAGTTGAGGCCGGCGACAAGCTTTGCGGCGGTTGCGTTCTGTCTAGAACGGGCGCGCGGCTACAGATCATTTTCGAGCGTGCAAAGCGGCTAGGCGGCCTCCTGGGCGCTCCCGGAACGCGATGGACAGCAAGAGAGGGCTCGGGCGGCTCGGCATTGAGCTGCTACACAGCCATGGCTCTGCCGAGCTCGGGCCTCTGCGGTGACGGCGTTTGGGCGACCAACAACGCGATAAAGAGAAGACGACCGATGCGGGGCTCACCGGGGGGCACAAGATGGCCGGCGAAAGGCTTAGGAGCGATGGGACGAGGTGGATCGACGCGTTGCAGAAGCGTCGGTCGACGGAAGGGGGCGAGTCGATGGCGGCGTTGCACTGCTCCCCGAGACGATGCAGAGCACCAGGACGACGGGGTCGAGGCCCCTAGAGCTCCTGGACAGGACGCGGTGACGGGTGGACGCGTCGGTGGCAGCGACGCGTCGACGAGCCCGCTTGGACCAGAGGAAACAGAGAGGGGGAGCTCGAGGGAGGAGGGAAGAATGGTCAGGGCGGCATCAGGGAGTAGCTGGGCGTCGACCTTATCCTCCCTGGGGCACGTGTAGCCGGCAGGTGGCGAGCAACTGCCAGAGCCACCGTGCTCTGGCCATGGCGGCGTCGACAAGGCGACGGGAGCAGGTAAGGGAAGGGGAGGTGGGCTGGGCCGGCTCGGGCCTTAGGCCAGAGGCCAGGTAAGCCCTTCTCCATTTTTTTGTTTTCACTTTTAAATAAAAACAGAGACAGCTAGGGAAAAAGTTTGGGGCTACCAAATGACTTTGGAAAAATGTGGAAATAGGCCACATGAATTCCTTGCATTATTTGGCACTGCCACAAAAAGTTTGGAGACAAGATGAATCCATTTGAATTTTTCACAAATTAAATGGCATTTTAAAATGCTGTAACAGCACTGATTTAATTGCTATAGCCCATCTTAGCTTAGGGGTGATGCTGTTTTCCTTAACAAACAATTGTTATGGAATTTTTGCTAAATGATGAACTATTTTGCAGCAACTTTTGTGCAACTCCATTTTCCACTTGCAAATTGAATTTGAATTCATTGAAGGAGTTTGAAATGAGATATGATTTCATTGTGATCATTTTTTTTGCAAAACAAAGTAGCTTAGCATTAGTATGAAGATCACTGTGGCTCATTTACACAGGGGGTGTTACAATTCTCCTCCTCTAAAAGAAATTCTCATCCCGAGAATTCATGAGGTAGAAGGGAAAAGGTCGGGGTATTCTTCCCGTAGGCGATCTTCACGTTCCCAAGTGGCTTCATCTTCAGTGTGATTCGACCACTTCACTTTAAGGAACTTGATTACCTTCTGACGGGTTCGACGTTTAGCTTGATCAAGAATGCGGATCTGATGCTCCTTATAAAAGAGATCATCTTGCAATTCGAGCATTTCATGATCCACTGCACGGTGCAGATCCTTGAAGCAACGACGAAGTTGCGACATATGAAAGACATCGTGGATGTGAGAGAACTGCGGTGGCATCTTGTAAGGATGCTTTGCAATAGGAGTAGTGCCTGGTTTCAAGTCGATGACGAACTCAACAGCTCTAACAGGGGGTACTCCTGGAAGTTCTTCTAGGAAAACATCTTGGAAGTCACGAATGACTGGAACGTTTTCGATTCCCTCAAGAGGAGAATCATTCAACGCATTTAGGGAATAAATCTGGGCTTCGGCATCTCATAAAAGATAAGCATGGTAGTTTACTATCTCATTCGAAGGATGCAGGAGTTGGACGGTTTTAGTGGCACAATCGATTGAAGCAGTATGAGCCTTCAACCAATCCATTCCCGGAATGAGGTCAATATTGGAAGACTTCAAAATGATGGGAAAAATAGGGAACTCCAACCCTTCAATTTCAGCGACATCAAAAGACAGTGTGTGAATGATGTATCAGACATTTAATGAAATAATTACAGATAATTCAGCTCTCTGGGTAGATGTTATTATGAGAACCTAATGTTAGAGTTGGTAAAATCTTTAACCCGAATAGAAGAGAGATCAGAGTCCCAGAGTAAAGAAGAGAAATAAAAGATCCTAAACCCATCCATTGGCGATGTGGGCCCGTAAGCCACACAGCCATGTTAGTAAAATAGTTTTTCAAAGACTAGACTCAACTTCGGCCAAGGAGTTGGAAAGGGGGATACCTACAGGCAGTCGGCTCTGATACCAACTTGTGACGCCCCCGACTCGACCGTGCACTAATCATACACGCAAATGCGCATGATCAAGCCCAGGGACTCACGGGAAGATATCACAACACAACTCTAGACACAAGATAAAATAAATACAAGCTTTATATTACAAGCCAGGGGCCTCGAGGGCTCGAATACATAAGCTCGAGTTACACAAGAGTCAGCAGAAGCATTAGTATCTGAGTACAGACATAATTAGACAAGTTTGCCTTAAGAAGGCTAAGCAAAACAACGACATCTAGATCGAAAAGGCGCAGGCCTCCTGCCTGGGAGATTCCGAACTACTCCTGGTCACCAGTCCCCACATAGTAGTCGGCTCCGTCGGGGTAGTAGTAGTCATCGACGGGATCTGCTGTCTTCGGGGCTCCGTTATCTGATCGCAGCAATCGGGTAGGGGGGAAAAAGGTAACAAAGCAACCGTGAGTACTCATCCAAAGTACTCGCAAGACTTACATAAGTTCTATGCTAAGTATGCATCGGTATCAAAGGGAAGGGGCTGTATCCGTGGACTAAACTGCAGAAATGCCAGAATAGAGGGGAAGGCCTAGCCTATCGAAGACTAGCATCTTGCAACGTCTTGCAGCATTAGAAGAGTGCAGATTAGCAGCATAACATAAAGTAATAAGAAATAGTGGCAATGCCAAGAGATCCTTCCTCGACTCCCTGCAAGAAAGCGATCCCGGAGCCATCATATCAGCTTAGTGTAACCAGTATCCAGTTCTAGTTGTAGTAGATCGGAATACAACTCCGAGCGTCCTGTTACCGTGGACACGGCTATTCGAATAGATAACTTCCCTGCAGGGGTGCACCAACTTACCCAACACGCTCGATGAACTCTGGCCGGACACACTTTTTCTTGTCATGCCCGGCCTCGACTGATCGACACGACGTAGTCCTACCTAGGATCCGCAGAGAGGTCCCCGCTGGTCTACATCCTAAGTGCGAAGGGGTCATGGGCCAATTGTCCCAAGCACTCCGGGTCGTTGTGCGCAGGGTGAATACCAGCGCCACCTCTCTCCTGGATGGCGCGATCTGACCGTGCCACAATGCTGAACTGGACGTCTGACAGAGCTTTCAGAAGAAACGTACGACGCCGGGTGCTCATAACTTATTCCGCGTGGTGGTTAGTGCGAAAAGGCCAGAGGCCTACTCAGATCTAATATCCAAACCCGTTAGTGTGTTGGGAGCTTGCGATGACGATCAGTGCTCCTGTCGCCCCGTCTCGCGGACTTACGGCAAGGGCCAGGCCCATCCCTCTGTAGGGCGGTCTCTGCCTGCCCGGCTGTGCCGCATAATTATCTCGTGAGTACCCTCCTGGTCAACCCGACTTATCCAGAGACTGTCGGGAACTCAGGTCCACCTCTACTGGGGTGGTACCACCTGTCCCTTCAGTCCCGCAGTAACAGTTAAAAAGGGGCAACAGTTAAAGGTTACATTGTGTTTTTAACATCAAAGGGGAAGTCCAAGGAATCACCCTCGATGGACTCCCACTCGATGTAACCGTCAAGGTGAACTCGGAGGAATCACCCTCGATGAGTTCATACTTGAGGGGCTGCACGACAGAGGCATCATCAGAGGTGGTGAAAGAGGAATCACCCTCGGTAACCCACCACCGACTAGCTACGCTACAGAGATATGATCAGGAGTGAGGTAGGAGGTATCACCCTCGGCACTCGATAGTAGCTCTGCAGAGTCGTACAACTAAGGGGGATGTGCGGTGATGTGTCGGTCTCTGCACGTCGATCACCTTGATCGAATCTTCCGGTAGTAAAGCCTGGCAACACGGACAAGGGTGTAGGGCCTCTGATGGATCACTAACCATCCTATACTAAGCATATAGGACAATAGGTAAAGTATCAACAGCAGGTTACAAAATCAGGCTATGCATCAGAATAGGAGCTATTGAACAACAGTAGCAAAATCTAATGCAAGCATGGGAGAGAAAGAATGGGCGATATAGGAATGATCAAGGGGGTTTTGCTTGCCTGGAAGCTCTGTGGCAAGTGGCTGGGCGTCTGCGACGTGGTCGTACTCAGGGGCAACGTCGGTCTCGGGGTCTACCGGAGAGAAGAGGGGGAGGAAACAAATAAATACACAGCATACAAATGCAATCACAGAGCATGACATGGTAAAAATGCAATGCATGGGTGACCTAATGCATCTCTAACTATTTTAGCTAATTTAGGATTTAAATTGGAATTAATTACCGAAGGTAATGCACTATTCATCTGCCAGAAACAGGCCTATAGTTATAGGTTCTCCTACTTAGTGGATTCTAACATGCATGCAGATGACATAAACGGATTCGTTAGATTTTTCTGATCAACTTTCATATAGAAAACATTTTCATCTGAGCTACGGTTGAATTTCTACGAATTTCCAAAGTTTTAGCAATATTCGGAAAATCCTGGATTTATTTAATTCAAAAATCATTTAACCTAAAATGCTTCGGGTACCCAGAAGTGTACCCATCAGAGTGGTACTGTGACTGACATGTGGGGCCAGAGTCAACGGTTGACCGGTCAAAGTTGACTGGTCAACAGGGGCTGTGGGGGTAACTTGTTAGCTGGACACAGTCGCTGATGACTGGGCCCAGTCAACGCCCATGTGGCCAGGTCAAACTGACCAGTGGGGCCCCTGGTTAATTTTAATTAATCCAAATGTTTATTTAACCAGCTAGTTAAACCTCGCAGGTCCCACTGTCATAGGCACGGGGGGGGGGGGGGGTACTTAACCGCGTCATTAGCAGCTAATGACGGCGCCATGTCACCACCGCCGGAGTTAAGCCAGCGAGGCCAGCCCGACGGCGACGAGCTCCGGCCGCTCGCTATGGTGCACCATATCGAGCGTGGCTTGCGGCATTGTGATCCTGGGATCGAGCGCTACTCGCTGGTGCCGGAGATGGACCGAATGGTCGCCGGAGTTGAGGCCGACGACGAGCTTTAAGGCGGTTGCATTCTGGCTAGAATGGGCGTGCGGTTATGGATCATTTTCGAGCGCGAAAGTGGCTAGGCGGCCTCCTGGGTGCTCCTGGAATGCGATGGACAGCAAGAGAGGGCTCGGGCGGCTCGGCATCGAGCCGCTACACAGCCATGGCGCTGCCGAGCTGGTTCCTCTGCGGTGACGGCGTTTGGGCGACCAACAACGTGAGAAAGAGAAGACGACCGACGCGGGGCTCACCGTGGGGCACAAGATGGCCGGCGAAAGGGTTAGGAGCGCTGGGACGAGGCGGATCGAGGCGTTGCAGAAGCGTCGGTCGACGGAAGGGGGCGAGTCGATGGCGGCGTTGCACTGCTCCCCTAGACGAAGCAGAGCACAAGGACGACGGGGTCGAGGCCCCTGGAGCTTCTGGACAGGACGCGGTGACGGGTGGACGCCGGTGGCCGCGTCGGTGGCAGCGGCGCGTCGACGAGCCTGCTCGGACCAGAGGAAACAGAGAGGGTATCTCTAGGGAGGAGGGGAGAATGGTCAGGGCGGTGTCAGGGAGTAGCTGGGCGTCGACCTTATCCTCCCTGGGGCGCCTGTAGCCGGCAGGTGGCGAGCAACGGCCGAAGCCACCGTGCTCTGGCCATGGCGGCGTCGACACGGCGACGGGAGCAGGTAAGGGAAGGTGAGGTGGACTAGGCCGGCTCGGGCCTTAGGCCAGAGGCTAGGTATGCCCTTCTCCATTTCTGTTTTTTTTTCTATTTTCACTTTTAAATAAAAATAGAGACAGCTAGGGAAAAAGTTTGGGGCTACCAAATGACTTTGGAAAAATGTGGAAATAGGCCACATAAATTCCTTGCATTATTTGGCACTGCCACAAAAAGTTTGGAGACAAGATGAATCCATTTGAATTTTTCACAAATGAAATGGCATTTTAAAATGCTATAATAGCACTGATTTAATTGCTATAGCCCATCTTAGCTTAGGGGTGATGTTGTTTTCCTTAACAAACAATTGTTATGGAATTTTTGCTAAATGATGAACTATTTTGCAGCAAATTTTGTGCAACTCCATTTTCCACTTGCAAATTGAATTTGAATTCAGTGAAGGAGTTTGAAATGAGATATGATTTCACTGTGATAATTTTTTTTGCAAAACAAAGTAGCTTAGCATTAGTATGAAGATCACCGTGGCTCATTTACACAGGGGGTGTTACAAAGACCCCACTGCATGTTACGATAAATTGAGTGAAAATGTATATCTTGACCCTGACGTTGCGCTACGAGTCGTCAACGACATGCTAAGTTTTTGCAGATTCCGAAAGAAAGGTGGGAATGTTATACTGATGAAGACCCCGAGGAAGAGGCCGTGGAGACCTTCGAGGTGGAATCATCCGAGACACCCATTGAAAATGATTATAAACCAATGCAGCAATTACCTTTTCCCGAAAGAGTCACACAATTAGAGTATGAGCATGAAAAGCTAATGAAGAAACAAGAGGAGAAACGAAGCACATGCACAATTGAAGCTAAGATACCACTGATGAAGAAAGAATTATTTCGAAAACCAGTGAGTAATAATGTGGTGGAAATGGAAAAGGAGACAACATATTTTTTTTTATTAAAGGATGTATCAAGGCCACAGACACAGGTAAACCCATGATGCCTTACTCATTTGGTAGCACTTCATATGACGGGCTATGCGATATTGGTTCCTCTATTAATGTTATGCCTTATAATCTTTACTCTAAGATACGTGACATGGAAATTATATTAGCGGATGGTACATTTAGAAAACCTTATGGTATTCTTCCTGATGTTTATGTCATTCTTGGAACTTTCACTTACCCCGTTGATTTTGTTGTTATGGAAATTCTTGAGGATGATTTTTGCCCCATTATTTTTGGAAGATTTTTCTTAAACACTGCATGGGCTAAAATGGATTGCAAAAGAGAAGTGGTCTCTCTCTGCTTCGAAGAGGCAGAACGGGAATTTCACCTTTTCAGATTCAAGAATCATCCATAGCCAAAAGAGTATGACGACAACGAGGATAAAACAATAACACAACTCGCTGCTATTTACTTCAGGGCACCGGAAGATGAACGAGCAAGAAGTCTCACAGAATATGAGCAAGGCCCCGAAGATCGAATAAGATGAAAATTGATCAACACCTTAATGAGGCACAAACTCAAGATCCAATGATGAATGGAATATATGAGGTGCCTGAAAAGAAAGGGGACCAGGGACTTCCACCTCTATAACTTAAATATTTACCAAAAGAACTGAGGTACGAGTTTTTAGATGAAACAAACAAATACCTTGTTATTATAAGTGCTAACCTTTCAGATAAGGAGAAGTACAAGCTTATGGAAACCTTAAGGAGTCACCGCAAGGCCCTTGGGTATTCAATGGACAACTTAAAAGGAATTAGTCCCTCCATATGCACCCATTGGATATATATATCTACATGAATACCAGAGGAAGCTAAATTCGGAAATGAAGGAAGTGGTAAGAAAAGAGGTAATACGACTATTAGATGGTGGAATAATATGTCATGTGTTTGAAATCAAGTGGGTAAGCCCGATTCATTGTGTCCCTAAGAAGGGAGGATTTATAGTAGTACCAAGTAAAAACAATGAACTAATCCCCACTAGAATATTAGTTGGGTACATGATGTGTATTGATTTCAGGAGATTAAATAAGGAGACACGGAAGGGTCACTGATACGTCTCCAACGTATCTATAATTTATGAAGTATTCATGCCATGTTTACAACGATTTTATATGGTTTTGGTATGATTTGATTAGAACTAACCCGGACTGACGCTGTTTTCAGCAGAACTACCGTGGTGTTGTTTTTTGTGCAGAAATAAAAGTTCTCGGATTGGGCTGAAAATTTACGGTGATTTTTTATGGACAAAAAGAGACCCCCGAAGCTTCCAGGAAGTGCCAGAAGAGCCACAAGGGCATGACAAGCCTGGGGGGCGTGCCCACCCCCTAGGGCGCGCCCCCGAGCTTGTCGCTCCCTTGTGGGCCCCCCTGACGTAATTCCAACGCTGAAAATTCCTATATATTCTGGAAACCCCGAAAAGAAACCTAGAACTCCCACGCCGCCGTCGCAAGCCTCTATTCCGAAGCGATCTCATCCAGAGCCCTGTTCCGGCACTCTGCCGGAGGGGGAAATCATCGCCGGAGGCCATCTTCATCATCCCGGCGGTCTCCATGACGACGAGGGAGTAGTTCACCCTCGGGGCTGAGGGTATGTACCAGTAGCTATGTGTTTGATCTCTCTCTCTCTCTCTCTCTCGCTTGATTTGGCACGATCTTGATGTATCGCGAGCTTTGTTAATATAGTTGGATCATATGGTGTTTCTTCCCTCTCTATCTTCTTGTGATGAATTGAGTCTTTCCCTTTGAGGTTTCGTTATTGTCGGATTGAATATTTCAGATTTGAGAATACTTGATGTATGTCTTGCATGTGGATACCCGTGGTGACAATGGGGTATTCTATTGAGTCACTTGATGTATGTTTTGGTAATCAACTTGCGGATTCCCGAGGTGACATTGGGGTAATCTAGGCATATGGGTTGGTACACGTTTTCATCTTCTTTTCTCCGATAGAAACTTTGGGGTACTCTTTGAGGTTCTTTGTGTGGATTGAATATTATGAATCTGAAGTTGTTTGATGCATATCAAATAATCAACTCACGGATACTTGTGGTGACATTGGAGTATCTAGGTGACATTAGAGTTGGTTGATGCGTGTCATATGGTGTTATTTTAGTATGAACTCTAGGGCTGTTTGTGACACTTATAGGGATGGCTCAATAGATCGATCGGAAAGGAAAACTTTGAGGTGGTTTCGTACCCTACAACAATTTCTTCTTATGTTCTCCGCTAATAGGAACTTTGGAGTGATTCTTTGTCTCACGTTGAGGGATTGTTATATGATTCAATTATGTTAGCATTGTTGAGAGATTGCACTAGTGAAAGTATGAACCCTAGGCCTTGTTTCTAAGCATTTCAATACCGTTTGTGCTCCGTTTTATCACTTGCTACTTGCTGTTTTTATATTTTCAGATTACATAAACCTATATCTACTATCCATACTACACCTGTATCACCATCTCTTCGCCGAACTAGTGCACCTATACAATTTACCATTGTATTGGGGGTGTTGGGGACACAAGAGATTGCTTGTATTTGATTGCAGGGTTGTTTGAGAGAGACCATCTTCATCCTACACCTCCCACGGATTGATAAACCTTAGGTCATCCACTTGAGGGAAATTTGCTACTGTCCTGCAAAACTCTGCACTTGGAGGCCCAACAATGTCTACAAGAATAAAGTTGCGTAGTAGACATTAGTCACTACCCACTACGTACCCTTCATTGATCAAATGCTTGAAAGTTTGGCCAAGCATACTAATTTTTGTTACCTTGATGGATATTCTGGATTTTCACAAATCGCAGTTCACCCTGATGATCAAGAGAAAACTACATTCACTTGTCCCTTTGGCATGTATGCTTATCATCGCATGTTATTTGGACTATGTAATGCATCCGCTACCTTTCAAAGGTGCATGACTAATATATTTGCTTATTTTGTCAAAGAAACCATGGAAGTTTTCATGGTTGACTTTTCTATATATGGGACTTCTTTTGATGATTGCCTTCGCAACCTTAACAAAGTTTTGTAGAGATGTGAAGATACCAACTTGGTTCTAAATTGGGAGAAGTGTCACTTTATGGTGAACAAAAGGATTGTGTTGGGTCACAAAATATTCGGGAAAGGCATTGAAGTCGATAGAGCATAAATTGATGGCATAGAAAAATTACCGTATCCCCGAGGCATAAAAGGGATACGAAGCTTTTTAGGGCAGGCAGGTTTATATAAACGCTTTATTAAAAAATATATGTAGTATCTCAAAATTTTTGACTAATATTTTGCAGAAAAGTGTTCCGTTTGAATTCAACAAGGAGTGTACCACCGCCGTCGAAAAATTGAAGTAAGCTTTGATCACGGCACCTGTCATCAAACCACCTAAATGGGACCAACCCTTTGAGGTAATTTGTGAGACCGACCACAATGCGGTAAGTGCCTTATGACAACACGAAGGTAACAATCTTAATGTTATTTATTACGATAGTCACACCGTCGGTCTCGTGGAGACCCCATTCTCCACAGATCCATCTCACATGGGCCGCAACCGCCCTGTCAATGGGAGAACAAGGGCATCATGCCCAAAACGATGTATCCATGCCCCTCCTGAGGTGGCAGGCAGATCTTCGTCAAGATCCAAGGTTGTGGAAGCCTATATTCAAGGAAGGCATGGTTTCCTCAGTGCCAGCAGGCGGATCGAGGACGGCCGCACCCCGGCTGACTACAACATCCAGAAGTGATCCATACTACCACTCCGCCTCCCGACGGCGTGGTGGTATGCGGATCTTTGTCAAGACTCAACCTCAAGGTGCAGATCTTTGTGAAGAGTCTCACCGGCAAGACCAACGTGCTTGAGGAAGAGCCTCTGACACCATGACAACGTCAAGGATAAGATTGCCTCGGGAAGGAGTTGCTTCCTGGGAACGCCCCCCCGACTCTGCCTCCCGCGGATGACATGAGTCCCACCAACGGCCGGTCAATGATGGATGTAGCTACGAGCCAACTCAGGTCTATGACGGCATAGTCCTGTGACGACTGGCAGAGGCGCAGGGCGAGCTATCAAACATGCAAGGCATCCTCTATAGGCTAGGTGGCATGCGAGGTGATTCACCATTCACCTTTTACTGCATGCGCGACACATCAACATTGCATGTAATAGTAAAACGATGCGGTGTCAATAAAGCTACCCCGATGGGACGTGCATCTACTCCCAGCAATGTGATACAACGCCACATACCCCCACATTTAATGTGGTAGGTATTTTGCAGTATTACAGCTGTATCCACTACTTTGTAGCTACTGTGGTAACCCCTTGTTATAAAAGGAGGCCCAAGCTACCTAGATAAGGGTTCAACTCCAAGAGAGTTATTCCCGTACATTGGAGCTCGTTTCCTAGTCCCGGCTAGCCCCGGCAACGGAAACCGACTCTTGTAACATTCACCCACCAAATCCAGTGAATCAATCTAGCAGGACGTAGAGTGTTACGCTTCTCAGCGGGCTAAACCTGGTTAAAAATCACCATGTCGTAGAGATGGGATTCAAACGTCTCGGTGCCCCACATCGAACCAAGAAAGGGGGCATCCCTTGCCCCTGGTGTTCTGTTTTGCACACACGACACACACCTTAAATGATACCGTAAGGAATTATGCTAAAGATGATAGAGAACTATATGTTTAAATATTTTCTTGTGAAAAGTTCAGGCCTTACATTACATAAATCAAAGTCATTGTCTACACGAATCATCAAGCAATAAAGGACATGCTAGCAAAGAAAGATTTGAAGCCTAGACGGATACGGTGGGATCTCCTTTTGCAGGAATTCGACATGAAGATACTACATCGAAGTGAGATAGATGAAAAAAATGTGAACGTCTCCTTGATAAATCAATATGAAGTAGACGGTCAAAGGAGAAAGGTCTGTATTCCTTATGGTACCACCGGACACTGGATGGAGTCACGACGTGAACTTTTGGGAACACCAGACCACCCACAATTCGCACAACGACATCTCCTTCGAAGGTAGAGGTAAGAAAAGTGTGAGATTTTGATAAAAATGATTGTCCTAATGTTTTGTACCCAAGCAAATTTGCCAGGATGATTTCTTCGCTGAAATTAATAAAAAGAGAGAAGAAGGTTGGGACTAAAATATTTTTGAAGAACAAATCTTGGGAGAAGCGCAAAAGCAACACTTGTCACCTCTACAAGTTTGCCTAAGAGCGAAAATTTCTATCTATTTTACCTTGGGCATAATATTATGTGCAATTTGGAGGTTTTTCAGCTGGTACGCCCGCTGGTTCGTACCAAGCGCCGTCTCAGAAATTAAGACTTTTTGTTACCCCAGGCTGAACGAGGTATGACCCAGGGTACGAGCGCGACTGCTCGTAGCATAGGCCGTCCTTCGCTCTAGACTTGGAATCTATTTTTGTCCCGCAAAATCCAGGTACCGAAGGGAGTATGACCAAAGGTACGAGCACCCCTGCTCATATCGAAGGCCGTCAATTGCTCTGTTAAAATCAAGCGAAGGGCGAAGGAGGCAGTACGAGTAGTGGTAGGACTATACACATTCGTACCAAACGCCGTCATGCGCACGGAAAGCACGATAACGTTCGGATTTTGATTAATTTTGTTTGGTTTATTTCCTAATCTCTTCCAATTATCCTTACCTCGTGAGAACCTGCGACCTAACCCTCTTATATACTGCTTGATGATCCATAAGTGTAGGGGATCACAACAGTCTTCCAGGAAAGTATTTCAACCCAAATTTATTGATTCGACACAACTGGAGCTAAAGAATATTTATAAGACTTAGCAGTTGAGTTGTCAATTAAACCACACCTGGATAGATAACTTGCTTGACACCATTTATTAGTAGCAAAGGAATATGATATCAGTAGTAATGGAACAGTAACAACAACGGTAGCAGTAACCGTATTGCAGAAAAGTAAGAGATCGCAGCAATAGTAGTTGTAAAGAGAGCAACAATTATGAAAAGCATAGGCATGAAAGTAGATAGTGAGTTTTGCTCAGATGAGATCACTTATGCAAAAGTCATAACATAGAGCGATTGCAAACTAGCTCCAATTCATCAATCATATGTAGGCATGTATTCTGTATGCAGTTGTATGTGCTTGCGATAAGAACTTGCACACCATCTTTTGTCCTACCCTTCCATTTCAACGGGATCCTAATGGAAATTAAGCGTAATTAAGACTCTCCTTTTAATAGAGAACCAGATCAAAGCATTAACAATCAATGAATACATGTAATCCTCAAGGTAAAGTCATCCCCATCGATATCCCAATTATTGTCATCTTACGTCTCGGGTTCAGAACATTAATAGGTGCATACAACTTGCAGGTACGATTCAAATATTCATGAAAACATAAAGGATTCAGATCTAAAATCATGACACTCGAGTCCTAGTGACAAACATTAAGCATAACAAAGTCATAACAACATCAATCTCAGAACATAGTGGATACTAGGTGCTACTTGTGATATGCGTTGGGATTTCCCCGAAGAGGAAGGGCGATGTAGTATAGTAGCAGAAAGTATTTCCCTTAGTTAAGAACCAAAGTTTATTGAACCAGTAGGAGATTCACGCAAACAACTATCAACAGTACCTGCACACACACAAACAAATACTTGCACCCAACGTGGGCAAGAGGGTAGTCAATCCCCTTGTACTCCTTAATTGCAAGGATTAATTCCGATAGTGGTAGATATATAAATTGCAAAACTAAATAAAAGTAAATAAATTGCAGCAAGGTATTTAGGGTTTTAGTAATATGATGTGAATGGACCCGGGGGCCATAGCTTTCACTAGAGGCATCTCTCTCATGAGCATAGCAACGGTGGATTAAATTACCGTTGGGCAATTGATAGAAAAGCGCATGGTTATGATGTTATTCATGGCATGATTAGTACATAGGCATTACGTCTGTAACAAGTAGACAGAAACGATTCTGCATCTACTACTATTACTCCACTTCGAGAGCGCTTCTATGCTTGCCTCTCTAAGTATTAAGTTCATAACAAACAGAGTAATGCTTTAAGCATGATGACACAATGTAGACAAAGTAAGACCAATCAATATGATCGAACCCCATCGTTTTACCCTTAGTAGCAACAATACAAATACATGCCTCGCTACCCCTTCTGTCACGAGGTGAGGACACCGCAAGATTGAACCTACTCCTATGCACCACTTCCACTGAAGATCCACTCATCAATTTGGCCAAATAAAAATCATAGATCGGAAAGCATTACATAGCTATAACAATCATACATAATAAAGTTCAGAAAGGACTCAATTACTTTCAATGAATAATCTGATCATAAACCCACAATTCATCGGATCCCAACAGACACACCGCAAAAAGATTACATCGAATCGATCACCGAAGAGAACATTTCATTGAAGATCAAAAGGAGAGAGAGAGAGAGAGAGAGAGAGAGAGAGCCATCTAGATACTGCTATAGACCCGTAGGTCCTGTGGGGAAGTACTCACGCATCATCGGAGAGGCAGCAATGTTGATGTAGAGGCCCTCCACGATCGATTCCCCCTCCGGCAGAGTACCGGCGGAGGCCTCCAGATGGGATCACAGAAGAACAGAGACTTGCGGTGGCAGAATAATTGTTTTGGGTCTCGCTCTAGTGGTTTCTGGATTTTAGGGAATTTATAAGCTTGGAATTAGGTCAAACGGAGTTACGAGGGGGCCACAAGCTCAGGTGGCGCGCGCCGTGTGATCTTGTGGCTCTCTTGTGCATCGTCTGGTCTCCCCCAAAGCTTCTAGGGTCTGTCCTGGTCCAGAAAAAATCACCGTAAAGTTTCATCGTGTTTGGACTTCGTTTGGTATGGTTTTTCTGCGAAACAATAAAATAGGCAAAAATAGAAACTGGCACTGGGCACTGAGTTAATAGGTTAGTTCCCAAAAATGATATAAAATTGCATATAAAGCATACAAGATTGATAATATAATAGCATGAAACAATAAAAAATTTATAGATACGTTGGAGACGTATCACTGGGCATCAAGCCCTAACAAATCTGAAATCTATTAAATAAGAATTCTCATCAAATTCCCATCTACCTCCATGTGCGTACAGGGGAATTACTCACACATGGGTGGAAGCATCATGAGATTGTTGTTGGAGAAGGGTCGGTGATGATGACGGCGATGAACCCTCCCTCTCCGAAGCCCAAAACAGACTCCAGATTGGATCTCCGGAGGAAGAACAGAGGTGGCGGCGGCTCCATATCGTAAAACACATCGGGGATTTTCTGTGATTTTTTCTGAGATATATGTGATTTATAGGCAAAACAATGGTTGAAAGGCGGTGCCTGAGGGGTCCACGCGGCCACCCCACGTGGCCAGGGGGCCCGTGTGGCCAGGCCGCGTGGAGGCCTAGTGGCTCCCCTCTGGCACTTCTTCGGTCCTCTAGTCTTCTTATTTTTCAGAAAAATCCCTAAAAAAATCCCCGGTCAATTTGGAGCACTTTTTTCTTCACAAAAATAACACCATGGCAAGTGTGCTGAAAACAATGTCAGTCCGGGTTGGTTTCATTCAAATCATGTAGATTAGAGGGCAAAACAATGGCAAAAGAGGTGGAAAAGTAGATATGTTTGAGACGTATCACTGCTCCTTTGGCTCCCTTCTCCTCACAACTAACAAAACCAATCTCGTTAGACCTTGTTCATGTTTGTGTGTAGGGAAGTGATACCTCCTTTTATTGATCCAATATTGGAACAGAAAAGTGTATCCCGCACCTATTTCCCCAGAGGTGACCCTGGGTTATCGAACCCATGAGATGAAGATTCCCTTGAAGCGATGTTCTCTAGCAAGCTTTTGTCAAAGTGTTAAATCCAGCTTTTGACCGGATCAAGCAAGCAAATAGTAATTCAAACACTTATAATAAAAAGAGGTATGGGTATGAGGTCTTAATGCTTACAACCATGTATTTGTGTTGGGACCAGATATGGTCTTAATTTGTGCGCTAGAAGTCACCCATCGAGATGTGCTTGTTACATGTCAAAGTGGGGGATGTGTCCAAATAACATCTTGACCGGCACGAGTCCTGCATCAAGAATCAGTTGTCCTACCGCAGGCCCTATCCGTCGCGCGGGGTTGCCTCAATAATTAAGATAATGAAATCAGACAAGAGCTTTGGGCGTTTAATGACTACACCTCATATATCCCCAAGGATATGATCCATGTTACCCCTACTAAACCTTACTGTCACCGGTGTTCGGTGTAACACTTCACGGTATTCTTGCTCCTAGCCTCACTGGTGCTCGATCTCCATGATCCTGGGTACCTACAGGGATGAAGATCGCGGACAAGGCAAGAGACATCTACGAAACAATTTTATTTCACACATACGGGGCGTTATTTCAAAGCCCTTCCATTGATCCCCACAACAAATACAGAGGGTTGCAAGGCTCATGCCTCTACCCATACCATACCAGACTACTCACACATGGAGATTAGATCACGAGAAGAAAACATTGAAGAACACATCTTGGGTATTGATTGATTGCAAATATGTCTTACAATGGATGCCTTGTGCGATGCACGATTACATGTATGAACTAGATGGGGAAGCACTATGGTGGTGATGGTGGCTATGGAGATGGAAATGACGGCAACTAGGGTTTGTGGATGAAGATGATGATGAAGGTGTTCTGGCTGCTGATGACGCTCTCCCCGTGCTCATTCTGTTGACATTTCGATGGGGTCCCCTTTATAAAAGTTGTACAGCTGGACGATCCGCCTCGGTTTCCACGCCATATGGGCGCGTGCGCCCGTATGGAACACCATCTTTTGTACTGATTTTGCAAAAATGTCTCCTGTTGATTCTTTATTCCTCCATTCTCCTTCCTTTCCATTCCCACACGTGATTTCTTCCCTTTTTAGCCCATTTCCTGTGAAAACACATCAAAGAGAGGATTTGTGGAATCCCTTGCATTTATTAGCCATTAGTGATAATATCAGAGCGAATATCTCTTTTTAAATGAAATATCTTGGTTTAAACAAAGGTGAAATGAGTGTAAAAATATCACTCATCAACTCCCCCAAGCTTAAACTTGATCGTCCTCGAGCAACATAAGAGAAATCCGAATCATAAGGAACTCAGTTGTTTAAACCGAAATAACGAGAAGGTTTTGGTTCACTTACGATCGGTATGCCTAGATAGCCCTCCGCTTCTTGACCTGAAAACTTAGCATAGCTGTAGCAGTGGCATGGTTATAGTGCAAGTGTTAGTGAAGCAAAGATAATCAATACAAAGTTCTTGATCTACTAGATAAAACAATTTTCCAACACTCTATTCTATTTATTCTAGACAACACTTGCTTGCCGGGAATGCACGGAAGAGTTTTCTTTTGATAGAGCCATAAAAGCATATGTTAGGGAGTGAAAAGCATGTAGAAAAATATGATGCTCTAATGCTCATAAGCACACCCACAATTATTTCCTCCTCAAGGCTCTTAAGCACTTCATTTCAATCATTGTTTGCTGAAACTTTGGTTGTCACGTGAAGGGATTATGCCAAATAAGTGATCATGCATAGAGTTTCGCTGTGGCTTAATGTTTGGGAACTATGGACCTTTGATGAATGTCTCTTTTGAGCTCTGTTGATTAGTCACCTTTATTTACCACATACACACCCATTCAAGAGAAAGCCAAATAATATGCATTTGTAGTGTTGCCACTACGTACAGTAACAAACTCATAGCCAAAATCCGAGCTATCGCTCTTGGTAGATCGTTCATTGGCTAGCGGAGTCCTCAGCATAACATCAAGAAAGGTGACGAAGCCACATTTACACACGTACACGTGCATAGAGTAGCAGGGCCATGGCACCAGCAAGAAGCTGAAGCACCATGTAAGAGATACAACACAGATTTTTAGCATAATCCCGTACACCCTTCAACTAAGTTCCTCTAGACAATTTAATCCACAAGTGCTACCAAGTCTATTAAAATTAACAACATGGGGTTGAGCATTTCAAACATAATTTCCACTACAATTTTTCTCAACTCCCAAGTCTTTGAAGACTTTCTCTTGTGCATGGTTATTCTTGGTTAAGATCATTTCATTTAAAAGCAGTCCCACGACAAGTCTTGGTTGTCTAAGCTAAACAGAACAAAGGCTACAAAATTACTTCAGCTACTAGAACAAAACCTTTGTCTTAATTATCAAGACTTACTCCCATTTGCACATATCACACATACTACTACTACATCTACTCTAAGTATTTCAAGTGCAAAAGACGGGAGTCGTAGGACATACCTTCACGGTTGCGAATTTACACACTTCTCTTCCTTACTCTTGCAGTCCTCGTTGTTCGGCGTAGATCAACTCCTCTGAAAACAAAATGCAAACGAACTCCAAGGGGCAAAATAAAGAGCAAAGCAAAGCTTATTCTACTTTTTGGTTTTTGGGTTTTTGAAAACTAACTTGCAAACGAAAAATCGCAAAGGCAAAAGCAAAAAAAAAGCGAAAGCAAATAAAAGCAAAGTGTTAACATGAGTGTTTTGAAGCTCCACGAGCTTAAGTACAAACTCATTACAATTTATTCAAATAATACCGCCACATCTTGATGTAGAAGTGGTGATGACCTCCCCCAAGCTTAGGCTTTTGCAAGCCCAAACCCGCGGGATCATTGTGGTGGTTGGTCAGGAGCCCATCCTTGGCTCCAGTTGGAGATGTCCATGTTCATGTAGGCGGGCGTGCCTCGAAGAGACTCGGCGAGGTTGCTCATATCTTGGATAGAGTCCTGGAGGTTGTTGAGGTCCGCGTAGGTGGTGTAGCCTCCTTGTTGTGGGTGCTCTTGGGGCTGCTCCTCTTCTTCGTCGGCGGCGAGATCTTCTTCATCTACTTGTTCTGGTTCTAGGCCTTCTTGGTCAAAAGCTGCATCTCCTTCCTGCGCAACATAATGCAATTGTCCATGTTGTATGGAAAAATGGTTAGGCATAGGAGTGGGCAACAAGTATGCCACTCCAGGAATTCTGATGCAATGATGGCCATTACGAACTACTACCATTCCAGCGCTAGTGAGAACACGAATATTAACAAGGGTGTTACCGATAATGGGGTGAAGGTGATTGTAGTTGAGACCAAGGGAGTTGGACAACATGGTGATCACTCCTCCACACACGATATCTCCTTGTGCATGATTTTCTTGATGCGCGAGGTGTAGCAATAGTATTGCCCCTAAGTTGGGCGAATAACCAACGTCAAGGTTCGCTGCTTTCCCGAGAACTAGCATGCTCTCATGATTCACGTTAGAAACTTCTCCTCATGCCTGCAACGAGTTAGTGATAACATAATAGAGATAACGTATAGCAGGACTTTCAATGCAACTAGCTCTTGAGCCACTTGTGCTCATCAAATTGAAGGATTGCCTTGGGTGCGGGTTGCTACTTGTAGACTGCGTTGGTATTTCCCCGAAGAGGAGAGGATGATGCAGTATAGTAGAGATAAGTATTTCCCTCAGTTAAGAACCAAGGTTATCAATCCAGTAGGAGAACCAAGCAAAATCCCGTTAAGCGCACCTGCACACACAAAAACAAACACTTGCACCCAACGCAAATAAGAGGGTTGTCAATCCTCTTAGCGGTTATTTGCAAGGATTAATTCTGATAGTGGTAGATAGATAAACTAAAATACTAGATAAAATAAAAGTAAATAAATTGCAGCAAAGTATTTTTGATTTTAATATATGATAAAAGTAGACCCGGGGGCCATAGTTTTCACTAGAGGCTTCTCTCTCGAACACATAGCATATGGTGGGTAAACAAATTACTGTTGGGCAATTGATAGAAAAGCAAATAATTATGACGGATTCATGGCAATGATCGTGTATATAGGCATCACGTCCGAGACAAGTAGACCGACTCCTGCCTGCATCTACTACTATTATTCCACCCATCGACCGCTATCCAGCATGCATCTAGGGTATTAAGTATGAAACAGAGTAACGCCTTAAGCAAGATGACATGATGTAGACAAAGTAAACTCAAGCAATATGATTAAACCCCATCTTTTTATCCTTAATGGCAACAATACAAATACATGTCATGTCCCTTTCTGTCACTGGGATTGAGCACCGCAGGATTGAACCCATCACAAAGCACCTCTCCCATTGCAAGATAAACCAATCTAGTTGGCCAAACCAAATCGATAGATCGGAGAGAAATACAAAGCTATAATAATCATGCATAAAAGAGTTCAGAGAAGACTCAAATATTTCTCATGAATAATCTGATCATAAACTCACAATTCATCGGATCCCAACAAACACACCGCAAAAGAAGATTACATTGGATAGAACTCCAAGAACATCGAGGAGAACATGGTATTGAAGATCAAAGAGAGAGAAGAAGCCATCTAGCTACTAGCTATGGACCCGTAGGTCTGGGGTAAACTACTCACACATCATCAGAAGGGCAGCAAGGTTGATGAAGAAGCCCTCCGTGACCGATTCCCCCTCCGGCAGAGTACCGGAGAAGGCCTCCAGATGGGATCGTGGAAGAACAGAGGCTTGCGGCAGCGGAAAGGTTTTCTCTTCTGCCCCTCTGGTATATTGCGAATATTTGGGAATTTATAGCGCTGGAATTAGGCCAAGAGGGGCTACGAGGGGCCCACAAGCCTGGGGGGGGGGGGGGGCGCCTACCCCCCTGGGCGCGCCCTCCAGGCTTGCCGCCTCCCCGTGGCTCTTCTGGTCTTCGCCCGAAGCTTCGTGGGTCTCTTCTGGTCCAGAAAAAAATAATCTAAAGTTTTTTCTCGTTTGGACTCTTTTTTATAATGATTTTCTGAAAAGGCAAAAACAAGCAAAAAAACAGCAACTTGCACTGGGCACTGGGTTAATAGGTTAGTCCCAAAAAATGATATATAATGGCATATAAACATCCAAGATTGATACTATAATAGCATGGAACAATAAAAAAATATAGATACGCTGGAGACGTATCAAGCATCCCCAAGCTTAATTCCTGCTTGTCCTCGAGTAGGTAAATGATAAAAACAGAATTTTTGATGTGGAATGCTACCTATCATGTTTCATCATGTAATCTCTCTCTTATGGTATGAATAATAAGATCCGAATGATTCAAAGCAATAGTCTATAGTTTGATATAAAGACATCAATACTCAGGCATACTAATAAACAATCATGTCTTTCAAAATAAAAATGCTAAAGAACGTTATCCCTACAAAATCATATAATCCTGTCATGCCCCATCTTCTTAACACAAAGTATTTATCATGCACTACCCCGATGACAAGCCGAGCAATTGGTTCATACTTTTTAACGCGCTTCAGCTTTTTCATCCCCCACGCAATACATGAGCGCAAGCCATGGATATAACACTATTGGTGGAATAGAGTGTGGTGGTAGAGATTAATAAGGGGAAGTCAAAAATAAGGAGATAGTCTCACATCGACGAGGCTAATCAACGGGCTATGGAGATGCCCATCAATTGATGTCAATGCAAGGAGTAGGGATTGCCATGCAACGGATGCACTAAGAGCTATAAGTGTATGAAAGCTCAACATGAAAACTAAGTGGGTGTGCATCCAACTTGCTTGCTCATGAAGACCTTGGGCATTTGAGGAAGCCCATCATCGGAATATACAAGCCAAGTTCTATAATGAAAAATTCCCACTAGTATATGAAAGTGACAAAATAGGAGACTCTCTATATGAAAAACATGGTGCTACTTTGAAGCACAAGTATGGATAAGGATAGTAACATTGCCCCTTCTCTCTTTTTATCTCATTTTTTTGTGGGCTCTTTTTGGCCTCTTTTTTTAATTTTCGTGGGCTCTTTTTGGCCTTTTTTTTAATTATTTCCTCACAGGGACAATGCTCTAATAATGATGATCATCACACTTCTATTTACTTACAACTCAAAAAATTACAACTCGAAACTAGAACAAAAATATGACTCTATATGAATGCCTCTGGCGGTGTACCAGGATGTGCAATGATACTAGTTTAACATGTATAGAAAATGATGAACGGTGGCTAAGCCACAAATACTATGTCACCTATATGATCATGGAAAGCAATATGACAATGACGATGTGTGTCATAAAAACGGAACGGTGGAAGTTGCATGGCAATATATCTTGGAATGGCTATGGAAATGCCATGATAGGTAGGTATGGTGGCTGTTTTGAGGAAGATATAAGGAGGCTTATGTGTGATAGAGCGTATCATATCACAGGGTTTGGATGCACCGCCGAAGTTTGCACCAACTCTCGACTTGAGAAAGGGCAATGCATGGCATCGAAGAGGCTAGCAAATTGCGGAAAGGTGAGAGTGCGTATAATCCATGGACTCACATTAGTCATAAAGAACTCACATACTTATTGCGAAAGTTTATTAGCCCTCAAAGCAAAGTACTACTACGCAAGCCCCTAGGGGGATAGATTGGTAGGAAAAGACCATCGCTCGTCCCCGACCACCACTCGTAAGTAGACAATCAAGAATAAATCATGCTCCAACTTCCTAGCATAACGACATATCATACGTGCTTGCTTCGGGAATCACAAACCTTAACACCAATATTCTTACTAAACTACAATTATCTACTAGCACCTCCCACATATTACCATCTTAATATTGCAAAACTATTGCAAGGAATCAAACTTATCATATTCAGTGATCTACATGAAAGTTTTTATTATATCCCTCTTGAATACCTATCATATTAGGACCAAATTCATAACCCATGCATATTACCATTGCTATTCATTAAACTCTCAAAAAGATATAAGTGAAGCATGAGAGTGCAACTATTTCTTTAAAATATAACCACCGCCGTGCTCTAAAAGATATAAGTGAAGCACTAGAGCAACTACCTAGCTCAAAAGATATAAGTGAAGCACATAGAGTATTCTAACAAATCACGAATAATGTGTGTCCCTCTCAAAAAGGTGTGTTGAGCAAAGATGATTGTGACAAACTAAAAAGCAAACAAAATCAAACAAACTATATCACAAGACGCTCCAAGTAAAACACATATCATGTGATGAATAAAAATATAGCTCCAAGTGAGTTACCGATAGATTGTAGACGAAAGAGGGGATGCCTTCCGGGGCATCCCCAAGCTTAGACGCTTGAGTCTTCCTTGAATATTACCTTAGGGTGCCTTGGGCATCCCCAAGCTTAGGCTCTTGCCGCTCCTTATTCCTTTATCCATCGTAGTCTCACCCAAAACTTGAAAACTTCAGCACACAAAACTCAACAGAAACCTCGTGAGATCCGTTAGTATAACAAACAAACCTTAAACTTTAGGTACTGTTGTAAATTGATTCATTTTTAATATTGGCATAATGCTACTGTACTCCAACTTCTCCATGACTCATACCCCCCGATACGATCCACATATTCATCAAAATAAGCAAACTATGCAAAAAAAAACAGAATCTGTCTAAAACAGAACAGTCTGTAAAGATCTGAATTAACGTCATACTTCTG
Organism: Elymus sibiricus; assembly: GCA_039707655.1. NCBI lineage: Eukaryota > Viridiplantae > Streptophyta > Magnoliopsida > Poales > Poaceae > Elymus > Elymus sibiricus. The sequence goes on from CM077670.1 coordinate 288,050,298, forward strand.
TAACTCCAAAAATTCTCAAAAATTAGGACAACGTGGGAAATTCATATATAAATACTGTGTAAAAAATTCAGAAGGTTCTAGCGCTCCAGCGAAAAAAAAATGCCCGCACTGGATGCAAAAGTTTCTATTTTCAAACAGCATCAATTATATTATCATCCAAATCACCCCAAAGGCATTACTTGGCACAAACACTAATTAAAAGATAAAAACACAATCATAACATAGGCTATAATTGTGTAAACACACAAAAACAGAAAGTAAAAACAAAAAAATATTTTATTCATTGGGTTGCCTCCCAACAAGCGCTATTTTTTATGCCCCTAGTTAGGCATAATGCATAGTTTCAAGTGTTGTCATCCTTCGTTTCCAACTCCTCAATTACACACCCACTCTTTCTAGAAGATTTAACATAGGAGTTTCTCATCGTCACACTTTTGGGCACAAAATCAAGAATTTGCTTTCATAGATAGGTTCCTTCATTATATCAATAAAATTGGGGTGCACGCTTATCATTTTAAGATCCTCATTTCCCTTGCTAGAAGTGGCACCCTTACTCTTAGGAACATACATAAACTAGCAATTTTTATTGGGAGGAGTCCTATCAATGGTTTTAGTAGAGGAAAAAGTGGAACCTAAGTTATTGATAATTTCTTCTAACTTATCAATTCTAGCGGGACTTTGTTCTATCCTTTCGTTAATTATTGGTTCTTTTTTCCATTAATGTTTTCAATGTAATCCCCACTTTAGAACCAAATTGAGTAATATGATTATGGACCTTTTTATCTAAATTCTCAAGATGTTCAATAGTAGACATCTTATTTTCAATAGCTTCTAACCTTTGCATAACATGCTCCAAAGTCAATGCCATTTCATTAATAATGATAGGGGGTGAACCCACTAAATTTCCCATAGCATTGAAAGCATCTAAAGTGGGACACATCAAGAAATTCCTCTGGTAATAGTGTCAAGCACGAATCTATACCAATTAGTAACTCCCACATATAAATTTCGAAGAAGAACGGTAGTGGATTGCTTACGAGTTGATCTATTTTGAGAATCGCAAATCCTATACCAAGCATCTTTTAAATTTTATCCTCCCCTTTGTTTAAAATTAAGCACTTCATTTTCGGGGGTGCTAGTAACAAGCGAAGAACTAGCCATAGTGGTGAAGCAAACAAGCAAATAAAAATATTTTTGTGTTTTTGTAAAAAAAAATTAGAAGTGGGGGAGATGAAAACGAGAGGCAAATGCAAATAAAAAGGCAAATAAAATAAATGCAAGAGGATGATAGTTTGTGCGAAGTTACTTGGTAATTTTGATGATGTCTCCCCGGCAACGGTGCCAGAAATTTTTCCTGCTACTTGTAGACTGCGTTGGTATTTCCCCGAAGAGGAGAGGATGATGCAGTATAGTAGAGATAAGTATTTCCCTCAGTTAAGAACCAAGGTTATCAATCCAGTAGGAGAACCAAGCAAAATCCCGTTAAGCGCACCTGCACACACAAAAGCAAACACTTGCACCCAACGCAAATAAGAGGGTTGTCAATCCTCTTAGCGGTTATTTGCAAGGATTAATTCTGATAGTGGTAGATAGATAAACTAAAATACTAAATAAAATAAAAGTAAATAAATTGCAGCAAAGTATTTTTGATTTTAATATATGATAAAAGTAGACCCGGGGGCCATAGTTTTCAATAGAGGCTTCTCTCTCGAACACATAGCATACGGTGGGTAAACAAATTACGGTTGGGCAATTGATAAAAAAACAAATAATTATGACGGATTCATGGCAATGATCATGTATATAGGCAGCACATCCGAGACAAGTAGACCGACTCCTACCTGCATCTACTACTATTACTCCACCCATCGACCGCTATCCAGCATGCATCTAGGGTATTAAGTATGAAACAGAGTAACGCCTTAAGCAAGATGACATGATGTAGACAAAGTAAACTCAAGCAATATGATTAAACCCTATCTTTTTATCCTTAATGGCAACAATACAAATACGTGTCATGTCCTTTTCTGTCACTGGGATTGAGCACCGCAAGATTGAACCCATCACAAAGCACCTCTCCCATTGCAAGATAAACCAATCTAGTTGGCCAAACCAAATCGATAGATCGGAGAGAAATACATAATAATCATGCATAAAAGAGTTCAGAGAAGACTCAAATATTTCTCATGAATAATCTGATCATAAACTCATAATTCATCGGATCCCAACAAACACACCGCAAAAGAAGATTACATCGGATAGAACTCCAAGAACATCGAGGAGAACATGGTATTGAAGATCAAAGAGAGAGAAGAAGCCATCTAGCTACTAGCTATGGACCCGTAGGTCTGTGGTAAACTACTCACACATCATCGAAAGGGCAGCAAGGTTGATGAAGAAGCCATCTATGATCGATCCCCCCTCTGGCAGAGTACCGGAAAAGGCCTCCAGATGGGATTGCGGAAGAACAGAGGCTTGCGGCAGCAGAAAGGTTTTCTCTTCTGTCCCTCTGGTATATTGGGAATATTTGAGAATTTATAGCGCTGAAATTAGGCCAGGAGGGGCTACGAGGGGCCCACTAGCCTGGGGGGCGTGCCTACCCCCCTGGGCGCGCCCTCCAGGCTTGCCACTTCCTCGTGGCTCTTTTGGTCTTCTCCCGAAGCTTCGTGGGTCTCTTCTGGTCCAGAAAAAATTAATCCAAAGTTTTTTTTCTTGTTTGGACTCTTTTTGATAATGATTTTCTGAAAAGGCAAAAACAAGCAAAAAACAGCAACTGGCACTGGGCACTGGGTTAATAGGTTAGTCCCAAAAAATGATATATAATGTCATATAAAACATCCAAGATTGATACTATAATAGCATGGAACAATCAAAAATTATAGATACATTGGAGACGTATCACAGGTCAGTGAAATCATAAACATATCGAAGATCATCATCATTGTCGGTGAAGCCAAAGTAGTTACACCACTCGTCAAGAGTGATGCTGAAGTCTTGGTCCAGGAGATGGAAAGTGATCCTCTCCTCCTCATATGCATTTAGCACCAAACCAACATTATGTGAGAGAGTGCTAAGAAACTCAAGCATCAAGCGTTCATATGTCTCGCATCCCTGATAAACAAAATGATGCATCCTGGCATTATGACAAAGCAAATTAAAATCATTAGTAATACCTAGCTTGGCGAGTGTGGTCACACACGCCCATTTGGTTGCTTTGATCTTCCTTGTTCTAAGCTTTTGGAATTTCTTCCTTGCTTCACGGTCGATGAAGACGATCCCCTGGGTTAAAACTTGTTGTGGCAGTGCGGTGGATGAACTCGAAGCACCGCGTACGCGAGTGGACCTCCTCATAAACATCTATAAAATAATTTTTTTGTCCAATACATTTAAACAATATTGATTCTACGGTAGTCACAACATCTTACTCCTCTAAAAACATCAACGAATCCAAGCCAAACTCAAATTTGGATAAAAAAATATGCATCTCCTAGTCATGGCAATGCTAGGCATGTAGAACATGGATTCGTGAAAAATAAATTGGGGATCGGAGGAGAAACATACCGTAGATCGATCACACGGAAGGATTTCAACTGAAATCGAGCGAGTAGAGAGATCGGGTGAAGTTTTGCTAGGGTTTGGAGAGGTTTGGAGGAAGAAGAAAAAGGAAAGACAGAGATGGGGGTGATTTACCTTCTTCCTTGGCCTTATTGGAGCCGCCAGGGGTCGAAACGACCGCTCATACGGGCGCAGGTGACGGAGCGAAATCCCGTCAGATCCCTGCATAAGGTTCCTCATGGGGCGGAGCGGATTTACCCAGGTTCAGGCCTCCATGGTGGAGTAATACCTACATCCTGCATGTAATTGTATTGATTGTCTCGGATGAGAGATTGGATCTGTTGTAGATCTAATGGAGAGGTGGGAGAGATGTTAGTCGCCACCTTGGGAGACCCCTACCTCCCCTTATATAGATGGGTGAGGGCTAGGGTTACATGGCCCAAGTCGGTTTACATTGCTTGATGCCCAAGTTATCTACAAGTAATGTATATCCTTTCAGAGGAGGCCCACCATTAGTAGCGAGGGGCCTAGGCTACTTCCAGGCTCTGAGGCAGCCTGGCGACCTTGTTCCATGGAGGTCGGGTACCCCCGGTGTATGGCACTATCAGTAGCCCCCGAGTGCGTCTGGAGTTGGAGTCCTTTGTCTTCGGGAATGAGAACCCAGGCGGGCTCCCCTTGTTTCAGCGTCAGTTGTGGCCTGTCTTTATGAGTCCAATCTCAGAAATACTTGGGTTTGCCAGGCATGTGGCCTCCTGGGCACCCTCAGTGTATTGTTTCGTCGGTATGTTATTGGCATTAGGGTTGATGTTGAACCGAATGCGTCATCATGGACTGCTCTGCAAAGCCTTGAGGAAGAAGTCGACCATGTGTTGTTTGCCTTGAAGCTGTTGGAGATGATCCGTCGAGGGACGAGGCCAGCGAGAGTAGGCTGACAGTGAGGCCTACAACGGAGAAGGTCCACCGGGCAATGATGCCGGTGAGAGGAGGTCGACGATGAGGCCTGTGGCGGCGAAGGTCCGCGAGGAAATGAGGCCGGCGCGAGTAGGCAGACGATGAGGCCTGCGGCAGCGAAGGTCCGCCAGGCAATGAGGCCGGTGCGAGGAGGCCGACGATGAGGCATGAGGCAGCGAAGGTCCACCGTGCAAGGAGGTCGGCGCGAGGAGGCCGACGATGAGGCCTGCGGCGGTGATGTTCCGCCAGGCATTCAGGCCGATGCGAGGAGGTCGACGATGAGGCTTGCGGCAGTGAAGGTCTGTCAGGCGATGAGGCCGGCGCGAGGAGGCCGACGATGAGGCCTGCGGCGGTGAAGGTCCGCCAGGCGATGAGGTCGGCACGAGTAGGCCGATGATGAGGCCTGCGGCGGTGATGTTCCACCGGGCAGTGACGCCTCACGCCATCTTTGTCGTTGGAGACATCCGGCTTAAAAAACCTTCGGGCCTGCCGGTCCTGCGTCCTCCTTGAAGAGGTCAAAGATGACGTGATCCATAGGTCTTGTCGCCCCTGGGAGGAAGTCGAGGACCACCATGCATGGGGAGAAAGGTGTCCGTCCTCCCTATCTCCATTCCTGTTGGAGATATCCGGTAGCTCGACCATGAGGAGGGAGCTTGTGTGATCGGTTGGGCTTGGAGCCCCGAAGGTAAGACCAGAGCCCGCCGTGCAGGGTGTACAGGGTTTCCGACCTCCTGGTCTTGTTTTGTTGTTGAAGATAGTCAGCTTTGGAGGACCGAGTCTAGCGGCGTCTACGACGCGTCGTGATTGTTTTGTCTTCTGTAGACACCGGGGGCACGATAGTTCACCCGGTGGCTGTAGCCCCCGAGCCTCTGGTCGACTCGTGGAGTCAGGCGTAGGGTCTTGCGATGATTGTACATGTATGAATGTAGTCGCGTCGTTGCGAAGTCAAGCCCCCAAGCCTCGATGCGGCGAGGAGCATGATGGGCGAAGTGAAGCCCCCAAGCCCAGCGGCAGCGTGGCCGTCAAGGCAAAGTAGAGCCCCCAAGCCCAGCAGTAGCGAGGTCGCCAAGGTGAAGCATAGCCCCCGAGCCTGGATGCGGCGAGGGGCTTGGTGGGGCGAGGTGGAGCCCCCGAGCTCGGCAGCAGCGAGGCCACCGAGGTGGAGCGTAGCCCCCGAGCGTGACAGCAGCGAGGCCGCCGAGGCGGAGCGGAGCCCCCGAGCCCGGCAGCAGCATGGCCGCCGAGGCAAAGTCGAAGTACCTGTAAGGTCAGGAAAACAAGGCAGATTTGCAATTGCATTTTTCAAACACTGGTATACCAAGTGGACATTTACATGCATATTTAATGTAAAACTTTTGTAAAGCATAACTCGTGAAGTTTTTATACCCTTGTGCGTGTAATAAGCAATAAAGGGAAACCATGGAAGCCGGATAAATTTACGAGCCATTGTTGTTATGCAGCCCCCGAGCTTTGATAGCAATGGGAGTAATGTTAGATACAATGATGTTTTGTGCCATAGAGGCTAATCTAATGGACCAAGCGCGCTTTGGCAGATGGAGATTGCATCAGTGGGGTTATGTGACGGCGATGCAGCCTCTGGGTGTGGCCTCTAGATATATTGCTTAGATTAGGCTTCCTACTGACCACAAGGAGATCATCCTGCGATACAGCCTGGAGTGTCTTAGCTTTGGGCCCTCATGCAATATCACCTCTAGGGTCGTCCTCATGGAGATCGGGGTTTATTTATTTTATAATGCATGAAGACACAGCTCACCCGGTGGGTGTGGGTGTGAGTAGAAATCGAGCGAGGCTCAGATGACTCAGAAAATAATGTACTCGTGCTAGAGTAAAATGTAGAGCTTTATGCATGGGGATGACTTAGCTTTGTATGCTCTCGGCATCGTTGACGTTGTTCGAGCTGTTTAGGCAACGAAGTATGATGTAGAGGCCGTAGCGTCCTTTGCCGCTATGGAGAGCTGCTATTAGGCGTAGACCTGTATCCTGGAGACAGAAAACTTCGCAATATTCTTTGCGATGCTTATTAGTAAGAGGTCATTTTCATGCTTTGTTTCGCTTTGAGTAACGAGCTCATTGTTCTTTTTTTTGTGTGTTTGCCGTAAGCGAGTTGGCGCCCATTCCTAATGGAATGGAGTTCGCATTGATTTTGGTTGACCTCATTTATGTGCTTTTTGTTGCTTGAAAAATGAGATATGTTGTTTGTTTATGCTGTAGAGGCGGTGAAGTGCCTCTGCCCGGGTTAGGAGAAGAGTTCCCCTTTTGTGCTGGTTGACACCGTAGGCATATTTAGTGGGGCTCGGCGTGACCAGAATGCCTGATTCAGTCGTCCAGCATCCTCGTTGGTTTCTCTCCTCAAAGGAAAGATTACCAAAAAATGGATTCGATGTAGCCCCGGAGCACGAAGCTGTGGGAGGTCATCCTAAGAAGCACCACAAGGGTCCGGATCAAAAAGCAGGAACACACGATACAGCCTTCGGGTGGACCTGCGGGGGGGGGGGGGTCCACTTATAGCGATGCAGCCCCCGAGTCCCTCAACAAAGAGTCGTTTGTTCTTTCGCGATTTGTCTATCCCAAGGGGTTCAGTGTAGTGATTGTGCTGAATAGTTGTGTGTCATGTTTATTTAGCAAACTATAAAAGGGAAATGAAAAGGTGTGGGAGGTCTTTGTGACTAATGACCCACAAGTATAGGGGATCAATCGTAGCCCTTTCGATAAGTAAGAGTGTCGAACCCAACGAGGAGCAGAAGGAAATGACAAGCGGTTTTCAGCAAGGTATTCTCTGCAAGTACTGAAAGAAGCAGTAACAGATAGTTTTGATAGCAAGATAATTCGTAACAAGTAACAAGTAACAAGTATAATAAAGTGCAGTAAGGTGGAACAATCCTTTTTGTAGCAAAGGACAAGCCGGAACGAACTCTTATAATAAGCAAAGCGTTCTCGAGGACACATGGGAATTTCATCTAGTCACTTTCATCAAGTTTGTTTGATTCGCGTTTGCTACTTTGATAATTTGATATGTGGGTGGATCGGTGCTTGGGTGCTATTCTTACTTGAACAAGCCTCCCACTTATGATTACCCCCTCTCGAAAGCATCCGCAACTACGAAAGAAGAATTAAGATAACTCTAAAAATAGCATGAAACATATGGATCCAAATCAGCCCCTTACGGAATAGCGCATAAACTAGGGTTTAAGCTTCTGTCACTCTAGCAACCCATCATCTAATTACTACTCCACAATGCCTTCCCTTAGGCCCAAAGATGGTGAAGTGTCATGTAGTCGACGTTCACACGATGATACGTCTCCAACGTATATATAATTTATGAACTATTCATGCCATGTTTATTATAGTTTTGTATGATTTTGGTGCACTTTTATATGGCTTTTATATGATTTTCATGGACTAACATATTGACCTAGTGCCCAGTGCTAGTTGCTATTTTCTGCTTGTTTTCGGTTTTCCAGAAAATCCATATCAAATGAAGTCCAAATGCAGCGAAACTTTTTGACGATTTTTTCTGGAACATAAGAGACACTAGAAGCTTCGGGAGGAGGCCAGAAGACCCACAGGGGCTCCACGAGCCACCAGGGCACGCCACCCCCCAGGCACGCCCTGGTGCGTCGTGGGCCCCCTGTGGCCCTTCTTCGCGTGATTCCAATGCCAAAAAATCATATATATTCAGAAACCCCCGAAAGTTAACCTAGATGAGTTTTTACGCCGCCGCAAGCTTCTGTACCTCCACGATCACATCTACAGCCCTTTTCCGGCACCCTGCCGGAGGGGGGAATCATCACCAGAGGCCATCTTCATCATCCCGGCGGTCTCCATGATGAGGAGGGAGTAGTTCACCCTCGGGGCTGAGGGTTTGTACCAGTAGCTATGTGTTTTATCTCTCTCTCACGTTCTTGATTTGGCACGATCTTGATGTATCGCGAGCTTTGTTAATATAGTTGGATCATATGGTGTTTCTTCCCTCTCTATCCTTGTTGTGATGAATTGAATCTTTTCCCTTTGAGGTTTCGTTATTGTCGGATTGAATATTTCAGATTTGAGAACACTTGATGTATGTCTTGCATATGAATACCCGTGGTGACAATGGGGTATTATATTGATTCACTTGATATATGTTTTGGCACTGAACTCGCGGATTCCCGCGGTGACATTGGGGTAATCTATGCATATGGGTTGATGCACGTTTTCATTATCTTTTCTCCGATAGAAACTTTGGGGTGCTCCTTGGAGTTCTTTGTGTGGATTGAATATTATGATTATGAAGTTGTTTGATGCATATCGTATAATCAACTCACGGATACTTGTGGTGACATTGGAGTATCTAGGTGACATTAGAGTTGGTTGATGTGTATCATATAGTTTTATTTTAGTACGAACTCTAGGGCTGTTTGTGACACTTATAGGAATAGCTCAATAGATCGATCGGAAAGGATAACTTTGAGGTGGTTTCGTACCCTACAAACAATTTCTATCTTATGTTCTCCGCTAATAGGAACTTGGGAGTGAATCTTTATTGCACATTGGGGGATGGTTATATGATCCAATTATGCTAGCATTGTTGAGAGATTGCACTAGTGAAAGTATGAACCCTAGGCCTTATTTTCAAACATTGCAATACCGTTTGTGCTCACTTTTGTTACTTGCTACCTTGCTGTTTTTATATTTTCAGATTACAAAAACCTATATCTACTATCCATACTACACTTTTATCACCATCTCTTCGCCGAACTAGTGCACCTATACAATTTACCATTGTATTGGGTGTGTTGGGGACACAAGAGATTTCTTGTATTTGGTTGTAGGGTTGTTTGAGAGATACCATCTTCAACTTGCGCCTCCCATGGATTGATAAACTTTAGGTCATCCACTTGAGGGAAAATTGCTACTGTCCTACAAAACTCTGCGCTTGGAGGCCCAACACGAGTCTACAAGAATAAGTTGTGTAGTAGACATCACACGACACCACTAAAGGAAGCACAACATACATAGCATCAGAATATCGAACGAATACCAAATTCACATGATTACTTATGACAAGACTTCTCCCATGTCCTCAAGAACAAAATTAACTACTCACAAATCATATTCATGTTCAAGATCAGAGGGGTATTGAATATCATTAAGGATCTGAACATATAATCTTCCACCAAATAAACCAACTAGCATCAACTACAAGATGTAATCAACACTACTAGCATGGAACAATCAAAAATTATAGATACGTTGGAGACGTATCACTGTGTGGCATCGAGGAGATAGGTCTAGAGGGGGGGTGAATAGACACTTAACTAACCAAAGGTGCAGTTTTTAGTTTCTCTTGGAACTTAGGCAGATTTTGGCACAAGCTAAGATAACACCAATACTCCCTACACATGCATATCTAGAGATTGAGCAACAGAAATAGTAAAGCATGCAAGTGTACGAAAAGTAAAGGGGTAGAGTATGGAAGATCAAATGAAATGAAGACACAATGGTTTTTGGCGTGGTTCCGATAGGTGGTGCTATCGTACGTCCACGTTGATGGAGGCTTCAACCCACGGAGGGTAACGGCTGCGCGAGTCCACGGAGGGCTCCACCCACGAAGGGTCCATGAAGAAGCAACCTTGCCTATTCCACCATGGCTTACGTCCACGAAGGACTAGCCTCACTCGGGTAGATCTTCACGAAGTAGGTGATCTCCTTGCCCTTACAAACTTCTTGGTTCAACTCCACATCATGTCGGAGACTCCCAAGTGACACCTAACCAATCTAGGAGACACCACTCTCCAAAAGGTAATAGACGGTGTGTTGATGATGAACTCCTTGCTCTTGTGCTTCAAATGATAGTCTCCCCAACACTCAACTCTCTCTCACAGATTTGGCTATGGTGGAAGAAGGATTTGAGTGGAAAGCAACTTGGGGAAGGCTAGAAATCAAGGTTCAAGTGGTAGGAATGGAATCTCTTGATCTCAACACATGAGTAGGTGGTTCTCTCTCAGAAAATGAATGGTGGAAGTGTAGGCACGTTCTGATGGCTCTCTTCTCTGAGGAAGAAGGGGTGGAGGGGTATATATAGCCTCCACACAAAATCCAACCGTTACACACTCTTGACCCAACTCGGTGGCACCGATCAGAAATCTCGGTGGCACCGACCTGTGTAAAATATATGAACGTAAGGAATCTCGGTGGGACTAAACTGGAACAACTCGGATGGACCGATGTGCAATGGTTACGGCAAACCTCGTCTCGGTGGCACCGACTGCATCAACTCGGTGGGACCGAAGTGAAGCAATAAGGCAACAGAGAGTTGGCAAGCCATCTCGGTGGTACTGATTGCAAATCTCGGTGGGACCAAAATAATTGCAACTAGTAACAGAGAGTTGGCAAGGCCATCTCGGTGGGACCGAGATCCATATCGGTGGATCCGATTTGTTAGGGTTTGGCAGTGGCTAAGTCCAGATGAACTCGGTGGCTCCGGAAAGGAAATGATTCGGTGGGACCGAGTTGGAATGTATGATTTGGACATATTTGGATGGAGAAAGTGGTTGAGGGTTTTGGAGCAATGTCACTAAGCACTTGAGCAAAAAGATCATTAAGCAACACCTCATCCCCTTTTAATAGTATTGGCTTTCCTATGGAATCAATGTGATCTTGGATCACTTAACAAAAGTGTAGAGTCTTGAGCTTTTGCCAATCCATGTCCTTAGCATTTTGAAGGGTTCCACATCTTCTTGTCCTTGCCATACCATTGTTGAACTTGTCTGAAATTCACTAGATAGAGGCATTAGTTCAACAACATGTATGTTGGCATAAATTACCAAAACCACCAAGGGAGCAAATGTGCTTTCAATCTCCCCCTTTTTGGTAATTGATGACAACATACATCCAAGCTTCAAATAAAGATTTAGCAGAAGTTTGTATGAAAGCTTTGAAGAAAACATGTAACATGTATGAGCTCCCCCTAAAGATATGCATATAGAATGATGATATTACATGGGAAATATACATGCAACATGTATCTTGGCTACATGCATCAGAGCAATATATCTGACATTTAGGTATCCCCATGTTCATGATTATCTTCTTGCAAATAATATGTACTAGCAAGAGGTCATCATGTACATGGGTGTGACATGCATATACTTACCTTGAAGTTCTTGATCAAGTACCTGAAGAAATACACTTGAGAAAACAAGGTTAGATAACACAAGATAAATTCTTCAAGAAAAGACACAAGATCAACAAGAAACCAAGATTGGGATGACATGTAGAAGAGAGTATCACTAGGTGAATACTTCTTTGAAGCAGGCATGTCCCCAAAAGAAAGAAATAGTTGTCTCCCCTTAAAGAACTTCCTCTCCCCCTGAATCTGACATAGGATATTGGGAGCAGGTAGGGTGAGAAAACTAAAGCAACAAACAAAAACTGATCATGTTTCTCCCCTCTTAGAAACATGTAACATTCTCTCCTCTTGTAAGGTGCATCTCTCTATCTTCCCTTTTTACAAGGAAGAGCTTGTAATGATAAGCTTTGATGTATTCCTCTCTCCCCCTTTGACATCAATTTCCAAGAAGGGACTTCAAGGTTATTGGTCAAGTGGGTTTCGTCCTTGAGAAACACTTCTAGCCATTGGGTGGCTCTAGATGCAAGTAGAGGATAAGAATCATTGAGTGGAGCTGGAGCAGAAAATCTCAGAAAATATTTGACAGAAAACTCCTTAGAGCAGCAAAGTCGGTGACTCCGAGTTGAATCAATTTGGTGGAACCGAGTTTGGTGCAAAGGAACATTTTGTCAACTCGGCTCACTAGGCAAAGGAATTCTCACAAAGAATTGCAAAGAATCAACGACGAAGCACAGAATATAAAAGAAACAAGGAAAAATCTAGATATAGTTTTTTTTAAAATAGAAACACTCTAGCAAGAAGAGAAACAAAAAAAAGAACACTATAGAACTCCATCTAGAGGGGTCGGTGACTAGGTCACCTATGTTAGAGTATATTGACTTAGGAGTCAAGTGAGAACACTTGATCATAGGTCATACTCATCGTTTAAGCTCAAAATGGGGTTGCCATTTTTCCATTAAGCATTTCAATGTATTCACATCTTGTTGAGTTGCTTTTGCTCATGTCTTTGAGTAAAGCTTCTCTAAGATGTGAGAACTTACATTGGGATTTGGTGGTGATGTCCATCATGTAGTTAAACTTGAAGTGGATGCTCATGAGTTGAAGTTGGGAGCGATGCTATCATTTGTAGTTCATCTTCCTACATGGGTTACATTTGCAAGGAACAACATGTATATCCAAAATGACAAGAATGAAGCATAACTCAAAGATTGTCAAAGGATATGTTTAGGTTGTCTTGTTCCTTGTTCCACCAAGGATTGTTGATACTTGGATTATACAAGATTGCTTATGATAAGAGTGAGATGCAATCTTGTGACATGAGGCTTGTCCAAGTACCTACAAAAGGTTAGATACAATACAAGGGAGCAACAGTGTCCAAGATATAAAATGATCATGGAAGTATCATGGATTAGTCAAGAATGCTCATGCCCTTGTATGCATCCACATGAACCTCTAGTTCACGTTTGAAGCATCAATGATGTTCAACTCACTTCTCAAGTGACAAAACACCTTCTCATCGAGAGGTTTGGTAAAAATGTCCGCCAATTGCTTATCGGTACGAACATGTTTAAGGTCAATGTCACCTTTCTCAACATGATCTCGAATGAAATGGTGACGAACCTCAATATGCTTAGTTCGAGAATGTTACACGGGATTGTGTGCAATCTTAATAGCACTCTCATTGTCACATAGTAGTGGTAGATGTCTCACATGCACACGATAGTCTTTAAGAGTTTGTGTCATCCATAGTAATTGAGCACAACATGATCCCACGGCAATGTATTCCGCTTCGGCGGTAGATAGAGATACCGAGTTTTGTTTCTTGGAGGACCAAGACACAAGAGATCTACCAAGAAATTGACATGTACCCGAAGTGGATTTTCTATCAACCTTGTCTCCGACATAGTCCGAATCGGAATGGCCAACAAGATTGAAAGAAGATCCTTTGGGATACCAAATGCCAAAGTTTGGTGTATGTAACAAGTATCTCACAATTCTTTTCATGGCCTTAAGGTGACACTCTTTTGGTGCCGCTTGGTATCGTGCACACATGCACACAGTTAGCATAATGTCGGGACGGGAGGCACATAGATATAGCAATGAACCAATCATAGATCGATAAACCTTTTTGTCGGGCCCATGGAACCCAGGGTATCCAGGTCCGTCTGCCTTTGGCCCAGGGCGCAACGCCTGGCGTGGGCCTAGCGGGCCATCATCATCAAGCATCTCACCAAGACCCCTCATGAGGCCCTGGCCTTCTGAGGACCCCTCCTCAGGGAGCGGTGAACGAGACTCAGCATCTTCACCAGCAGCCTTGCGAGGCGGCCTCCCGAAGGCGCTTGAGACAAGGGCTGTTCGGCTAGGCCGCGCGGTCCCGTGCCCATCACGTGGGTGACACGCGCGGCGACGAACGACGACAGAGGCCGTGCCAGCAGGCGCGGATGAAGAGGGTTTCCCCTTTTGTGCTAAGGGAGCAAGGCCAGCAGTCCACTTCCCAAAGCAACCCCAAAGGTTGCCCGATCGGCGAAAGAAGACCAAGACGGCGGGCGCGCTGGGCGGATGTCATCACCGAGCCCACCGGCGCGTCATGGATCATGCCTTTGCAGGCGAAGACCGCCTTTAGTCAGGATAGCCTGAGCGCCTGTCCCCTTTCAAAACCCGCCAAGTGTAGCAACCCTTCCCGCCTAAGTTTTGAGGGGGAAGGGGACCAAGGCAGGTATAAAGGGACAGTGCTGCCATTGTGGTAGGGGGATCCCGGGATCCCCGATTCGGTCAACTCCTTATTCTCCTACCATGTACACGAGAACACCTTCTTGCTCACTACAATCAAAACCAAGCAGGAGTAGGGTTTTACACCGCAAGGTCGCCCGAACCTGGGTAAACCGCTGAGTCCACGGTCCGTTCCTCGCTAGCGCGCTTCCACCGTAGCTTTGCCGTAGTTAGGCCGTGGTAGGGGTCGAAGAGGTAGGAACGAGCTCACCCCAGTGTTCGAACCTTTGGGTCCCTGGAGCCCAACTTCCGACATTTGGCGCGCCAGGTAGGGGTGCGCTACTGTTCTTCCGCTCCGTCCTCCGTTCCGCCAGCTTCATGACCGACGCCCGCCGCGAGCGCGCTGAGCGCAGGGCCGACCGCGTGGCTCAGACGGAGCTGGTGGCCCGCGGCAACCGCCGCCGCCCGGTCGAGACCGCAGCTGCTGCCGCCACGGACCCCGCTGCCCGTGAGCAGCAGGACTCCTCCCTGCACCCCTCCGTGCAGGCGAACGGCCACACCGCCACAGCCTCTTCCTCCCTTGCCCACCGTGGGCCGCCGAACGCGCAGGCCGCGCTACTCATGGCGCGCGAGCTGCTTCGCTACCGTCCAGGTGACGCCGACTACGACGCCTGGTTTGGTTGCATCACCGAGCTCGTCAACGCCGCCGGGGATGCCCCGGCGCCTTCCCACTCACTCCGCCCTCCGCCGTCTCACACTGGGGACATGGCGCACGGCGCTCCCCCGCTGCCTCCTCTACGCGATGAGCTCGGCGGGCCCCAGCGTAATGCGCGGGCGCGCAAGCCGTCCCGTGGCGCGTCCCCGCCTGTCCGAGACGAGGCCAGCTGCTAGATCATTCGACGCGTGCCCCCTGATGCGCGAGTGCTCCTCGAGTGGCAGCGCCAGCGCCAGGACCAGGCCGTCTAAGAGGTTGCGGCGGATGGGTGCCAGAACCGCACCGTCCTCGCCGGCGGCGTCCCCTCAAGCAGTGTGGGCTGCCGCGCCTTCACCCGCGAGCTAGTGAGCGCGCGTCGCTCCCCCCATTGTGAGATTTGTCAACGTGCAGTGTCTCAGGAGGCAGGCCGCTCGAGAGCCTCGCGGGCAGCCCCTCGCGAGCTGGCAGCGGCGATCGCCTAATCAGAAGACCTAGCAAGATGAAGACTTCGAAGGCCGAGCCTCGCGAGGCACGCCTCGTGAGCTGCATGCACTCCTCATGAGCTGTGGTTCGCCCGACGCCGCTCTCCCCCAAAAGCTAAGTCCAACCTCCTCGCGAGACTCCCTCACCGCCACTCAAGCCCTCTCCCTTCGCAATCTCGCTGAGCGCTGGCATTTTTTCTTTCGCGTAAGCCGCTTGTACGCCAAAGGGGGGCTCCCTGAGCATCGCGCCTCAGGAGCCCTTACTAGCTCCTAGTGCCCCTCACCTTTTGGCCTTGTCCCGGCATCGCGACCAGACATACCAGCGATGGCTGAGGCCCGCTCGGGGGCTGGGTCCTGACGGCGTAGAGTGCCGAGGCAAACAAGAAAGAAAAACCAGCCTCACGAGAGGACTTCGGGAGGGAGTGCATACATTCCAAACCGCAAAAGCACTAAATTAAAACATAAAAGCTATTGTTTCACACCCCCACGGGGCTACATCGATCCAGTGCAGGAGAATATAAAGAAGAAAAAGCCTAGGCGGGGCGCTGTCGTCCCCAAGACTCCAACCTGGATGCCGCGCGCGCCTAGTCGGAGTCCTCATCCTCGCTCTTGACGCGGGGGGAGCTGTCGTCGCTTCCGCTTCCGTCGGAGGGGGCGGCACCACTGTCGCTGTCGTCCTCGCTAGAGGAGCCGCTGTAGCTGCCGTCCTCACTCTCCGCGTAGCACTCCAGACGGCTGCCGGAGATCCCGAAGATCTTCACAAAGAGCGTGGCGGCCCCGTCGTACTTGAACTAGAGGACGTGCCCCCGCTTCAGGCCACGGGCGAGGGCGAACGACTTCCACCCCTGCTTCAAGAACATGAAGCCCGAGGGGGTGAACTCCGTCGCCACCTAGGAGGGGCCGTTGCAGCAGCCGTCGGCCTGCACTCACAGGCCCAAGGGCGCGCGGTCCACCATCGCCTCCGAGAAGGAGTCTGGGAGCCGGAGCCAGGAGCAGGGCCGACGATGCATGTTCACTATGAACTCGTGAGCCGCCTCTGCCGAATGGCTCGCAGCCTAGGGGGGTAGGGCGGCCGCCCCACCACGGCCGCCTCGACCGCGCGCGTCGCGCCCTCCGCGCCCGCGGGCGGCGCCCCTTCCACGGCCGCTGGGACTGGCGCTCGCAGCCGTCGGCGAGCGCCCGCGCCCCCGGGGCGGAACCTTGGATGCGGCAGCAGAGGCACGGGCACGCCCTCTTCCCCTCACCATCGCTGCGGCGGCTCTGGCAAGACGAGGAAGGAAGGGTTGGAGGAAGAAGAAGATGGGTGGAGGACTTTGACTCTTCTCTCCCCCTCATTATGCTCGGAGCAGGGCTCTTCTCGTCGCTCTGCCTTCTTCGGTGTCGGGAATCGAAGCAGCAACAATGCGCGAAGGAGGGCAATGATGGTCTCGCGTCGCGCGCGACAGGCTTTATGTCAGCTCAGGCGGTTACCGAGGCGTCGTGGGAGAAGTGGGGGCGTCCCCCGTCACATCGTGCGCCATGCGTCATGCCTGGCCCGCAGGTTGTTAGGGCCCGTGCCGTTTTGCCCCCTAGTAGGCGGGAACATGTGCGCCGCGGGCCCGGGGGCTACTGTCTGGCCCATGGAACCCAGGGTATCCAGGCCCGTCTGCCTTTGTCCTAGGGCGCAATGCCTGGCGTGGGCCCAGCGGGCCGTCATCATCAAGCATCTCACCAAGACCCCTCATGAGGCCCTAGCCTCCTGAGGACCCCTCCTCAGGGAGCGGAGAACGAGACTCGGCATCTTCATCAGCAGCCTCGCGAGGCGCTCTCGCGAGGCGGCCTCCCGAGGCGCCCTCCCGAAGGCGCTCGAGACAAGGGCTGTTCGGCTAGGCCGCACGGTCCCGTGCCCATCACGTGGGTGACGCGCGCGGCGACGAACGACGACATAGGCCATGCCAGCAGGCGCGGATGAAGAGGGTTTACCCTTTTGTGCTAAGGGAGCAAGGCCAGCAGTCCACTTCCCAAAGCAACCCCAAAGGTTGCCCGATCGTCGAAAGAAGACCAAGACGGTGGGCGCGCTGGGCGGATGTCATCACCGAGCCCACCGGCGCATCATGGATCATGCCTTTGCAGGCGAAGACCGCCTTTAGTCAGGATAGCCTGAGCGCCTATCCCCTTTCAAAACCCGCCAAGTGTGGCAACCCTTCCCGCCTAAGTTTTGAGGGGGAAGAGGACCAAGGCAGGTATAAAGGGACAATGCTACCGTTGTGGTTGGGGGATCCCGGGATCCCCGATTCAGTCGACTCCTTCTTCTCCTACCTTGTACACGAGAACACCTTCTTGCTCACTACAATCAAAACCAAGCAGGAGTAGGGTTTTACACCGCAAGGTGGCCTGAACCTCGGTAAACCGCTGAGTCCACGGTCCGTTCCTCGCTAGCGCGCTTCCGCCGTAGCTTCACCGTAGTTAGGCTGTGGTAGGGGACGAAGAGGTAGGAACGAGCTCACCTCAGTGTTCGAACCTTTGGGTCCCTGGAGCCCAACTTCCGACACTTTTGATCAACCGGTTTGCCATCCTTGGTTAAGTCAAGATGTCCACTCGTGGGCATTGGAGTTTTCATACCTTTACTTTCTTGCATGTTGAATTTCTTGAATAAGTCCTTGGTATATTTGTTTGAGAAACAAAGGTACCCTCCTTAGTTTGCTTGATTTGCAAACCAAGAAAGAATTTGAGTTCACACATCATAGACATCTCATACTTTTCCGACATCAACCTTCCAAACTTTTCACTAAAAGAGGGGTTAGTAGATCCAAAGATAATGTCATCAACATAAATTTGGCATACAAATAATTCTACATTAACCCTCTTAGTGAACAAACTTGAATCAATTTTCTCAATTTCAAAACATTTTTCAAGAAGAAACTTTGTCAAGCATTTGTACCAAGCTCTAGGGGCTTGTTTAAGACCATAAAGAGCTTTACAAAGTTTGTAAACATGATTAGGTTTCTTGGGATTAGCAAAGCCGGGAGGTTGTTTAACATACACTTCCTCCTCAATTTCACCATTTAAGAAAGCACTTTTAATGTCCATTTGGTAAAGAGTGATATCATGGTGATTGACATAAGCAAGTAAAATGCGAATGGACTCAAGTCTTGCAACGGGGGCATAGGTCTCACCATAGTCCATACCTTCGACTTGTGTGTAACCTTGTGCTACGAGACGAGCCTTGTTGCGTACAACTTGTCCATCTTCATCTTGCTTATTCCGAAACACCCATTTGGTTCCAATGATGTTTTGCTCATCTTTAGGCTTCTCAACCAATGTCCAAACTTGGTTCCTCTCAAAGTTGTGTAGCTCCTCATGCATTGCATTCACCCAATCGGGGTCCTCGAGAGCTTCTTCTACCTTCAAGGGTTCAACACTAGAGATGAATGAGTAATGCTCACAAAAGTTAGCTAAATGAGATTTAGAGCGAGTGATCTCCCGGATTGGATATCTCCAAGTATTTGTTTGACGGGATGATTCTTGTCGATTCTTGCTCTAACTCGAGGTAGCTTTTGCTTGGGTTGTAGTGAGGCTTCCTAATCATCATCTTCTTCTTCTTCGTTGACGTTGTCATTGTTTGCTTGTGGAGGTGGGGAAGGAGGTTGAGGTGGATCATCTTGTTGCACTTCCTCATTCCCATCGTCTTGACGTGTTCCACTTGTGGATGCCTCCATATCAACTTGTTGTTCACCTTGATGTGAAGTTGGGGCTTCCACTTGAGTAGACGAGGTACTCTCCTTTACTTCCATGAGGCGAATCTTGCCAATGGACAGGTCTTGGATTGCTTTCGATGGTTCTTGATCTCCTACATCAATTGGTAATTGCTCGACTTGCGAGCCGTTAGTCTCATCAAACTTCACATCTACCGTCTCTTCAACTTTTCGAGTCAATTTGTTGTAGACACGGTAAGTGTGAGAGTTCGATCCGTAACCAAGTAGAAAACCTTCATGAGATTTAGGAGCAAATTTTGAATGACGATGCTTATCAAGAATGTAACATTTTGAGCCAAATAATCGAAAGTATCCAACTTGTGGTTTGTTACCGGTGAGCAATTCATACGCCGTTTTTCCAAGAAGCTTGTGGAGGTAGAGTTGATTTGTCGCATGACAAGCTGTTTCAACTGCTTCCGCCCAAAAGTTTTTTGGCGTCTTGTATTCATCAAGCATTGTTCTTGCCATCTCAATAAGAGTCCGGTTCTTCCTCTCAACAACTCCATTTTGTTGAGGTGTGTACGTAGCTGAGAACTCATGTGAAATACCCTCCTCATCAAGAAAGGTGTCCACATTGGTGTTCTTGAACTCCGTTCTGTTGTCACTCCAAACATTCTTGATCTTCACTTCAAATTGATTTTGGGCCTTTCTTGCGAAGTTCTTGAAGATCTTTTGTACCTGTGATTTGTCATCGAGAAAGAACACCCATGTAAATCTGGAAAAATCATCCACAATGACCAAACCGAAAGAGTTACCACCAAGACTCTTATAGGAGTTGCGACCAAAAAGATCCATATGAAGTAGCTCGAGTGGTCTCCTCGTGGTCATAATGTTCTTCACGGGATGGCTTCCTCCAACTTGTTTTCCTGCTTGACAAGCACTACAAAGTTGATCCTTGTCAAATATAACATCTTTCACACCAATAATGTGATCTCCTTTAACAAGTTTATCAAGGTTACGCATGCCTACATGTCCAAGTCTTCTATGCCATAACCAACCTTTAGAAGATTTAGCAATTAAACATGTACGAGGTTGGGCTCTCTTAGTGAAATCAACAATGTATAGATCACCTCTACGAATGCCGGTAAAGACCATATTATGATTATCTCGACGAAACACTTGGCAATCTACTTTAGTAAATAGAACATTGAAACCAAAATCGGCTAGTCTAGATACGGAAAGAAGATTGTAACCAAGAGATTCAACAAGCATAACATTTTGTATGGAGCTATCATTGGATATGGCCACCTTACCAAGGCCAAGTACCTTACCCTTGGAGTTGTCTCCAAAAGTCACATACTTGCGTGGACCATCATTTTTAGCAAGCTCACGAAACATGTCTCTATCTCCGGTCATGTGATCGGTACATCCACTATCAAGAATCCACTCTTTTCCTCTGGCCATGTAATCTCAAAGATTTGCCATAAGACTAAGATTCCTCATGGTCTTCTCAAATTCAATATCAAATTCTTCGTCCTCATCATAAGAGCCATGCTCAACATCATCATCATCAACATGTATATGATCATCACCTAGGGCAATGAATTCATTAGTTTCATGATCATGACAATGTTCAAGTTTATGAATTCTAATGGCTTCCATGATAATGTTACTAATAGTTCCAACATCTCCTTTAGCATGCATAAGATCATTAGGACTCATCTTGTGAAAAGCAATAGTCTTATGAAGAATCTCATCAAGATTCTTTAAAGAGTAATCGGGATATCGCTTTTCCAAATCATGCCATAGGGTATAAGCACAACCAAAGTTTTGCATACAACAAAGCACAATTTTAGGTAATCCTCTAATGATAAGATTGACGGTTCTAAGATTACGAAGCATGTCAATTTCCCCTTCATGAGTAGGATGCAAGGGGTCAATAGGGGGCACATAAGGATTATGAATATACTTGGTCAAGTTAAATTCATCAAAGATATCAAGCATCTCATTTTTCCAAACATTGTAATACTCCCCATTGAGAATAGGCACTCTACGTCTAAGACTCCCCAAAGTAGACACATCCATCTCCCTCCAATGGTGATTAAACCAAAGCAATGGAGACCAAAGCTCTGATACCAATTGTGGGGTCGAGGAGATAGGTCTAGAGGGGGGGTGAATAGACACTTAACTAACCAAAGGTGCAGTTTTTAGTTTCTCTTGGAACTTAGGCAGATTTTGGCACAAGTTAAGATAACACCAATACTCCCTACACATGCATATCTAGAGATTGAGTAGCGGAAATAGTAAAGCATGAAAGTGTACGGAAAGTAAAGGGGTAGAGTATGGAAGATCAAACACAATGAAGACACGGTGGTTTTTGGTGTGGTTCCGATAGGTGGTGCTATCGTACGTCCACGTTGATGGAGGCTTCAACCCACGGAGGGTAACGGCTGCGCGAGTCCACGGAGGGCTCCACCCACGAAGGGTGCACGAAGAAGCAACCTTGCCTATTCCACCATGGCTTACGTTCACGAAGGACTAGCCTCACTCGGGTAGATCTTCACGAAGTAGGCGATCTCCTTGCCCTTACAAACTTCTTGGTTCAACTCCACATCATGTCGGAGGCTCCCAAGTGACACCTAACCAATCTAGGAGACACCACTCTCCAAAAGGTAATAGACGGTGTGTTGATGATGAACTCCTTGCTCTTGTGCTTCAAATGATAGTCTCCCCAACACTCAACTCTCTCTCACAGATTTGGCTATGGTGGAAGAAGGATTTGAGTGGAAAGTAACTTGGGGAAGGCTAGAAATCAAGGTTCAAGTGGTAGGAATGGAATCTCTTGATCTCAACACATGAGTAGGTAGTTCTCTCTCAGAAAATGAATGGTGGAAGTGTAGGCACGTCCTGATGGCTCTCTTCTCTGAGGAAGAAGGGGTGGAGGGGTATATATAGCCTCCACACAAAATCCAACCGTTACACACTTTTGACCCAACTCGGTGGCACCGATCAGAAATCTCGGTGGCACCGACCTGTGTAAAAGATATGAACATTTGGAATCTTGGTGGGACCGAACTGGAATAACTCGGATGGACTGATGTGCAATGGTTACGGCAAACCTCGTCTCGGTGGCATCGACTGCATCAACTCGGTGGGACCAAAGTGAAGCAATAAGGCAACAAAGAGTTGGCAAGCCATCTCGGTGGTACTGATTGCAAATCTTGGTGCGACCAAAATAATTGCAACTAGTAACAGAGAGTTGGCAAGGCCATCTCGGTGGGACCGAGATCCATATCGGTGGATCCGATTTATTAGGGTTTGGCAGTGGCTAAGTCCAGATGAACTCGGTGGCTCCGGATAGGAAATGATTCGGTGGGACCGAGTTGGAATGTAGGATTTGGACATATTTGGATGGAGAAAGTGGTTGAGTGTTTTGGAGCAATGTCACTAAGCACTTGAGCAAAAAGATCATTAAGCAACACCTCATCCCCTTTTAATAGTATTGGCTTTCCTATGGGCTCAATGTGATCTTGGATCACTTAACAAAAATGTAGAGTCTTGAGCTTTTGCCAATCCATGTCCTTAGCATTTTGAAGGGTTCCACATCTTCTTGTCCTTGCCACGCCATTGTTGAACTTGTCTGAAATTCACCAGATAGAGGCATTAGTCCAACAACATGTATGTTGGCATAAATTACCAAAACCACCAAGGGAGCAAATGTGCTTTCACACTGTCATCGGTGTATCTGCATACATGAAGTAGTACGAGCAGAAGAAGAATTTCTCATATGAATGAATATGTGAGAGGAAAATAATTATGTATACTGCACTCTTAGCCATGGGCGGCAAGCTGGAGACCCCAAGATGGGAGCCCTATGGAGCGAGGCACGACGGAACCGGAGCCCTCGAGCCATCGCGGCGAGGTCGGTCTGGACGTGCGGAGCCAGTGTGAGGGCGGCAAGCTCCATGCTCGTGGAGCGACAAGGCCAGCTCAGTGATGTGATGTGCGTCCTGATTGTAATCTGCGTACGTAGAGTATACTGGCAGAAAAAAATTTCTAGGGGATGAGAAAAATAAATGAATAAATAACTGGTGCCTGTGTCAACAAGAGGTAAGGCGAAGCCCTCGAACCGGTTGCGGCGAGGTTTACGGTTTGTGGTTCACGCCTGGAACCTCGCGCGGTGTAGTCAGAGCCCGTCGGGTGACGAGGACGGAGCATCGAGGCCCGCGCAATGAGATCACACTATGAGGCCTGCGCAATGAGGTCGTGCGATGACGTTCCATGATGAGGCTGGAGCGGTGAACCAACGATGCGACAGGGGCATAGTCGATTTATCTGCAGAAGGTAGTACTAGCAGACGTGGACAATTATGTTGTCGTAGTAACATTAATGAATAATTAGATAGGTATCACTTGGTTGTAAACGGTGAGGCAGTGCCCTCGAGCCGGTTGCGGTGAGTTGTGCAGATTGAGGGCCACGCGATGGAGCTCGCGCGGTGAGACCTGCGACGGAGGAGGTTCGTCAGGAGATGAGGTCGGCGCGAGGAGGCCGATGGTGAGACCTCCAGCAGAGAAGGTCCGCTCGGTGAGGATGAGGTCGGCACGAGGAGGCCGACGGTGAGACCTCCAGCGGTGGAGGTCCATGCAGTGACGCGGCGTGAGGAGGCCGACGGTGAGACCTCCAGCGGAGAAGGTCCGCGCGATGAAGGTGAGGTCGGCGCGAGGAGGCCTATGGGAGACCTCCCGCGGAGGAGGTCCGCGTGGTGAAGGTCCCAGCCGTGGAGGTCCGCGTCGTTGAAGGTCTACGCCATGGAGGTCCGCGGTGGAGGAGGTCCACGGCAGAGGAGGTCTATGACATGGAGACATGCGGTGGAGGTCCCCGCCGTGGAGGTCCACGACGTTGGAGGTCTACGCCATGGAGGTCCGTGGCGGAGGAGGTCTACGCCATGGAGACCCGCGGTGGAGGTCCCCGCAATGGAGGTCCACGGCGCTGAAGGTCCATGCCATGGAGGTCCGCGGCGGAGGAGGTCTACGCCATGGAGACCCGCGATGGAGGTCCCCGCCATGGAGGTCCACGGCACTGAAGGTCTACGCCAAGGAGGTCCACGGCAGAGGAGATCTACACCATGGAGACCCGCGGTGGAGGTCCCCGCCATGGAGTTCCACGGCGCTGAAGGTCTACGCCATGGAGGTCCGCGGCGGAGGAGGTCTACGCCATGGACCGCGGTGGAGGTCCATGGCGCTGAAGGTCTACGCCATGGAGGTCCACGGCGGAAGAGGTCTACGCCATGGAAGTCCGCGCAGTGGAGGTCCGCGGCGTAGAAGGTCTCCGTGTGATGGAGATCTCTGCGGTGAAGGTCTGCGGGTGGTGAAGGTGTCCCTGCGATGGAGTTGGATAGCCCGTTCATGAAGAGAGATGAACTCGGGTCGGATCTATTTTCGCGCAGAAAACAGATGCATACCTTGATGCACTCTTCGGACTCGTCCCGAAGTTTGAACGGTCGGATCGACCTGAAATTTTGTGGGGTTGTTAACAACACAAATTTGCATGGGATCAACGGCTGGATCTTCCAAAGGACATAGGAGTTGGCTGCTGGACACATTCTTCCGAGCTCGTGCGGATTCGCGTCCAAATTCGTTAGGGCTTCGGTATTTCAGAGATTGCTGGAGACTCGTAGATTGGATCGCTTTGAAATTTTGAGGGCTTCTTTTAGACTCAATTTCGCACAATCCCTCCGAAGGAATTTTTAAAATGATACTCGAGGAGGCGGGGGCGATGAAAACGAATCTGCTGTTCAGAAAATTCTGCAGGTCGAACGGAGGCTATGTTGATGTCGAGCCCTCAACCTCCATGGTCGATTCTCCATGACCCCGATGAGATCGAAGTTGATGTGGATGAAGCATTCCCATCTGAACTTAGTATCTATGCACACCAGCCCCTACCTGGCGCGCCAACTGACGGAGCGAAATCCCGTCAGATCCCTGCATAGGGTTCCTCATGGGGCGGAGTGCGCATAGAGGATCAGATTGGGGTACACACACGACACGGATTTACCCAGGTTCATGCCTCCATGGTGGAATAATACCCTACATCCTGCATGTAATTGTTTTGATTGTCTCGTATGAGAGATTGGATCTGTTGTAGGTTTAATGGAGAGGTGGGAGAGATGTTAGCCGCCACCTTGGGAAACCCCTACCTCCCCTTATATAGATGGGTGAGGGCTAGAGTTACATGGCTCAAGTCGGTTTACATGGCTTGATGCCCAAGTTATCTACAAGTAATGTATATACTTCCGGAGGAGGCCCACCGTTAGTAGCGAGGGGCCAAGGCTACGTCCAGGCTCCGAGGCAGCCTGGCGACCTTGTTCCCTGGAGGTCAGGTACCCCCGGTGTATGGCATCATCAGCATGCGCCCGTATGGAGCGCCGTCTTTCATCCTGATGACTTACCTGCATCTACGCATATATGAAATGACCGCTGAAACGGGCGGCGGCGTCCGTTTGAAACGCCGTATTTCATCCTGATCATTTTCTTCTCCTGGTCGATGGTGTCATACGACCGCTTGAACGGGCGCGAACACCGTCAAATGCTCTGGTCTTTCTTCTCGTTCCTGCAGAGGTTTCAAACGACCGCTGAAATGAGTGCTTGTGCTCGTTTGAAACGCCGTCTTTCACTCTGACTTCTCTGGTTGTTTTGCGTTGGAACCTCCAGCATGCCATACAACCTCCCATACGACCGCCAGGGTCGTTTTAAAGGTCGTCTTTTGATCTGTTTCTTCTAAAACTTTTTTTTCTTTGTTCTCCTGCGGGGTTAGTTTCAAGACAATACATAGACATATTTCCAGGCATCCAAACATCGATACAACATATTTTTCAACTTGCACATAGCAAAATCCTTCATTAGATCGCTGTCGAAGTACGACAATCTATGGGACCAGCAAAGGCCCCTTTGCGGTTCGGCTGTGGGAAGCACAATGCACAAAGAGCAGATCCAACAATGGAGCACACAAGATTTACCCAGGTTCAGGCCGCCGTGAGGCGTAAAACCCTACTCCTGCTTTGATGGATTATATGTGGGAATGATCAAGTTACAAGAGAGCGCAATCTTGCCGGCAAGGAGCTCGGAGGTGCAGCTATGTAGTGTAATTGAGTAGAGTGTCGACCTTCGTAAAGGTTGTCGTGGGCCTTCTTTTATAGATGGAAGGGGCTACCATAGTGGCATAACCGTAATTACATGATGAAATGATAGCTACAGTGCTATCATACCTAATACAGATGGATTAGGACAAAAACAATAAATGCTCCATTAGGTGTCACACTGAGGAACAATGCCGGCAAGGGAACCTGCACCGCTCGCCCAGCTACCTCCTATTCTATTGACACACCACTTGGACGGGTGTCAATAAAGTTGCGTCTTCAGCGCCAGGTCGCCACGTGCCCCGACAAGCTCTACCAACCCGTCTGCCCACTCGACACCTGTTGCCAAGTCTCTGACGACTGC
This sequence comes from Elymus sibiricus, assembly GCA_039707655.1. Classification (NCBI taxonomy): domain Eukaryota; kingdom Viridiplantae; phylum Streptophyta; class Magnoliopsida; order Poales; family Poaceae; genus Elymus; species Elymus sibiricus. The sequence goes on from CM077670.1 coordinate 288,076,994, forward strand.
CACGGTGGAGCGGTGGGATGACGCTTGCCGGTCTTGAGGTCTTCGACCCGATGCTTGCCGGCAACTTGAACCTTGTTCTTCAGTACTTCTTTAGTACTTCTCGATGACCTGCCTGGAGGTCTTCTTCATGGTTTTGATTACCAAGTCTTGAGTGCTGTTGAAGTGCTATCCTCCGACAAGCCCTTGCCGTCGGGAAGGCTACAACTAGTCTGTGCATCGTCAGGGTATGAACACCCATGTTCAGTACACCGACAATCACCTCTTCCAAACTTACTTCTTCATAGAGAACTTCAATCACTCTTTTATTAAAACAAAAATAAAAACTTACTTGTCTACTTTATTTGCGTGGGTTGCCTCCCACGAAGCGCTTGTTTTCGGTCAGTTAGCTCGACCGTAGTGGTGATCAAGGTGGTGCAAACATACCGAGACCATAGCTTCGGGCATTCACGATAATGCCTTCTTCTGTGTAGGTCTTCATTTTCTTTTTCCTCGGGAAATGCCTCACAAAAGGATCTTCAGCTGGTAAGTCAAATCTTACATTCCCCTCAAACACATTTATCGCAGCTTTGATAGTCCTTGGAAAAGTCTACCGAGAATTATAGGAGCAATTGGATCTTCAGGCATATCTACTATCACAAGATCAATCATGACAGGGCAATCATTAATTTGAACTATAACACCATGCTTAATGCCTACTGCCCTAGTAAAAGTAGAATTAGCCATATTCAATATAATCTCAGTAGTAGCATAAGGACCTAGATTGAGACTATCATACAGATTTAGGGATAGTGGAAACACTAGCCCCTAGATCACATAAGGCATCGAATTTATTCAATCCTATCTCAATTTGTATTGTAGGTTCAAAAGCTTCTTCTTGCTTAGCTGGTAACTTACTGTAGAGCTTCTTCCTTTCATCATCAAGTTCATGTACCTTGTCTACAACTTGTTCAACAAATACAGTATATGCTTCGTTATCACTTACCTCCGGTAGTGGATACTTCATGGATATCATCTTTACAAAGTCAGCAACGGTGTAGTTGTACTCTGGCACATGGCTTGTGTCAAGTACTTCTGCCTTCTCTTCGTTGCTTCTCATCATTTTAACATCTTCAACCGGGTTAGGCTCCGGTTACCTGCAAACTTGACTAGAATTAATGTTTGGCTCTCTGCAATTTTATCCACTTGTGCTTCATATTCTTGGATCTTCCTTCAAGTATCTGCACATCATTTGTTAGTCCAACAACCTTAGTGGTCAACTGACCGAGTAAGTTATCATGGTTCTTCAAGATATTCTTGAAGTTTTCATTTTGCTTAGTCTGACTAGCAATAAAACTTTTAAGAGTTTCTTCAAGAGTATTTCTATTACTACCATTAGCTCCATTGAAATTGTTGGATACTCCTCCATTACTAGGGTAAGGGAGTCTAGGAGCATAACCATTATTTTTCCAATTAGGATTGTAGCTATTACGAGCAATAAAATTCACATCACTAGTTTCTTCATTAGTGATGGCATTCATGTTTACCTCTTCTTTACCTTTCATTACGAAGATAAGTTCATCAAGCTTAGCTGCCAACTCCGTGTTACTTTCTTCAATGGCATTCACCCTCCTGGTAGCGGATCTTTCAACATGCCATTGCGCATGGTTCTCTTGCATATCATCCATTAGTTTCTTGACATCTTATATGGGTTTTCCCATGATTGTTCCTCCTGCAGCTATATCAAGCATAGTTTTTGACATGTGATTTAAACCATTATAAAACATATGAAGAATTAACCATTCCTCCATTCCATGATTGGGACAGTTCCTTGTAGCTTCTTTCATTCTATCCCATGCAAGCGCTAGTGGCTCATGTTCTTCCTGCCTGAAACCTGTAATCTGAGAACGTAATTGCATAATCTTTGCAGGTGGACAAAAATTAGATAAAAAATTACACCAACAATCATCCCAAGAAGTAATACTGCCTCTAGGTAGAGCTAGAAGCCATTCCTTAGCTTTTCCTTTCAGAGAGAAAGGAAATAGACGCAATTTCAAAGCGTCAGGGCTATAATCTTTAATGTGTGTCATGTTGCACAATTCAGTAAAATTATGCAAGTGCATACCGGCATCCTTAGAAGCAGAGCCTCCAAATTGGTCCTGTTGAACCATGGAAACTAAGTTCGGTTTGATCTCATACTCAGTGGCTGCAACCTCATGTTATGCTATAGGTTCACGCATGAAGTTATTGCTGGGAGTAGCAAAACTCCCAAGTTACGAGCCATAGTAATCTTTTTGGTTTTTTCTTAACTGACAAGACTTGCAAAAAAAATTAAACTTAAACTAAAAACAGAAAAAGTAAAAACAAAAACTGAAAATTAACTTTAACAAAAATTCTAAACACAAAGACTAGGAATACTAAACTCCCCCCCCCCCCCCCCCCGCAATAGCCCCAGAAAAAGGGCTTGATACCTCCTTTTATTGATCCGGTATTGGAACAGAAAAGTGTATCCCGCACCTATTTCCCCAGAGGTGACCCTAGGTTATCGAACCCACGAGATGAAGATTCCCTCGAAGCAATGGTCTCTAGCAAGCTTTTGTCAAAGTCTCAAATCCAGCTTTTGACCGGATCAAGCAAGCAAATAGTAATTCAAACACTTATAATAAAAAGAGGTATGTGTATGAGGTCTTAATGCTTACAACCATGTATTTGTGTTGGGACCAGATATGATCTTAATTTGTGCGCTAGAAGTCACCCATCGAGATGTGCTTGTTACGGGTCGAAGTGGGGGATGTGTCCAAATAACATCTTGACCGGTGTCGGGCCTGTTTCCAGAAATAATCACGAAATAGCCTCAAGTCACACCAGCCCCAAGATCAGAACAACTGGTGGGCTCCCTTGATATAGATAACTAGTACATACATAATATTACACAAGGTTGAGCCAGAGTGCTCAACATTTATTACAGACTTGTCAATATATGACGGTGGTGGAATGAGACAGTGGTGTGGTGATATTACAACACTGATACAATAAAGTAAAGCCAAGCGTCAGTGTGAGGCTTGACTATTTTATTGGTCGAGCAGAAGCACTGCGGATGATACACGTGGTAGACTCCAAGACCACAAGTTGACTGACTGGGAACACCTCTAAGCGTCGGGCTCGCTAGCGCACTCTTCCTCCACAGGATCGTCTTCTTCCGGGTCTAGCCAAATCAACAAGCCAGGGACAAGCCTGTGAGTACGTTGGAATGTACTCGCAAACATTATGAACAAAAGATATATCGAATGCATATATTCATGATGGACTAAATTATATGCATATGCTGACCGAAATTAAAGCATGGCATGATAAATATTAATACGGTGTGGATGAATAAATATATTATTTTAGTAATAAACCAATTAAATAAAATGGAACATCGGGCGCTGGACCGCCCGAGGAATTTCAAGAAAAATGCCAAACGGGTGTCTGAAAGCGATGCCTCGAGAGGTCTTGAAAAGAAATGCCAAACGGGTGTCTGAAAGCAACACCTCGAGAGGTCTTGAAAAGAAATGAGTATCCAGGTGGATTAACCATCCAAAGAGATACTCAGAAAAGAAAATAGAATTGAGTATCCAGGTGGATTAACCATCCCAAGAGATACTCAGAAAAGAAAACAGAATTGAGTATCCAGGTGGATTAACCATCTCAAGAGATACTCAGGGTTGCACATAGAAGAACAGGGTTAGTCCACAATAATATTCATGTTAACAATAGTATTCATGCTGGCATCAGTGGTGACAATAATTATCCTGCAAAAATGAATCATGCTCAATTTTAATTATTTCCTTTGAAGACTGACACTGGGACCGACACTTGACCCCTCCCAGCTAACGTCCTTGACCGTGGACATGGCTATTCGAATAGGTATAACTCTGCAGAGGGTGTACTCTTTACCCACGTGTATAGGATTTCTTTAGCCAACACCGAGACGCTGACTAATTTCCATTACGTTCTTTGGGTTGAAAACACACCTAACCAGCACACACCAGATTAACTTTCCGGATGCCAGGAATCACCCAAAGCATCGTTCAAGAGAAACTCTAAGACGAGGAGACCATCATCTCGAATAGCATGGGATCACTATTTATAACGCGTGGATTACAAGGGGTGCCCCCCTCTCGGCCTAGCCGGATACATCCATGCCCCCTGACCCGATTACTGGCATTAGTCCATGGCCATGGAACCGTCATCATGGCCCCTCTATGTGGTGTGCACTCGAAAAGGGGTTAGCAACTTACTAAGCCGTACTCCCCTCGCGTGAAGACAAGTGGCAGCACGGATTTTAGCTAGGCATGACGGAACAAGACTCGATCTAGGTCGACTCAGGAGGTGTTGTTATTATGACTGGCATGCTTCACATGCCACGGTGACACCATCGTGTCATGATGTGACCCGTGCCCACCGGCATGATACAGACAGGAGTACACCCCTGATTCCTCACAATCATTATCCAAGTTAGAAAGGTTCTTGTATGCATGAAATGCACAAAAAGATATGACCATGTATGCACTTGCTATCCACTACAGATCCAGTGATTATTTCGAACTGATGCAAACATGCATGCAAACACCATATCCCAAGTTCAAAAATGCTTGGCTTGATCAAAGTAGGCAGAAGGAGATCCCTCGAAATTTTCGGCAAAGTTTCCCTCCTCGTTTTCTATAAAATAAGAATTCAAATTCAAATCAATTTTTTTGTGACAGCACAAAAAGTTGGCTCAAAATATTTTTAAATAAATACTAAAAAAACTAGAGTGAAAAAGAAAATTTTCAAAAAAATTCAATTAAAAAGGAGTTATGGTTAAAAAGTAATAAAGGTTTTAAAACTAGGGACCTCTCTGCAATTAAAATTCTTGCCAGCGGGTCCCTGCGGTAAAAACAGAAAGCGCCTCGGGCGAGAGTACGCTTTCCAGTATAGAAGACGTAAAGAGCCAGAAGACGTTTTCAAAATAAAACAGAAAAGAATAAAACACTGAGGGTGGGCCCCACCCATCAGGTTTGAAATTTGAACGCGCCTCGCACGTGAGAACAGATAGGGTGCGGTGGTCAGCTGTGGCGATCGCCGGCGTTTTAGAGGACGACGAGGATATGAGCGTGCTCGGGAAAGTGTTCCGCGTCGGTGGGTGGTGGAGTTGGTCGCCGGCGAGCACTGTGGCGACGGTGGGGTCAACTCCGGCGGACGGCGGTGTCGGGTGGTGATGGATCTCGGGCGGCCGGAGTTGGGGAAGAAGACCTTCCCAAGGTCGTCTGACTCCTTTGGGTGTCGATTGGGAGTGGTTGGAGGCGGTGTGAGTTCTGAACGGAGCTCAGGGGCTCCTTTTATAGGCGAGACGGAGATGGTCGAAGCGAGGCGGATCGCGGCGGAGAAATTCCTGCCGGCGAGGTAGGTTTGGGCGGCGAGCGCGGTCGGTGGGTGATCAGTGAGATGAGAGGAGACTTCTGGTAGCGCCAGCACGACGCCCGCAAGCTCTATCGCCTTATCCCGATGCTGGGCTCCCGTACAGCCATGACGGTGATGGGCAGCTCCGGCGACTGACAGGCGGGGCTCGGTCGGCTTGGACAGCGTGTGGGAGGGGAGGAGCTGCTGCCGCGTGGAGAGGAGGAAGGAGAGAGCGGTGGAAAGAGTGATGGCGGCTGTCGGTGGCCGTGCTGATCCTCTCGGCCGCCGCGGCCGCGAGCAGCGGCCGTTGCACCGGCCTGCCACCGGCCATGCAACGGTGAGCAGCTGACGAGGGGGGTCCGGTGGTGAAGTATCGATGGCTTGGAGTGATGCAGTGACGAAGAGGAGGAGTGGAAGGCACGGCACGACATCGATGATCCCCATCTCTGAACTTACTGCATTTTCTGAATTTTTTGACAGTGATCTACAGTGCACATGAGGTGTTTGATGAAATGCTAGATGGCTATAGGCATTTTTGGAATTTTTGAGAATTTTTGTGGTGAGGTACTGGTGCATAACAGAGATGCTGGCAAAATTTCAGAATTTTTGTAGTTTGAATTAGGTTTTGAGCAGAGAGTTTGAATCTAATTTTGAACTGTGGAACATAATGTTTTTAGAGAAATGGAGTGTGGGTACTGTCAAGTAGCTGGGATAATTTTTGTGGGTACAGAAGAGTTGGGAAAAATATAGTTCCTTTGTAAATCAGAGGAACTAGGAATAAATGAAATTCAAGTTTTGGAATTTTCTAAATATGATAAAAAAAAAATTTGTGGATAGGAGAAGTATTGGGTACTGTCCTAGGGTGTGAGGATGACTTGGATGATAATTAAAAATGATAGAATAATTTTTGTAACAATTTTCTAAGTGTTTGAAAAAAATGAAAGGGGCCATTTTATTGAAATAATTTATTTATTCAAAAACTTTTCTGAAATAAATATTTTGATCCTTAAAAAATATTTACTCAAGTAAGAAACCATCAAATCAGAACCATTTTTAAAATTTTTGAAACCCAAATGAAAACTTAAAAATGGCTTTCAAAACAAAAGAAGAAGAAATAGAGCCATAGTGATTCAAATCATTTTTTTCTTTTTAAAGAAAAGATTTGAAAATCAAAAGAGAATATTTTTGGGGTGTTACAACACCTACCCCCTTAAGAAAAATCTCGTCCCTGAGATTTCAGCTGTCCCTCAAATAGGTACGGGTACTCAGTCCTTAGGTGATCCTCTCTTTCCCATGTTGCTTCTTCTTTGGTGTGATTACTCCACTGAACTTTGTAAAATTTCATCACATTCCGACGGGTTCTCCGTTCTGACTCTTCCAAAAAAATTATAGGACGTTCCTTGTATGTAAGGTCTGGTTGGATATCCAGGTCCTGATGTTGGACTTGTTTGCTCGGATTACTGACACATCTCCTCAGCTGTGACACGTGAAACACATCATGAACATCTGACAATTCTGCTGGTAGTTCCAGTTGGTAGGCAACCTTGCCTCTCCTTGCAATTATTCTGAATGGTCCAATAAATCGCAGTGACAGTTTCCCTTTGACTTTAAATCTCTGTAGTCCCCTCATTGGGGATACCCTGAGATACACATATTCGTTGGGTTCAAAGCTGATATGTCTGTGTTTCTGGTCATAATAGCTCTTCTGACGGCTCTGAGCTGCCTTCAGCCTGTCCCGAATAAGTTTTACTTTTGTTTCTGCTTCTTTGAGAACTTCCGGGCCGAAGATTCGGCTATCTCCGGTTTCAGACCAATTAAGTGGGGTACGGCACCTTCGTCCATATAGGGCTTCGAAAGGTGACATCTTTAGACTGGCTTGATAACTGTTGTTATATGAAAATTCCGCATATGGCAAACTGTCCTCCCAGCTGACCCCATAGGTAAGGACACAAGCTCTCAGCATGTCCTCCAATATCTGATTTATCCGTTCAGTCTGCCCTCCTGTTTGTGGGTGATATGCTGTACTGAATACCAGTTGAGTTCCTAAGGCTTGCTGCAGGTGATCCCAAAACCTAGAGACAAACTGAGTGCCTCTATCAGAAACTATGGTCTTGAGTACCCCGTGTAAGCAAACAATTCGGGAGAGGTATAACTTAGCAAGCTTCTATGTTGAATATGTTGTTTTTACCGGAATGAAATGTGCCACCTTGGTTAATAAATCTGTGATAACCCAGATAGCATCATTCCCGTGTCGTGACTTTGGTAACCCGACAATAAAATCCATCCCTATCTCATCACATTTCCATTCAGGCACTCTGAGTGGCTGTAACAATCCTGCTGGCCTCTGGTGTTCTGCTTTTATATGCTGACAAGAGTCACAGTGTGCCACATATACGGCTATATCCCTTTTCATCCCGTGCCACCAAAATTTGTCCTGGAGATCTTTGTACATCTTGGTTCCCCCCGGGTGAATGGAGTATGGAGTGGTATGGGCTTCTGCCAAAATATGTTGCTTTAGCTCTTCCTTATTGGGTACGCATAATCTTTTCCCGTACCATAGGATTCCTTGGGTGTCAATGGTAAATTTGGATGCCTTGCCTGAATTTACTTTCCTTTTAATTCCCTCGATACTGGGGTGTCCTTTTTGGGTTTCTTTGATCTGATCCTCAAATGTTGGTTTTATTTCTAGGCGAGCAATGGTTCCTTCCGGGACTAGAACCATGTTAAGTTTGGCAAATTCCCGGTTGAACTCATGCTGTGAGAATTGCACACTGTCATTGTCGGTGCATGGATTTCGGCTGAGGGTGTCTGCCACAACATTTGCTTTACCCGGATGATAATGAATTCCCACATCATAATCCTTAATTAGCTCAAGCCAGCGACGTTGTCGTAGGTTTAGTTCTGGCTGGGTGAAGATATACTTAAGACTTTTATGATCCATGTATATCTCAAATCGGTTACCAAGGAGGTAATGTCACCATTCCTTGAGTGCATGTACTACAGCTGCTAGTTCCAAGTCATGGGTAGGATAATTTTTTTCGTGTCGTCGTAGTTGTCTTGAAGCATATGCTACGACCTTTCCTTCTTGCATTAATACACATCCAAGGCCTTTTCTGGAAGTGTCACAATATATTTCAAAATTCTTGTGCACAGAGCAGGTGCCGTTGTTAACCTCTTTTTTAATTCTTGAAAACTTTTCTCACATGCTTCAGTCCATTCAAACTTTTTGTCCTTCTTGAGTAACTGTGTCATGGGTTTGGCTATGGTGGAGAATCCTTCAATAAATCGTCGATAGTAGCCAGCCAAACAAAGAAAATTCCTGATCTCAGTCATGTTGGTGGGTTGCTTCCATCCTAAGACATCCTTTACTTTACTTGGGTCCACTTCTATTCCATCCTTTGTCAGTACATGTCCCAAAAAACCAACTTCTCGTAACCAAAATTCACACTTACTGAATTTGGCATATAGTTGATTTTTCCGTAATTCTTGCAGGACTATCCGAAGATGTTGCTCATGTTCTTCTGACGTCTTGGAATAAATAAGTATGTCATCAATGAACACAACCACAAACTTGTCCAAATATTTCATGAAAACCTTGTTCATGAGATGTACAAAATAAGCAGGAGCGTTGGTCAATCTGAAAGGCATCACAGTGAACTCATATAATCCGTATCCGGTGGTAAAAGCGGTCTTGGGTATGTCTGATGATCGGATTCTTAACTGATGGTAGCCTGATCTCGAGTCTATTTTTGAGAAAACCTTGGCTTCTGCCAGTTGGTCAAACAAGTTGTTGATCCTTGGTAGTGGGTATTTATTTTTGATAGTAACCATATTAAGTGCCCTGTAATCAATACATAACCTTAGGGTCCCATCCTTTTTCTTGGCGAATAAAACAGGTGATCCCCATGGTGATGAGCTGGGTCGGACATATCCCTTTTCTAGTAATTCATTAATTTGTTTCTTCAGCTCAACCAATTCTGTCGAAGCCATTCGATAAGGCTTCTTGTAGATAGGTGCCTTCCCAGGTGCTAGTTTAATAACAAATTCAATTTCGCGATATGGTGGCATGCCTGGTAGCTCCTCAGGGAATACATCGGGCTATTCGCATACCACAGGAACCTTGCTTAATTCTGTCATGTCCACTTGGTTTAGCTTTCCTTGCGATGTAGAAATTCCCCTTGTACCAAACTTTACTGTCTTTCCTTGACAATTGGTGAGAGTCACTGTTCGATTGTAGCAGTCTATGAAGCCTTTATTTGTGGTCAACCAGTCCATTCCCAAAATAACATCCAAATCAACTGCTTCCAATACAATAAGGTTTGCTAAAAACTTCATTCCTTTTATTTCAATGTTCACATCCTGGCAGTACCATTTTGTGCTTTGCTTTGATCCCGGGGACTGAATAACCTTTGAATTTTTCAAAGGCGAAAAAGAAAACTGATTCTTCGAGGCAAATCTTTTAGAGATGCACAAATGGGAAGCTCCAGAATCAAATAAAACTGTAGCATTAATGGTGTTGACAGGAAACGTACCAAACACGATGTCCGGTGCATTCTGTACTTACTCAAATGTCACGTGGTTAACCTGCCCCTTTCTTTGATTGTTGTTGAGGTTGTTGTGTCGCGGAGCTGCATTAGTACCGCGGCCATTGTTGTTGGGTTTGGGGGCATTATTCCCCTGTTTTGGGCATTGTCTAGCATAATGCCCCTCTGCTCCACAAGCATAACATGTGATGCTAGGATGGTATATTGCTTCCTTGGCCCTATTGTTGTAGGTACTGCGGTTTTGTTGTGGTTCGTGGTGTTGGAACTGCTGGTCGAGGTGCCACACACCTCTAAGATTCATTTCGAGGCCTGTTGTTACGAACCTGTACTGACTGATTCATGCGGCGCTTGTGAATCTCATTCATGTTGCGGTGCTCATTTTCCAGGATAATAGCCTTGTCTACCAACAAGCCTGTCAAGGAATTTCTCCATTCTTTTGCTTTCTGTCATATATTCATCGTTGGCATACCTGGCTAGCTGAGTAAACTGGTCGAGGTACTGAGTTACCGTTGTGCCCCGTTGCTTGAGATCCTCAAATTCTCTTTTCTTCAATTTCATGATGCTGTTCGGAATATGTGCTCCCCGGAAGCTTTCCTTGAATTGCTCCCAGGTGATGTCTCCTCCATTGGGATGCGTGTGGCATAAATTTTCCCACCATGATGCTGCTATTCTAGAAAAATAATGCGGAGCATATAGTACTTTTTCCTGGTCCGTACACTGGGCTATGACCAATTTTCTCTCAATATCACGCAGCCAGTCGTCTGCCTCCAAAGGTTTGTCTGTGTGAGAAAATATAGTTGGATTGGTCCTCTGAAGTTTAGATAATTTTGATCTGGGTTGATGCTGTCCTTGATGATTTCCCATATTTATCAAATGCTGCATCATTTCCTGGTGCTGCTGCTGACTTTGTTCATAAAGACGGCACACTTATGAGAATGCTTCATTGCTTTGCTGACTTGTCTGTCCTGGTGTGAAGTTATTTCCCATCTGTGCAAAGTTGTCCTCTGGTGGACTAGGCATAGAACGAGTCCAGGGATGATGCATTTTCTTTCTGGGGTATTTGTGTAAACACCGATGAGGAAAGAAATTATAAAGGAAGAAAATAATTTTTAAGAGACTGAAAATAATTCCCCCCCAAAACGTAAGTACATAAAAGTAGCGAGTTATATTATGCATGCAAGGTTTAATTATACATGCAAGATTTAATTATACATGCAAGATTTAATTATACAATACTCTCGTTGTAGTCGTGATGCTTACATGACCGCTTATTGAGACTAGTGCACTACTCCATCCTCTTAGCATGCTGCGATCCAAGGTCTACTACTCTCCATCTTACAAAGAAGAAAAGAAACAGAAAATAAATATTTTACAGCTACACTCTCATAAAAGGCGACTGCGGCGCTGATGCCTGGTCTGCTATCACGGAGTGTCTGGAACGTCGTAGGCCCTGCTGAGGGTAAGTCCCAAAGGGGGTGCTGAAGACTCGACCTCCTCCTCCTCGGGTATGGTCTCCAGTCGGGCAGCTGTCGATGTCATGCCTGCTCGCGGTGGTACTGTGCTCGTAGGTGGTGAAGCTCTAATCGGAGTGGGGGCAGCCAAGCGACTAGACTCATCGCTCGGGGATGTGTGTCGAATCGCGAAATGAGTAGGAGGATCGTATGGTGGCGTCGGAATGCGAGGAGCGCGTGGTGAAGGAGAACGGAACTCACTCCTACGAGGAGCCCTCGCACGAGCCAAGTCCATCCGTGCAGCGAGATAGTCGTCCACCAGTGAGGTGAAGACTGACTCTAGAGCCATGACGTACTAGACAAGGGGCTCAATAGCCTCGTCCCTTTTTCCCGCGGTGCAAGAGAAAGCATAGTGACTAGTGTATGGAACATGGCATGGAAGATAATGATAGGGACGTGTCTGCATGATTGGAAGAATGTCCCTAAGACGAGCGATTGCCTCTCGGGCAGCCATCTGGATAGCATGCCTCTCAGTAGGCATGACTCTCCCCACAAACCGATAGTTGCGGTGAGGCGCGGCATCTCCACCCCGAATATATACCGAGGCCTGGTACATAGTCAGGGTGTCCGAGATCCTGTCGGGAAAGACTATGTACTCCGGACGACTCGGAGATCCCATCGCGACCCTGGCGATGTAGACAAGAAGGCAGGAAAACCCCGCAGGCTCATTGGCGAAAATCTGGGTTGGGCAGCTGCCGCCAGACATCTACAACAGTAGACAAAAAATCCAAATAGTCATATCATAAGTATATGATGACCAAGGAAAATTTGTTACAATGCATGAGATGCTGCTAAAAATGTTAGGACTGACTCTACTACTAGCGATCGCACCTAGGGCTTCCTACAGTCAGCGTGGCTCTGATACCAAGGTTTGTCGGGCCTGTTTCCTCAAGTCACACCAGCCCCAAGATCAGAACAACTGGTGGACTCCCTTGATATAGATAACCAGTACATACATAATATTACACAAGGTTGAGCCAGAGTGCTCAACATTTATTACAGACTTGTTAATATATGATGGTGCCGGAATGAGATAGTGGTGTGGTGATATTGCAACACTGATACAATAAAGTAAAGCCAAGTGTCAGTGTGAGGCTTGACTATTTAATTGGTGGAGCGGAAGCACTGCGGATGATACACGTGGTAGACTCCAAGACCACAAGTTGACTGACTGGGAACACCTCTAAGCGTTGGGCTCGCTGGCGCACTCTTCCTCCACAAGATCGTCTTCTTCCGGGTTTGGCCAAATTAACAAGCCAGGGACAAGCCTGTGAGTACGTTGGAATGTACTCGCAAACATTATGAACAAAAGATATACCAAATGCATATGTTCATGATGGACTAAATTATATGCATATGCTGACCGAAATTAAAGCATGGCATGATAAATATTAATACGGTGTGGATGAATAAATATATTATTTTAGTAATAAACGAAGAAAATAAAATGGAACATCGGGTGCTGGACCGCCCGAGGAATTCCAAGAAAAATGCCAAACGGGTGTCTGAAAGCGACGCCTCGAGAATTCTTGAAAAGAAATGCCAAATGGGTGTCTGAAAGCGACGCCTCGAGAGGTCTTGAAAAGAAATGAGTATCTGCTACTTGTGAACTGCGTTGAGATTTCCCCAAAGAGGAGGGGATGATGCAGTACAGTAGAGATAAGTATTTCTCTCAGTTATGAAACCAAGGTTATCAATCCAGTAGGAGAATCACGCAACAACTCATTAGCAGTACCTGCACACAAAACAACAAATCCTTGCACCAAACGCAAACAAGGGGTTGTCAATCCCTTGGCGGTTAATTGCAAGATTAAATTGTATGGTGATAGATAAATAGATCGAACAAAAATACAAAATAAAATAAATAAAGTAAAATTGCAGCAAGGTATTTTTATGATTTTTAATATATGATTTGGATAGACCCGGGGGCCATAGTTTTCACTAGAGGCTTCTCTCTTCAAAATTGCATACGGTGGGTGAACAAATTACTGTTGGGCAATTGATAGAAAAGCAAATAATCATGACGATATCCAAGGCAATGATCATGTATATAGGCATCACGTCCGAGACAAGTAGACCGACTCCTGCCTGCATCTACTACTATTACTCCACACATCGACCGCTATCCAGCATGCATCTAGTGTATTAAGTTCATGAAGAACGGAGTAACGCCTTAAGCCAGATGACATGATGTAGACAAAGTAAACTCATGCATGAATAAACCCCATCTTTTTACCCTTAATAGCAATGATACATACGTGTCATGTCCCTTTCTGTCACTGGGATTGAGCACCGCAAGATCGAACCCATTACAAAGCACCTCTCCCATTGCAAGATAAATTAATCTAGTTGGCCAAACCAAATAAATAGATCGGAGAGAAATATGAAGCTATAATAATCATGCATAAAAGAGTTCAGAGAAAACTCAAATAATATTCATGGATAATCTGATCATAAACTCACAATTCATCGGATCCCAACAAACACACCGCAATAAGTGATTACAACGGATAGAACTCCAAGAACATCGAGGAGAACATTGTATTGAAGATCAAAAAGAGAGAAGAAGCCATCTAGCTACTAACTATGGACCCAAAGGTCTGTGGTAAACTACTCATGCATCATCGAAAGGGCAGCAATGATGATGTAGAGCCCCTCCATGATCGATTCCCCCTCCGGCGGTGTACCAGAAAAGGCCTCCAGATGGGATCTCTCGAGAACAGAAACTTGTGGCGGCGGAAAAAGTATTTCGTGGACTCCCCTATTGGTTTCCCAATTTTAGAGAATTTATAGAGGTGGAATTAGGTCAAACGGAGCTGTGTGGGCCCCACGAGATACCAGGGCGCCCCCCTGGGGCGCGCCGTGGTGCCTCATGGGCCACTGCTTCATCTTCTCGTCCCCTCCCGAAGCTTCTAGTGTTTGTTATGTCCAGAAAAAAATCTCCAAAAAGTTTCGTGGCATTTGGACTTCGTTTGGTACTGATATTCTGGAAACCCAAAAACAGGCAAAAAAACTGCAACTTGCACTGGGCATTAAGTTAATAGGTTAGTCCCAAAAAATGATATATAATTGTTGTAAATGTATATAAAAACATCCAAGATTGATAGTATAATAGAATGGAACAATCAAAAATTATAGATACGTTGGAGACGTATCAGCATCCCCAAGCTTAATTCCTGCTCGTCCTCGAGTAGGTAAATGATAAAAATAGAATTTTTGATATGGAATGCTACCTATCATCTTCATGATATATTCTTTTCTTTATAGCATGGACATTTGAACTTGAATGATTCAAAGCAATAGTCTATAGTTTGACATGAAGACATAAATACTCAAGCATACTAACAAGCAACCATGTCTTTCAAAATATCAACGCTAAAGAAAGTTATCCCTAGCCCATTATGCTCAATCATTGATCCTTTCATGAAACACACTCAATATTAGCTACACACAATGCACAAGTATGACAATAGTGCTCTCTAGTTGGTGCTTTGTAAGAGAAGATGGTGACTTAAAATAAAAATAAAAATTGCATAAAAGTAAATAGATAGGCCCTTTGCAGAGGGAAGCAGAGATTTGCAAATGTGCCAGAGCTCAAAGCTTAAATTAGAAAGATAAAATTATTTTTGAGAGGCATGCTTTTCCTGTCAACGAAAACGACCGAGAATTCCCAATATTTTCCATGCTAGACACATCATAGGCGGTTCCCAAACAGAAAATAAAGTGTATTTCCTTTCCACCATTCTTTCACAATCCATGGCTAGCCGTATCCACGGGTGCCCTCCATACCAACACTTTCCAAGGAATTTTGTTATTATTATTTTTGATTCATTGTGGGACTGGGCATCCCTATTACCAGCCACTCTCTCGTGCAATGACAAGTGAATAAACACTCATCGTGAGAATAACAAACCTAGCATGGAAAATATTGGCCACCCCCTGCCGCTTCATGAGCGGTACGGGCACACAAAACGGAAAATTATTTTGAAAATTTTAGAGTTGGCACATGCAAATTTACTTGGAACGGCATGGAAATACCGCATATAGGTAGATATGGTGGACTCATTTGGCACAACTTGGGTTTAAGGAGTTTGGATGCACAAGCAGTATTCCCGCTTAGTACAAAAGAAGGCTAGCAAATAGATTGAGAAGCAACCAACCAAAAAGCGAAAACGGTCATAAACATGCATTGAACATAACTAACACCGAATAATGCACCATAAGTAGCATATAATTTCGTTGCATAACTATTGACTTTATGTGCATGCATAGGGAATCCCAAACCTGAACACCAATATTCTTACTAAATCACAATTACTCACTAACATGACGCACATATTATCATCTCCATATCGCAAAACTATTGCAAGGAATCAAACTTATCATATCCAATGATCTTTCATGAAAGTTTTTATTATATCCCTCTTGAATATTCATCACTTTGGGACCAAATTCATATCTTCTGCAAATTACCATTAATATTATCAACTCTCAAAAAGATATAAGTGAAGCATGAGAGTGCAAATATTTCTTCAAAATATATCCACCGCCGTGCACAAAAATATTTAAGTGAAGCACTAGAGCAACTGCCTAGCTCAAAAAATTTAATTGAAGCACATAGAGTATTCTAACAAATCATGATAAACGTGTGGCTCTCTCAAATTGGTGTGTCCAGCAAAGATGATTGTGACAAACTAAAAAGAAAACAAAGCAAAGACTCATATAATACAAGATGCTCCAAGTAAAACACATATGATGTGATGAATAAAAATATAGCTCCAAGTAAAATTACCGATAGTTGGTAGAAGAAAGAGGGGATGCCTTCTGGGGCATCCCCAAGCTTAGATGCTTGAGTCTTCCTTGAATATTACCTTGGGGTGCCTTGGGAATCCCCAAGCTTAGGATCTTGCCACTCCTTATTCCTTCATCTATCATGATCTCACCCAAAACTTGAAAACTTCAATCACACAAAACTCAACAAAACCTTCATGAGATCCGTTAGTATAACAAAACAAATCACTACTTTAAGTACTATTGCAAACCCATTCATATTTTATTTTTGCATTATACCTACTGTATTCTAACTTCTCCATGGCTTATACCCCCCGATACAATCCATAGTTTCATCAAAACAAGCAAGCAATGCATCAAAAACAGAATCTGTCAAAAACAGAACAGTCTGTAGAGATCTATTTAAAAGCCATACTTCTGTAACTCCAAAAATTCTGAAAAATTAGGACAACGTGGGAAGTTCATATACCAATACTTTGTAAAAAAATTAGATTTTTATTATGCTCCAGTACATAATTAAAATTCCATAACTGGACGCAAAACTTTCTGTTTTCCAAACATCATCAATTATACTATCTTCCAAATCATCCCAAAGGCTTTACTTGGCACAAACACTAATTAAAACATAAAATAAATAAATAACAGTAGCATAATTGTGTGCACACTCAAAAAATAAAAAGAAAAATGATAACTATTGGGTTGTCTCCCAACAAGCTCTTTTCTTTATGGCCATTAAGATAGGCTTGAGATTTTGTTGATGCTCACAAGAAAGATAATAATTGAAACACAAAGAGAGCATCATGTAGCATGTGAAAAATACATTTTAGTCTAACATACTTCCTATGCATAGGCATTTTATAAGCAAACAAATTATCAAGGCAAGCAATTTCTAGCATATGCAAAGGTGAAGAATAAAACATTGATGATTTCAACATAACGAGAGGTAATTTAGTAACATGAAAATTTCTACAACCATATTTTCCTCTCTCATAATAATTAAATGTAGGATCATACTCAAATTCAACAATATAGCTATCATAAACAATACACTCTTTATGATCCACAGGCATAAAGTTTTTATAATCTTCCAAAATAGTGGGATTAGCATTAACTAAAGTTATGACCTCTCCAAACCCACTCTCATCAAAAATTTCATAAGATTGAACACTCTCCAAATATGTGGGATTATTTTTAGCTAAAGTTGACACTCTTCCGAACCCACTTTCAATATTATCGCAAGCATATTCATCATGAGGTTTAAATAAATTTTCAAGATCATAAGAATCATTATCACCCCAATCATGATCATTGCAATAAGTAGTGGACATAACAAAATCATCATCCCCAAGCTTGGGGTTTTGCATATCACTAACACAATTGTAATTAATAGAATTTACAATAATATCATTGCAATCATGCTTTTCATTCAAGGAGTTTTCGTGAATCACCTTATAAATTTCTTCTTTTAACACTTCATCACAATTTTCAGGTTCACGAATTTCAAGCAAAACTTCATAAAGATAATCTAGTGCACTCAACTCACTAGCAATTGGTTCATCATAATTGGATGTTTTAAAAAGATTAGCAAGAGGATGATGATCCATCTCAATTTTTCTTATTTCTTTTTTTGTTTTTGAGTGTTGACATGAAGGCAAAAATCAAGCAAACAAGCAAACAAAAATATTTTTGTGTTTTTGTGAAAACGTTTTAGAAGTGGGGGAGATGAAAACGAGAGGCAAAAGGCAAATAAAGTAAATGCAAGGAGATGAAATTTTATGCGTAGGTACTTGATAGATGTTGATGATGTCTCCCCGGCAACGGCGCCAGAAATTCTTCCTGCTACTTGTGAGATGCGTTGGGATTTCCCCGAAGAGGAGGGGATGATGCAGTACAGTAGAGATAAGTATTTCCCTCAGCTATGAAACCAAGGTTATCAATCCAGTAGGAGAATCATGCAACAACTCGTTAGCAGTACTTGCACACAAAACAACAAATCCTTGCACCCAACGCAAACAAGGGGTTGTCAATCCCTTGGCGGTTAATTGCAAGATTAAATTGTATGGTGATAGATAAATAGATCGAACAAAAATACAAAATAAAATAAATAAAGTAAAAGTGCAGCAAGGTATTTTTATGATTTTTAATTTGGGTTTTATACATTTGTGCCCCTAACTCGAACCCACTACTCATATTTGCCCCTAATTCTGAAGTCTGCTCAAATTTTCCCCTCTGCCGTTATGTGCACTTATAGAAATGCCCTTCTGTGCCGTTACCGTCCAGTCAAAGCCGGTCAAAGGGCTTTGACCGTCCTAAAAAAATAGCAAAAAAAATCTAAAAAATCTGAAATTTTGTGGGATCAAAGATACTCAGGTTTGCAAGGTGCGTGCAAATTTTCGTGCTGTTTGGACATTCCAGGAGCTCGTGGCAAAGGAAAAACAGTAAATATGTACGCCTGTGAACAGTAAATTCAAAAAAATAGCAAGAAAATTCAAAAAAATATGAAAATTTTTGGCATCAAAGAGGCTCATGTCCGCAAGGTGCGTGCAAATTTTTGTTGTGTTTGGACATTGTAGTAGCTCGTGGAGAAAAAAACAAAATTTGGTTCGGTAAAAAACTTTGGAAAAAATGACTATTTTGTTTTTTGTTGCTAGAGCTCCTCGCATGTCATTTGATCACAAAAACTTGCAAGCACCTTGTGCACCCAAGCCTCTTTGATACCAAAAAATTTCATACTTTTTTGAATTTTCTTGCTATTTTATTTCAAATTTACTGTTCACAAGCGTACAGATTTACTGTTTTTCCTCGCCACGAGCTCCTGGAATGTCCAAACAGCACGAAAATTTGCACGCATCTTGCGCACATGAGTATCTTTGATCCCACAAAATTTTAGATTTTTTAGATTTTTTTTGCAATTTTTTTCAGGACGGTCAAAGCCCTTTGATCGGACGGTAACGGCACAGAAGGGCATTTCTATATGTGCACATAACGGCAGAGGGGGCAAATTTGAGCAGGCTTCGAAATTAGGGGCAAATATGAGTAGGTGGTTAAAGTTAGGGATAGAAATGCAAATGGCCCTTTTAATTTATGATTTGGATAGACCCGGGGGCCATAGTTTTCACTAGAGGCTTCTCTCTAGAAAATAGCATACGGTGGGTGAACAAATTACTGTTGGGCAATTGATAGAAAAGCAAATAATCATGACGATATCCAAGGCAATGATCATGTATATAGGCATCACGTCCGAGACAAGTAGACCGACTCCTGCCTGCATCTACTACTATTACTCCACACATCGACCGCTATCCAACATGCATCTAGTGTATTAAGTTCATGAAGAACGGAGTAATACCTTAAGCAAGATGACGTGATGTAGACAAAGTACACTCACGAATGAATAAACCCCATCTTTTTACCCTTAATAGCAATGATACATACGTGTCATGTCCCTTTCTGTCACTGGGATTGAGCACCGCAAGATCGAACCCATTACAAAGCACCTCTCCCATTGCAAGATAAATTAATCTAGTTGGCCAAACCAAATCAATAGATCGGAGAGAAATACGAAGCTATAATAATCATGCATAAAAGAGTTCAGAGAAAACTCAAATAATATTCATGGATAATCTGATCATAAACTCACAATTCATCGGATCCCAACAAACACACCGCAAAAAGTGATTACATCGGATAGAACTCCAAGAACATCGAGGAGAACATTGTATTGAAGATCAAAAAGAGAGAAGAAGACATCTAGCTACTAACTATGGACCTGAAGGTCTGTGGTAAACTACTCACGCATCATCGAAAGGGCAGCAAGGATGATGTAGAGCCCCTCCGTGATCAATTCCCCCGCCGGCGGAGTACCGGAAAAGGCCTCCAGATGGGATCTCTCGAGAACAGAAACTTGCGGCGGCGGAAAAAGTATTTCGTGGACTCCCCTGTTGGTTTCCCGATTTTAGAGAATTTATAGAGGTGGAATTAGGTCAAACGAAGCTGTGTGGGCCCCACGAGGTACCAGGGCGCGCCCCCCCTAGGGCGCTCTGTGGTGCCTCGTGGGCCACTGCTTCATCTTCTCATCCCCTCCCGAAGCTTCTAGTGTTTGTTATGTCCAGAAAAAAATCTCCAAAAAGTTTCGTGGCATTTGGACTTCGTTTGGTACTGATATTCTGGAAAACCAAAAACAGGCAAAAAATAGCAACTGGCATTGGGCACTAAGTTAATAGGTTAGTCCCAAAAAATGGTATATAATTGCTGTAAATGTATATAAAAACATCCAAGATTGATAATATAATAGCATGGAACAATAAAAAATTATAGATACGTTGGAGACGTATCAGTATCCAGGTGGATTAACCATCCAAAGAGATACTCAAAAAAGAAAATAGAATTGAGTATCCAGGTGGATTAACCATCACAAGAGATACTCAAAAAAGAAAATAGAATTGAGTATCCAGGTGGATTAACCATCCCAAGAGATACTCAGAAAAGAAAATAGAATTGAGTATCCAGGTGGATTAACCATCCCAAGAGATACTCAGAAAAGAAAACAGAATTGAGTATCCAGGTGGATTAACCATCCCAAGAGATACTCAGAAAAGAAAACAGAATTGAGTATCCAGGTGGATTAACCATCTCAAGAGATACTCAGGGTTGCACATAGAAGAACAGGGTTAGTCCACAATAATATTCATGTTAACAATAGTATTCATGGTGGCATCAGTGGTGACAATAATTATCCTGCAAAAATGAATCATGCTCAATTTTAATTATTTCCTCCGAAGACCGACACCGGGACCGATACTTGACCCCTCCCAGCTAACGTCCTTGACCGTGGACACGACTATTCGAATAGGTATAACTCTGCAGAGGGTGTACTCTTTGCCCACGTGTATAGGATTTCTTTAGCCAACACCAAGACGCTGACTAATTCCTATTACAGTCTTTGGGTTGAAAACACACCTGACCAGCACACACCAGATTAACTTTTCGGATGCCAGGAATCACCCAAAGCATCGTTCAAGAGAAACTCTAAGACGGGGAGACCATCGTCTCGAATAGCATGGGATCACTATTTATAACATGCGGATTACAAGGGGTGCCCCCCTCTCGGCTCAGCCGGATACACCCATGCCCCCTGACCCGATGACTGGCATTAGTCCATGGCCATGGAACCCTCGTCATGGCCCCTCTATGTGGTGTGCACTCGGAAAGGGGTTAGCAACTTACTAAGCCATACTCCCCTCGCGGGAAGACAAGTGGCAGCACGAATTTTAGCTAGGCATGACGGAACAAGACTCGATCTAGGTCGACTCAGGAGGTGTTTATATTATGACTGGCATGCTTCACATGCCACGGTGACACCATCGTGTCATGATGTGACCCATGCCCACCGGCACGATACAGACAGGAGTACACCCCTGATTCCTCACAATCTTTATCCAAGTTAGAAAGGTTCTTGTATGCATGAAATGCACAAAAAGATATGACCATGTATGCACTTGCTATCCACTACATATCCGGTGATTATTTCGAACTGATGCAAACACTATATCCCAAGTTCAAAAATGCTTGCCTTGATCAACGTAGGCAGAAGGTAATCCCTCGAAATTTTTGGCAAAGTTTCCCTCCTTGTTTTCTATAAAATAAGAATTCAAATTCAAATCAATTTTTTTGTGACAGCACAAAAAGTTGGCTCAAAATATTTTTAAATAAATACTAAAAAAACTAGAGTGAAAAAGAAAATTTTCAGAAAAAGACTCAATTAAAAAGGAGTTATGGTTAAAAAGTAATAAAGGTTTTAAAACCAGGGACCTCTCTGCAATTAAAATTCTTGCCAGCGGGTCCCTGCGGTAAAAACAGAAAGTGCCTCGGGCGAGAGTACGCTTTCCAGTACAGAAGACGTAAAGAGCCAGAAGACGTTTTCAAAATAAAACAGAAAATAATAAAACACTGACGGGTGGGCCCCACCCATCAGGTTTGAAATTTGAACGCGCCTCACGCGCGTGAATAGAGAGGGCGTGGTGGTCACCAGCGGCGATCGCCGGCGTTTTAGAGGACTGCGAGGATATGAGCGTGCTCAGGAAAGTGTTCCGCATCGGTGGGTGGTGGAGTTGGTCGCCAGCGAGAACTGTGGCGACGGCGGGTTCAACTCCGGCGGACAGCGGCGTCGGGTGGTGATGGATCTCGTCGGGGAGGGCTCCGGACGTCGAATTGATGTGCGGAATGGATGAGTGGGTGTACGAGGGGGCTACTGATGGAATTTGAGGGGTGGAGGTGGTCGAACGGCGACGTGAGGTTCGCGGGGACAGTGGAGGATCGGGCAGCCAGAGTCGGGGAAGAAGACCTCCCCGAGGTCGTCCGACTCCTCTGGGTGTCGATTGGGAGTGGTTGGAGGCGGTGTGAGTTCTGAACAGAGCTCAGGGGTTCCTTTTATAATCGAGACGGAGATGGCCGAAGCGAGGCGGATCGCGGCGGAGTAATTCCGGCCGGCGAGGTAGGTTTGGGCGGCGAGCGCGGTTGGTGGGTGATCAGTGAGATGAGAGGAGACTTCTGGTAGCGCCAGCGCAACGCCCGCGAGCTTTATTGCCTTATCCCGATGCCGGGCTCCCGTACGGCCATGGCGGCGACGGGCAGCTCCGGCGACTGACAGGCGAGGCTCGGTCGGCTTGGACGGCGCGTGGGAATGGAGGAGTTGCTGTGGCGTGGAGAGGAGGTAGGAGAGAGTGGTGGAAGGAATGATGGCGGCTGTCGATGGCCGTGCTGATCCTCTCGGCCGCCGCCGCCGCGAGCAGCGGCCGTTGCACCGGCCTGCCACCGGCCAGGCAACGGTGAGCAGCTGACGAGGGGGGTCCGGTGGTGAAGTATTGATGGCTTGGAGTGATGCAACGATGAAGAGGAGGAGTGGAAGGCACGGCACGGCATCGATGATCCCCATCTCTGAACTTACTGCATTTTCTGAATTTTTCGACAGTGATCTACAGTGCACATGAGGTGTTTGATGAAAAGCTAGATGGCTCTAGGCATTTTTGGAATTTTTGAGAATTTTTGTGGTGAGGTACTGGTGCATAACAAAGATGCTGGCAAAATTTCAGAATTTTTGGAGTAGTTTAAATTAGGTTTTGAGTAGAGAGTTTGAATCTGGTCCAAATTTCAATTAAATGAAATTTGAAAATTTTGAACTGTGGAACAGAATGTTTTTAGAGAAATGGAGTGTGGGTACTATCAAGTAGCTGGGATAATTTTTGTGGGTACAGAAGAGTTGGGAAAAATATAGTTCCTTTGTAAATCAGTGGAACTAGGAATAAATGAAATTCAAGTTTTGGAATTTGCTAAATATGATAAAAATATTTTTTGTGGAGAGGATTAGTATTGGATACTGTCCTAGGGTGTGAGGATGACTTGGATGATAATTAAAAATGACAAAATAATTTTTGTAAGAATTTTCTAAGTGTTTGAAAAGAATGAAAGGGGCCATTTTATTGAAATAATTTATTTATTCAAAAACTTTTCTGAAATAAATATTTTGATCCTTCAAAAATATTTACTCAAGTAAGAAACCATCAAATCAGAACCATTTTTAAAATTTTTGAAACCCAAATGAAAACTTAAAAATGGCTTTCAAAACAAAAGAAGAAGAAATAGAGCCATAGTGATTCAAATCATTTTTTCTTTTTAAAGAAAAGATTTGAAAATCAAAAGAGAATATTTTTGGGGTGTTACAACCGGCACGAGCCCTACGTCAAGAATCATTTGTCCTACCGCAGACCCTATCCGTCGCGTGGGGTTGCCTCGATAATTAAGATAATGAAATCAGACAAGAGCTTTGGGCGTTTAATGACTACACCTCATATATCCCCAAGGATATGATCCATGTTACCCCTACTGAACCTTACTGTCACCGGTGTTCGGTGTAACACTTCACGGTCTCCTTGCTCCTAGCCTCACCGGTGCTCGATCTCCATGATCCTGGGTACCTGCAGGGAGGAAGATCGCGGACAAGACAAGAGACATCTACGGAACAATTTTATTTCACCCATACGGGACGTTATTTCAAAGCCCTTCCATTGATCCCCACAACAAATACAGAGGGTTGCAAGGCTCATGCCTCAACCCATACCTTACCTGACTACTCACACATGGAGATTAGATCACGAGAAGAAAACATTGAAGAACACATCTTGGGTATAGATTGATTGCAAATATGTCTTACAATGGATGCCTTGTGCGATGCACGATTACAAGTATGAACTAGATGAGGAAGCACTCTGGTGGTGATGGTGGCTATGGAGATGGAAATGGCGGTGGCTAGGGTTTGTGGATGAAGATGATGATGAAGGTGTTCTGGCTACTGATGACGCTCTCCCCGTGCTCGTTCTGTTAACATTTCGATGGGGTCCCCTTTATAAAAGTTGCACAGGTGGACGATCCGCCTCGGTTGCCATGCCATACGGGCACGCGCGCCCGTATGGAACGTTGTCTTTTGTACTGATTTCGCAAAAATGTCTCCTGTTGATTCTTTCTTCCTCCATTCTCCTTCCTTTCCATTCTCACACGTGATTTCTTCCCTTTTTAGCCCATTTCCTGTGGAAACATATCAAAGAGAGGATTTGTGGAATCCCTTGCACTTATTAGCCATTAGTGATAATATCGGAGCGAATATCTCTTTTTAAATGAAATATCTCGGTTTAAACAAAGGTGAAATGAGTGTAAAAATATCACTCAGTAGGAAGCCATGGCACGTTCATGGGACGAGAGGCAAACCTCTTCCCAGGAGGGGGGTCGTGAACTCGAAAGGCCGCGATTCACCTTGTGGCTCAAAGAGGGAGAGGGCACGACACATGGAGAGTGATGGTCTTTGTCGGAGGAGGAATTGAAGGAGGTGACCTTGGATGATGAGGAGGAGGAAGAGGAAGCGAACCAGAAGCTTGAAGCAATCCCCATCGAGACAGTAAAGTTTATACTTTATACTTCCGTTTCCGCTTTGCTTTTGATTGCAACTAACTTGGAGGCACTATAATATAAATCACTACAAGAGACAAAGTCCAATGCCTATGCTCCCTGTGAGATCGATACTCTTACTTCGAAAAGGCCATAACTAAACCCTGTGCACTCACAGGACATCAGTCATCGACACCAAACAAAGTGGGTGCAGGACTTTCACCCGGAGTACCTTCTCCACCATCCAACCCGACGCCAAAACGCAGGTACGCAGCAAGATGTGAGAGTTCCCTGTCGCCGACTACCAAAACTCACCAACACGGCCCGTAGCCGGATACCAATCCCCACAATTGTCGAAACAAACCAAATGTCATGGTGCCGCCACACCGCCATCCAAAATTGCAACACTCCACCACTACTGCAGCTCCACCAACCGGGGGACGAAGCCCTAGTGCCCAAAGGCATCGAGCAACCACTCCACAGCACGTCACAGCGCTACCAAATCCCCATCACGAGGGCCACCACCAACGAATCTAGAAAGCGGCAGCCAGCCCTACCATCGCCCTACACGGCCAAGTCGAGGTAGCATAGAGTAGCGCCACCATCAGGCCCGTGCCTGTGGCCCCGACAGAAAATAATTGTCGCAATAACCATAAAGGATTTGGGGGAAAAGGCTCAAAGGAGTTGGAGAAGGAAGAGTTTAATAGGGGAAGAAGTGACACACTGTTGGAAATATGCCCTAGAGGCAATAATAAATTGGTTATTATCATATTTCTTTGTTCATGATAAAGGTTTATTATTCATGCTATAATTGTATTGACCGGAAACTTAAATACATGTGTGAATACATAGACAAATACAATGTCCCTAGTAAGCCTCTACTAGACTAGCTCGTTGATCAAAGATGGTTAAGGTTTCCTAACCATAGACATGAGTTGTCATTTGATAACGGGATCACATCATTAGGAGAATGATGTGATGGACAAGACCCAACCGTAAGCTTAGCATTTGATCATATCACTGTTTATTGCTATAGCTTTCTTCATGTCAAGTATCTATTCCTAGGACCATGAGATCATGCAACTCCCGGATACCGGAGGAATACTTTGTGTGCTATCAAACGTCACTTCGTAACTGGGTGATCATAAAGATGCTCTACAGGTATCTCCGAAGGTGTCTGTTGGGTTGGCATGGATCGAGACTGGGATTTGTCACTCCGTATGACGGAGAGATATCTCTGGGCCCTCTCGGTAATACAACATCGTAAAGAGCTTGCAAGCAATGTGCCTAATGAGTTAGTCACGGGATATTGTATTACGGAACGAGTAAAGAGACTTGCCGGTAACGAGATTGAACTAGGTATGGAGATACCGACGATCGAATCTCGGGCAAGTAACATATCGCTGGACAAAGGGAATTGCATATGGGATTAACCGAATCCTCGACATCATGGTTCAACCGATAAAAGATCTTCGTGGAATATGTAGGAACTAATATGGGCATCTAGGTTCCGCTATTGGTTATTGACCGGAGAGGTGTCTCGGTCATGTCTACATGATTCTCGAACCCGAAGGGTCCGCAAGCTTAACGTTCGGTGACGCTAGAGTTATATTGGGATATGCATGTTGGTGACCGAATGTTTTTCAGAGTCCCGGATGAGATCCCGGACATCACGAGGAGTTTTGGAATGACCCGGAGGTAAAGATTTATATATGGAAAGTTGTTTTCAGGGTTTCGGAAAAAGTTCGGTTTTTTCGGTATTGTACCGGGAAGCTTCAAAAAACTTCCGGAGGGGTCCGAAACTCCACCAAGGGATTCACCATGTCCCTAGGGCTAACATGGGCTGAGGGGAGGCGCCCAGGATTTATTGGGCCAGGCGCACTAGCCCTCAAAGGCTAAGGCGCCTAGAGGAGAAGGGAGGAGTCCCGAAGGGACAAGAGGGGAAGAGTTGGACTTGGAGTCCAACTCCTCTCCCATGGCCGCTGGCCCTAGAGGGAAGAGGGGCTGGACTCCTAGCCCCTCCACCCATATAAATATAGAGGAGGGGGCGCACCAAAGCATAGACCAGTGATGTCTACTACACAACTTATTCTTGTAGACTCGTGTTGGGCCTCCAAGCGCAGAGTTTTGTAGGACAGTAGCAATTTTCCCTCAAGTGGATGACCTAAGGTTTATCAATCCATGGGAGGCGTAGGATGAAGATGGTCTCTCTCAACCAACCCTGCAATCAAATACAAGAAATCTCTTGTGTCCCCAACACACCCAATACAATGGCAAATTGTATAGGTGCACTAGTTTGGCAAAGAGATGGTGATACAAGTGTAGTATGGATAGTAGATATAGGTTTTTGTAATCTGAAAATAAAAAAACAGTAAGGTAGCAAGTAACAAAGTGAGCACAAACGGTATTGCAATGCTTGAAAACAAGGCCTAGGGTTCATACTTTCACTAGTGCAATCTCTCAACAATGCTAACATAATTGAATCATATACCAATCCCTCAACGTGCGACAAAGAATCACTCCAAAGTTCCTATTAGCGGAGAACATAAGATAGAAATTGCTGTAGGGTACGAAACCACCTCAAAGTTATTCTTTCCGATCAATCTATTGAGCTATTCCTATAAGTGTCACAAACAGCCCTAGAGTTCGTACTAAAATAACACCATATTATACACATCAACCAACTCTAATGTCACCTAGATACTCCAATGTCACCACAAGTATCCGTGAGTTGATTATATGATATGCATCAAACAACTTCATAATCATAATATTCAATCCACACAAAGAACTTCAAGGAGCACCCCAAAGTTTCTATCGGAGAAAAGACAATGAAAACGTGCATCAACCCCTATGCATAGATTACCCCAATGTCACCTCGGGAATCCGCGAGTTGAGTGCCAAAACATACATCAAGTGAATCAATATAATACCCCATTATCACCACGGGATCCATATGCAAGACGTACATCAAGTGTTCTAAAATCTGAAATATTCAATCCGACAATAACGAAACCTCAAAGGGAAAATATTCGATTCATCACAACAAAGATAGAGAGGGAAGAAACACCATATGATCCAACTATATTAACAAAGCTCGCGATACATCAAGATCGTGCCATATCAAGAACACGAGAGAGAGAGAGATCAAACACATAGCTACTTGTACATACCCCTAGCCTCGAGGGTGAACTACTCCCTCCTCGTCATGGAGACCGCCGGGATGATGAAGATGGCCTCCGATGATGATTTACCCCACCGGCAGAGTGCCGGAACAGGGCACCAGATGGTATTTCGAAGGTACAGAGGCTTGCGGCAGCGGAGTACAAAATCTAGGGTTATTTCTAGGGGTTTTGGTATTTATAAGAATTTTTGGCGTTGGAATCACGCGAAGAAGGGCCACAGGGGGCCCACGAGGCACCAGGGCGCGCTTGGGGAGGGTGGCGCGCCCAGGTAGCTTGTGGGGCCCTGTGGGTCTTCTGTTGTTCCCCCGAAGCTTCCTGGGTCTGTTTCCTTCCAGAAAAAATCATCAAAAAGTTTCGCTGCATTTGGAGTTCATTTGATATGGATTTTCTGGAAAACCAAAAACAAGCAGAAAACAGCAACTGGCACTGGGCACTAGGTCAACATGTTAGTCCCTGAAAATCATATAAAATCCATATAAAAGTGCACCAAAATCATACAAAACAATCATAAACATGGCATGAATACTTCATAAATTATAGATATGTTGAAGACGTATCAGCATCCCCAAGCTTAATTCCTGCTCGTCCTCGAGTAGGCAAATGATAAAAGAAATAATTTATGAAGTGTGAATGGTAGCATAGTGCATAAGTTTGATCAATGATAATTTCAATCACTTTTCCTAGCATCATAATAGCAACTCTTTCTCATAAAACTCGTCATGATAAAGTAGCAATCAATTCACATGTTAAGGTTTAAACAGTGCATTCTCTTGAAACTTAACAACATATGTTCTTAGTCACCAAACAATTGCAATTCAACTTAATTTCAACAAAGTCTAAGTAAGAGCTCCACATACTCAATTATCATATAGTCTTCTATGATTGCTAGTACTCAAAGCATACTTTTAGAACAAATAGCATCCATCGAACACAGAGAAAGATAGGGGCTTAATGTTTCGCCTCCCAACTTATTTATCATAGAGATAATTGTCAACAATAATAATTCATGATCAAATATATTTGACTGGCCATATGTGCATGGATCTTTCCCCACCACATGATGCTTGCCAACTAAAGAATAATTGAGGTTGAAATGAGAAGGGATACTATTGACTCTTGCATAAAAATAAATACATAAAGTAAAAGATAGGCCCTTCGCAGAGGGAAGCAGAGGTTGTCATGCGCTTTTGATTTTTGGATGTGCAAGCCCTTAATTCAAAGAAACGTCACGTTATATTGCCCCTTGTGATAGCAACCTTTATTATGCAGTCCATCGCTTTTATTTATTTACCATCACAAGTTCGTACAACGCTTATTTTCCCTTGCAATAAAAGATCATACATATTTTAGGAACAATTTTTATTGCTTTTTGCACCGATGACAACTTACTTGAAGGATCTTATTCAATCCATAGGGAGATATGGTGGAAACTCATGGGAAGAAACTGGGTTTAAGGGTTTTTGGATGCACAAGTAGTATCTCTACTTAGTACGAATTTTTTGCTAGCAAAAGATCCTAAGCAAGCACCACATGTTGGAGGATCCATAACAATACAACTTCTATGCAAATATACCCAAACATAACTCATTACGTTGTCTTCCTTGTCCAACTTCAACTAATTTGCTCAAGTTTGAAAATAATTAATGGGTATTCACAATCATAAAAGATGTCCAAGATAATATATTTATATGTGAAAGTTCTCTTCCTTAGACTAATCATTCATGAATTGCTTGTATGACCAATATTGTGATTGTCAAGCTTAAATAGATTTCTCTTTCTAACCCAAATGTGAAACTACTACTAGACATGATACAAGCATATGAAGCACATATAATTTCAACTTTATGATATTAAATTCATTCAACAATTTACTCATAGGATATAAGTGAAGAACAAGAGTAAATGACAAACTACTCCAAAAAGATATAAGTGAAGACCAAATGAGTAGTTAAGTAAATAGGTAGCTATGTGAGGACTCTCTCTCATTTAAAATTTCAGATCTTGATAATTTTATTCAAACAAAAAACAAAACAAAAATAAAAGGACACTCCAAGAATAGCACATAACACGTGAACAAGTAAAAACTTAGGCTAACCGATAGGTGTTGATGAAGAAAGGTGGGATGCCAACCGGGGCATCCCCAAGCTTAGTTGCTTGAGACTTCTTGGAATGTTATCTTGGGGTGCCTTGGGAATCCCCAAGCTTGAGCTATTGTGTCTCCTTAATTCCTCTCATATCATGGCTTCTCCTAAATCTTAAAAACTTCATCCACACAAAACTCAACAAGAACTCGTGAGATAAGTTAGTATAAATCAACTCAAAACCTTAACATTATCTACTGTAATAAATCACTAAAATTATAATTGAACATTCCATACTAAATGCCTCAGCATATTTAATACTCCTATCCTCAAATAGAATCATTAAACAAGCAAACATATGCAAACAATGCAACTATAACAGCAATCTGCCAAAACAGAACAGTCTGTAAAGAGGGATTTAAAATTCATACTTACCTAACTCCAAAATTTCTGAAAAATTACCATGTGACATAGAACTCATGCATTCTTACTTTGTAAAAAATCCAGATTTTTATCATGTTCTGACTATTCAGGAATATTCTGGACATAACAGAAAACTTTCTGTTTTCAAACAGCAACACATGAACTTGCAAACTGAGCATGGTAAAGACTATAATTGGCATTTTATTGAACTAAAATATACAAAACATGATTATTGATAATACCAAGCAAATCTCAACAAAATAAAATGATGCTCCAAGCAAAACACATATCATGTGATGAATAAAAATATAGCTCCAAGTAAGGTTACCGATAATGTTGAAGACGAAAGAGGGGATGCCTTCCGGGGCATCCCCAAGCTTAGACGCTTGAGTCTTCCTTGAGTATTACCTTGGGGTGCCATGGGAATCCCCAATATTAGGGTCTTGCCACTCCATATTCTCCTCATATCGATATCTCACCCAAAACTTGAAAACTTCAATCACATAAAACTTAACGGAACTTGTGAGATAGGTTAGTATGATAAAAATAAATCATCCACTTAGGTACTGTCAAGACAAGATTAATAATTGTTCTAACATAATTCCTACTGTAGTGTATCATTTCCACAATTTATATTTCTCAATATAAGCTATGGAAACACTAAAACAAGCAAACTATGCACCGAAAATAGAATCAGTCAAAAACAGAACAGCATGTAGTGAGTGATTTAAAAACCATACTTCTGTACCTCCAAAAATTCTTAAAAATTAAGAAAACGTAAAAAAATTATAACCCAATGCTATGTAAAAATTTCAGAATTTTCTCACGCTCCAGTACAAAATAGAAATTCCAGCACTGGACGCAAAAGTTTCTGTTTTTGCACAGAATGGAATCAACAAGTATCCACACTATCCCAAAGGCTTTACTTGGCACATTATTGAAAGAAAACATATAAAACATGATTAATACAGTATCTTAATCATGCGTACACACAAAGACAGTAGGTATAAATATTGGGTTGTCTCCCAACAAGCGCTTTTCTTTAATGCCTTTTTAGCTAGGCATGATGATTTCAATGATGCTCACATAAAAGTAAAGAATTGAAACACAAAGAGAGCATCATGAAGCATATGACTAGCACATTTAAGCCTAACCCACTTCCTATCCATAGGGATTTTGTGAGCAAATAGTTTACAGGAGCAAGAATCAACTAGCATAGGAAGGCAAAACAAGCATAACTTCAAAACTTTCAACACATAGAGAGGAAACTTGATATTACTGCAACACCTACAAGCATATGATCCTCTCTCATAATAATTTTCAGTAGCATCATGAAGAAATTCAACAATATATCCATCACACAAAGCGTTCTTGTCATGATACATAAGCATATAATTTTTGTTACTCTCCACATAAGCAAATTTGTTCTCATCAATAATAGTGGGAGCAAACTCAACAAAATAACTATCATGAGATACTTGCTTGGCATAACCAAATTGAAAGTTAAAATCATGATGACAAGTTTCATGGTTATCATTATTCTTTATAGCATACATGTCATCACAATAATCATCATAGATAGCAACTTTGTTGTCATAATCAATTGAAACCTCTTTCAAAATAGTGGATTCATCATTAAATAAAGTTGTGACCTCTCCAAATCCACTTTCATCATTGTAATCATCATAAATAGGAGGTATGAAATCATCATAACAAATTTGCACATCAAAACTTGGGGGACTAAAAATATTATCTTCATCAAACATAGCATCCCCAAGCTTATGGCTTTGCATATCATTAGCATCATGGATATTCAAAGAATTCATACTAACAACATTACAATCATGCTCATAATTCAAAGATTTTATGCCAACCATTTTATTGAATTCTTCTTCTATCAATTGAGCACAATTTTGTGCTCCATCATTTTCAAGAAAGACATTATAAAGATGAATAATATGAGGCAACCTCAATTCCATTTTTTTGTAGTTTTCTTTTATAAAACCAAACTAGTGATAAAACAAGAAACTAAAAGATTAAATTGCAAGATCTAAAGATATACCTTCAAGCACTCACCTCCCCGGCAATGGCGCCAGAAAAGAGCTTGATGTCTACTACACAACTTATTCTTGTAGACTCGTGTTGGGCCTCCAAGCACAGAGTTTTGTAGGATAGTAGCAATTTTCCCTCAAGTGGATGACCTAAGGTTTATCAATCCGTGGGAGGCATAGGATGAAGATGGTCTCTCTCAAACAACCCTGCAATCAAATACAAGAAATCTCTTGTGTCCCCAACACACCCAATACAATGGCAAATTGTATAGGTGCACTAGTTCGGCGAAGAGATGGTGATACAAGTGTAGTATGGATAGTAGATATAGGTTTTTGTAATCTGAAAATTAAAAAAACAGCAAGGTAGCAAGTAACAAAAGTGAGCACAAACGGTATTGCAATGCTTGAAAACAAGGCCTAGGGTTCATACTTTCACTAGTGCAATCTCTCAACAATGCTAACATAATTGAATCATATAACAATCCCTCAACGTGCGACAAAGAATCACTCCAAAGTTCCTATTAGCGGAAAACATAAGATAGAAATTGTTGTAGGGTACGAAACCACCTCAAAGTTATTCTTTCCGATCAATCTATTGAGCTATTCCTATAAGTGTCACAAACAGCCCTAGAGTTCGTACTAAAATAACACCATATGATACACATCAACCAACTCTAATGTCACCTAGATACTCCAATGTCACCACAAGTATCCGTGAGTTGATTATACGATATGCATCAAACAACTTCATAATCATAATATTCAATCCACACAAAGAACTTCAAGGAGCACCCCAAAGTTTCTATCGGAGAAAAGACAATGAAAACATGCATCAACCCCTATGCATAGATTACCCCAATGTCACCTCGGGAATCCGTGAGTTGAGTGCCAAAACATACATCAAGTGAATCAATATAATACCCAATTGTCACCACGGGTATCCATATGCAAGACGTACATCAAGTGTTCTCAAATTTGAAATATTCAATCCGACAATAACGAAACCTCAAAGGGAAAAGATTCGATTCATCACAACAAAGATAGAGAGGGAAGAAACACCATATGATCCAACTATATTAACAAAGCTCACGATACATCAAGATCGTGCCATATCAAGAACACGAGAGAGAGAGAGATCAAACACATAGCTACTTGTACATACCCCTAGACTCGAGGGTGAACTACTCCCTCCTCGTCATGGAGACCGTCGGGATGATGAAGATGGCCTCCGGTGATGATATCCCCCACCGGCAGGGTGCCAGAATAGGGCTCCAGATGGTATTTCGAAGGTACAGAGGCTTGCGGCGGCGAAGTCCAACATCTAGGGTTATTTCTGGAGGTTTTGGTATTTATAAGAATTTTTGGCATTGGAATCACGCGAAGAAGGGCCACAGGGGGCCCACGAGGCACCAGGGCGCCCCTGGGGGGGTGGCGCGCCCAGGTGGCTTGTGGGGCCCCTGTGGGTCTTGTGCTGTTCCCCCGAAGCTTCCTGGATCTGTTTCCTTCCAGAAAAAAATTGTCAAAAAGTTTCGCTGCATTTGGACTTCATTTGATATGGATTTTCTGGAAAACCAAAAACAAGCAGAAAACAGCAACTGGCACTAGGCACTAGGTCAATATGTTAGTCCATGAAAATCATATAAAATCCATATAAAAGTGCACCAAAATCATACAAAACTATAATAAACATGGCATGAATACTTCATAAATTATAGATACGTTGGAGACGTATCAACCAGCCCCGGGGCGCCCCTCTCTCCCGTTACTCCACCACCTCGTTTCGACGACGCTTAGCGAAGCGCTGTCGGCGCTCCACCACCACCAGCACCACCACGACGTCGTGCTGGTTGTGATCCCATCTACTTCTCCTATCCCGCTTGCTGGATCAAGAAGGAGGAGACGTCATCGAGCCGTACGTGTGCTGGACGCAGAGGTGCCGTCCGTTCGGTACTTCATCGGTTTGGATCGCGATTGGATCGTGGCGAGTACGACTACATCAACCGCGTAATATACGCTTCCGCTTAACGGTCTATGAGGGTACGTAGACACACTCTCCCCTCTCGTTGCTATGCTTCTCCTAGATAGACCTTCGGTGTTCGTAGGATTTTTTTTATTTTCATGCTTCGTTCCCCAACAGTGGTATCAGAGCTAGGTCTATGCGTAGATGTATATGCACGAGTAGAACACAAAAGTTGTGGGCGTTCATGCTCAAATTGCTTACCTCTCTTGTCTTATTTGGATTCGGCGGTATTGTGGGATGAAGCGGCTCAAACCAACTTTACATGTCCTCGCACATGAGACCGGTTCCACCGACTGACATGCAACTTGTTTTGCATAAGGTGGCTAGCGGGTGTCTGTCTCTCCTACTTTAGTTGAATCTAATTTGATGAAGGTGGTCCTTGTAGAAGGTTAAAAGACAACTTGATTATCACCGTTGTGGCTTTGCGTAGGTAAGAACGGTTCTTGCTAGTTGCCCATAGCAGCCACGTAAAATTTGCAACAACAAAGTAGATGACGTCTAACTTGTTTTTGCAGGGCATGTTGTGATGTGGTATGGCCAAAACGTGATGTGATATATGTTGATGTATGAGATGATCATGTTTTGTAATAGGTTCATGACTTGCATGTCGATGAGTACGGCAACCGGCAGGAGCCATAGGGTTGTCTTTAATTTATTAATCGCCATGTAATTGCTTTACTTTATCGCTATGTGTTAGCAATAGTTGTAGAAGCAATAGTTGGCGGAGACGACCACGAGACGACACGATGATGGAGATCATGGTGTCATGCCGGTGACGATGGAGATCATGCCGGTGCTTTGCAGATGGAGATCAAAGGCACGAGATGATAATGGCCATATCATGTCACATATTGATTGCATGTGATGTTTATTTTTTTATGCATCTTATTTTGCTTAGGACGACGGTAGCATTATAAGATGATCCCTTCACTTAATTTCAAGAAATTGTGTTCTCCCTAAGTATGCACCGTTGCAAAAGTTCGTCGTTTCGAAGCACCTCGTGATGATCGGGTGTGATAGACTCTACGTTCGCATACAACGGGTGTAAGCCAGTTTTACACATGCAGAATATTTGGGTTAAACTTGACGAGCCTAGCATGTACAGACATGGCCTCGGAACACAGGAGACCGAAAGGTCAAACATGAGTCATATAGTAGATATGAACAACATGGAGATGTTCACCATCGATGACTACCCCATCTCACGTGATGATCGGACATGGGTTAGTTAATTTGGATCATGTGTCACTTAGATAACTTGAGGGATGTTGTTTTAAGTGGGAGTTCATTAGTAATTTGATTAACTGAACTAATTATCATGAACTTAGTCTTAATTGTCTTTGCAAAATTTGTGTTGTAGATCAATGGCCCGCGCTGTAGTTCCCCTGAATTTTAATGCGTTCCTAGAGAAAGCTAAGTTGAAAGATGATGGAAGCAACTATGCGGACTGGGTCCATAACTTGAGGATTATCCTCATTGTTGCACATAAGGCTTATGTCCTTGATGCACCGCTAGGTGCCGCACCCCC
Organism: Elymus sibiricus; assembly: GCA_039707655.1. Lineage (NCBI taxonomy): Eukaryota > Viridiplantae > Streptophyta > Magnoliopsida > Poales > Poaceae > Elymus > Elymus sibiricus. Next base: position 288,113,465 of record CM077670.1, read on the forward strand.
TCCAGTGTCGTCTGTGGATGTTGTGAACATCTGGCAGGCACGTTCTGATGACTACTTGATAGTTCAGTGCGCCATGCTTTACGGCTTAGAACCGGGGCTCCAAAGACGTTTTGAGCACCACGGAGCATATGAGATGTTCCAGGAGCTGAAATTGGTATTTCAAGCTCATGCCCGGGTTGAGAGGTATGACACCTTCGACAAGTTCTTTAGCTGCAAGATGGAGGAGAACAGTTCTGTTAGTGAGCATATACTCAGGATGTCTGGGTTTCACAACCGCTTGACTCAGTTGGAAGTTAATCTTCCAGATGACATGGTCATTGACAGAGTTCTCCAGTCACTGCCACCAAGCTATAAGGGCTTTGTGATGATCTATAACATGCAAGGGATGGAGAAAATGATTCCCGAGCTCTTCGCAATGCTTAAGGCCGCGGAGGTAGAAATCAAGAAGGAGCATCAAGTGTTGATGGTTAAAAAGACCACTAGTTTCAAGAAAGGCAAGGGAAAGAAAGGGAACTTCAAGAAGAACGGCAAGACAGTTGCCGCTCCCGTGAAGAAACCCCAGGCTGGACCCAAACCTGAGACTGAGTGCTTCTACTGCAAGGGGAATGGTCACTGGAAGCATAACTGCCCCAAGTACTTGGCAGATAAGAAGGCTGGCAACGTCAACAAAGGTATATTTGATATACATGTTATTGATGTGTACCTTACTAGTGCTCGTAGTAGCACCTGGGTATTTGATACTAGTTCGGTTGCTAATATTTGTAACTCGAAACAGGAGCTGCGGAATAAACAAAGACTGGCTAAGGACGAGGTGACGATGCGTGTCGGAAATGGTTCCAAGGTTGATGTGATCGCCGTCGGCACGCTACCTCTACATCTACCTTCGGGATTAGTTTTAAACCGAAATAATTGTTATTTGGTGTCGGCGTTGAGCATGGACATTATATCTGGATCTTGTTTATTGTGAGACGGTTATTCATTTAAGTCAAAGAATAATGGTTGTTCTATTTATATGAGTAATATCTTTTATGGTCATGCACCCCTTGTGAATGGTTTATTCTTGTTGAATCTCGATCGTAGTGATACACATATTCATAATATTGATGCCAAAAGATGCAAAGTTAATAATGATAGTACCACATAGTTGTGGCACTACCGCTTAGGTCATATTGGTGTAAAGCGCATGAAGAAACTCCATGTTGATGGACTTTTGGAATCTCTTGATTATGAATCATTTGAGACATGTGAACCATGCCTCATGGGCAAGATGACTAAAACTCCGTTCTCCAGAACAATCGAGCGAGCTAGTGACTTATTGGAAATAATACATACCGATGTATGCGGTCCGATGAGTGTTGAAGCACGCGGTGGATATCGTTATTTTCTTACCTTCACAGATGATTTGAGTAGATATGGGTATATTTACTTAATGAAACACAAGTCTGAAACATTTGAAAAGTTCAAGGAATTTCAGAGTGAAGTGGAGAATCATCGTAACAAGAAAATAAAGTTTCTACGATCTGATCGTGGAGGTGAATATTTGAGTTACGAGTTTGGTATGCATTTAAGACAATGTGGAATTGTTTCACAGCTCACACCACCTGGAACACCACAGCGTAATGGCGTGTCCGAACGTCATAATCGTACTCTATTGGATATGGTGCGTTCTATGATGTCTCTTACCGATTTGCCACTATCATTTTGGGGTTATGCATTAGAGACAGCCGCATTCACTTTAAATAGGGCACCATCTAAGTCCGTTGAGATGACACCGTATGAGTTGTGGTTTGGCAAGAAACCTAAGCTGTCGTTTCTTAAAGTTTGGAGATGCGACGCTTAGGTCAAGAGGCTTCAGCCTGATAAGCTCGAACCCAAAGCAGAGAAGTGCGTCTTCATAGGATACCCTAAAGAGACCATTGGGTATACCTTCTACCAAAGATCTGAGGGCAAGATCTTTGTTGCCAAGAATGGGTCCTTTCTAGAGAAGGAGTTTCTCTCGAAAGAAGTGAGTGGGAGGAAAGTAGAACTTGATGAGGTAATTGTACCTTCTCTCAAATTGGAAGGTAGCACATCACAGAAAGCAGTTCCCGTGATGCCTACACCAACCGAAGAGGAAGCTAATGATGATGATCATGAAACTTCGGATCAAGTTACTACTGAACTTCGTAGGTCGGCCAGGGTACGTTCCGCACCAGAGTGGTACGGTAATCCTGTCCTGGAAGTTATGTTGTTAGACAACGGCGAACCTACGAACTATGAAGAAGCTATGATGAGCCCGGATTCCGACAAATGGCTTGAGGCCATGAAATCCAAGATAGGATCCATGTATGAGAACAAAGTATGGACTTTGGTGGACTTGTCCGGTGATCGGCAAGCCATTGAGAATAAATGGATCTTTAAGAAGAAGACAGACGCTGATGGTAATGTCACCGTCTATAAAGCTCGACTTGTCGCAAAGGGTTTCCGACAAGTTCAAGGGGTTGACTACGATGAGACTTTCTCACCTGTAGCGATGCTTAAGTCTGTTAGAATTATGTTAGCAATTGCCGCATTTTATGATTATGAGATCTGGCAAATGGACGTCAAAACGGCATTCCTTAACGGGTTTCTTAAGGAAGAGTTGTATATGATGCAACCAGAAGGTTTTGTCGATCCTAAGGATGCTAACAAAGTATGCAAGCTCCAGCGATCCATCTATGGACTGGTGCAAGCATCTCGGAGTTGGAATATTCGCTTTGATGAGGTGATCAAAGCTTTTGGTTTTATACAAACTTACGGAGAAGCTTGTATTTACAAGAAAGTGAGTGGGAGCTCTGTAGCATTTCTAATATTATATGTGGATGACATATTGTTGATTGGAAATGATATAGAATTTCTGGAAAGCATAAAAGGATATTTGAATAAGAGTTTTTCAATGAAAGACCTCGGTGAAGCTGCTTACATATTGGGCATCAAAATCTATAGAGATAGATCAAGACGCCTAATAGGACTTTCACAAAGCACATACCTTGACAAAGTTTTGAAGAAGTTCAAAATGGATCAGTCAAAGAAAGGGTTCTTGCCTGTATTACAAGGTGTGAAGTTGAGTAAGACTCAAAGCCCGACCACGGCAGAAGAAAGAGAAAGGATGAAAGTCATTCCCTACGCCTCAGCCATAGGCTCTATAATGTATGCCATGCTGTGTACCAGACCTGATGTGTGCCTTGCCATAAGTCTGGCAGGGAGGTACCAAAGTGATCCAGGAGTAGATCACTGGACAGCGGTCAAGAATATCCTGAAGTACCTGAAAAGGACTAAGGACATGTTTCTCATTTATGGAGGTGACGAAGAGCTCATCGTAAAGGGTTACGTTGATGCTAGCTTCGACACAGATCCGGATGACTCTAAGTCTCAAACCAGATACATATTTATATTAAATGGTGGAGCGGTCAGTTGGTGCAGTTCCAAGCAGAGCATTGTGGCGGGATCTACATGTGAAGCGGAGTATATAGCTGCTTCGGAAGCAGCGCAAGAAGGAGTCTGGATGAAGGAGTTCATATCCGATCTGGGTGTAATACCTAGTGCATCGGATCCAATGACTATCTTTTGTGACAACACTGGAGCTATTGCCATTGCCAAGGAGCCCAGGTTTCACAAGAGAACCAAGCACATCAAGCGTCGCTTCAAGTCCATTCGTAATTATGTTAAGGATGGAGACATAGAACTTTGCAAAGTACATACGGATCTGAATGTGGCAGACCTGTTGACTAAACCTCTTCCACGGGCAAAACATGATCAGCACCAAGACTCCATGGGTGTTAGATTCATAAATATGTAAACTAGATTATTGACTCTAGTGCAAGTGGGAGACTGTTGGAAATATGCCCTAGAGGCAATAATAAATTGGTCATTATCATATTTCTTTGTTCATGATAAAGGTTTATTATTCATGCTATAATTCTATTGACCGGAAACTTAATTACATATGTGAATACATAAACAAATACAATGTCCCTAGTAAGCCTCTACTAGACTAGCTCATTGATCAAAGATGGTTAAGGTTTCCTAACCATAGACATGAGTTGTCATTTGATAACGGGATCACATCATTAGGAGAATGATGTGATGAACAAGACCCAACCGTAAGCTTAGCATTTGATTGTATCACTGAGTTTATTGCTATAGCTTTCTTCATGTCAAATATCTATTCCTAGGACCATGAGATCATGCAACTCCCGGATACCGGAGGAATACTTTGTGTGCTATCAAACGTCACTTCGTAACTGGGTGATCATAAAGATGCTCTACAGGTATATTCGAAGGTGTCTGTTGGGTTGGCATGGATCGAGACTGGGATTTGTCACTCCGTATGACGGAGAGATATCTCTGGGCCCTCTCGGTAATACAACATCGTAAAGAGCTTGCAAGCATTGTGCCTAATGAGTTAGTCATGGGATCTTGTATTACAGAACGAGTAAAGAGACTTGCCGGTAACGAGATTGAACTAGGTATGGAGATACCGACGATCGAATCTCGGGCAAGTAACATATCGCTGGACAAAGGGAATTGCATACGGGATTAACTGAATCCTCGACATCGTGGTTCAACCGATAAAAGATCTTCGTGGAATATGTAGGAACCAATATGGGCATCCAGGTTCCGCTATTGGTTATTGACCGGAGAGGTGTCTCGGTCATGTCTACATGATTCTCGAACCCGTAGGGTCCGCACGCTTAACGTTCGGTGACGCTAGAGTTATATTGGGATATGCATGTTGGTGACCAAATGTTGTTCGGAGTCCCAGATGAGATCCCGGACGTCACGAGGAGTTCCGGAATGGGCCGGAGGTAAAGATTTATATATGGAAAGTTGTTTTCAGGGTTTCGAAAAAAGTTCGGTTTTTTCGGTATTGTACCAGGAAGCTTCCAGAAGGTTCCGGAAACTTCCGGAGGGGTCTGGAAGTCCACCAAGGGATCCACCACGTCCCTAGGGCTAACATGGGCTGAGGGAAGGCGCCCTGGCCTTATTGGGCCAGGCGCACTAGCCCTCAAAGGCCCAGGCGCCTAGAGGAGAAGGGAGGAGTCCCGAAGGGACAAGAGGGGAAGAGTTGGACTTGGAGTCCAACTCCTCTCCCTTGGACGTCGGCCCTAGAGGGAAGAGGGGCTGGACTCCTAGCCCCTCCACCCATATAAATATAGAGGAGGGGCGCACCAGAGCACAGACCAGCCCCGGGGCGCCCCTCTCTCCCGTTACTCCACCACCTCGTCCCGACGACGCTTAGCGAAGCGCTGTCGGCGCTCCACCACCACCATCACCACCACGCCGTCGTGATGGTTGTGATCCCATCTACTTCTCCTCTCCCGCTTGCTGGATCAAGAAGGAGGAGACGTCATCGAGCCGTACGTGTGCTGAACGCGGAGGTGCCGTTCGTTCGGTACTTCATCGGTTTGGATCGCGATTGGATCGTGACGAGTACGACTACATCAACCGCGTAATATACGCTTCCGCTTAACGGTCTATGAGGGTACGTAGACACACTCTCCCCTCTCGTTGCTATGCTTCTCCTAGATAGATCTTGGGTGTTCGTAAGAAATTTTTTGATTTTCATGCTTCGTTCCCCAGCACACACGTGAGGGCAACGAAAAGGGGAGCCAGCACCGCAACAGACCGTAGGCCCTAGACAGACGTCGGTGAGGAACTGAGATCTTGAACACAGGAGCATGGATGGGGAATGAAACAACCAAGAGGCTCGCCCCTTAGGGAGTAACAGTCGCCTACCGTTGTTGTGGATGTTGGCGGCGGCATCGGCGGGTAGGGAGTCGGGGAAGGCTATCCCCATGCCGCACAGACAACAGTTGGCATGTCAATTGTTGACCAGTATAAGAGCATCTACAACCGGACATAGCAAAAGCGAGCACCCAAACGTCGGCGGACGCGTCCTGTCGCTTCCGCCAACAGCGCTTAGTCACCTCTCATATTTCACACATTGCAACCACACTCCCCATTTCCATATCCCTATTTTCATACAATTCCATGCAACATCCATTTGATATACGTACATAAAACAAAGTAGCAAACTAAACTACTCGTCATCAGAAATTTCGATGACTTCCTTACCGGAGCCGCCGACCTTGTGGTCATTAGCGGCCGGGCAAAATGACGGCGCCTCCTCCTCGTCCTCCTCGTCGTGCTCAAGATCCATGCATGCTTCATGGAGGAAGCAGTGATTCGCCGCCACCTCCGCCTCGGATTGGATGGACTCGAGGATGGTTTCTTGATTCGCCGCCTCATCCACTTGGGTGAGCTCGAACGTCGTCAGCCCGTCCTCCATCCTGAATCCGGCCTGCTCCGGCACCGGTGCCTCCTCCTCCTCATCTGACGACGGTTCCTCTTGCCCCTCCTTCGTCTCTGCATCTTCCATATCCTCACGCGGCACCATGATGAGTCCAAATTTTTGCGTTATTTTTTACCTTTTGTGTTGCACCTTAGTTGTAGGGTTTGTCAGATTTTACCGCGTTCGCGCACTTCTTTTTGCCTGTTTTCACCAGGATTTCAACCACAGAGGTATTTTGAGGCACAAGGAAATAACCCCAAGGATTTGGTGTAAAAATCACGTTAATTGACATGATAAAATACTACCATAAAAGAAAGAAGGAAAAGGGAGAAGAAAGAAACGCAACAGAAGGTTCCAAGGCGATTGATGGCGTTCGGTACGACCACGCACGCTCGTACCGCGCGATCGGATCAAGGATCAGATGCCCACAACCACAAGAAATGTCACCAGAACGGAGAACCCTAGCCTCCGGAAGGCATCCAGAGGGGAAATCGGCTAGGAGGACATCACCATCGCCAACACCTCGTACAAGGAGACATCGACATCAACCATCTCCATCATCATCTTCATCGCCATCCATCTCTAGTTCATTGTAATACCGAACCCTAGAGGATTCCTATGTGTATTACTCCGATCTATCATTCATTTTTGCCACCGTCATTCATATGATGCTTGCTATATTCATGTCTTAGTAATCCCCTTAGTTCTCGAGGATATTGAGTATGTATAGGTGTTGAACGCTTATAGGGATATGAGATCCTCTGTTGAATGCTTGATTTAATAGCCTCCGTGAATGTTGTGAATGGGGCCCACTCAGCATCTCTGCCTTGTATGGCCAAGGGGCATATTACTATCGTTGTAAAGATTGGGATAGGGGTAAAGAGGTGACATGAATATGCTCTCTTCCCTGCCTTTGTAATGGAGAACTTTTAGTGCGGCCGCGTCCACGGGGAAACCCTTAATCACTGAGTGAGAACCGGAGTGAAGAAACTACGATGGTGGCGTGCGTGATATGAAGACTACACAAAGTAGCTCGTATACTGTACCCGGCTCCACCCAATTACAAACATGAAGAGTGGCTCAAGTATCCAACCTAGAACTACGCAATCACATATGTTACGTTAGACACATAGTAGTGGGGAATCGGGACTCCCTAAGAACGCCTCAATCCTATTGTCGGTTTCATCACTTTATTTACTCCATGTTGTTCTTTTACTTCTTTTGCACAATTTACTTTTGTTCGCACTTCACTCAAAACATTACAAACTTCCGCCTTCATTTTGCTTTTCATCTACAACTAACTTGCAGGCATAATTCCATAAGTCTCTACAAGAGACAAAATCAAATTCTTGTGCTCCCTGTGGGATTGATACTCTTACTTTGGAAAGGCTACAACTAAACCATGTGCACTTGCAGGCCATCACACCATCATCTCCTCCTTCAGCGCCTCCATTTCCTCCTTGTCCGAACTCTCCAGCTCTGGAGGCAAGCCAGCCCCAATGCACGCGGCGCTCCTCCGCGGCGCGCATCTCCACCCGGCTCTCCGAGGCCAACAACTTGTAGTATGTCACCTTGGTGCGGACCATGGCGGCAGCACGTCGATGGGCCGAGAGGTCAGATTGAAAGTGGAAGATGGAGACGAGGGGGCAGCGGCAACGCGGACGGGAGGGATGAGAATGGGGACTGGGCTAGTGTTGCCTCGTTGTCCGGTTTAAATAGCTGGATTTTCCCTCGAGCGGCGCGCCGGAGCGGCGACATGAATGCGTCCTCACCTAACCCGAAGGAGGTGCCTGTTAGACCGATGAGTTTTGGCGCGGACCTCGCTGTCAGTCCGACGTGACGGACGTATCCGGGCATCCCCATATCCGCCCTACATATGAGCTGGGTATGGGGTGCCGGAAGCCCGGACATATAGGACCGGTTTGAGGGGTTCGGTTGGGTGGCACAACGGTGACAGGGCCATCTGAACAGACGTATAGAGAAGATTTTTTTGCGAGAATATAGAGAGGATTTGATGGTCCGGGTGTAGATGTTCTAAGAGCATCGACAGCCGGACCCCCTATTTCCTCCCACAACGTCCGCCCGGTCAGTTCCCGGTCAAAAAAAGTTGACCCAACTGGACCCGTCACTTAGTCCCTATACGCCCGCATTGACCGGCACCCCTCAAATCGGTACCAAATGTAGGGACGATATGAGGGTGCCTGGACGCGACCGGGCACCCCGCTCCAGGTCATAGCGGTCCCACCTGAGGCCATCTGAAGCTCCTTCCTCTCTCATCTCTGCACCCAAATTTTTAGTCCCACTTCGTCGCGCGAGGCGGACGCCGACCGGCTTAAATAGCCACGCTGGCGGATGGTGGCAAGCTTCTCTTTTGTTGCATAGGTCGATCAATTCTCGCTGTGTGAACGAGATAGCTTGACACTAGATTGCATTTCATCAACTGATGACTGTTCATCGAGTGTCAAGTTCGTCTCATTCATATACGTTGATAGCCCTACTATAGTGAAAGAGATTTTTATTTTGTTCGTCGAATTTTATCGACACATTGTGATTCAAAAAGAGCCATGCAAACATCAATGTTCCGTTTGTGAAGGAGATAGACCATGACTATGAATCTTCTCTGTGATAAGCAGAGAAGATTCATAGTGACAGTCTATCTCCTTAACAAAGGGTGCAATGATGACTGAAGCTTATCGCTTCTGGACGCCCCGCCTATTTAAGTTGGTCTTTTGGTGTTTTTTGACAGCCCCGCCGGCCCAACACTGACGTGATGATCGACGTGCATGTGTTTGCATGTATTAGTTGTTTTGAAAATAGGGTTTGTAGTTGCAAATGGTAAAATTTGAGACCCGCCAGGTCACTATCTGCGGGCACGTGGACGTTTGAGGACCCAAATTTACAGGTTGCGGCTGTAGATGCTCTAACTCAGCTCCAAGGCAAAGACCAATGACCTGTCTATTTATACACCATAGTCATTAGCATCAAGCTTAGTCCGCCACGGTACTAGAAAATAAAAATAAACAAACGCTCGTATCAATCATGCATTACTCCTGCCAACGCCATAAAACCAAACCAAAGGAATAAACAAAAAATGTACACCACCGGGGAGAGAAAGTCAGCTCAGCTCAGCTCCACGCGCGCACGCTCCTCATCTCCACGTGGATTTGTCGGCGTCGTCGGCTCCGGCCTTCTCGGCCAGAAGCGACGTCCGCGCATTGGTCGACGGCCGGTGAGCCGCCCGCGGCGATCGGTGCTCCTGCATTGCCCAAAACGAAAACGAAAACGAATGATTCATTCACCTCTCAAGCGGTCAAGCCTATGATGCATTCATGCTGCCGTCGGCTGATGGAGTGCGTGCGTGCGTACCGTGCGGAAGGGGAACTCGTCGCCCTCGAGCATGTGCACGATCTGCCCCATCTTGGGCCGCTTGTGCGCGTCGGAGTCGATGCAGCGGAGGCACACCAGCAGCACCCGGTTGAGCACCCTCGGCGCCGGCGCCGGCACGATGCGCGGGTCCGCCAGGTCCTCCACGCGCCGGCTCCCCACCATCCCCCTGAACCACTCCACCAGGTTCACCTCGCCGGCCGGCCGGTTGTAGTCCACCGGGCTCCTCCCGGAGATGAGCTCCATCAGCAGCACGCCGAAACTGTAGATGTCGCTGCTCTCGTTCAGCATCCCCGTCGAAGCGTACTCAGGGGCCACGTAGCTGCACAAGAAAATGTTCAGATTCTCAGAATAGAATCTTCTTCTTCTTTTCTGCAGTGAATCGAGTGATGCAAGTATGAGCGGCATGGATTGAACCCGACGCACCCGAACGTGCCCATCACACGGGTCGTCACGTAGCTGGAGCCGGAGCCGAGGACCTTGGCCATGCCGAAGTCGGACACCTTGGGGTTCCATTTCTTGTCCAGAAGGATGTTGCTGGATTTGATGTCCCGGTGCACCACCTTTGGCTCCAGCCCTTCGTGCAAGTACGCAATACTGCAACAAAATGCGCATTACCAAAGCAGCTGCATCAGCATTTCATCCTACCCCGTGCGTGGGTAACAAACTCACAACAGAAGGCCGTAACAGAATCAGTGATCTTTTTCGATCGCGATGTGCTACGAGATAAGCCATATGATTGAGTGTGAGCGAGTGAGCTTTAAACAGAAACGGAAACGAACCCTTTGGCTGTCCCGATGGCGATCTTCAAACGTATCTCCCATGTCAGCGGGCTGACGGGGCCGACGTCCCCGTGCAGCCACTGCTCCAAGTTGCCGTTCTCAACAAACTCGTACACGAGCATCCTGTGAACACACGATGTGATGATGATGATGATGATGATGATGGCGTTAGCTACCACACGCTACTCAATCAGCTGCCTTTCTTCTCCATGATGATCCAGTCGAAATGAACAAGCGCGCTTACCGTTTCGGCCCTTCTGCGCAGTAACCAATGAGGCCGGCGAGGTGCTTGTGCCTCACTCTGCCGATGGCTTCAACCTCCACCTTGAATTCCTGCTCGGCTTGCCCCCTACAAATTACAAAACCAATCCAACATTCAGATCAACATCCTGCTTGTTAAGACCATACTGCATCTCTGATCACGTGCGCAAAAATTTCTTCAAATCCTCACTGTTCCATTTCAAATCATCTAGATTACTTATGGAGTGAGCTCTCTGAATGACCTGAAAGATGCTGTTCGTTCGAACCTCGACAGAAAACATTCTGATTTCTGAACCCGTGTGCAGGAAGGAAGGGATATTTACGGCTGCTGCTACGCATGTGTCGATCTTCAGCAATCCATGTGCGTGCATTTGGTTCACTTCAAAGTTAAAACAGCTCCAAAGATGGCACATACTACTACTATATTTCTGGTTGGATATTTGTAGGATCAGGAAAAAAAGGAGAAAAGTTTGGTCACCGCTTTGCCTTTTCTGTTGCTTTATCTTTTCTTGAAAGTCAGGACATCCATGAGATCGGTGCATATGACCGCCGACGGACGGACGATCTCAAGTTCTCAACCAACCAAGTAGATGGACACATACTACGTGCCATCACTCATAAAAAAGCACAAAAAGAGCCACCTACACCTACTCATATCTCAATCATGTGTAACCGGGAAACAAAACAAAAGCAATTTTGCCATTCTCTGTAGCATTGACTTAATACGATAGTGCTGTATAACTAACTACATGGGTTCAATTAATTTGGTTCACAGGAGTATACAGCACAACGGAGACCAACCCTATCAATAATCACACACACATAATATTATAATAGGGTGTGAGACGCCCTGCATTTTATTTGGCCCTTAAGTCAAATGACATCACAAGATTCTGATGAACTCAAAATAAATTATGATCTTAACAAAGGTCGGATTGTGCACTCCAATTAACAAAGGTTAAAATGTTGGCAATCTTAAGCCACAGCCAACAGCAGAGCTACAACTAGTACCGCACTTGCTGTGACTAATTACCAACACATGCATGGACTAATGGAGACCAAGCCAGAATTGAGTAGAAATGTACGATGTGGAAGCAAAAGCATCTCTGCAAAAGGACAAATTGGACCTTTAACTTAACAGAAGCATGCAAGTTCATTTTTGCCCTTTTGATATGACCAGGTATACGAGCAGCAATCTTGAAGCCACACCAACAGGAAAACTACAACAACCTCACTTACCGTGACGAATTACCAAACACTTGCATTCAGTTCAAAAAAGCATCAAAGGTACAGGTACATGCACAGTCGAAATCCATGACCACATACAGTACTACTACAAGCTTTATTAACCCATTCAGACATTTACTTACCCGAGCTACCGCACAGATACCCTAACTACAAGGGAACATACATGTACCATCTAGTTAACTTTTTTTTGTTAGATCGTTCAATTTATTAATCTTGAGGTTAAAGAAAATGTACTGCTTACGTTTTTACCATGTTAGGACGCACGAAGCAGAGTAAACAGAGCACTACCATAATTCAACACGGTAACAGTGGCGGGGAGAAAGAGTGCTCACTTGTGATCGAAGAGGTTCTTCACAGCGACCACCTCGCCGCCGGCAAGCACGCCGCGGTACACCGTGCCGTAGCCTCCCTCCCCGACCACGTTCGCCTCGCGGAACCCCCCCGTGGCCGCCTCCAGCTCCTCCAGCTCGTACCACCTTCCCCAGCCCATCTCCACCCCGGGCGCCGCTCCGCCTGCGCTGATCCTCTCCAGCTTCTTCCGGACCGGCGACTCCAGGGAGCTGGCCGCCGCGGACGAGCTGGCCACGTCGGAGGAGCTCGTGCCGACCTCCACCCCAACCTCGGCGTACTTCTGCTTGGGCGTGGAGGTCGGGAGGAGCGAGCCGGAGGAGACCGCGTGATCGACGCGCGAGGACTGCGGCTTGGCCCCGCCCCCGCGCCGGCGCGCCAGGTACGCGGCGATCGACGCGGCCGCGACGACGAGGAGCAGGACGACGGCGCCCGCGAACGCGGCCTCGGCGGCGGTGGACAGGCCGAGGAAGGACTTGCCGTCGCCGACGTCGACGGAGGCCGCGGGCGGCGGGCCGGCGGCGTCCATCGCTCGCGGCGGTGGAGCTCGGTTGGTGGGCCCGCCTAGGCCCGGTTATACGGAGGGTGGCGACGTAGTGGAGGGTGGTAGTATTGGAGGGAGGGAGGCGCCGGTGGAGCGTGTCTTCGTGCGCCTGCGTTATATAGTTATGATGAGTTTTTCGCTCCCGCTAACGTTGGTGGACTCGGCGCACCGTGGACCCCGTCCCATTATTATTTTTGTTTGTTTGCTTTCGCTCACGGCTCGCGCATTGATTTCTGGAGATCGAGTCATTTAAGCTGATCGGGGACGTATCAACGATCCATCCAGCCCAGGGTGACGTGATGCGATGCGATGGCCTCTGTTCATTACTTGTCGCATGCATTAGTCAGATGCCAAGTGTGTGACGTGAACAGATATCTCTGCATTTGTGTAGGCAGCCAGATTTACTACTGCAATGCGACTGCAGATACCTCTGCATTTGTGTAGGCATTAGCAATCTGGAGCAATTTATTAGTGCAACGCTGTTTGGGGTGATGTGGCGCAGATTGATGGTGTGAGCCGGTGGTCCAGGTCCACGGACGGGGGGGTGGGGGGTGTTTCGCTTTGCCGTTGGACGGGGAGGCGTGTAGCTTTGTTTTGGTGTGCTCTACGTGAAACGGTCGTTGGGTGGGGCCAGGGAGCGCCTAGATCCGGGCCCACCTTGCAAGCGACACCCCGTGAATGCTGTGCCTCGGTCTATTCGGGCATTTGATTGCGCAGGGGCTGGCCATTTCTCTGAGTATGAGGCTATTTATAGATGTACAGAAACTGTGTACGTACCCACACATCTCTACAGCATACGACCGCTCGTATTCACTAAGGATCCGTGTGGAGATGAATTGTAGTATTTTCCTCCATGCATGTACACTGCCCAGCATGATCTGAAACACACACACACACACACACAAATACAGTCGGAATACATGCTGATTTCATCTCTCCTTCACTGTTTCTACGTGCAAGAGGCCAGTGACTGCAAGAGGCAACACGGGCTTCAGCTCGCTTCTACAGTCGTTTTCTCAGCCGTCACGGGCACGGGCTCACTCACAGCCCCCCTGCCCATGTAGGCCCCTGTTACTGTTTTTTTTTTTTTGGAACAAGGCCCCTGTTACTGTTAATCACGCCCAAGTCGATCAAAAGATCCTGCTGCTGGTTCCTTTTACAGAAAGACGTACACTATGTAATTAACCGAGGGGCTTCTCGGGGAAGCTTTGACAGTGGCAAGCAAGTAAGTTAAGGAAGCACATCTTTTTGGTGGATTAACTAAGGTTTCACCAGCAACGTTAAGGAGGTTCTTAGGTAGGTAGGCTAGGTATCGTTGCCGGGAAAGCGACGAGGTGAAGAGACCAACGGATAGACAATTGGTTTGGCTTGGCTTGGAAACCAAGCGCTTGTGCAGAATAGCTGGGAGGTGTGTCGATGCGTTTTGGAGGACGGCCATCACATAGCCGAAAAGTGCATGCAGCGGCCGAGCTCTATGGAGCTCTTTATTTTCTTTCAACGAAAATCCTATTTTTCACACCTAAAAAAATCTGAAAAAAGTATACGCTTAGACATAATTTGCAGTATACACGTACAAAATGTCATGAGCACATATGTTCATATTTAATGTACACAAAAAAGTATTATGCAAATAATTGAATTAGTTGACGAAGCTTTATACACACTTGAATAACATGCATATGTATTAATACATTGACATTTTTTAAAACTTTAAATAATTTTTTTGAAAAAGGGCTCAATGGAGCAGGTCCTTTGTAACGTCACACTCATCACATAGCCATGTATATATTTGCAACCGGAAACTTGATTTGAGGCACCTCTAAGGAAAAAAAAAAGTGAGTGCAACTAATTGTCATTTTTTTTTTGTGATGTAGTACTTCATCGGTTAAAATATAGTGTATATTGGTTTGCTTAAGTTAAACTTTGTAAACTTTGACCAAGTTTATAGAAAAATATATCAACGTCCATAGTACCAAATGAACACCATTAGATTCGTCAAGAAATACATTTCCATGTTTTTGTACATTTCTGGTATTAAAACATTTTCTATAACTTTGTTGAACCTAATAAAAATTTGACTTAGGACAAATTTATTATGCATTATGCTTTTAAATAGATGGAATATTAATTAGTACCAAATTGATTTTTATGCGGGCGTTGCCAACTTAATTTTGCACAACCTTAGTGCCAAAAATAGAACTTCTTCCTTATGGGTTTAAAAGATCTGCAATCATTTTAGGTTTGTAATCTAACCATTAAAATATGTGCATTACTAAATACTTATTCGAATGAAATTATTAGCGACGTGTATTTATGTGGCACAACATCAATATTTCATTGGCAAGTTGATAATCTCAAAATATGTGCAGGTCCTATTAAACCGGAAAGAGAGTGTGATACACCACCAAATGTAAGAAATATTTTTAATCAAATCTCATACATATAGCTAGTGTGTGTCTTCCCATTGCCAAAAAATAACTACCGCATGTCTTTGGGCAATAATGCCATGTGGCATGAGATAATAATTGCATTTTTGTCATGACCCTTCAACATGCTAGAGAGCGAAAGAACATCGAGCAACCACTTGAGATACTGCACAAGGTTGAATCACCTACAACAAACTTTAATCACTAAAGATACATGCACGCATATACCCCTGTAGCATGACAGTGAATATGTTCCATATTGGAGAAGGTCACAAGAGAAGACAATAGGAGCACACAAACACATGAGATTCAGATGACGAAATACAATAGAGCACACTCTCACAATCTCTTTGTGGACATCAAAGAGGACACCGTTGGTTAGAGAAGGAGCCAAAGGGAATGACACAAAAACCTAAAACTTGAACTATGCATCATACATAATCAAGTTCCTACTCACCGAGTTAGGGGAGTGGATGTATAACCCAGCCACTCTGGTTTAAGTCTTCACAGACACGAGTTGGGGTTCTTATAGTTTTTTAAATAAAAAAGTAACTGCATGGGCTTCCCCTACCTCATAGATAGAATAGACATAGAGAATTTTTGGTCGGCAAATTCGAAGGAATCATTGAGTGAAAAAGCTCCGTCAAACAGAGAAATCTTAATCGTCAGAACAACGCTGAACCTAACTTTACAAGAGTTGGTAAGAAAGTGCAAATGTTGAGTAAGAAATCGCCATAGGGCGGCACTTTCAGAAAAATGCTCCTTCTCGCTACTAGACATTAGAGTGGTGCTCGCAGCGAGGGGCACATATGCAGCGGAGAGGATGGTCACGCAACACAATTTCAGAGGATTTCAATCCTTATTATATCTTTACTTTAAAAATCCCTTTGAATGATTGGTGTTGTACATTTTCTACAAAATGCATCCATCGAAATGTATTTTATAGAAAGTATGAAATGAGCTCGATCTTCGCTTTATCCCTCTCCATTCGCTCTCGTATCTAAACTTAACTATGACCATGTGTTCTGAGATCAAGTAGGAACTAATAAGTGACATATAATTCATATTTTTAATTTAGATGACCAAAGAAGTCTTAAAGTATATATAGATGTTTTTGTTCTATTCTTCTTTTTTAGTTTGAAAAGTTGAGATTTTAGCAAACGGACTTGCCTTTTTATTATATATTTTTTGCCATTATGTAAAGTCATATTTGATTTATTCTATGTAATGTTATATTTTTTTCGTATTAAAGAGCTCCTCGCTCCTGATTTTATTTCACAACAAACTTTATAAGACAAACAGTTAGGTTGACAGAAAGATCGTTGTTACTACGTCAAAACCTAGAAACATGTGACAAATTATAATTCAAGAAACTACACACTTATATTTGAAAAGTATGCACTTTAAGAGAGCAAACCATTAGTGTGACGGGTAGTGGGGAGGTTGTACTCCAAGACCAAGAGAGATCAAAGTCGTACGCTCTTGGAGCAAATCCCTTTTTTGCAAAAGCAAAGGTTCAACTCCACCCGGCCCTTGAGGTCATCCTGCACCTTGATTTTGCTCAGGAGCAAAGAGAGGTCTCCCAAGACAAATGTGATCTCTAGAAAAGGCTAAAGAGGAAAATCATTAGTTCGGTTGTGTTAGAGAAATCAAGAAAGAAGCAAAACTCAAGAATCACTAACCTGAAGGAGGGAGATACCAACACCCATTACTTCCACCTCCGTGTTAACCATTGAAGGAGAAAAAATCATCCATTGCCTCAACAACAACGGTTGGGTTACAGAGCACAAGCACAAGGAAGAAATTTTCCACCGCCGTTTCAAGAACATTGCTAAAAAAAGGCCCTTCGTGCAACATAGACATCAACTGGGAAATCCTACCTACTCCAGATGTGACCTTAGTGAGTTGGATGAGGCCATCACCAAGGAGGAGGTGAAGGCGGTTGTTTTTGCCATGCCAAGTGACAAGGTTCCGGGGCCGGATGGTTTTACGGATGCTTTCTTTAAATCCCGTTGGAACACAATAAAGGTGGACATCATGCTCGAAATCAGTCGCTTCTCTGGCCTACATGCCTCCCATTTCCATTGGTTAAACTCAGCTGACGTTGCCCTTACTCCAAAGAAGGATATCTCAGACTTTCGCCCCATTACTCTTATTCATGCCATCGCAAAGATTATTGCCAAGGTCATGTCCAACCGCTTAGCCCCCACATGAATAGCCTCGTTTCTCAAGCCCAAGGCGCCTTCATCAAAAGGAGGTGCATACATGATAACTTCATGTATCTGCGCAATCTTGCCAGATGTTTCCACCGCAACAAAACTCTGGCGCTGCTCTTCAAGCTTGACATTAAAAAAAGCATTCGATTCACTTCATTGGGACTAGCTCCTTTATCTACTCAACCACCTAGGTTTCCCCCATGTTTCTGAGGTTGGGTCTCGACCCTCCTGTCTTTGGCGTCGTCGTGGGTCCTGCTCAATGGGGTTCCTGGCTGCCCCATCACCCTGGGCCGAGGTCTGAGGCAGGGGGTCCACTTTCTCCCCTCCTCTTTGTGCTTGCCATTAACCCTATTCACCATATTAAATGAAAGGCCCTTGAGCAAGGCAAACTGCATCCCCTTGGTGGTAATGCGATGATGATCCGGGCCTCTTTATACACGGATGATACTGCGGTTTTCCTTGCGCCCATTAAAGCTGAAGTCAAGCTCTTCGCGGACTCTCTTACGCACTTTGGAGAAGTCACCGACCTGGTCATGAACTACTCTAAAAGCATGGGCGTTCCTATCCGCTGTGAGAACCTGGATCTGGACGATATTCTACATTCTTTTCCGGCCAACCGCTCCTCCTTCCCTATGAAATACCTTGGATTGCCTTTGTCAGTCAAAAGATTGAATATAATCCACTTCCAACCCTTTGAGGACGAGATCGCCGCCAAACTCACTCCCCGGATGGGAAAGCTTGTGGCAGCTCCGGGCAGGGCGGTTTTAGTCAAGTCTGTCATCACGGCCATTGCCCTTTATTACATGACAACACTAAACCTTCGGGCTGAGGTCATGAAAAAGATTGACTCCCTATGGCGTGCCTTCCTTCGGGCTGGTTGCGACAAGTTCACTAGTGGAAAGTACAAGATAAATTGGGAGCATGTATGCAAATCCAAAATTCATGGTGGCCTTAGTATTTTCAATCTTGAAAATTTGCTGCAGCTCTTCGCATTCGTTGTCTTTGGGCTGAGTGGTTGGACCCGGTCAAGCCTTGGGTCCATTTGGGGAACCCTTGTGATGAGAACGATAAAGACATCTTTGCAGCCTCCACCAAGGTATTGATTGGGAATGGCCTTTGTGCCACTTTCTGGGAATCCGCTTGGCTTGATGGGGTCAGCCAAAAGACATTACCTTGAAGATTTTTGACCTATCCAAAAGGAGGAACTGCTTGGCCCAAAAGGCATTGCACAACAACTTCTGGGTTTCCAAGTGAATACTGGTGGGATCTCACCGTTAGCCATCTCACTGAGTTCGTCAACCTATGGGGGAAGCTCTCGCATGTTCAGCTCAATCATGAAGTGTCTGACTTTATCTCTTGGAAGCTTACTAATGATGACCTTTACTCGGCGTCATCGGCCTATATATAGAGCTCAATTCCTTGGGTTGGTCGACATGGACATGCTCCAGATGGCGTGGAAGAATTGGGCTCCCCCCTAATGCAAATTCTTTGCATGGCTTGTTATCAACAATAGGATTTGGACGGCCGATAGGCTTCAGTGTCGGGGTTGGCCTAACTGCAGCCCTTGCTCCCTCTGCAAGCAAGTTCAAGAGTCGGCGGCATATCTTCTTTTCCAATGCCGCTACACCGTCAGAGTTTGGGGGATGATTAAATCCTGGCTTGGTCTGGTTGATATACACCCTTCTGATTGGGTAACTATGGATTCACTGAAGGAGTGGTGGACCTTTTTTTAGTAATCTCTATCTCTATATACTACTCCCTCCGTTCCAGAATATAAGGTGTATTGTTTTCCGTGCAAGTCAACCATTTAAATGTTTGACCAAGATTATAGAATAAACTAATGACATCTACAATACCAAATAGATAAAATATGAAACTACATTTCATGATGGATCAAATGGTATACATTTTGTAATGTGGATATTGATATATTTTTCCGAAAACTCGGTCAAACATGGCCTCGTTTGACTTTTCAAAAAACAAATATACCTTATATAAAGGAACGGAGGGAGTACCTAGTAAAACAACCGTAAGGTTTCCTCTCCCATCTTACATCGTCCTTTCATCCGTCCTCGCCCGGTTTTTCCCACGCACAATCACCGCGTCCGAAATTATCGGAACACAATCTCTCATCCGATCTGATTTGACGCCCTCCCTCCCATCTCCACCGTGGGTGCTGCCTCCTCGCCTCAGCACAGCCGCCGCACATACCCATCCGAGTACAACTCCCATACTTCTCTCTTGAAGCCGCCGCCGCCGCTCCCCCCTCCAAACCGGCGACTCTCTCTCCGCCCGTCCCTCTCTTCGCAATGATGGGAGACATCGGTGGTGGTCGTGGATCTAGCGGCGACGTGGCTATATTTTTCCTCTCTCCCCATGTTGCTCCAGTGCGCCTCAGGGTGGCTCGATTCATGGGTATGGCGGCAGCAAACGCCCGGTTGGTCGTCTTCGAGGCCACCTTCTGTCCATGACACCACAAGGCGAGCGAGCAGAGAGGAGCAAGTGCCTTCCTGCAGTCGAGCATCCCCGCCTCCAAGCTGTGTCCTAGACGAGGTCGTCGCCCCGCCTTGGTGGTGCCATCCACTGCGCCAAACGAGGTTGCCGCCCTGCTCGTTCCCTAGCTCGCCTCCCTCCGCAGGAGACCTACCCCGACGGGGTTGTGGGTCGCCTGCTCCTCGTACAAGGACGCAACCGAGGTAGGCGACCGCGCTGCTGCACATGGTGGCGTGGATGCTGGAGTCCTTGACTCCTTTGCTCGCATAAGTGAGGTGACAAACGGGGGCGGCGGAGAACATGGGGATAGTGGGCGGCGTTGGAGTGGGGAACGGCAGGGATACGGGGCGCCGCTGGGGCAGGACAGCACGATGCTGTAACGGGACAGGAGCGCCGCTGCGCTGGAGACGGGCAGGGAGACCGGAGAGAGATGAGACTCATGAGAGAGAGATACTTTTGTGGGTCCAGCTACTACTGCTACACTGTTGTGAGATAGAGCAGCGGAAGTGAGAAAGAGATCAGACTGAGAGATGAGATGACATTTTCTATGCTACGTTGCTGTTTATTTGCTGGATGCTACTGAAAGATAAGATAAATTAGGAAGTGAAAGAGAGAGATCCCAGTGAGAAGAGAGAGACGAGATGTTGCTTCTGCTATTTGTTGTTGTTGTATGAGAGAGAGGGAGAGAGAGGGGGAGGGAGAGAGAGGGAGAGAGAGAGTTCCAATGTGTTTTGTAATGCTTGTTGTTTGGCAGAACAATGGATCCCTACGTGGATTTGCTGAGCGATGAGAACACCGATGCAATTTGAGACTACCATTATATTTTTGGGTAACCATCAAAGTGCACTGATGGTATAATGTGACTTTTTTGTTGTCCTCCCAGTAGACTATCGAATATCATGCATTTGAAACAAATGTTCAAGTTGTTTCAGTTATAAACATGTAAAATTGAGAAGAAAGGTCAAGCCAGGACCTGCACCGGTAAGAAACTTGACAATATTGTGCAATCTTTTCACAAATGTTGGATTATGTGTCTGCCTCCATACTGGAGATATAGACGACTAATACTTATGTCAACTCCATACATGTGTATAACTATGCTGACTCTCTTATTCTTTATATGTTAGTACTACTTTTCGATCCCCAGAGCGAATCTACATACATTACAAGATTTTGGTAATATCTGTTATAAACCGATCTTAAAGCATGCCATCATAGTGTACAATTATTTTTGTTCTCTTGAAATTAATAGTGCTTAAAAAACAAGGTCAAATTAATTATTCTGCATGATTAAAGAAAATGGATAACGAAAATAAATGACTCAATCAAGCAGTTAACTTAAAGCTACGGGAACTTGGTTTGTCATGTGACCATGGTTTGGTCGATTTCCATGACATTATTTCCCCTGTTGTGGTGGCAAATATAATGTATATGATCCTTTTGGTGATACGGGGACGTGATTTGGTTGGATGCCCAATATAGAAACCAAATATGAGGCACTGTCATCTAAGGGAAATTGAAGTGTGTGTTCGGATGGGGTGCCGGATGCGTCATTGACAGAGGTGGAGACATGAAAAATGGGCGAAAAAGAAGAAGAGGAGTAGCATGGAGACACGATTGCTGCTAAACCATTAGAATAATAGTATATGCTCCCGCTGCAACGCACGGGCATTTACCTAGTCTACTATAAACAATCGACTATTGCGGCCAGAAGTATTTGTGTTCCGAACTCCGAACTGGTAGAATCTTGTCCAAACAATTAGTGGTCAGCACATCAAAATACGAAGTACGCAATCATGCAAAGCTTTTCCCCTCCATTGCAGGAGAACGATGGCGTGCTCCAGCTCTCCCTGCGGCCGTGCAACTGTGTTGCGGTCTTCGCAGTCATTCTGATGAAGCACAGTGATAGATCATGCTAGTAGGTCGATGATTAATTACAGTGAACAGTGGAAGATCGAACTCCAAAGAACATGTAGTACATTGGACTGGGGCCATCGAAGAACCGACTCCACCTGTCAATGACACAATTCTGTCCCGTAACTCTCAAGGATCCGAAGAGTAACGGGTCCTTTTTTTCCAATGGCGCCATCCTGCTAGTCGCAACCAGCTATTTTACCGGTCCTTTTTTTTTACCCGAAACATGTAGAGGCGCGTACTGCTACAGTTGATTCCGTTAAGCAGGACGAGAGAAGTCATGTTCAGGTAGGTTGACGCATTAAGATCAACATATAATGCCATGGACACAGTACTTGTAAGTGGAGCGGCAAAACAATGGGAGTGCTATTAATTTACTGACAGAGCGGGGTAAAACTGAGTGACAGATCAACATATCAAGCCCCTATGCATGGAAAGTTGTTCTTGCTCCCTCTTATCACTCTGGCTGTCTGGCAATAAACACAAGATGCATGTCTTTCGGAACGGGGTTGCCATTGCTGGCTTATTTCTGCCACCGGATCGATCTCTGACTCCTGTGCGCGCACGAAGACGCACGTCTTTGCCGAAGACTCGAAGCAGCGCCGTACGTGCATTAAAAGCGTCACGCGAGACTCACATCAAGTGCACATGCATGGCAATGTGCATATCAGCCATGGCGCCGTCTCATCTGTTCCCATGAGGATGGGGCGCGGCCTACTCCTGTATCAATTATCAGTCGTCCGTTCGTGTACGCACTCACTGTTCACATTGGCATTAGCTTAAACGTTGGAGTACTCTGTGAATGTCACGCGTTAGATGAGGCCCATGTAGTAGATGAGTAGTAACTTCAAGGTCAAGGCGAGCAGAGATTCCTGAATCCATCTTTTGGGGACATGCAACTCCCGGTTCTTGTTTTGTGGTCAGAATTCGGAGACCAAGCCGCTTGTCCGGTCCAAGAAGAGCAGCCAAAGGTAGAAGATACGCATCAAATCATGAACCGCACCCGCCATGATCATTCGGTTGTTGTTGTTTGCCCGCCCAACGAGCAAATAAATAGTGCTTAATCTGAGGCGTACAAGACGCAACGTACAGCACGAAGGACTAGGATCGTATCAATGGAGTTGTCGTTTGTCCGGGTCCATTCTATGGTCTATGGTCGCTGCTTAGATTAGATATATGGTACTACGTCTGTAGATGTATACTCAGTGTTCCTCAACCCCAAATAAGCAGAAATTTGTCCGTGGCCATTCCAACGCAAAAGAATAGCACATGATTCAGGGACCTGTATGGAGGACATCAACAGCTGTGCCTTAATCAAACCCTCATCTACCGTCTGAAAATAAAGTAACCACGAGTCTAATCATGCTTCCTCTTTTCCGTTCAAATAGATCCATATTATAGTTAAATGCGCCGTTAGATCTCGTGCTCATAGCTTTTGTCTGCTTAATTAGCTGTAGTTTTTTTTTTTTTGAGCGGTAATTAGCTGTAGCTAGCACTGCGTATGTACGCTTGCCCGTGATTGGATCCTTCTTTGCCCTAGCTTGGGATCCATGGCAAGCTATGCTGTTGAGATGTCAGTTTCAACATGCCTTTGCCTGGCTTGTCCAGATTGAGAACGGAGACATTCTCTGATGCGCACCACGTACTAGGCGGCTTAATCTCCATCATTGATTAATTAGATCGATTTATTTGGTGGCTGGGTAGTCATGATTGCTACTTACTAGTTGTTTCTAGTTTGTTTTCTCCTGGTGTATAATCAACTATGGTGTTCTTGTTTCTAGTAGTAGCAGCCCTTCTAAGGGCCTCTTTGATTCACAGGATTCTAAAAACACGGGAATAGGAAAAACATGGGATTGGAATGCCATGGCCATCTCAATCCTACAGGATTTTGGGTTGTTTGATTGCATCACAAGAAAAACAAAGGATTATTTCAAAGAGGTTTGAGTGGATGCTAGAAATCCTATGGGAACTAATACAAAGAAATCCTTAGGAAAAATTCCTATAGGATTCATTCCTATGAATCAAACAACCAACACAGAAAAAAAAATCCTAAGTATTCTAATCCTCTAAAATTCATATGAAAAACCTTTAAATCAAAGGAGCCCTAAATATGGCATTGGAATGTTTGTAGTAGGCATGAATGAAACATTTTTAACCCATATGACTGATATTGGCCAGGTTCTATCGAAGGATAACGGTACATGAACGATCTAGTCCACAACGTAAAACTGGATCTCCTAGGTGTCACCTAATGCTAACACCGCTGCGGAAATAAAAGAGGTTTCTAAACAACAAGTAGCAAAAGACGGTTAATGTTGGAGCATCTTCAACAGTTTTTCAATAAATCTCGCCCAATAAGTGGTTATTTGATGGGTTCTACTTGTCAATGATCTCCCCCCCCCCCCAACCCCCCAGACCATGATGAAAAACGACGGTGGGCGGCAACGGTGGGTGGTGGGCGGAGACAGCGGCGGCAGTGCGATGGTCTTGCGGGCGGCACCGGCTGCGACAATGGTCGGCTGCTCGGGCGGCGACGCTAACGGTGGCTGGTGTGCATTGGCAGCGGTGCAGTGACGTGGCATGTATTGCCAAGGCCAAATCTCCCTCCATATTGGGGGAGATGGGGTGTTTTGTTGGGACGTCCTAATAACTTAGTGGAGATTGAGGAGATGTTGGAGCACGTTTTTTTAGCCCAACTCCCCCAATACATGAATTTTATTGGCGATTGGGGATCTCGAAATGCTCTTAGAATTTAGCCCATTTGGGGCAAGCCATATGTGGTTGGGGCCCATTCTAAATTCTAAAATTTCAAAGTGTGTGCAATGTTTACTCATACACAGTTAAGGCTAGGAGGTTGGGACCAACATATGAGGTGGATCTCATGTTGTCTTCTAAAATACTAGAAACAAATGTGATGTGTGATGCACACAAGTCACACGCACGCTCACGGATTTGTGCATGAATTTCCGCATGGCTTGTGACTTGCCCTTGATCACGGTTGTTTCCAATTACTGGTGTAAAAAGGCTAGGAGACGTCTTGCTGAGACACCAGAATTGTTTCTTCATTCCTTCTTCCTCCTGTGCTGAGTACTGAGCCTCTTGAACCTAGCTGAGGCTTCTCCTTGGCGTGCACCGAGGGGAGGATAAGGGGCATCTTCGTTTCTTTGTTGTCACGATAACCTGCACAGGGGCGACAATAAGGATTTTGGGCAACACATCTTCACGCCACCGCTTGCTCCCCTGCATCCTCTATTCAACTACATCGACGTCGTTGTTCCACTACACCGACCTCATTGTTCGACTATAACAACAGTTCTCTATAAGTTTTGAGAGATAACTTGCACGTTTTTATGAACAATGATTCATGACATGTTGCTAGCTATATTATATGCATCATTATGTTATTGCAATTTGTAGTCCTTGTGTTTTATAGGAATTAAAATATTACATCTATTTTTCAACAGTTACAACAAAGCCTAGGGCTGCGTCACCATATTTATATGCAGGAAACTATCAGCATCCCCCCCCCCCCCCCCCCCCCCCCCCCCAAAAAAAACCCAGCATCAAGCACTCCTACCGAATCACAAAAGGTCTACTTCATAGCAAAGAACTTTAAACACATTCATCATCGAGCGTCATTGTAAGATCCATGACATGGTCTCTAGGTCCTTCAGTCGTTCGAGGTTCCGCCACAACATGATCATTCACTACGTGACCATCAAGCACAATAGTCTGCAAAACGTCAACCCAAGCCACCAGATCGGCGCAATCATATTCAAAGCGTAAACATATCCAATGTTTTCTAAAAGCACAAGCATAACATATTAGCTCAGCGGGAGAACGAATTAGTTTTCCTTCGAAGCATGCCTTGTTGCTTAGTTTTGAATAAACAAATCACAACAAGGTTAGTGATTTGCACACTCCTAGTTGTTGGAATTAATTGTAATTTTGGGAGAAACATCCAAGCCGAGCCCCCCCCCCCCCCCCCCCCCAAAAAAAAACCATCCTCACAAGACACCGCACACATTTTTCCATAACACATTTGAAGAGTTAATGATATGATGAATTGTTTCTTCTTTAGAACAAAACCTACACATTGTGCTATCCGCCTATCTCCTTTTAGCCATGTTATCTTTTGTGTATAACATTGTGCCAAACTAACCAAAGCGAAACTTTTGATTTCCAATGTAATTTTAGCTTTCCACAAATGCATAAATAATCTATGAGCACCATTTATTAGCAATATGATTATGACGAGATTTAACAATAAAAGTTCTAGACTTAGTCCATTTCCATATAGGTTTATCTCATGGATAGAGAGTTGAGATTTCCTCATGGATTGCATGTCGTCCAGTATGCAATATGGCCCATAGTGTTATGAAACACCTGATATGTTCTTCTTATTTCATCGTCTCGATCATGGTGAAAATGAAGTCTCGTGCAGATTGCTCCGCAATGGTAACATGATCCACCAAGCTCTCATCCACAAGCGCCCATACGCAACATGTAACATTGACCATAGCAAATCAAACCTGTCTTAAATAGTCCACTAGGCTTTTCAAGCCTATTAAAGGCAAAACGACGGGCACATGGGCCTGGTACAATTTGCCTCTGTTCCAATCTGACCTATAACGCTTGAGGCTATATGTATCGCTCTCTGCGAGCAATACGCTAGTGATTGCCTGCATGTTCTGTCGGCCACCCACCCATTAGCGGGAGTACACGAGACGGTTTTGGGCAACTTCTGGAACCTTCCTTCCGATTTTGGGAAGGTTCTTGCACCTTTTTTTAACTTGTTTTCTTTATGATTTTTATTTGTTTTTTTGTTTTTTCTCTTTCTTTTTTCCAAATATTCAAAAATTTCAAAAAAAATTAAAATAATTAGCTTTTACACACTTTGGTTGAAATTTCAAAACATCACATTTTTTAAAATTGTTCGTGTTCTTAGAAATGTTTGGAATTTCAAATTTTGTTACAATAACAAAAAAATGTTCAAAATATCATGAATTTTTTTATAATTTTCAAATTCATGAACATTTATTGAATTCTCCATTTTTTAAATTCATGAATATTTTTTTAGTGCATAGTGGACGGTTATAGCGTGCTGATAATGATAAGAGCGGTCGAGGTAGACCCAATTTGACATGTGAGGAGTTCAGAAAGAGAGATCTAAATGATTAAATATCACCAAAAACTAGCCATAGACAGGGGCGCGTGAAAGTATTTTTAACATTCTTTAAAATTCATGATTTTTTTGAATTCAGGAACTTGTTTTTCAAATTCGTGAACAATTTTTTAATTCACAAACATTTTCCTATTTTGTGAACACTTTTCAAATTCATGAAAAAATTTACAAATTTTGAACATTTTAATTTTTTCTGAATTCATGAACATTTTCGGGCTCGACAATGTTTTTTCTAATTCATGATTCTTTTAATTCATTTATTTTCGTAAAAGCATGAACCTTTTTTAATTTTTTTAAATTTTTTATGAATATTTTCAAATTAAAATAAGTCTCACCGGATTAAAAAAAACAAAATAAAAATGTGCTCGCTCATTGGCGGGTGGATGGTCGCTCACATTTTTCACTCGATGAGCCAAGCCCATGGAAGAGACCGCTCACTAGCGCGGAAGGTACGCACGCAAGCGACTCTTCTCTTGGTGCTCGCTGAAAACGATACATATGGCCTTGTTTGTTTGAGCTTCAAGCGCAGATTCAGTTTTGTGGTGAAGCTGAATTTGGAATCAGAAAGAAAGAACTATTTCGAATCAGCTTTGCGGGTGACACCAGCTTTGGGAGTGAAATCGAATCTAAAATATCTAGCAAACAACTATTTCAAATCAGCTTTCCCAGTGAAGCTGAATCTGAATTCGGGCCATTTACAGTGCAATTTGCTGAAGCATCTTTAAAGTGTACTTCGGTGGCTAAGCTGATTTGCAACTGTGAAGTGAATCTACAAGTGATTTGATTCCAATCAAAGCTGAAACAAACAGGGTACTATATAACTACGAATCAACTTTGCCACTAAAGCGAATTCACAGGTGATTCAAATCCAATATAAAAAATAAAACAAACAAGCACCTCCCTATTCCGTGTCTGCACTTCATTAGTTCAAATTGCTTGCATGTTAACACGATTCAACATAACCCACGGCAAAAACGATGGAACAACTGAACAAGATCTCTGAATGAACTAGTACAAACCAAAAGTTATCTTTTTCTCTTGAAGTTAAAATCCACGCACATCCCTGAATCCCATGTCTCTCCAGTCTCCAATACCTTAAGCAGCCAGAAAGAAAGAAAAAACGATTCTCAAAAAAAAAAAAAAAAAAAAAAAAAACGGCGTCAGCTAGCACCAGCCCTGCACCGGCCACCGGTCGTCTGGGTCCGGCCTCCACGACGACCGCCTCCTCTCATTCCTCGACGCCGGCGCCGATTCTTCGTCTTCGGCCCTCCACCTCCAGACGACACGGGTGAGTATCCCCCAGAGCATCCTGGCCACTTGCGGCAGGCACGCCCACGACCACGCCCTATAGTCGCCGCTGTCGTCGTCGGGGAAAGTCGCGTCACACGTGGCGCTGGTACCCGGGGAGCATCGCCATCTCCATCTCTCCGGCGCTTCCGCCGGCCTCGGCAGCCAACACATACGGCGACGACGTCGACCCCGTTGTGATGGCCCGGCGGAGGGGCGCGCTCTCCTCCTCAGCGTGCATTGCCATGATGAACCGGGCTAAACAATGGATGATATTGCATCTGTTCTTAACAGCACAATCGATGATCTCGTATATAGCAATATACGCAGGCGTGGCAACTGAGGACGCGTTTGTCTGCATGTATGTAACAAAGCAGCTGCCTCGTAGTTGCCGGAAGTGACAGCACAGTGCACAACTGCAGCATGCTTAGTGCAAGTTTGCAACGCGAGGGACGTTTGAATTAGCAGAACGATGAACATCAGCAGTGCAAGACGAGTGCTTCTATATAACAGGCAGAAGGATGTAGTACAAACATATTCAGCAGACAGCAGAGTAATCTCCAGGCGCATCACATCTGCCGAGAAGCAGAATTGCTGTGTCCTGGGTCCGTGATATGCTGGAATGCTGCCGTTCAGGGTCAGAGCAGGCCGGAGATCAGCCGCCGCTTCACACTCCTGGAGGTGGACTGGTAGGAACGGGCCAGGAGTCCAGCGCCGATGCCGACGCCGAGGAAGATGCCTAGGCTGATGCCGACGCCCACTCTGACGCCGGCGGTGAACCACGAGAGCTCGCTGTCCTCGCCTTCCAGGCCCGCCGATCTCGTGTACAAGCTGTCGTAGCCGATGTCGTCCATGCCCGGTTCCGGCTTGTAGCACCTGTACTCCGATTCCTGCGCGCAAGATGCAATTCAGGTGTTTCAGGCTTTCAGCAACAGCAATGCAATCACTCCAGGATGGAACGAAAATGTCGAACGTGTCTACGGAATGATCTCAGAATTGGCATGTACAGTAACATCTGTGCCGTTACGTACCTGTGGATCATGCTTCTGACCAGGCGGCGTTTCTTTCGCGTCGTCGTCGGCGTGCTCGCCGCACTCGGGGATGGGCTCCATGAAAGGCGCCTTGACCTGGCGCGTCCTCCTGAGCCGCAGCTTCATCGCCTTGGTGAACACGATCGGGTTGCCCCGGAACAGGCTCGCCACGTACACCTCGACCATCGGCGACTTCGCGTCCTCCCCGCCGCCTTTCAGGAACCCCGAGCACCGCTGCATCGCGACCTGGCACTTCATGACCCACCCCCTCTTCTCCTCCGCCACGTCGCACATCTCCATGATCCCCACGAGGAGCCTCTCCCCGCTGCCGACGCGGACCTCGAAGCGCACGCTCCCGGCCATCCTCACGGTCGCCGTGCTGACGAAGGAGGCCTCGCGCGACGCCGCGTCCACGCGGTCCCGGCGGAGGGGGCACGAGACGTGGCCGTTGTTGTCGGTGCTTGGCCTGTCGCCGTTCACTTCCAGGGCGGTGTCGGAGGTGAGCGGGGTGTGGGTGATGGTCAGGGTGTCCAGCATGGTCTCGTCCAGCTCGCACCTGCTCAGCCGCAGGTAAAAGACTCTCATGCTGAGCCAGGACGATGGCTCCGGCGTGGGCTTGGGAACCTCTGGTTCTGGAATTTCGCCCATGTCTCCGAGAATTTGCGCCGAAGTTGCTCAAATTTGAGCTCGGGGTTATATGGAGGATTTTGAGCAGTCAGGGCGTGGGCGTTCCAGAGTGTTCCGTTCTGCAAGAACACAGTTTTGTTTCTGGTGGTTAGCTTATCAGGGACTACTTGTGAAGAAACTGCACCATCGAAAATTTGCATTTGAGAAGAAATTAGTATAGTTGGTGCATCTCAAGACTTGTAATTCCGTGTAAGGGGATAATGGATGAACATCTATCATATCACTAAGAGGTAAACATACAAGAACTTCTCAAACGCATTCAAAAAAGAACACATGAAACTTCACTAGTTCCTGAATTTAAGCCAGACTCTCAGAGGGTGCGCTCCACAGGTTTCTTTGAATTCCATTTCTCCATAACAAACTAAGGCTAAACTATTGTTGAGCATCAGTGAAGATTTTTATAACATAAAACATGACTTTTTTTGAAAAAAAAAGGAAGAAAGAACATAGAACAAGAAAGAAGACGAGTTCAGTCAAAATTTCCTATTCCGTTCAATATTAGGATTGGCGCCTCTATTTGTCAAAGATTACTCAAACGAACAAACAAAATCACAAAGCTCCACTAGCATGAAGGAGGACCAGCTTATGGAGAATCAAAGAACAAGAAATTGATTTGAGGTTCGAGCTCAACTCTCGCAACCAGATTGGCCATACCAAAATGATGAAACCTCTGTATTTCCCAGAACACCATCGAAGAACTCAGAGTAGACTTGCATGGGGAGGATAGGATCACTTACCAGATTCAGCTCCTGGGACCCAATTGCCTCTCCCTCCGTCCTTCTTTCTCGTCCGGCGTGAACTGCACTGTGCTAGTAGGATATATATGAGCATGGAGGAAGAAGCTTCCTCTCTCTCTATTAGACGAACTCATTTTCGGACGGAGCTGAGCCCCCCGTAAATCCCTCCAACTGACACCTCACACAATGGGCACCAACGTCCAAAAGCCACCTCTTCATGGATGACTGCATAATTCCGTTCGGCGACGTAGGAAAAATGAACAAATAAATGGGGAAATGGACTTTTATTCCCATTATTGCTTTCGTTTTGCATACGTTGCTCTTTGGTAACGCTGGCTGTGGATAAATGCCCTCGTGCAACTCATTGTGCCATTTTAATGTGGGTTCGTCTCTCGTTTACGTACGTTCATAGTATGTTCAAATGTGTATTTTGTTTGAAATAATGCATCCAGTTACTCTGGCTGATAACATGACAAAGGAATGATTTACCCCTATCGTGTAAATACTTGGTACATATGAATTTGGTGGTGGTGTCGTTTAAAGTGGCACACACAAAAAAAAGATGTGGATTTCCAGCATGTAGAAAGAGAGATGAATTTGGGTGGCCAGAAACAGGAGCATGTATGGCCGTCCAGTTGGCCACATCGTGTTCAAGATCTCAAAATAGGCAGTGGTGACCTTACGAGTCAAAATCAACTACCTATAGCCACATATATTTTGCCCTGATACTTATATAAAAATTGTACTCCTTTCTCTCCATCCATTCCAAATTACTCAGCGTGCTTGGTTTTCACATTCTCCAATATAGGATTCTAATATGATTTTTTCCTTATAATATATCAACAAAGAGTCTAAGATCATAGTCAAAACAAAGTTTGTAAGATATTTTTTTCGAAAAGGGGATTACCCCGGCCTCTCCATCATATGATGCACACAACAATTTTATTAAACGTTTACAACAAAACAAGACCATCTCGGTCAGAAACAAGATTACATAGCTCCTCCACATAATCTGCTACTGGCACACCAGCCAAATTGGTTGAACAAACCCGTGTAATCGTTTCCAAACGGCTGCATCCAAAGGCTATAGGCTCCCGCGTGTCCACACGCTGCCTGCAATTTTTTTTTAGAATAGATGATCTTTTAAAAACACAATCATTTCGGCAATTCCAAATTGCCCAAAGAATGGCACAAATTCCCGCACGAATTTGGCCTTTCACTTTATGGTTAATACCTCCCAACCAATTTTCAAAGAAAATTAGTATGCTTGTTTCTCGTGGTGAAATCACGACAGATGCCATGAGATGGCTAAAAGTGGGGGGCTGCGTGAGGACGCCGGTGGGTTCCGGAGCGAGGTCGGTACGCGCGAGCGCGAGACACAAGACGTACCCAGGTTCGGGGCCCTCCGGAGAGGTAACACCCCTAGTCCTGCCGAATATAGTATGGAGAGCACAAGGGCTACAAGGTTGCTCCTGCAGCTGTTTGGGCGGAGGAGGAAGAAGGGGCTAGGCCGCCGTTCTACCTCTCCTGTGAATATATGTGTGTGTGGGTGTGTGCTAAGAGTCCGGCCCCTCTGCATCGAGGCCTCCCGGGGGGTCTTATAGCCCGACCCCCCAGGGTTACATGGGTAAATCTACGTGCGGGCGGGACCCGGATGTCGGCGTCTGGAGCCGGCAGTGGGCCTACCGGCTGCTGGGACCCGCCGGCTGACCGGCACTGTGGCCCGTCGCCTCGTGCGTCACGGGGTGGTTGGCGTCTTGGGGCTACAATGGCTCGCCGTGCTGACATCGGTCGCCCGGGTCAGCGGGGTTGGCGGCACTGTAGCCACGCTCTTCCGGGGTCATCTCCCCGACAGTAGTCCCCGAAGCTGTAAAGGCTCGCCGGCTCCAAGCAGGGGGGCCTTTGCAGCTTCCCCCTCCCCCCGAAGGAAGGCGGATGTTGATGTCGAAATGCCGTCTTGACGCCGCGAATGCCGGCTGCCGGGAGCTGGGTCGGGACGCCCAGCCAAAACGGCGTCCAAATGGCCCGGCCGGCCAAAGTCCTGCCGGCGTGGGGGATCGCGCCAGCCGCCTGACAAAATCCCGCCACGTGCAGCCCAGCGGCGGACGAGGCCTGCCAGGCCACGCGCGCGACGGGACGTTGCAGCGGGCTGGGACCCACCAGGTCGCGGCCTCGGCCCGCGCACAGGATCCGCTGCGGCCACGCGCGACGGTTGGGTTCTCGATGCAGTTATTGCACGAATGTAATGTGCCCGCACATTGCGGGGGAGTGGGGAACGTGGGCGCAAACGATCCCACTCCCCCACGTCTGCCGCGGGATTTAAATGGGAAGGGATGGGGAAAGGCCGAGGCATTCGCACTCTTGCCCCTGCCCGTTGCTTCATCTCCTCCACGGTGTCTCTTCTTCCTCTTGCGCGCACGAGCAGAGCTCTGCCGTGGTGACGACTGCTCGAGTTGCAGCCGCGCCACGCCGCGACTCGTGAGCGGGGTCTTTCTTTGCCTCTCCGCCGTACCATCTTCACGCTCGCTCCCCACCCGCACCCCTCGATGGCGCCGCCGAAAGGCTCTTGGGAGGGGTCTGTGGTGACCGACGATGATATCGCCTATCTCCGCCGCACGCGGCGGAGGTGGAGGCGCGCGCCCGGCTTGGAGGCGGTGCCGGCGCCTGAGGCAGGCGAGGCGGTGGTCTTCTACACGCACTTCCTTCGCGGGCTCGGCCTCCCCACAAGTACTTTCTTCCGCCGGTTCCTGACTTTCTTCGGCCTCCAACCGCACCACCTGGGGCCGAACGCGATTATGCAGCTTTCGGCCTTCGTGGCGCTTTGCAAGGGCTACGTCGGCCTACTCCCGTACGTGGAGCTGCGGTGCCGGCTATTCTACCTCAAGTAGTAGGGGGGCGTCAGCCGGCGCCATGTGCGCCTACGGGGCCGCCGTGGTGGTTACCCGGCCGGCGGGGCCCTTCCCGAAGCTTCCCCTTGAGGAGTCGGCCAAGAAATGGCAGAAATCGTTCTTTTACGTGAAGAACGCCAACCCGGCCGTCGACTGCATCAACCTTCCCCCTTTCGTCGACGCGCCGCCAGCTGAGAAGCTGAACTGGAGTCACAACCCGAGGAGCCCGTCGGCGGAGATCGTGGGCATCTGCCGCCGGATCCAAGAGATGATGGACCACGAGGGGCTCGTCGCTGTTGACCTTATCGCAGCCTTCGTGGGCCGCCGGGCGCTGCCTTTGCAGCATCGACCGCACCGGATCTACGACATGAGCGGCCGGCGTGATCCCTGCCGGCTGTCGACGAAGGAGCTGACGCCGGCCGAGATCGCCCAGCGCGTCAACGACATCTCCACCGCCGGGCTCGATGGGATGAAGTGGCGCTTCGGCAAGGAGCCGTACAGCCGGGCGGCTCCAGCGCCGGCGGTGAGTCCCTGGTCTTTATTCTTTGCCTCCTCTGCTCTCTTCTTGCGCCCTGACGCCACGGGCCGGCTGCAGCACTTCCTGAGTCAGCAGATACATGACGGTCCGAACCCCCAGTTCCTGCAGCCGGATCGGGCCGACTCGGACCCGGAGGAGGAGGGGGACGGCAAAGCGGGAGCGGGGGGGCGGCGAGGAACGCCTCGTGGACGCGGAAGCCGGCGGATCCGGCCAAGCCGGTAAGTTCCTGATCCCGGACCCATTGCGCGAGTGGCCGGACAATAACGAGGGTGATGAGGGTGACGCACACGATGCAGCACAACCGACTGCGAAGGCGGGTGGCGGCGCTGCTCCCGGGGGGCGACGACGGAGGGCGGCCGGAGTGCAGGCGGGCACGAGCCGGCCGCACGGGAAGCAGCCGGTCGAGCCGCAGCCGGCTGAGAAACGCCCGGCCGCGGTGCAGCCGGGCGGCGTGAGGAGGTCCGTCAAGAAGACGCGCCGGCAGGCACCGTCGGCGGGTCCGAAGCGGGCGGTTCCCACGGCTATCGGGTGAGCTTTCTTCTCATGTCTCGCATCTATCTTTTTGGCTGCACTGTCTTCCTTCCTCCCTCATCTTCTTCTCGCGCCGACCAAGAACGCGCTCGAGCTGGCGGAGGTAGCCGCGGCGGCGGCGGCCACGGAGGAGGCCGACCGGCGGAGGGACCGGCGCGGCGCGGACGAGCACGAGGTGACCAAGACCACCGAGGAGGTGCTCGCGGCCGGCCAATCTGGCACCGCGCTGGAGGAGGCCGAGAGGGACGCCTGGAGGGCACGGGGAGAGGCCGAGAAGGAGATGGCCGAGGCGTCGGCCAAGGCGTGGGCCGGCGTCGTGGCGGAGGCCACGGGAAGGCGGAGGAGGGCCGCCGAGGAGCCCGAGTGGCCGGCTTGGCCGACGACCTTGCCATGACGCGGAGCACCGCTCCAAGTCTGTGCACGACCCGGCTCGCCGGGCGGAGGCCGACGCCCGCGCCGCCGAGGAGGCAGCCGGCCGCGGCGAGACCGGCAATCACGAGCCGGCCACCGACCAGACGGCTGATCTGGAGGTGTCGCCAGCTGCCGACCCGGCCGCCTGGACCGAGCGCGGAGATGGAGGAGGCCGCGGGCCGGAGCCGTGCCGGGTGGAGGTGGAGCGCCGCCCCCAAGCGCAGAGGCCACGCTAGGGGGTTCCGGCGCCATGGTGACCGTGGAACCGCGGGCCATGGGGCGCAGTCTCGAGCTAAGGCCGGCGGGTAGCAGGACCAGCGCCGGGTCCTCAGCCCGACCACAGTGAGGCTGGGCGGAGAGCGTCGATGAGGCGACGAGCAGCGCCCCTCCAAGTGACATAGACGCGGCAGTAGATGCCCTGCGGCTGCAGTTCGCCGACCACCGCGACCAGTGGCAAAGCTTCACCCAGGCGGAGGACACTCGGCTGCGACAGCTGGAGCGGACCATTGCGGTGAGTTTGTCGTCTTCGCGTTTCTTTGCGGCTTCGTCTTGCTTCTTCCTTTCTTCTTTTGACCGGCTTGGTCGCTTTCCAGTGGGGGCGTGTCAGCGCACCCACTGGGTGTAGCCACCGAGGCCCGGGCCGGCTGCGCAGCAGGCGGGTCGGGCCTTTTCAGGCGTCTTGTGCTAATTCTTTCTTTCTTTGCAGTCCGTCTACGACATGCGGGTGGCGGCGTACAACAGCCTCCTGGGCCGGTTCCGCTCGGTGAGGACCCAGCTGGCAGCCAAGGAGGAGGAGCTTCGCCAGGCTAAAGGTACGTCTTGCGTCTTTCTAGTGGGGGCGCACCAGCGCACCCACTGGGTGTAGCCCCCGAGATTCGGGTCGGCTGCGCAGCAGCCGGATTGAATCTTCTTGCTTTATTCTTCTTTTTTTTCGTTTCTTGTCCGGCTTCTAACCGGGACCCGGATCCGGCCGCGCAGCCGCCGCCGTCGACCCGACCGAGATGCAGGAGCTCCGGCTCCAGCTGGCCGAGGCCGGCCGACTTCGCGACCAGGCAGCCTGCTCGGTCCGGGAGAGGGACGAGGCGGCAGCCGCCCACAAGGCCGAGCTGGACCGGCTCGCGGAGGAGCACCGCCAGGTGGTGGGGCAGAAGGATGAGTAGGCGAAGAAGGCCGCCGAGGAGGTCGCCCAGCTCAAGGCGGACCGCGATCGCAGCGCCAGCGCGTGTGCGGCGAGGGAGCAGGAGATGTTGCCGGAGGCGCTATACATCGACGAGCTCCTCACACGTAAGTGCTTTGTCCGTTTCTCTGTCTTTTTGTTTCTGGCCGGGTTCTTGGTTCCGACCGATCTTCACCCTTTCTTCACCAAGTGTCTTCCCTGAGACCCAAGTGCCAGTCGAGGAGGCCGTGAACGCCCATCGGCAGGAGCAGAGGGCGGCGGGAGCCGACGTCGAGGAGTACGCCGCCTGGACAGTGGTGGAGATCACCGTGCCGCCAAGGCCCGCCTGGAGGCGGTGGAGCGCAACATGAACCGGCTCTTCGAAGCCGGCTTGTCGATGGTAGGTGCTCGGTGGTGCCAACCACCGTCAGCCGGCTGGCGCATTGGCTGGAAGCCGGCGTGGCGTGACTTGGCGCGTGGAGGGCCTCCGCGGCCCGGGCCGGCGCGGAGATGGCGCTCAGCTTCGTGCTGTCCTGGTATCCGAGCGTCAGCTTGGACCAGCTGCGCGCGCGGAGGGCCGGGGCGGAGGCGTACTTGGCGGAGCGGGCGACGCCGATTGCCGTGCGGGCCAGCGACATCGCGTCGTTCATCCCCTACGAGGACTTCATGCCAGAGCGGGCGCCAGACGGCACGGCGCTTCCCGCCGATGACTTTAGCCTGGCGCTCGAGGACCCGGAGGGCAGCTCGGCCGAAACGGAAGCCGGGGCGGATGACGATGCCGCCGAGCTGGACGACACCGCCGCCACGTAGGATCTGACACAGAGCGACACCGACACGGCCGCCGCGTAGGGCCTTTACCTTTCCTGTTCTTTTTTGTTTTTGAACTTGAAACGCTTGTTAGTCGGTAAGTCCACCCACTGGGGTGTATGTTTATGTAATGAACTCCTGGCCGTGGGCCTTTTGTTATGTATATATGCATGTATGTTTCCATTTATGCGTGTCTTTGTTGTCTGGCGGCTCGCCTTTGCTTGTTTCCTTAGGCCGTTTTTCCTGTTCCCCTCCCCTCTCGTCTTCCTCCCCGCTAGCCGGACAGTCGGGAGCCGCTCTATAGCTGGGACGGGGAGTCGGATTCGAAAGGAAGCGTACAGTACTTAGACTTTTAGGACATGAGCATGAGCGAAACACCCACTGGGCCGGCTGGCTGCAGGCGGGGAAGCCGGCTGGGGCGCAGCCGGTCTGTGCGGCGATGAGTGAAAGAAAGGGCTAGGTTGACCAAGCCAGACGTTCGTCCTTTGCCGCCTTTCGCGTGAGGGTGCTTTCAGCCTTTGGCACTTGCCAGCCGGACAGCCGGGAGCCGGTCTGTGGTTTGTGGCGGAGAGGGGGCTTAGGCGGTGCGCACGCTACTGGGCCGGCTTTGGAAGAACAGGGCGCGGGCTAGCCAGCAATCCCCTGAGCCCCCGAGCCGGACGCGCCGACCCAGCGGGAGGGAGGCGAAATGCGGTAAAGTACGTAAGAGAAAGTAAAGTTCGATAGAGATGAAAAGGTAGCCCCCGAGTGTCGTTCGGGGGACCTGCTGCTTTCATTAACTTCAAAAGGTAGCGATACATACATACACTGGTTCAACTGTAAAACGGACGGAGAAGCTCCGCGTTCCAGGGGCGTTCTGTCGCTTCGCCGGAGGCGTCTCTCTTGCGCTTGTTTTTCTTCTGCGCGTCAATGAGGTAGTACGCGTTGTTGCGCAAGGCCTTGCTGATGATGAAGGGGCCCTCCCATGGGGAGGACAGCTTGTGTTGGCCGGCTGTCCGCTGGACCAGCCGGAGTACGAGGTCACCCTCGCGAAAATCGAGGGGTTTGATCTTCTTGCTGTGGTAGTGGCACATGTTTTGCTGGTAGATGGCCGACCGGCTGAGGGCCAGCATGCGCGCCTCCTCGAGCAGGTCGACGCCGTCTTCGCGTGCTGCTTTGGCTTCCGCCTCCATGTACAGGGTGACCCGAGGCGAGTTGAACTCAAGGTCCGTGGGGATGACCGCCTTGGTCCCGTAGACAAGGAAGAAGGGGGTGAAGCCGGTTGACCGGTTGGGCGTGGTCCGAAGACTCCATAGGACGGCCGGCAGCTCGTCGATCCAGCTGTCGGGTGAGCGCACGAGTGGCTCGACGAGTCGCGGCTTGATGCCGGCTAGGATGAGGCCATTTGCCCGCTCCGCCTGACCGTTCAACTGAGGATGTGCGACGGAGGCCAGGTCAAGCCGGATGCCGTAGACGGAGCAGTAGCGAGCCAGCGCGCCTTTGGCGAAGTTGGTGCCATTGTCGGTGATGATGCTGTTGGGGACGCCGTAGCGGACAGCGATGTCTTTGATGAACTTGACGGCTGTGGGACCGTCGAACTTCTTGATCGGCCTTGCCTCGATCCACTTGGTGAACTTGTCGACGGCTACCAACAGGTGCGTCATGCCGCCTCGAGCGGTCTTGAAGGGTCCCACCATGTCGAGGCCCCAGACGGCAAAGGGCCACATGATGGGGATGGTCTGGAGAGCCGCAGCCGGCTGGTGGCTCTGGGCGCTGAAGTGTTGGCAACCCTTGCACTTGAGGACCAGCTGTTCTGCATCCTTCAGAGCAGTCGGCCAGTAGAAACCGTGGCGGAAGGCTTTGGCCACCAGGGACCGGGAGGCGGCGTGGTGCCCGCACTCGCCCTGGTGGATGTCGCGTAAGATCTCGAGGCCCTTGGCCGTCTCGACGCAGCGCTGGAAGACGCCGGTTGTGCTTCGCTTGACGAGCTCGTTGTTGATGATGTTGTAGGCAGAGGCCCGGCGCTGCACTTGCCGGGCCTTGACCTCGTTCGCAGGGAGTTCGCCGCTCACCAAGAAGGTAAGGATCAGTTGTGCCCAAGATGGTGCCTCCACTACCGTGAAGACGGCAGCTTGCACAGGACCGGTCGGGTAGGCAGGCGGCGGGCCGGAGCCGGCAGCCCTCGGGACTGTGGCGGCAGTCCCTGAGCCGGACCCGGCAGCCCCCGGGACTGGGTCAGAGACGGCAGCCCCCGGGACCGGAATGGCAGTCCCCGAGCCAGAGCCGGCAGCCCCCGAGCCGGAGGCAGGGGCTGTCGGGTCGGTCGGGACGAAGATGGACTCTGAGTCGGGAGACGGCTTGATGTAGGGCTTGTGTAGGTGCTCGAGAGAGACGCCGGCTAGGATGGCTTGCCGGGAGGAGCCGATCTTGGCTAGAGTGTCTGCCGCCTCGTTCTCGGCTCGCGGGACGTGAAGGAACTCGCAGCCGTCAAAGCCGCCGGTCATCTGCTGGATCAGGTTGCGGTAGCTGGCCATGTTGGAGTCCCTGGCATCCCATTCGCCAGAGACCTGCTGGACCACCAGGTCGGAGTCGCCATAGCAGAGGATGCACCGGATGCCGATTTCTTTGGCCAGCCGGAGGCCGTGGACGAGGGCTTCGTACTCGGCGACGCTGTTGGAGGCGACAAAGTGGATCTGGAGCGCGTAGCGTAGCCGGTCGCCCTTGGGGGAGGAGAGCACGATGCCGGCTCCCAAGCCGGTGACCATCTTCGAGCCGTCGAAGTGCATGCGCCAGTGCGTCGAGTCGGGAGCCGGCGGCAAGTACTGGGTCTCCGCCCAGTCGACGAGGAAGTCGGCTAGCGCCTGCGACTTGATGGCCATGCGAGGCTCATAGTGGATGGTGTGGCCGGCTAGCTCGATGGCCCACTTGGCAACCCGGCCGGAGGCGTCCTGGTAGCCCATGATCTCGCCGAGGGGAGCCGTGCTCACCACGGTGATGACGTGCTCCTGGAAGTACTACCTCAGCTTCTTGGCGGCCTGGTACACGCCATAGCACATCTTGTAGTAGTGGGGGTAGTTCTACTTGGAGAGGGAGAGCACCTCGCTAAGGTAGTACACAGGGCGCTGGACCGGCTGCGCCTTGCCCTCCTCAGGTCGCTCCACCACCAGCACCACGCTGACCATGCGGGTGGTCGCCGCGATGTACATCAGGAGCGGCTGCTTCTCAGCTGGCGCGGCCAAGATGGGTGCGGTGGAGAGAATGCGCTTGAGGTCGCGGAAGGCTTCGTCCGCCTGGTCGGACCACTCGAATGACGTCGTCTTCTTCATCAGCTGATACAGGGGTAGGGCCCTCTCCCCCAGCCGGCTGACAAACCGGCTGAGAGGCCAAGCAGCCGGTGAACTTCTGGACATCGCGCAGCCGAGCCGGCTTGCGCATGCGCTCGATCGCCTTGATCTTCTCCGGGTTGGCCTCAATGCCGTGCTCCGAGATGATAAACCCAAGGAGTTGGCCAGCCGGCACGCCGAAGACGCATTTCTCTGGGTTGAGCTTGATCTGGAACTGGCGCAGATTGGCGAATGTCTCCCTGAGGTCTGATACGTCTCCAACGTATCTATAATTTTTGATTGTTCCATGCTATTATAGTATCAATCTTGGATGTTTTTATATGCAATTATATATCATTTTTTGGGACTAACCTAGTGCCCAGTGCCAGTTGTTGTTTTCTGCTTATTTTTGGTTTTTCAGGAAATCAGTACCAAATGAAGTCCAAATGCCACGAAACTTTTTGGAGATTTTTTTCTGGACAAAAGAGACCCTGGAGACTTGGAGAGGAGGCCAGAAGGTTCACGAAGCCTCCACAAGGCAACAGGGCGTGGCCCCAGGGGGCGCGCCCTAATGCCTTGTGGGGCCCTCGTGGCTTTGTTTGACCTAATTCCACTTCTATAAATTCTCAAATATTGGGAATGTTGGGGAACGTTGCATGGGAAACAAAAATTTTCCTACGCACACAAAAGATCTATCCATGGTGATGAGCATCTACGAGAGGGAGAGTGAATCTACATACCCTTGTAGATCGCTAAGCGGAAGCGTTAAGAAACGCGGTTGATGTAGTCGAACGTCTCCGCGATCCAAATCGCAAGTCGTCCCTCGAACCGATCACGAACTAGTGCCGAACGGACGACACCTCCGCGTTCAACACACGTACAGCTTGATGACGCCTTCACCTCCTCGATCCAGCGAGCGATGGTGAAGTAGTAGATGAGTTACGGCAGCACGACAGCGTGGTGATGGTGGTGAGGAACAATCTCTGCAGGGCTTCGCCAAGCGCTACGGAGATTATGACGGAGGAACTAGAGGGTTAGGGTTGCCGGCACACGGCTTGGGGAATTCTTGATGTATTCCGGGTGCTAGCCCTGCCCCTCTATTTATATGTTGAGCCCTGGGGTCGAAACTTGGAGAAAGAGCCTCCTCAAAGTCGGTTTGGCCCGCAAGGCAAGAGTCCTGCTCGGACTCCAGGACCAGACGCCAAGGTCCTCGGCGTCTGGCCCCAGACGCCAGGGTCCCTGGCGTCTGGCCCCTGGCCTCCGCAAAACTTCCTTTTGCACCTTCCTAAAGCCTCGTGGGCTTTACCCCTTGGCCCAAATAAAGTGTTCTCGTACCCGAACATTTCGGGAAACATCCGAAACTCCTTCCGGTGAATTCCGGAACCCTTCCGGAGACCAAACACTATTATCCCATATATCAATCTTTACCTCCGGACTATTCCAGAGCTCCTCGTCATGTCCGGGATCTCATCCGGGACTCCGAACAACTTTCGGTCACCAACATAACAACTCAACTATACTTATATCGTCACCAAACGTTAAGTGTGTAGACCCTGCGGGTTCGAGAACTATGTAGACATGACCGAGACACCTCTACGGTCAATAACCAATAGCGGGACCTGGATGCCCATATTGGCTCCTACATATTCTACGAAGATCTTTATCGGTTGAACCTCTATGTCAAGGATTCAGTTAATCCCGTATGATGTTCCCTTTGTTTATCGGTATGTTACTTGCCCGAGATTCGATCGTCGGTATCTCTATACCTAGTTCAATCTCGTTACCGGCAAGTCTCTTTACTCGTTCCGTAATACAAGATCCCGTGGCTAACACTTTAGTCACATTGCTTGCAAGGCTTATAGTGATGTTGTATTACCGAGTGGGCCCTGAGATACCTCTCCGTCACACGGAGTAACAAATCCCAGTCTTGATCCATGCCAATTCAACAGACACCCTCGGAGATACCTGTAGAGCATCTTTATAGTCACCCAGTTACGTTGCGACGTTTGATACACACAAGGTATTCCTCCGGTGTCAGTGAGTTGCATGATCTCATGGTCAAAGGAACAGATACTTGACATGCAGAAAACAATAGCAATAAACTGACACGATCATATGCTACGTTTATAGTTCGGGTCTTGTCCATCACATCATTCTCCTAATGATGTGATCCCGTTATCAAATGACATCTCATGTCCATGGCTAGGAAACCTACACCATCTTTTGATCAACGAGCTAGTCAACTAGAGGCTTACTAGGGACACAGTGTTGTCTATGTACCCACACATGTATTTGAGTTTCCAATCAATACAATTATAGCATGGATAATAAACGATTATCATGAACAAGGAAATATAATAATAACCAATTTATTATTGCCTCTAGGGCATATTTCCAACAGGGAAACCAATAGAGAGCCACCCCGAATAACTTTTACGCCACCGCAAGCCTCTGTTCTTCCGCGATCCCATCTGGAGGCCTTTTTCGGTACTCTGTCGGAGGGGGAATCGATCACGGAGGGCTTCTACATCAACCTTGCTGCCCTTCCGATGATGTGTGAGTAGTTTATCACAGACCTACGGGTCCATAGCTAGTAGCTAGATGGCTTCTTCTCTCTCTTTGATCTTCAATACCATGTTCTCCTCGATGTTCTTGGAGTTCTATCCGATGTAATCTTCTTTTGCGGTGTGTTTGTTGGGATCCGATGAATTTTGAGTTTATGATCAGATTATTCATGAGAAATATTTGAGTCTTCTCTGAACTCTTTTATGCATGATTATTATAGCTTTGTATTTCTCTCCGATCTATCGATTTGGTTTGGCCAACTAGATTGGTTTATCTTGCAATGGGAGAGGTGCTTTGTGATGGGTTCAGTCTTGCG
Source organism: Elymus sibiricus (assembly GCA_039707655.1). Classification (NCBI taxonomy): domain Eukaryota; kingdom Viridiplantae; phylum Streptophyta; class Magnoliopsida; order Poales; family Poaceae; genus Elymus; species Elymus sibiricus. The sequence goes on from CM077670.1 coordinate 288,156,835, forward strand.
GTGCTCAATCCCAGTGACAGAAAGGGACATGACACGTATTTGTATTATTGCCATTAAGGATAAAAAGATGGGGTTTAATCATATTGCTTGAGTTTACTTTGTCTACATCATGTCATCTTGCTTAAGGCGTTGTTCTGTTTCATACTTAATACCCTAGATGCATGCTGGATATCGGTCGATGGGTGGAGTAATAGTAGTAGATGCAGGCAGGAGTCGGTCTACTTGTCTCGGACGTGATGCCTATATACATGATCATTGCCATGAATCCGTCATAATTATTTGCTTTTCTATCAATTGCCCAACAGTTATTTGTTTACCCACCGTATGCTATGCGTTCGAGAGAGAAGCCTCTAGTGAAAATTATGGCCCCCGGGTCTATTTTATCATATATTAAAATCAAAAATACCTTGCTGCAATTTATTTACTTTTATTTTATTTAGTATTTTAGTTTATCTATCTACCACTATCAGAATTAATCCTTGCAAATAACCGCTAGGAGGATTGACAACCATCTTATTTGCGTTGGGTGCAAGTGTTTGCTTTTGTGTGTGCAGGTGCGCTTAACGGGATTTTGCTTGGTTCTCCTACTGGATTGATAACCTTGGTTCTTAACTGAGGGAAATACTTATCTCTACTATACTACATCATCCTCTCCTCTTCGGGGAAATACCAACGCAGTCTACAAGTAGCAAGGTCCTCCAGGAGGCTGAGGTGCTGCTTGGTCTTCACCACGATGTCGTCGACGTAGACATGCACATTCCTGCCAATCTGTGGCAGGAGGCACTTTTGCATGCAGCGCTGGAAGGTGGCGCCGGCGTTCTTCAAGCCGAAGGACATGGTGATGTAACAATACGCCCCGAAGGGGTGATGAAGGACGTCTTGAGGGCATCCGCCGGGTCCAGCTTGATCTGGTGGTAGCCGGAGTAGGCATCCAGGAAGGACAGAAGCTCGTAGCCGGCGGTGGAGTTGATCACTTGGTCGATCCGGGGGAGGGCGAACGGGTCCTTGTGGCAGGCCTTGTTCAGGCTCGTGTAGTCGATACACATGCGCCAAGTACCATTTCTCTTCAGGACGAGGACTGGGTTGGCCAGCCACTCAGGGTGGAACACTTTCATGATGAAGCCGGCGGCGAGCAGCCGGGCGATCTCCTCGCCAATGGTTCTTCGCTTCTCCTTGGAGAAGCGGCGTAGCGGCTGCCGGACCGGCTTGGCATCCGGCCAGACATGGAGTTTCTGCTCGGCGAACTTCCTCGGAACACCCGGCATGTCTTTAGGGGACCATGCGAAGATATCCCGATTCTCACGGAGGAAGTCGATGAGCTCGCCTTCCTATTTGATGTCGAGGCCGGTGCCCACGACAACGTACTCGCTGGAGTCGGGGTTGGCCGGGTCGAGCGAAATCTTCTTCGTGCTCTTGGCCGGCTTGAAGGACGCCTTGTTGGCCGGCTGTTTGAGCGGATCCGGCATGGCCGGGTGCTCATTAGCCAGCGCCACGAGACGGTCGAGCTGGCGCCTCTCCTCGGCGATGACCAGCGACTCGGCCAGCTTTGAGCCGGCTTGGGCGCACTCCAAGGACTTCTTGTAGTTGCCGGTGATGGTGATGATGCCCTTGGGACCCGACAGCTTCATCTTGAGGTAGGCGTAGTGGGGGACCGCCATGAACATGGCCAAGGCAGGCCGATCCAAAAGCGCGTAGTAGGGGCTGGCTAGGTCGACCACCTCAAATCAGATCGGCTCGCGGCAGAAGTGGGCGTTGGTGCCGAACAGCACGTCCAGCCGGACCTTGCCGATGGGGGAGCAAAAGGCACCCGGCACGATGCCGTGGAACACCGTCCGGGTGGGCTGCAGCTGGCTCTCCTCGATGCCGAGCTTGATCATGGTATCGCGGTAGAGGATGTTGATACTGCTGCCGCCATCGATCAGCACCCGCGAAAAGTGGCAGGTGCGCTTCTCAGCGACGAAGGTGGGGTCAAGGACGAGCGCGTAGCCACCCGGCGTGGGCATCAGGGTCGGGTGGTCCTCCTGGGTCCAGCTGATGGAACGGTCGGACCAGTGCATGAACTGGGGGACCGGGGGGACGACGGCGTTCACCTCATGCTGGTGCTTGCGCTTACTGTGCTTGTCGTCGCCCTCGCTGGTGAAGACGATGTAGGCCGCGTCCTGGCACGGGTAAGCGTTGTTGGCGAGGGCGCCGGCTGCCGGAGGCGGCGGGGGAGGCGGTGGTAGCTGCGATCCGGGGCCGGGTGGCGGAGGCGGGAGGTCGCCGCGCATCAGGCGCTGGGTGATGCTGCAGTTCCGGAGCGTGTGCGTAGATGGTTTCGCGCCACTGTGGTGTTTGCAGGGGGCGTCGAGCATCTGCTCGAAGGTGAGCTTGGGCTTCCAGGCCATCTTGCTAGTGCGCTGGCGCCAGCTGCCGCCTTGCTCGGTCGGCTGCTCCTCCTCCACAGCGGCAACTTGCTGGTTGTTGTAGCGGGGGGGGGGGCGACTGCTCGCCCTTCCGCTTGTTGTTGTTGTTGTCTTGCCGGCGCTGGTTGTTGTCGCCAGCCGGCCGGGGGTTGGCCGGCTGGGCCTGGACAGGCTTGCCGTCCGTGTTGACCATGACCTTTACGCGCATCGCGGAGTCGGCCGTGGCGTACTTGTCCGCCGTGGCCATGAGTGCTGCCAGGGTGTCTGGCTCGTCGCACATCAACCGATGCTTGAGGAGGGTGCCATCTCGGCACCCGTCGACGAATTACTGGATCGCCTGCACCTCGTGGACCCCTTCGCAGGAGTTGCGCAGCTCCGTCCATCGCGTGAGGAAGTCGCGGAGGGACTCATTCGGGCCCTGAACGCACATGGAGAGCTGGCGAGGCCGACCCGGCCGCTTGTAGGTGCTGGTGAAGTTGCGCACAAACGCATCCTCAAAGTCCAACTAGGAGTTCACGCTGCCGGGTTGCAGGCTGTTAAACCATGTTCGGGCCGAGCCGAGCAGCATGAGGGGGACGTAGCGGACCGCCATGCGCTTGTTGCCGCCGGCTATGCTGACAACCATGGTGTAGTCCACCAGCCAATCTTCCGGCTTGGTGACGCCGCTGTACTTGGGGGTGTCGCGGGCCAGCGAGAAACCTTTGGGGAAGGGCTCCTCGCGGATGCGTGGCCCGAAACAGGCGGGGCCGACGGAGCTCTCCTCCTCGAGGACCGTGGACCGCGCCAGGCGGTCGATGCGATGGCGGGCGTCAGTGTCGTCGTAGGGCTCACGGGGGCCCAGCCGGTCAGCGACGGGGCCGCGCGGCACTGCACCGGCGGAAGCCGACTGGGGCCGCCGAGGCGGCGGTGGAGGGCGCTCCGGCTGCTGAACCCGGCCGTCTCCAGCCGTTTCGTCGGTGACGCCGTCGCGGCGCGGTTGCGCCGGCTTGCCCGACGCCGGCCTGAGCGGCTAGCACTGGCGGTAGGGGAAGACGCATGCTGGGTGTCCCGAAGGGCCCTCTACGGATCCGCGGCATTCTCCGAGGCGGAGGCAGCGGGTTGAGTCGGCTCGAACCGCTTCTGCTGCTCGTTCGCTGCGGTGATGAGGTCGCGGACGCGCTGCTGCTGCTGCAGCAGCAGCTCCTCGCCCTCCAGGAACTCGAGATCTGCCATGGTGGCCTGCGCCACGAGCATGTTCTTGACGGGGGTGTCGTAGATGGGCCGGCCTGCGCCTAGTGCACGGCCGATGGCGCCTCCGCGGAACCGCACCTCCGCGACCCGGCTGGGCTCAGCGGCGGCCGGCGTGAAGCCGTGGACGCTGTCATACTCCCGCTGGGCGGACTCCAGCCGGCGCCGCGTTGCCGCGAGCGCCGTGGCCTCGTCCAGCAGTTGCTGACGGCCCTCGTTGAGCTGAGTCGCCGCGGCCGTCGGGTCGGCGTCGGGCGTGATGGGGGCCTGCAGGCTTTGGATTGTCGTGCGAAGCGGGTCGACCCGGCTGGCTTGGGCCGCAGCCACGGCAGCAGCGGCCGCGGCGGCCTTTTCCTTGCTGCGCGAGGAGCCGGAGCTAGCGCCGATGGTCAGCACCTCCGCGCGGGTGCAGAGATCCGCGACGTCGTCAGGGTCGACGCAGCTAACATGGACGGGCGTGTCGGTGAAGCTGTGTACCTCGCTAGGGTACTCGTCGGGGATAAGCGCGACGAAGACGCGCAGCGCGCCGAAGGGAACGACGGAGCAGCCTGCGGGGCAGGCGGAGTCCGCGCCTGGCGCAGAGTCGCAGCCGGCCGGGTTGGCCGCGCAAGGCGCGCGGACCAAACCGTGCACAATGCGCTCGCTGGAGCTGGTGAAGGGCCTTGTCTGGAACTTGACTCCGGCCGACGCCGCGAGCAGCCCCACGGTGGGCGTCAACTGTCGTGGTGAAATCACGGCAGATGCCATGAGATGGCTAAAAGTGGGGGGTTGCGTGAGGACGCCGGTGGGTTCCGGAAGCGAGGTCGGTACGCGCGAGCGCGAGACACAAGACGTACCCAGGTTCGGGGCCCTCCGGTGAGGTAACACCCCTAGTCCTGCCGAATATAGTATGGAGAGCACAAGGGCTACAAGGTTGCTCCTGGAGCTGTTTGGGCGGAGGAGGAAGAAGGGGCTAGGCCGCCGTTCTACCTCTCCTGTGAATATGTGTGTGGGTGTGTGCTAAGACTCCGGCTCCTCTGCATGGAGGCCTCCTGGGGGGTCTTATAGCCCGACCCCCCAGGGTTACATGGGTAAATCTACGTGCGGGCGGGACCCGGATGTGGGCGTCTGGAGCCGGCAGTGGGGCCCGCCGGCTGCTGGGACCCGCCGGCTGCCCAGCACTATGGCCCGTCGCCTCGTGCGTCACGGGGTGGTTGGTGTCGTGGGGCTACAGTGGCTCGCCGCGCTGACGTCGGTCGCCCGGGTCAGCGGGGTTGGCGGCACTGTAGCCACGCTCTTCTGGGGTTCGCGGCGTTGTAGCCACGCTCTCCCGTCGTGGAGAGCCGTTTTGTCGTACGGAGGGATGGGACGGCCGCTGACCCGTCGCCAGCCGGACCCGGCACGGGGCCGCGCCCAGCCGGCCAGCATTGGGAAGTTGGCCGGACGGCCAGCCGGATTTGAGGGGCACGAGCCGCCCCGAAGTTTTGAAAAGGGCTCCGGGTTCCGTCGCCTACCCGGGGGTCATCCCCCCGACATTGTTGGTAGTGATAAATTGAAAGTAACGTGAATAGTACGCCAAATCAATTTAGCGAACGGGCATGACAGGAATAAATGATGAATCGCTCCACTTGATCACAAAAACAACATTTTGTGCTACCCTGCTAATTGTGTTTTACAAGATTATCTTTGGTAAGAACTACCTCCCTCTGCAAAAACCACATGAAAACTTTGATTTTACAAGGAACTTTTATTTTTCAGATATGTTTTCTTCGAAATAGGCCCAGAATTCATGAAATCCGCGTATATAGACTTCACGGTGAAGATACTGGTACTAGTCAACCTTCACTAGAATGTATGTGGCGTCCGAGTTAGATTGATCGACATCAACCTACTAACTATATTAATTTGCAAGAGACATACAACCATATTAATTTTACATTCTCAATCGATATATTTTTGTATATATTAGTGGTCAAAGGTCCAAAACATCGACTGCACACATAATTGTGTGTCCAATGTTTTGGAATGGAGGTGTAGATGCTACGACCGTGTAAAATTATGGCTCGACTATGCATTACCCCTACATAAACATTTAAAACACGAATATGCTTTTGCTGCCCGGAACAACTAACAATTTTGTTTTATGCCTCAAGAAAAATGGAGCCTAGATACTAAAACATGGGTTAACGTAAGGGCAAAATTTTGGAATTCCAAATCGGTCATGACTCATTGCCATATTAAAAAGAACAAATTTTATTGTTTATAGCAGGGTGCATGTGTGTTGCGAACAACATACCAACGTGCATACCGTGAGACTTGTGGCTATAAAAGATCTATGTAGATAAAACTTAGTCTTGTGGCTAGTCAATTAAACGAATATAGACTATTTATGTTTATTGGCACACCGGAACGACTACCAGAGAAACTTACAAAGATGTTCGAAAGCAGACTCGCTCAGACCACAAACTAGAATGTCCGTCGACGCTATCATTTAGCAAAGACAGCATGCTATGGTTATGGTTGATAATATTTCACTCCAATAAAGAAACTAAGCGATGGTGATGGTCCGTTCACATTGGCTTCGTACCAACCATCCAAGTTGCTACCAATCGATGATGTTGAAATGCGGTTGCTTAATACCCATATGTTTTTCAAAATTCCGATCTACCAAGTATTTTGTAGATGTACCAAGAAACACCCCAACTCAAATAATCAGTTGATTCAATGGATTTTTATAGTAAATTCTGGAGGATCAAAATCCATAGGAATTTTCCAATGCAAGTTATTTGATTTGTATGATTGCATCCGATAGGAATTTTTCCTAAAGATTTCATTCCACTAAATTCCAAAGGATTTCCATCTCATTTTTTTTTCCAATGGATTGTTTCTACCCGCTTGAGAGCTTCTTTGATTCAAGGATGTTTTCCTATGGAGGTTCATTGATCCGATAAGATTCGAACCCTTATTTTTTTTCCTAAGGACTCCCATGCACTTTATTTTGGAGGACATGCACATCCACTCATACCTCTTACTACAGTTCCATGGCGTGTGTTGAACAAACAACTTTGTATTATTCATCCATTTTTAAAATCCTATAAGGTTCGAGAGTACTTGGCATTCTAATCATGTATTATTCATGCTCATGTGTTTTAGAAAATCAAGCAAACAAAAAGGTCCTCAACCCTATTGGAAAAAAATCTTTTATCTTTTCTATTCGTGTTTTTTAATACGATGGATCGAAGTGTTCTTTGCTAGTAGTATTTAGTTACCAATAGGGCGTTTGTTCTTACCAGTAGTAATGTTGAGTCACTTGTTTGACTGTTTGATGTGTGTAAATATCACTCGAGTTGAGGTGCAGTCCTCACAACTGTCAATTCTAGCCACGGTCATCGAGCCGTGAGGCATTGACACATCGGAACCACTACCGGAGAAACTGACAAACATGTTTGAAATAGTGGACTTGCTCTGGCCACAAGCTGAAATGCCCGTCGATGCTAGCATTTAGCAAAAGACCACATGCAATGTCTTTTTACAGGTGTCCAATGGTTGTGGTTGATATTATTTCACACTTGTAAAGGAACTAACCAATGGTGATGGTTCGTTCACATTGGTGATGGTCCGTTCATATAGGGACCATACCAACTGTCCAATTTGCTACCGATCGCTCATGTTGAAATGTGGTTGTTCAATACCCACTATGTTTTTGTGGACCGTCCCGATCTACCATGTATTTTGCAGATTCGCCAAGAAACACCCAACTTAACAATCAATCGAATCAAACATATTAATACTCATATTTATTGTCTGTCTGTGCATTCCTTTTTATCTAATCACTTGGTGGACATGTCCACTTTGATCAATTTGAAGAAAGAGGCGCTTGGGGTCGTCCAATTTTACAGAGTTTTAGCTTGGTGAAAATTAAGAGGAAGGCTTACACAGTGGCACATGAGGTTGCAAAGTTTTGTTTTAGTGTGTGTTTTGTTGGTGTTTTAGTAGGCAGTGCTCCATCACGCATGACAAGTTTTGTAGACAATGATTGTAGAAACTTATCTTTATTAATATATTGTTCAGAGGATTTTAATAGTAAGTTTTGAAGGATTGAAACGATTTTTTTATGTGAGTTGTTTGATTCGTAGGATTGGATCTCAAAGGATTTTTTTCCTAAAGTTCTAACTGCACTAAATTTTAAAGAATTTTCTCCATCCAGTTGTGAGCTTCCTTGATTGAGGGACGTTTTCATATGGAAGTTGGTTGATTCGCAGGATTCAAATCCTTATTTTTTTTTTCCTAAGGATTCCTTCACTCTATTGTTTGGAGAAAATGCACATCTACATAAACCACTTACTACAGTTTCATTTGTTTTCTATGGTATGTGTTGAACAAACAACCTTGTACTAATTCATGCATTTCTTTAAAATCCTATAAGGTTCAAGAGTTCTTGACGTTTTAATCCTGTATTTTTCTGTTCATGTGTTTTACAAATCGAGCGAACAAAAAGGCCCTCATGTCTATTAAAAAAATCTTGGTTCTTCTATTCATTTTTGTTTTTAAATAAGGAATCAAAGTAATTCTTTGCTAATAGTATTTAAATAAGGCGTTTGTTCTTTATTAGAAGCAACGTTAAGCCACTTGTTAGATTGGTTTATGGTGTGAATATCACACGAGTTGAGGCGCAATCCTTGCATTTGTCAATTCTCATCACCGTCATAAAGTCGTGGAGTTCTAGTAAATCCTCAATTTATGTCATCAAACGATCTTGCAAAATAGAGCGAAAAAACTCTTAAGGTTGACTACAAGTAGACAAAAAAATCTTGCAAAACGAGGTGCATTCCACGTGTGTGTTGTAATTCTCACCATTGTCATCAAGTCGTGGACCTAGTGAGTCATTTATTTACCTCATCGAACGATCTTACAAAGTAGACCGAAAAAAGTCTTAAGGTTAACTACAAGCAGACAAAAAAACTTACAAAACGAGGTGCAGTTCTCGCGTTTGTCAATTCTCACCACTGTCATCAAGATGTGGAGTCCTGGTGAGTCATAAATTTGCGTGATCGAACGATCTTACAAAACAGAGTGAAAATATCTTAAGGTTAACTACAAGTAAAAAATACTACTCCCTCCATCCCATAACGTAGGACGTTTACATTATGGGACGGAGGGAGCACAAAACATGGTGCATTCCTTGCGTGTGTCAATTCTCGCCATTATCATCAAGTCGTGGAGTTCTTGTAAGTCATTGATTTGCCTCGTCGAATGATCTTACAAAATAGACCCAAAAAGTTCTTAAGGTTAACTACAAGTAGACATAGAAAACCAAGCAAAACAAGTGTAGTTCTCACCACTGGTACAGCGAGCTGCTATACAAAAGATTTTTACCCCCTTTCCGCGACAGAGTTTTAAACCGTCGCCTTGCATGTGTGTGCGATAGGGGGGTCTTTCCACACGACGCAGAAACCGTCGGCGATAGGGAGCACGCAAGCATACGTTTCGCAGAACTAAGCGTATGCGATGCCCGATCTATCCCAAACGCGACTCGTCACACAACTGTTTGTGATCTATCGAATATCCCAAACGCTCCATCCTTGCTACTCGTGTGTGCTCGCATTACCATCGCACTCGGTATTCTGTGGTGCAACATTTACGATGCGCGCTCCATCACAAAGAAAAAACGTGTATGATAAGGAGACTATCACACACATTCACTTCTCCCGAACCGTATGCGATATATAATCAAGAAGATTAGTTAATCATCGTACGAGTGTCGGATAGGATTACGAAACGTCGGACTGTCGTACCAATGTCGTACAGGATAACTATCGCACACGCTATTCTGTGGTGCAAACGTTTACGATGCATACGACATCAGAAACAGTTCATGATTGTAAAGCGTGTACGATAAGGCGACTATCACAAACATTTAGTTTGCTCGCACCGTTTGTGATATAGTCTGACATCACACACGTTTTGCAAACGGCAACTGTGTGCATGGTCGCACACGTTTCCTCTCTCTGAACCGTGTCGGATTATGATGTATATCACACACGATGTGCTTTATAGACCGTGTGCGCTGTAATGACCTGCAGAGCGTATTTTCACCCTAATTTAATCGCTGCTATTTAAAATTATACCGAATTTGAATTTGAAAGTAGGCTATAACTTTATTCATATCCATCAGGTTCAACAACCAATGCATTATTCGATTCACAGGTACATATGTTCAAAAGTTACATACGCACCAAATAAAGAATGATGAACCAGGGTTGTATACTTGTACTATTAAAGACGGTAAAGAAAGAGGCGAAAGACATTCTGGTTGCTGAACAAGGTGAGGCGGAATGCCCATATTGTGTCCTCCTCCATGCAGAAGGCACGCATGACTCTAGTCCAACCCCTTGTGATGGCCGACCGCCCATCCTTCACTGTCTTCATGACGACATCTAGATAGTTATTGTGTTCTGGTAGAAATACTTTAACCTTTGCATGCCCACCAATCATGTAGTTTGAAAGATAATCTTGAGTAAACTACTTTTGGGAACCACTGCAAAAGAAAAAGATTCAGATATTGTCATCTAACACAACTCATTATGGACAGTAAAAAGAAGCATGTGGAGTTCTTACTTACCATCATGCAGTTCACTGTTGTCTTGGACAAAGTGTAAACAAATAGTTTAATTGCCATCTCTTGACCAATTTTACTAACAATCTTTATCGGTTTTCTTACTTGATGCTGGTTCATGAATATCTCATTGCCCCATACGTAAAAAGGGTCGAAGCGTGGATCTTTACCAATGACATATGTACCTACAAGCACCAAGTTAATATTAGAAGCTAAACAGCAATTGCACAATGATGTAGTACGACACTCCCTCCGTCCCATTATATAAGATCTTAGTACATCCAATATACTCACATATTGGATGAATTAACATCTTATATTATGGGGCGGAGGGAGTTTATTACATTGTTACAAATATCGGCCGATTAACTGCAGTTAACTGCTGCTGTGTTGTTGCTCTTCTATGTATATCTAGACATCATCAGAACATTAAGGTAACACTCTTCCTTGTAGCTATGTATCCTAAGATTGCATATTTAGACATTCAGTACAATGCATGTTGCTATGTAGCCTCAGATATATTAGATATGGCCCTAGTTAACCTACTGATAAATGGGTTACAGATATATTCAGTTAAATGTCCGATTCATCGATTAATCCCTTATCAGCCCCCGGCCGATATGGTACCAGCTACCGATATCCTGAACAGTGAGTATATATAAGCCATGGGATGAAACTAACCTCGATGAAAAACAGCAGTCGTTCCCAATATTGTCCTGTGTAAGTACATCGAAAGGCATGTTAAGCACAACAGGCTAAACATCAACCAAATATATCCATGGTAGACAACATAATCTCCAAATGATAGCTTCAGTGTGCAGGTTTAAGCACGCTAGTTAAGCAAAACAAGAAGTGGAAAGGTGTGTTAACTGCAAAGTTCATACTTGCACATATAGAACATCACTTTGTGAATAACTGAAATAAACAAGGCATACTACGAACAACCAAAGATAGCAATTGAAACTGGACATATGCTAACTATGAACAACCGAAAACCGTTAAAAGTGGCATATGCTCGCTACAACAGGCTTAACAGCAAGCAAATAGTCATTCATATTGGTATTGTTGAAACTGGTATTGATGAAATTGAACTGCAAAGTTCATACTTACACATATAGAACATCACTTTGTGAATAACTGAAATAAATAAGGCATACTACGAACAACCAAAGATAGCAATTGAAACTGGACATATGCTAACTACAAACAACCGAACAACCAAAAACCGTTAAAAGAGGCATATGCTCGCTACAACGGGCTTAACAGCAACCAAATAGTCATTCATATTGGTATTGTTGAAACTGGTATTGATGAAATTGAACTGCACAGTTCATACTTGCACATATAGAACATCACTTTGTGAATAACTGAAATAAACAAGGCATACTACTAAAAACCAAAGATAGCAATTGAAACTGGACATATGCTAACTACAAACAACCGAACAACCAAAAAACGTTAAAAGAGGCATATGCTAGCTATAATAGGATTAACAGCAAGCAAATATAGTCATTCATATTGGTATTGTTGAAACTGGTATTGATAAAATTGTATTGCACGGTAAATAGTTGCACATATAGAGCAACACACTGTGAATAACTGAAATAAACATACTGCAAACAACCAAACACAGCAATTAAAACTGGACATATTCTCACTACAAAAGGGGCTCGACAAAACAAATCATGGGTTCCACCCTGTGAAGAGGCACGGCAAAACAAATCATAAGTTTCCTCACTTGTCACAGATGGGCTCCTTCGCATGGGAAGAGCGCGGACTCTGGGTGCGCTCCATGTTGTCGCAGATGGGCTCCTTCCCCTTGGAAGAGCACGGCTGTAGGGTGCCCTCCCTGATGTCGCAGATGTGCTCTTTCCCCTTGGAAGAGGCAGAGAGGGTGCCCTCCTCGTGGTCGCCGTCGATGAGGTCTGACTTGGCAGCTGAGGATCCCAAGCCAGCATCACCGAACGTGTCCTTCAGAAATGACAAAAGGGGCTCGATGGCGATGTAGGATGGCAAATTCTTGACAGCGAGCCAGAGGAGATCAGCGGAGGGGCCATGGATGAGATCGGCGGCGGTTGAACCCGAGGGGTTGGGGGTGGGCCACTTAACCTGTGACATAGCCCGCGTCAGGCCATCGCTGTCGACGACCTCGATGTCGTAGCCGGCGTTCGCGGCATGCCAGCATACTCTAGCCCGCTGATTGAGAGCCTGTGGCCAGTAATCGTCGTCATCTTTCTCGGCGGCCACCTCGTCGACGTCGGGCGAAGAGGCCGCGATAAACCTCTTTTGGGCCATTAGCTCATGGGGCTCCACGGGAAGCGTAGCAGGGCTTAGGTTGCGACGCTCTGGAGTGGGGGAGGGGGGTGGGGATGGGGATCTGTGGGAAAGGGGGTGTTTGGCAGGCGTCATCTAAGAAACTCAAGGCGGCTAGGGTATGGAGATCGGTGGGTAACCTCCACGGGCAAACCGGCAGATGTTAACGGTGGAGGCGGCGCGGCGGTGGCGACGACCTTACTAGGGTTTCGAGCGAGGGAGGGGTGGTGTGTGTGTGTGTGTGTGTGTGTGTGTGTGTGTGTGTGTGTGTGTGTGTGTGTGTGTGCGAGTGCGCGGAGTTTTTGGGGTGTGTGTGTGGAGGGGGGCCAAGGTGGTGTTTGAGGAAATGACGCGGGTACTGAAAATTTTACTAGGCGGGAGTAAAATGCCAGGGCTACTGAAAATTTGGATGAAGGGATTGAGCAACACACATCTGAAAGCACATTTGCTCCCTTGGTGGTTTTGGTAATTCATAACAACATATATCTCATTGAACTAATGTCCATTCAAGTTAAAGATCTCAGGATGTTCAATGATTGGCATGGCAAGGACTAGAGATGTGGACCCCTCAAAATGCTAAGGACATAGATTGGCAAAAGAACAAGACTCTACATTTTTGGTTTAGTGATCCAAGATCACATTGAGTCCATAGGAAAGTCAATACTATTGAAAGGGGATGAGGTGTTGCTTAATGGTCTTTTTGCTCAAGTGCTTAGTGACAGTACTCCTAAACCCTCAACCACTTTCTCCATCCAAATATGTCCAAAACCTACATTCCAACTCGGCCCCACCGAAATTTCCTATCCGGAGCCACCGAGTTCATCTGGACTTAGCCACTGCCAAAACCCTAACAAATCGGATCCACCGATATGGATCTCGGTCTCACCGAAATGGCCTTGCCAACTCTCTGTAATCGTTTGCACTTACTTCGGTCTCACCGAGTTTTGCAAATTGGTCTCACCGAGATGGCTTGCCAACTCTCTGTTGCCTTATTGCTTCATTTCGGTCCTACCGAGTTGATGCAATCGGTGCCACCGAGACGAGGTTTGCCCTAACCATTGCACTTCGGTCCATCCGAGTTGTTCCAATCGGTCCCACCGAGATTCCTAACGTTCATATCTTTTACACTGTTCGGTGCAACCGAGATTTCTGATCGGTGCCACCGAGTTGGGTCAAAAGTGTGTAACGGTTGGATTTTGTGTGCAGGCTATATATACCCCTCCACCACTTCCTTTTCAGTAAGCAGAGCCATCAGAACGTGCCTACACTTCCACCATACATTTTCTGAGAGAGAACCACCTACTCATGTGTTGAGATCAAGACATTCCAATCCAACCATTTGAACCTTGATTTCTAGCCTTTCCCAAGTTGCTTTCCACTCAAATCCTTCTTCCACCATAGCCAAATCTGTGAGGAGTTGTTTGAGTGTTGGGGAGACTATCATTTGAAGCACAAGAGCAAGGAGTTCATCAACAACACACTGTCTATTACCTTTTGGAGAGTGATGTCTCCTAGATTGGTTAGGTGTCACTTGGGAGCCTCCGACATGATGTGGAGTTGAACCAAGGAGTTTGTAAGGGCAAGGAGATCGCCTACTTCGTGAAGATCTACCCGAGTGAGGCTAGTCCTTCGTGGACGTAAGCCATGGTGGAATAGACAAGGTTGCTTCTTCGTGGACCCTTTGTGGGTGGAGCCCTCCGTGGACTCGCGCAGCCGTTACCCTCCGTGGGTTGAAGTCTCCATCAACGTGGACGTACGATAGCACCACCTATCGGAACCACGCCAAAAACCACCGTGTCTTCATTGTGTTTGAAATCTCTGATCCCCTCATTTACTTACATATGCAATTGTTTACTTTCCACTGCTACACTCTTAGAATTGCATGTGTAGGGTGATGCTTGACTTGTATACTTGCTAAAATCTGCCTACAACTAAAATTGGGAAAAGGTTAGGTTTTTATTTGGTCAAGTAGTCTATTCAGCCCCCCTCTAGACATACTTTCGATCCTACAACATCGCACACGGTCCAAACATAACAACCGTGTGCTATCAAACAGAAAAACCCTCCAGGCGGCTAGATATTTTTGAGGGATGCAGGCGGGAGCAGGAGCAAACAACATCGCACACAGTCGGAACATAATAACCGTGTGCTATAAAACAGTAAAACCCTCCACATGGGTAGATACTTTTGAGGGATGCAGGCGGGAGCGGGGGGGGGGGGCAAACAGCATTGCACACAGTCGAAACATAATAATCGTGTGCTATCAAACAGAAAAACCCTCCAGGCGGGTAGATATTTTTGAGATTGCGAGGGAAGCCTCATGGAGCCCAATCTACTGTGCTGATGTGGGTGACAGGGGCACGGGCGTGGCACATGGGTAGTCTGAGGGAACCGTGTGTGTTGTGTGGCCAAAAAACGTGGGAAAGGGTCAGAACACGAACAGTGCATGTGGACCAAATATATGTATGAAAAGGCTGGTTTGATGTTCAAATACCCAATGCACAACTTTGCTGTGGCACCTGTCTCACAAAGCCCACATTATTGCTAGTCCGCCACCACCCCCCCCCCCTTTGTGTCGGTGGAAGGGGAATAGGTCTGACATAGCACACCCTACCGTAACACTAAACCTATAGGAGTCCATCATGGTCAAACCCCCCTTTCGCTTCCAGTCAAAGTTGGACCATGTGCGGGCCCACAAATGTTTGCTTGTGGTGCGAGATGGGTGAGGCCACATACGAACCACCTGCGAGTGGCCCAACTATATGTATGAAAAGGGTGGTGTGATATTTAAATACCCAATTCATGCACAACTTTGATGTGGCACATGTGCCTTGCAAATTAACCGGACATCCCCGACCCCACGGAGGTTCAGGAAGTGCAAAGTAACCCCCCCCCCACACACACACACTTTGAGTCGGTGGGAGGGGGCATCTCACCAAGACGTAGTGTAACACGAACCAAGAAGAATCCACCTTGGTCGTATAACCTCTCTCTTGTTGTTGGTCAAAGTGATGGACATCCACGCGACCCCACAGATATGGGCTAGCTCGCCGATAACCACGCAAGGTAGTAGTGCCCGAAGACAACCACTGCCTGCATGTGGCCCAAACATATGTATGGAAGTGTTGTGTGGTGTGTTTGAATACCCAATGCACAACTTTGATGTGGCACGGTACCGTGCTTTGGAACCAGAAAGTCCCCACACGGAGCGAGGGTCCACGACGCGTACTATGTATGTCACCCCACTTCGAGCCAGTGACGGGGATTCATGCGTACGCATGCGCTCAAACTTATGTCTCGAATCTCATCACCATGACCTACTACACGGTAACACGAACCAAAGAAGAAGAATCCACCCTCGTAACCTCTCTCGATGCCGGTCAAAGTGATGGACGTCCACGCGGACCCATGAATATATAGGCTTGCCGCCGATAACCACGCGAGGAGAGTACTGTCCGAAGACAACCACTTCATGCATGTGTCCCAAACATATGTATATGGAGGTGATGCATGCATGCATATGTTTAATTTGAATACCATGCACAACATTGATGTGGCGCCCGCGTTGAAAATCATACAGTCCCCACACAGAGCGAGATCGGTTCATGACGCGTCGTGTGCTGCCCCCCTCCCCCCCCCCCCCCCCCCACTTCGATCTGGTGGGAGAGGGATTCATGCATGAGTACACATGCATGCACTCAAACTATATTATGTAATCTCATAGCATGACCTATATATACCGTAAGACAAACCAAAAATTAATCCCCTCCTAAGTCAAATTAACCTCTCTCGTTGTCGGTCAAAGTGATGGACCAAGCGGGCCCACAGATGGGAAGCACCGTTATCGCCGATAACCGTGTGAGTGAGTGTCAGAGGACAACCGCCATCGCTGTGGGCCAAAACATATGTAAGTATGGAGGTGTGTGTGGGTTGTTCTGATGTTTGAATACCCAAAATGCACAACTTTGATGTGGCACCTGCCTCGGAAACTGTAAAGTCCCCACACAGAGCGAGTTTCATGACGCGTAGTATATGCTGATCCCATCCCCCTCTTCGACGTGTACTATATACTCCTACCGTAACACAAACCAAAAAGAATCCTCCTTGTTGGTAAAATTAACCTCTCTTGATCGTTGGGTCGAAGTGATGGACGACGACCTCGCGGGCTCACAGATGGAAGTTAAGCGTCGCACGCGAGTGAGTGTCCTGTAGGACAACCACCGCCTGCATGTGGCCCAAAGAGGTGTTGTGTGATGTTTGAATACCCAATGCACAACTTTCATGTGGCACTTGCCTCGGAAACCGAAAAGTCCCCACACAGAGCGAGGTTCATGACGTGTAGTATATGTTGGTCCCCTCCCCCCTCTTCGACGCGTACTATGTACTCCTACAATAACACAAACCAAAAAGAATCATCCTTGTTGGTCAAATTAACATCTCTCGATGTAGGTCAAAGTGATGGACGACGACCTCGCGGGCCCACAGAGAGCGTCACACGCGAGTGAGTGTGTCCTAGGACAACCACCCGCCTGCATACCCAAAGGCCCCCAATTTCGTCCGTACGCTAATCATTCACGCAATGCGTACGGCCAAGATTAGGGACTCACTGATTAGTACCACAACACGACAAAGGACACAAATAACAGTCATACAGCTTAATATTACAAGCCAAGGGCCTCGAGGGCTCGAATATAAAGCTCTGACAAGCACAAGTCAGCGAAAGCAACAATATCTGAGTACAGACATTAGTTAGACAAGCGTGCCTTAAGAAGGCGAAAACAAACAACAGCTCTGATCGAAAGAGGCAAGGCCTCCTGCCTGGGAGCCTCCTAACTACTCCTGGTCGGCTGGATCAACCCAGTAGTAAGTACCATCGGGACCCTCCTGGTAGTAAGCTCCGGCGGTGGCATCTGGCTCCTGGGCTCCATCGTCTGATGTATCAACAATAGGGTATGGGGGAAAATAATAGCAAAGCAACCGTGAGTACTCATCCAAAGTACTCGCAAGACTGACATCAGAACTACGCTAAACATGCAATGGTATCAAATGAGAAGGCTGTATTTGTGGACTGTATTGCAGAAATGCCAGAGGAGAGAGAAAGGCCTAGCCTATCGAAGACTAGCATCTTCAAGTAGTCTTGCAGCATCAGAAGAGAGTAGATAGTAGTAGCATACATGTTGTCATACAGTAGCAATGCCCTGAGATCCTTTCTCGACACCCTGCGAGAAAGCGATCCCGAGAGCAGTATTAACAGTTTATCATGTATCATCATCTCTTTATAGTTGTCATGGATCCGGGCACAACTCCAAGCGTCCTGTTACCGTGGACACGGCTATTCGAATAGATATCTTCCCTGCAGGGGTGCACTACTGTTACCCAACACGCTCGATTACCTCCGGCCGGATACACTTGCTGGGTAATACCCGGCCTCGGGTGATCGACACAACGCAGCCCGACCTAGAGCTCAGCAGAGAGGCCAACACGCCGGTCTAAATCCTAAGTGCGCAGGGGTCTTGGGCCATCGCCCTCCGCACTCCTGCACGTTACGTGACTGGCCGGAGAAACAGGCGCGACACTGGACAACCCAGTGAAGTAACCAGCCCAATCCCGGCGATCAGCCCGCAAAGTAACCTGTGACGTCTGAAGAGCTTTCGGCTGATACTACGCTGCAGAGGGCCCCATTAAACCATTATCCCACGTGGTGGTAGTGCGAAATGGGCACGACGACCCACTCAGATCAAATACCCAGTTCCATTAGGCGTATTTAGTATCGCGCGGGTGCTCTTGGAGCCGACCCGTCTTTAATGATATTCGCTCGCGGGCACCCTTGGGGCCAGCCCGACTTTACATTTCCCCGCGGGTACCTCTCGAGGTGGACCCGCCTGTAACAAAGGTCAAAGTAACCGTGTGTCCAAGTAACGAGGAGGAATCCGAGGAATCACCCTCGATGGATTCCCACTCGAGGAGTTGCGCGACGGTAGCTTAGCGGAGGTGATGTAAGAGGAATCACCCTCGATAACACACATCCGGGAAGCTATTCTACAGAGGGACCATCGAAAGTGAGCTAAGAGGTATCACCCTCGGCACTCGATGCCAGCTCTGCAGTGTCGAGCAATTTAGGGGGTGTGCGGTGATGTGCTGTCTTCAGTCCATCTGTCTTCAGTCCTAAAGCGGAGCAACTACAGCAAGGGAGAGGGGCCACAGATGGTTTACCACCCAATCCTATTCTAAGCAGCTCGGACAATTGGCAGTTATCATAAGCAGTTACAAGGACAGGCTATGCATCAGAAATAGGATAAAACATAATAGCAGCAATTTCTAATGCAAGCAGGAGGGAGAAGGAATTAGGTGACAAAGGCATGCGTCAAGGGGGTTTGCTTGCCTGGTTGCTCTGCGGCAAAGGCGGGATCGTCGGACGGCTGGTCGTCGGGGGCGTAGTCGTACTCTGTAGCAGCGGCGTCGGCGGGCACCAAGTCTAACAAGAGAGAAGGGGGAGAGGAAACAATAAATTCACGGCAAAATGCAATCACTCATGCATGGCATGCCTAGAATGAGATGCAGATGGGTGTTACAATCTAATTATATGATTTAGTTAACTCTTGGGAATTAATAAAAATTTAATTGGATTTGTTTTATTAAAGTGGTGCACTATTCATCTACTGCAAACGGTCAAAAAGTTCCATGTTCAGATAGCTAGAGGCATGTGACAGATGAATGGATGGCATATTTGGATTCGTGGCATTATTCTGATCAACTTTCATATATAAATTATTTTCATCTGACTTACGGATTAAAAGATATGAATTTTTAAAGTTTTAAATATTTTCTGAATTTATTTTAATTATTTAATTCGAATTATCCAGAATAGTGTTGGCTGACGTCAGCATGATGTAATGCTGACGTCAGCAGTCAACAGGGGGCTGACCAGGTCAAACCCTGACCAGTGGGTCCCACACGTCATAGACACAGGTCTAATTAACTTATTAACAGACTAATTAATCCAGTGGGGCCCATATGTCAGTGGGTAATTAGGCAAAATTAATTATTTTAATTAATCCTAATTAGTAATTAGGCAACTGACAGGGGGGACCCACCTGTCATAGACACAGGGGAGAGGGGCCCCACCTACCAGTGACTGGGCTGCCCAGTCAGCCGAGTTGACCGAGTCAACTCGGTCAACTGGGGCCATCGGGGCCCAGGGGCAGTGACCCAGAGGCGGGCCCGGCCAGGCCACGTCGGCGGTGGCCAGCGGCGAGCCGCCGGTGACCACAATTCGCGGCGGAGGCCACTGGAGGTCGCCGGAATCGCGCTACGGGCCGCCATTTCGCGCGCGGCCAGGTGCGTTCGAACGGGTGCTCACCCGCGCGTCGATTGGTGGCGGTGGCATCGCCGGAGACAGCCGGAATCGTCGCCGGCGACGAGGTTAGCGGCGGGGCTTTTCGGGCGACGACGGATCCGGCGAGTGCGGGCACGGCGAAGCCAGCGGAGAGGCTCTACGGGGTCCTAGCGACGCGTGGAGCACGATGGTGGCCGTGGTTGGGCATGACAACGACGGAGACGACGGCGACGAGCTCATCGGCGGCGAGGCTCTCGGGCGGCAACGATAACGACGGCTACGGCGGCTATTCCACGCGCGAGAGGGAGGGGAAGGAAGGGGAGGAGCTCACCGAGCGGCTACGTAAAGCCCTTGGTGGCTTTGGAGCAGCAGAACGGCGGCAATCGCCGGAGAAGCGCCGGCAACCGAAGGTTGAAGACGAGCTTGTGGTCGTCGATGCAGAAGCTCCGGAGCTCGCGCGAGTGGACGAGGAGGACGAGGAGATCACGGCGGAGCTCGAGGACGACTCGGCGGGGCACGGGAGGCGGTGTGGCCGCGGGATCGACGGCGGCAGCGCCGGCGACACTGCGGGAGAGGAGGGGATCGAGAGAGAGAGGGCGAGGGGGAATGAATGGGTGGGCTAGGGTTGCGAGGGAGGCGACGAGGGTCACGGGGATGTCTTAACGGCGACGGGGAGCCGCGGGATGGGCGACAGCGCGACGACGACGGCCGGATGCTCTCGGACGGCGACACGCAGGCGGGAGGAGGACGACGGCCGGCTGGTGGGCTGGGCTGTGCACTGTGCACTCACAGCCCAGCGCCACAGTAACAGGTAGCCCCTTCTCTTTTTCTTTTCTAATTCTTTTCTTTTTCTCTGTTTTGCAAATTGTGAGGCCATCAAATGATTTTCAACAGATGAGTGACTTAGCCCAAAATTATCAGTAGGTTATTCTTATCCAACAAAAATTGGTTCGGACAATTTACAACTTCACTTTAATTCCCATTAAATTATTTAGTGTTAGAAGTTGCTGTTTTGTTACTGTTTTTAATCAGCTAGGGGCATTTCTAGAATTATGGTGATGTTGTTTTCCTCAAGACAATTAGTTATGATTTATGTGTCATTTAATGAACATTTTAGTTGCTGGTTTGAACAACTTTTATTTTCCGCTTAAGATTTAATTTGAAATTTGAATTAGAATTTGAAATGAGATATGATGCAAATGATGCTCAAGCATGGTTAATCATGATGACGTGGCACTGTCAAAGGGGTGATTACTGTAGCTATTACATGGGGGCGTTACAATTCTCCTCCTCTAACAAGAATTCTCGTCCCGAGAATTAAGAGGAAGACTGAAAGAAAGTAGGGTATTCTTCACGAAGACGGTCCTCGCGTTCCCAAGTGGACTCATCCTCAGAATGATTTGACCACTGAACCTTGAGGAACTTGATCGACTTCTGACGAGTCCGACGTTCAGTTTGATCAAGAACGCGGATCGGATATTCTGGATAAGACAGATCTTCTCGCAATTCAAGCACTTCATGATCCACAGCTCGGATAGGATCCTTGAAGCAGCGACGAAGTTGCGATACATGAAAGACGTCATGCACTTGAGAAAGGTTTGGCGGCAACTCCAATTGATATGCCACTTCTCCTCGACGAGCGAGAATGCGGAACGGGCCAATATAGCGAGGAGCTAACTTGCCCTTGATTCCGAATCGGTGGGTGCCTTTCATCGGAGTGACGCGAAGGTAAGCTTGCTCACCAGGCTGATAGACCATTACCTTGTGCTTTCGGTCATAGTTGCTCTTCTGACGAGACTGAGCAGTTTTCAGATGTTCACGGACAATGCGGACTTGTTCTTCAGCTTGTTGAATAATGTCCGGTCCAACAAGTGAACGTTCCCCAGTTTCTGACCAATTCAGAGGGGTTCGACACTTACGTCCATACAGAACTTCAAACGGTGCCATCTTCAGACTAGCTTGATAGCCATTGTTGTAAGAGAATTCGGCATATGGGAGAGATTCTTCCCATTTCTTACCGAATGAGATGACGCAAGCTCGAAGCATATCTTCAAGCACTTGGTTAACTCTTTCGACTTGACCCTGAGACTGAGGGTGATAAGCAGTGCTAAAAGACAGATGAGTTCCCATGGCTTTCTAGAAACTGTTCCAGAATCTGGAAGTGAAAAGGCTGCCACGATCTGAACTGATCTCTAACGGAACACCGTGGAGTGACACAATTCTGGAAACATACAATTCTGCTAACTGACTAGCAGTGATAGTCTCCTTGACAGGTAAAAAGTGAGCAACCTTTGAGAACCGGTCGATGACAACAAAGATAGCATCATGACCCTTCTGCGATCTGGGAAAACCAGTAATGAAGTCCATTTGAACTTTGTCCCATTTCCACTCCGGAATTTCAAGTGGTTGCAAGGTTCCAGTAGGCCTTTGATGTTCTGCCTTGATGCGACGGCAAACGTCACACTCAGCAACATACTTAGCAATATCATGTTTCATATCGGGCCACCAGTACCGCTGACGAATGTCTTGGTACATTTTGGTACTACCAGGGTGAATAGACAAAGGCGTGTCGTGCGCTTCCTTCATAACATCCGAACGAGAGTCCAGATTATGCTTCCTGGGGACCACTAGGCGGCCTTTGAAGAACAAAGCACCATCCTCACCAACATGGTAGAAAGAAGGATTACCCTTGGAGAGGAATTTCTTGATCTTCTCAACTTCAGAGCAGTAATTCTGTCTCGTCTTGATTCTTTGCTCGAGATCTGGTTCGACAACCAAGGTATTAAGATAACCTTGAGGAACAATGTGAAGGTTCAATTTGCGAAGCTCTTCATATAGCATAGGTTGCGCTTCCTGAACCATGAGGTTGTTGCAATAAGCCTTGCGACTCAAAGCATCGGCCATCACATTAGCCTTGCCAGGGGTGTAGGAGATATTCATATCATAATCAGCTACTATTTCGAGCCATCTCTGTTGACGAAGGTTCAAGTCTGGCTGGGTATACAGATACTTTAAACTCTTATGATCAGTGTATATCTCGCAACGGTTACCAAGGAGGTAATGTCGCCATAGCTTCAGAGCATAAATAACTGCAGCAAGCTCGAGATCATGTACCGGATAATTTTCCTCATGAGGACGCAATTGACGAGAGCCATAAGCAACTACTCTGCGTTCTTGCATTAGGACACAGCCTAATCCTTGACGAGATGCATCACAGTAAATCTCGAAGTCCTTTTGAGAATCCGGGGGTGCTAACACTGGGGCAGATGTCAACTTATCTTTAAGCATCTGAAAGCTTTCTTGACATTTTTCTGTCCATTCAAATTTAACACCCTTGTGGAGCAGGTCAGTTAATGGCTTTGCAATCCTCGAGAAGTTCTCAACGAATCGTCGACAATAACTAGCGAGTCCGAGAAAACTCCTGACTTGCTTGACATTCTTCGGAGGAGTCCAGTCAAGAATAGCCTGAACTCGCTCGGGGTTAACGGCAATGCAGTGGCAGGAAGTCAGGGATGTTGTCGATGATAACATCGATATGTGATTTCCAAGGATGGCATAGCTGTTTAACAAATGTGTCAAATGACAATGAGAAGCACAATATAACTTGGAGAGAAAGGTTAAACAAACCAATGGAAAGGGAAATGTGATTATCAGACTAATCAGATCAATGATAAGGAACTAGCACAGATAATCCAGCTCTCCGGGTGGACGTGATTACGAGATCCTAGCGTCGGCGTTAGTAAAATTCATTTAACCCGAAAGGAAGAGAGTTCAGAGTCCCAGAGTATAGAAGAGAAATAAAAGATCCTAATACCACCCAGTTGGCGACGTGGGCCCGTAAGCCACACAGCCATGTTAGTAAAATAATTTTCGGAAACACTAGACTCAACTACGGCCAAGGAGTTGGATAGGGGCTTCCTACAGGCAGTCGGCTCTGATACCAACTTGTGACGCCCCCAATTTCGTCCGTACGCTAATCATTCACGCAATGCGTATGGCCAAGATTAGGGACTCACTGATTAGTACCACAACACGACAAAGGACACAAATAACAGTCATACAGCTTAATATTACAAGCCAAGGGCCTCGAGGGCTCGAATATAAAGCTCTGACAAGCACAAGTCAGCGAAAGCAACAATATCTGAGTACAGACATTAGTTAGACAAGCGTGCCTTAAGAAGGCGAAAACAAACAATAGCTCTGATCGAAAGAGGCAAGGCCTCCTGCCTGGGAGCCTCCTAACTACTCCTGGTCGGCTGGATCAACCCAGTAGTAAGTACCATCGGGACCCTCCTGGTAGTAAGCTCCGGCGGTGGCATCTGGCTCCTGGGCTCCATCGTCTGATGTATCAACAATAGGGTATGGGGGAAAATAATAGCAAAGCAACCGTGAGTACTCATCCAAAGTACTCGCAAGACTGACATCAGAACTACGCTAAACATGCAATGGTATCAAATGAGAAGGCTGTATTTGTGGACTGTATTGCAGAAATGCCAGAGGAGAGAGAAAGGCCTAGCCTATCGAAGACTAGCATCTTCAAGTAGTCTTGCAGCATCAGAAGAGAGTAGATAGTAGTAGCATACATGTTGTCATACAGTAGCAATGCCCTGAGATCCTTTCTCGACACCCTGCGAGAAAGCGATCCCGAGAGCAGTATTAACAGTTTATCATGTATCATCATCTCTTTATAGTTGTCATGGATCCGGGCACAACTCCAAGCGTCTTGTTACCGTGGACACGGCTATTCGAATAGATATCTTCCCTGCAGGGGTGCACTACTGTTACCCAACACGCTCGATTACCTCCGGCCGGATACACTTGCTGGGTAATACCCGGCCTCGGGTGATCGACACAACGCAGCCCGACCTAGAGCTCAGCAGAGAGGCCAACACGCCGGTCTAAATCCTAAGTGCGCAGGGGTCTTGGGCCATCGCCCTCCGCACTCCTGCACGTTACGTGACTGGCCGGAGAAACAGGCGCGACACTGGACAACCCAGTGAAGTAACCAGCCCAATCCCGGCGATCAGCCCGCAAAGTAACCTGTGACGTCTGAAGAGCTTTCGGCTGATACTACGCTGCAGAGGGCCCCATTAAACCATTATCCCACGTGGTGGTAGTGCGAAATGGGCACGACGACCCACTCAGATCAAATACCCAGTTCCATTAGGCGTATTTAGTATCGCGCGGGTGCTCTTGGAGCTGACCCGTCTTTAATGATATTCGCTCGCGGGCACCCTTGGGGCCAGCCCGACTTTACATTTCCCCGCGGGTACCTCTCGAGGTGGACCCGCCTGTAACAAAGGTCAAAGTAACCGTGTGTCCAAGTAACGAGGAGGAATCCGAGGAATCACCCTCGATGGATTCCCACTCGAGGAGTTGCGCGACGGTAGCTTAGCGGAGGTGATGTAAGAGGAATCACCCTCGATAACACACATCCGGGAAGCTATTCTACAGAGGCACCATCGAAAGTGAGCTAAGAGGTATCACCCTCGGCACTCGATGCCAGCTCTGCAGTGTCGAGCAATTTAGGGGGTGTGCGGTGATGTGCTGTCTTCAGTCCATCTGTCTTCAGTCCTAAAGCGGAGCAACTACAGCAAGGGAGAGGGGCCACAGATGGTTTACCACCCAATCCTATTCTAAGCAGCTCGGACAATTGGCAGTTATCATAAGCAGTTACAAGGACAGGCTATGCATCAGAAATAGGATAAAACATAATAGCAGCAATTTCTAATGCAAGCAGGAGGGAGAAGGAATTGGGTGACAAAGGCATGCGTCAAGGGGGTTTGCTTGCCTGGTTGCTCTGCGGCAAAGGCGGGATCGTCGGACGGCTGGTCGTCGGGGACGTAGTCGTACTCTGTAGCAGCGGCGTCGGCGGGCACCAAGTCTAACGAGAGAGAAGGGGGAGAGGAAACAATAAATTCACGGCAAAATGCAATCACTCATGCATGGCATGCCTAGAATGAGATGCAGATGGGTGTTACAATCTAATTATATGATTTAGTTAACTCTTGGGAATTAATAAAAATTTAATTGGATTTGTTTTATTAAAGTGGTGCACTATTCATCTACTGCAAACGGTCAAAAAGTTCCATGTTCAGATAGCTAGAGGCATGTGACAGATGAATGGATGGCATATTTGGATTCGTGGCATTATTCTGATCAACTTTCATATATAAATTATTTTCATCTGACTTACGGATTAAAAGATATGAATTTTTAAAGTTTTAAATATTTTCTGAATTTATTTTAATTATTTAATTCGAATTATCCAGAATAGTGTTGGCTGACGTCAGCATGATGTAATGCTGACGTCAGCAGTCAACAGGGGGCTGACCAGGTCAAACCCTGACCAGTGGGTCCCACACGTCATAGACACAGGTCTAATTAACTTATTAACAGACTAATTAATCCAGTGGGGCCCATATGTCAGTGGGTAATTAGGCAAAATTAATTATTTTAATTAATCCTAATTAGTAATTAGGCAACTGACAGGGGGGACCCACCTGTCATAGACACAGGGGAGAGGGGCCCCACCTGCCAGTGACTGGGCTGCCCAGTCAGCCGAGTTGACCGAGTCAACTCGGTCAACTGGGGCCATCGGGGCCCAGGGGCAGTGACCCAGAGGCGGGCCCGGCCAGGCCACGTCGGCGGTGGCCAGCGGCGAGCCGCCGGTGACCACAATTCGCGGCGGAGGCCACTGGAGGTCGCCGGAATCGCGCTACGGGCCGCCATTTCGCGCGCGGCCAGGTGCGTTCGAACGGGTGCTCACCCGCGCGTCGATTGGTGGCGGTGGCATCGCCGGAGACGGCCGGAATCGTCGCCGGCGACGAGGTTAGCGGCGGGGCTTTTCGGGCGACGACGGATCCGGCGAGTGCGGGCACGGCGAAGCCAGCGGAGAGGCTCTACGGGGTCCTAGCGACGCGTGGAGCACGATGGTGGCCGTGGTTGGGCATGACAACGACGGAGACGACGGCGACGAGCTCATCGGCGGCGAGGCTCTCGGGCGGCAACGATAACGACGGCTACGGCGGCTATTCCACGCGCGAGAGGGAGGGGAAGGAAGGGGAGGAGCTCACCGAGCGGCTACGTAAAGCCCTTGGTGGCTTTGGAGCAGCAGAACGGCGGCAATCGCCGGAGAAGCGCCGGCAACCGAAGGTTGAAGACGAGCTTGTGGTCGTCGATGCAGAAGCTCCGGAGCTCGCGCGAGTGGACGAGGAGGACGAGGAGATCACGGCGGAGCTCGAGGACGACTCGGCGGGGCACGGGAGGCGGTGTGGCCGCGGGATCGACGGCGGCAGCGCCGGCGACACTGCGGGAGAGGAGGGGATCGAGAGAGAGAGGGCGAGGGGGAATGAATGGGTGGGCTAGGGTTGCGAGGGAGGCGACGAGGGTCACGGGGACGTCTTAACGGCGACGGGGAGCCGCGGGATGGGCGACAGCGCGACGACGACGGCCGGATGCTCTCGGACGGCGACACGCAGGCGGGAGGAGGACGACGGCCGGCTGGTGGGCTGGGCTGTGCACTGTGCACTCACAGCCCAGCGCCACAGTAACAGGTAGCCCCTTCTCTTTTTCTTTTCTAATTCTTTTCTTTTTCTCTGTTTTGCAAATTGTGAGGCCATCAAATGATTTTCAACAGATGAGTGACTTAGCCCAAAATTATCAGTAGGTTATTCTTATCCAACAAAAATTGGTTCGGACAATTTACAACTTCACTTTAATTCCCATTAAATTATTTAGTGTTAGAAGTTGCTGTTTTGTTACTGTTTTTAATCAGCTAGGGGCATTTCTAGAATTATGGTGATGTTGTTTTCCTCAAGACAATTAGTTATGATTTATGTGTCATTTAATGAACATTTTAGTTGCTGGTTTGAACAACTTTTATTTTCCGCTTAAGATTTAATTTGAAATTTGAATTAGAATTTGAAATGAGATATGATGCAAATGATGCTCAAGCATGGTTAATCATGATGACATGGCACTGTCAAAGGGGTGATTACTGTAGCTATTACATGGGGGCGTTACACATACCCAAAGAGGTGTTGTGTGATGTTTGAAATACCCACTGCACAACTTTGATGTGGCACATGCTTCACAAACCGGAAATGCCCTACACAGAGGTCCACGACGTGTCGTTGTCCGCCTCACTTCGAGCCGGTGGGAGGGATTCATGTGTACGCACACGCGCTCGAACTTTGATCTGGAATCTCACCATGCTCCACACCGTAACTAATCCCAAGATGAATCCACCTTTGGTCAAATGCCTCTCGATGTCGGTGAAAAGTGATAACCTTCGTGGGCTAACGAATGGGCGCATCGCTGATAACCGCACGAGGGAGTGTCCGAGGACCACCATGCATGCATGTGGCCCAAACATGTATGTATGAAATGGCTGTGTAATGTTTTAAATAACCAATTCACGACTTTGATGTGGCACCTGCCTCACAAAATGGTCAACCCCACATGGTGGCTCTGTAGTGCCGGACCCCCCACCCCAACACACACACACCGCACCACCACCGCCGCCAGTACGAGGCATGTTAAACTTTTTCCGCGGTGAACATATGTGACCAAAGGAGTGTCGTGTTCAAATTTGGAAGGAAGAAAAATCAGAGATCGTCATTCGGACGTTTTTATACATAGATTGATTTCCTAGGGATATAATGTGCAAATATCAAATTTGAGCTACATGCACACATGATAGTGCACCAAAATGGATTGGAAAATCATATGTGTGTCTCTGGGTGCATGTTTAGTCCCCGTGCAAGAAATTTCAAACATTGAGAATCTTGATTTTTTAAATCCAGTAAATCCAAAACTTAGTTGAAATTCATGAAACCTATCGTGGTGTCATATGGACACCAATAGACTGTGATATTGTATTGTTTTTTCAAATTTGAGACAAGTTTTGATATATTATTCTTACAAACGGGAGATTATTAATAATTGGCAACCAATATCGCAAAAGGATTATTTATTCCTACCGTGGGCATTAGACCAACAATGTACGTGCCATGCTTCGGTTAAGTAATATAGCTGCAGAATTAATCATCAAAAAAGAAAAACAATATACGTGCCGCCACGCGTCCCGTGTGCCGTGCGAGCAGGCGTGAGTTGACGGGACGCATGCGCGCAGTCCGCCACGCAGGCAGACCGGGAGGCATGCGGGCAGGTGTGTGAATTGACAGGAGGCGTGTTCGCTGCGCAGTGTCACCGGGAGGCGTGTGAGTAGCTGTGTGAAATGACGATAGGCATGCGAGCAGTCCGCTGCGCAGGCTCACCGGGAGGCGAGCCAGCCCTTTGACCGCCACCCGCCTCGCTCCCCACTGCTCCATATTAATGGCGCGCCTGAGCCGCTGGTTATAATAGGCGGCCGCACCCCCCCCATTCTCGCTACACACACAATCCTCTCTCTCTCCGCCTGCATCCTCGACGCCGCTCTCAGTCGTCACCGCTGTCAGTGTATGAGGATTCCGCACCATCGGAGGGAGTGGCGACGCCGGGGCTGCTGAAGCACTAGAGCACAGCATGAAGCTAGAAACAGAGGTTGCCGTCACCGCCGACGAGGTCTCGCGTGGGCAAAAGCGCGACGGCGACGACGTCGTGCTTCCACTGCCGGAGCCGGAGGTCCACAGCGACTCCGGCGACGACTCCGACGACCACTCCGGCGACGACTCCGACGACGACGGAGAACCGGTTAGTCATCTATACCCATTTATGTGGCAAATATATCCTAGGGTTTCTCTGGTTAGTCCTGCCTCCCCTTTTTGTAATAGAAATCCTATGGTTATGTTCTCTCAATCCATGAAATATGAGTTAGATTCAATAGATCCATGAAATCTGAGTTAGATTCGATAGATCCGTGTAGTGTATTGATTGTTTGAATGGTACAAATGATAAGTGATTAATTGTTTCTTCTGTACAAATGATTTCTGCTAAAAATCCGACTAGGGACCCCTTTGGGGCGCAGGATAACTTGTAATCCTCAGACTTCTGTCGTTGTGTATTTCCCTTTAGCTGTTGCTTTTGAACATCTCATGTTAGTGAGCTGATGTATGACACTATGAGGGTTTCATTCGAGTAATGGAACCGGGGAGGAGCCTCCCTGTTCTTCTAAAAATAATAATCCGACTAGGGTTAGTGTTGCTAATAATTCCTAGCCAGATCTTGACAATTGATTTTGATGCCAAAAGTCGTTGGCATGCCAAATTTTGATCCTACTTTACAGCATGTAAATTGGTTTGATGCCAAAAGTCGTCGGCATGCCAAATTTTGGCAACTCCCAAATGTTCGCTAGAGATTAGTTTGCATTCCATTGTTCATTGCCAATCTCACAAAAGGTTGCCAAGTGTTGGCAACTTTTGATTTTGCCAAATGTCGGCAGCAAACCAAACTTTTGATTCTGCCAAATGTTGGTAGCAAACCAATCAGACTCTTAATTTTGTTGCACTAAGTTGTGTGCTCTCTATTTATACATTGCTTTCATGAAGATCACTTGATGATTTAGGGTTCACGCTGTCACATGATATATTATGTTTCATAAACTCTGCCTGTTGAATTCGCATTATTATAAAATATACTGACGCCACATTTTTTACCATATGTGTAGGTGCTATCTGAGGATGTCGACAGCGAGGATGAAGATACCCAGAGGAGGTTCAAGAAGCAAAAGCTTAGGGAGCTTTATGCAGGAAAGCATAACAGGCGTGTGAGGACATGGAATGGGGGCTTTTGGATGCCCGTTCTGCAACCAACTCCTTCATAACGAGTATGCAAGTGTTCTGGCGCATGCAAGAGGATGAGCCGTTGGCTTCTTCAAGCAGAAGTATTCTCGCAGGGTGGAGCACGCCGCATACGCTGAGTACTTGGAGAAGCTTCACCTTCGTGCAGGCCTGCAGGCAGATGCATGAGATGTGGGATTGAACTATGGCTATATGTAGTGTCTTAATTATAACTATGCTTGAGTATGCTTAATATATCGGTTGAACTATGGTTGAACAATGCTTGAGTATGTTTATTATTATGCCTGAGTATGCTTATATATATATATATATATATATATATATATATATAGGGTGGGTATATTCTACCAACCCCCTTAAGACCTTATTCCACCATCTAAAAACCTTATCCTGCCAACACCCGCGTAACCCATTAAACCGATCCGAGGCGCACTTCTAAACCGCATGCACAGAAGAAAAACCAACCCCATCGGCCCACCCCACCCACCTCTTCCCACGACCTCACTCTCTCCTCTCCACCTTCCTCCCTCGATCCCCTCCACCTTCCTCCCGGTCAACAGCACGCGCACCGATCCACAGACCCACCTGCCACTCCTCCCCCAATCCCTCACGACCGGACTCGGCCCCAGCCGTGCCGCGCCGCGCCCCCGGCCGGCCAACTGCCTTCGCGCACCGCGCCGCGGCCCGGCCAACTGCCGCTGTGCGCTGCGCCCCCGGCCCCATCCCGCCCCGCCGCACCACGCGCCGCCGGTGCCCCACCCCACCACTTGCCGCGACTCCCCACCTTCCTCCCGCTACACCATCCACGACCGGGGTGCCCTCAGCCGCCGGGGAGCCCACCCCGCCACCCCGGCATCCAACGTCGCCACGCGCCTCCTTCATCCCGCGCCGCCGAGCCCACTAGCCGCCGTGCAGCCACCACCAGTCCCAGATCCGCGAACAGGCAATCAAAATCGGCGATTAGGCCTTTCCCGTGCTGCATCCGGTGACCGGAGGAGCATCGAACTCCGACGACCTCTTGCTGGTCGCCACGGCCGGATCCACCCGCCCGACGACCGGATCCGCCGCGGCCCTGCCTTACCTCGCTGCCCTTCGACAGTCCAGCGATGTCCTGCTTCCCTCCTAGTTCGCCGGGGGAGGCAGCCACGTATGTGGGTGCCGTGCCAGTACGGTTCGCCGGCAACGCATGGCGCAGTGCGCCTCGCCGTGCAGTGCGGTTCAGAAGAGTTTTTTTTCTTCCTTTTTTTCTGGATTTTGGATGTGCAGTTCAGCAGCTGCCCCTCCTCCATTCCCTGAGAGGAGGACCACGGCCATCCGACGAGGCGCACGGGTTTGCTGTCTCTGGCCAAGGCGAGGATAGACACACAGCGAGGTGCACGCCGACCTAGGGTCCACCTTGTGCATGCAGTTCGGTGCTCCTCTTCTTTTTTTGAACTTGTGCCGTGCAGTTCGCTGCTTGTGGTGCTTGCTAGCTACTGCAAATGTTTGTATTTTTTTTACAATAGGTGCAGTTCGTTGTAAATCCCTCCGTGGTTCACTTTGAGAAAAAAGGAGACAAAGGAAAAAATTGTATCGATATTGCAGGGCGATTTTGGTTGCGCGGCGGTGCATTTTCAGTGGTTATGCAGTGCGGGGTGCGCACACATGCAGTCCGGTCACACCAGTTTTCTTGCGAAGGCAGCTCAATTGTTCGTCAGTGTGCCCCGACCCTGCATTGTGAATTTCTGGCGCAGTTCACTCTAAATAATTTTTGTGCTTGACTTACAAAAAATAATGCGGTTCACTTTCGACAGTGTTACGGTTGACTTTCGGTACTATTGCCGTTCACTTACAACCAATGTGAAGTGCAAAAAAATGGCAAAAAAGAAAAGTAACGCGGTTCACTTTTGATAGTGTTGCGGTTCACTTTCGGTAGTGTCGCGGTTCACTTATTCTCAATCTGAAAGTGTAGAAAAAATGTTATGGAGATGACAAAAAAAAAGAATGCGGTTCACTTCACGATAGTGTTGTGGTTCACTTACGCCGGACGTGAAGCGCGGTCCACTTCCTCGTCTTGAAAAATTTACGTCTGACAAAAGAAACCAGGCAGCTCGTTTGCCCGTCTGATGCAGTGCGGTTTTCAGTCTGAAGCAGTGCAGTTTTCTGTCCGATGCGGTTCACTCGTCGATTTTGGTGTCGCAAAAAACACAGTGTCCGCGTTTCAGTAAAATCAAAATTGCTCTGAAACCGTAAGGAATTAGAGGGGGTGTTCTACATGAAAAAATTGCGTCTCGTCGATATCTTTCCAACGGCGTATCATTTGAATCATTCCGACCAGCAGTTTGTAAAAATTCGCGGAAAAACGTCCGCTGCCACTCGTCGTCCGCCGCACCATTTTCAAATTTAATTTAAAATCGTAAGGAATCTCAAAATAATTTCTACATATGAAAGTTGTGCCTCGTCCATAGCTTTCCAACGGCGTATCACACGCCTCGTTCCGACAAACGGTTAAAAAACTAGAGCAAAAACAGTACCAAAAAATTACAAAAATTTGAAAAAACAGAATTCCGCGATTTAGTAAATTTGAAACTGCTCTTAAACCGTAAGGAATTAGAGAAAGTAATATATATGAAAAAGTTGTGCCTCGACGATCTCTTTCTAACGGTGTATCATTTGATTCATTCCAACAAGCGGTTTGTGAAAAAACGTGAAAATACGCTCGCTGCCACTCATCGGGCGCCCACCGTTTTCGAAACAGCTCATAAACTGCTCAAAATCTAAAAAAATTCAACATGGCGAAGTTGCGCCTAATCCATAGCTTTCGAATGGTATATTACATGCCTTATTCTGACAAACGATTCAAAAACTGGCTCGAAAACAATACAAAAAAACACCGCGTGCAGTTTTTTATGACGCGAAGTTCACTAGTATCTGTATTGCAGTGCGCTTGCTTCAGAAAGTGCAGTGCCCTCGGGTTGAGCGTGCAGTTCGGAAGTGTGGGCAGAATAACTATTCTGCCAATATTGGCAGAATAGACGGGCTGTATATATATATATATATATATATATATATGCCATGGCACACCTGGCACACCCCCGGGGTACGCCATTGCCCACACGACACACAGAGTGATGTTAATGGCACACGGTTGAGTCTACCAAACCGTTGCCTCCGAAACGCATTTTGGCCTTTGGGACAGAAAACCCTCACCACCCAATTCAAAAAGGAAAAAAAGAAAACCCTCACCACCCCCCCACGTCACAAAACCATCACCCCCGCCCGCCACCTCCCCCCTCCCCATCCCCAGTCTCACCTACACTCCTCCGCGACTCTACATGTCATCGCCTATCGCCGAGTGCTACTTGTGAGCTGCGTTGGGATCTCCCCGAAGAGGAGGGGATGATGCAGTACAGTAGAGATAAGTATTTCCCTCGGTTATGAAACCAAGGTTATCAATCCAGTAGGAGAATCACGCAACAACTCATTAGCAGTACCTGCACACAAAACAACAAATCCTTGCACCCAACGCAAACAAGGGGTTGTCAATCCCTTGGCGGTTAATTGCAAGATTAAATTGTATGGTGATAGATAAATAGATCGAACAAAAATACAAAATAAAATAAATAAAGTAAAAGTGCAGCAAGGTATTTTTAGGATTTTTAATATATGATTTGGGTAGACCCGGGGGCCATAGTTTTCACTAGAGGCTTCTCTCATGAAAATAGCATACGGTGGGTGAACAAATTACTGTTGGGCAATTGATAGAAAAGCAAATAATCATGACGATATCCAAGGCAATGATCATGTATATAGGCATCACATCCGAGACAAGTAGACCGACTCCTGCCTGCATCTACTACTATTACTCCACACATCGACCGCTATCCAGCCTGCATCTAGTGTATTAAGTTCATGAAGAACGGAGTAACGCCTTAAGCAAGATGACATGATGTAGACAAAGTAAACTCACGCATGAATAAACCCCATCTTTTTACCCTTAATAGCAACGATACATACATGTCATGCCCCTTTCTGTCACTGGGATTGAGCACCGCAAGATCGAACCCATTACAAAGCACCTCTCCCATTGCAAGATAAATCAATCTAGTTGGCCAAACCAAATCAATAGATCGGAGAGAAATACGAAACTATAATAATCATGCATAAAAGAGTTCAGAGAAGACTCGAATAATATTCATGGATAATCTGATCATAAACTCACAATTCATCGGATCCCAACAAACACACCGCAAAAAGTGATTACATCGGATAGAACTCCAAGAACATCGAGGAGAACATTGTAT
Source organism: Elymus sibiricus (assembly GCA_039707655.1). NCBI lineage: Eukaryota > Viridiplantae > Streptophyta > Magnoliopsida > Poales > Poaceae > Elymus > Elymus sibiricus. The sequence goes on from CM077670.1 coordinate 288,191,736, forward strand.
TGAAGATCAAAGAGAGAGAAGAAGCCATCTAGCTACTAACTATGGAACCGAAGGTCTGTGGTAAACTACTCACGCATCATCGGAAGGGCAGCAAGGTTGATGGAGAGCCCCTCCGTGATCGATTCCCCCTCCGGCGGAGTACCGGAAAAGGCCTCCAGATGGGATCTCTCGAGAACAGAAGCTTGCGGCGGCGGAAAAAGTATTTCGTGGACTCCTCTATTGGTTTCCTGATTTTTGAGAATTTATAGTGGTGGAATTAGGTCAAAAGGGGCAGAGGTGGGCCCACGAGGCACCAGGGCGCGCCTGCCTCCCCCCAGGCGTGCCCTGGTGGCTCGTGGACACCTCCTCTGTCTTCTGGCCCTCTCCCGAAGCTTCTGATGTTTGTTATGTCCAGAAAAAAATCTCCAAAAAGTTTCGTGGCATTTGGACTGCGTTTGGTACTGATATTCTGGAAAACCAAAAACAGGCAAAAAACAGCAACTGGCACTGGGCACTAAGTTAATAGGTTAGTCCCAAAAAATGATATATAATTGCTATAAATGTATATAAAAACATCCAAGATTGATAATATAATAGCATGGAACAATAAAAAATTATAGATACGTTGGAGATGTATCAAGCATCCCCAAGCTTAATTCCTGCTCGTCCTCGAGTAGGTAAATGATAAAAACAGAATTTTTGATGTGGAATGCTACCTATCATATTCATCATATATTATTTTCTTTTATAGCATGGACATTTGGACTTGAATGATTCAAAGCAATAGTCTATAGTTTGACATGAAGATATAAATACTCAAGCATACTAACAAGCAACCATGTCTTTCAAAATATCAATGCAAAAGAAAATTATCCCTAGCCCATTATGCTCAATCATTGATCCATTCATGAAACACACTCAATATTAGCTACACACAATGCACAAGTATGACAATAGTGCTCTCTAGTTGGTGCTTTGTAAGAGAAGATGGAGACTCAAAATAAAAATAAAAATTGCATAAAAGTAAATAGATAGGCCCTTCGCAGAGGGAAGCAGAGATTTGCAAATGTGCCAGAGCTCAAAGCTTAAATTAGAGAGATAAAATTATTTTTGAGAGGCATGATTTTCCTGTCAACGAAAACGGCTGTGAATTCCCAATATTTTCCATGCTAGACACATCATAGGCGGTTCCCAAACAGAAAATAAAGTTTATTTCCTTTCCACCATTCTTTCACAATCCATGGCTAGCCGTATCCATGGGTGCCCTCCATACCAACACTTTCCAAGGAATTTTGTTGTTATTAATTTTTGATTCATTGTGGGACTGGGCATCCCTATTACCTGCCACTCTCTCGTGCAATGACAAGTGAATAAACACTCATCGTGAGAATAAAACACCTAGCATGGAAAATATTGGCCACCCCCTGTCGCTTCATGAGCGGTACGGGCACACAAAACGGAAAATTATTTTGAAAATTAGAGTTGGCACATGCAAATTTACTTGCAACGGCATGGAAATACCGCATATAGGTAGGTATGGTGGACTCATTTGGCACAACTTGGGTTTAAGGAGTTTGGATGCACAAGCAGTATTCCCGCTTAGTACAAATGAAGGCTAGCAAATAGATTGAGAAGCAACCAACCAAAAAGCGAAAACGGTCATAAACATGCATTGAACATAACTGACACCGAATAATGCACCATAAGTAGGATATAATTTCGTTGCATAACTATTGACTTTATGTGCATGCATAGGGAATCACAAACCTTAACACTAATATTCTTACTAAATCACAATTACTCACTAACATGACTCACATATCATCATCTCCATATCGCAAAACTATTGCAAGGAATCACACTTATCATATCCAATGATCTATATGAAAGTTTTTATTATATCCCTCTTGAATATTCATCACTTTGGGACCAAATTCATATCTTATGCAAATTACCATTACTATTATCAACTCTCAAAAAGATATAAGTGAAGCATGAGACTGCAAATATTTCTTCAAAATTTTAATCTTATCAACTCTCAAAATAATATAAGTGAAGCATGAGAGTTCAACTATTTCTTCAAAATTTCAATCTTATCAACTCTCAAAATAATAAAAGTGAAGCATGAGAGTTCAAATATTTCTTTAAAATATAGCCACCGCCGTGCTCAAAAAGATTTAAGTGAAGCACTAGAGCAACTGCCTAGCTCAAAAAATTTAAGTGAAGCACATAGAGTATTCTAACAAATCATGATAAACGTGTGGCTCTCTCAAATTGGTGTGTCCAGCAAAGATGATTGTGACAAACTAAAAAACAAACAAAGCAAAGGCTCATATAATACACGACGCTCCAAGTAAAACACATATCATGTGATGAATAAAAATATAGCTCCAAGTAAAATTACCGATGGTTGGTAGAAGAAAGAGGGGATGCCTTCCGGGGCATCCCCAAGCTTAGACGCTTGAGTCTTCCTTGAATATTACCTTGGGGTGCCTTGGGCATCCCCAAGCTTAGGCTCTTGCCACTCCTTATTCCTTCATCCATCGTGATCTCACCCAAAACTTGAAAACTTCAATCACACAAAACTCAACAAAACCTTCGTGAGATCCGTTAGTATAACAAAATAAATCACTACTTTAAGTACTGTTGCAAACCCATTAATATTTTATTTTTGCATTATACCTACTGTATTCTAACTTCTCCATGGCTTATACCCCCCGATACAATCCATAGTTTCATCAAAACAAGCAAGCAATGCATCAAAAACAGAATCTGTCAAAAACAGAACAGTCTGCAGAGATCTATTTAAAACCATACTTGTGTAACTCCAAAATTTCTGAAAAATTAGGAAAACGTGGTAAATTCATATACCAATACTGTGTAAAAATTTCAGATTTTTCTGACGCTCCAGTACAGAACTAAAATTCCAGCACTGGACGCAAAACTTTCTGTTTTCCAAACAGCATCAATTATACCATCTTCCAAATCATCCCAAAGGCTTTACTTGGCACAAACACTAATTAAAACACAAAAAATACAATCGTAACAGTAGCATAATTGTGAAAACACACAAGAACAGAAACAAAAAGTAAAAATTTATTTTATTCAATGGGTTGCCTCCCAACAAGCGCTATTGTTTTATGCCCCTAGCTAGGCATAATGCATAGTTTCAAGTGTTGTCATCTTTGGTTTTAATCCTCGCAACTCCTATTTCACTCTCTTTGCCATTATCAATAATGTGCACTAGATGATCAAGCTTAGTGCAAAGGGTTTTTATTTCTTTCAAAACACAAAGAGAGATCTTTTGATCTAAAGCGTCAACCCTTCTAGTTTGTGACACCACATTGCTATTTATTTTTGAGGCAAGATTAAATATTCCTCGAAAGTTAGAATCCATACTAGCCTTTGTTTCCTTTATTTGCTCAGTTTGATGAAAGCATTCTAGAGTAATAGGTTCGATAGTTTCAAATTTTGGTTGTCCAAATATACTTTTCATCTTTTCGTAGGTTTCAAGGGCATCACTCCCAAGAAAATCGTTTTCAAATATAGAATCCAAGACACGTCTATGAGCAAGGGGTAGACCAACATAAAAACCTTTAAGGAACAATTTAAGGTGAAACTGATGCCTAGCACTTACTTGTATTTTTAATAATCTATCCCATGCTTCTTTTAAAGATTCGTCACTCAAATATTTAAAGTTTCAAATTCCTGGATCGTCTCCTAAGTACGGAGGGAAAGGCATAACGGGAGTAGAACTAGCCATAATGATAAGATGAGCAAACAAGAAAAAGGCAAACGGAAAATATTTTTGTATTTTTGTAAAAACTTTTTAGAAGTGGGGGAGATGAAAAACGAGAGGCAAAGGCAAATAAAATAAATGCAAGGAGATGAAAGTTTTATGCGTAGGTACTAGATAGATGTTGATGTCTCCCCGGCAACGGCGCTAGAAATTCTTCCTGCTACTTGTGAGCTGCGTTGGGATTTCCCCGAAGAGGAGGGGATGATGCAGTACAGTAGAGATAAGTATTTCCCTCAGTTATGAAACCAAGGTTATCAATCCAGTAGGTGAATCATGCAACAACTCGTTAGCAGTACCTGCACACAAAACAACAAATCCTTGCACTCAACGCAAACAAGGGGTTGTCAATCCCTTGGCGGTTAATTGCAAGATTAAATTGTATGGTGATAGATAAATAGATCGAACAAAAATACAAAATAAAATAAATAAAGTAAAAGTGCAGCAAGGTATTTTTAGGATTTTTAATATATGATTTGGATAGACCCGGGGGGCATAGTTTTCACTAGAGGCTTCTCTCATTAAAATAGCATACGGTGGGTGAACAAATTACTATTGGGCAATTGATAGAAAAGCAAATAATCATGACGATATCCAAGGCAATGATCATGTATATAGGCATCACGTCCGAGACAAGTAGACCGACTCCTGCCTGCATCTACTACTATTACTCCACACATCGACCGCTAGCCAGCATGCATCTAGTGTATTAAGTTCATGAAGAACAGAGTAACGCCTTAACAAGATGACATGATGTAGACAAAGTAAACTCACGCATGAATAAACCCCATATTTTTACCCTTAATAGCAATGATACATACGTGGCATGTCCCTTTCTGTCACTGGGATTGAGCACCGCAAGATCGAACCCATTACAAAGCACCTCTCCCATTGCAAGATAAATCAATCTAGTTGGCCAAACCAAATCAATAGGTCAAAGAGAAATATGAAGCTATAATAATCATGCATAAAATAGTTCATAGAAGACTCAAATAATATTCATGGATAATCTGATCATAAACTCACAATTCATCGGATCCCAACAAACACACCGCAAAAAGTGATTACATCGGATAGAACTCCAAGAACATCGAGGAGAACATTCTATTGAAGATCAAAGAGAGAGAAGAAGCCATCTAGCTACTAACTATGGACCCGAAGGTCTGTGGTAAACTACTCACGCATCATCGGAAGGGCAGCAAGGTTGATGGAGAGCCCCTCCGTGATCGATTCCCCCTCCGGCGGAGTACCGGAAAAGGCCTCCAGATGGGATCTCTCGAGAACAGAAGCTTGCGGCGGCGGAAAAAGTATTTCGTGGACTTCTCTGTTGGTTTCCTGATTTTTGAGAATTTATAGTGGTGGAATTAGGTCAAAAGGGGCAGAGGTGGGCCCACGAGGCACCAGGGCGCGCCTGCCCCCCCCCCCCCAGGCGCGTCCTGGTGGCTCGTGGCCACCTCCTCTGTCTTCTAGCCCTGTCCCGAAGCTTTTAGTGTTTGTTATGTCCAGAAAAAAAATCTCCAAAAAGTTTCGTGGCATTTGGACTTCGTTTGGTACTGATATTCTGGAAAACCAAAAAACAGGCAAAAAACAGCAACTGGCACTGGGCACTAAGTTAATAGGTTAGTCCCAAAAAATGATATATAATTGCTGTAAATGTATATAAAAACATCCAAGATTGATAATATAATAGCATGGAACAATCAAAAATTATAGATACGTTGGAGATGTATCAAGCATCCCCAAGCTTAATTCCTGCTCATCCTCGAGTAGGTAAATGATAAAAACAGAATTTTTGATGTGGAATGCTACCTATCATATTCATCATATATTATTTTCTTTTATAGCATGGACATTTGGACTTGAATGATTCAAAGCAATAGTCTATAGTTTGACATGAAGATATAAATACTCAAGCATACTAACAAGCAACCATGTCTTTCAAAATATCAATGCTAAAGAAAATTATCCCTAGCCCATTATGCTCAATCATTGATCCATTCGGCACTGCCGGCAAACCCCACCGCATTTCGCCACTGCCGCTTGCCGCCGCCTATCGCCATCGACTTTCTCGACGCGGCTCGCCGTCGACCCAGCTCCGCCCGATTGGGGAATCTGCGGTATTGGAGCTTTTTCTCATGGAGAACTAGGTAACTAATTTACTGAAATATTCGATCATCTCTTATCCCAGTCCGTCTACCCCTTTTAATCACCCGTCCGAAATCGCCGTGGATTCATTTTTCTTCTAGCTGATTCGAGGGTTTTCTTTCATTCATAGAGTGTACAGTGCAAGGAGACATCAGGCCTATGCGGCCTCGGCCAGACAACCTAGAAGTTCCATCTCACCGTACCAGTTGGATTCAGGAATCGCACGGTATGTTCAGTGTCACCCGACCTCGGTTGGCATGGCCTACTTTTCTGAACATATAGTATATATTGCTACATTTGGATAAAAGGTGCCACATGCAGTATATACGTCAAAGGGGATTTTTCTTCTTCCTATATCAGGCAAATTAATGATGTAATGTTCTTTCGATTACTCTCATATTTTCATTACATCATGGTTACACTATCTGTTTAACTATAAATTTGTGTCTTTTGATTTCAACTGTTGTGTACTGTTCTTTCAATTACTCCCATATTTGCATGTTACCCTATTCTTTAACAATCTTATCATTTCCTGCAGTACATCCCTTGCTTTGTAACAGTAACTGTAGTACACAATCTTGGCCTTTACATAACTGAAGACTCCAGGAATGTCATATTGAACACAAACCATGGATTTACAATCGTTGCTTCTATAAAACTTGATGAACATGGTCACTCCTATTTTGACGCGGGCCTTTGGACAGAAATTTCTAAGTTTTATGTAGTGAAAGCTGGCACTAAAATTGCACTGCACCTAAAAGAGCTTGGTCATATGATATATGCTAACTTCCCCGACGATATCATCCGTCCGGACTTTGTTCCAAGTAAGTGTTCTTTTCAAGTATCTGCATGTTGACTTACCTAGGAATATCAAAGTAATTGTGTAGTATTTAAGCAACCAATAGGGATTCCATTTTCTGACTCTGTTAAGTTTGTTCCTACCTAGTAACTTCTAGTTACCAATACACTTTTCTTCTGCCCTGTTCTAACTTAATATTCCCTATCCTCCTACTCCTCCAGTCCTATCAGATAGCGTCGCCGCCGAGGAGACTCTGGAGGTGGAGGACGAGGCTGCCAAGTAGCGGAGGCGGGTCGAGCAAGAACCGCAAGCGACTCCGATGGGCCTAGACTTCATCAGCAGCCTCCCCAATGATATGTTGATCGTCATCATCTCCCTCCTCCCAATCAAATATGGCGCGCGGACAACCGTCCTTTCCCGGCGGTGGCACCCCCTAAGGCATTCCACCCCTCTCGACCTCATCGACGTCCACAAGCTCTGCCATGGCTATCGCAAAAGCTTGGACGCGTTGTCCCAGATCCTCGGCAGGCACCTTGGCCCAATCAGAGGCCTTATCACGAGCAAGTTCCGTTCCAACGGCAAGGACCGAGCCAAGCTTGATGAGTGGTTCCGATCCCCCACCCTAGATCACCTCGAGGAGCTCAGTTTTAATGATGGACATATGCGCTTGCTGCCACCGTCCGCGCTCTGCCTCGCGCCCACGCTGTGGGTCGCCAGGTTCATGAACTGCCATTTGCCCCCGATTAATGACGTGCCCGCTCTTTTTCTCCCTCGACTGAAGCACCTCGAGCTCGTCGCCGTCTGCATCCCCAAGGATGACATGGAGAGCCTGCTCCGCGGTTGTACTGCACTCGAGTACCTTCGTCTTCAGGCGATCAATGGGTTGAGTAGCTTCCACATCACCTCCATGACTCTCCGGACAATTTATGTGTGTTGCTGGTGCTGCAACAAGAGATCACAGATGGTGTATCACAATATGGTCATTGAGGACACACCTTTACTTGAGAGATTACTTGTAGTTGATCAACAAGGTCCAACAAGAATCAGTGTCATTTCTGCACCAAAATTGACAGTGCTGGGCTACTCGTCTGTCAAATTCTCCGAACTTGTTATTGGATCCATGATACGTCTCCAATGTATCTATACTTTTTGATTGTTCCATGCTGTTATGTTATCAATCTTGAATGTTTTTATATGCATTTACAGCAATTATATATCATTTTTTGGGACTAACCTATTAACTTAGTGCCCAGTGCCAGTTCTGTTTTCTGCCTGTTTTTGGTTTTACAGAAAATCAATACCAAACGAAGTCCAAATGCCACGAAACTTTTTTGAGATTTTTTTCCGGACATATACAACACTAGAAGCTTCGGGAGAAGAGCAGACGCCAGAGGAGGTGGCCACGAGCAACTAGGGCACACCTGGGGGAGCAGGCGCGCCCTGGTGCCTCGTGGGCCCACCCCAGCTCCGTTTGACCTAATTCCACCACTATAAATGCCCAAAAAATTAGAAGCCCTCAGGGGAGTCCATGAAATACTTTTTCCGCCGCCGCAAGTTTCTGTTCTCGAGAGATCCCATCTGGAGGCCTTTTTCGGCACTCCGCCGGAGGGGGAATCGATCACGGAGGGGCTCTACATCAACCTTGCTGCCCTTCCGATGATGCGTGAGTAGTTTACCACAGACCTTCAGGTCCATAGTTAGTAGCTAGATGGCTTCTTCTCTCTTTTTGATCTTCAATACAATGTTCTCCTCGATGTTCTTGGAGTTCTATCCGATGTAATCACTTTTTGCGGTGTGTTTGTTGGGATCCGATGAATTGTGAGTTTATGATCAGATTATCCATGAATATTATTTGAGTCTTCTCTGATCTCTTTTATGCATGATTATTATAGCTTCGTATTTCTTCTCCGATCTATTGATTTGGTTTGGCCACCTAGATTGATTTATCTTGCCATGGGAAGAGGTGCTTTGTAATGGGTTCGATCTTGCGGTGCTCAATCCCAGTGACAGAAAGGGACATGACACGTATGTATCGTTGCTATTAAGGGTAAAAATATGGGGTTTATTCATACGTGAGTTTATCTTGTCTACATCATATCATCGTTCTTAAGGCGTTACTCCATTCTTTATGGACTTAATACACTAGATGCATGCTGGATAGCGGTCGATGTGTGGAGTAATAGTAGTAGATGCAGGCAGGAGTCGGTCTACTTGTCTCGGACGTGATGCCTATATACATGATCATTGCCTTGGATATCGTCATGATTATTTGCTTTTCTATCAATTGCCCAACAGTAATTTGTTTACCCACCGTATGCTAGAGAAGCCTCTAGTGAAAACTATGGCCCCCGGGTCTATCTAAATCATATACTAAAACCCTAAAAATATTTGTTGCACTTTTCTTTTATTTATTTTATTTTGTATTTTTGTTTCAATCTATCTATCTATCACATACAATTTAATCTTGCAACTTACCGCCGAGGGATTGACAACCCCTTGTTTGCGTTGGGTGCAAGGATTTGTTGTTTTGTGTGCAGGTGCTGCTAACGAGGTGTTGCGTGATTCTCCTACTGGATTGGTAACCTTGGTTTCATAACTGAGGGAAATACTTATCTCTACTGTACTGCATCTCCCTTCCTCTTCAGAAAATTACCTACGCAGCTCACAAGTAGCAGGAAGAATTTCTGGCGCCGTTGCCGGGGAGACATCATCAACATCTATCAAGTACCTACGCATAAAACTTTCATCTCCTTGCATTTACTTTTTTTGCATTTGCCTCTCGTTTTCATCTCCCCCACTTCTAAAAAGTTTTTACAAAAATAAAAAAATATTCCTGTTATGCATTTCCCTCCGTACTTAGGAGACGATCCAGGAATTTTAAACTTTAAATATTTGGGTTGATTGCTTGCTCGCTTTATCGTTTTGGCCAGTTCTATTCCCGTTTGAGTTTTTCTTGTTTGGTTGATTGCTTGCTCGCTTTATCGTTATGGCCAGTTCTATTCCCGTTATGCATTTCCCTCCGTACTTAGGAGACGATCCAGGAATTTTAAACTTTAAATATTTGGGTGACGAATCTTTAAAAGAAGCATGGGATAGATTATTAAGAATACAAGTAAGTGCTAGGCATCAGTTTCACATTAAATTGTTCCTTAAAGGTTTTTATGTTGGTCTACCCCTTGCTCATAGACGTGTCTTGGATTCTATATTTGAAAACGATTTTCTTGGGGGTGATGCCTTTGCAACCTACGAAAAGATGAAAAGTATATTTGGACAGCCAAAAATTGAAACTATCGAACCTATCACTCAAGAATGCTTTCGTCAAACTAAGAAAATAAAAGAAATCAAGGCTAGTATGGATTCTAACTTTCGAGGAATATTCAATCTTGCCTCAAAAATAAATGGCAATGTGGTGTCACAAGATAGGAGGGTTGATGCTTTAGATCACAAAATCTCTCTTTGTATTTTGAGAGAAATAAAAACCCTTTGCACTAAGCTTGATCATCTAGCGCATATTATTGATAATGGCAAAGAAAGTGAAATAGGGGTTGCGAGGACTAAAACCAAAGATGACAATACTTGAAATTATGCATTATGCCTAGCTAGGGGCATAAAACAATAGCGCTTGTTGGGAGGCAACCCAATGAATAAAATAATTTTTTATTATTTATTTCTGTTATTGTGAGTTTTCACTTTCATGTTACTGTTATGATTGTGTTTTTATGTTTTTAATTAGTGTTTGTGCCAAGTAAAACCTTTAGGATGTTTTGGAAGATAGTATAATTGATGCTGTTTGGAAAACAGAAAGTTTTGCGTCCAGTGCTGGAATTTTGTTTCTGTACTGGAGCGTCAGAAAAATCTGAAATTTTTACACAGTATTGGTATATGAATTGCCCACGTTTCACTAATTTTTTAGAATTTTTGGAGTTACAGAAGTATGGCTTTTAAATAGATTTCTACAGACTGTTCTGTTTTTGACAGATTCTGTTTTTGATGTGTTGCTTGCTTGTTTTGATGAAACTATGGATTGTATCGGGGGGTATAAGACATGGAGAAGATAGAATACAGTAGGTATAATGCAAAAATAAAATATGAATGGGTTTGCAACAGTACTTAAAGTAGTGATTTGTTTTGTTATACTAACGGATCTCACGAAGGTTTTGTTGAGTTTTGTGTGATTGAAGTTTTCAAGTTTTGGGTGAGATCACGATGGATGAAGGAATAAGGAGTGGCAAGAGCCTAAGATTGGGGATGCCCAAGGCACCCCAAGGTAATATTCAAGGAAGACTCAAGCGTCTAAGCTTGGGGATGCCCCGGAAGGCATCCCCTCTTTCTTCTACCAACCATCGGTAATTTTACTTGGAGCTATATTTTTATTCGTCACATGATATGTGTTTTGCTTGGAGCGTCGTGTATTATATGAGTCTTTGCTTTGTTTGCTTTTTAGTTTGTCACAATCATCCTTGCTGAACACACATATTTTGAGAGAGCCACACGATCATCATAATTTGTTAGAATACTCTATGTGCTTCACTTAAATTTTTTGAGCTAGGCAGTTGCTCTAGTGCTTCACTTAAATCTTTTTGAGCACGGCGGTGGCTATATTTTGAAGAAATAAACTCTCATGCTTCACTTATATTATTTTGAGAGTTGACAAGATTAAAATTTTGAAGAAATAAACTCTCAGGCTTCACTTATATTATTTTGAGAGTTGATAAAATTAAAATTTTGAAGAAATATTTGCACTCTCATGCTTCACTTAAATCCTTTTGAGAGTTGATGAAAGTAACGGTAATTTGCACAAGATATGAATTTGGTCCCAAAGTGATGAATATTCAAGAGGGATATAATAAAAACTTTCATATAGATCATTAGATATGATAAGTGTGATACCTTGCAATAGTTTTGCGATATGGAAATGATAATATGTGAGTCATGTTAGTGAGTAATTGTGATTTAGTAAGAATATTAGTGTTAAGGTTTGTGATTCCCTATGCATGCACGTTAAGTCAATAGTTATGCAACGAAATTATATCATACTTATGGTGCATTATTCGGTGTTAGTTATGTTCAATGCATATTTATGACCGTTTTCGCTTTTTGGTTGGTTGCTTCTCAATCTTTTGCTAGCCTTCATTTGTACTAAGCGGAAATACTGCTTGTGCATCCAAACTCCTTAAACCCAAGTTGTGCCAAATGAGTCCACTATATCTACCTATATGCGGTATTTCAATGCCGTTCCAAGTAAATTTGCGTGTGCCAACTCTAATTTTCAAAATAATTTTTCTGTTTTGTGTGCCCGTACCGCTCATGAAGCGGCAGGGGGTGGCCAATATTTTCCATGCTAGGTGTGTTATTCTCATGATGAGTGTTTATTCACTTGTCATTGCACGAGAGAGTGGCTGGTAATAGGGATGCCCAGTCCCACAATGAAATCAAAAATTAATAACAACAAAATTCCTTGTAAAGTGATGGTATGGAGGGCACCCGTGGATACGGCTAGCCATGGATTGTGAAAGAATGGTGGAAAGGAAATAAATTTTACTTTCTATTTGGGAACCGCCAATGATGTGTCTAGCATGGAAGATATTGGGAATTCTCGGTCGTTTTCATTTACAGGAAAAGCATGCCTCTCAAAATATTTTTATCTCTTTAATTTAAGCTTTGAGCTCTGGCACATTTGACAAATCTCTGCTTCCCTCTGCGAAGGGCCTATCTATTTACTTTTATGCAATTTTTATTTTCTTGAGTCTCCATCTTCTCTTATAAAGCACCAAATAGAGAGCACTATTGTCATACTTGTGCATTGGATGTAGCTAATATTTGAGTGTGTTTCATGAATGGATCAATGATTGAGCATAATGGGCTAGGGATAACTTTCTTTAGCGTTGATATTTTGAAAGACATGGTTGCTTGTTAGCATGCTTGAGTATTTATATCTTCATGTCAAATTATAGACTATTGCTTTGAATCATTCAAGTCCAATGTCCATGCTACAAAAGAAAAGAATATATGATGAATATGATAGGCAGCATTCCACATCAAAAATTCTGTTTTTATCATTTACCTACTCGAGGACGAGCAGGAATTAAGCTTGGGGATGCTGATACGTCTCCAACGTATCTATAATTTTTGATTGTTCCATGATGTTATATTATCAATCTTGGATGTTTTTATATGCATTTACAGCAATTATATATCATTTTTTGGGACTAACCTATTAACTTAGTGCCCAGTGCCAGTTGTTGTTTTCTGCATGTTTTTGGTTTTACAGAAAATCAATACCAAACGAAGTCCAAATGCCACGAAACTTTTTGGAGATTTTTTTCTAGACATATACAACACTAGAAGCATCGGGAGAAGACCAGACGCCAGAGGAGGTGGCCACGAGCCACCACGGCGCGCCTGGGGGGGGGCAGGCGCGCCCTGGTGCCTCGTGGGCCCACCCCAACTCCGTTTGACCTAATTCCACCACTATAAATTCCCAAAAAATCAGAAACCCTCAGGGGAGTCCATGAAATACTTTTCCGCTGCCGCAAGTTTCTGTTCTCGAGAGATCCCATCTGGAGGCCTTTTCCGGCACTCCGCCGGAGGGGGAATCGATCACGGAGGGGCTCAACATCAACCTTGCTGCCCTTCTGATGATGCGTGAGTAGTTTACCACAGACCTTCGAGTCCATAGTTAGTAGCTAGATGGCTTCTTCTTTCTTTTTTATCTTCAATACAATGTTCTCCTCGATGTTCTTGGAGTTCTATCCGATGTAATCACTTTTTGCGGTGTGTTTGTTGGGATCCGATGAATTGTGAGTTTATGATCAGATTATCCATGAATATTATTTGAGTCTTTTCTGATCTCTTTTATGCATGATTATTATAGCTTCGTATTTCTTCTCCGATCTATTGATTTGGTTTGGCCAACTAGATTGATTTATCTTGCCATGGGAAGAGGTGCTTTCTAATGGGTTCGATCTTTTGGTGCTCAATCCCAGTGACAGAAAGGGACATGACACGTATGTATCATTGCTATTAAGGGTAAAAAGATGGGGTTTATTCATACGTGAGTTTATCTTGTCTACATCATGTCATCGTTCTTAAGGCGGTACTCCGTTCTTTATGGACTTAATACACTAGATGCATGCTGGATAGCGGTCGATGTGTGGAGTAATAGTAGTAGATGCAGGCAGGAGTCGGTCTACTTGTCTCGGACGTGATGCCTATATACATGATCATTGCCTTGGATATCGTCATGATTATTTGCTTTTCTATCAATTGCCCAACAGTAATTTGTTTACCCACCGTATGCTATTTTCTTTAGAGAAGCCTCTAGTGAAAACTATGGCCCCCGGGTCTATCTAAATCATATACTAAAACCCTAAAAATATTTGCTGCACTTTTCTTTTATTTATTTTATTTTGTATTTTTATTTCAATCTATCTATCTATCACATACAATTTAATCTTGCAACTTACCGCCGAGGGATTGACAACCCTTGTTTGCGTTGGGTGCAAGGATTTGTTGTTTTGTGTGCAGGTGCTGCTAACAAGGTGTTGCGTGATTCTCCTATTGGATTGATAACCTTGGTTTCATAACTGAGGGAAATACTTATCTCTACTGTACTGCATCTCCCTTCCTCTTCAGGGAATTACCAACGCAGCTCACGAGTAGCAATCCACACCCGTTCAGGTACAACATTCGCCTTCTTCTTCTCCTTCTTGAATTAACATTTTTTCTAATTTTGAAGATGTATGTTCGTCTGTCATCCAGAAAATGAACCCGACAAGCTTGACAACGTATCTGCGCACAGTGAAGGTCTTCGCAGTAGAATCTATCGGCCCCAACCTGGACGAAGTTGTCAGTTTCCTGAGATGCTTTCCGTGCCTGGAGAAGCTATATATCGAGGTGATGTTCCTTTCCTGTGAAATGTTAACCATAAGGGAGTTCTATTTTTTGGTACCCTTTCCCAAGTTTACAATGACGAATGTACTACGATTTCTGAAGGAATTTTGGAGGATTTCAGTGCATTGATGTTTTTTCCCTACAGTGGTTGCTTGATTCATAAGGTTACAATCCATATGCATTTCTCCTTTCGATTCATCTGTACTAGTTTTCGTAGGTAAATTTCCATCCACTCCGACCTCTTGGGAAGAAGCCTACGCTTTTCTAGATTGTAATCAAATGCCCATGTTAATCATGTAGGATCGAAGATGGCATGTCACTCTATTCGTGTATTTTAGAAATCCTGCAAATCAAAGAGGCATGTAGTAGTGTTCAAAACTGCATGTAGGCACTAATACGTTCTGTTCTTTTGCAGATAAGATTAGGCCCGGTAGTGGATAATGTGATACAATGTAACAACCACATCGAATGCCTTGATCTGCATCTCTCAGAAATTACTTTGAACTCCTACCGAGGGACCTTACCGGAGATTATATTCGCCAGGTTCTTTGTTGTGAGAGCAAGGGTGCTAAAGGTAATGAGGCTTGCCCTACATTTGTTTTGCAAAACTGAATGTGAAAGGATCGATATGGTTGACTAGAGGGGGGGGTGAATAGGCAACTACCAATTTTTAGCTTTTCTTTAACAAATTAGGGTTAGCAACAAAATAGGTTGTCTAGATATGCAACTAGGTGAGCAACCTATATGATGCTAACAATTACAACACAAGCAAGCAAAGGATACAATACAAGTATATCAAGCACAATGTAAAGGTAAGAGATAACCACAAGTGGAGCCGGTGAAGACGAGGGTGTGTTACCGAAGTTCCTTCCCTTTGAGAGGAAGTACGTCTCTGTTGGAGCGGTGTGGAGGCACAATGCTCCCCAAGAAGCCACTAAGGCCACCGTATTCTCCTCACGCCCTCACACAATGCGAGGTGCCGTGATTCCACTAGTGGTGCCCTTGAAGGCGGCAACCGAACCTTTACAAACAAGGTTGGGGCAATCTCCACAACTTAATTGGAGGCTCCCAACACAACCACGGAGCTTCACCACAATGGAATGTGGCTCCGAGGTGACCTCAACCGTCTAGGGTGCTCAAACACCCAAGAATAACAAGATCCGCAAGGGATTAGTGGGGGGAATCAAATATCTCTTGGTGGAAGTGTAGATCGGGGCCCTCTCCTCCAAACCCTAGCAAATCAACAAGGTCTATTGGCTAGGGAGAGAGATCGGGCACTTTTGAGCTTTGGGGCAACAATGGAGCAAAGAGAGGAAAGAGGTTAGACAACTTGGGGAAGAAGACCCTCTATTTATAAGTGGGGGAAATCCAACCGTTATCTGCCCCCAGCCCGCACACAAGCGGTACTACCGCTCCTCGGAGCGGTACTACCGCTTGGGCGGTAGTTCCCTACTGTCACACGCAGGCATAGAAGCACAGGAGCGGTAGTGCCGCAACAAGCGGTACTACCGCTCAACTTCAGCGGTACAACCGCTAAGGATTGCGCAGGACAGAGGAAACAGAGGTAGTGGGGTAGCACTGGAACGGCAGTACCGCAACAAGCGGTACTACCGCTCCACTACCGCCCCACTACCGCTTAGGGAAAAATAACACTAGAAGAAAACACGGTAGTGCAGCGGTAGTAGGGGGCGGTAGTACCGTGTCAAGCGGTACTACCGCTCTACTACCGCTTTACTACCGCTTAGCAGAAAACAATACCAGAGAGGTTTCTCCAAGTGGTAGTGGCAACGGTAGTAGGGGCCGGTAGTACCGCACCAAGCGGTACTACCGCTCTACTACCGCTCTACTACCGCTTAGCGGAAAACAGCACCAGAGAGGTTTCTCCAAGCGGTAGTGCTGCGGAAGACCACAGCGGCAGTACCGCTCTAAGCGGTACTACCGTGGTACCGAGCGGTACTACCGCTTGGGTGCATTCAAATTGCCCAAAGATAACAGAGGGATGCTCCAAGTTGCGGGAAGGTTATGTGGGTGCAAATGGGTTGTGTACGTGTTGATTCCACCCATACCTTCCAACGCGGACCCCCTCTTAATAGTACGGGTTTCCTACGACTCAAATCCACCGAAAAAGAAATCGTCGGAAAAACACCGTCTTCACTCTTTACCATCGAGGGGAACAAACCGTCTCGTGCCACCTAATGAAATCTGAAATGCTCAAAGCACACGGTTAGTCCGCAAACGCATTGTCATCAATCACCAAAACCATTAGAGAGAAATATGCCCTAACAGAATGGTTTGCTGATCAGTGCTGGCGGCTATGGCAGAATGGAAAAGGCTCTGCAGAAGCTGAATTTCATTTTGGAAGATCAGCTGATAGAGTAATCGGAAGTCATTATGTCAAGCCCATACATGACTTGTCAGTGGCTGATCCCTTTGCAGAAATGTTGAGGTTTCGAAACGGGTGTTACAAGTTGTAATATCAGTTTGAACCTCTCATATGTCCAAGTTCAGCTGATCAGCGCGGGCGTCTGCAGCTGCATGAGCTGAATTTCATTTCTAATATCAGTTTGAACCTTGTAATTAATCTTCGAATTTGAGCCTTCTAACTCTGGAATTTGAACCTTGTAATATTTCGGGCTTTTGTGGTACAATCGTTGAAATGGCGTCGTATGAGACTCGTATATTTGTAGTACTATTTTTACATTCATATGCAATGGACGATTAATATCTGGACCTCAATGGACTTGATTTTATTTACCATTCTCGAATGTGTTTCCCCTGTCGATCTCAATCGCAAACGATCTATATTGCGGACACGACAGCGATCTTCGACATTATTGTACACAGTTGGTTTCCTCAACTGTGTGCCCAGAATTATCGCACTCGAGTGTCCATCATTACCCGTCTGTGTAACTTTGACCTCATCACCCACGGGTAAACTTGGCGCCTCTTTGAGCCCACGCATGGTCAAACGAAACGCGTGTGGGGTAGTGCTCAACAGCTCAAGCGTGCACTGGAATCCTCCGCTAGGATCGCGGTGACAAGACGTGACGATTACAGGCCATCCGGCCCCCATTTATTACAGCGGCCATTTAACCCTTGTGTCTCTTCAACCTTTCGATCGCGCCCCAGTATTGCAAGAAGCACACCCATGACGACAAATACAGAGAGGGTATCCTGCGCAGCTCCAATGGCGGTCCTAGCGGCTGCCGACGACGAGCGGCAGTTCACCATGCATGCCGTAGTGGACACCCACAGAAGGTTCACGGAGCTCTCGGTGGTGTACACCAACAACCCGATCTGGGTGGAGAACTCCATCCACACTATGGAGTTGTTGCTTGCTGCGGAGAAGTACAAGGTGGTCGGGTTCGACCTCGAGTACACCCGCGCTCGTGCCGGGTCTCGTCACAAGGTCGTCGTCGCCCAGATGTGCGTGCGCAATCACGTCCTCGTCTACCACTACTGCCTGGCCGCAAGGCCTTGCCAGCGTTTCGCCAGGTTTGTCAACAGCCCCCACTACGTGTTCGCTACGGTGGACATCACCAATGATGTAAAGGTGCTCAAGAATTCGGGCATCGCCTGTCAGAATCTTGTCGACATCCAGGGCCAATACAAGATCTGGGGCAGCAAGAAGCATGAGAAGGACTCACTGGTTCACCTCGCCGAGGCCATCATCGACCCCTACTACAGAGACATGAAGGATTCCTGCAACAAGGACAAGCGTGCCTGGTACTTGGCCTGGATGGAGAAACTCGACGAAGCTCACGTCGTGTACGTGGCCAAGGAGGTGTACACGAGCTACGAGATGTACAGGCGGATCGTTGACATGAGGAAGTGCCTCCTTCTTCCCCAAAACGGCCAGGGATCCAGCCGGAAGCAGAGCAATGACAAGCGTCGTCACAACAAGAAGTAGATGATCGTTTCTCCTAGTTTAGTGTGCATGTAATTGTTTACTTTGGTGTGTGTAGTCACTTATGTAATTGGATGTTTTATTTGGTTATGCAACAATGTTCTTATAAGTGTATATGTTCCTGTTGTGTAGACAGAGCATAGATGTTGTGCGGACAGAGCAAATCACATCGGCCACGGGCTAAACTAGGGAACCCGTCGGTGATGATTTCATCAATCGCTGACAATTGTATACCAGCAAGCGTTTGCCCACAACACACACGTGTTATTAGCAGAAATCGTCTGTGTTGTTATCGGTCTTCCCACACATTTCAGATTACTGACCTGTTTGCCGCGTATCACACACATCTTGTTAAGTTGAACCGTTTCTGTTGTGTTGGGTAATCGCAAACAGTTCATCCGAGTGAACCGCATGCCGTATATCGCACACACCTTGATCTGCCTGACCGTTTCTGTTGTGTTGGGTAATCACAAACAATTCATCCGAGTGAACTGTATGCCGTGTATCGCACACACCACGAACTGGCTGACCGTGTTTGTTGTTATGGCTTATCGCAAATAGTTCGTATGGATCAACTGTATGCCACGTATCGCACACGCGTCTCTAATCTGAATCGTTTTTTATGTCTCCGGCATCGCAAACAGTTCGTCTTATTGGGGACGGTTTTTTTAGGACACCGTTTGCAATTCATGCATCGCACACAGTTTGGTCGCGGGGTCTCTGATTCATGTGTCGCGTTAGCGGTCGCCTGCAGTAGTGCACGTTTGTCAGTTATCATCACCGTCATCAATTCGATGAATTCTAGTAAGTCACTGATTTGCCTCATCGAATAATCTTACAAAATAGACCAAAAAGATTTTAAGGTTAAGTGGTTAACTACAAGCAAACAAAAAGCCCTACAAAATGAGGTGTAGTTCTTGCATCTGTCAATTCTTGTCACCTCATCATGTCAGTGGAGTTCTAGTGAGTCCTCGATTTGCCTCATTGAACAATCTTATAAAATAGACCGAAAAAGTCTCAAGGTTAACTACAACTAGATAAAAGACCGTACAACACGAGTAGAACAAACATAAATTTTGTTACCACGCTAGGAGAAAAACGAGGTGCAGTTCTCACGTTTGTCAATTCTCGCCACCGTCATCAAGTCATGGAGTTCTAGTAAGTCACCAATTTGCCTCATCGAACGATCTTAGAAAATAGACCAAAAATGTCTTAAGGTTAACAACAATTAGACAAAAAAAACCTACAAAACAAGGTGTAGTTCTTGCATTTCTCAATTCTCGTCGCCTCATCAAGTCAATGGAGTTCTAGTAAGTCATCAATTTGCCTCATCGAACAACAACAACAACAACAACAACAACAACAACAACAACAAAGCCTTTTAATCAAACAAGTTGAGGTAGGCTGGAGTTGAAACTCATAAGATCTTGAAACTAACTCATGATTCTGACACGTGGATTACTAACTTTCACGCACCCTTGTCCATGATTAGCTCTTTGATGATATTATAGTCCTTCAAATCTCTCTTAATGGACTCCTCACATGTCAAGTTTAGTCTACCCCGACCTCTCTTGACATTATCAACACGCTTTAACCATTTGCTATGCACTAACGCTTCTAGTGGCCTGCGTTGTATATGCACAAATCATCTCAGACGATGTTGGATTTTTTTTCTTCATTCTAAAATCATCGAACAATCTTACAAAACAGACCAAAAAAGCCTCAAGGTTAACTACAAGTAGACACACACAAAAACCTACAAACAGTACAACAAAGAACATATTGCTGCCACAATAGGAGAAATAAAATATAGGTTGAGTACACAAAAATTTGTATGAAGGAACAATCTTACATAATAGACACAAAAAAGTATCAAAGAAATAAAAAGGTAGGCAAAAAAAGCCTACAAAACGAGTAAATTTTTCTGCCACACTAGGAGAAAAATATAATTTGATCAAATAAAAACATTTAATAATGCTTTAACCGTCTGCTATGCACTGACGCCTAGTGGTTTGCGTTGTGTATGCACAAATCATCTCAGACGATGTTGAACAAATTTTTCTTCATTCTGAAATTATTGAACAATCTTACAAAACAGACCAAAAAAAGTCAAGGTTAACTACAAGTAGACACAAAAGACCCAACAAACAGTACCAAGGGTTTCGCCGGCTCCGGCAGGGAGCGACGGCAACGGCGGCACACCCTCATCCCGCGTTGGTGGTGTGGCTAGATTGGTTCCTAGGGTGCTATTTGTAATTTCTTGTTTTTCTGGTGTTGCGTTGTACCCAGTGGCGGAGCTACGGCAAGGCTGAATGGGCGGTGGCCCGCCCAGCCCATGCATTTTTCTGTAGTGCATGCTTATTTTTGGGCGATGAAATACAATCTCTATAGTAATTTCCTGCAGTCGGCCCGCCCAGCTTTCTGGGCCAAGCTCCGCCACTGGTTGTACCACTACTTATTTTCAATATAATCTGGAGTTCTTCTCGCAAAAAAATAAATATAAATTTGCTGCCACACAAGGAGAAAAAAGTATAGGTTGAGCACACAAAAGTTTGTACTCCTATGAACGAACAATCCTACAGAATAGACCCAAAAAAGTCTGAAGAAAAAAAGTAGACAAAAAAACCCTACAAAATGAGTATATTTTTCTTCCACGCCAGGAGAAAAATATAATATTTTTTTCTTCATTCTGAAATTATCGAACAATCTTACAAAACAGACCAAAAAAAGTCAAGGTTAACTACAAGTAGACACAAAAGACCCAACAAACAGTACCAAGGGTTTCGCCAGCTCCGGCAGGGAGCGACGGCAACGGCGGCGCACCCTCATCCCGCGTTGGTGGTGTGGCTAGATTGGTTCCTAGGGTGCTATTTGTAATTTCTTGTTTTTCTGGTGTTGCGTTGTACCCAGTGGCCCGCCCAGCCCATGCAATTTTCTGTAGTGCATGCTTATTTTTGGGCGATGAAATACAATCTCTAAAGTAATTTCCTGCAGTCGGCTCGCCCAGCTTTCTGGGCCAAGCTCCGCCACTGGTTGTACCACTACTTATTTTCAATATAATCTGGAGTTCTTCTCGCAAAAAAATAAATATAAATTTGCTGCCACACAAGGAGAAAAAAGTATAGGTTGAGCACACAAAAGTTTGTACTCCTATGGACGAACAATCCTACAGAATAGTCCGAAAAAAGTCTGAAGAAAAAAAAAGTAGACAAAAAAACCCTACAAAACGAGTATATTTTTCTTCCACGCCAGGAGAAAAATATAATATTTTTTTCTTCATTCTGAAATTATCGAACAATCTTACAAAACAGACCAAAAAAAGTCAAGGTTAACTACAAGTAGACACAAAAGACCCAACAAACAGTACCAAGGGTTTCGCCAGCTCCGGCAGGGAGCGACGGCAACGGCGGCGCACCCTCATCCCGCGTTGGTGGTGTGGCTAGATTGGTTCCTAGGGTGCTATTTGTAATTTCTTGTTTTTCTGGTGTTGCGTTGTACCCAGTGGCGGAGCTACGGCAAGGCTGAATGGGCCGTGGCCCGCCCAGCCCATGCAATTTTCTGTAGTGCATGCTTATTTTTGGGCGATGAAATACAATCTCTAAAGTAATTTCCTGCAGTCGGCCTGCCCAGCTTTCTGGGCCAAGCTTCGCCACTGGTTGTACCACTACTTATTTTCAATATAATCTGGAGTTCTTCTCGCAAAAAAATAAATATAAATTTGCTGCCACACAAGGAGAAAAAAGTATAGGTTGAGCACACAAAAGTTTGTACTCCTATGGACGAACAATCCTACAGAATAGACCGAAAAAAGTCTGAAGAAAAAAAAAGTAGACAAAAAAACCCTACAAAACGAGTATATTTTTCTTCCACGCCAGGAGAAAAATATAATAAATTGATCAAACAAAAAAAACGCGCCAGGTAGGGGTCGAACCTACGACTTTCCGCTTAGGAAACGGACGCTCTATCCACTGAGCTACAGGCGCCTTTGTTAAAATAAAATCATTCGGTACTTTCATATATTTATATTTATCTATCATCCCCAATCACACCGGCTCCTCTCTTTAATACCCCTGCAAAGCTGTCGCGATCTGGTCGTTTCGCTCGCGTCCTCCTCGTCGGCGGCCATGATCCAGGCGGTGATGGTTATCAGCACTCTGGGCAAGCCCCGCCTCCTCAAGTTCTACAATTTCCAGGTCCCGAACCTTCTCCAGTCGCCGCCCCTTCTTATTTCTCCTCACGCCCTTTCTTCAGTCTTCACCCATCCACCAACTGCTCGGCCAATTTCCCCACCCAAATCCAGAACTGCTTCATCTTTAGATCTCTATGTGCTTGATGAAATATCTTAGAGACTAAGCTCTGCACTTTGTTTTTCTCTGTTCTCGTTCTCACGGATTAATCGATGGCTGCAGGACCCGGAGAAGCATCAGGAGCTGGTCCGCGGCGTCTTCCAGTGTATGCGTACACACAATTCCCTTTCCTTTTCTTTTCGCCCTTTGTATGGATGATGTGGTTGAGTCACGGAGCCTCTTCTTGCAGTGTTGTCTGCGAGGCCCGAGGGTGTGAGCAATTTCGTGGAGGCCGATGCAATCTTTGGACCGGTAGTGAACCTTCTCCAGCTATCCTAAGCTAATCCGGTAGTATATCTGATGCAAAAGGCAGAGGGTAGGCAATGACAGTAATGAACAAGGAAATTTAAAATGTTTGTCTAGTTTGAAATGTTTGTCAATTTGTATGTAAGCAGACTAAACTATTAACTAGGTATGCAAATGCTCAGAAATCTTTTTGGAGACTGGCGAACAGCTATGTAGCGTGTGTTTCTGCAAACATTTGCTAATTGTAAACTAAATTTGCCCCTAAGTTAACTTTGTGACGGAAAGTCGGAAACAACTGAATTATTAGGGTAGCCTTTTTCCATTTAACCTACAATGAACTGTAAGGGGGAAAAGACGTTTGATTTTCTTGTTTACACTTTGCAGGGAACGAGACTGGTCTACAAGCATTTGGCGACACTATACTTCGTCTTTGTCTTTGATAGCTCTGAGAATGAGCTTGCCATGCTCGACCTTGTACAAGGTAACCTAACTCCTTCCCCATAGAATTGTTCTTCCATTACTATAATTGATAGCTGTGTGCACTGGAAAAATGAGGCTCCATAGATTTGCATGAGGAACTAATTATGTTCAGTGTGTTATCATGCTTTGCATTATTTGAAATGTTTTGGTACAGAGTCTACTTCCTCCGGTGACTGCTTATCTCATTACTGTGGTTCTTTCAGTTCAGTATCCATACACTACTTGTTTACATTTTTGTATTCCATATTTCCAGTGCAAATTCTGATTGTTGCTAAACACTTATGCATACCACTGCACTACTATTGGTTCTAAATAATTGTCACTGCACTACCAGAAACATGCATTCTTTTTTACATCTAACGCTTAGTGAATTGTTCATCTTCATTCTCCTCTTTGTCACTTTAAGATTTGTCTGTGACCTCTTTGAGGAGATCAACTAATCTTTTTGTCACAGTTTTTGTTGAAACATTGAATAGGTGCTTCAAGAATGTATGTGAGCTTGACATTGTATTTAACTTCAACAAGGTACAATGATTCTCTTTGTTTGGTATTTTATTCTGGATAATCACTGCTATTTAATAAATAAAGTCCACAATAACATTGGTGCTTATTATCCTCGTTTGCAGCATGTAATAACTTTTCGATACACGGGTCATAAAAATCATATGCAACTGCCCAGTGTAACAAATACTTGAATCTAACAAGACCTACAATGCTGGATTACTGCATATCTGTTTCATTTTCCACTACTAACCAAATTATTACAGTTGGAATTCGAAAAAGCATTTTCTGACTTAAAAGTATATGTTGTTAAATCATGCTGGTGTTTCACTGAAGTTCTGTAGTACCTTGGCAGTGGGCACCTCAAACTTACAGAAGCATGTAGTAATTAGTTTACATCTCAACCAAAGATCAACATCATAATTGAAACGGTAACTTGTAAATTCTATACAGATTAGGATAAACAAATAGGTATGAAATACCAAATCTTCTTGAGCTTTTAGACAACTTAAATATAAGTGAGCATTAGTGTCATGTAGTCCACTGGCAGTCTGGCAGAGAGCTTGAAGAAAAGTGTAGGAAGGGCCAATCCAATATAACATGCCAATGGACCTGTTAAAACAGGATCGATAACCTTTTGTTAGTAAGCAATGCTAATAATCGGTACTTGAGAACTTTTGGAGTGCAAGGCTAGGGCCAACTTTGGCCCTGAATAAACTCTAAACCTGCTGGGCCTATGATGCTACTGTCCTCCATGGCTCCATCCCCTGCTTGCTGCAGTGTCTACACCATGTAACTGCTGGGAGATGCATATATGTAGAGATGCACATTCTTTCTGTTCAGAGTTCAGATCAAACTCCAGTGGTTCAGCAACAGCCTTTTCTCATGTCGTAGTGACGAGTAATACTGCTTCAAAATAATGACCATTCTTCTCTTGGTTCATTATAATATGATCAAATGCAGCTTCACACAGTTTTGGATGAAATGGTACTGGGAGGACAAGTGATTGAAACAAGTTCAGAGCAAATAATGAAATCTGTAGAAGAGATTGCGAGGTTTTTACTCCCCTCTCCATTCACCTGCCATATCCTTTATTCACGCGCATGTGCAATTTTATAACAGTGTGCTTGCTACTTGACACAGGTTAGAGAAACAATCAAGCACAACTAGCCTCATACCAAAGTCGATTTCGGAGCGTTTCAGCCGTTAAAATTTCCTGCTTGTGGTTAGGACTGACAGTTTTGGAGACTTGAGCAAAAGATATCAAATTGGTGATCATTTCTCCAGTGGTCTTTCAGTTCTCTGAAGTCTTGAGCATCTGCCAGTCAACATGAAAACTTATTGGCTGACGTGCACATCATATTGTCTCCCTCCCCAGAGTTGTAAGTTGTAACCTGAAATGTGAAGCTGGCATGTCCAGTCTATACAGCTGTATGTTTAAACTTATACTAGTCTAGTTATGTGGCTCTGTGACGGTGTGCAAATGTAGCAAGCCAGAGATTTATTTCTGACCTCATTTCTATGGTGATATATGAGGTGTTTGAAGTTCCAACCCGGATCTATGTGGATGGTACAATCAACTCAGTCTTAAGTTATGCGTGCATTGCACATGAGAGTTTTTCTTTTAGTACCTTATTACTTGGGGGTGATGGGTGGGGGGATCTCACCAGTATACATTACTCAAGGGTGAACCGGTTCAAAGTGACCAGAGTTAGAGCATCTACAGCCGGACTTCGCAAATCTGTCCCCTCAAACGCCCGCAGCGCCCGGGCGTGTCCGCAGACAGTGACCGGTCACGCCTCAAATTTGCCTTCTCACAACCGGACACCTCAATTATCATATCTCAAATCCATACAAACTCATGCAATTACGTCGATGCATATTACACACCGTCCGGCTACTACATCACTTCTAACATGCCATCAGACTACCAAAATTTGGCATGTTTGGCAATGGTGGAGATCATCCACGGCTGCCCTTGCCCTTCCCGACGCCCTTGCCGTCCTTGTCGCGAAAGTACCGGTCGAAGACGCAGTAGGGATCGAGCCGGATCTGCTCATCGCCGGAGTTGTCCTCACCATCGCTGTCCTCCTTCTCCTCCTTCGGTGGCAGTCCGGCCATGGCCCGGACCGCCCGATTCTGCTCTCGGGCGAGGGCGCGCTTGTTCCTCCGCTGGCGCTTCTTCACAATGCGGGTGCGGATGACTTCCTCCTCTGCGGCCGCCGCCGCCGCATCAGCCGCCTCTGCCGCCGCCATGTCCGCAGCGAGACGGGCCTCGGCGGCCCTCATCCTCTCCTTCCCACAGCGGGCACACCGGTCCCGGTGGGACTCATAGTCCGCCCGACCGGTGATGGGGAAGGAGAGATTTTCCGGGTGCCGGGACCGCGATGATCCAGCCCCAGAGGACCCGAGCGCTCGTTGAGCCGACGCTATGGAGTCGCGCCGGACAGATCTTGCCGTCGACCGGGCGCTGTCCTCCCGGGAGCGGCGGAGTGCAATGTGGACCGCCATTGCCTCCTCCAACCCGCACGGGATGACACCCCAGTCGACAAATCCGGACTGGTCGGAGTCAGATCCACTGCCCGCCATCCCGGAGACGGCCGGAAATCGCCGGAGGTGAGCTTGGGTGGCGGAGGGAGTGGAGGGGAGTGGAGTGAAGTGGCTAGGGTTTGGACCGGCGAGCGGATGGGGAGGAATATATGTGGGGTCGGGTGGGCCGGCGTGGGCCGAGTCCGACGTGGCGGACGCGCCCGGGCGCGCCCAGACACCCCCATATCCACCCCATATTTGGGCTGGATATGAGGGGTGTCGGTCAGCCCGGGTGTTTTGAGGCCCGTTTGAGGCACCCGCCTGGGTCGAAATTTCGTGACCGGTCAGTGACCGGGCGGCCCGCCCGGGCGTATGAGGCGGGTTTGGGGTGCCCGACTGTAGATGCTCTTACAAGTAGACCCGGGCATGGACAGCCCGGCCTAAAAGCCCGACATCCGGGCCGGGCTTGGGCTCAATTTTTTCGCCTGAAGCCTGACAAGGAGAGCTATTGACGCCAAGACATGGTGTTTGCCTTTCGACTAGGTTCTTTAAACCTATGAGTCCAAAGAGTGAAATCATCAAGAATGTTCTGCGTGGTATTGAGAGTGGATTGCGCTTCGTTGTGGAAGACTTTGCCGTTTATTGAACAGTACCAAATTTTCCACAAGACGACAAGGAGGACCATGGACCAAACCGAAGGGTCGAGCCCCTTCGGGGTACCGACGTTCCAAGATCGATGAAGATTGTTCGAAGGCACGGTCCCCAACCTCCTCCAAACCTGGAGAGGGGCACATGAAGGATGAGGTATTGGCATGAGCTATTGAGCCCGATACATTGACATACTCCATCTATGCATATATACAAGGCCTAATGCGTTCTTCGAGGCTAACTTTGACCACTTGTTAGAGCAATAATATATGACATGCAAGTTACATAAAGCATACCGTCAAATTCGTACGTGAAAGGAGCTTCCAATGATATAATTTTCATATTATACATCTCATATACTGTTAATCTTATCAATAGTCAAAGGCAGTACCTTTCAAAAAAAAGTCAAAGGCAGTCTCGAAAAACGCATTAGGCCTTATATATATATATATATATATATATATATATATATATGGATGGAGGCTCTCTTTTCCCCTCTCGAACCCTCCACAGAGCACGGGAGGCGATCCAGAGAAGTCCTCGCCTTTTCGTCCTTCCGCCGGCGTCCTCGCCGCTCCCCTCGGCCTCCGATG
The DNA here is from genome assembly GCA_039707655.1 of Elymus sibiricus. Lineage (NCBI taxonomy): Eukaryota > Viridiplantae > Streptophyta > Magnoliopsida > Poales > Poaceae > Elymus > Elymus sibiricus. The sequence continues at coordinate 288,219,598 of CM077670.1, forward strand.
GCCGCTTTGGCCTCGGGAGGCGGGGAGGGGGGGGGAGCTCCGGGGCTCCGCCGGCGTGTAGATAGGTCCCTCGCTCTGGCTGGGGGTTGGTGTCCAGGTGACGGCGCTGAGGCGTTGGCGGCGCCGTCTCGTCGGAATAATGTCTCCTCGACTCCGTCCGCGTCCTGCCGTGGAGGCTTTCTTCCGGTGGGGAGTCTGTGGGAGTTCTGGTGGTGGCGGGTCTGGTTTCCCCAGATCTTTGCCATCCTGGCTTTTGCTCGTCCGTTGCTTCGGCGGTGCGGTGGCGACGGCGTGGCTTTGTGGCGGACTGGTGGCTGTGGGTTGGTTGGCGTTGTGGTGTGGGGTGCTGCCTCCTTTCCCCGGCGAGGCCGGTAGCGGAGGCAGGCCCGGAGGCGGAGGAGCACGGGGTGGTGCCCCGGCCGTGCCGGACAATTGCCAATCGGATCCCGCTTGAGCGGGTGGTCACTGCGGCTCTCAAAGCTTTGGCGATGGTGCTCCTTCTGTTTCCTTGTTGGCGGCCGACGGTTCCCTCGTCCGGCGACGGCGGAGCTTCGTGCGGCGTCCTGGAGGAGATGGCTCAGGGATTCCAGCGACTTTGTCGAGTTTCTTCATTGTTCTGGGTATCTCTGTGCGTGGTTTGGCTGTTCTCCAGTCTGTTCGGTTGGTCATGTACAAGTGTGTGTTTGTACCTGTATTTCTCTGATCTGTATACGAGTTCTTTTCTCAAAAAAAAAATATATATATATGGATGGAGGGAGTAGTATATTTGCTTTTGTATTGAGCGTGTCTTACAGTAACCATGCAAATACCTTCATCTTGTTGTGAGCTTTGGAAGTCCAAATTAGCGCTGCATCGGGGTTGATCCTCTATCATGATCCGAGTGCACGCTTTCTAGGACGAGAAGGGCAGGCCATGGACGACAAATCTTTGGTCTGCTTGATCCTTGAGGCGAAAGTCCTGGAACAAAGAAAACACCTCATCCAATTCTACAACAACTATCCTTGTAAGATGGCATACATGAGAGCTTAGATAATCAAAGTACAACCAAAGATTTTATATCTCTATACTCCTAATGTCTCACCTGGTAGACTAGCCTCCACTGTTATTTTTCGTCCGGTTTTTTTCGTCTGGATCCACCCGATCTCGATGCGGCCGCCCTCTCTCCCTCTTCTAGCGATGCGGCGCCGCCCCAATCTCCCGCTCCACCGCCGCCGCCCCCCGCCTTCCCCTATCTCCCGCTCAGTCACCTCCACCACCTCCACCCTTCTCTACATCGCCGGATTCGCTTGTAGATCGTCAAGGAAGCGGCTCCCGGGTCTGCGCTCGTGCGGCCGTGACGGAGGGTCTCGAGGTGACCGCCGCCGAAGACGAAGCCCCTGCCTTGTCCAGAATCGCTTCCTCCGCCGTGTTCCATCGAGGAAGCAGGGGGCAGCACAGAGAGGGTCCTCACGCAGCCGTGCGGTCGACCACAACGACGCGGCCGTACGGTGGGTACCCTCGGACGCCGCTCTCCTGGGCCGGAGGAGTCCAGATCTGGCACCTCACCAAGGTCGCCACCCACGGTGAGTGCACCTGCCTTCTGAATCCCGGCCCGTCCATCTTCTCCCTGAGTTGCAGCGACGGCGAACCCTAGATGCGCCTCTGCTCGTCCCCGAGCTCCCTCCTCTCGATTCTCCGTTGTGCGACTCCGCTCAGTCCGACGTCGCAGCTTCTTCTCCGACTCTGCGGGTGTAGGTAAGCCACTGCCTTCCTCTCCTGTGCTTTCTCTTGTGCTCTTTGTGTCCACGCCATGGCCATCGTGCCATGCTAGGTTCTACGCTGGCCATGGAAATTTCTATGATTGGGCTTGTAGTGATGGTCTGCTATGTCACTGTTTCACTCAATGCACGGGCATAATGTATGTGTAGAATTGTAAATGTAACATCTCAATGTCACCACACGATGTTTTTGTATCGATTCTGTACATCAATATTTGTTTGTTTGTTTATTTGTTTTCTATGTGCTTCTATTCTGAATAATGCTACTTGCCTGACTGTCTATTTTTCTATTCTGGATGCAGAGAGAGAGCATCGTGACTGCCATGGCTTGAACTATTTTGCTGAGATCCTGGAAAAACTGAATGTGTATAATTCTGTTAAGTGGGAACCTTGGAATTGATTTTCACCTGAAAAGGTTGGCTATCTGAACCTTCTTAAACAGTTCTGTAGCACGTATTTCTCATATGCATGAAGCTTAGTTAGATTTGCTTTTTTCTTTTCCAAATCATGGGTCCTCCACTGAGTACTATGTTATTCGTTCTTTAGGTGTTTTAATTTCAAAAATCAGCTCTGCACAAGTGCAGCATGGCTGGAAAGCCTGCTGCTTTTACTTGTGTTGAGGACAATCTGACGGACAACCTCAGACCTACTCGCGCCCCATAGTTAGTATATAACGGCTGGAGAGAAATTATGCTTTTCTTCATTTGGACTATTTGATAGATGCTCCAGTTATAAAAAGAAGAATTTTATAAATCAAAGAGAGATATGCTCTCATCAATTGCTCACCTCTGAAGGTTGAAAACATATGGGCCTGATGAAGCCGTTTTTCTTTTTACAATTTCCTCTAGCAACAACTCCCTGTATAATCCAGAAATGGATCGTTGCTTATTTGTTTTTGCTTAGTCACAACATTATTCATTTCAGAGGAATACCAGTCGTTTATGAACACAGCCGATGGAAATGTTCGTATGGATTCGAAAGAAAATAGTGCTGCCAAAATATATTTTGATCACACCGCAATGCATTGTTGTATTTTTTCGAAGAACTGAGCAATGGTTTACATGGATTGCTGAAAATATTATTAATAGAACGCCAAGTCTGTCATAAAAACCAAACAACCTGGCAGTTAAGTTTAATTAAATATGTTTCAAATACCCAAAGCTTGTTGTTCTCAATTTTAAATTATGCATTGATTGGCTTGTTCGGCAGTTCATGGTTAGACATTTCTGCTTGCACCTTGTTCAGGATTTAATATTTGCCTGGCTCTGCTATTGGTCATGAAGGATGTTCATTCTGGGCCAGATCAAGCACAACCTGCCCAGGCCTTCGCACTTGTCGAATCGTCCTCTCGTCGACGCCATCAAAGCCGAGCTCGAGAGGCTCTTCCTGGATATGGTAGTGTGGACTTATCATCAACGCATGGCAACCTTCGCACTTGCGGAATCGTCCTCTCGTCGACGCCATCAAGGCCAAGCTTGAGAGGCTCTTCCTGGATATGGTAATGTGGACTTATCATCAACGCATGGCAAAATTTTGTTCACAGTACCGGAATTCTGTTCCACTCGATGGTTCTTAATTGTATTTTTCAATCTATGTTTGGACTTGCACTGCAGGTGGTTGACTGGTTGCAAATCTCAGGCTCTGTGTGTCTGTCTATGACATCCTTGTCATCGAAGACGGATTCATCTTTCCAGGATAGGGCTGCTCGATGTATAAAGTAATTTGTGCCATCATCTTTTGCATCCATTTGTGTTTGTTAAGGAATGTGAGATGTTACTGCCTATATGGTTTTAGAAATTATGGCCTTTAATCGAAAGTCTGTTACTGAAATCATGACCACCGCTTTGCTAAAAAAAATGCTTAATCATTGTGGAAACAGTGGTACTTTTGCAAAAAAGTAATTATGCAGCGATGATGCAAGTATGGACTTTTCATGTGAAGCAGAGATGGGCATGGTGACATGGACCATATCAGGTAATTGCCCCTATTCTTTCCACATCTTCTATGTCATATTTTCAATTCATTTGTTTTCCAGATTACTCATGTTCGTGGCCTTTCTGTTAGACACTTATCCATTGACTATTTTAATGCCTCTATTAGTTAATGATCTCCTCGCATAGCAGTAGCACACTGAGCTCTATATTGTTTTGTGTTGTTTTCTTCAAGGTCTTTTGCGGGTTCCTTGGGCAAAGAGTTGCTGACTGTCCTAAGGTCCAGACTAATACCTGCCATTTTGCTGTCTGTACCTTTGTTGCTCCCATAGTATGTATTGGTGGTGCCTCACAACCAGATAACAAATATTTTGTTGGACCCAGTTGCTATAGGCAATAAAAATTGTCTTGGAGTAAATGTGTTATGTGTTTATGGAATATACATTGTACAAGACAACATTAGTGTATGAATCCAAAAACTCTGAAGTTGCCCGGTAGACAATAATAACACATGTACATAACTAATAAGTTATAAATACTATTGTAACCATTGACGTTCAGAGCATAAATACATAACTCTAAATGAAGTGATTGAAAAAATATATACATTTTGGTATACAAAACTAAAGTGCAAATTATTAGAGTATTTTCTTCCGGTTAGTGCAGAATTTCACACATAAGTTTTCTGTTAGATTTTATACTATATTCAGGGCAAGGTTGACTAATCTGACCATTTGTGCTATCTATTCGATGTCATGCATCATAGAAACAAAGATTAGTTTTGTTGTTGTGGATTTTGCAGGAAAACAGAGCAGGTCATGGTGGATGAAGAGAACATTAACCGACAGACTTTTCGGTAAAAAAAATTGGCTGCCTTGATTAGTTTATTTCTTATCAATTAAATTTGTATGTGATGACTTCTCAAATTTCCTTGAAATTTGTCGATTGAAGGAAAACTTGATCAATTTCATGGGAACTAAAGCAGGGACTACACGAGGATTGGAGCAGAGGCATTGGTTTCTGGCTTTCTGCATATGCATGATTGCAATGTAAAACTTCAGGTTATGCTGATTGTGTGCTATTTTGTACGCCCTTCTTAATAAGATAACAGATGCAACGAGTTTGAACCTCTACTTGCAGTTTGGTAGTGCAATGCCAATTCTGATGCAGAAAAACAAACTTTTGCTTATTGTACATGTCATTAGCAGATATATATGAGATGTGAGAGATACAGAAGCTAATATCTTGGTAGTATAAAGCATGATTGGAATATGTTGAAGGTTACAAAAGAATGTTGTAATAAAACAAGATGCAAGTACTCGATTTAAATGATGACTCACTTTGCTTTTTTTACTAGAGAGTGCAGTAGGCCAGTCGACAGACTGCCGTTAGCTTCTAGAGTTCCAATACAACTCTACAACTCCATGAGTATTTATTGATTATCTCTCTTCTGATTTGTTGTTCTTTCTTAATTGTCTTCTTCTATGTGTAACCAGATATTTGCAGCAAAGTCTTTGTAAAATTATGTTTACTTATATCTAATATCTTGTTTCTTAATTGCCTCCTTTTATCCATAACCAGATATTTATAGCAGTTTTTGTAAAATTGTGTTTACTTATCTCGTGGAAAAACCTGTAAGTTCTCTCTTAATTGTCAAGGGCACGTGTAGATGCCTGTTTTCTACTTTGTGGTTAGAATTGACTTTTTTTCTTGTATTTGAATCTAGCTACCATGTTGCGATATAAAAGAACCTAGGTCTTGATTGATTGCTACTACTATCAGTGCAATTCTTTTTCTCAAATCTCTGAACTAGATTTATTTATAGTAGTTCAGTTCTTAATGGATAAAGGTCGTAAATTCTATCGGTTGGGCTCAGGATATATAGTTCTAGATACTCTTATAAGTGCATGCGTTCTAAAATAGCTTCCTGAATCGGTTGTTAGTAGTATAAATGGGCTATGCCGCTTTTGTTCAGGGTTGTCCTCTAATTTGTTTTAATTTTCTTTAGATTTATCAGTCAACCGGGAAGCATGCTTACAAATTATCAGTCAAGCAGGAAGCACGTTTAAAAATTATATGAATGTATTCTAAGGTTTTTGGCACATACGTGAAGTAGAAAATGTTGATAATTGGGACAGAATTATGACTGTTATTATGTATCATTTTCATATATTCCTCAACAACACGTCTAGATTCATGTAGATAATAGTTACACCTTTGCAGAGCTTTTTTTAATGTTTTTCTTAAATAGCAATCCTTAAGTTGGATTCATGTGCCTCTACCACACACACACACACACACACACACACACACACACACTCAAGAATCCAAAACTATGTTTTTGCTATGCTGCAGGCTTAGAGGTGTTCCCATGGAGTGTCCTTCGAAGTGCAATGAATTTGACACCCATCATCTCATTATTGGAAGTTGGACTTCTCTTTCTGATGAAAGGTTTTTCGTTCGTCATCACATATTGAACTTTGTTATACTTAAACTGTCAAAAAAAAATTATGCTTAATGTTTACTCCAATCAAAATACCAATGCATGATTACCCTCTATTATCTATCTTATCTCTTTTAATTTATTGTTGGATCAAAACTTTCCGCTGATTTTGGTTCATTTGTAGACGGTAAGGGATAGTTGCTGGGTAGTAAATTGAGCGATTAGAAGGAAGAGCACACACACCTCGAAGCCTACATGTGCATCAAATAAGTGTGGTCCTTGGTGCGCCAAAGCACCATGCAATGAATAAAACAGACTGCTTCTACAAAATAATTGTGTAGCACTCACTAAAAGGAGGAGCTATGGTATTCGACCCTTTTATTTATTGCAAGTGCAATTCTAATTTGCACTTGTTACCTAAGCCTTGGGCAAGTTATGTACCTGAGACCAGATTGTTGTTGAATTAAGTGTTTGCCTCTGTTATTTCTATGACTCAAGAATATAAAATTGAACTTTTGTGGCATTGAGCAAACTATGTATGTGAGACCATATTCCCACTGTACTCCCTCCGTAAAGAAATATAAGAGCGTTTAGATCACTAAAGTAGTGATCTAAATGCTCTTATATTTCTTTACAGAGAGAGTATCATTTAAGATAGCAATTTTTTATAAGGACAATTCATGCCCACTATTGAAACTTTGGTATATATTTTGAAAGAAACATTCTCCATATTTTTAACAAGCATTATAAAGGGTCCAAAGTATTGCCAGATTGCTAAGCACTTATTTGCAAATAACTCTGCCAGGAGGTACTAGCACTAGGATGGAAAGACCGCCATTGTCCCTTATTGCTGGCCTGCCACGGTGGCGTTAATCACTGGTTCACTTAAAACACGAGTTAGTGGATTTTGTGATAACAGTGAGGGTTGAGAGTGAGCGGAATGAGGGTTGGTGTTGGTCTGTTCACTTATGGATGTTTTAGCGAAATAATTTCCCTACTTGAGAAAGTGTGGTTAATTGCATTTCATTAGAGATGGCTTTGCAGCAAATTGCATGAGCGAGTGGTTCATTTTTTTTTATCAAGTCAGTGCAATTTTTTGGTTAGGATAGAAGGGTAAATGCATTGGTTGGTTGCTTTAGGAGTTAATAATAGACATTTTTTGGTTAGGATAGAAGGGTAAATCCATTGGTTGCTTGCTTCAAGAGTTAATAACGGACACTGTGACGTATCAGTTGCATGCCAATAATGGACATCATATTTTTGATTAGTGAAAATGCACAACATTCAGCTGTAATGGCTCAGGAGACACAGGATTTGCCTTCTTGGCTCGGGGGCATCACGGACGGCGCACGCCTCCTTCCCCTTGATGGCGGTGGTGGATCAATAGGAACACGAGGGATGGGGTGAGGGGGAAGGGGATCAGGGCAGAGCGCGAGGCGGTTGGCGGAGTACAGTGTGAGCCGGGTGTCATCCGGTTTTAAAGGAGAGGGCTCCAGCGAGAATTGTCCTGCTACGGCAGAAACCGAGCAGGAAGGAGAGGGTCCGGAAGGAAAATGAAATGCACGTTGTGGGATGGGTTTCTTGTATTGGGCTTGCGTGTTGGAGATAACACGACAGATAGTCCGGACAACCACATATCCTCCAACATATGAGTTGGATTTGGGAAGTCCGGACTGTTCGAACATGCCTAAAGATAGGGAGAAATGAGCTTCAACCTTGGAAATGATCTTAATCATTTATTTGATTCATTTATATGCATTATAGCCCGTAGCAACGCACGGGCATTCTACTAGTATATTATTTATTTGTTGTTTTTTTCAGCTGACTGTTGCCTTGTTAGGGGCTGTAAAGGATATCAGTGCTACAATTCATTTTTAAGGAGGAACTGGGCTGCGGCCTCTTGCTGTAAAAAAAATAGCTATTTTTTATCTTCTCCTTTGTTTATTTATGTTGCTAGTATGCTGGTTATGTTGTCATGAATACAACGTATTTTTTGTTTTATCTATTTGTCTTCCTCTCAAAGAAAGATCTATTTGTTTTCCAACTGCAATTGGCAAGGAAAGTAGATGTAGTGTCAATGCCATATTTCCCCCAAAATAATAGCTATATCAATTGTTGTCTGGTTCTGCCTATATAATCGGAAGCTCGACGTTGTTGCATTGCATACATCTTCCTACGGTTCTAGTGTTCTATATATCCTTATACTATCAAAGGTGTGTTGGTGATTGTTCATACGCCCCCTCCCCCCTTCCAACGTAAAAAAGGTTACATGTGAACATCTTTGGGTGAGGGCGAGCTAGGTGGCGACAGAGGCGCGGTGCAAGAACCTAATGCTGCAAGGAGCCGCGGGGCCGGTGACTTGTTTGTCGCCCTGCTCGGTGATGCCTTTCTCTTTGATGGGTCCCCACCCGATCCTTGCCTCTACCATTCCCCCCATCGCAATGGCAATCATTGGTTGCTGGTTATGTTACTTTATTAATCGAGTGTGCTGCCTAATCCCCAATTTCACTCCACCCAGCTCTTCTCTGTCATCACACGTGCCACCACCGCGGCCAGGTCGACCTTGACCTAGGGGCCAATGGCCTAGACTGACAGAGGACGATGTATGGCGTGACGCCTGGGACATTAGCTGTTGGAGTGAAATTTGTGTTTGAGTCGATTTATGGGGGCCCGTGACGTGGTGAGGAGTATGGTAAGCCACTTTTGGGCATGTTGTTCCTTAATATTTTAACTGTACAAAACACATGTGAGTCATTATGTAGGCTTTTAAACACATTTTCTCAAGTATGATGCCATTCTATTTCTTATCTTTTTTTTATTAATTATCATATACTAGACATGGACATATCTGATGCAATTATGAAAGAAGCAAACGAGAGTGGATACTTGTCACTATATGAATGGAAACCAAACTCAATACATTTTTTGTTCCGTGGCAACGCACGGGCATAACAGGTGATTGAGAATTTAAGGCACATGCATGAATTATCAAATGCATATTTAATTCTCTTAGTCCATTCCATTAAAAACATAAAAAATGCATGGTATATACAACACAAAACTCAAGTAACATATACCAAAGACGTGTCTCTTTTCAAAGTAAAGTATTGGAATTTAGTACTACATCACGATGATATTTATCATCACGATGATAATGTTACTGTTGGAAATATGCCCTAGAGGCAATAATAAAATGGTTATTATTATATTTCCTTGTTCATGATAATCGTTTATTATCCATGCTATAATTGTATTGGTTGGAAACACAAATACATGTGTGGATACGTAGACAACAACATGTCCCTAGTGAGCCTCTACCGGACTAGCTCGTTGATCAAAGATGGCCATGGTTTCCTGGTCATAGACATGAGTTGTCATTTGATAACGGGATCACATCATTAGGAGAATGATGTGATGGACAAGACCCAAACTATGAACGTAGCATATGATCGTGTCAAGTTTATTGCTATCGTTTTCGCATGTCAAGTATCTGTTCCTATGACCATGAGATCATGCAACTCACTGACACCGAAGGAGTACCTTGTGTGTATCAAACGTCGCAACGTAACTGGGTGACTATAAAGATGCTCTACAGGTATCTCCAAGGGTGTTTGTTGAGTTGGCATGGATCAATACTGGGAATTTGTCACTCCGTATGACGGAAAGGTATCTCAGGGCCCACTCGGTAATACAACATCACAATAAGCTTGCAAGCAATGTGACTAAAGAGTTAGCCACGAGATCTTGTATTACGGAACGAGTAAAGAGACTTGCCGGTAACGAGATTGAACTAGGTATGGAGATACCGACGATCGAATCTCGGGCGAGTAACATACCGATGGACAAAGGGAACTGCATACGGGATTGACTGAATCCTTGACATCGAGGTTCGACCGATAAAGATCTTCGTTGAATATGTAGGAACCAATATGGGCATCCAGGTCTCGCTATTGGTTATTGACCGGAGAGGAGTCTCGGTCATGTCTGCATATTCCCGAACCCGTAGGGTCGCACGCTTAACGTTCGGTAGCGCTAGGGTAGTATTGAGATATTAATAGTGGAAAGTCCGAAGGTTGTTCGGAGTCCCGGATGAGATCCGGGACATCACGAGGAGCTCCGGAATAGTCTGGAGGTAAAGATTCATATATGGAAAGTTGTTATCGGGGTTCCGGAAAAAGTTTGAGTTTTCTCGGTATTGTACCGGGAAGGTTCTAGAAGGTTTCGGAGTGGGGTCCACCTGCATGGGGGATCCACATGAACGTGGGTAGTGGGGAAAGTCTCCACAACCCTGGTCTAGGCGCACCAAGATCCTCCCTTAAAAGGAATAGTATCATATCCCAAAGGGATAAGATCAGGATCCCTAAAAAGGGGGGATAGCGATCGGGTGGGAAGGAAAGGGGGGATTTCCTTCCTCCCCCTTTGGCCAACGACCCTAGGGCCTTGGAGGGCAAGCCACCAGCCCCTCCACGCCTATATAAAGGTGGGGAGGCATTGGGGGCAGCCACCCCTTGGACCCTTGCCCGTTACCTCTCCCAACTCCTCCCACGTTTCACCGGTACGCGCTTGGCGAAGCCTTGCCGGATTTTCGCTGCCACCACCACCACCATACCGTCGTGTTGGTCACGATCTCATCTACCCCCTCTCTCTCGCTTGCTGGATCAAGAAGGAGAGGACGCCGCCGAGCCGCACGTGTGCTAAACTCGGAGGTGCCGTCCGTTCGGCACTTGATCGGGAGTTCGTGGACGGATCGTGATTGGATCGCGAAGACGTTCGACTACATCAACCGCGTTTCTTAACGCTTCCGCTTAGCGATCTACAAGGGTATGTAGATGCAATCTCTCTTCTCGTAGATGTTCATCTCCTAGATCGATCTTGGTGAGCGTAGGAAAATTTTTGTTTCCCATGCAACGTTCCCCAACAGTGGTATCAGAGCTAGGTCTTTGCGTAGATGACATCACGAGTAGAATACAAAGGATTTTGTGGGCGTTGATATTCAGATTGCTTCCTTCCTTGGTCTTTTCTTGATTCGGCGGTATTGTGGGATGAAGCGGCCCGGACCAACTTTACATGTCCACGTACATGAGACCGGTTCCATCGACTGACATGTGACTTTGTTGCATAAGATGGCTGGCGGGTGTCTGTCTCTCCCACCTTAGTTGAATCGGATTCGACAAAGGCGGTCCTTGTAGAAGGTTAAATAGCAACTTGCATATCATCGTTGTGGTTTTGCGTAGGTAAGAATCGTTCTTGCTAGATACCCATAGCAGCCACATAAAACATGCAACAACAAATTAGAGGACGTCTAACTTGTTTTTGCAGGGTATGTTGTGATATGATATGGCCAAAGACATGATGAAATATATTTGATGTATGAGATGATCATATTTTGTAATAGTTTATCTCGGCTTGCATGTCGATGTATACGGCAACCGGCAGGAGCCATAGGGTTGTCTTTAATTATTGTATGACCTGCGTGTCAATCATTAAGCGCTATGTAATGCTTTACTTTATCGCTAAACGGTAGCAATAGTAGTAGAAGCATGGTTGGCGTGACAACCCCGATGGCGACGCGATGATGGAGATCATGATGATGGAGATCATGGTGTCATGCCGGTGACGATGGAGATCATGCCGGTGCTTTGGAGATGGTGATCAAAAGCACAAGTTCATGGCCATATCATGTCACTTATGATTTGCATGTGATGTTAATCTTTTTATGCATCTTATTTTGCTTAGGACGACGGTAGCATTATAAGGTGATCCCTCTCTAAAATTTCAAGATAAAATTGTGTTCTCCCCAAGTGTGCACCGTTGCGAAAGTTCGTCGTTTCAAAGCACCACGTGATGATCGGGTGTGATAGACTCTACGTTCACATACAACGGGTGCAAGCCAGTTTTGCACATGCGGAACACTTGGGTTAAACTTGACGAGCCTAGCATGTACAGACATGGCCTTGGAACACAAGAGACCGAAAGGTCGAACATGAGTCATATAGTAGATATGATCAACATGGAGATGTTCACCATTGAAACCACCTCATCTCACGTGATGACCGGACTTGGGTTGGTGAATTTGGATCATGTTACACTCGGACGACCGGAGGGATGACGATTTGAGTGGGAGTTTTTAAGTAAACTAAACTCATTATCTTGAACAATAGTCTAAGTTGTCTTTGCAAATTTATGTTGTAGATCAATGGCTCGCGCAGTAGCTTCCCTGAATTTCAATGCGTTCCTAGAGAAAGCCAAGCTGAAAGATGATGGAAGTAACTTTGTAGACTGGGCCCGTAATCTGAGGATTATCCTCACGGCTGCCCAAAAGGCTTATGTCCTTGATGCACCGCTTGGTGAGCAACCCCCTCCAACATCTGTGGACGTTATGAACGCCTGGCAGGCGCGTGTTGATGACTACTCAATAGTTCAGTGCGCCATGTTGTATGGCTTAGAACTGGGACTTCAAAGGCGTTTTGAACGTCATGGAGCATATGAGATGTTCCAGGAGTTGAAGTTTATTTTTGAGAAGAATGCCCGGATCGAGAGGTATGAGACCTCCGATAAGTTCTATGCTTGCAATATGGAGGAGAACGGGTCTGTCAGTGAACACATACTCAAAATGTCTGGGTATTACAACCGTCTGGCTGAGTTGGGAGTTGTGCTCCCGCCAGAGGCGATCACTGACAGAGTTCTTCAATCGCTACCACCTAGCTACAAGAGCTTTGTGTTGAACTATAACATGCAAGGGATGAATAAGTCAGTCGCCGAGCTGTTTGCGATGCTGAAAGTCGCTGAGTCAGACATCCAGAAGGAGCATCAAGTGTTGATGGTCAATAAAACCACTAGTTTCAAGAAGAATGGCAAGGGCAAGAAGGGAAACTCCAAGAAGAGTGGCAAAGTAGTTGCCCCTCCCGTGAAGAAACCCAAGGCTGGGCCCAAGCCGGAAACTGAGTGCTTCTATTGCAAGGGAACTGGCCACTGGAAGCGGAATTGCCCCAAGTATCTGGCCGACAAGAAGGGGGCCAACGCCAAACAAGGTATATATGATATACATGTTATTGATGTGTACCTTACCAACTCTCGTTGTAGTGCCTGGGTATTTGATACCGGTGCGGTTGCTCACATTTGCAACTCAAAGCAGGAACTGCGGAATAGACGGAGGCTGGCGAAGGACGAAGTGACGATGCGCGTGGGAAATGGTTCCAAGGTTGATGTGATCGCCGTCGGCACGCTCGCTCTTCGATTACCATCGGGATTAGTGATGAACCTGAATAATTGTTATTTAGTGCCTGCGTTGAGCATGAACATTATATCTGGATCTTGTTTAATGCGAGACGGTTACTCATTTAAATCAGAGAATAATGGTTGTTCCATTTATATGGGTAATATCTTTTATGGTCATGCACCCATTGTGAGGGGTTTATTCTTATTGAATCTCGATAGTGATGATACACATGTTCATAACATTGATGCCAAAAGATGTAGAGTTGATAATGATAGTACCACTTTCTTGTGGCACTGCCGCTTAGGTCATATTGGTGTAAAACGCATGAAGAAACTCCATGCTGATGGACTTTTGGAGTCACTTGATTTTGAATCACTTGACACATGCGAACCATGCCTCATGGGCAAGATGACTAAGACCCCGTTCTCCGGAACAATGGAACGGGCAAGTGACTTGTTGGAAATCATACATACTGATGTGTGCGGTCCGATGAGCATTGAGGCGCGCGGTGGATATCGTTACTTTCTCACCTTCACCGACGATTTGAGTAGATATGGGTATGTTTACTTAATGAAACACAAGTCTGAAACGTTTGAAAAGTTCAAGCAATTTCAGAGTGAAGTTGAGAATCATCGTAACAAGAAGATCAAATTCCTACGATCTGATCGAGGGGGAGAATATCTGAGTTATGAGTTTGGCAGTCACTTAAGACAATGTGGAATTATTTCACAGTTGACGCCACCTGAAACACCACAGCGTAATGGTGTGTCCGAACGTCGTAATCGAACCTTATTGGATATGGTGCATTCTATGATGTCTCTTGCCGATCTGCCACTATCATTTTGGGGTTATGCGTTAGAGACAGCTGCATTCACTTTAAATAGGGCACCATCTAAATCCGTTGAGACGACACCGTATGAACTGTGGTTTGGCAAGAAACCGAAGTTGTCGTTTCTTAAAGTTTGGGGATGCGATGCTTATGTCAAAAGGCTTCAGCCAGAAAAGCTCGAACCCAAAGCGGACAAATGCGTCTTCATAGGATACCCAAAAGAGACGGTTGGGTATACCTTCTATCTCAGATCCGAAGGCAAAGTGTTTGTCGCTAAGAATGGGTCCTTTCTAGAGAAAGAGTTTCTCTCGAAAGAATTGAGTGGGAGGAAAATAGAACTTGATGAGGTTGTTGAACCTTTACTTCAACCAAAGAGTAGCACTACGCAGAAAGATGTTTCTGTGGAACCTACGTCAGTTGAAGAGGAAGCTGATGATGGAGATCATGAAGCTTCGGATCAAGTAACTATCGAACCTCATAGGTCGACAAGGATACGTACTGCTCCTGAGTGGTACGGTAACCCTGTCTTAAATGTCATGTTGTTGGACAACGATGAACCTACGAGCTATGGAGAAGCGATGGTGGGCCCAGATTCCGACAAATGGTTAGAGGCCATGAAATCCGAGATGGGATCCATGTATGAAAACAAAGTGTGGACTTTGGAAGTATTACCTGAAGGGCGAAAGGCCATTCAGAATAAATGGATCTTCAAGAAGAAGACGGACGCGAACGGTAATGTCACCGTCTATAAAGCTCGACTTGTGGCAAAGGGTTTTTCACAAGTTCAAGGAGTTGACTACGATGAGACTTTCTCACCCGTAGCGATGCTTAAGTCCGTCAGAATCATGTTAGCAATAGCTGCATTTTTTGATTATGAAATTTGGCAGATGGATGTCAAAACAGCGTTCCTTAACGGTTTTCTTAAGGAAGAGTTGTATATGATGCAACCAGAAGGTTTTGTCGATCCAGAGAATGCTGACAAAGTTTGCAAACTCCAGCGATCCATTTATTGACTGGTGCAAGCATCTCGGAGTTGGAATCTTCGCTTTGATGAGGTGATCAAAGCGTTTGGGTTTATACAAGTTTACGGAGAAGCTTGTATTTACAAGAAAGTGAGTGGGAGCTCTATAGCGTTTCTAATATTATATGTGGATGACATATTGCTGATTGGAAACAATATAGAACTTTTGGAAAGCGTGAAGGAATATTTGAACAAGAGTTTTTCAATGAAGGACCTAGGAGAAGCTGCTTTCATATTAGGCATCAAGATCTATAGAGATAGATCGAGACGCTTAATAGTACTTTCACAGAGCACATACCTTGATAAAGTTTTGAAGAAGTTCAAAATGGATCAGTCCAAGAAGGGGTTCTTGCCTGTTTTGCAAGGTGTGAAGTTGAGTAAGACTCAATGCCCAGCGACTACAGAGGATAGAGAAAAGATGAGTGCCATCCCCTATGCTTCTGCCATAGGCACTATCATGTATGCAATGCTGTGCACAAGACCAGATGTCAGCCTTGCCATAAGTATGGCCGGAAGGTTTCAAAGTGATCCAGGAGTGGAACACTGGACATCGGTCAAGAATATCCTTAAGTACCTGAAAAGGACTAAGGAAATGTTTCTCGTTTATGGAGGTGATCAAGAGCTCGTCGTAAAGGGTTACGTCGATGCAAGCTTTGACACTGATCCGGATGACTCTAAGTCTCAAACCGAATACGTATATATTCTAAATGGGGGAGCGGTAAGCTAGTTCAGTTCCAAGCAAAGCGTGGTAGCTAATTCTACATGCGAAGCGGAGTACATAGCTGCCTGGAGGCGGCGAAGGAAGGTGTCTGGATGAAGCAGTTCATGACAGATCTTGGAGTTGTGCCCAGTGCACTGGACCCGATGACTCTGTTCTGTGACAACACTGGTGCCATTGCTCTAGCCAAGGAACCAAGGTTTCACAAGAGGACCAGACACATAAAGCGGCGCTTTAATTCCATCCGCGATGCGATCAAGGAGGAGGACATAAACATTTGCAAAGTGCACACGGATCTGAACGTTGCAGATCCGTTGACTAAACCTCCTCCACGGGCAAAACATGATCAACACCAGAACTCTATGGGTGTTAGATTCATAACCATGTAATGCTAGATTATTGACTCTAGTGCAAGTGGGAGACTGTTGGAAATATGCCCTAGAGGCAATAATAAAATGGTTATTATTATATTTCCTTGTTCATGATAATCGTTTATTATCCATGCTATAATTGTATTGGTTGGAAACACAAATACATGTGTGGATACGTAGACAACAACATGTCCCTAGTGAGCCTCTACCGGACTAGCTCGTTGATCAAAGATGGCCATGGTTTCCTGGTCATAGACATGAGTTGTCATTTGATAACGGGATCACATCATTAGGAGAATGATGTGATGGAAAAGACCCAAACTATGAATGTAGCATATGATCGTGTCAAGTTTATTGCTATCGTTTTCGCATGTCAAGTATCTGTTCCTATGACCATGAGATCATGCAACTCACTGACACCGAAGGAGTACCTTGTGTGTATCAAACGTCGCAACGTAACTGGGTGACTATAAAGATGCTCTACAGGTATCTCCGAGGGTGTCTGTTGAGTTGGCATGGATCAAGACTGGGAATTTGTCACTCCGTATGACGGAAAGGTATCTCAGGGCCCACTCGGTAATACAACATCACAATAAGCTTGCAAGCAATGTGACTAAAGAGTTAGCCACGGGATCTTGTATTACGGAACGAGTAAAGAGACTTGCCGGTAACGAGATTGAACTAGGTATGGAGATACCGACGATCGAATCTCGGGCAAGTAACATACCGATGGACAAAGGGAACTGCATACGTGATTGACTGAATCCTTGACATCGAGGTTCGACCGATAAAGATCTTCGTTGAATATGTAGGAACCAATATGGGCATCCAGGTCCCGCTATTGGTTATTGACCGGAGAGGAGTCTCGGTCATGTCTGCATATTCCCGAACCCGTAGGGTCGCACACTTAACGTTCGGTAGCGCTAGGGTAGTATTGAGATATTAATAGTGGAAAGTCCGAAGGTTGTTCGGAGTCCCGGATGAGATCCGGGACATCACGAGGAGCTCCGGAATAGTCTGGAGGTAAAGATTCATATATGGAAAGTTGTTATCGGGGTTCCGAAAAAAGTTCGAGTTTTCTCGGTATTGTACCGGGAAGGTTCTAGAAGGTTTCGGAGTGGGGTCCACCTGCATGGGGGACCCACATGAACGTGGGTAGTGGGGAAAGTCCCCACAACCCTGGTCTAGGCGCACCAAGATCCTCCCTTAAAAGGAATAGTATCATATCCCAAAGGGATAAGATCAGGATCCCTAAAAAGGGGGGATAGCGATCGGGTGGGAAGGAAAGGAGGGATTTCCTTCCTCCCCCTTTGGCCAACGACCCTAGGGCCTTGGAGGGCAAGCCACCAGCCCCTCCACGCCTATATAAAGGCGGGGAGGCGTTGGGGGCAGCCACCCCTTGGACCCTTGCCCGTTATCTCTCTCAACTCCTCCCACGTTTCACCGGTACGCGCTTGGCGAAGCCCTACCGGATTTCCGCTGCCACCACCACCACCATACCGTCGTGTTGGTCCCGATCTCATCTACCCCATCTCTCTCGCTTGCTGGACCAAGAAGGAGAGGACGCCGCCGAGCCGCACGTGTGCTAAACTCGGAGGTGCCGTCCGTTCGGCACTTGATCGGGAGTTCGTGGACGGATCGTGATTGGATCGCGAAGACGTTCGACTACATCAACCGCGTTTCTTAACGCTTCCGCTTAGCGATCTACAAGGGTATGTAGATGCAATCTCTCTTCTCGTAGATGTTCATCTCCTAGATCGATCTTGGTGAGCGTAGGAATTTTTTTGTTTCCCATGCAACGTTCTCCAACAGTTACAACGTTCAAGCCTCTCCTAGGGGTGCATTAACGATCTCCTTGACTCGTAAAGCTCGTGCTCGTTAAGCTTAACAACCAACAAACCTTGTTCAACTCTGTTCATTTAAAGCATGTTAAGCTCGTGAGCGCTTGTTAACAAATTATGATCTGTTACGGTCTGCAGGATGAGAGTGTGGGCAAATTTTTACGAAGAAAGATGGTGACTATTGAAGGAGGTGCACTAGTTTTTTGCCTCCTATGCGTTAAGATGAGTCGATTAGATTAAATAAACGGGCTGAGGTACCATGAAAGTATTGTCATGTAAGATAAGAATATGTGTTGCGTTGTTCTAACGAGCTTAACAAGCTGCTCGTGAAACTCGTTAAATTTAACAAGCTGAAATTAATGATTGCCTCTATTCATTAAGTCTGCTTGTAATGGGTAGTATCATAACTTAGTATCTTGCATATATTGTACTAATGTATGATACTACATCCGTAATGCATAATATCATATATTAGTATCATAGATGGCTTTATTTATTGCCATGCATGACACATAGTAACATGTCATTTATTATGATACGGTATCATATTATGATACCCAAGTCTCTCTTTCTTCATTTAATTCTATGCCACATCATTCAAATAGTCTAGTTGGCCTGCATGATACTAGATATAATACCCCCGTTACGGGCAGCGCAAGAAGCGAGCTACGAACTTAATAAGCTGCTGAGTGAAGTAAAAAAAAAAAAAAACCACCGGTATGAACCGAGGAGCACACGGCCGGATCGGAGCGAACCGCAGTGCACTAGTAATTACTCGCCATTGCCACTCACTTACCGGTTCGCTCAGCCCCTCTGTCCTCTCCTCCTCGCGGGTAGTACATACATGGCGACGACCTAACCCTAGGCGCTACCACTCCACCGGCGCGCACCACCGCCTCCGGCAGCCCCCTGAACAAGTTCTCCTCCGAATTCCGATCTTTCTAGAACCTCGGAGTTTTCTGTCGCTAGGGTTAGAGGTTTGGAGCCGCCGCCCCTCTCTCCCCGTCCCCATGGCCGACCTCGGCAACTTCAACAGGCGGCGGCAGCCGACTGCTGCGGAGGTGGTGGGGCGCCTCAAGGATGACGGAGGTTTCGACGCCCTCCGCCGCGCCATCGTCCGCAAGGTCAAGGACAACGTGAGCACCCCCAAAACCGCCCCATCTCCCCCAAATCCTTTTACCTTTACCTTGGTTTCTGTACAATTGCGCCGCTGTTACTCCTTCGTGTCCAAATGGTTTGCCTTTTATGGTTTTATTAGTAGATTTGACATCCGAGTGCATGGGGCATGGCCAAAAGACTAGAATTTGTTCTGCATTGGTTTTATTCATTGTGGCACCTTAGTAGAATTTGCCCCTAAGGGCCGCTTTTAATTGAACCATACATGATAATTGAATCGATTGGGTGTTTGCTAGGTTTCGCGTGCTCATCTTTTCCAGGAGTCTGTTGGTATTGGAAGTATTGCATTTGATAATGGAATTCTCATGTGGAGCGCTATCGCCTGATTCATTAACACTTATATGTTTGCAATAGATGTGAGTGTCTAAAGAGTAGTGCTCGTTCTGTACTGCACTGGTTTGGTTTGGTTTGGTTGATGAGCATCAACCATGGATTTTTCTATATGTGTCGCCTGATCTTTAATGTTAGTTGCAGCATCGGTGGTAGGGATAACTAGTACAGGTTTTTAAGGAGAAAACACACACATACAAAGGTAACATGCACCATAACTCAATCTCGGTTGTGTTAGGTTTGAAGGAAGACTCCACCCCGCGTGCATAGGGAAAGGGAGGAACTAATATGGCATCTCCCATGGGAACTTCTTCCAAAATCCATGCAATCCAAGCAAGTATCAGCCTCCAATCTACGTAATTTTAGACTCGGACATGTGCACGGGTGTCCGAATCCGACTCGGATTCAGGTGTCCGATTTTATGTTTTTTGTTGGATACACAAATAACACTTGGAATTCGACACAGATGTCGGAATCTGGCGCAAATTTGGGATGTACTCCCTCTGTAAACAAATATAAGACGTTGAGCATAATATTGCAAAAAAGAAAAAAGGAAATGATTGGACATGGCAAATAACACTTGGAATTCGACACAGATGTTGGAATCTGGCGCGAATTTGGGATGTATAATATTGCAAAAAGAGAAAAAAGGGAATGGATACATGTGATCAAGTAACGCTGCTCGAGGCCTTATCATGTGAAAATTCTGCGCACAAATACAATCACATATGCCTTATCTAATTCCCTGTGAGAGACCAGTGCTATTGCCGTATTAGGACTATGGGAACATTAGGCCCCACTGCTTGTGCAGATGGTGTACGATGCAGCATTGATGTAGGACTATAAATGAATTACAAATTTGAACTACCGGGTGGTAACTTACCATCACATAGAAGGTAGTTGCTGATTGCTGGATTTACATTCCAATGATGATTCAAATTGGGCTGAAATGCCGAAATGGAAATGAATGATAAGTAGGGTAAAGCTAGAACCAGCGCATTGAATATTTGGTAAGCTTTATTATCTAGATGTAGCTTTACTGGTCTGATACTACCCCATTCGGAGCTAGACAATAAAACTGCACCCATCATTGTCATTGATAGTCTCGATATGCTCATCTGACATGCAGGATCATCAAAAGCAGTAGACGCTAACATAACACTTATATTTCATCGATCAATCTTGTTTTATGGAATAGTTGATATCAATTTCATTGATCAATGTTGTTTTGAGGAGTAGTTGATATCAATTTCATCGATTAATCTAGTGTTGAGGGGTAACCGACGTCAAGTTTTTTGAGGAATAACTGATATCATCATTATTACTCCTAGTTTACTTCATTACAAAGTTCAGGTGACATTGTGTAATTATTATCTAGTCATCTTTTGACACATAAATGTGGCGACTGATAGTCAATAAACTGGTATTTGTTGTGCATTTATAAGTCAGTCATCCGGCTAAGCTGATTTCCAGATGCTCAACTTCATTGCAAATTGTGTTCCAGTGGCGTCCACTCTTGCCCTGTCCTGGATACTGATTTTAATGGCTTATCTAAAATGTACTGATAGAGGTTTCCTGGATCTGTGTTATATGTTATCTGTTTTTACTATGTAAGTTATTCAATGTTGACATATTTCAACTCAACCACAGGTGTTATTTGCGATCATTTACACACATGGTACTTTTAACCTTTTATATGCATTTTAACACATGCCATGCATCACCTTAGCGGCAGTCCTTGTGCCACATTAGTATTCTTGCCCGGTGCTGTCCGGACTGTGGCCTAATAAGCACATCGGTGTGCACCAGATAAGATCTTAACGCTGTGCAACTCTATAAATTAATGGCAAGTCATTTTTTTTCAGGAGGTGCTGCACAACAACATAATCACAGAAGTGAAGCAGTCAATGGTACTAAGTGAAGATGGCTCTGAAAATTTAAAGCTAAAAGAGCTCTCTGACGCGATTTTTCAAGACGTAGGGTAAGCTGAGCTACTCTGGGTTTAATGTTTTCTTTCCTTACTCCTTCAAATACTGGGAGTTGTTACTACTATGCACCAGAGATATCAGTAACTCATCTGTTATTATGTTGCATTTCCATATCAGGAGCAAAATAATGGGTCAAATATCAGACGAGGTGTGGAGTGTCATCCAGTCAGGTGAAACTGATATCAGAGGAAGCGTGGAAGCTGTCTTCGATAGGATAATGAACCCTGAACAGCAAAAGGACACAGGGCCTTCGCCCAAGAAGCTGAAGAGAAATGGCAAAGGCGAGCAAGTTTCGCCAGCAAAAGCGTCTGCCCCTGTTACTGTCCAGGTGGAAGATGATGATCCAGAGGAACCACCAGGGTTTGGTTTGAGTGACCTTCAGCGCAGCAACATCGTAGTAAAGCAGGATCAGCCATGTGGTGCTGGGCAGAATCATACCCAAGTGAAACCAAATGGTGGTGAGCTAGTGGGTGCTGGTAGCTTGGGGGACGCCGATGATGAGGATCCTGATGTGCCTCCTGGATTTGATGCGCCTCCTGGATTTGGTTGACAGCCCTGCGATCTTCTATGACAGTGTCGTCGTTTCTGTGGCAGCAATGCACGAGAAGATTTCGTGTTTGCTGCTTGAGAGGTGTAGTTGTTCATATGAGAACCTTGAGTCATGAAAGTGAACCTGTACATTCTGCGATGGTGGCAACTGCCAAGTTCATGCCGACCTTGGCTTTAGCTTTGTTAATTTAATCAGAAGACAGATTGACAATAGACTAAATATTTTGCCCGAACAATGGCGTCGTCCTGTGCATCATCTCCAGATTGTGACATATGTTGCTTCCTTTTTTTTTTTGAGGGGGACATATGTTGCTTCCTGAGAGTGGTAGTAGATATGCTGTTCGTTTAATGACTAATAAAGTTGGTGTTCTAATTTTTTCTTTTTGAGATCATGGTGTTCTGACTCGTATGTGGCTGCATATGTGTGCAACTGCAAATAAGATGGGCTCAATTTAGGGCCCATGCGCTATGTTGTGTTTCGTATGGTGGGTTGGAGGCCCATAGACGGGGGCCTTTTTGGCGATGGGGGTTCGGTTGTCTGAATCCCCATCGTGCCTCAATCGAAGAAGAAGAGTGCCCCGTTTCGGAAAAAAAAAGAGTGCCCCGTTTCCAAAAAAAAAAGAAGAGTGCCTGTTCTAGAAAAAAAATGATGAGAAAGTTTGCCTCAGAAACCGCAGAGAACTTCCAGGATCATATGACATGATTCTTCCTATTGGAATACAGTAACAGCACCATGTCCATGTGTGGTGGAGGCAGTTGGCGTGAGGCCTTCCTGGGAGCGGCGGCGCCCACAACCGTGCTACCGCCATCGCCGCGCTCTAGGAGAAGCGATGAGCGCCCTTCTCCGCTCTCTCAGGCTCTCCCAAGCGAGACGCTGCTCCGGCTCTGCTCGCCGGTCACGTTCCAAGAGCCGTTGCTCTCACCTGCAAGGCCACCAGGTTTCGAGGCCTCCCCAACGCCTCCCCTGATCTCCAGTGGACCGCTGCGGCGCACGCCATCGCCGGTGCGGCTGCGCAGGGGTGATGCCACGGTTGGTGGTGCGGTCGGCTTGCAATGCCTAGCGCCGCTTTTCGAAGAGCGCCAGGGCGCCATCCTGCCATCCCCTGCTCCAACACCTCCCAGGGCGCTGGCGACTCGTCGGAAGACTATGGCTGGGATTGCCATCTCCAAGACCGGTGGAGGGTTCTCCATCACTAAGCAGCGGGCTGCAGGCCGTCCCAAGGCGGCTCCGGCGGCCAGGGCGGCTGAACTGCTGGTGTGCCGCTCCTTAGGCATCGTCAAGAATGGGGAGGATGTCACTGCCGCCGCTCTGGACGCGTTTGCGGAGCGTTTCAAGGAGCAGCTGTCGCCGGACGTGATCGTGGCTATGCGAGGGCTATTTAAGCTCGACAACAGCAGCGCTACAGGTGTTGAGGATGCACTCATTGCGCATGGAGGGGAAGGTGCACTCGATCTGGAGACGAACGACGACGGCGCCGCGGCTCAGCAGGCGGCCACCTGAGAGCTTCATGTTCTCTGTACTCCTGGGGTCCTAGTTCTCTATGTTAGCACAATATCATGTCCTGTTAGGAGTTTGGTCAGTGTGTAAGGGTGCCAAATGTGTCTGGCGTGCACTGTTAGGAGTCTGGTCCGTGTGTAAGGATGCTCACTGTGCCTGGAGCAAGAGTAGCGTTGGCCTTTGGCCATGTATCCCTAGTAAGCAAGTGTTGTGGTTGCTACACGAGTTTGGTTCTGCTTTCACTAGACCGCAAGGTTCTGCTGTGTGTGTGCCTGCTTCCGCTATCAAGTCAGACTACAAGGTGCCCTCTGTTTCAAATGTTAGAACAACCGATTAACTTCCTGAGTTGGAACGTAAGGGGTCTGAATTGCCTAGATCGGAGATCCACAGTCAATGCCACGATCGCCTCTTCATCGTGCCATGTCATGTGCCTCCAAGAGACTAAACTCGAAAATGTTGATCAGTTCACGGCAGCATTTCTGGGAGGGCATAGGCTGCGTAGCTTCGCGCAAAGGCCAACAGCTAGTACTAGGGGTGGCATATTGATGCTTTGGGATGATCTCCTTGTGGACGTTTCCTGCATCAACACCACGGCGTATTGCCTTTCCGCCATGGTCCGTGTGAGAGGGACTGACGTGCTCTTCAAGATCACTTCCGTCTACGGTCCCTCAGATTCCTCTTGCAAAGACGCTTTCTTTGCCGAGTTGCTGGCAGAGAAGCCGCCGACAGGGATGACCTGGCTTGCCACTTGTGACTTCAACCAAATCTACCGGGCACGAGATAAAAATAAGAGAAATGTTAACCGCAGCAGGATCAACCGTTTCAGGGCAACGCTCCACAGCTGTGAGCTCCAAGAAATCCACCTTCAAAATCGGAGATTCACTTGGAGCAACGAGAGGGAAAACCCAACCTTATGCAAGCTTGACTCCTTTTTTTGCAACGCCGAGTGGGACACAATTTTCAACACGCATGTCCTTAATGCGCTTTCTTCCTCCCTCTCCGACCATTGTTCGCTCCTTCTTGCCGATGACAAGGGACCAAGAAGACCTCGGGTCTTTAAATTTGAAAACTTTTGGGCATCCATGACCGGGTTCAACGAGGTGGTCCAAAAGGCGTGGAACGAGAGGGTTGACCACACTGAGCCATACCAAATCCTCTACCACAAGCTCAAGAAGACGGCACTCCGCCTCTCAGAATGGAGTAGGGGCCTTTTCTCCAAGGCTAAAATCCACCACCAGGCCGCGTTGTTGGTGATCCTTCGCCTCGACATCGCCCAAGAGGATAGACTCCTCTCCACCGAGGAACTTGAGCTCTGGGCTAGGCTCAAGAGAAGGGTCATCGCCTTGGCCGTGCTCGAAAGATCGCGCAAGAAACAATGTGCAAGAATTGCCAACCTTAAAGAAGGGGATGCTAATACAAAATTCTTCCACCGCCGAGTTAATGCAAGGAGGAGAAAAAAATCATATTCATAGAATCAAGAACGAGCACGGCTGGGTCACCGAGCACGACGCCAAAGAAAAGCTAATCCATGACCATTTTTCCAATGTCATGAAGAGAGGTCCCCAAAGCCGCAAAGATTTCAATTGGGATGAGCTAAATTTTGAGCCTCTCGACTTGCATGGTCTTGGCTCCCCTATGGCCGAGAGTGAGGTCCTCGATGCGATCAACGACATGCCAAGTGACAAGGCGCCGGGGCCAGATGGATTCACGGGCCTCTTTTTCAAGAAGTGTTGGGACATCATCAAGCCTGACCTCATGAGGGTCATTACACATTTTGACTCCCTGCACACCTCAAATCTCCAGTGGCTCAACTCCGCAAATGTGGTGCTCTTACCCAAGAAGGAAGGGGCGGAGGGGATCGCCGACTATAGACCCATTAGCCTCATCCACGCGATCGCAAAGATTATTGCGAAGGTGCTCTCCACGAGGCTCGGCCCACATATGAAAAATCTCGTCTCTAACGCCCAAAGCGCCTTCATCAAAACAAGAAGCATTCACGACAATTTTTTGTATGTCCGCAATCTTGCCAGGCGCCTTCAAAAGAGGAAGACCCCCTCCCTCCTCTTCAAGCTCGATATCCGCAAGGCCTTCGACTCTGTGAAGTGGGAGTACTTGCTTGATCTCCTCCAACGGCGAGGATTTCCAAGTAAATTCAGGGATTGGATTGCGGCCCTCCTCACCTCTTCATCCTCGAGGATCATCCTGAATGGTATTGCCGGCTGTCCAATAAAGCATGGGCAGGGACTTCGGCAGGGAGACCCCATATCCCCGCTTCTCTTTGTCATCGCCATCGACCCGCTCCAAAAAATTCTAGATGTGGCAACAAGAAAGGGGCTCCTCCATAAAATCCGAGGAAGGGGGGCCATGATGAGGACCTCTCTTTACGCAGACGACGCTGCCGTCTTCCTGACCCCGATCAAACAGGATGTTGATAACCTCGCAAGCATTTTGAGGGGTTTTGGGGAAGTCACGGGCCTTTGCACCAATTTCCAAAAGAGCTCGGTGGTGCCCATTCGTTGCAACCACCTTGATTTGGGTCACCTAACTCAAAGCTTGCCGGCTGCACGGGCGTCTTTTCCATTGCGATACTTGGGGCTCCCCCTCTCCGTGTGGAAGCTAAAATTGTTGGACCTCCAATTTCTCGTGGACAAAGTGGCAAGCAAGTTACCAACGTATGATGGCCGAAACATCACCACCATTGGGCGAACGGCCCTTGTCAAGTCCGTGATCACTTCCCAAGTGGTCTACCCCGCCACCCCGTTGGTCATCCCGCCAACCATCCTACACAGCGTCAACAAGCTCGAAAGAGCTTTCCTATGGTCCGGTTCGGACAAGATATCGGGGGCTAAATGCAAGGTGAATTGGGAGAAAGTTTGCCGGCCACTTTCGTATGGAGGGCTCGGGGTCCTCAACACCGCCAAGTTTATGAGGGCTCTCCGGTTACGCTGGCCGTGGTATGAATGGAAGGAGCCTACCAAGATGTGGGTGGGAATGGGAAACCCATGCGATGCGGAGGACCTCAACCTTTTCTATGCTTCCACCACCATCACCGTTGGTAACGGCGCAAGGACCCCCTTTTGGGACTCTCCTTGGCTTCTTGGGCGTAAGCCAAAAGACATTGCCCCGCTCATCTATGAAGCTTCCAAGAGAAAAAATTGGAAGGTCAGGGAGGCCCTCAAACACAACGCGTGGATTCTCAAGATCAAGGCCCCCATCAACGTCACCGCCGAGCATATCACGCAATTCTTCACTCTTTGGATGCTACTAAATGAGATCCACCTTGACGAGCTCACAGAGGATGAAATCATATGGAAGCATACAAGCAGTGGGCAATACTCGGCGGCATCCGCTTACAAGGCGCAATTCCTAGGGATGGTCCTTTCGCCCATGGATAGGATGGTTTGGAAGGTTTGGGCACCTCCAAAAGTCAAATTTTTCGCTTGGCTGGCCCTTCAAGATAGAATCTGGACGGCAGATAAATTGGCAAAGCGAGGGTGGCCAAATTGTGATGTTTGCCCTCTCTGCAAGAGGGTGCAAGAATGCGGACCCCATCTCTTCTACAAGTGCCGCTACACCCGGCGCCTTTGGTCTTTGGTCATTGGGAAATTCCCCATGCTCGGGCTCGACACTTCCGCTTGGCCCTTGTTCGACACGGTTGAAGAGTGGTGGGCAAGCACTTGCGCCGACGGCACGCCAAATCGACAAGCCAAGGCCTCCATCACCATGCTTGTCTCATGGACAGTTTGGAACGAGCGGAACGCAAGGGTTTTTAAGCATAAGTGTGCCCCACCGCCAATCTTGCTCTCGTCCATCTCTACCGAGGCAAACCTTTGGGTCATTGCCGGAGCAAAGAAACTAGGGTCTTTTATTGCGCGCGAGTAATCCGCATGTCGTGTATTTCGGTGTCTTGTAACAAACTCTATTCTCTCTTATTTAATGGATGAGGCA
This sequence comes from Elymus sibiricus, assembly GCA_039707655.1. Taxonomy (NCBI): domain Eukaryota; kingdom Viridiplantae; phylum Streptophyta; class Magnoliopsida; order Poales; family Poaceae; genus Elymus; species Elymus sibiricus. The sequence continues at coordinate 288,247,217 of CM077670.1, forward strand.
AAGCTTTTGCCTCCGTTTCAACAAAAAAAAATGTCCATGTGTGGTAGCTAAAAAGCCGGTCTAGGTGATGGTTTGGGTCAAAGCATAGCTACATCTACAGCGAAAAGGTAACCTTGTCGACCTGGAACATGATTACAGCTTGAATCACATCCAATACACATGACGCATCAGTGCGGCTTGGGCATCACAGGAGGGCATGCGGTGGAGGCTGGAGCCAAAGCAAAGCAGATTCAGAATCGCCCTGGAGCCAAATTTCCAATTCGTGATAACTTGGTTCTGAAGTGAAAGTGCTGTATTCCTTGTGAACAATAAGGTTGTACGAAACCATCGAGCGCGAATCTAGAGGAACTGGCAGGGCTACCGAATGGAACAAAAGCCCGTACAGCAGCAGCCTACGGGGCGCAGCAGAAGTTCGAATTCAGATTCGATTCAAACATCACCCGATAGATGCACCAGCGAATCAAAGCAAATCAAAGTCCCCATACATCTGAAATGATCAAACGAGATGATTCGGCTCATGGATGGATGGATGGATGGGATGGGCTGGAGCTGGGAAGGGCACGAGCCCCTGAGCCTGCCTGCATGCACTCCTCCAGAAAAGATAAGAAAGAAAGAAAAAACCTGAGCTTCAAAACAGGGGGACACTGGAGGCAATTTTTTGTGTTTTGACCCTTTTCTGAAACTTAATCGAGATCTGACCCCAGTTTGTAAAAATTTCGGGATCTGACCCTTTTCTTACCGCCAGGATCCATGGCGGTAGGGTATAACAGCCTACCGCCAGGGACCTTGGCGGTAGGAAACACCCCTACCGCCAAACAGGCTGGCGGTAGGCTGTTATACCCTACCGCCAAGGTGCCCGGCGGTAGGTGCGAGCATGCACTGTGTGTTTCATACTTAGAAAAAAATTCCAGTAGGGCGTGCAACCCTACCGCCAGGGACCTTGGCGGTAGGCTGTTATACCCTACCGCCATGGCCTCTGACGGTAAGAAAAGGGTCAGATCCCGAAATTTTTGCAAGGCAGGGTCAGATCTCGATTAAGTTTTGAAAAAGGGTCAAAACACGAAATTTTGCCGACACTGGATGGAGTTGGTACACGGAACATGATGGTCTCTCTTTCCCTGCGTCACTGGCCACTCCCAACAGAAAATTGACACTGCTGCCTAGTATTATTCTTTGCTACACTACTGTCGCTGCTGCTGCTGTTCCATCTTATTGCCCTGAGGACACCTGCTACAGAAAATACCAATATTTTATATGTGACATTCTATCAAGGTGAGTGACCTCCACCTGCTCCTGTCTTGGCCTTCTTTATGCATGCTTTCCCTTTTCGCCTGCCTCCTCCTCTCTTCACTGCACCAACAGGCAGCTAATCTTGCGTGCTCGCCCATGACTGACCAGGAGAATCCTGGATCGATCAACTCAGCCTTTCTTTTCTTTTATACAACTATCAGTTTCATCATCAAAGCCATTCCCTATGGCCCTACGGGCGTAGTATAATAATACTACGCCCAACAGGACTAGGCTAGATAGATGCTAAACAGCAGTGAAACCAATAGGACAGCATCATCAGAGTATCAGTTGCTATTATACCGACTAGTATTATGGAAGCATGTATTTGGGAGTACTCCGTTCTCTGCATCCAGTACTCAGCACCACATGCATGCATGCATGCTGCATTCGGAGTGGCAGCCAGATACTACCATCATGAACTAGCTAGCAGGCGTTCGCTGCTAGATGATAATCCTGCTGTCTCTTGGCAGCTGCTCAGCTCTTGCCAAACATGAAATCCTATCTCGTAGCGTATGGCCATTTTACCGCTTGCGTCGCTGTAGGGTTCACGAGCCCGTGGATTTGCGTCCGCGTCTTGCATGCATGTATGAGGTACGGGACCTCAGAAACACCCAATGGGAACGGACCAAGGCACGCTCAGAGCTTTCGTCTCCACGGCGTATGATTTCAGCGTAAACTATGCACTCCTGTCTGTCTCGTAGTAGTATCTCGTCCTGGGTCCAGGGCAATGGACGGCGAGCAAGCCGGTGCAGGAGATTATCTTAGCAGACCGGTCAAAGGTAAAACTTATCGACATGAGAGAGACGTCTGTGCATGTTAGTTGACGCCTCACGTCGTGCGTTTGTGTGTGTATCTGTATGTTTCTTTGTCCATTAGCTGCCAGATTTGCGCTTGTACCCATATGATCATGACCTTTATTCTTGCATAGCGTACGGAACTGCGATCCATGCACATGTAGGAGTAGGAGGAAGGTGAGATTTGCGAGTATTTTGTTTGTGCTTTAGCGTGCAAGCGATGTCTTGTATTTCTTCTCTCCTTTTCTACTACCCCCCGTTCACAAATATAAGATGTTCTACTCCCTCCAATTCAAACTAAATCAGCGAGGGAGTACCTTTTTTTCTGAATCAAATGTATATAGACATGTTTTAATGTGTTTGTTCACTCATTTCATTCTGTATGCAGTTCATATTAAAATATCTAAAACATATAATAGTGAACCGAGGGAGTAGTTTTTTCTCTAGGTAAGCTTCGGAGGAGCTCTATTGAAACCATGTATGGCTAAGCCCTCATGATTGATTATAATTCACGGTTAGAAATTTCTTATGTTCTGCTAGAAGCAGAACCAAGAAGGGTGGCCGATTTTTTTTCCGAAAAGGAGGATTACCTCCAGCCTCTGCATCAGCACGATGCACACAGCCATAAGAAGGGTGACCGATGTGTTTACCAATGTGCCGAAATTACAAGTCCTCGTGAAAATGTGAAATGGTTGGTCCAATTGGTTGGGTGGGACAACAAGACATTGCTTCATGGCAGGAAATGTGGCACGCATGCGCTGGACATTTGTAAAATAGGCCACCCGGAGAATATGCAAGTATTACTATATCAATATAGTACACTGATAGATAAATATTATTCACTAGCTTTCTGTGAGATCGAGGACTGGATGGTCGATGGACGTATGCTGTCGCATTGGAATCATTGAAACTGGAATCTTTAAACAGCCTCCGTTACTTTTTTCTATGTTTTTCAAGGGAACAGTACGATGAATGGGTTGAGTAGAATTCTAATATCAGTCCCACAGTCACTGCAGTCAAACTTCCTTGCACAAATCTTGAAGAATGCAACGAGTGACCTGATCGAGCTCCCTGAAATACTTTACATAAATCTGCATCAGTAACCGATGCACTCCAAGCTTGGGCTAATGTGAAGAGAGCCCATTCTCGCGTCCATTCTTTCGTCCTAAAGCTGAACACGGAGTGACAATGCTGGTATCAAGGCACACGGTCCTCCTGTATGTATCAGTCAAAGTTGCTGCAGGAAAGCAACGTCATCATAGGCTCACGGCAATGCTTTATCCTAACCAAACGCCTAGGTCAGACCACATGACCGGCCAAAAAGGTGTCTGCTTGCTTAGCGCGGATGCACGCACACTGATCGGGGCCATTTGTTTGGAGGCTTGGGAAGGTCTCAAGTCATGGAGAATGTCTGGTGCCCATGTCTTCTTCAGGCACACCCGTTTCAAATCACCACCTGTAAAAGTACGCGCCACACCAGCCCTTGCCCGGTACTTAAGCAAGTAAGCACATCATCAACTCATTATTAATCAGTACAGTAGTGATTAAGGAGAGGAATTGACAGGTGTTGGAGACAACAGGAGGAGAAAGGAACAGGAGAAATAACACCACATAACATAGGATGGAACACCTCATGGGGCCCTCTATGTATGGTGCATGATTGAGGCATGCACATGAAATGGAATCATCAGCTTGCTTTGCTTCCCCACAGATGCATGGATCTCACCAAAACTTGCCACTGGCACAACAGTACGTAGCTTTTAATGTTGATCTCCGAGTATATTTACTTACCTTGTTCCGTTTTAATGCTGATGCCATGCCATCGTCCGGTACGAGCGCAGTGTACGATCGCGACCTCGCGTCTCTATCTACGCTCTGGCTAGCGAGCGCTTGCACCGATCATTACAGGTGTGCTCATCTCGTCTTGGATTTTCCTGGCTCGGCTGTGTTCGCAGGCTCGTTAGTTGCAGCTTGAAAGGTACGCGCGTCGGTGCGTGCGTGTGTGGGCGTGCCAAGGGGAAGAAGGTGAGAGGGAGGTTAAGACTTGGCAGATCATTCTTGGTAGTAGGAACGACTCCGGCGGGTGTTTGTTATGCTAAGAACAGTATTATATTCTCTAGGTGTGGTGTGGGCATGCGTACTACTCTATGTAACTGCCTGAATCTGACTTGTTCAGTTTAATTTATTTCCAGCAAGTAAGGTTGCGGTGGATTCTGAACTGAACTCCCACTCAACATCCACAGTTCGTCAAATTTGAGGTGATAGCAGAACTAGCTAAGTAGAGTTTCAATCCGTAAGCTACTAGTTAGTCATCGTGGCAAGGCTAGCGGAAACGATGGCATTTCCAGGACTGCTTTGGTGGATGTACTTACTGTAATCAGTGTGCATTGCTGCATTTAGATTCTTCGGTTCCTTAGAGAAAGGCTATCTAAATGATAAAAATAGCCGTGGACCAATAATTCGGCAAACACACGCAAGCAAGCAATGACAAACTTATCGGTTCAGGTCAGGCTGAAATCGCTGCGGTTTACAGGGTCCGTCAGTCAGTAGCCAGCGCTGTTGGCGAAGAGGAGCTACGGGGCTAAACCCTGTCTCAGAGTTGGGTGGTCATGCATAGGCAGGAGGTTGCAAGCCCATCATTTTTCGAGTTGGAGCTTGGAAGAGAACATCTCTTCCGTGTGCACAAAGTCTAATTTAATTTTATTGCGCCCATCCATGTACTACGATCTACCACTTGAGATTTGTGCACGACAGTAGCTATACAATGCAGTACTACAACATGGGATCCGGGGGTGATTTGGCCCCTACCACCTACCAGGGGCGGACGTCGCGATCAGAGGCTTTCGCAACGGCGCCAAGGACAAACAGGCTCCACCATTGCTCTCCTGGAACACAACACAGCAGGTCCCTGGATCCGTGGATCGCACTCCGGGGTGAGCGCCATGTGCAGGCTCGCCGTAGAGTGTGGAGCGGACCACCTCCGCCGCGGGCCGCACGGCGGGTGGATCACATCACGCGGCGGAGAGCGGACGGACAGGGACCACGCCGTAGGCCGTGGCGTTGCACGCTCAGCGTCGACGCGGCGCCGTAAGTATTTCCGGCGCGCCACGTGATTAGCACGACATGCACGCATTTGCTTCAGGGGACCGCGCACCACAGCCCGTGCTGGATCGAGCGTGCGGCAAGCACAAGGCCCGCTGGTTGGACGCGTCCCCCGACAAGCGCCAGGCCGCGGCCATGATTTCGCGGCGACGACGGGAGGAAGAGTAGGCATCAACGGCCCGTCCGTCGACCGTACGTCGCCGTCCCGCGGCGCCGGTGGGATTTGCCACTAGCCCGCGCGCGCCCTCTCTCTCCCTCTCCCGCGCTCGCGGTGCAACTGGGGAAAGGTAGGGGGACATGTGTACTTGCGCGGTTGTGCCCCGCAAAGCGAATCCACTACTGCACTGTCGCCGACGATGGCTCCTGGCCGGCGGATCGGTGGCGTACGAACGAGGCCTCGCTGGGCGCTGATCGATAGTGGCCAAACAGCACGAATTCGGTCAGGGCTACGCCTACGGGGATAGGTTAGATTGTTAGAAGCTGCACGGCGGAATCGACTCTTCAGGCGAGCTTGAGCAAAAGTTATCGAGTGAATCGGAGAAAACCACCAGAGCGAAGACTGGTTTGTAGAAAACACTCTTCTATGAATTTCTGCCAGAAAGCACTGATTCTGGGCTTAATCTTTTGCAGAAAACACTGATTGGCAGCTTAGGCTGTTTTAAGCACAATTATGACAGGTGGGTCCCATATTTGCTGACGTGGCGTAACGGTTCAGTACAAATGGTGTTAGAAATGGTTAGTTCCAAATTTACAAAACAGTCCCTGATATTTTGCATAGGCACCCTTCGTTCATAATAGAGAAACGCAATCAGCCCCATCTCGCCGGGGAGGCACACGAACGCCGGCCGCCCCCGCACGCGCTCCCCGTTGGCCCCGCACGCTCTGCGGGCACTCATTGCGCGAGGCCGCGACTCCCGTGCGAGCAAAACGGCCGGCGGCGGAGACAGTATGTACCGGTTGCTTGTGTACGTGACACCGTTGGAGTTGCCAGGCTAGCTAGCCATGGCCGTGCACCGCTGCTGCTCGTCGCGGTCGGAGTTGCCAGGCCAAGCTGCGTAACGGCCCTGCTGGCCTCGCTGCACGCTGCCGCGAACCGCGTCGCACCTGTTCGCCTCGTCCGTGCAACGCTGGTGCGCCGCCGCTGGCCGCCATGCTCTGCCGTGAGCCGATGGTCGCCGCACGTACCCTGCGGGCTTCGTCGACTGCGTCTGCCGGACCTCTCCGCCTGCGTCTTCCGCCGCCTCGACGACCCCGCCGACCTCGCCCGTGCCGCCGCGCCCCGCATGTCTCGCCGCCTGCGCGTGCCGAGCTCACCGCGTGTGCTCGCTGCTCGCCGGGAGGGGAAATCAGTCGATGAGAGAGAGAGGGAAGGGGGAAAAGCTGGCCGGGCGCACGCCGCCGGCGACGACATCAGATGCAGGAGGATGGAAGGTTGGTTGCGTGCGGGAACGACCCGACCCGATCCGATCTGGATCGGGGGAGGGGAGGAATATTCGTTTTCGGAGTGAGGGTTTTTTGCGAAAAACACCAGTCTAACGTCGTTTACTGTGAATCGTTACGCCACGTCATTAAATGCGGGACCCACATGTCATAATCGTCATCAAAATGCTCTAAGTCATCAATTAGTGTTTTTTGCAAAAGATTAGGCTCAAAATCAGTGCTTTCTGGCAGAAATTCGTAGAAGAGTGTTTTCTGCAACCCTAAACTTCAATGTGGTGGTTTTTTGCAATTCACTCAAAGTTATCACGCGGTGATGGGATCGGACGCCATGCGTGAGGCCCATGATGGCATGTTCTTTACTCTAGTTCTATACTAACTAGGTTCGCTTTATGAGCTTTTGATGTGAACCGTGCGACGATAGATTAGGGCTCTGTTTGGTTGGAGTTCATGACCACCTTCTTGTACGAAAAAGTCGATTTCTGACTAGGCATAGCAGCTTTGCCCCATGGGGATACCTGGTACCCTACCCGAATACAACGGGCATGGGCAAGACATAAGGAGATTTTATACCCACGGATAATGCGTATCCATACCCTAATATATATATAGGTAAGACACATTGGTATGAAATTGCACCCATGGATAAGGTAATGAATATCAGAAGAAAACTATAAATGAAGATAGTTTCTATGACATGAGGGGACAACATCCTAATACTTCCCAACCATGAACCCCTTATTCACTAAACCGGCCATAGCTCGTAGGTCCACAACCAGCTCGTCACTTCTCCTACGTCCTATGTGACTCCTTGAAACGATGAAATCTCGACTCGTCGTCATCGGACTCTTGTGCAACTCTCCATCCAGCTATCCCTAGTTCTTTCTGGCTAACCACGTTTTTTACCAGCTGTGACTGGATAGGAGTAAATTGCAAGAAACCACCACATTAAGGTCTAGATTAGCAGAAAACACTACTATACATTTTTTTGGGTAGAAAACACCATGTCTACCGTAATCTATTTGCAAAAAACACTGATCGGCGAATTTGGCTCTATTGAGTGTGTTTATGACAGATGGGGCTCGCCAGTCAGGCTGACGTGGCACCAATCTCACACCATTACATCGAATCGTTTTGCTGGACGCAGGACCCGCTTGTCAGCGAAACACTCCTCTCTCTCTCTCTGAATCCGCTTACTCTCTTCGTCATTTTATCGAGCAGGTGCAGTACACCGCGGGCGTGTAGGTGTTGCGTGGCGCGGGAGGTTCGCGGAGGCGGTCTCTAGTGACGCTAGAGCGGGCCGTGACGACGTCGGAGTACGGGGGCGCGGGTGGCAGCGGTGCGCTGCCGGAGTTCGTCGGCGCGGGCTGGGACGAGGGCATCTTCCGCGTGCTGCTACGCGCGTCCATGCACCCTCGCCGCACGTCGGCGCTCGAGGTACGGCCCCACTCGTCGCGTGAGACGCAGGTGTGCTACTTCCTGCGGACGCTCGTGTGCGAGCCGCAGCCTCGCCAGCTGTGGGCAGGGGCCGAGTCCGGGGTTTGGGTGTGGAACTTGCGAGGATGTCCCGATCCCGACCGGATGTGGACGAACTCGACGGCGGCGAGGCGGTTCCCGACGTTGAGAAGGTGCGGCGGCAGGCGGTTGGCGAGCTCCAGCGTCGCCGGCTAGTCCGGGGGCCGAGCGCTGGTTCACCATTCAGCTATCTCACCGGCGCATGGCGGAAGGCCGCCCCTCGGCCGGGGGCGGGACGGCCGATGTCCTCTGCCTTGCCCTCAGTGCAGCAACGGCGACGGCGGGACGGGCGGCGGCGGGGTGGAGACTGAGATTTGGGGCGGCACAATGAAGATAAGATGAACCCGATTTTTTTCTTTTTTTCTTTCAATGACAGGTGGACCCCACAGGGCCACACATGATGATAACGTTACCAATTGTCGCCGTTACATGTGAGATGTTAACCGGTGCCACGCCAGCCTGACTGGTGGTCCCCATCTGTCATAAATGCACTCAACCGAGCCAAATCCGTCGATCACTGTTTTCTGCAAATAGATTACGGTAGACAAGGTGCTTTCTGCAAATAGACTAGTGTTTTCTGCTAACCTAGCCTTCAATATGGTGATTTTTTTTATTTACTCACTCAACAGTCGAAAGCCACTTCTAGTTATACAGGTGATGTTTGGGTTATGGTCAAAAGCTACCGTGTTAATACTTTGGCCGCAACTAAAAACTTGGTCTTTGTTTGGATCATGCCAAAATTTTGGCACATCGCTCATTTTCTCGCTCTAACTCAATTTGCTGGTTGATGGTGAAAACCTGAGTATTTGGTAAGGGCATCTCCAACATCGACCCTCAAACCGCCCGCATAACGCGGACCTGTATCGGTCCGCGGCGTAGTCCGAACGAACTTTCTCCCGCAAACCGGAGACAAACGTGGGGGCGTTGCGGGCGTCCAGACACCACCCACGCCCGCTTCTGACCACCCTGATCCCACCCAGACCCCCTCCTCCCTCGTCCGCGCGCGTTCCCGCCCGGCGTCAGCTGCCCGCATTCATGCGGCTGTAGAGCACGCCGCTCCACATTGAAGACGGCTCAGGGCGGACGCGGTCTCTCACTGCCTCCGCCATTGAAGCGGTGCGCCGGCCGAGGGCGCCGCCCGCGACGCGTCTCCGGTGTACACGCCTGTTAAATGCCGGAGGCGCGTTACTGGACGGGACGAGACGGATATCTACCATGCCCGTTGAATGCCCCGTCCGTCCGTATGCCGCCATTAAGCAGGCTCGCCGTCCAAGAAACATATTCCGGCATCGCGCATTGATGCACCCGGACGCTTGGCCTCACTGGAATCCGCTATTTAAAGGCGGCCACACCGGCTAACTCCATGCCAAAACACAAGCCGCTCCCCATCCTCCTCCCTTGCACTGCATCCACCATGACTGCAGGCGGCGAAGCTCTGTGGGAGACCCTTTTCACGGGATGAAGCACGAGGTGGCCGCCCTTGCCGCCGCCTGGCAGAGCCGGCGTGCCAGGCGGATTGAGGACAGCTTGTGATGACCCACAAGTATAGGGGATCAATCATAGTCCTTTCGATAAGTAAGAGTGTCAAACCCAAGGACGAGCAGAAGGAAATGATAAGCGGTTTTCAGCAAGGTGTTTTCAGCAAGTACTGAAAGTAGCGGTAATAGATAATTTTGTAGCAAGGTAATTCGTAACGAGTAACAAGTAGCAATAGTAACTAAAGTGCAGCAAGGTGGCCCAATCCTTTTTATAGAAAAGGACAAGCCGGAACGGTCTCTTATATCAAGCAAAGCGTTCCCGAGGACACATGGGAATTGTCGTCTTACTTGAACAAGCCTCCGACTTATGATTACCCCCTCTCGCAAGCATCCGCAACTACGAAAGAAGAATTAAGATAACTCTAACCATAGCATGAAACATATGGATCCAAATCAGCCCCTTACGGAATAGCGCATAAACTAGGGTTTAAGCTTCTGTCACTCTAGAAACCCATCATCTAATTACTACTCCACAATGCCTTCCCTTAGGCCCAAATATGGTGAAGTGTCATGTAGTCGACGTTCACACGACACCACTAAAGGAAGCAACAACATACATATCATCAAAATATCGAACGAATACCAAATTCACATGATTACTTAGAACAAGACTTCTCCCATGTCCTCAAGAACAAACGCAACTACTCACACATCATATTCATGTTCAAGATCAGAGGAGTAATGAATATCATTAAGGATCTGAACATATAATCTTCCATCAAATAAACCAACTAGCATCAACTACAAGATGTAATCAACACTACTAGCAACCCACATGTACCAATCTGTTGAGACAAAGATTGAATACAAGAGATGAACTAGGGTTTGAGATGAGATGGTGCTGGCAAAGATGTTGATGAAGATTGGTCCTCCCACGATGAGAGGATCGTTGGTGATGTCGATGGCTTCGATTTCCCCCTCCGGGAGGGAAGTATCCCCGGCGGAATCGCTTCGTCGGAGGGCAAAAGTGCTCCTGCCCAAGTTCCACCTCGAGACGGCGGCGCTTTGTTCTGAAAGTCCTCTACTTATTTTTTTTTCTAGGGTAAATGGCTTCATATAGCAGAAGGAGGGGGCCAGAGGCCGTCTGTGAGCCCCACAAGGCATCAGGGCATGCCCTGTTGCCTTGTGGGAAACAGGTGACCCCCCTCTGGTGGTTCTTAGTTCCAAAAATTCTTATATATTCAATAAAAAATCCTCGTGAAATTTCAGGTCATTTGGAGCTCTTTAGAATAGGTATCTCCGATGTAGCTCTTTTGTGTCCAGAATGCCAGCTGCCGGTAATCTCCCTCTTCATATAAATCTTGCAAATTAAGAGAGAAAATGCATAAGAATTACATTATAAAGTAAAATAATGACCAAATATATTATAAATATTAATAGGAAAACATGATGCAAATGGACGTATCAACTCCCCCAAGCTTAGACCTCGCTTGTCCTCAAGCGAAAGACGAAATCGATAATCGTGACCACATGTTTAGAGAGAGAGGTGTCGATAAAACAAAATACAGAGAAGAAAGCATCATGATCAATAATATAGCAGCAATATATTATCATAAAACTTCTCATGAACAAGTAATACTTCATTACAATATCGAAGTATAAAGCATAAACTTTCTTGAAAACTAACAAACTATGTTCTTAGTCAATGAAACAATTACAATTCATCATATTTTCAGGAAGAGTCTATATAAGAGCTTTTTGTTTAGCAAGTCCACATACTCAACTATCATTTAGTCTTCTATGATTGCTGACACTCACGGCATAATTATGGGGCGAAAGCTTCAATCAGACACATAGGAAGATAGGGGTTTATTTTTTCACCTCCCAACCAATTTATCACGGGGATAATGTCAACAATAATAACTCATGATCACCTACATCCCACCGGATATATATGCCTGGATCTATCCCTACCACATGATGCCTGCCAAGAGAAAAATAAAAATGGAATAGGGAGGAACACTATTGACTCTTGCATAAAAGTAAATACAGAAAAGTAAAAGATAGGCCCTTCGCAGAGGGAAGCAGAGGTTGTCATGCGCTTTTTATTTTTGGATGTGCAAACTCTTAATGCAAAGGAACGTCACTTTATATTGCCCCTTGTGATAGCAAACTTTATTATGCAGTCTGTCGCTTTTATTTCTTTACCATCACAAGTTCGTACAAAGCTTATTTTCCCTTACAATAAAAGATCATACATATTTAGGAGCAATTTTTATTGCTTTGTGCACCGATGACAACTTACTTGAAGGATCTTATTCAATCCATAAGTAGATATAGTGGACTCTCATGACATGAAACTGAGTTCAAGGGTTTTGGGATGCACAAGTAGTATCTCTACTTAGTGCGGATTTTTTGGCTGGCAAAAGATAGTGAGCAAGCACCACATGTTAGAGGATCCATGAAAATATAACTTCTATGTGAATATAAGCAAACATAACCCATTACGTTGTCTTCCTTGTCCAACGTCAACTCTTTGACATAGAATATTTAATGGGGGCTCACAATCATAAAAGATATCCAAGATAGTGTATTTATATGTGAATCCTCTCTTCCCTTATTAATTTTTCATGAATTGCATCATTGACCAATGCTATGTTTGTTAACTTCCAATAAATTTTATCAACTATACTTTTCTTATGTAAAGTCATTACTTCCCCAAGGGATTAGCATATGATCTTTTCATTCTTTTATTGCTAAGATTGAAACATAAAAGTAAAGAAGCAAAACTCAAACTACTATTTATTATATAACTCTCACACACGATTACATAGATAGATAGATCATGAAACAAGCAGTCGAAACTAGATCATACTAAACTTTATTCTTCTAGATCACAAAATAACTAAGGATCGAACTAGGATAGATAATGATAATAAAAGGTGATGGTGATACGTTACCGGGGCACCTCCCCCAAGCTTAGAACAAGCCAAGGGTGGTGCCCATACCCGTGTACCCAAGTGTCTTTCTTCGGTGAATGAGGTGATGAAGTGATTCTCTTAGCGATGATTCCCCTAAGGGTACGAATTTCCTCCTCGAGCTCATTGACCTCCTTTTTAAGATCCGCATTCTCCTTGCGAAGCTTGCTTGTAAGATTGGATACACCACCCTCCAGAGGATGGGTTTTGGTGGAGGAAGAGAAAACATCCACCCTGCAGACGGCGATAAGGGGTAAATCGAGTATTGGAGGGTTTAACCTTATTCGGTAGACTCGACCTTTTGAACTCCACATGCATATCTCCTGGCTGGGGCAAAGGATCCTCTTCTTCTTCTTCACTCCATGATTTCATCCCTTTAAGATCGGCATCCTCCTCCTCATCGGTAGTCCATCCGTAGGGCTCAATATCCCCATAGACCCTAGGGTTTGCCACAAGGTGTGGGACATAACTTTCCCCGTCCTAATCTTGAGATGACATGGTGCCTGGCCTTGGAGATCTGACTGAAAAACAACCCGAAACAAGAACAGAGGATAAACTTGCGATACGGTGGTCAAAACACCCGGGAGTATATATAAAGAATTTTTATCTTGCAAAACAAGTATACGAGAGAAAAATGGAGTCGGGAGGGCACACGAGGGGCCCACAAGGCAACACGGTGCGCCCAGGGGGGTAGGGCGCGCCCTGTTGCCCTGTGACCTCCTCGTGGGTCCCCTCGACTGTTTTTTATTTTTTTTTCTAATATTCCAAAACGGACAGAAATATTTTTTATGGAATTTTTTGAGTCGGTTTACTTACCGTGTCACATACCTACTCCTTTTCAGGGTTCTGGAGCGTTCCGGAAGGTCTCTTTTATGTGTTCCTCCGGTGTCATTGTTAGAATAATATTAGTTTCAACATTATTGGGCGTACCTGAGATATAATGTTTAATTCTTTGCCCATTAACCACTCTCGGATTAGTGCCTTCGGAGTTGTTGATTTTGATAGCTCCGGAGCGATAAACTTCTTCGATGATATATGGCCCTTCCCATTTCGAGAGAAGTTTTCCTACAAAAAAAACTGAAACGAGAATTGTACAATAGAACATGCTCACCAACTTTGAATTCCCGTTTTTGAATTCTTTTGTCATGCCATCTTTTAACTTTTTCTTTAAACAACTTGGCATTTTCATAGGCTTGGGTTCTCCATTCATCTAGGGAGCTAATATCAAATAACCTCTTGTCACCGGCAAGTTTGAAATCATAGTTAAGTTCCTTAATTGCCCAATAAGCTTTATGTTCTAATTCGAGAGTTAAATAACATGCTTTTCCATAAACCATTTTATACAGAGACATACCCATAGGATTTTTATAAGCAGTTCTGTAAGCCCACAATGCATCATCAAGTTTCTTAGACCAATTTTTCCTGGATCTATTAACGGTCTTTTGCAAAATTAACTTTATTTCTCTATTGCTTAATTCAACTTGACCACTAGACTAAGGATGATAAGGCGATGCAATTCTATGGTTGACATCATATTTAGCAAGAAGTTTACGGAAAGCACCATGAATAAAATATGAACCACCATCAGTCATCAAGTATCTAGGGACTCCAAATCTCAGGAATATAACTTCTTTAAGCGTTTTAATAGAAGTGTTGTGATCAACACTACTAGTTGGAATAGCTTCTACCCACTTAGTAACATAATCAACAACAACTAAGATATGTGTATACCCATTGGATTTAGGAAAAGGTCCCATATAATCAAAACCCCAAACATCAAATGGTTCAGTAACAAGTGAATAATTCATAGGCATTTTCTGACGTCTACCAACATTACCAGTTCTTTGACATTCATCACAAGAAAGGACAAACTTACGTGCATCTTTGAAAAGAGTAGGTTGATTCGTCTCCGTCGTATCTATAATTTTTGATTGTTTCATGCCAATATTCTACAACTTTCACATACTTTTGGCAACATTTTATATTATTTTTGGGACTAACATATTGATCCAGTGCCTAGTGTCAGTTCCTGTTTTCTGCTTGTTTTTTCTTTCGTAGAAAATCCATATCAAACGAAGTCCAAACGCGATCAAATTTTACGGAGAATTATTTTGGAATATATGTGATTTTTAGGAAGAAGAATCAACTCAAGACGGTGCCCGAGGTGGCCACAAGGCAACAGGGCGCGGCTCGGGGCCTCGAACGTCGGTTGGGGCCCTTCTTTCGCCGCAAGAAAGATAACATCGGAAAAAAAAATTGTGTTGAAATTTCAGCTCGATCGGAGTTACGGATCTTCGGATATTTAAGAAACGGTTTTCGGCCAGAAAAAGGGAATGGAAAACAGAAGAGAAACACACACACACACACACACACACACACACACACACACACACACACACACACACACACACACACACACACACACAGAGAGAGATCCAATCTCGGAGGGGCTCCTGCCCTCCGGGAGCCATGGTGGCCATGGACTAGAGGGGAAACTCTCCTCCCATCTAGGGGTTAGGCCAAGCAAGAAGAAGAAGGAGGGGGGCTCTCTCCCCCTCTCTTCCGGTGGCGCCGGAACGCCGCCGGGGGAACCATCGTCACGGCGATCTACACCAACAACTTCGCCGCCGTCATCACCAACTCTCTCCCCCTCTATGCAGCGGTGTAACCTCTCTATTCCCGCTGTAATTCTCTACTTGAACATGGTGCTTCATGCTATATATTATTTCCCAATGATGTATGGTTGTCCTATGATGTTTGAGTAGATTCTTTTTGTCCTACGGGTTAATTGTGGTATGGTGTGATTGATATGAGTTGTATGTTAATATGGTGCTGTCCTATGATGCCCTCCATGTCGCGCAAGCGTGTGGGATTCCCGCTGTAGGGTTTTGCAATACGCTCATTATTCACTTATAGTGGGTGGCTAGAGTGACAGAAGCTTACACCCGAGTAAGGGGGTTGTTGCGTATGGGAGTAAAGGGGACTTGTTATTTAATGCTATGGTTGGGTTTTAGCTTAATGATCTTTAGTAGTTGCCGATGCTTGCTAGAGTTCCAATCGTAAGTGCATATGATCCAAGTACGGAAAGTATGTTAGCGTATGCCTCTCCCTCATTGCATATGATAAGTATCTACCATGTTATATTCAATTGCCTATGGACAATCTTTCTCATCGTTCTACAAAAAGCTCTCTACTAAACAACTTACTTTTATTATCTTGCAAATTACTCCTAGTTTTATTCCCGCTAAGTACTTCTAGTTTTATTCTTGCAAACTTATCCTTACACCTACGAAGTACTTCTAGTTTCGTACTTGTTCTAGGTAACGCAAACGTTAATTGTGCGTAGAGTTGTATCGGTGGTCGATAGAACTTGAAGGGAATATTAATTCTACCTTTAGCTCCTCGTTGGGTTCGACACTCTTATTTATCGAAAAAGCTACAATTGATCCCCTATACTTGTGGGTTATCAAGACCTTTTTCTGGAGCCGTTGACGGGGTGCAATAGCGTGGGGTGAATATTCTCGTGTGCGCTTGTTTGCTTTATCATTAGGTAGTTTTTATTTTCTGTTCCACTAAGTAGATTTTATTTTCTATTCTAAGTTGTTTTATATCTTTAGTTATGGATATGGAACACGAAACACACAAAAAAAATAGTTTTACTTGCTACTCATGGAGATGGGGAACCTCCTAAAACCCTCGATGCTGGTTATGTGGAAAACATTAAATACTACTTTGATAATCCCGATAAATCTCCATTCAACTTGATAATGGGAGATACTTTGGATCACCGGGAATACTTTAGGGATTATCACTTGTCTCAAAAAGGGAAACACTTATGGGATCAAATTAAAATGTTGCATTGGTATGCTTGGAATTCATGCTTAAGATATGATTATACTTGTTGCTCTAAGATGGAGGTTCCACACCTCCCTTTTCAATGTGAATTTAATGATAATGAAACCTTGGCTTCTTATGCTAATGGTGTATATGATTACTATGATGTGGAACAAATAGAATCTGTTGCTTTTAAGGGTGCTTATGAAATTGAATCTTTGTTTGAAGAATATGAAGATTGTGATGATGCTCTTTACAGATCTGAAAATTATGCTATACTTAAATATTGCTATGAGAATTATGAATAAAATGCCTATATTGATGAATTTATTGAGGAAGTCTCCGCTGCCCAAGAAGAGACTAACATTTTGTAGGAATCTATGGAAGAAGAAATTGCTAAAACTGTGAGCTCATTAGATGAAAAAGATGACGAGGAGAGTGAAGAACAAAAGGAGGAAGAGTGGATTAGCTACTCGTGCCCACCTTCTAATGAGAGTAACTCTTCAACTACTACATTGTTTAATTTCCCTTCGTGCTTACCGAAGGATGAATGCTACGATCCCTTGGATTCGTTTGAAATATCCCTTTTTGATGAAATTGATGCTTGCTATGCTTGTGGCCATCATGCCGATATGAATGATGCTTATGGAGTTGAAGTTGCTATAGTTCCTTATGCTAAGAATGAAGTTGTTGCTATTGCACCCATATATGATAGTCCTATTATCTTTTTGAATTCTCTCAACTACACTATATCGGAGAAGTTTGCGCTTATTAAGGATTATATTGATGGGTTGCGTTTTACCGTTGCACATGATGATTTCGATGGATATAATATGCATGTGCTTGCTGCTCCTAATTGTAATTATTTTGAGAGAGGAACTCCATCTCCACCTCTATGACGCCCCCGGCCCGACCGTGCACTAATCATACACGCAAATGCGCACGATCAGGCCCAGGGACTCACGAGAAGATATCACAACACAACTCTAGACACAAATTAAAATAATACAAGCTTTATATTACAAGCCAGGGGCCTCGAGGGCTCGAATACATAAGCTCGAGTTACACAAGAGTCAGCGGAAGTGTCAGTATCTGAGTACAGACATAGTTAGACAAGTTTGCCTTAAGAAGGCTGAACAAAACAACGACAACTAGATCGAAAAGGCGCAGGCCTCCAGCCTGGGAGCCACCTATCTACTCCTGGTCGTCGGTCTCCACGTATTAGTAGGCTCCGTCGGGGTAGTAGTAGTCGTCGACGGGATCAGCTGGCTTCGGAGCTTCGTCATCTGATCGCAGCAATCGGGTATGGGGAAAAGAGGTAGCAAAGCAACCGTGAGTACTCATCCAAAGTACTCGCAAGACTTACATTAGATCTATTCTATTTATGCATCGGTATCAAATGAAGGGGATGTATCTGTGGACTAGACTGCAGAAATGCCAGAATAGAGGGGAAGGCCTAGCCTATCAAAGACTAGCATCTTGCAGCATCTTGCGGCATTAGAAGAGTGCAAATTAGTAGTATAACATAAAGTAATAAGTATATAGTAGCAATGCCCAGAGATCCTTCCTCGACTCCCTGCGAGAAAGCGATCCCGGAGCTAACATATTAATTAAAGTAACATGTATCCAGTTCAAGTTGTAGTAGATCGGGATACAACACTGAGCATCCTGTTACCGTGGACACGGCTATTCGAATAGATAACTTCCCTGCAGGGGTGCACTACTGTTACCCAACACGCTCGATTAACTCTGGCCAGACACACTTTTCCGGGTCATGCCCGGCCTCGGCTGATCGACACGACGTGGTCCTACCTAGGCTCCGCAGAGAGGTCCCCGCCGGTCTACATCCTAAGTGCTCAGGGGTCTTGGGCCCATCGCCCTTTGCACTCCGGGTCGTTGTGTCGCGTATCAGAGTCCAAGCCCACCTTAGTCCTGGATGGCACCTGTCCCGACGGGCTCACAATGCTGAACTGGACGTCTCACAGAGCTTTCGGCTGATACATATGGCGCCGAGGGCGCCATTAAACCATTATCCCACGTGGTGGTAGTGCGTATAGGCTAGTGGCCAACTGAGATCAAATACCCAAATCCGTTAGTGAATTATTAGGAGCTCGCGGAGACGACCAGTGCGTCAGCCGTTCCGACTAGGTAACTCGCGGACCACGACCAGGGACCAGGCCCACCTCTCTCCTAAGTAGTCTCTGCCTGCCCTGTCGCTCCAACTACAGTGTAAGTTCCGTGTCGGCTATCGGGACAAGTCCCGAGCTACCACCACATCCTGGGTGATACCGCTAACAGCCAGCTGCCACTGGACTCTCTCGCGGGTACCCTTGGGGTCAGCCCGACTTCAACATTATCTCACGGGTGCTCTTGGAGCCGACCGTCTTTAAAAATGGTCTGAGGTGAAGGTCAAAGTACCCGTGTGTCCATAACATCGTGGGGAATCCGAGGAATCACCCTCGATGGATTCCCACTCGATGTAACCGTCAAGGTGAACTTGGAGGAATCACCCTTGATGGGTTCAAACTTGAGGGGTTGCATGACAGAGGCCTCATCGGAGGCGGTGAAAGAGGAATCACGCTCGGTAACCCACAACCGACTAGCTACGCTACAGAGATATCATCAGGAATGAGGTAGGAGGTATCACCCTCGGCACTCGATAGTAGCTCTGCAGAGTCGTACAACTAAGGGGGTGTGCGGTGCTGTGTTCGGTCTCTGTACATCGATCATGTTGATCAAAACTTCTGGAAACAAAGCATGGCAACACAGATAAGGGTGTGGGGCCATTGATGGATCACTAACCAGCCTATACTAAGCATTTAGGTCAACAGGTAAAGTATCAACAGCAGGTTACAAAATCAGGCTATGCATCAGAATAGGAGCAATCAATTACAGTAGCAAAATCTAATGCAAGCATGGGAGAGAAAGAATGGGCGATATAAGAATGATCAAGGGGGTTTTGCTTGCCTGGAAGCTCTGCGGTGAAAAGGGGTCGTCGGTGGTGTAGCAGTCCTCATGGGTCACGTCAGACTCGGGGGCTACCGGAGAGAAGAGGGGGAGGAAACAAATAAATACACAGCAAACAAGAGCAACTCAATGCATGACATGGCAATAAGCGGTGCTGGGGGTGACCTAACACAGTGCTAAGCATTTTAGACGGAGCGGGAAAATATCTGGAGGAATTTTCCCGGCTCCAGGCAGTTTCATCGGTATCGAACCGGAGAGGAAGGTTCCATGTTCATCTAGTTAAGAGTGATGATCAAGCATTTTGATCACATATGCAAATTTGTCCTTTTTTCTGATCATTTTTCATATATAAATTATTTTCATCCGAGTTACGGTTTATTTTATATGGATTTTCAAAGTTTTATTGATTTTCTGGATTTTATTTTAATTCGAAATTCATTTAATACAAATTGCTATGTGCACCCAGTGTACACCCAGCCAGGGAGGCTGACTGGTGGGCCTGGTCAACTGCTGACTCAGCAGTTGATCGTGGACTGGTCAAAGGTGAACTGTAGCGGTGGGTCCCGCATGTCATACACAGTAGCTTTTAATTAGGGGTTTATTTAGATTGATTAATTAGACGGGACCCACATGTCAGTTGTTCATTAGACTAAACAATCCCTAAATTAACCTAACTAATCCTACTCCTAATTAACAAGGGCCGGCCCTAAACACTAGCACACACACACAACACACACACACACACACACACACACACACGCAGAGCACACACACACGCAGCCACGGCCATGTCCAGCGTAGCAGCAGCAGCGAGCAGCGGCGGCGGCACAGCGTGGCAGCAGCGGAGCATCAGCGGCAGCAAGCAGTGGCAGCAAGTGGTAGCAGCAGCAACCGCAAGCAGCAGCACAACAGCTAGCCGGGGCATCAGCTGCAGGCGAGCAGCAACAAGCAGTAGCAGCTAGCGGCAGCAGCACCTAGCAGCAGCAGCGGCTAGGAGCACTAAGCAGTGGCAGCATGGAGCAGCAGGGCGGCAGCAGGAGCAGCAGAGCAAGCAGCGCAGCGGCACAACAGCAGCAGCGGCAGCAATCAGCAGAGCAGCAGACGCGCACGGCCACAGCAAGCTCGGGGATGGCTAACGGTGACCGAATCGAAGCGGAGGAAGGGGGAATCCGGGGGAGAAGCTCACTGTGAGTCTATTGGCGTGCTCGGGGAGGGTCGGGGTGGACCGGAACGACGGTAATCGACGACGGATGAGGACGACATACGCGACGAAGAAGAGCTCGATGGCGAGCGCACGGGCCGCCCCGACTCGATTCGGTGCTTGGGATGGACGAAGTGGACCATGGCAGTTCTCCTGGATGTCTTCTCGCAGCGCGGGGAGCACGGTGGCCGCGGCATTGACGACGAGATGGCGAGCACGGCTCGGGCAAGTTCTAAATCGAATAGAGAGTGAACAAGGGGGAGAATGGGGATTTGGGTTCGTCCCGGTGGGCGACGACGTGGCTATGTAGTCCATCCAGGTATCGGAAGGGCAGCCGTGCCGTGCATCCGTCGAAGAGGGAGGGGATCGACCATGGAGGTGCTGACACGGGAGGAAGACGATGATGTAGCGCTCGACTGGGCCGAGTGCACTGTGGGGTGCTAGGCCTTAAGTGCACAGTTCGGTTTTTTCCACTTATTCTTTTTCTCTCTGTTTTCTGTTTTAGCTACTGATTTGTATTTAGTTGGATCACCAAATGATTTTTGTTGCTTATGAAACTTGTCACATAATTCATACTCAACACCCTGGGGCTGCAAAAAAAGTTTTCGGTAATTTGGAAATGTTTAAGTATTTATTTATTTTGAAAAGGCCATTTTTTTTGCTGTTGGACCACTTATTAATTTCCTAGGAATTTATTCGTGAGTCAAATGAAGTTGGTTTCCACTTGACAATTACTTAGTGAATATGTGAAAAATTATGAACACTTTAGTTTTGCAGTTTGAGGAAATAATAATTTGACTTGTATTTTGAATTTGAATTTGAGTTGAATTATTTATTTAATTGCATTTTAATTATGGAGAATAGGCTGTCATGGCACATTAGCTAGGTTAACAAAGTGGTTAGGATTTGGGGATGTTACAACCTCTCTATCGTTCCAATACGATAAAATTGCAAGAAACTGTTTATACTATGCATTGGTATTTACTTGATGTGCATGAATTGTTCTTTTATGGCATGCCGATGCATCGGAAGAGTTAGACTTCGTCATTGCATGATATATGTTGCTTTGTGCTCACTACTAAATTACAAATCATTGTTAATTAAAATTGGCTTTGATATACCTAGGGATCCGGGTGGATCAATTACTTGAGCACTTTAAGCCTAGCTTAATGGCTTTAAAGAAAGCGCTGCCTGGGAGACAACCCGAAAGTTTCAGAGAGTCATTTTCTTCTATTGTGTGCTTTTAAAAAGTTTAAAAACAAAAAAAATATAGAGGTGAACCTAAAACTTTTTCAAAAGGAAAACTGAAAGTGAGAAAGACGAGCACCATTGAAGTGGGAGCATGCCTTGAACTTTGTTCATGCCCATGGAAACTTTGTGAATCTTGAATTACAGAAACTTTTCAACAAAAATAATTATCCCCTTGTACAAATCCATTGTATTATAAAAATAATGTTTCAAGATTTACCTTTAGGGTGTTGAAATTGCTTGTTTGGTGTGTGCTGTGCAAAAACAGAAACTTTTAATGTAGTGTTTGAATTTCTATATTTTACTGGAACATTCCAAAATTCTGAAATTTTTACAAAGTACTGCTATGCAAATTTTTTATTACGTCCTAATTTTTCAGAATTTTTGGAGTTACAGAAGTATATGTTTCATCTGCATCTTTACAGACTGTCATGTTTTCACAGATTGCTGTTATAGTTTCTTTATTTGCTTATGTTTGATTATAATCTTGTTTAGCCCCATTGACTTGGGAGCCATATAATTGTGATAGCATACAGTGGGTAATGTTTAATTATAATTATACAATAATGTTACAGCAGGACATGATGGGATTTGATGTTATATGTACTAACCCCTGTAATAAAAAGTTTGGTTAAGTTTTGTGTGGATGAAGTGTTCGAAGATCGAGGAGGTGTCGATATGAGGAGAATAAGGAGAGGCAAGACTTCAAGCCTGGGGATGCCCAAGGCACCCCAAGTAAATATTCAAGGAGACCCAAGCATCTAAGCTTGGGGATGCCCCGTAAGGCATCCCATCTTTCTTCTTCGACAATTATCGGTATGTCTCGGTTTTTGTTTTGTTCACATGATATGCGTAAATTCTTGGAGCGTCTTTTGTGTTTTTTTGTTCCCTTTTCTTTTATGCACCATGCTGGTATGAGATAGTCCTTGGGGTATTTATAGAATGCTCTTTGCACTTCACTTATATCTTTTGAGTATGGCTTTATAGAATGCTTCATGTGCTTCACTTATATCATTTGAAGTTTGGATGCCCGTTTCTCTACATTTGGAAAACCGTTATTTGTAGAATGCTCTTTTGCTTCACTTATATTTATTTGAGCATGGTATTTTGTAGATAGAATTAAACTCTCATGCTTCACTTATATCTATTTATAGAGTTAACAGGAATTGGTCATTCACATGGTTAGTCATAAAATCCTACATAAAACTTGTAGATCACTGAATATGATATGTTTGATTCCTTGCAATAGTTTTGCGATATTGAGGTGGTAATATTAGGGCATGCTAGTAAAAGAATTAAAGCTGAGTATTAATAATGGTGTTAAGGGAAGTAAGTCTTTACGCAAGTAAATCCTCACGCATGTAAAGTGGTGGCCGCTGACATTAGCAGTGAGGTCGGAGCATATTTGTATCATTGATTGATCCTTATGAGTGGCGGTCGGGGATGAGCGATGGTCTTTTCCTGCCAATCTATCCCCCTAGGAGCATGCGAGTAGTACTTTGCTTTGAGGTCAAGTAGGCTTTACAATAAGTATGTGAGTTCTTTACGACTAATGCGAGTCCATGGATTATACGCACTCTCATCCTTCCCAATATTGCTAGCCTCTTCGGTACCATGCATTGCCCTTTCTCGCCTCAAGAGTTGGTGCAAACTTCGCCGATGCATCCAAACCCCGTGATATGATACGCTCTATCACACATAAGCCTCCTTATATCTTCCTGAAAACATCCACCATACTACCTATTATGGCATTTCCATAGCCATTCCGAGATATATTTCCAGGCAACTTCCATCATCATCATATACATGACTTGAGCATTCATTGTCATATAGCTTTGCATGATCGTAAGATAGCTAGCATGATATTTTCATGGCTTATCCGTTTTTTGATATCTTTGCTACGCTAGATCATTGCACATCCTGGTACATTGCCAGAGGCATTCATATAGAGTCATCATGTATAGTTTTTATCGAGTTGTAATATCGAGTTGTAAGTAAATAAAAGTGTGATGATCATCATTATTAGAGCATTGTCCCAATGAGGAAAGGATGATGGAGATCATGATTCCCCCAAGTCGGGATGAGACTCCGGACGAAAAAGAAAAAAAGAGAGGCCAAAAAGAGCCCATCAAAAAAAAGAAAAAAAGAGAAAAAATGAAAAAATGAGAGAAAAAGAGAGAAGGGGCAATGTTACTATCCTTTTACCACACTTGTGCTTCAGAGTAGCACCATGTTCTTCATATAGAGAGTCTCCTGAGTTATCACTTTCATATACTAGTGGGAAATTTTCATTATAGAACTTGTCTTGTATAATGCCCGAGGTCTTCATGAGCAAGCAAGTTGGATGCACACCCACTTAGTTTCCATTAAGCTTCCATACACTTATAGCTCTTAGTGCATCCGTTGCATGGCAATCCCTACTCCTCGCATTGATATCGATCGATGGGCATCTCCATAGCACGTTGATCCACCGAGTTGATGCGAGACTTTCTTCCTTTTTGACTCCCCTTATTGATCTCTATCACCGCATTCTATTCCACCCATAGTGCTATATCCATGGCTCACGCTCATGTATTGCGTAAGGCTGAAAATGCTGAAGCGCGTTAAAAAATATGATCCAATTGCTTGGCTTGTCATCGGGGTATTCTTGATTCGATATGTCTATGTAGGGAAGAATGAGCGTGTCATGCTTGCCACAACTAAGTGTATAGAGGATGTTTCCTTTAGCTCCATTATTATGAAAGGCAATGATCAAATACATGCATGTTTTGTATTATTGTTTCAATATCAAATCGATAGACTATTGCCTTGAATCACTCGTATCCTAATGTTCATGCCATGATTAGATACATGATCAAGATTATGTTCGGTAGCATTCCACATCAAAAATTATCTTTTTATCATTTACCTACTCGAGGACGAGCAGGAATTAAGCTTGGGGATGCTGATACGTCTCCATCGTATCTATAATTTTTGATTGTTTCATACCAATATTCTACAACTTTCACATACTTTTGGCAACATTTTATATTATTGGGACTAACATATTGATCCAGTGCCCAGTGCCAGTTCCTGTTTTCTGTTTGTTTTTTTTTGCAGAAAATCCATATCAAACGAAGTCCAAACGCGATAAAATTTTACGGAGAATTATTTTTTAATGTATGTGATTTTTAGGAAGAAGAATCAACACAAGACGGTGCCCGAGGTGGCCACAAGGCAACAGGGCACGGCCCGGGGGGTCGCGCCATGTTGCCTTGAGACTCCCTCGAATGCCGGTTGGGGCCCTTTTTTGCCCAAGAAAGATAATATCAGGAAAAAAATCATCTTAAAATTGTGGTATGGTGTGATTTATACTTGAACATGGTGCTTCATGCTATATATTATTTCCCAATGATGTATGGCCATCCTATGATGTTTGAGTAGATTCTTTTTATCCTACGGGTTAATTGTGGTATGGTGTGATTCATATGAGTTGTATGTTAATATGGTGCTGTCCTATGATGCCCTCCGTGTCGCGCAAGTGTGTGGGATTCTCGCTGTAGGGTTTGGCAATACGTTCATGATTCACTTATAGTGGATGGCTAGAGTGACAGAAGCTTACACCCGAGTAAGGGGGTTGTTGCGTATGGGAGTAAAGGGGACTTGTTACTTAATGCTATGGTTGGGTTTTGCCTTAATGATCTTTAGTAGTTGCGGATGCTTGCTAGAGTTCCAATCATAAGTGCATATGATCCAAGTACGGAAATTATGTTAGCGTATGCCTCTCCCTCATTGCATATGATAAATATCTACCATGTTATATTCAATTGCTTATGGACAATCTTTCTCATCGTTCTACAACTAACTTTTATTATCTTGCAAATTACTCCTAGTTTTATTCCCGCTAAGTACTTCTAGTTATATTCTTGCAAATTACTCCTAGTTTTATTCCCGCTAAGTACTTCTAGTTTTATTCTTGCAAATTTATCCTTACACCTACAAAGTACTTCTAGTTTCATACTTGTTCTAGGTAAAAGCAAACGTTAAGTGTGCGTAGAGTTGTATCGGTGGTCGATAGAACTTGAAGGGAATATTAATTCTACCTTTAGCTCCTCGTTGGGTTTGACACTCTTATTTATCGAAAAAGCTATAATTGATCTCCTATACTTGTGGGTTATCATAGGCTAATAAAAACCAGACTGTAATACCTTATGTGCAGTTCTGTCTCCCGCATGGTGTCCTCCGTATTCCTCGGAGTGACACTTCCTTAGGATTTGTTCCTGTTCATGCTCAGGTACACAACGTCTAATAACACCATCTACTCCTTCTTTATATAAATGTGGGTCATCCCAAAAGTAATGGCTTAAATCAAAGAAGAACTTTTTGTTTTGTTGGTATATGAAACTAGGTGGGATATATTTGGCAACAATGTAATTAGCATAGTCTGCATACCAAGGACTATTGCGAGAAGCATTTACCACAGCTAATTGCTCATCAGGAAAATTATCATTAATAGGAAGTGGGTCATCAAGAACATTTTCCATCCTAGACAAAATATCCGCTACTGGATTCTCAGCTCCTTTTCTATCAACAATATGCAAATCAAATTCTTGAAGCAATAGAACCCACCTAATTAGTCTAGGTTTGGCATTTTTCTTTTCCATAAGGTATTTAATAGCAGCATGATCGGTGTGAATTGTTACTTTAGAATCAACAATATAAGATCTGAATTTATCACATGCAAATACAACTATTAGAAGTTCTTTCTCAGTAGTAGCATAATTTCTTTGGGCACTGTCTAGAGTCTTACTATCATAATGAATAACATTCAATTTCTTATCAACTATTTGACCTAGAGCA
This sequence comes from Elymus sibiricus, assembly GCA_039707655.1. Taxonomy (NCBI): domain Eukaryota; kingdom Viridiplantae; phylum Streptophyta; class Magnoliopsida; order Poales; family Poaceae; genus Elymus; species Elymus sibiricus. The sequence continues at coordinate 288,273,900 of CM077670.1, forward strand.
GCACCAATAGCATAATCACTAGCATCACACATAATTTCAAAGGGTAAGTTCCAATCAGGTGGTTGAACAATGGGTGCATATATTAAGGCTTTCTTAATTATTTCAAAGGCTTCTACGCAATCATCATCAAAAACAAATGGAACATCTTTTTGCAAGAGATTAGTAAGAGGCCTAGAAATTTTAGAGAAATCTTTTATGAACCTTCTATAAAAACCAGCATGTCCAAGGAAACTTCTTACACCTTTGATATCTTTAGGACATGGCATTTTCTCAATCGCATCAACTTTGGCTTTGTCTACTTCAATACCTCTTTCAGAAATTTTATGCCCAAGGACTATACCTTCATTCACCATAAAGTGGCACTTCTCCCAATTCAAGACAAGGTTAGTTTCTTCACATCTCTACAAAACTCGATCAAGGTTGCTTAAGAAATCATCAAAAAAGTTCCGTAAATGGAAAAATCATCCATGAACACCTCAACAATCTTTTCACAAAAGTCAGAGAATATAGAAGTCATACATCTTTGAAAGGTAGCAGGTGCGTTGCATAAACCAAAAGGCATATGTCTATAAGCATAAGTTCCAAAAGGACAAGTAAAAGTGGTTTTTCTCTTGATCTTCTTTTGATACAGGTATTTGAGAGAAACCAGAATATCCATCTAGGAAGCAAAAGTGTGTATGTTTAGATAATCTTTCTAACATTTGATCAATAAAAGGCAAGGGATAATGATCTTTCCTAGTAGCTTTATTTAATTTCCTGAAATCGATTACCATCCTATAACCAGTTATAATTCTTTGTGGGATAAGTTCATTTTTATCATTAGGAACACCAGTAATGCCTCCTTTCTTAGGAACACAATGAACAGGACTTACCCATCTACTATCAGCTATAGGATAAATTATACCTGCCTCCAGAAGATTTAATATTTTAGTTCTTACCACATCCTTCATTTTAGGATTCAGACGTCGTTGATGATCAACAACCGGTTTAGCATCTGGCTCCATATTAATCTTGTGCTCACATAGAGTGGGACTAATGTCCTTAAGATCATCAAGAGTATATCCAATAGCAGCACGGTGCTTCCTCAAAGTTTTAAGTAATCTCTTTTCTTCATACTCTGAAAGGTTAGCACTGATAATAATAGGATATTTTTTTTTTCATCAAGATAAGCATATTTAAGTGTATCAGGTAGTTTCTTTAATTCAAACACAGGATCACTCTTGGGTGGCAGAGGATCTCTCAAAGTTTCAACAGGCAAATTATGTTTAAGAATAGGTGATTGTCTAAAGAATATTTCATCTATTTCATTTCTTTCATTCATATGCATATCATTTTCATGGTCTAGCAAGTATTGTTCTAAAGGATCAGTAGGAGGCACAGCAATAGAAGCAAGACCAATAATTTCTTCTTTATTAGGTAATTCTTTATCATGTGGTTTTTCTATGAAACTTAGAGAAATTAAACTGATGAGATACATCACCAAAACTAACACTGGCCGTTTCTTTATTGCAATCAATCTTAGCATTAACTGTATTCAAGAAAGGTCTACCAAATATAATGGGACAAAAATCATCTTTTGGTGATCCAAGAACTAGAAAATCAGTCGGGTATTTGATTTTACCACACAACACTTAAACATCTCTAACAATCCCAAGTGGTGTAGTAGTATCTCTATTTGCAAGCTTAATAGTAACATTAATATCTTCAATCTCAACAGGTGCAATATCATTCATGACTTCTTGATAAAGAGAATATGGAATAGCACTTACACTAGCACCAATATCACATAAACCATGATAACAATGATCTCCAATTTTAACAGAAACAACAGGCATGCCAATTAAGGTTTATTTTTATCTTCGGTTTCTGGCTTAGCAATTCTAGTTGCTTCATCACAGAAATATATGACATGACCATCAATGTTATCAACCACAAGATCTTTAATCATTGCAACATGAGGTTCAACTCTAATTTGTTCAGAGCATTTAATAGGTTTAATATTACTCTTATTAACCATAGTTGAAGTTTCACAGGTTTCTCAATATAAGCAGTAGGCACAACTGGATCAACATTATAAACAATTGTTTCCTCTTTAGCTATAATAGGTTCTTCCTTTACTTCAATAGGTGGATGAAACTTAAACCATTTCTCCTTAGGGAGATCAACATGAGCAGCAAATGATTCACAAAAGGTAGCTACTATCACAGAGTCAAGTCCATATTTAGTACTAAACTTATGAAAAGCATCAGTTTCCATAAAAGATTTAACACCATCAAACTCGAGATTTATACCTGACTCTTTACCTTTGTCGATTTCCCAATCTTCAGAGTTGCGTTTAATTCTTTCTAGAAGATCCCATTTGAATTCAATAGTTCTTTTCATAAATGAACCAATAGAAGAAGTATCGAGCATGGATTGATCATTATGAGAAAGCCGAGCATAAAAGTTTTGTATAATTATTTCTCTTGAGAGCTCATGATTGGGGCATGTGTGCATCATATACTTAAGCCTCCCCCAAGTTTGAGTGATACTTTCTCCTTCACGAGGCCAAAAATTATATATATAATTCCGATCATGATGAACCAAATGCGTAGGATAAAATTTCTGGTGAAATTCCAGCTTCAACCGGTTCCCATCCCATGTTCCAGTATCATCCAATAGCCTATACCATGTCAATGCCTTTCCCTCCAAAGATAAAGGCAATACCTTCTTCTTAACTCTATCCTCGGATAAACCTGCAAGCTTAAACAATCCACAAATTTCATCCACATAGATCAGGTGCATATCAGGATGTACCGTTCCATCTCCTGCATAAGGATTAGCTAGCAGTTTCTCTAACATACCCGAAGGAATCTCATAATAAATATTTTCAGTAGGTTCAGTAGGTTGAGGCAACTCTTATTTCTTCCGGTTGAGGTGAAGATACCCCGAACAAACCCCTCAAAGGATTATTTTCCATGGTGACAAGTGACAGCAAATTTCAGCACGTAATAAAAATATTTCCTTACCAAATTCCACTTACCAAAGGTGCTTCACTCCCCGGCAACGGCGCCAGAAAAGAGTCTTGATGACCCACAAGTATAGGGGATCAATCGTAGTCCTTTCGATAAGTAAGAGTGCCGAACCCAACGAGGAGCAGAAGGAAATGATAAGCGGTTTTCAGCAAGGTGTTTTCTGCAAGTACTGAAAGTAGCGGTAATAGATAGTTTTGTAGCAAGGTAATTCGTAACGAGTAACAAGTAACAATAGTAACTAAAGTGCAGCAAGGTGTACCAATCCTTTTTATAGCAAAGGACAAGCCGGAACGGTCTCTTATATAAAGCAAAGCGTTCTCGGGGACACATGGGAATTGTCGTCTAGTCACTTTCATCATGTTTAGTTGATTCGCGTTCGCTACTTTGATAATTTGATATGCGGGTGGACCAGTGCTAGGGTGCTGCTCTTACTTGAACAAGCAACCCTCTTATGATTACCCCCTCTCGCAAGCATCCGCAACTACAAAATAAGAATTAAGATAAATCTAACCATAGCATGAAACATATGGATCCAAATCAGCCCCTTACAGAATAACGCATAAACTAGGATTTAAGCTTCTGTCGCTCTAGCAACCCATCATCTACTTATTACTACACAATGCCTTCCCTTAGGCCCAAGTATGGTGAAGTGTGACTAAAGGAAGCAATAACATACATATCATCAAAATATCGAACGAATACCAAATTCGCATGATTACTTATAACAGGACTTCTCCCATGTCCTCAAGAACCAACGCAACTACTCACAAATCATATTCATGTTCAAGGTCAGAGGAGTATTGAATATCATTAAGGATCTGAACATATAATCATCCATCAAATAAACCAACTAGCATCAACTATAAGATGTAATCAACACAACTAGCAACCCACAGGTACCAATCTGAGGTTTGAGACAAAGATTGAATACAAGAGATGAACTAGGGTTTGAGATGTGATGGTGCTGGTGAAGATGTTGAGGAAGATTGGTCCTCCCATGATGAGAGGATCGTTGGTGATGTCGATGGCTTCGATTTCCCCCTCCGGGAGGGAAGTATCCCCGGCGGAATCGCTCCATCAGAGGGCAAAAGTGCTCCTGCCCAAGTTCCACCTCGAGACGGCGGCGCTTCGTCCCGAAAGTCCTCTCCTTATTTTTTCTAGGGTAAATGGCTTCATATAGCAGAAGAAGGGGGCCAGAGGCCGTCTGTGGGCCCTGCTACTTGTAGCTTGCGTTGGTATTTCCCTGAAGAGGAAGGAAGATGCAGTACAGTAGATGTAAGTATTTCCCTCAGTTATGAAACCAATGTTATCAATCCAGTAGGAGAATCAAGCAACACCTCATTAGCAGCACCTGCACACAAAACAACAAATCCTTGCACCCAACGCAATCTAGGGGTTGTCAATCCCTCGGCGGTAAGTTGCAAGATTAAATTGTATGTGATAGATAGATAGATAGAAACAAAAATATAAAAATAAAATAAATAAAGAAAACATGCAGCAAATATTTTTAGGGTTTTAGTATATGATTTAGATAGACCCGGGGGGCATAGTTTTCACTAGAGGCTTCCCATGGCAAGATAAATCAATCTAGTTGGCCAAACCAAATCAGTAGATCGGAGAAGAAATACGAGGCTATAATAATCATGCATAAAAGAGATCAGAAAAGACTCAAATATATTCATGGATAATCTGATCATAAACTCACAATTCATTGGATCCCAACAAACACACCGCAAAAAGTGATTACATCAGATAGAACTCCAAGAACATCGAGGAGAACATTGTATTGAAGATCAAAAAGAGAGAAGAAGCCATCTAGCTACTAACTATGGACCCGAAGGTCTGTGGTAAACTACTCACGCATCATCGGAAGGGCAACAAGGTTGATGTAGAGCCCCTCCGTGATCGATGCCCCCTCCGGCGGAGTGCCAGAAAAGGCCCCCAGATGGGATCTCTCGAGAACAGAAACTTATGGCGGCGGAAAAAGTATTTCGTGGACTCTCCTGAGGGTTTCTGATTTTTTGGGAATTTATAGTGCTGGAATTAGGTCAAACGAAGCTTTGTGGGCCCCACGAGGCACCAGGGCGCGCCTGCCCCCCCCAGGCGCGCCCTAGTGGCTCGTGGCCATCTCCTCTGGCATCTGGTCTTCTCCCGAAGCTTCTAGTGTTGGTATTGTCCAGAAAAAAATCTCTAAAAACTTTCGTGGCATTTGGACTTCATTTGGTATTGATATTCTGTAAAACAAAAAACAGGCAGAAAACAACAACTGGCACTGGGCACTAAGTTAATAGGTTAGTCCCAAAAAATGATATATAATTGTTGTAAATGTATATAAAAACATCCAAGATTGATAATATAACAGCATGGAACAATAAAAAATTATAGATATGTTGGAGACGTATCAGCATCCCCAAGCTTAATTCCTGCTCGTCCTCGAGTAGGTAAATGATAAAAATAGAATTTTTGATGTGGAATGCTGCCTATCATATTCATCACATATTCTTTTCTTTTATAGCATGGACATTTGGACTTGAATGATTCAAAGCAATAGTCTATAGTTTGACATGAAGATATAAATACTCAAGCATGCTAACAAGCAATCATGTCTTTCAAAATATCAACGCTAAAGAAAGTTATCCCTAGCCCATTATGCTCAATCATTGATCCATTCATGAAACACACTCAAATATTAGCTACACACAATGCACAAGTATGACAATAGTGCTCTCTAGTTGGTGCTTTATAAGAGAAGATGGAGACTCAAATAAAAAATAAAAATTGCATAAAGTAAATAGATAGGCCCTTCGCGGAGGGAAGCAAAGATTTGTCAAATGTGCCAGAGCTCAAGGCTTAAATTAAAGAGATAAAAATATTTTGAGAGGCATGCTTTTCCTGTCAACGAAAACGACCGAGAATTCCCAATATCTTCCATGCTAGACACATCATAGGCGGTTCCCAAACAGAAAGTAAAGTTTATTTCCTTTCCACCATTCTTTCACAATCCATGGCTAGCCGTATCCACGGGTGCCCTCCATACCAACACTTTCCAAGGAATTTATTATTATCATCATATTAATTTTTTTTATTTCGGGACTGGGCATCCCTATTACTTGCCACTCTCTCGTGCAATGACAAGTGAATAAACACTCATCGTGAGAATAACACACCTAGCATGGAAAATATTGGCCACCCCCTGCCGCTTCATGAGTGGTACGGGCACACAAAAAAAAATTATTTTGAAAATTAGAGTTGGCACACGCAAATTTACTTGGAACGGCATGGAAATACCGCATATAGGTAGGTATAGTGGACTCATTTAGCACAACTTGGGTTTAAGGAGTTTGGATGCACAAGCAGTATTTCCGCTTAGTACAAATGAAGGCTAGCAAAAGATTGAGAAGCAACCAACCAAAAAACGAAAATATTCATAAACATGCATTGAACATAACTAACACCGAATAATGCACCATAAGTAGGACATAATTTTGTTGCATAACTATTGACTTAACGTGCATGCATAGGGAATCACAAACCTTAACACTAATATTCTTACTAAATCACAATTACTCACTAACATGACTCACATATTATCATTTCCATATCGCAAAACTATTGCAAGGAATCACACTTATCATATCCAATGATCTATATGAAAGTTTTTATTATATCCCTCTTGAATATTCATCACTTTGGGACCAAATTCATATCTTGTGCAAATTACCGTTACTTTCATCAACTCTCAAAAAGATATAAGTGAAGCATGAGAGTGCAAATATTTCTTCAAAATTTCAATCTTATCAACTCTCAAAATAATATAAGTGAAGCATGAGAGTTTATTTCTTCAAAATTTTAATCTTGTCAGCTCTCAAAATAATATAAGTGAAGCATGAGAGTTTATTTCTTCAAAATTTTAATCTTGTCAACTCTCAAAATAATATAAGTGAAGAACGAGAGTTTATTTCTTCAAAATTTAGCCACCGCCGTGCTCAAAAAGATTTAAGTGAAGCACTAGAGCAACTGCCTAGCTCAAAAAATTTAAGTGAAGCACATAGAGTATTCTAACAAATTATGATGAACGTGTGGCTCTCTCAAAATTGGTGTGTTCAGCAAGGATGATTGTGACAAACTAAAAACAAAACAAAGTAAAGACTCATATAATACACGACGCTCCAAGAAAAACACATATCATGTGACGAATAAAAATATAGCTCCAAGTAAAATTACCGATGGTTGGTAGAAGAAAGAGGGGATGCCTTCCGGGGCATCCCCAAGCTTAGACGCTTGAGTCTTCCTTGAATATTACCTTGGGGTGCCATGGGCATCCCCAAGCTTAGGCTCTTGCCACTCCTTATTCCTTCATCCATCGTGATCTCACCCAAAACTTGAAAACTTCAATCACACAAAACTCAACAAAACCTTCGTGAGATCCGTTAGTATAACAAAATAAATCACTACTTTAAGTACTGTTGCAAACCCATTCATATTTTATTTTTGCATTATACCTACTGTATTCTAACTTCTCCATGGCTTATACCCCCCGATACAATCCATAGTTTCATCAAAACAAGCAAGTAGTGCATCAAAAACAGAATCTGTCAAAAACAGAACAGTCTGTAGAAGTCTATTTAAAAGCCATACTTATGTAACTCCAAAAATTCTGAAAAATTAGGAAAACGTGGGAAATTCATATACCAATACTGTGTAAAAATTTCAGATATTTCTTACGCTACAGTACAGAACCAAAATTCCAGCACTGGACGCAAAACTTTCAGTTTTCCAAACAGCATCAATTATACTATCTTCCAAATCAACCTAAAGGTTTTACTTGGCACAAACACTAATTAAAAACATAAAAACACCATAATAACGGTAGAATAAATGTGAAAACACACCATAACAGAAATAAAAAGTAAAAATTTATTTTATTCGTTGGGTTGCCTCCCAACAAGCGCTATTGTTTTATGCCCCTAGCTAGGCATAATGCATAGTTTCAAGTATTATCATCCTTCAAGTTGATTCCATAAGTGGCCCTCATAATGGATTCATATGGTGCTTAAATTTTCTCCCTAGTAAAATGTTCCATACCCTTCTTTAGTGGAAACTGAAATTTTATATTCCCTTCTTTCATATCAATAACGACACCTATAGTTCGTAAGAACGGTCTACCAAGTATTATGGGGCATGAAGGATTGCATTCAATGTCAAGTACAATAAAATCAAAGGGCACATAGTTCCTATTTGCAAGAATAAGAACATCATTAATTCTACCCAAAGGCTTTTTAATAGTGGAATCCGCAAGATGCAAATTAAGAGAACATTCATTTATATTGGTAAAACCTAGCACATCACATAGAGATTTCGGAATTGTGGAAACGCTAGCACCCAAATCACATAAAGCATTGCACTCATAATTTTTAATTTTAACTTTAATGGTGGGTTCCCATTCATCATATAATTTTCTAGGAATTGAAATATCTAGTTCTAACTTTTCTTCTAACGCTTTCATCATTGCTTCTACGATGTGTTTAGTAAAAGCCTTGTTTTGCTCATAAGTGTTCGGTGAATTTAACATGGATTGTAACAAATAAATGCACTCAATCAAAGAACAACTATGATAATTAAAATCTTTGTAATCCAAGAGAGTGGGCACATCGCTATTTAAAGTTTTTACCTCTCCAAACCCACTTTTAGCAATTTTCTTATCAAGATTTTCACCCTCCGAATTATGGGGACGCTCTTTAGCTAAAGTTGACTCTTCTTCAGTCCCGTTTTCATCAAGTTTTATATTGCTAAACAAAGAATCAATAGATGAAACAACAATCATTTTAATATCCTCATCATTACTACGATAAAAACCGGGAGGAATCGCTTTTTCAAAAAACTCTAGTTTAGCTTTTAGCATGGCTGTTCTTTTCTTACTCTCATCCATGGAGACATATAAAGCTTTAATTGATTCATTAATATCAATTTTAGGTGGCAAAATTTTAGTCTTAAGATTTTCCACATCATGAATAATTCTATCAATGCTCCTAGACATATCATCAATTTTACTCAATTTTTCTTCTATCGTAGTGTTGAAAACTTTTTGAGCATTAATAAATTCTTTAATATTACTTTCAAGATCAGAGGGCATCCTATTATTATTATAAGAATTACCATAAGGATTGCGGTAATTATTATAGGAATTTCCAGGAAACGGTCTAGCATTGAAATTACCTCTATAAGCATTATTATTAAAATTGTTTCGTGAGACAAAATTCACATCTACGGGATCATTATTTTGCTCAATCAAAGTGGACAAAGGCACATCACTAGGATCAATAGGAGCATTTTTGCTAGCAACCAATTTCATAAGCGCATCAACTTTATCACTCAAAGTATTAATTTCTTCAATAGAGTTCACCTTTTTACTAGTAGGAACTCTTTCATTATGCCATTGTGAATAATTTGCCATAATATTGTCAAGCAATTTAGTAGCTTCTCCCAAAGTTATTTCCATAAAAGTACCACCCGCGGCGGAATCTAAAAGATTTCTAGAAACAAAATTTATCCCCGCATAAATTTTTTGTATGATCATCCATAAATTTAAACCATGAGTAGGGCAATTTCTTATCATTAATTTCATCCTTTCCCAAGATTGGGCAACATGTTCATGATCAAGTTGCTTAAAATTCATAATTTGATTTCTAAGAGAAATAATTTTCGCGGGAGGAAAATACTTGGTAATAAAAGCATCTTTACACCTATCCCAAGAATCGATACTATTTCGTGGTAAAGATGAAAACCAAATTTAATCCCGAAATGAGAATGAGAATAATTTTAATTTCACAATATCATTATCCACATCTTTTTTCTTTTGCATATCACACAATTCTACGAAAGTGTTTTGATGGGATGCAGCATCTTCATTAGGACTACCAGAAAATTGTTCTTTCATAACAAGATTTAGCAAAGCGGCATTAATATCACAAGTCTCCGCACTAGCGGTGGGAGGAGCAATCGGAGTACTAATAAAATCATTATTATTAGTATTGGAAAAACCACACAATTTTGTATTTTCTTGAGACATCGTGGCTACGCAAACAAGATAACAAGCAAGCAAACAAGAAAAAGGCAAATGGAAAATATTTTTGTATTTTTGTAAAAACTTTTTAGAAGTGGGGGAGTTGAAAATGAGAGGCAAATAAAATAAATGCAAGGATATGATAGTTTATGCGAAGGTACTTGATAGATGTTGATGATGTCTCCCCGGCAACGGCGCCAGAAATTCTTCCTACTACCTCGTAGCTTGCGTTGGTATTTCCCTGAAGAGGAAGGGAGATGCAGTACAGTAGAGGTAAGTATTTCCCTCAGTTATGAAACCAAGGTTATCAATCCAGTTGGAGAATCACGCAACACCTCGTTAGCAGCACCTGCACACAAAACAACAAATCCTTGCACCCAACGCAATCAAGGGGTTGTCAATCCCTCGGCAGTAAGTTGCAAGATTAAATGGTATGTGATAGATAGATAGATTGAAACAAAAATAAAATAAATAAAGAGAACGTGCAGTAAATATTTTTAGGGTTTTAGTATATGATCTAGATAGACCCGGGGGCCATAGTTTTCACTAGAGGCTTCTCTCAAGAAAATAGCATACGGTGGGTAAACAAATTACTGTTGGGCAATTGATAGAAAAGCAAATAATCATGACGATATCCAAGGCAATGATCATGTATATAGGAATCACGTCCGAGACAAGTAGACCGACTCCTGCCTGCATCTACTACTATTACTCCACACATCGACCGCTATCCAGCATGCATCTAGTGTATTAAGTCCATAAAGAACGGAGTAACGCCTTAAGCAAGATGACATGATGTAGACAAGATAAACTCATGTATGAATAAACCCCATCTTTTTACCCTTAATAGCAATGATACATACGTGTCATATTCCTTTCTGTCACTGGGATTGAGCACCGCAAGATCGAACCCATTACAAAGCACCTCTTCCGATGGCAAGATAAATCAATCTAGTTGGCCAAACCAAATCAATAGATCGGAGAAGAAATACGAGGCTAAAATAATCATGCATAAAAGAGATCAGAAAAGACTCAAATATATTCATGGATAATCTAATCATAAACTCACAATTCATCGGATCCCAACAAACACACCGCAAAAAGTGATTACATCGGATAGAACTCCAAGAACATCGAGGAGAACATTGTATTGAAGATCAAAAAGAGAGAAGAAGCCATCTAGCTACTAACTATGGACCCGAAGGTCTATGGTAAACTACTCGCTCATCATCGGAAGGGCAACAAAGTTGATGTAGAGCCCCTCCGTGATCGATTCCCCCTCCGGCAGAGTGCCGAAAAAGGCCCCCAGATGGGATCTCTCGAGAACAGAAACTTGTGGCGGCGGAAAAAGTATTTCATGGACTCTCCTGAGTGTTTCTGATTTTTTGGAAATTTATAGTGCTGGAATTAGGTCAAACGGAGCTCTGTGGGCCCCACGAGGCACCAGGGCGCGCCTGCCCCCCCCCCCCCAGGCGCGCCCTGGTGGCTCGTGGCCACCTCCTTTGGCGTCTGGTCTTCTCCCGAAGCTTCTAGTGTTGGCATTGTCCAGAAAAAATCTCCAAAAAGTTTCGTGGCATTTGGTATTGATATTCTGTAAAACAAAAAACAGGCAGAAAACAGCAACTGGCACTGGGCACTAAGTTAATAGGTTAGTACCAAAAAATGATATATAATTGCTGTAAATGTATATAAAAACATCCAAGATTGATAATATAACCACATGGAACAATCAAAAATTATAGATACGTTGGAGACGTATCAGGCCCCACAAGGCATTAGGGCGCACCTTGCGGGGTAGGAGCGCCCTGTTGCCTAGTGGGCAATAGGTGGCCCCCCCTCTGGTGGTTCTTCGTTCCAAAAATTGTTATATATTCAATAAAAAATCCTCGTGAAATTTCAGTTCATTTGGAGCTTTGTAGAATCGGTATCTCTGCTGTAGCTCTTTTGGGTCCAGAATTCCAGCTACCGGTAATCTCCCTCTTCATATAAATCTTGCAAATTAAGAGAGAAAAGGCATAAGAATTGCATTATAAAGTGAAATAATGTCCAAATACATGATACGTCTCCAATGTATCTATAATTTTTGATTGTTCCATGCTATTATAGTATCAATCTTGGATGTTTTATATGCAATAATATGCTATTTTATATCATTTTTTGGGACTAACCTATTAACCTAGTGCCAGTTGCTGTTTTCTGCTTGTTTTTCGTTTTTCAGGAAATCAGTACCAAACGAAGTCCAAATGCTATGAAACTTTTTGACGATTTTTTTCTGGACAAAAGACACCCTGGAAGCTTCGGGAGGAGGCCAGAAGCCTCACTAGGAGGGGCGCGCCCTGATGCCTTGTGGGCCCCTCATGGCTTCTTTTGACCTAATTCCACCTGTATAAATTCTCAAATATTGGGAAACCAATAGAGAGCCCCACGAAATAACTTTTCCGCCGCCGCAAGATTCTGTTCTTCTGCGATCCCATCTGGAGGCCTTTTCCGGTGATCTGCCGGTGCGGGAATCGATCACGGAGTGCTTCTACATCAACCTTCCTGCCCCTCCGATGATGTGTGAGTAGTTTACCACAGACCTACGGGTCCATAGCTAGTAGCTAGATGGCTTCTTCCCTCTCTTTGATCTTCAATACAATGTTCTCCTCGATGTTCTTGGAGTTCTATTCGATGTAATCTTCTTTTGCAGTGTATTTGTTGGGATCCGATGAATTGGGGGTTTATGATCAGATTATTCATGAGAAATATTTGAGTCTTTTCTATACTTATTTATGCATGATTCTTATAGCTTTGTATTTCTCTCCGATCTATCCATTTGGTTTGGCCAACTAGATTGATTTATCTTGCAATGGGGGAGGTGCTTTGTGATGGGTTCAATCTTGCGGTGTTATATATCGCATTGACAAAGTAGGGGACAAGACACGTATTTGTATTGTTGCCATTAAGGATAAAATGATGGGGTTTATTCATATTGCTTGGGTTTACTTTGTCTACATCAGGTCATCTTGCTTAAGGCGTTACTCCGTTTTTAACTTAATACTCTAGATGCATGCTGGATAGCGGTCGATGGGTGGAGTAATAGTAGTAGATGCAGGCAGGAGTCGGTCTACTTGTCTCGGACGTGATGCCTATATACATGATCATTGCCTTGAATATTGTCGTAACTATGCACTTTTCTATCAATTACCCAACAGTAATTTGTTTACCCACCATATGCTATGTGTTCGAGAGAGAAGCCTCTAGTGAAAACTATGGCCCCCGGGTCTACTTAAATCATATAAAAAACCTATAAATACCTTGCTGCAATTTTATTTACTTTATTTTATTTTGCATTTTATTTTATCTATCTATCACTATCAAAATTAATCCTTGCAAATAACGAGTTCAAGGGGATTGACAACCCTCTTGCCCGCATTGGGTGCAAGTATTTGCTTTTGTGTGTGTAGGTATTGTTCACGAGGTTCTGTGTGGTTCTCCTACTGGATTGATACCTTGGTTCTCACCGAGGGAAATACTTATCTCTACTGTGCTGCATCACCCCTTCTCCTCGGGGAAATCCCAACGCAGTTTACAAGTAGCAATACATTATAAATATTAATAGGCATGATCGCAGGCAAGTTGCGGACAAAGACCTTAGGCATTGCCAAGAACCCTCATGCGGCTATCCGGCCAGCCAGCTCCGTTGTCATAGGAGTCATTAGCTTGTTAGGACAACGATCATTCATGTTCAGGGAGGTATAGTAGGCAGGGAAGCCTTGCAGGGCCGATCACCATTGTTTGCAGCCATGTCTGACGCTCACGTAGCTGAGCAACCATGTGCCACACCCCGCGTCGGTCTACCATAGTGTCATGCCTTGTGTCCGTCGGCAAACATGGCACCTCACCGTCGCCGCCCCATAACTGGGGCGACCTTCGCATGGCGGATCAAACGGGTCTATGCCATCGTCTACCAGAAACGAGCATACATCACTGCAAACACTGCTTCCACCAACCAGGATGCTACCAACAACACCCCACAGTTACAACCCCGTGTAGACAGCAGTGATCCGCCAAATCCGAGGGAGACGAGCCATAGAGGGCCTAAGCCGGACAACAGTGCCACCGACGGGCGAAGGCTGCTCGCTCCAAACAATCATCGCTGCAAACCACCACCAAGAGCACGCGCTGCACTGCCACTCCCATTGCTGAAGCAAGCAGCCCGCCGAATCATGGGCAATCGAAGCTGCAATGTTACCCTGCCAGCTCATGCACCACCACCATCCGCCGTTGTGGGGTCCAGGAGCCACCATAAGAGAGGAGGGCGACCCCCCCCAGGCGCTGCTGTCAGGCGAAGTCGGTGAGGAGGATTGAGGGACACACGAGTCGCCCTGCTAGGGACGATGCAAGTCCATATCCTTTTTTTTGGGGGGGGAGGGGTCGATGCGTTCCATCTATATGTGGTATAAAGTTGGCCTAAGAAATATATTAGAGCATCTTCTACTGGGCTGGGCAAATCTAACCCCTATATG